>CP124714.1:58050714-59392857 GCA_031232105.1 Capsicum rhomboideum
AATGTAGTAACTTTAATTATGAATTAGTGTTGTTAAAATATTTAAGTATAGTAGCTTGAATTATGAATTAGTGTTGTGAAAATGGTTAAGTGTAGTAACTTGAATGATGAATTAGTGTTGTGAAAATGGTTAAGTATAATAACTTGAATTATGAATTAGCGTTGTGAAAATGGTTAAGTATAGTAACTTGAATTATGAATTAGTGTTGTGAAAAATGGTTAAGTGTAGTAACTTGAATTATGAATTAGTGTTGTGAAAATGGTTAAATGTAGTAACTTTAATTATGAATTAGTGTTGTTAAAATGGTTAAGTATAGTAACTTGAATTATGAAATAGTGTTGTGAAAATGGTTAAGTATAGTAACTTGAATTATGAATTTGTGTTGTTAAAATAGTTAAGTATAGTAGCTTGAATTATGAATTAGTGTTGTGAAAATGGTTAAGTATAGTAACTTGAATTATGAATTAGTGTTGTGAAAATGGTTAAGTATAATAACTTGAATTATGAATTAGCGTTGTGAAAATGGTTAAGTCTATTTAGTTGGAATGTGAATTATTGAATTGAAAATGGTTAAGTGTATTTAGTTGAAATGTTAATTATTGACTTGAAAATGTTTAAGTGTATTTAGTTGAAATGTGAATTAGTGACTTAAAAATGGTTAAATGTAGTAACTTGAATTATGAAATAGTGTTGTGAAAATGGTTAAGTATAATAACTTGAATTATGAATTAGTGTTGTGAAAATGGATAAGCATAGTAACTTGAATTATGAATTTGTGTTGTTAAAATAGTTAAGTATGGAGGCTTGAATTATGAATTAGTGTTGTGTAAATGGTTAAGTGTAGTAACTTGAATTATGAATTAGTGTTGTGAAAATGATTAAGTGTAGTAACTTTAATTATGAATTTGTGTTGTTAAAATAGTTATGTATAGTAACTTGAATTATGAATTGTTGTTGTAAAAATGGTTAAGTATAGTAATTTGAATTATGAATTAGTGTTGTGAAAATGGTTAAGTGTAGTAACTTGAATTATGAATTAGTGTTGTGAAAATGGTTAAATGTAGTAACTTTAATTATGAATTAGTGTTGTTAAAATATTTAAGTATAGTAGCTTGAATTATGAATTAGTGTTGTGAAAATGGTTAAGTATAGTAACTTGAATTATGAATTAGTGTTGTGAAAATGGTTAAATGTAGTAACTTTAATTATGAATTTGTGTTGTTAAAATAGTTAAGTATAGTAGCTTGAATTAAGAATTAGTGTTGTGAAAATTGTTAAGTATAGTAACTTGAATTATGAATTAGTGTTGTGTAAACGGTTAAGTATAGTAACTTGAATTATGAAATAGTGTTGTGAAAATGGTTAAGTATAGTAACTTGAATTATGAATTAGCGTTGTGAAAATGGTTAAGTCTATTTAGTTGGAATGTGAATTATTGAATTGAAAATGGTTAAGTGTATTTAGTTGAAATTTTAATTATTGACTTGAAAATGTTTCAGTGTATTTAGTTGAAATGTGAATTAGTGACTTGAAAATGGTTAAATGTAGTAACTTGAATTATGAAATAGTGTTGTGAAAATGGTTAAGTATAATAACTTGAATTATGAATTAGTGTTGTGAAAATGGTTAAGCATAGTAACTTGAATTATGAATTAGTGTTGTTAAAATAGTAAGTATGGTAGCTTGAATTATGAATTAGTGTTGTGTAAATGGTTAAGTGTAGTAACTTGAATTATGAATTAGTGTTGTGAAAATGATTAAGTGTAGTAACTTTAATTATGAATTTGTGTTGTTAAAATAGTTATGTATAGTAACTTGAATTATGAATTAGTGTTGTAAAAATGGTTAAGTATAGTAATTTGAATTATGAATTAGTGTTGTGAAAATGGTTAAGTGTAGTAACTTGAATTATGAATTAGTGTTGTGAAAATGGTTAAATGTAGTAACTTTAATTACGAATTAGTGTTGTTAAAATATTTAAGTATAGTAGCTTGAATTATGAATTAGTGTTGTGAAAATGGTTAAGTGTAGAAACTTGAATGATGATTTAGTGTTGTGAAAATGGTTAAGTATAATAACTTGAATTATAAATTAGCGTTGTGAAAATGGTTAAGTATAGTAACTTGAATTATGAATTAGTGTTGTGAAAATGGTTAAGTGTAGTAACTTGAATTATGAATTAGTGTTGTGAAAATGGTTAAATGTAGTAACTTGAATTATGAAATAGTGTTGTGAAAATGGTTAAGTATAATAACTTGAATTATGAATTAGTGTTGTGAAAATGGTTAAGCATAGTAACTTGAATTATGAATTAGTGTTGTTAAAATAGTTAAGTATGGTAGCTTGAATTATGAATTAGTGTTGTGTAAATGGTTAAGTGTAGTAACTTGAATTATGAATTAGTGTTGTGAAAATGATTAAGTGTAGTAACTTTAATTATGAATTTGTGTTGTTAAAATAGTTATGTATAGTAACTTGAATTATGAATTAGTGTTGTAAAAATGGTTAAGTATAGTAATTTGAATTATGAATTAGTGTTGTGAAAATGGTTAAGTGTAGTAACTTGAATTATGAATTAGTGTTGTGAAAATGGTTAAATGTAGTAACTTTAATTACGAATTAGTGTTGTTAAAATATTTAAGTATAGTAGCTTGAATTATGAATTAGTGTTGTGAAAATGGTTAAGTGTAGAAACTTGAATGATGATTTAGTGTTGTGAAAATGGTTAAGTATAATAACTTGAATTATAAATTAGCGTTGTGAAAATGGTTAAGTATAGTAACTTGAATTATGAATTAGTGTTGTGAAAATGGTTAAGTGTAGTAACTTGAATTATGAATTAGTGTTGTGAAAATGGTTAAATGTAGTAACTTCAATTATGAATTAGTGTTGTTAAAATGGTTAAGTATAGTAACTTGAATTATGAAATAGTGTTGTGAAAATGGTTAAGTATAGTAACTTGAATTATGAATTTGTGTTGTTAAAATAGTTAAGTATAGTAGCTTGAATTATGAATTAGTGTTGTGAAAATGGTTAAGTATAGTAACTTGAATTATGAATTAGTGTTGTGAAAATGGTTAAGTATAGTAACTTGAATTATGAATTAGCGTTGTGAAAATGGTTAAGTCTATTTAGTTGGAATGTGAATTATTGAATTGAAAATGGTTAAGTGTATTTAGTTGAAATGTTAATTATTGACTTGAAAATGTTTAAGTGTATTTAGTTGAAATGTGAATTAGTGACTTAAAAATGGTTAAATGTAGTAACTTGAATTATGAAATAGTGTTGTGAAAATGGTTAAGTATAATAACTTGAATTATGAATTAGTGTTGTGAAAATGGATAAGCATAGTAACTTGAATTATGAATTTGTGTTGTTAAAATAGTTAAGTATGGAGGCTTGAATTATGAATTAGTGTTGTGTAAATGGTTAAGTGTAGTAACTTGAATTATGAATTAGTGTTGTGAAAATGATTAAGTGTAGTAACTTTAATTATGAATTTGTGTTGTTAAAATAGTTATGTATAGTAACTTGAATTATGAATTAGTGTTGTAAAAATGGTTAAGTATAGTAATTTGAATTATGAATTAGTGTTGTGAAAATGGTTAAGTGTAGTAACTTGAATTATGAATTAGTGTTGTGAAAATGGTTAAATGTAGTAACTTTAATTACGAATTAGTGTTGTTAAAATATTTAAGTATAGTAGCTTGAATTATGAATTAGTGTTGTGAAAATGGTTAAGTGTAGACACTTGAATGATGATTTAGTGTTGTGAAAATGGTTAAGTGTAGTAACTTGAATTATGAATTAGTGTTGTGAAAATGGTTAAATGTAGTAACTTTAATTATGAATTAGTGTTGTTAAAATATTTAAGTATAGTAGCTTGATTTATGAATTAGTGTTGTGAAAATGGTTAAGTATAGTAACTTGAATTATGAATTAGTGTTGTGAAAATGGTTAAATGTAGTAACTTTAATTATGAATTTGTGTTGTTAAAATAGTTAAGTATAGTAGCTTGAATTAAGAATTAGTGTTGTGAAAATTGTTAAGTATAGTAACTTGAATTATGAATTAGTGTTGTGTAAACGGTTAAGTATAGTAACTTGAATTATGAAATAGTGTTGTGAAAATGGTTAAGTATAGTAACTTGAATTATGAATTAGCGTTGTGAAAATGGTTAAGTCTATTTAGTTGGAATGTGAATTATTGAATTGAAAATGGTTAAGTGTATTTAGTTGAAATGTTAATTATTGACTTGAAAATGTTTCAGTGTATTTAGTTGAAATGTGAATTAGTGACTTGAAAATGGTTAAATGTAGTAACTTGAATTATGAAATAGTATTGTGAAAATGGTTAAGTATAATAACTTGAATTATGAATTAGTGTTGTGAAAATGGTTAAGCATAGTAACTTGAATTATGAATTAGTGTTGTTAAAATAGTTAAGTATGGTAGCTTGAATTATGAATTAGTGTTGTGTAAATGGTTAAGTGTAGTAACTTGAATTATGAATTAGTGTTGTGAAAATGATTAAGTGTAGTAACTTTAATTATGAATTAGTGTTGTTAAAATGGTTAAGTATAGTAACTTGAATTATGAAATAGTGTTGTTAAAATGGTTAAGTATAGTAACTTGAATTATGAATTTGTGTTGTTAAAATAGTTAAGTATAGTAGCTTGAATTATGAATTAGTGTTGTGAAAATGGTTAAATATAGTAACTTGAATTATGAAATAGTGTTGTGAAAATTGTTAAGTATAATAACTTGAATTATGAATTAGTGTTGTGAAAATGGTTAAGTATAATAACTTGAATTATGAATTAGCGTTGTGAAAATGGTTAAGTATAGTAACTTGAATTATGAATTAGTGTTGTGAAAATGGTTAAGTGTAGTAACTTTAATTATGAATTAGTGTTGTGAAAATAGTTAAATGTAGTAACTTTAATTATGAATTAGTGTTGTTAAAATATTTAAGTATAGTAGCTTGAATTATGAATTAGTGTTGTGAAAATGGTTAAGTGTCGTAACTTGAATGATGAATTAGTGTTGTGAAAATGGTTAAGTATAATAACTTGAATTATAAATTAGCGTTGTGAAAATGGTTAAGTATAGTAACTTGAATTATGAATTAGTGTTGTGAAAATGGTTAAGTGTAGTAACTTGAATTATGAATTAGTGTTGTGAAAATGGTTAAATGTAGTAACTTCAATTATGAATTAGTGTTGTTAAAATGGTTAAGTATAGTAACTTGAATTATGAAATAGTGTTGTGAAAATGGTTAAGTATAGTAACTTGAATTATGAATTTGTGTTGTTAAAATAGTTAAGTATAGTAGCTTGAATTATGAATTAGTGTTGTGAAAATGGTTAAGTATAGTAACTTGAATTATGAATTAGTGTTGTGAAAATGGTTAAGTATAGTAACTTGAATTATGAATTAGTGTTGTGAAAATGGTTAAGTATAATAACTTGAATTATGAATTAGCGTTGTGAAAATGGTTAAGTATAGTAACTTGAATTATGAATTAGTGTTGTGAAAATGGTTAAGTGTAGTAACTTTAATTATGAATTAGTGTTGTGAAAATAGTTAAATGTAGTAACTTTAATTATGAATTAGTGTTGTTAAAATATTTAAGTATAGTAGCTTGAATTATGAATTAGCGTTGTGAAAATGGTTAAGTATAGTAACTTGAATTATGAATTAGTGTTGTGAAAATGGTTAAGTATAGTAACTTGAATTATGAATTAGCGTTGTGAAAATGGTTAAGTCTATTTAGTTGGAATGTGAATTATTGAATTGAAAATGGTTAAGTGTATTTAGTTGAAATGTTAATTATTGACTTGAAAATGTTTCAGTGTATTTAGTTGAAATGTGAATTAGTGACTTGAAAATGGTTAAATGTAGTAACTTGAATTATGAAATAGTGTTGTGAAAATGGTTAAGTATAATAACTTGAATTATGAATTAGTGTTGTGAAAATGGTTAAGCATAGTAACTTGAATTATGAATTAGTGTTGTTAAAATAGTTAAGTATGGTAGCTTGAATTATGAATTAGTGTTGTGTAAATGGTTAAGTGTAGTAACTTGAATTATGAATTAGTGTTGTGAAAATGATTAAGTGTAGTAACTTTAATTATGAATTTGTGTTGTTAAAATAGTTATGTATAGTAACTTGAATTATGAATTAGTGTTGTAAAAATGGTTAAGTATAGTAATTTGAATTATGAATTAGTGTTGTGAAAATGGTTAAGTGTAGTAACTTGAATTATGAATTAGTGTTGTGAAAATGGTTAAATGTAGTAACTTTAATTACGAATTAGTGTTGTTAAAATATTTAAGTATAGTAGCTTGAATTATGAATTAGTGTTGTGAAAATGGTTAAGTGTAGAAACTTGAATGATGATTTAGTGTTGTGAAAATGGTTAAGTATAATAACTTGAATTATAAATTAGCGTTGTGAAAATGGTTAAGTATAGTAACTTGAATTATGAATTAGTGTTGTGAAAATGGTTAAGTGTAGTAACTTGAATTATGAATTAGTGTTGTGAAAATGGTTAAATGTAGTAACTTCAATTATGAATTAGTGTTGTTAAAATGGTTAAGTATAGTAACTTGAATTATGAAATAGTGTTGTGAAAATGGTTAAGTATAGTAACTTGAATTATGAATTTGTGTTGTTAAAATAGTTAAGTATAGTAGCTTGAATTATGAATTAGTGTTGTGAAAATGGTTAAGTATAGTAACTTGAATTATGAATTAGTGTTGTGAAAATGGTTAAGTATAGTAACTTGAATTATGAATTAGCGTTGTGAAAATGGTTAAGTCTATTTAGTTGGAATGTGAATTATTGAATTGAAAATGGTTAAGTGTATTTAGTTGAAATGTTAATTATTGACTTGAAAATGTTTAAGTGTATTTAGTTGAAATGTGAATTAGTGACTTAAAAATGGTTAAATGTAGTAACTTGAATTATGAAATAGTGTTGTGAAAATGGTTAAGTATAATAACTTGAATTATGAATTAGTGTTGTGAAAATGGATAAGCATAGTAACTTGAATTATGAATTTGTGTTGTTAAAATAGTTAAGTATGGAGGCTTGAATTATGAATTAGTGTTGTGTAAATGGTTAAGTGTAGTAACTTGAATTATGAATTAGTGTTGTGAAAATGATTAAGTGTAGTAACTTTAATTATGAATTTGTGTTGTTAAAATAGTTATGTATAGTAACTTGAATTATGAATTAGTGTTGTAAAAATGGTTAAGTATAGTAATTTGAATTATGAATTAGTGTTGTGAAAATGGTTAAGTGTAGTAACTTGAATTATGAATTAGTGTTGTGAAAATGGTTAAATGTAGTAACTTTAATTACGAATTAGTGTTGTTAAAATATTTAAGTATAGTAGCTTGAATTATGAATTAGTGTTGTGAAAATGGTTAAGTGTAGACACTTGAATGATGATTTAGTGTTGTGAAAATGGTTAAGTGTAGTAACTTGAATTATGAATTAGTGTTGTGAAAATGGTTAAATGTAGTAACTTTAATTATGAATTAGTGTTGTTAAAATATTTAAGTATAGTAGCTTGAATTATGAATTAGTGTTGTGAAAATGGTTAAGTATAGTAACTTGAATTATGAATTAGTGTTGTGAAAATGGTTAAATGTAGTAACTTTAATTATGAATTTGTGTTGTTAAAATAGTTAAGTATAGTAGCTTGAATTAAGAATTAGTGTTGTGAAAATTGTTAAGTATAGTAACTTGAATTATGAATTAGTGTTGTGTAAACGGTTAAGTATAGTAACTTGAATTATGAAATAGTGTTGTGAAAATGGTTAAGTATAGTAACTTGAATTATGAATTAGCGTTGTGAAAATGGTTAAGTCTATTTAGTTGGAATGTGAATTATTGAATTGAAAATGGTTAAGTGTATTTAGTTGAAATGTTAATTATTGACTTGAAAATGTTTCAGTGTATTTAGTTGAAATGTGAATTAGTGACTTGAAAATGGTTAAATGTAGTAACTTGAATTATGAAATAGTATTGTGAAAATGGTTAAGTATAATAACTTGAATTATGAATTAGTGTTGTGAAAATGGTTAAGCATAGTAACTTGAATTATGAATTAGTGTTGTTAAAATAGTTAAGTATGGTAGCTTGAATTATGAATTAGTGTTGTGTAAATGGTTAAGTGTAGTAACTTGAATTATGAATTAGTGTTGTGAAAATGATTAAGTGTAGTAACTTTAATTATGAATTAGTGTTGTTAAAATGGTTAAGTATAGTAACTTGAATTATGAAATAGTGTTGTTAAAATGGTTAAGTATAGTAACTTGAATTATGAATTTGTGTTGTTAAAATAGTTAAGTATAGTAGCTTGAATTATGAATTAGTGTTGTGAAAATGGTTAAATATAGTAACTTGAATTATGAAATAGTGTTGTGAAAATTGTTAAGTATAATAACTTGAATTATGAATTAGTGTTGTGAAAATGGTTAAGTATAATAACTTGAATTATGAATTAGCGTTGTGAAAATGGTTAAGTATAGTAACTTGAATTATGAATTAGTGTTGTGAAAATGGTTAAGTGTAGTAACTTTAATTATGAATTAGTGTTGTGAAAATAGTTAAATGTAGTAACTTTAATTATGAATTAGTGTTGTTAAAATATTTAAGTATAGTAGCTTGAATTATGAATTAGTGTTGTGAAAATGGTTAAGTGTCGTAACTTGAATGATGAATTAGTGTTGTGAAAATGGTTAAGTATAATAACTTGAATTATAAATTAGCGTTGTGAAAATGGTTAAGTATAGTAACTTGAATTATGAATTAGTGTTGTGAAAATGGTTAAGTGTAGTAACTTGAATTATGAATTAGTGTTGTGAAAATGGTTAAATGTAGTAACTTCAATTATGAATTAGTGTTGTTAAAATGGTTAAGTATAGTAACTTGAATTATGAAATAGTGTTGTGAAAATGGTTAAGTATAGTAACTTGAATTATGAATTTGTGTTGTTAAAATAGTTAAGTATAGTAGCTTGAATTATGAATTAGTGTTGTGAAAATGGTTAAGTATAGTAACTTGAATTATGAATTAGTGTTGTGAAAATGGTTAAGTATAGTAACTTGAATTATGAATTAGTGTTGTGAAAATGGTTAAGTATAATAACTTGAATTATGAATTAGCGTTGTGAAAATGGTTAAGTATAGTAACTTGAATTATGAATTAGTGTTGTGAAAATGGTTAAGTGTAGTAACTTTAATTATGAATTAGTGTTGTGAAAATAGTTAAATGTAGTAACTTTAATTATGAATTAGTGTTGTTAAAATATTTAAGTATAGTAGCTTGAATTATGAATTAGCGTTGTGAAAATGGTTAAGTATAGTAACTTGAATTATGAATTAGTGTTGTGAAAATGGTTAAGTATAGTAACTTGAATTATGAATTAGCGTTGTGAAAATGGTTAAGTCTATTTAGTTGGAATGTGAATTATTGAATTGAAAATGGTTAAGTGTATTTAGTTGAAATGTTAATTATTGACTTGAAAATGTTTAAGTGTATTTAGTTGAAATGTGAATTAGTGACTTAAAAATGGTTAAATGTAGTAACTTGAATTATGAAATAGTGTTGTGAAAATGGTTAAGTATAATAACTTGAATTATGAATTAGTGTTGTGAAAATGGATAAGCATAGTAACTTGAATTATGAATTTGTGTTGTTAAAATAGTTAAGTATGGAGGCTTGAATTATGAATTAGTGTTGTGTAAATGGTTAAGTGTAGTAACTTGAATTATGAATTAGTGTTGTGAAAATGATTAAGTGTAGTAACTTTAATTATGAATTTGTGTTGTTAAAATAGTTATGTATAGTAACTTGAATTATGAATTAGTGTTGTAAAAATGGTTAAGTATAGTAATTTGAATTATGAATTAGTGTTGTGAAAATGGTTAAGTGTAGTAACTTGAATTATGAATTAGTGTTGTGAAAATGGTTAAATGTAGTAACTTTAATTATGAATTAGTGTTGTTAAAATATTTAAGTATAGTAGCTTGAATTATGAATTAGTGTTGTGAAAATGGTTAAGTATAGTAACTTGAATTATGAATTAGTGTTGTGAAAATGGTTAAATGTAGTAACTTTAATTATGAATTTGTGTTGTGAAAATGGTTAAGTATAGTAGCTTGAATTATGAATTAGTGTTGTGAAAATTGTTAAATATAGTAACTTGAATTATGAATTAGTGTTGTGTAAACGGTTAAGTATAGTAACTTGAATTATGAAATAGTGTTGTGAAAATGGTTAAGTATAGTAACTTGAATTATGAATTAGCGTTGTGAAAATGGTTAAGTCTATTTAGTTGGAATGTGAATTATTGAATTGAAAATGGTTAAGTGTATTTAGTTGAAATGTTAATTATTGACTTGAAAATGTTTAAGTGTATTTAGTTGAAATGTGAATTAGTGACTTGAAAATGGTTAAATGTAGTAACTTGAATTATGAAATAGTGTTGTGAAAATGGTTAAGTATAATAACTTGAATTATGAATTAGTGTTGTGAAAATGGTTAAGCATAGTAACTTGAATTATGAATTAGTGTTGTTAAAATAGTTAAGTATGGTAGCTTGAATTATGAATTAGTGTTGTGTAAATGGTTAAGTGTAGTAACTTGAATTATGAATTAGTGTTGTGAAAATGGTTAAATGTAGTAACTTTAATTATGAATTAGTGTTGTTAAAATGGTTAAGTATAGTAACTTGAATTATGAAATAGTGTTGTTAAAATGGTTAAGTATAGTAACTTGAATTATGAATTTGTGTTGTTAAAATAGTTAAGTATAGTAACTTGAATTATGAAATAGTGTTGTGAAAATGGTTAAGTATAATAACTTGAATTATGAATTAGTGTTGTGAAAATGGTTAAGTATAATAACTTGAATTATGAATTAGTGTTGTGAAAATGGTTAAGTATAATAACTTGAATTATGAATTAGTGTTGTGAAAATGGTTAAGTGTAGTAACTTTAATTATGAATTAGTGTTGTTAAAATATTTAAGTATAGTAGCTTGAATTATGAATTAGTGTTGTGAAAATGGTTAAGTGTAGTAAATTGAATTATGAATTAGTGTCGTGAAAATGGTTAAGTGTAGTAACTTGAATTATGAATTAGTGTTGTGAAAATGGTTAAGAGTAGTAACTTGAATTATGAATTAGCGTTGTGAAAAATGATTATGTGTAGTAACTTTAATTATGAATTTGTGTTGTTAAAATAGTTATGTATAGTAGCTTGAATTATGAATTAGTGTTGTTAAAATAATTAAGTATAGTAGCTTGAATTATGAATTAGTGTTGTGAAAATAGTTAAGTGTAGTAACATGAATTATGAATTAGCGTTGTGAAAATGGTTAAGTATAATAACTTGAATTATGAATTAGTGTTGTGAAAATGGTTAAGCATAGTAACTTGAATTATGAATTAGTGTTGTTAAAATAGTTAAGTATGGTAGCTTGAATTATGAATTAGTGTTGTGTAAATGGTTAAGTGTAGTAACTTGAATTATGAATTAGTGTTGTGAAAATGATTAAGTGTAGTAACTTTAATTATGAATTTGTGTTGTTAAAATAGTTATGTATAGTAACTTGAATTATGAATTAGTGTTGTAAAAATGGTTAAGTATAGTAATTTGAATTATGAATTAGTGTTGTGAAAATGGTTAAGTGTAGTAACTTGAATTATGAATTAGTGTTGTGAAAATGGTTAAATGTAGTAACTTTAATTACGAATTAGTGTTGTTAAAATATTTAAGTATAGTAGCTTGAATTATGAATTAGTGTTGTGAAAATGGTTAAGTGTAGACACTTGAATGATGATTTAGTGTTGTGAAAATGGTTAAGTGTAGTAACTTTAATTATGAATTAGTGTTGTTAAAATATTTAAGTATAGTAGCTTGAATTATGAATTAGTGTTGTGAAAATGGTTAAGTGTAGTAAATTGAATTATGAATTAGTGTCGTGAAAATGGTTAAGTGTAGTAACTTGAATTATGAATTAGTGTTGTGAAAATGGTTAAGAGTAGTAACTTGAATTATGAATTAGCGTTGTGAAAAATGATTATGTGTAGTAACTTTAATTATGAATTTGTGTTGTTAAAATAGTTATGTATAGTAGCTTGAATTATGAATTAGTGTTGTTAAAATAATTAAGTATAGTAGCTTGAATTATGAATTAGTGTTGTGAAAATAGTTAAGTGTAGTAACATGAATTATGAATTAGCGTTGTGAAAATGGTTAAGTATAGTAACTTGAATTATGAATTAGTGTTGTGAAAAATGGTTAAGTGTAGTAACTTGAATTATGAATTAGTGTTGTGAAAATGGTTAAATGTAGTAACTTTAATTATGAATTAGTGTTGTTAAAATGGTTAAGTATAGTAACTTGAATTATGAAATAGTGTTGTTAAAATGGTTAAGTATAGTAACTTGAATTATGAATTTGTGTTGTTAAAATAGTTAAGTATAGTAACTTGAATTATGAAATAGTGTTGTGAAAATGGTTAAGTATAATAACTTGAATTATGAATTAGTGTTGTGAAAATGGTTAAGTATAATAACTTGAATTATGAATTAGTGTTGTGAAAATGGTTAAGTATAATAACTTGAATTATGAATTAGCGTTGTGAAAATAGTTAAATGTAGTAACTTTAATTATGAATTAGTGTTGTGAAAATATTTAAGTATAGTAGCTTGAATTATGAATTAGTGTTGTGAAAATGGTTAAGTGTCGTAACTTGAATGATGAATTAGTGTTGTGAAAATGGTTAAGTATAATAACTTGAATTATAAATTAGCGTTGTGAAAATGGTTAAGTATAGTAACTTGAATTATGAATTAGTGTTGTGAAAATGGTTAAGTGTAGTAACTTGAATTATGAATTAGTGTTGTGAAAATGGTTAAATGTAGTAACTTTAATTATGAATTAGTGTTGTTAAAATGGTTAAGTATAGTAACTTGAATTATGAAATAGTGTTGTGAAAATGGTTAAGTATAGTAACTTGAATTATGAATTTGTGTTGTTAAAATAGTTAAGTATAGTAGCTTGAATTATGAATTAGTGTTGTGAAAATGGTTAAATATAGTAACTTGAATTATGAAATAGTGTTGTGAAAATGGTTAAGTGTAGTAACTTGAATGATGAATTAGTGTTGTGAAAATGGTTAAGTATAATAATTTGAATTATGAATTAGCGTTGTGAAAATGGTTAAGTATAGTAACTTGAATTATGAATTAGTGTTGTTAAAATATTTAAGTATAGTAGCTTGAATTATGAATTAGTGTTGTGAAAATGGTTAAGTGTCGTAACTTGAATGATGAATTAGTGTTGTGAAAATGGTTAAGTATAATAACTTGAATTATAAATTAGCGTTGTGAAAATGGTTAAGTATAGTAACTTGAATTATGAATTAGTGTTGTGAAAATGGTTAAGTGTAGTAACTTGAATTATGAATTAGTGTTGTGAAAATGGTTAAATGTAGTAACTTCAATTATGAATTAGTGTTGTTAAAATGGTTAAGTATAGTAACTTGAATTATGAAATAGTGTTGTGAAAATGGTTAAGTATAGTAACTTGAATTATGAATTTGTGTTGTTAAAATAGTTAAGTATAGTAGCTTGAATTATGAATTAGTGTTGTGAAAATGGTTAAATATAGTAACTTGAATTATGAAATAGTGTTGTGAAAATGGTTAAGTGTAGTAACTTGAATGATGAATTAGTGTTGTGAAAATGGTTAAGTATAATAACTTGAATTATGAATTAGCGTTGTGAAAATGGTTAAGTATAGTAACTTGAATTATGAATTAGTGTTGTGAAAATGGTTAAGTATAATAACTTGAATTATGAATTAGCGTTGTGAAAATGGTTAAGTATAGTAACTTTAATTATGAATTAGTGTTGTGAAAATGGTTAAATGTAGTAACTTTAATTATGAATTTGTGTTGTTAAAGTAGTTAAGTATAGTAGCTTGAATTATGAATTAGTGTTGTGAAAATGGTTAAATATAGTAACTTGAATTATGAAATAGTGTTGTGAAAATGGTTAAGTATAATAACTTGAATTATGAATTAGTGTTGTAAAAATGGTTAAGTATAGTAACTTGAATTATGAAATAGTGGTGTGAAAATTGTTAAGTATAGTAACTTGAATTATGAATTAGTGTTGTGTAAACGGTTAAATATAGTAACTTGAATTATGAATTAGTGTTGTGAAAATGGTTAAGTATAGTAACTTGAATTATGAATTAGTATTGTGAAAATGGTTAAGTATAATAACTTGAATTATGAATTAGTGTTGTGAAAATGGTCAAGTGTAGTAACTTTAATTATAAATTAGTGTTGTTAAAATAGTTAAGTATAATAGCTTGAATTATGAATTAGTGTTGTGAAAATGGTTAAGTGTAGTAACTTGAATTATGAATTAGTGTTGTGAAAATGATTAAGTGTAGTAACTTGAATTATAAATTAGTGTTGTAAAAATGGTTAAATGTAATAACTTTAATTATGAATTAGTGTTGTTAAAATATTTAAGTATAGTAGCTTAAATTATTAATTAGTGTTGTGAAAATGGTTAAGTGTAGTAACTTGAATGATGAATTAGTGTTGTGAAAATGGTTAAGTATAGTAACTTTAATTATGAATTAGTGTTGTTAAAATATTTAAGTATAGTAGTTTGAATTATGAATTAGTGTTATGAAAATTGTTAAGTATAGTAACTTGAATTATGAATTAGCGTTGTGAAAATGGTTAAGTATATTAACTTGAATTATGAATTAGTGTTGTGATAATGGTTAAGTATAATAACTTGAATTATGAATTAGTGTTGTGAAAATGGTTAAATGTAGTAACTTTAATTATGAATTAGTGTTGTGAAAATGGTTAAGAGTAGTAACTTGAATTATGAATTAGCGTTGTGAAAATGATTAAGTGTAGTAACTTTAATTATGAATTTGTGTTGTTAAAATAGTTATGTATAGTAGCTTGAATTATGAATTAGTGTTGTTAAAATAATTAAGTATAGTAGCTTGAATTATGAATTAGTGTTGTGAAAATAGTTAAGTGTAGTAACTTGATTTATGAATTAGTGGTGTGAAAATTATTAAGTATAGTAATTTGAATTATGAATTAGTGTTGTGTAAACGGTTAAATATAGTAACTTGAATTATGAATTAGTGTTGTGAAAATGGTTAAGTATAATAACTTGAATTATGAATTAGTGTTGTGAAAATGGTTAAGTATAATAACTTGAATTATGAATTAGCGTTGTGAAAATGGTTAAGTATAGTAACTTGAATTATGAATTAGTGTTGTGAAAATGGTTAAGTGTAGTAACTTGAATTATGAATTAGTGTTGTGAAAAAAATAGTTAAATGTAGTAACTTTAATTATGAATTAGTGTTGTTAAAATATTTAAGTATAGTAGCTTGAATTATGAATTAGTGTTGTGAAAATGGTTAAGTGTAGTAACTTGAATGATGAATTAGTGTTGTGAAAATGGTTAAGTATAATAACTTGAATTATGAATTAGCGTTGTGAAAATGGTTAAGTATAGTAACTTGAATTATGAATTAGTGTTGTGAAAAATGGTTAAGTGTAGTAACTTGAATTATGAATTAGTGTTGTGAAAATTGTTAAGTATAGTAACTTGAATTATGAATTAGTGTTGTGTAAACGGTTAAATATAGTAACTTGAATTATGAATTAGTGTTGTGAAAATGGTTAAGTATAGTAACTTGAATTATGAATTAGTATTGTGAAAATGGTTAAGTATAATAACTTGAATTATGAATTAGTGTTGTGAAAATGGTCAAGTGTAGTAACTTTAATTATAAATTAGTGTTGTTAAAATAGTTAAGTATAATAGCTTGAATTATGAATTAGTGTTGTGAAAATGGTTAAGTGTAGTAACTTGAATTATGAATTAGTGTTGTGAAAATGATTAAGTGTAGTAACTTGAATTATAAATTAGTGTTGTAAAAATGGTTAAATGTAATAACTTTAATTATGAATTAGTGTTGTTAAAATATTTAAGTATAGTAGCTTAAATTATTAATTAGTGTTGTGAAAATGGTTAAGTGTAGTAACTTGAATGATGAATTAGTGTTGTGAAAATGGTTAAGTATAGTAACTTTAATTATGAATTAGTGTTGTTAAAATATTTAAGTATAGTAGTTTGAATTATGAATTAGTGTTATGAAAATTGTTAAGTATAGTAACTTGAATTATGAATTAGCGTTGTGAAAATGGTTAAGTATATTAACTTGAATTATGAATTAGTGTTGTGATAATGGTTAAGTATAATAACTTGAATTATGAATTAGTGTTGTGAAAATGGTTAAATGTAGTAACTTTAATTATGAATTAGTGTTGTGAAAATGGTTAAGAGTAGTAACTTGAATTATGAATTAGCGTTGTGAAAATGATTAAGTGTAGTAACTTTAATTATGAATTTGTGTTGTTAAAATAGTTATGTATAGTAGCTTGAATTATGAATTAGTGTTGTTAAAATAATTAAGTATAGTAGTTTGAATTATGAATTAGTGTTGTGAAAATAGTTAAGTGTAGTAACTTGATTTATGAATTAGTGGTGTGAAAATTATTAAGTATAGTAATTTGAATTATGAATTAGTGTTGTGTAAACGGTTAAATATAGTAACTTGAATTATGAATTAGTGTTGTGAAAATGGTTAAGTATAATAACTTGAATTATGAATTAGTGTTGTGAAAATGGTTAAGTATAATAACTTGAATTATGAATTAGCGTTGTGAAAATGGTTAAGTATAGTAACTTGAATTATGAATTAGTGTTGTGAAAATGGTTAAGTGTAGTAACTTGAATTATGAATTAGTGTTGTGAAAAAAATAGTTAAATGTAGTAACTTTAATTATGAATTAGTGTTGTTAAAATATTTAAGTATAGTAGCTTGAATTATGAATTAGTGTTGTGAAAATGGTTAAGTGTAGTAACTTGAATGATGAATTAGTGTTGTGAAAATGGTTAAGTATAATAACTTGAATTATGAATTAGCGTTGTGAAAATGGTTAAGTATAGTAACTTGAATTATGAATTAGTGTTGTGAAAAATGGTTAAGTGTAGTAACTTGAATTATGAATTAGTGTTGTGAAAATGGTTAAATGTAGTAACTTTAATTATGAATTAGTGTTGTTAAAATGGTTAAGTATAGTAACTTGAATTATGAAATAGTGTTGTGAAAATGGTTAAGTATAGTAACTTGAATTATGAATTTGTGTTGTTAAAATAGTTAAGTATAGTAGCTTGAATTATGAATTAGTGTTGTGAAAATGGTTAAATATAGTAACTTGAATTATGAAATAGTGTTGTGAAAATGGTTAAGTATAATAACTTGAATTATGAATTAGTGTTGTGAAAATGGTTAAGTATAATAACTTGAATTATGAATTAGCGTTGTGAAAATGGTTAAGTATAGTAACTTGAATTATGAATTAGTGTTGTGAAAATGGTTAAGTGTAGTAACTTGAATTATGAATTAGTGTTGTGAAAATAGTTAAATGTAGTAACTTTAATTATGAATTAGTGTTGTTAAAATATTTAAGTATAGTAGCTTGAATTATGAATTAGTGTTGTGAAAATGGTTAAGTGTCGTAACTTGAATGATGAATTAGTGTTGTGAACAACTCAGAGTAGACAGAGGAGTTATGCTGACCGTAGACGTCGTCCGTTGAAATTCAGGGTGGGTGATAGGGTCTTCTTACGAATATCGCCCATGAAGGGCGTGATGCGGTTTGGTAGGAAGGGTAAGCTTAGCCCCAAATATATTGGACCCTTTGAGATTTTGCGGACAGTTGGAGAGGTGGCTTATGTGTTGGCGTTACCTCCGACATTTTCAGCTATCCACCCAGTATTTCATGTTTCTATGCTACGACAATATATTCCAGATGAGTCGCATGTGCTTCAGTGGGACTCGGTTCAGTTAGACTAGAAACTAACATTTGTGGAGGAGCCTGTGTCCATTTTAGCCAGAGATGTCAGACGGTTACTCTCCCGGGACATTCCAGTGGTTAAGGTACAGTGGCGTCACCGTCCGGTGGAGGAGGCTACTTGGGAGCTTGAACGCGACATGCGAGCCTAGTATCCCTACTTGTTCACGTCTTCAGGTATTTGCCTATTCTTGACTTTCGCGGACGAAAGTCCTTTTAGTAGTGGATATTGTAATGACCTTCCCGGTCATTTCCCTTATTTTCATGTGTTCTATGTGTTTAGAGCTTTTTTATAACTGCCCCAAGTTATTTATGACTTGCTGGGACTGACAGTTCGGTTCCCGGGCAGTTCGTTTGAGAATATTATTTAGACTGAGCACGTTGTAAAATATTAAATTAAATTTGAATTTGGTAAAATGACATAGTTAGTTACCTTTCGAAAATATTTTTGAAATTTATAAAATTCTTTAGTTATAATATACCTATACTATTTTATAATAGTTTTATAATTTATTAATAATTTAAGCGGAGATAGTGAATTTGGATATGTTAAAATAATATTTTATTTTATAGACGTTTTGTTAGAAATAATTTTCTATTAATTATGGTATATTCAAAATATTGTATTTATTTTATCACGGACCTATGCAATACCCGAATACATATATAACGAGATGAAAATTATATTAGTGTACCACCTCCACTCCACGTGGAGGTTAAGAGAATGGACAGCACCTTGCTAAAGCAATGGGCAGGCTGCCACTTGGTCATTAACATGGTTCTTCCTAATAATCTTCACTTAGTATCACTCTTGAATATTAAAAAGAAAGTAGAACGTTTTCTCTCTCAAAATATGACATACACATTTTCAATTCATGTTGAAAGAAAGTGTTCTGGAGGTAAACATTTGACGCTATAATTTGGTTACAAAAATAAAAATTAATTACCTACATCAAGTTATTCAAGCTCGGGTTTTAGTGGGAAAGTGTTTGTGGACGTGTAATAATGATTATTTTGGTAAGTTTTATTTTATTTACGGTAGTTTTCTTATACGTTGGTATTGTTGGTTCTTATTTAGAGCTTAATATGAGCTCGGATTGGATAACATCTGTTGTGACTATTGGTCACAGAGTTATTTGGGACACTGTGACGGTTTTGGTTTTGTGATTTCGCAAGCGGGCCCCACGTGGACTGTTTGGACATTTTTCGAACTAATGCAATATGGGTATCAATAGTCATGTTTTGACATGTAGTTTATTATTTTGGTAGCATGGCAGCAGTCTGAGGCCTCTCGGAAGGGAAAGGCTCCTATTTAGCTGGCTTTAGCAGGCAATCAGTGGCGTCCAGGTAGGCTAGGTTTACCTCCCTTTGCACTTAGATTGGGCTTATGTGTGATATATGTATGCTATTGTGCTGGTATTGTGGGCTGGAATTATAGACTTGGAGGTGGTGGTTTGCTGTGATTTAGGCCTTTTTAGGCCGGATAGGGCTATTCGGACACATTCCAGGCCCGTTATCCTTACGGTACACCACTTATGACCTATTTGGGGTCGGATAGTATTGTTGTTATGGACTACTGATTGGGGAATATTATTGTTGGACCTTAGTCCAGGCTTAGACAGACTTAGCCCAGACTTAGACAGGTATAACCAGACTTGGTATCCGGGACCCGGTAGTGGACCCCGTTACCCTTTTGTCGACTTGTCAGAACGTTGATATTTTTGGGCTTAGTTAAGCCCTCTGTGACCTGTTAGACTTGTGACGGTATTTAGTCACCCCGAATATACCCAAATTGACCTATTTAGCATTTTAGTCCCTGACAGCACCGCACTCGATCGGGATTGCTGGTCTTAGCTTAGAATTAGGACCCACCTTATCATGAGCTACTCTAGATACCCGGACTGACTTAGATATTGCATGATAATAGACTATGGACCTAGGAGGACTCGGGGACTTACCTTGTAGCAAGTAATGGGTTAGCTCATTTACCTATACTTCAGTTTCGGCCTGGGACGGACTAGCATGTTTTCCCGTTTATCTGATATGATATGACATTTGATTCTGTTCTGGTTACTGGCTATGATAAGTTTCGGTTCGAGTCCGGCTACTAATTCAGGTATGATGATTTGGTTATTGACTATTGGGTGTTCCGGTTCGAGTCCGGCCCCGGATTGTGATACACTATGAGTTCCGGTTCGAGTCCGGCCACTGATTATTATGAGTTCCGGTTCGAGTCCGGCATCTGGTTATGATATGATTGGAGAGTTTTGGTACTGGGTACCGTGATTATGATGTTGTTGTTCTATGAGTTCCGGTTCGAGTCCGGCAGATATGATATATATGTGGCCTCTTGTTATTACCCACTGCTTCCGGTTCGACTCCGGCGTCTGGCCTTTTGTTATTACCCATTAGTGCCGGTTCAAGCCCGGTGCACTCTTGTTGGTTATTGTGGTTACTGGATACTGATACAGCTTCGAGACACTGGTGACTATGCATTTACTTTTCTTGTGTGTCCCACTGGTTTATGGGGGCCAGACTGGGTTATTGTTTTCTTCCGTGTGCCTATCGGGCTTATGGGGGCCCAGATAGGTTATGTTTGACTTGTGTGTTTACTTACGCATTTATTTACTCGTTATTATGTATCGCACTTATATTTTCCTGAGCATATCTATACGCCTCGGCAGTTACTTATGTATTTGTTACTTATACCCCGGACTTAGCATGCACCCTCGCATTTTAGCTTGCTTATATTACATTGAGCTCAGTCGGCCGATGATGCCTACTGAGTACCCGTTGCCCCGGTACTCATACTGCACTTCTGCATCTTTTTCCCCGATGCAGATTCAGGCACTAGCCGACGGTATTGAAGTGAACTCTTTTCTCAGCATTGACTCCAGAGCAGGGTGAGCTTACTGATGTCCGAGGCAGATCCTACTCCATCTTCTACTGTATAGTCTTTTGCCCTCGAGACTGTCGGGTTTGATATATATTTGGTTTCTATTTTATATTTTGGGTGTGTCCAGTAGTGGCTCTTGTACTGACCTCACCAGGTCTTGGGAGGGGTTCTTGACTTTATATATTGTCCTCTTCCTTCTCAGTCTTGGTAGATATACATATTCTGATTCTATCTTTAGCGTTATAGAATGTTTATAAATATGGTTACTTTCACTTCATCTCTGTTATATGAGATTCCGCCCGTTAGCCCGTCGCTTGTCGCTCCGGGCTAGGGTTTGGCTTGCCTATTGGTGGGTTACGATAGGCGCCATCATGACTCAAGAATTGGGTCGTGACAGCTTGGTATCAGAGCCTAGGTTGTACAAGTAGTGTCGGTACATGGGCCAATGTCTAGTAGAGTCCTGTGGATCGGTGCGGGGACGCCTGTATCCTATCTTCGGGTGGCTACGGAGCATTCTTAGGGGAGTCTCTTATTTTCTTGCCTCATGTCCGTGCGTTGAGTCTATGTTGGTTTCTGATTTTCATTTTGTTCACTCTTTATGCAGATGGTTAGGACGCAAGGTGCGAGACCCGAGGGTCAGGACCCCGAGCCTACAGCGAGGGCTCCTGTTAGGGGCCGAGGTCGACCCAGAGGTCGGGGGCAGGGCAGACCAGCAGCCCCAGGCCGAGATCATGCTAGGGATCAGTTACCCGATCCCGTTATAGCTCCAGATGTTCCGCCTCCACAGCAGCCGATGGGCCAGGGAGCAGCCCAGGCTCCACCTGGATTTATTGATGCTTCTTTGCTCCGAGGTACATTACTTCAGTTGTTGGGGATAGTTGGAGGTCCGTCAGCTGAGAGAGCCCAACCAGCAGTACAGGGAGTTGGTGTTGGGGCGCAGCCTGCAGCTGTGGCACCCAGAGTTGAGATTCCGCCAGCGCCGGTAGCTCCACAGCCGGTTACAGATCAGCCTGTTATGTCTGTTGATGAGCAGAGGATGTTGGGGCGTTTCTTGAGGTTGACTCCACCGAGATTTGCTGGTACTCCGGGTGAGGATGCATATGAGTTTTTGTCCAGCTGCGAGGATAGACTGAGAAATTTGGGATTGGTACAGTCTCGTGGTGTTGATTTTGTGGCATATCAGTTTGATACTGCAGCGAGGAGATGGTGGAGGGGATATCTTGATTCTAGGCCAGCAGGATCTCCGCCGGTTACTTGGACCCAATTCTCTGAGATTTTCTTGGGAAAGTATATGCCCCGTACTATGCGGGAGCGACTTAGAGATGAGTTCTCCAGATTGACTCAGGGTTCGTTATCTGTCGCCGAGTATGAGGCGAGGTTTCATGATCTTGCTAGGCATGCTACTTCTATTTTGCCTGATGAGTATGAGAGAGTTAGATGTTTTGTCAGGGGACTGAGATTGCCACTCCGCAGAGCTACCCAGAGTTTAGTGACTTCAGGGAAGTCATTCGCAGAGATTACCGAGCATGTATACTCTATTGAGGAGATGGATCGCGAGGCCCAAGGGGGCAGCGATAAGAGACCTCGTGTTCAGGGTAGTTTCAGTGGGAGCCATAGTGGTTCACAGTTCAGAGGTCGTGGGTTCCAGTTTCAGGGTAGGTACCCTCAGCAGCAGCAGCAGTCTTTTCAGCGACAAGGTCAGCCCAGTAGGCCCGTACAGCCAGCTTTGCAAATATCTGATAGGGGTCAGTCCACCTATAGTGGTTCTGTTAGCCAGCCTCAAGGACGTGGTCAGTCCAGTTCATCGACTAGAGGTGGTCATACCAGCTCAGCCGGACCTTCTAGGCCGAGCAGGGAGCCAGGAGCATGCTACACTTGTGGGGTTGTCGGTCATTTTGTGCGTGAGTGTCCTCAGCGCATGGCGATTGAGCCTTCAGTTCAGACAGCACAGCCCCTCAGATCTATACCTCCAGCAGGTAGAGGTGGTGCACAGGGTCGTCGGGGTGGTCCCCAGGGTTCTCGAGGTAGAGCGCAGGGAGGTCGGACTGGTGGTCAGGGCGGTGCTCAGACTAGTGGTAGCCAGCGTCAGTTGTATGTCGTGCCGGCTAGACCGGAGGCTGAGGCTTCTGATGCAGTGATTACAGGTACGATTTCCGTATGCCATCAGCCAGCCTCTGCATTATTTGATCCTGGATCCACGTTTTCTTATGTATCTACTTATTATGCACCACGGTTGGGTTTATGTTCTGAGTTATTATCTGTACCCTTACGTGTATCTACCCCCGTTGGTGATTCCTTAGTAGTGGATCGAGTATATAGATCATGTCTGGTGACTATTCAGGAGTTTGAGACTCAAGCTGATTTTATTGTATTAGCCATGGTAGACTTTGATGTGATTCTGGGCATGGACTGGTTGTCTTTTCATCATGTAGTCTTGGATTTCTTTGCCAAGACCGTGACCTTAGCCATGCCTGGCGTACCCCCGGTGGTGTGGTAGGGTTCTGTTAGCCGCACACCGACAGGGATTATTTCATATGTTCTGGCTCGTAGATTGATGTCGAGGGGATGTGATTCATTCCTTGCTTATGTTCGGGATGTTAGTATTGAGAGCCCATCGCTTGACTCTGTCCCTGTTGTTCGTGAGTTTTTTGATGTATTCCCGACTGACCTACCTGGCCTTCCTCCTGAGCGTGATATAGAGTTCATTATTGACCTTGAGCCGGGCACCCGACCTATTTCTATGGCTCCTTATCGTATGGCTCCTGCTGAGTTGAGAGAGTTGAGTACTCAGCTCCAGGACCTTCTGGAGAAGGGGTGCTCTAGTCTGTTTGTAAAGAAGAAGGATGGATCTATGCGCATGTGTATTGATTACAGGCAGTTGAATAAGGTAACTGTGAAGAATAAGTATCCTATGCCTCGTATCGATGATTTGTTTGATCAACTTCAGGGTGCAGCGGTATTCTCAAAAATAGATTTGAGATCTGGATACCATCAGTTGAGAGTTAGGGCTGAGGACATCCCAAAGACAGCCTTCAGGAATCGGTACGGCCATTATGAGTTCCTGGTGATGTCTCTTGAATTGGCTAATGCCCCAGCAACTTTCATGGATTTGATGAATCATGTATTCAGGCCATACTTGGGCTCCTTTTTGATTGTGTTTATTGACGACATCTTGGTTTATTCGAGGAGTAACGAGGAGCATGAACAGTATTTGAGGATTGTGCTCCACACTTTGAGAGATCATCGGTTGTATGCCAAGTTCTCAAAGTGTGAGTTCTGGCTTGAGTTTGTAGCTTTCTTGGGCAATGTTATGTCCAGACACGATATCATGGTAGACCCAGCGAAGATTGAGGCTATTCGAGGTTGGGCTAGGCCCACGTCACCTACCGAGGTTCGCAGTTTTATTGGGTTGGCAGGGTACTATAGGCAATTTATTGAGGGTTTCTCGTCTATTGCATCTCCTATGACCAGACTAACCAGGAAGGAGGTTCCGTTTCAATGGTCTGAGGATTGCGAGGTGAGCTTTCTGAAGCTCAAGGATCGACTTACTTCTACCCCTGTGTTGACTCTTCCAGTTGAGGGCGAGGGTTTTACCGTGTATTGTGATGCGTCTGGTATCAGTTTGGGATGTGTTCTGATGCAGCGGGGTCGTGTTATTGCTTATGCATCGAGGCATCTGAAGGTGCACGAGCGTAAATATCCCACTCATGATTTAGAGTTAGCAGCGGTTGTATTTGCACTATGGATTTGGAGGTATTATCTCTACGGTGTTCAATGTGAGATCTTTACAGACCACTGCAGTCTTCAGCATATTATGACTCAGAGGGATCTTAATTCGAGGCAGTGCAGGTGGATTGAGTTGCTGAAGGACTATGATATCTCTATTCTCTATCATCCGGGCAAGGCGAATATGGTAGCGGACGCCTTGAGTCGGAAGACAGTGAGTATGGGTAGCTTAGCCTTCATTCCAGTCTCTCAGCGGCCGTTGGCTTTGGACATTCAGTCCATAACTAACTCGATGGTGCGTTTTGATATTTCTGACCCCGAAAGGGTTATCGCTTGTGTTGGTGCGAGATCTACTTTGCTGGAGCAGATTCAGAGTCGTCAATTTGAGGATAGCAGCCTCCGTAGCATTCAAGATCAGGTGTTGAGGGGTGAGTCTGAGAGAGATACCTTGGGTTTTGATGGTATTCTGAGGTTTGACGATCGTATTTGTGTTCCGAGGGTTGGAGATTTGATTCAGTTGATTCTGTACGAGGCACACAGTTCCAGATATTCTATTCACCCTCGGACAGCTAAGATGTATCGGGATCTGAGGCAACACTATTGGTGGAGTGGTATGCGGAGAGAAATAGCAGGGTAAGTAGCTCGATGCCTTTGTTGTCAGCAGGTAAAGGCCGAACATCAGAAACCCGGTGGTTTACTTCAGCAATTACCCATCCCCGAGTGGAAATGGGAGCGGGTTACTATGGATTTCATTGTTGGATTGCCTCGCACCTCCCATGGTTTTGATAGTATTTGGGTTATTGTAGATCGGTTGACTAAGTCCGCGCACTTTATCCCTGTTCGAGTCTCCTATAGTGCTGAGAGATTACCTCGTGTATATATTCAGGAGGTGGTGCGCCTACATGGAGTGCCAATATCTATTATCTCAGACCGAGGGACTCAGTTTACCTCCAGTTTCTGGCAGACTTTCCAGGAAGAGTTGGGTACCCAGGTGGACCTCAGCACTGCATTTCATCCTCAAATTGATGGGCAGTCGGAGAGGACGATTCAGGTATTAGAGGATATGCTCCGCGCTTGTGTGTTAGACTTTGGGGGTCAGTGGGATCAATTCTTACCTTTAGCCGAGTTCGCGTATAATAATAGCTTCCATTCCAGCATTCAAATGGCTCCGTTTGAGGCTTTATATGGCAGACGGTGTCGATCTCCAGTCGGCTGGTTCGAAACTTCAGAAGTCAATCCTCGTGGCACAGATTTGCTCTGAGAATCTTTGGACCGAGTTCGAGTGATTCATGATAGGCTGCGGACAACTCAGAGTAGACAGAGGAGTTATGCTGACCGTAGACGTCGTCCGTTGAAATTCAGGGTGGGTGATAGGGTCTTCTTACGAATATCGCCCATGAAGGGCGTGATGCGGTTTGGTAGGAAGGGTAAGCTTAGCCCCAAATATATTGGACCCTTTGAGATTTTGCGGACAGTTGGAGAGGTGGCTTATGTGTTGGCGTTACCTCCGACATTTTCAGCTATCCACCCAGTATTTCATGTTTCTATGCTACGACAATATATTCCAGATGAGTCGCATGTGCTTCAGTGGGACTCGGTTCAGTTAGACTAGAAACTAACATTTGTGGAGGAGCCTGTGTCCATTTTAGCCAGAGATGTCAGACGGTTACTCTCCCGGGACATTCCAGTGGTTAAGGTACAGTGGCGTCACCGTCCGGTGGAGGAGGCTACTTGGGAGCTTGAACGCGACATGCGAGCCTAGTATCCCTACTTGTTCACGTCTTCAGGTATTTGCCTATTCTTGACTTTCGCGGACGAAAGTCCTTTTAGTAGTGGATATTGTAATGACCTTCCCGGTCATTTCCCTTATTTTCATGTGTTCTATGTGTTTAGAGCTTTTTTATAACTGCCCCAAGTTATTTATGACTTGCTGGGACTGACAGTTCGGTTCCCGGGCAGTTCGTTTGAGAATATTATTTAGACTGAGCACGTTGTAAAATATTAAATTAAATTTGAATTTGGTAAAATGACATAGTTAGTTACCTTTCGAAAATATTTTTGAAATTTATAAAATTCTTTAGTTATAATATACCTATACTATTTTATAATAGTTTTATAATTTATTAATAATTTAAGCGGAGATAGTGAATTTGGATATGTTAAAATAATATTTTATTTTATAGACGTTTTGTTAGAAATAATTTTCTATTAATTATGGTATATTCAAAATATTATATTTATTTTATCACGGACCTATGCAATACCCGAATACATATATAACGAGATGAAAATTATATTAGTGTACCACCTCCACTCCACGTGGAGGTTAAGAGAATGGACAGCACCTTGCTAAAGCAATGGGCAGGCTGCCACTTGGTCATTAACATGGTTCTTCCTAATAATCTTCACTTAGTATCACTCTTGAATATTAAAAAGAAAGTAGAACGTTTTCTCTCTCAAAATATGACATACACATTTTCAATTCATGTTGAAAGAAAGTGTTCTGGAGGTAAACATTTGACGCTATAATTTGGTTACAAAAATAAAAATTAATTACCTACATCAAGTTATTCAAGCTCGGGTTTTAGTGGGAAAGTGTTTGTGGACGTGTAATAATGATTATTTTGGTAAGTTTTATTTTATTTACGGTAGTTTTCTTATACGTTGGTATTGTTGGTTCTTATTTAGAGCTTAATATGAGCTCGGATTGGATAACATCTGTTGTGACTATTGGTCACAGAGTTATTTGGGACACTGTGACGGTTTTGGTTTTGTGATTTCGCAAGCGGGCCCCACGTGGACTGTTTGGACATTTTTCGAACTAATGCAATATGGGTATCAATAGTCATGTTTTGACATGTAGTTTATTATTTTGGTAGCATGGCAGCAGTCTGAGGCCTCTCGGAAGGGAAAGGCTCCTATTTAGCTGGCTTTAGCAGGCAATCAGTGGCGTCCAGGTAGGCTAGGTTTACCTCCCTTTGCACTTAGATTGGGCTTATGTGTGATATATGTATGCTATTGTGCTGGTATTGTGGGCTGGAATTATAGACTTGGAGGTGGTGGTTTGCTGTGATTTAGGCCTTTTTAGGCCGGATAGGGCTATTCGGACACATTCCAGGCCCGTTATCCTTACGGTACACCACTTATGACCTATTTGGGGTCGGATAGTATTGTTGTTATGGACTACTGATTGGGGAATATTATTGTTGGACCTTAGTCCAGGCTTAGACAGACTTAGCCCAGACTTAGACAGGTATAACCAGACTTGGTATCCGGGACCCGGTAGTGGACCCCGTTACCCTTTTGTCGACTTGTCAGAACGTTGATATTTTTGGGCTTAGTTAAGCCCTCTGTGACCTGTTAGACTTGTGACGGTATTTAGTCACCCCGAATATACCCAAATTGACCTATTTAGCATTTTAGTCCCTGACAGCACCGCACTCGATCGGGATTGCTGGTCTTAGCTTAGAATTAGGACCCACCTTATCATGAGCTACTCTAGATACCCGGACTGACTTAGATATTGCATGATAATAGACTATGGACCTAGGAGGACTCGGGGACTTACCTTGTAGCAAGTAATGGGTTAGCTCATTTACCTATACTTCAGTTTCGGCCTGGGACGGACTAGCATGTTTTCCCGTTTATCTGATATGATATGACATTTGATTCTGTTCTGGTTACTGGCTATGATAAGTTTCGGTTCGAGTCCGGCTACTAATTCAGGTATGATGATTTGGTTATTGACTATTGGGTGTTCCGGTTCGAGTCCGGCCCCGGATTGTGATACACTATGAGTTCCGGTTCGAGTCCGGCCACTGATTATTATGAGTTCCGGTTCGAGTCCGGCATCTGGTTATGATATGATTGGAGAGTTTTGGTACTGGGTACCGTGATTATGATGTTGTTGTTCTATGAGTTCCGGTTCGAGTCCGGCAGATATGATATATATGTGGCCTCTTGTTATTACCCACTGCTTCCGGTTCGACTCCGGCGTCTGGCCTTTTGTTATTACCCATTAGTGCCGGTTCAAGCCCGGTGCACTCTTGTTGGTTATTGTGGTTACTGGATACTGATACAGCTTCGAGACACTGGTGACTATGCATTTACTTTTCTTGTGTGTCCCACTGGTTTATGGGGGCCAGACTGGGTTATTGTTTTCTTCCGTGTGCCTATCGGGCTTATGGGGGCCCAGATAGGTTATGTTTGACTTGTGTGTTTACTTACGCATTTATTTACTCGTTATTATGTATCGCACTTATATTTTCCTGAGCATATCTATACGCCTCGGCAGTTACTTATGTATTTGTTACTTATACCCCGGACTTAGCATGCACCCTCGCATTTTAGCTTGCTTATATTACATTGAGCTCAGTCGGCCGATGATGCCTACTGAGTACCCATTGCCCCGGTACTCATACTGCACTTCTGCATCTTTTTCCCCGATGCAGATTCAGGCACTAGCCGACGGTATTGAAGTGAACTCTTTTCTCAGCATTGACTCCAGAGCAGGGTGAGCTTACTGATGTCCGAGGCAGATCCTACTCCATCTTCTACTGTATAGTCTTTTGCCCTCGAGACTGTCGGGTTTGATATATATTTGGTTTCTATTTTATATTTTGGGTGTGTCCAGTAGTGGCTCTTGTACTGACCTCACCAGGTCTTGGGAGGGGTTCTTGACTTTATATATTGTCCTCTTCCTTCTCAGTCTTGGTAGATATACATATTCTGATTCTGTCTTTAGCGTTATAGAATGTTTATAAATATGGTTACTTTCACTTCATCTCTGTTATATGAGATTCCGCCCGTTAGCCCGTCGCTTGTCGCTCCGGGCTAGGGTTTGGCTTGCCTATTGGTGGGTTACGATAGGCGCCATCATGACTCAAGAATTGGGTCGTGACACGGTTAAATATAGTAACTTGAATTATGAATTAGTGTTGTGAAAATGGTTAAGTGTAGTAACTTTAATTATGAATTTGTGTTGTTAAAATAGTTATGTATAGTAACTTGAATTATGAATTAGTGTTGTAAAAATGGTTAAGTATAGTAATTTGAATTATGAATTAGTGTTGTGAAAATGGTTAAGTGTAGTAACTTGAATTATGAATTAGTGTTGTGAAAATGGTTAAATGTAGTAACTTTAATTATGAATTAGTGTTGTTAAAATATTTAAATATAGTAGCTTGAATTATGAATTAGTGTTGTGAAAATGGTTAAGTGTAGTAACTTGAATAATCAATTAGTGTTTTGAAAATGGTTAAGTATAGTAACTTTAATTATGAATTAGTGTTGTTAAAATATTTAAGTATAGTAGCTTGAATTATGAATTAGTGTTATGAAAATTGTTAAGTATAGTAACTTGAATTATGAATTAGCGTTGTGAAAATGGTTAAGTCTATTTAGTTGGAATGTGAATTATTGAATTGAAAATGGTTAAGTGTATTTAGTTGAAATGTTAATTATTGACTTGAAAATGTTTAAGTGTATTTAGTTGAAATGTGAATTAGTGACTTGAAAATGGTTAAATGTAGTAACTTGAATTATGAAATAGTGTTGTGAAAATGGTTAAGTATAATAACTTGAATTATGAATTAGTGTTGTGAAAATGGTTAAGCATAGTAACTTGAATTATGAATTAGTGTTGTTAGAATAGTTAAGTATGGTAGCTTGAATTATGAATTAGTGTTGTGTAAATGGTTAAGTGTAGTAACTTGAATTATGAATTAGTGTTGTGAAAATGATTAAGTGTAGTAACTTTAATTATGAATTTGTGTTGTTAAAATAGTTATGTATAGTAACTTGAATTATGAATTAGTGTTGTAAAAATGGTTAAGTATAGTAATTTGAATTATGAATTAGTGTTGTGAAAATGGTTAAGTGTAGTAACTTGAATTATGAATTAGTGTTGTGAAAATGGTTAAATGGAGTAACTTTAATTACGAATTAGTGTTGTTAAAATATTTAAGTATAGTAGCTTGAATTATGAATTAGTGTTGTGAAAATGGTTAAGTGTAGTAACTTGAATGATGATTTAGTGTTGTGAAAATGGTTAAGTATAGTAACTTTAATTATGAATTAGTGTTGTTAAAATATTTAAGTATAGTAGCTTGAATTATGAATTAGTGTTGTGAAAATGGTTAAGTGTAGTAAATTGAATTATGAATTAGTGTTGTGAAAATGGTTAAGTGTAGTAACTTGAATTATGAATTAGTGTTGTGAAAATGGTTAAATGTAGTAACTTTAATTATGAATTAGTGTTGTGAAAATGGTTAAGAGTAGTAACTTGAATTATGAATTAGCGTTGTGAAAATGATTAAGTGTAGTAACTTTAATTATGAATTTGTGTTGTTAAAATAGTTATGTATAGTAGCTTGAATTATGAATTAGTGTTGTTAAAATAATTAAGTATAGTAGCTTGAATTATGAATTAGTGTTGTGAAAATAGTTAAGTGTAGTAACTTGAATTATGAATTAGTGTTGTGAAAATTGTTAAGTATAGTAACTTGAATTATGAATTAGTGTTGTGTAAACGGTTAAGTATAGTAACTTGAATTATGAATTAGTGTTGTGAAAATGGTTAAGTATAATAACTTGAATTATGAATTAGTGTTGTGAAAATGGTTAAGTGTAGTAACTTGAATTATGAATTAGTGTTGTGAAAATGGTTAAATGTAGTAACTTTAATTATGAATTAGTGTTGTGAAAATGGTTATGTATAGTAACTTGAATTATGAATTAGTGTTGTAAAAATGGTTAAGTATAGTAATTTGAATTATGAATTAGTGTTGTGAAAATGGTTAAGTGTAGTAACTTGAATTATGAATTAGTGTTGTGAAAATGGTTAAATGTAGTAACTTTAATTATGAATTAGTGTTGTGAAAATGGTTAAGTATAGTAACTTGAATTATGAATTAGTGTTGTGAAAATGGTTAAGAGTAGTAACTTGAATTACGAATTAGTGTTGTGTAAACGGTTAAGTATAGTAACTTGAATTATGAATTAGTGTTGTGAAAATGGTTAAGAGTAGTAACTTGAATTATGAATTAGTGTTGTGAAAATGATTAAGTGTAGTAACTTTAATTATGAATTTGTGTTGTTAAAATAGTTATGTATAGTAGCTTGAATTATGAATTAGTGTTGTGAAAATGGTTAAGTATAATAACTTGAATTATGAATTAGTGTTGTGAAAATGGTTAAGTATAATAACTTGAATTATGAATTAGCGTTGTGAAAATGGTTAAGTATACTAACTTGAATTATGAATTAGTGTTGTGAAAATGGTTAAGTGTAGTAACTTTAATTATGAATTAGTGTTGTGAAAATGGTTAAATGTAGTAACTTTAATTATGAATTTGTGTTGTTAAAATAGTTAAGTATAGTAGCTTGAATTATGAATTAGTGTTGTGAAAATGGTTAAGTATAGTAACTTGAATTATGAATTAGTGTTGTGAAAATGGCTAAGTATAGTAACTTGAATTATGAATTAGCGTTGTGAAAATGGTTAAGTCTATTTAGTTGGAATGTGAATTATTGAATTGAAAATGGTTAAGTGTATTTAGTTGAAATGTTAATTATTGACTTGAAAATGTTTAAGTGTATTTAGTTGAAATGTGAATTAGTGACTTAAAAATGGTTAAATGTAGTAACTTGAATTATGAAATAGTGTTGTGAAAATGGTTAAGTATAATAACTTGAATTATGAATTAGTGTTGTGAAAATGGATAAGCATAGTAACTTGAATTATGAATTTGTGTTGTTAAAATAGTTAAGTATGGAGGCTTGAATTATGAATTAGTGTTGTGAAAATGGTTAAATATAGTAACTTGAATTATGAATTAGTGTTGTGAAAATGGTTAAGTATAATAACTTGAATTATGAATTAGTGTTGTGAAAATGGTTAAGTATAATAACTTGAATTATGAATTAGCGTTGTGAAAATGGTTAAGTATAGTAACTTGAATTATGAATTAGTGTTGTGAAAATGGTTAAGTGTAGTAACTTGAGTTATGAATTAGTGTTGTGAAAATAGTTAAATGTAGTAACTTTAATTATGAATTAGTGTTGTTAAAATATTTAAGTATAGTAGCTTGAATTATGAATTAGTGTTGTGAAAATGGTTAAGTGTAGTAACTTGAATTATGAATTAGTGTTGTGAAAAAATAGTTAAATGCAGTAACTTTAATTTTGAATTAGTGTTGTTAAAATATTTAAGTATAGTAGCTTGAATTATGAATTAGTGTTGTGAAAATGGTTAAGTGTAGTAACTTGAATGATGAATTAGTGTTGTGAAAATGGTTAAGTATAATAACTTGAATTATGAATTAGCGTTGTGAAAATGGTTAAGTATAGTAACTTGAATTATGAATTAGTGTTGTGAAAAATGGTTAAGTGTAGTAACTTGAATTATGAATTAGTGTTGTGAAAATGGTTAAATGTAGTAACTTTAATTATGAATTAGTGTTGTTAAAATGGTTAAGTATAGTAACTTGAATAATGAAATAGTGTTGTGAAAATGGTTAAGTATAGTAACTTGAATTATGAATTTGTGTTGTTAAAATAGTTAAGTATAGTAGCTTGAATTATGAATTAGTGTTGTGAAAATGGTTAAATATAGTAACTTGAATTATGAAATAGTGTTGTGAAAATGGTTAAGTATAATAACTTGAATTATGAATTAGTGTTGTGAAAATGGTTAAGTATAATAACTTGAATTATGAATTAGCGTTGTGAAAATGGTTAAGTATAGTAACTTGAATTATGAATTAGTGTTGTGAAAATGGTTAAGTGTAGTAACTTGAGTTATGAATTAGTGTTGTGAAAATAGTTAAATGTAGTAACTTTAATTATGAATTAGTGTTGTTAAAATATTTAAGTATAGTAGCTTGAATTATGAATTAGTGTTGTGAAAATGGTTAAGTGTCGTAACTTGAATGATGAATTAGTGTTGTGAAAATGGTTAAGTATAATAACTTGAATTATAAATTAGCGTTGTGAAAATGGTTAAGTATAGTAACTTGAATTATGAATTAGTGTTGTGAAAATGGTTAAGTGTAGTAACTTGAATTATGAATTAGTGTTGTGAAAATGGTTAAATGTAGTAACTTTAATTATGAATTAGTGTTGTTAAAATGGTTAAGTATAGTAACTTGAATTATGAAAAGTGTTGTGAAAATGGTTAAGTATAGTAACTTGAATTATGAATTTGTGTTGTTAAAATAGTTAAGTATAGTAGCTTGAATTATGAATTAGTGTTGTGAAAATGGTTAAATATAGTAACTTGAATTATGAAATAGTGTTGTGAAAATGGTTAAGTGTAGTAACTTGAATGATGAATTAGTGTTGTGAAAATGGTTAAGTGTAGTAACTTGAATTATGAATTAGTGTTGTGAAAATGGTTAAATGTAGTAACTTTAATTATGAATTAGTGTTGTGAAAATGGTTAAGTATAGTAACTTGAATTATGAATTAGTGTTGTGAAAATGGTTAAGAGTAGTAACTTGAATTACGAATTAGTGTTGTGTAAACGGTTAAGTATAGTAACTTGAATTATGAATTAGTGTTGTGAAAATGGTTAAGAGTAGTAACTTGAATTATGAATTAGTGTTGTGAAAATGATTAAGTGTAGTAACTTTAATTATGAATTTGTGTTGTTAAAATAGTTATGTATAGTAGCTTGAATTATGAATTAGTGTTGTGAAAATGGTTAAGTATAATAACTTGAATTATGAATTAGTGTTGTGAAAATGGTTAAGTATAATAACTTGAATTATGAATTAGCGTTGTGAAAATGGTTAAGTATACTAACTTGAATTATGAATTAGTGTTGTGAAAATGGTTAAGTGTAGTAACTTTAATTATGAATTAGTGTTGTGAAAATGGTTAAATGTAGTAACTTTAATTATGAATTTGTGTTGTTAAAATAGTTAAGTATAGTAGCTTGAATTATGAATTAGTGTTGTGAAAATGGTTAAGTATAGTAACTTGAATTATGAATTAGTGTTGTGAAAATGGCTAAGTATAGTAACTTGAATTATGAATTAGCGTTGTGAAAATGGTTAAGTCTATTTAGTTGGAATGTGAATTATTGAATTGAAAATGGTTAAGTGTATTTAGTTGAAATGTTAATTATTGACTTGAAAATGTTTAAGTGTATTTAGTTGAAATGTGAATTAGTGACTTAAAAATGGTTAAATGTAGTAACTTGAATTATGAAATAGTGTTGTGAAAATGGTTAAGTATAATAACTTGAATTATGAATTAGTGTTGTGAAAATGGATAAGCATAGTAACTTGAATTATGAATTTGTGTTGTTAAAATAGTTAAGTATGGAGGCTTGAATTATGAATTAGTGTTGTGAAAATGGTTAAATATAGTAACTTGAATTATGAATTAGTGTTGTGAAAATGGTTAAGTATAATAACTTGAATTATGAATTAGTGTTGTGAAAATGGTTAAGTATAATAACTTGAATTATGAATTAGCGTTGTGAAAATGGTTAAGTATAGTAACTTGAATTATGAATTAGTGTTGTGAAAATGGTTAAGTGTAGTAACTTGAGTTATGAATTAGTGTTGTGAAAATAGTTAAATGTAGTAACTTTAATTATGAATTAGTGTTGTTAAAATATTTAAGTATAGTAGCTTGAATTATGAATTAGTGTTGTGAAAATGGTTAAGTGTAGTAACTTGAATTATGAATTAGTGTTGTGAAAAAATAGTTAAATGCAGTAACTTTAATTTTGAATTAGTGTTGTTAAAATATTTAAGTATAGTAGCTTGAATTATGAATTAGTGTTGTGAAAATGGTTAAGTGTAGTAACTTGAATGATGAATTAGTGTTGTGAAAATGGTTAAGTATAATAACTTGAATTATGAATTAGCGTTGTGAAAATGGTTAAGTATAGTAACTTGAATTATGAATTAGTGTTGTGAAAAATGGTTAAGTGTAGTAACTTGAATTATGAATTAGTGTTGTGAAAATGGTTAAATGTAGTAACTTTAATTATGAATTAGTGTTGTTAAAATGGTTAAGTATAGTAACTTGAATTATGAAATAGTGTTGTGAAAATGGTTAAATATAGTAACTTGAATTATGAAATAGTGTTGTGAAAATGGTTAAGTATAATAACTTGAATTATGAATTAGTGTTGTGAAAATGGTTAAGTATAATAACTTGAATTATGAATTAGCGTTGTGAAAATGGTTAAGTATAGTAACTTGAATTATGAATTAGTGTTGTGAAAATGGTTAAGTGTAGTAACTTGAGTTATGAATTAGTGTTGTGAAAATAGTTAAATGTTGTAACTTTAATTATGAATTAGTGTTGTTAAAATATTTAAGTATAGTAGCTTGAATTATGAATTAGTGTTGTGAAAATGGTTAAGTGTCGTAACTTGAATGATGAATTAGTGTTGTGAAAATGGTTAAGTATAATAACTTGAATTATAAATTAGCGTTGTGAAAATGGTTAAGTATAGTAACTTGAATTGTGAATTAGTGTTGTGAAAATGATTAAGTGTAGTAACTTGAATTATGAATTAGTGTTGTGAAAATGGTTAAATGTAGTAACTTTAATTATGAATTAGTGTTGTTAAAATGGTTAAGTATAGTAACTTGAATTATGAAATAGTGTTGTGAAATTGGTTAAGTATAGTAACTTGAATTATGAATTTGTGTTGTTAAAATAGTTAAGTATAGTAGCTTGAATTATGAATTAGTGTTGTGAAAATGGTTAAATATAGTAACTTGAATTATGAAATAGTGTTGTGAAAATGGTTAAGTGTAGTAACTTGAATGATGAATTAGTGTTGTGAAAATGGTTAAGTATAATAATTTAATTATGAATTAGTGTTGTTAAAATGGTTAAGTATAGTAACTTGAATTATGAAATACTGTTGTGAAAATGGTTAAGTATAGTAACTTGAATTATTAATTTGTGTTGTTAAAATAGTTAAGTATAGTAGCTTGAATTATGAATTAGTGTTGTGAAAATGGTTAAATATAGTAACTTGAATTATGAAATAGTGTTGTGAAAATGGTTAAGTATAATAACTTGAATTATGAATTAGTGTTGTGAAAATGGTTAAGTATAATAACTTGAATTATGAATTAGCGTTGTGAAAATGGTTAAGTATAGTAACTTGAATTATGAATTAGTGTTGTGAAAATGGTTAAGTGTAGTAACTTGAATTATGAATTAGTGTTGTGAAAATAGTTAAATGTAGTAACTTTAATTATGAATTAGTGTTGTTAAAATATTTAAGTATAGTAGCTTGAATTATGAATTAGTGTTGTGAAAATGGTTAAGTGTCGTAACTTGAATGATGAATTAGTGTTGTGAAAATGGTTAAGTATAATAACTTGAATTATAAATTAGCGTTGTGAAAATGGTTAAGTATAGTAACTTGAATTATGAATTAGTGTTGTGAAAATTGTTAAGTGTAGTAACTTGAATTATGAATTAGTGTTGTGAAAATGGTTAAATGTAGTAACTTCAATTATGAATTAGTGTTGTTAAAATGGTTAAGTATAGTAACTTGAATTATGAAATAGTGTTGTGAAAATGGTTAAGTACAGTAACTTGAATTATGAATTTGTGTTGTTAAAATAGTTAAGTATAGTAGCTTGAATTATGAATTAGTGTTGTGAAAATGGTTAAATATAGTAACTTGAATTATGAAATAGTGTTGTGAAAATGGTTAAGTATAGTAACTTGAATGATGAATTAGTGTTGTGAAAATGGTTAAGTATAATAACTTGAATTATGAATTAGCGTTGTGAAAATGGTTAAGTATAGTAACTTGAATTATGAATTAGTGTTGTGAAAATGGTTAAGTATAGTAACTTGAATTATGAATTAGCGTTGTGAAAATGGTTAAGTATAGTAACTTGAATTATGAATTAGTGTTGTGAAAATGGTTAAGTGTAGTAACTTTAATTATGAATTAGTGTTGTGAAAATGGTTAAATGTAGTAACTTTAATTATGAATTTGTGTTGTTAAAGTAGTTAAGTATAGTAGCTTGAATTATGAATTAGTGTTGTGAAAATGGTTAAGTGTCGTAACTTGAATGATGAATTAGTGTTGTGAAAATGGTTAAGTATAATAACTTGAATTATAAATTAGCGTTGTGAAAATGGTTAAGTATAGTAACTTGAATTATGAATTAGTGTTGTGAAAATTGTTAAGTGTAGTAACTTGAATTATGAATTAGTGTTGTGAAAATGGTTAAATGTAGTAACTTCAATTATGAATTAGTGTTGTTAAAATGGTTAAGTATAGTAACTTGAATTATGAAATAGTGTTGTGAAAATGGTTAAGTATAGTAACTTGAATTATGAATTTGTGTTGTTAAAATAGTTAAGTATAGTAGCTTGAATTATGAATTAGTGTTGTGAAAATGGTTAAATATAGTAACTTGAATTATGAAATAGTGTTGTGAAAATGGTTAAGTATAGTAACTTGAATGATGAATTAGTGTTGTGAAAATGGTTAAGTATAATAACTTGAATTATGAATTAGCGTTGTGAAAATGGTTAAGTATAGTAACTTGAATTATGAATTAGTGTTGTGAAAATGGTTAAGTATAGTAACTTGAATTATGAATTAGCGTTGTGAAAATGGTTAAGTATAGTAACTTGAATTATGAATTAGTGTTGTGAAAATGGTTAAGTGTAGTAACTTTAATTATGAATTAGTGTTGTGAAAATGGTTAAATGTAGTAACTTGAATTATGAATTTGTGTTGTTAAAATAGTTAAGTATAGTAGCTTGAATTATGAATTAGTGTTGTGAAAATGGTTAAATATAGTAACTTGAATTATGAAATAGTGTTGTGAAAATGGTTAAGTATAATAACTTGAATTATGAATTAGTGTTGTGAAAATGGTTAAGTATAGTAACTTGAATTATGAAATAGTGGTGTGAAAATTGTTAAGTATAGTAACTTGAATTATGAATTAGTGTTGTGTAAACGGTTAAATATAGTAACTTGAATTATGAATTAGTGTTGTGAAAATGGTTAAGTATAGTAACTTGAATTATGAATTAGTATTGTGAAAATGGTTAAGTATAATAACTTGAATTATGAATTAGTGTTGTGAAAATGGTCAAGTGTAGTAACTTTAATTATAAATTAGTGTTGTTAAAATAGTTAAGTATAATAGCTTGAATTATGAATTAGTGTTGTGAAAATGGTTAAGTGTAGTAACTTGAATTATGAATTAGTGTTGTAAAATGATTAAGTGTAGTAACTTGAATTATAAATTAGTGTTGTAAAAATGGTTAAATGTAGTAACTTTAATTATGAATTAGTGTTGTTATAATATTTAAGTATAGTAGCTTAAATTATTAATTAGTGTTGTGAAAATGGTTAAGTGTAGTAACTTGAATGATGAATTAGTGTTGTGAAAATGGTTAAGTATAGTAACTTTAATTATGAATTAGTGTTGTTAAAATATTTAAGTATAGTAGTTTGAATTATGAATTAGTGTTATGAAAATTGTTAAGTATAGTAACTTGAATTATGAATTAGCGTTGTGAAAATGGTTAAGTATATTAACTTGAATTATGAATTAGTGTTGTGATAATGGTTAAGTATAATAACTTGAATTATGAATTAGTGTTGTGAAAATGGTTAAATGTAGTAACTTTAATTATGAATTAGTGTTGTGAAAATGGTTAAGAATAGTAACTTGAATTATGAATTAGCGTTGTGAAAATGATTAAGTGTAGTAACTTTAATTATGAATTTGTGTTGTTAAAATAGTTATGTATAGTAGCTTGAATTATGAATTAGTGTTGTTAAAATAATTAAGTATAGTAGCTTGAATTATGAATTAGTGTTGTGAAAATAGTTAAGTGTAGTAACTTGATTTATGAATTAGTGGTGTGAAAATTGTTAAGTATAGTAATTTGAATTATGAATTAGTGTTGTGTAAACGGTTAAATATAGTAACTTGAATTATGAATTAGTGTTGTGAAAATGGTTAAGTATAATAACTTGAATTATGAATTAGTGTTGTGAAAATGGTTAAATATAGTAACTTTAATTATGAATTAGTGTTGTTAAAATGGTTAAGTATAGTAACTTGAATTATGAAATAGTGTTGTGAAAATGGTTAAGTATAGTAATTTGAATTATGAATTTGTGTTGTTAAAATAGTTAAGTATAGTAGCTTGAATTATGAATTAGTGTTGTGAAAATGGTTAAATATAGTAACTTGAATTATGAAATAGTGTTGTGAAAATGGTTAAGTGTAGTAACTTGAATGATGAATTAGTGTTGTGAAAATGGTTAAGTATAATAATTTGAATTATGAATTAGCGTTGTGAAAATGGTTAAGTATAGTATCTTGAATTATGAATTAGTGTTGTGAAAATGGTTAAGTATAATAACTTGAATTATGAATTAGCGTTGTGAAAATGGTTAAGTATAGTAACTTGAATTATGAATTAGTGTTGTGAAAATGGTTAAGTGTAGTAACTTTAATTATGAATTAGTGTTTTGAAAATGGTTAAATGTAGTAACTTTAATTATGAATTTGTGTTGTTAAAGTAGTTAAGTATAGTAGCTTGAATTATGAATTAGTGTTGTGAAAATGGTTAAGTATAATAACTTGAATTATGAATTAGTGTTGTGAAAATGGTTAAGTATAGTAACTTGAATTATGAAATAGTGTTGTGAAAATGGTTAAGTATAATAACTTGAATTATGAATTAGTGTTGTGAAAATGGTTAAGTATAGTAACTTGAATTATGAAATAGTGGTGTGAAAATTGTTAAGTATAGTAACTTGAATTATGAATTAGTGTTGTGTAAACGGTTAAATATAGTAACTTGAATTATGAATTAGTGTTGTGAAAATGGTTAAGTGTAGTAACTTTAATTATGAATTTGTGTTGTTAAAATAGTTATGTATAGTAACTTGAATTATGAATTAGTGTTGTAAAAATGGTTAAGTATAGTAATTTGAATTATGAATTAGTGTTGTGAAAATGGTTAAGTGTAGTAACTTGAATTATGAATTAGTGTTGTGAAAATGGTTAAATATAGTAACTTTAATTATGAATTAGTGTTGTTAAAATATTTAAATATAGTAGCTTGAATTATGAATTAGTGTTGTGAAAATGGGTAAGTGTACTAACTTGAATAATGAATTAGTGTTTTGAAAATGGTTAAGTATAGTAACTTTAATTATGAATTAGTGTTGTTAAAATATTTAAGTATAGTAGCTTGAATTATGAATTAGTGTTATGAAAATTGTTAAGTATAGTAACTTGAATTATGAATTAGCGTTGTGAAAATGGTTAAGTCTATTTAGTTGGAATGTGAATTATTGAATTGAAAATGGTTAGTGTTGTTAAAATGTAGTAACTTGAATTATGAAATAGTGTTGTGAAAATGGTTAAGTATAATAACTTGAATTATGAATTAGTGTTGTGAAAATGGTTAAGCATAGTAACTTGAATTATGAATTAGTGTTGTTAAAATAGTTAAGTATGGTAGCTTGAATTATGAATTAGTGTTGTGTAAATGGTTAAGTGTAGTAACTTGAATTATGAATTAGTGTTGTGAAAATGATTAAGTGTAGTAACTTTAATTATGAATTTGTGTTGTTAAAATAGTTATGTATAGTAACTTGAATTAATCACTTTCTTAGGATACGAACTCTGAACACCTTTCCACTCCAACCTCGGATGATCAGGCATAGCCAAAGTAACTGTTTTAGCATGACAATCTAAGATAGCATGATAGGTAGAAAGCCAATCCATGCCCAAAATCACATCAAAATCAACCATATCAAGGATAATTAAATCTACCCAGGTATCACACCCCAAAATAGAAACAACACAGGATCGGTACACCCGATCCACCACTAAGGAATCACCTACTGGGGTAGAAACACGAATAGGAACAGCTATAGACTCACATATCATATCAAGGCTGGAAGCAAAGTATGCAGACACATAGGAGAAGGTAGAACCAGGATCAAATAACACTGAAGCAGGTTGGTGGCAAACTGAGACGATACCTGTAATGACTGCATCAGAAGACTCTGCCTCGGGCTTCCCTGGGAAAGCATAACAATGAGCTCTATCATCTATCACCTGGGTCGCTCCTCTACCACCTCCCCTACCAGCTGGTGGTGCACCTCTACCTCCCTGAGATCTGCCCCGACCCCTAGCCGGAGGAGCTGTTCCTCTAGCAAGGGCCTGATGACCGTGTTGTGGACCCCTCTGTTTGTACACTGGACAATCCCTCCGAAGATGATCCGGACTACCACACTCATAACAGGACTTGGGAGCCATCAACTGATGAGAGTGACCTGAATACCCAGTATGACCACCACGATCAGAAAACCGCTGAGATGAACCATATGAAGCCTGTCCCGAACTATAAGAACCCCGAACTGAATGTCCATTATCTGATGCCTGCATCGCTGCCTGGACAGGTCTACCCTGCTGAGGGCGAAAATTTCGTCTGAACGAACCCTTACCTCCAGATGAGGTACTACTGAATCGACCAGAAGTGCGGAACCTCTTGTCCCTCAGATCCCCATACTCCTCACGGTGCATCAACTCAAACTCCTTTGCTGACTCAACTACCCTCTGAAGAGAAGCCCCAGACTGGGCTACAGCGAACACGGCCTCTTTAATCTTGAGGGTCAAACCCCTCATAAACCTCCTAATCATCTCAGCCTCATCTGGCAAGATCACCATAGCATAACGGGACAAGGCATAAAATCGAATCTCATACTCAGCCACAGAAATACCCTCCTGTGTCAAATGCTCAAATTGGCGTCTACGTTCCTCCCTCAAGCTATGAGGGACGAATCTGTCAAGAAAAGCCTGTGCAAACATAGCCCAAGTCATCGGTGGAGAACCTGCTGGCCTGGAATCAATATAGGAGCGCCACCACTGCTTGGCTGGACCACGCATCTGCAAGGCAGTATAATCAACTCCGTGTGAGTCAACCAATCCCACACTCTGAAGTCTCTCATGACAACTGACAAGAAATTCATAGGCGTCCTCACGCTGATCACCCTGAAACTGCGGTGGGTCCATCTTTCTAAACTTCTCAAATCGTCGCTGCTCATCATCAGACATAATTGCCCTAACCCCACCGGTAGCTCCTACCCCCGGTAGAGGCATACCATCATACCTCGATGCTGGATGAACCACTGGACCCTGATAAATAGGAATGGACTGCTGATCTGGGGTCTGGGCCCCCACCCTAGCGTGTGAACCCTGTGGAGTACCTAATGATCCGCCTCCCTGAGCAATACTCTCCAAAACTCCCAGAACCCGAATCAAGGTATCCTGAAGAATCGGTGTAGCAACAAATCCCGGAGGTGCCTGACCTGGGGCCGCACCATCAGCTGGAACCTGAATATCATCATCACCTGCCTCAAACTCAACCTCGAGAGACCCTACCCTATGAGGAATCTGAGTGGCTCTCCGAGCTCTCTCTCTACCATGACCTCTGCCCCTACCACGTCCCCTACCACGTCTGCGTGTCCCAGTATGGGCAGCAGGCTCAGGGGCTGGTACGGGCTCCTGACCATCGTCCTGAGATGCACGAGTCCTAACCATCTGTGAGAGAATAAGACAAGATTCTCAGTATTTCAAATTAAATGATCAATATTGCACGATAAGAAAGAAGAAATGAATATTTCCTAAAGTCCCATAGCCTCTCGAAGATAGGTAACGGACGTCTCCGTACCGATCTGCGAGACTCTACTAGACTCGGCTTGTACTTGTGAGACCGATGAACCTGGGCTCTGATACCATCTGTCACGACCCAAAATTTGGACCGTGATGGCACCTATCCAACCCTCTGTGATAGGTAAGCCAAAGACACAATCTCAAATATATTATCCCAAATGTATAAAAACGGAAGAAATAAGAGCAATACAAAACCCATATAATCTCCCAAAGTGGACTAATAGAGTATTGTAGTCGAAATATAGATAATCCCAGATCTGGTAGTCACTAATACAAGCCTCTAAATACCGAAATCAAAGAAAGGTCTGAGTATCTTAAAATGCGGAAAAATGCATAAAGATAAGAGTGGAGGAGATTTCAGTAGTCTCTGAAATCAATAGCAGCTACCTCGAATCTCCAAAGATGCTAACACAGAGGAAGCCACAGGAATCAATGCCCAGAGACTGTCGGATCGGTACCTGCACGGAGGGTGCAGAAAAAGCAAGGGTGAGTACGGAACCACGTGTACTCAGCAAGCATCGTCGACCGACCCTAATTCAAAGTGGTGACGAGTGACACCACGCCAAACCTCTAAAACTACCATACAACCTGTACTCAGAAAGACACCCTAACCCCACATAATAATCAAGTCTAATAGTCATAAAGATATCGTAACACAGTCCCAGAATTCTTTAATACAGTGAGATCAAGAAACAGATATTCAAGTACTCATTAACTAGTACAAAATCAACATTTACACCTTACTCAATCTGAACAAGAAAAGGATGAATGCAATGCAATGCATATGCTGTGTACACACCTACCGAGCAATGGCTTCAAAGTCAGGACCCATGGGGGACTCACAAGGTCCATGTACTGTGCAGGCGTGCACTCCGATCCCAATAAATATATTGTGCAGGCGTGCACTCCGACCCCAATAATAGATAATAATGTGTAGGCGTGCACTCCGACCCCATATGAAATGCAATGCATGATGAGCAGGCGTGCGACTCCGATCCCAAATCAACAATACAAATTAAGCAAAGCATTTCATGTCTTATGCCAGATAGATATCAATTCCAAAATCAACTCGACTTATCCAATGGGAGCATTCTCATTAGCTAACATTTTCAACAATTTATTTACAATAGCCAATCTACTCAATCATGCTAGCAAATATGGAAAAATTGTTCAAACAGACAATTAATTGATTTTAATCCCTCAAATAACACCGGTACCCGCATAGATGCTCGTCACTTCATCTATACGGGACCTTCATTCCCATTACTCCCATTACACATAACTAACACATAAGCACTTCGAAAAAGAGTCTAAGAAAGTCTCAACTTGCCTCAAACCGAAGCCAAGCGTCAATTAACAAACTTTCCCTTACGTAAAGCTTCCGAATGGTCAAAATCTGTTCAAATACATAATTCCCATAAGAAAACAGATCTAATGACACCCATTTTATAAATTCTTACTCTAAGAATCCTAGACCTAAAGCCAAAGTTTTCTATTAAAATATTGTAATTAGTGAAAATTGCATGAAAAATATCCAAGGCCTAATATAACCACAAAGACGTAACTGGTGGGATTATCAGATCCTAGAAATAGCCTAAACTTCACTCTACATCACCATCATAAGCCAATGATTAGCAATCATTGCACAAACATTAGAAAATAACATGATTAATATACCATTAGCACCTAATTCTAAAGAAACATTACATCAATTCACGCACCACTGCAACTTCAAATTACCCTTACTGCCTCATGTCACTGTCCACCCATTGTCCCATAATTCTTGTCTTCTTTAGGCCTAATCAAACTATTAAATAAATCCCCTAATTCTACACCAGAATCTATGTACTACCTAACTTATACTATACTTAACCTAATTCTAAATAGAAAACAGTGTATATTTCCACACAATTATTGCTCCTGCCTAACTTCACATTCACCCCCACACTATTATAAACATAATATCAACAATATAATCATCCAAGGTTGCTAACCTTAATGCCGTCGTGGATTTCTCGGAAGCTGCGATGTGAAGAAAGGAATACAACTGCTTCTTTCGTGCCCCTCTCTTTGTTTAAAGTTTTCAGGTTTTATTACTAATAAATAAATAAAGAAAATCCTTCCCACTTAATTTATCTTTATACATAGGTCATGTGAAATAATAAAAGGTGAATTGGGCCCATTAACTACTAATTAAACTAATTATCTAAAGTACCCGAAACTTCTAATAAATCCTCGAACTTTGTTTGGAATCCCATAGAAATAAATCAAATATGAAAATTGACTAAAAAGCACATTTCGAACCTATTGGAAACATTAAAACACCATTTGAGGTCGTCTTGACCGAAAGTAGTCGTATTCACACTTAACATTCTAAACTCAAGAATCCAACCAATGACTTAAATCGATACCGAACACCTCGAGGTCCGTAGTATCCATTCCCTAAAGTCATAAATCACGTCTAAAAACTACAAGTAGGGTTATAATGGGAAAACTAAGTAAAATTCACAAAACGACTAGGAGGGTCGTTACATCATCCACCACTAAAACAAACGTTCGTCCTCGAACGTAAAGAGAAAGAAGTACCTGGACTATCAAAAAGATGAGGATATATGCTCTGCATGTCGGACTCAACCTCCCAAGTGGCTTCCGCCACAGGACGATGCCTCCACTGCACCTTCACAGAAGCTATCTCCTTGGATCTCAACTTCCTAACCTGCCTATCCAGAATAGCTATAGGCTCCTCCTCAAATGCTAGATTCTGATCCAAACTCACTGCGTCCCACTGAATCACATGCGAATCATCCAGATGGTACCTCTTTAACATCGAAACATGAAAAACTGGATGCACGGCTGAAAGGCCCGGTGGCAAAGCCAACTCATAAGCCACTGGCCCAATGCACTGAAGAATCTCAAAAGGGCCAATGAACCTCGGACTAAGTTTTCCTTTCTTCCCAAACCTCATCACACCCTTCATGGGTGATACCTTCAACAAGACCCGCTCACCCTGCATGAACTCCAAGTCACGGACCTTCCTGTCAGCATAACTCTTTTGTCTACTCTGAGCAGCCAAAAGCCGATCTTGGATCAATCTCACTCGGTCCATCGAGTCCCTCAGCAAATCGGTACCCCAAGGTCTAACCTCAAAAGAGTCGAACCACCCAACTGGGGACCTACACCTTCTTCCATACAATGCCTCGAATGGAGCCATCTGAATACTGGAATGGTAGCTATTATTATAGGAGAACTCTAACAAGGGTAAAAACTGATCCCAGTGACCCCCAAAATCCATCACACAAGCTCGCAACATGTCCTCCAACACCTGAATAGTTCGCTCCGACTGACCATCTGTCTGTGGATGAAATGCTGTACTCATATCCAATTGAGTACCCAACTCCCGCTGCAAAGTACTCCAAAAGTTCGAAGTGAACTGGGTACCTCTATCTGAAATAATGGAAACGGGCACGCCATGTAGTCGAACTATCTCACGAATGTAGATTTTGGCTAATTTCTCTGCATTATAGTTCATCTTCACAGGCACAAAATGGGCTGATTTGGTCAATCTATCCACAATCACCCAAACAGAATCAAACTTCCCCAAGGTCTGAGGTAACCCAACTACGAAATCCATAGTAATACGCTCCCATTTCCACTCGGGAATGGGCATCCTCTGAAGCAAACCACCTGGTCTCCGGTGCTCATATTTCACCTGCTGGCAATTCAGACACTTAGCCACAAACTCTATAATATCCCTCTTCATCTTACACCACCAATAATGTTGTTTTAGGTCATGATACATCTTTGCTGCGCCCGGATGGATGGAATACCGCGAAGAATGGGCCTCTTCCATAATAGATCTAGTCAAATCGCCCACTCTAGGAACACATATCCTCCCTTTTATCCTCAAAACACCCTCCTGGTCCAAAATCGCCTCCTTAGCCTCACCTCGCATCACTTTATCTCTGATAATACACAACTTTTCATCCTCAAACTGACGATCTCGAATTTGCTCTATCAACAAGGACCTCGCCTCTATACTTGCAAGAACTCTACCAGACTCGGAGATATCTAGACGCACAAAACTGTTAGCCAACCGCTGGACCTCCCTGGCTAATGGTCGCTCCTCCACACTCAACAATGCAAGACTACCCATACTAACTGTCTTCCTACTCAAGGCATCTGCCACTACATTGGCCTTGCCCGGATGATATAAGATAGTTACATCATAATCTTTCAACAACTCCAACCACCTACGCTGTCTCAAATTCAACTCCTTTTGCTTGAAAATATATTGAAGGCTGCGATGATCAGTGTACACCTCACAATGAAATCCATACAAATAGTGCCGCCACAACTTCAATACGAACACCACCGCTGCTAACTCCAAATCGTGGGTAGGGTAATTCCTCTCATGTGGCTTCAACTGCCTCGACGCATATGCTATTACCTTATTTTTCTGCATCAACACACCACCCAAACCAATACCAGAAGCATCACAAAACACAGTAAAGCTCTCACCTTCCATAGGTAGTGTCAAGATAGGAGCTGAAGTCAACAGAGTCTTGAGCTTTTGAAAGCTCTCCTCACACTTATCCGACCACTGAAAAACCACATTCTTCTGAGTCAACCGAGTCATAGGAGCCGCAATAGAAGAGAAACCCTGCACGAATCGCCTGTAATAGCCTGCCAACCCAATAAAACTCCGAATATCTGAAGGTGAAGTAGGACGTGACCAATTCCGAACCGCCTCAACCTTGGCCGGATCGACCATAATACCATCCTTGGACACCACATGTCCCAAGAATGCCACAGAACTAAGCCAAAATTCGCACTTTGAAAACTTGGCATATAACTTCTCATCCCTCAACCTCTGGAGTACGATCCTCAAATGTTTCACATGATCCTCCTCGCTCCTAGAATATACCAAAATGTCATCGATGAACACAATAACAAATGAATCCAGATAAGGTCGAAATACATTATTCATCAACTCCATGAACGCCGCCGGGGCATTAGTCAACCCAAAGGACATAACCAAGAACTCATAGTGGCCATATCTAGTCCGAAAAGCTGTCTTAGGAATGTCCGAAGCCCGAATCTTCAACTGATGATACCCTGACCTCAAGTCAATCTTCGAGAACACTGAAGCACCCTGAAGCTGGTCAAAAAGGTCATCAATGCGTGGTAGAGGATACTTATTCTTGATTGTCACCTTGTTCAACTGTCGATAATCAATGCACATCCTCATAGACCCATCTTTCTTCTTCACAAACAACACCGGAGCACCCCAAGGTGATACACTAGGTCGAATAAACCCCTTACTTAACAAATCTTGAAGCTGGTCTTTCAATTCTTTTAACTCCGCCGGTGCCATTCTATAAGGAGGAATTGAAATGGGTTTAGTGCCCGGCTCCAAATCAATACCAAAATCGATGTCTCTATCAGGAGGAACACCCGGAAGATCGGTAGGAAATACATCCATGAACTCCTTAACTACCCTTACTGACTCCAAAGAAGGTGTCTCAGTACTAGTATCACGAACATAAGCCAAATATGATAGACACCCTTTCTCAACTAACCGCTGGGCCTGAATAAATGAAATCACTTTCTTAGGATACGAACTCTGAACACCTTTCCACTCCAACCTCGGATGATCAGGCATAGCCAAAGTAACTGTTTTAGCATGACAATCTAAGATAGCATGATAGGTAGAAAGCCAATCCATGCCCAAAATCACATCAAAATCAACCATATCAAGGATAATTAAATCTACCCAGGTATCACACCCCAAAATAGAAACAACACAGGATCGGTACACCCGATCCACCACTAAGGAATCACCTACTGGGGTAGAAACACGAATAGGAACAGCTATAGACTCACATATCATATCAAGGCTGGAAGCAAAGTATGCAGACACATAGGAGAAGGTAGAACCAGGATCAAATAACACTGAAGCAGGTTGGTGGCAAACTGAGATGATACCTGTAATGACTGCATCAGAAGACTCTGCCTCGGGCTTCCCTGGGAAAGCATAACAATGAGCTCTATCATCTATCACCTGGGTCGCTCCTCTACCACCTCCCCTACCAGCTGGTGGTGCACCTCTACCTCCCTGAGATCTGCCCCGACCCCTAGCCGGAGGAGCTGTTCCTCTAGCAAGGGCCTGATGACCGTGTTGTGGACCCCTCTGTTTGTACACTGGATAATCCCTCCGAAGATGATCCGGACTACCACACTCATAACAGGACTTGGGAGCCATCAACTGATGAGAGTGACCTGAATACCCAGTATGACCACCACGATCAGAAAACCGCTGAGATGAACCATATGAAGCCTGTCCCGAACTATAAGAACCCCGAACTGAATGTCCATTATCTGATGCCTGCATCGCTGCCTGGATAGGTCTACCCTGCTGAGGGCAAAAATCTCGTCTGAACGAACCCTTACCTCCAGATGAGGTACTACTGAATCGACCAGAAGTGCGGAACCTCTTGTCCCTCAGATCCCCATACTCCTCACGGTGCATCAACTCAAACTCCTTTGCTGACTCAACTACCCTCTGAAGAGAAGCCCCAGACTGGGCTACAGCGAACACGGCCTCTTTAATCTTGAGGGTCAAACCCCTCATAAACCTCCTAATCATCTCAGCCTCATCTGGCAAGATCACCATAGCATAACGGGACAAGGCATAAAATCGAATCTCATACTCAGCCACAGAAATACCCTCCTGTGTCAAATGCTCAAATTGGCGTCTACGTTCCTCCCTCAAGCTACGAGGGACGAATCTGTCAAGAAAAGCCTGTGCAAACATAGCCCAAGTCATCGGTGGAGAACCTGCTGGCCTGGAATCAATATAGGAGCGCCACCACTGCTTGGCTGGACCACGCATCTGCAAGGCAGTATAATCAACTCCGTGTGAGTCAACCAATCCCACACTCTGAAGTCTCTCATGACAACTGACAAGAAATTCATAGGCGTCCTCACGCTGATCACCCTGAAACTGCGGTGGGTCCATCTTTCTAAACTTCTCAAATCGTCGCTGCTCATCATCAGACATAATTGCCCTAACCCCACCGGTAGCTCCTACCCCCGGTAGAGGCATACCATCATACCTCGATGCTGGATGAACCACTGGACCCTGATAAATAGGAATGGACTGCTGATCTGGGGTCTGGGCCCCCACCCTAGCGTGTGAACCCTGTGGAGTACCTAATGATCCGCCTCCCTGAGCAATACTCTCCAAAACTCCCAGAACCCGAATCAAGGTATCCTGAAGAACCGGTGTAGCAACAAATCCCGGAGGTGCCTGACCTGGGGCCGCACCATCAGCCGGAACCTGAATATCATCATCACCTGCCTCAAACTCAACCTCGAGAGACCCTACCCTATGAGGAATCTGAGTGGCTCTCCGAGCTCTCTCTCTACCATGACCTCTGCCCCTACCACGTCCCCTACCACGTCTGCGTGTCCCAGTATGGGCAGCAGGCTCAGGGGCTGGTACGGGCTCCTGACCATCGTCCTGAGATGCACGAGTCCTAACCATCTGTGAGAGAATAAGACAAGATTCTCAGTATTTCAAATTAAATGATCAATATTGCACGATAAGAAAGAAGAAATGAATATTTCCTAAAGTCCCATAGCCTCTCGAAGATAGGTAACGGACGTCTCCGTACCGATCCGCGAGACTCTACTAGACTCGGCTTGTACTTGTGAGACCGATGAACCTGGGCTCTGATACCATCTGTCACGACCCAAAATTTGGACCGTGATGGCACCTATCCAACCCTCTGTGATAGGTAAGCCAAAGACACAATCTCAAATATATTATCCCAAATGTATAAAAACGGAAGAAATAAGAGCAATACAAAACCCATATAATCTCCCAAAGTGGACTAATAGAGTATTGTAGTCGAAATATAGATAATCCCAGATCTGGTAGTCACTAATACAAGCCTCTAAATACCGAAATCAAAGAAAGGTCTGAGTATCTTAAAATGCGGAAAAATGCATAAAGATAAGAGTGGAGGAGATTTCAGTAGTCTCTGAAATCAATAGCAGCTACCTCGAATCTCCAAAGATGCTAACACAGAGGAAGCCACAGGAATCAATGCCCAGAGACTGTCGGATCGGTACCTGCACGGAGGGTGCAGAAAAAGCAAGGGTGAGTACGGAACCACGTGTACTCAGCAAGCATCGTCGATCGACCCTAATTCAAAGTGGTGACGAGTGACACCACGCCAAACCTCTAAAACTACCATACAACCTGTACTCAGAAAGACACCCTAACCCCACATAATAATCAAGTCTAATAGTCATAAAGATATCGTAACACAGTCCCAGAATTCTTTAATACAGTGAGATCAAGAAACAGATATTCAAGTACTCATTAACTAGTACAAAATCAACATTTACACCTTACTCAATCTGAACAAGAAAAGGATGAATGCAATGCAATGCATATGCTGTGTACACACCTACCGAGCAATGGCTTCAAAGTCAGGACCCATGGGGGACTCACAAGGTCCATGTACTGTGCAGGCGTGCACTCCGATCCCAATAAATATATTGTGCAGGCGTGCACTCCGACCCCAATAATAGATAATAATGTGCAGGCGTGCACTCCGACCCCATATGAAATGCAATGCATGATGAGCAGGCGTGCGACTCCGATCCCAAATCAACAATACAAATTAAGCAAAGCATTTCATGTCTTATGCCAGATAGATATCAATTCCAAAATCAACTCGACTTATCCAATGGGAGCATTCTCATTAGCTAACATTTTCAACAATTTATTTACAATAGCCAATCTACTCAATCATGCTAGCAAATATGGAAAAATTATTCAAACAGACAATTAATTGATTTTAATCCCTCAAATAACACCGGTACCCGCATAGATGCTCGTCACTTCATCTATACGGGACCTTCATTCCCATTACTCCCATTACACATAACTAACACATAAGCACTTCGAAAAAGAGTCTAAGAAAGTCTCAACTTGCCTCAAACCGAAGCCAAGCGTCAATTAACAAACTTTCCCTTACGTAAAGCTTCCGAATGGTCAAAATCTGTTCAAATACATAATTCCCATAAGAAAACAGATCTAATGACACCCATTTTATAAATTCTTACTCTAAGAATCCTAGACCTAAAGCCAAAGTTTTCTATTAAAATATTGTAATTAGTGAAAATTGCATGAAAAATATCCAAGGCCTAATATAACCACAAAGACGTAACTGGTGGGATTATCAGATCCTAGAAATAGCCTAAACTTCACTCTACATCACCATCATAAGCCAATGATTAGCAATCATTGCACAAACATTAGAAAATAACATGATTAATATACCATTAGCACCTAATTCTAAAGAAACATTACATCAATTCACGCACCACTGCAACTTCAAATTACCCTTACTGCCTCATGTCACTGTCCACCCATTGTCCCATAATTCTTGTCTTCTTTAGGCCTAATCAAACTATTAAATAAATCCCCTAATTCTACACCAGAATCTATGTACTACCTAACTTATACTATACTTAACCTAATTCTAAATAGAAAACAGTGTATATTTCCACACAATTATTGCTCCTGCCTAACTTCACATTCACCCCCACACTATTATAAACATAATATCAACAATATAATCATCCAAGGTTGCTAACCTTAATGCCGTCGTGGATTTCTCGGAAGCTGCGATGTGAAGAAAGGAATACAACTGCTTCTTTCGTGCCCCTCTCTTTGTTTAAAGTTTTCAGGTTTTATTACTAATAAATAAATAAAGAAAATCCTTCCCACTTAATTTATCTTTATACATAGGTCATGTGAAATAATAAAAGGTGAATTGGGCCCATTAACTACTAATTAAACTAATTATCTAAAGTACCCGAAACTTCTAATAAATCCTCGAACTTTGTTTGGAATCCCATAGAAATAAATCAAATATGAAAATTGACTAAAAAGCACATTTCGAACCTATTGGAAACATTAAAACACCATTTGAGGTCGTCTTGACCGAAAGTAGTCGTATTCACACTTAACATTCTAAACTCAAGAATCCAACCAATGACTTAAATCGATACCGAACACCTCGAGGTCCGTAGTATCCATTCCCTAAAGTCATAAATCACGTCTAAAAACTACAAGTAGGGTTATAATGGGAAAACTAAGTAAAATTCACAAAACGACTAGGAGGGTCGTTACATCATCCACCACTAAAACAAACGTTCGTCCTCGAACGTAAAGAGAAAGAAGTACCTGGACTATCAAAAAGATGAGGATATATGCTCTGCATGTCGGACTCAACCTCCCAAGTGGCTTCCGCCACAGGACGATGCCTCCACTGCACCTTCACAGAAGCTATCTCCTTGGATCTCAACTTCCTAACCTGCCTATCCAGAATAGCTATAGGCTCCTCCTCAAATGCTAGATTCTGATCCAAACTCACTGCGTCCCACTGAATCACATGCGAATCATCCAGATGGTACCTCTTTAACATCGAAACATGAAAAACTGGATGCACGGCTGAAAGGCCCGGTGGCAAAGCCAACTCATAAGCCACTGGCCCAATGCACTGAAGAATCTCAAAAGGGCCAATGAACCTCGGACTAAGTTTTCCTTTCTTCCCAAACCTCATCACACCCTTCATGGGTGATACCTTCAACAAGACCCGCTCACCCTGCATGAACTCCAAGTCACGGACCTTCCTGTCAGCATAACTCTTTTGTCTACTCTGAGCAGCCAAAAGCCGATCTTGGATCAATCTCACTCGGTCCATCGAGTCCCTCAGCAAATCGGTACCCCAAGGTCTAACCTCAAAAGAGTCGAACCACCCAACTGGGGACCTACACCTTCTTCCATACAATGCCTCGAATGGAGCCATCTGAATACTGGAATGGTAGCTATTATTATAGGAGAACTCTAACAAGGGTAAAAACTGATCCCAGTGACCCCCAAAATCCATCACACAAGCTCGCAACATGTCCTCCAACACCTGAATAGTTCGCTCCGACTGACCATCTGTCTGTGGATGAAATGCTGTACTCATATCCAATTGAGTACCCAACTCCCGCTGCAAAGTACTCCAAAAGTTCGAAGTGAACTGGGTACCTCTATCTGAAATAATGGAAACGGGCACGCCATGTAGTCGAACTATCTCACGAATGTAGATTTTGGCTAATTTCTCTGCATTATAGTTCATCTTCACAGGCACAAAATGGGCTGATTTGGTCAATCTATCCACAATCACCCAAACAGAATCAAACTTCCCCAAGGTCTGAGGTAACCCAACTACGAAATCCATAGTAATACGCTCCCATTTCCACTCGGGAATGGGCATCCTCTGAAGCAAACCACCTGGTCTCCGGTGCTCATATTTCACCTGCTGGCAATTCAGACACTTAGCCACAAACTCTATAATATCCCTCTTCATCTTACACCACCAATAATGTTGTTTTAGGTCATGATACATCTTTGCTGCGCCCGGATGGATGGAATACCGCGAAGAATGGGCCTCTTCCATAATAGATCTAGTCAAATCGCCCACTCTAGGAACACATATCCTCCCTTTTATCCTCAAAACACCCTCCTGGTCCAAAATCGCCTCCTTAGCCTCACCTCGCATCACTTTATCTCTGATAATACACAACTTTTCATCCTCAAACTGACGATCTCGAATTTGCTCTATCAACAAGGACCTCGCCTCTATACTTGCAAGAACTCTACCAGACTCGGAGATATCTAGACGCACAAAACTGTTAGCCAACCGCTGGACCTCCCTGGCTAATGGTCGCTCCTCCACACTCAACAATGCAAGACTACCCATACTAACTGTCTTCCTACTCAAGGCATCTGCCACTACATTGGCCTTGCCCGGATGATATAAGATAGTTACATCATAATCTTTCAACAACTCCAACCACCTACGCTGTCTCAAATTCAACTCCTTTTGCTTGAAAATATATTGAAGGCTGCGATGATCAGTGTACACCTCACAATGAAATCCATACAAATAGTGCCGCCACAACTTCAATACGAACACCACCGCTGCTAACTCCAAATCGTGGGTAGGGTAATTCCTCTCATGTGGCTTCAACTGCCTCGACGCATATGCTATTACCTTTAGCGTTGTGAAAATGGTTAAGTATAGTAACTTGAATTATGAATTAGTGTTGTGAAAATGGTTAAGTGTAGTAACTTGAATTATGAATTAGTGTTGTGAAAATGGTTAAGTATAATAACTTGAATTATGAATTAGCGTTGTGAAAATGGTTAAGTATAATAACTTGAATTATGAATTAGCGTTGTGAAAATGGTTAAGTATAGTAACTTGAATTATGAATTAGTGTTGTGAAAATGGTTAAGTGTAGTAACTTGAATTATGAATTAGTGTTGTGAAAATGGTCAAGTGTAGTAACTTTAATTATGAATTAGTGTTGTTAAAATAGTTAAGTATAGTAGCTTGAATTATGAATTAGTGTTGTGAAAATGGTTAAGTGTAGTAACTTGAAATATGAATTAGTGTTGTGAAAATGGTTAAGTATAGTAACTTGAATTATGAATTAGCGTTGTGAAAATGGTTTAGTGTAAGAACTTGAATTATGAATTAGTGTTGTCAAAAATGATTAAGTGTAGTAACTTTAATTATTAATTAGTGTTGTTAAAATAGTTAAGTATAGTAGCTTGGTGTAACGACCCTCCAAGTCGTTTTGTGAAATTTTATTATTTTAACTCTCCCCATAATTTTCATACACGATTTATGACTTGCGAGAATGGGTAGTATGAATTTCGAGGTGTCCGGGAGCGATTTATGTTATTGGTTGGATTCTTGAGTTTTAAGAAAGTTGAGTTTGACCATGATACACTTTTGATCAAGCCAATATTGGATTAGTGTTTTAATAATTCCAATAGGTTCGAAAGGTGTTTTTCTTTTAGTTAATTTTCATATTTGATTTATTTCTATAGGATTCCGAACAAATTTCGAAGATCTATTAGAAGTTTCAGATGTTTTAGATAATTAATTTAATTAGTGATTTAATGGGTCAAATTCGTAATTTATTTACTTATGTGGTCAATACAAGAATGTATTTAAGTTGGAAGGGTTTACCATATATAATAATAATAGAATCTGATATTCACAAGGAGAGGGGCACGGCAGTTAGCAGTACAATTTTTTTTCTCCATTCGTGGCTTTGAAAGGAGTTCTTGACATCTTCAGGTTAGATTCTTTGAGCAGATTTTCCTACTGTTATATCTATAGGAGCGTGAGGGGGGAAGTCAAAGCTAGGCAGTGGCTAAAGGCATGAGTTAATTTTGGTGCTTTTAGAATTAGGTGTGAATTGGTATATTACTCATGTCATATCTAATGATTTTGTAAGGATTAATAATCATTGAAAAGTGGGATAATGGTAAATAGTGATGCTAATTATTAGCTCTAATGATAGAATTGTAGCATAGTGAAGGAATTGTTATGTATTAAATACTATTGCTGCTACTGCTTCTCGTGGGATTATCACGACAAATAGAGTAAGATGAGAAATCCTTCTTTCTTATGATTTTAGATAGAATTTAAGTGAATCAGTGGACACATATTTTAATTAAACAATGATAGCTAATCAATTGGCAATGATGATAGTTGGGTAGAAAAAAATTATGGAGCTAGTATTGTCATGGGCAAGTACTGTTTCTTTAGCTTCAAACTTCCAACATTGTAATACGAGATTATCATAATGTAATTATAATACGATGGATTGAGGTTATAGGCCTAGAATTCTTAAAAGTAAAATTCTTGATTCATTCGGGAGTCGAATAATAACCCATTCTATTCTACGTATTAGTTATGCTCATATGGAAAATATGTATTTGAACAGATTCTGACCATTCAGAAGCTTTACGTAAGGGCAAGTCTGTTAATTGAAGTTTGGCTTCGGTTTGAGGCAAGTTGAGACTTTCTTAGACTCTTTTTGGAAGTGCTTATGTGTTAGTTATGTGTAATGGGAGTAATGGGAATGGGGGTCCCGTATAGATGAAGTGACGAGCATCTATGCGGGTACCGGTGTTATTTGAGGGATTAAAATCAGTTAATTGTTTGTTTGAACAATTTTTCCATATTTGCTAGCATGATTGAGTAGATTTGCTATTGTAAATAAATTGTTGAAAATGTTAGCTAATGAAAATACTCCCATTGGATAAGTTGAGTTGATTTTGGAATTGATATCTATCTGGCATAAGACATGAAATGCTTTGCTTAATTTGTATTGTTGATTTGGGATCGGAGTCGCACGCCTGCACATCATGCACTGCATTTCATATGGGGTCGGAGTGCACGCCTGCACATTATTATATATTTATTGGGATCGGAGTGCACGCCTGCACAATATATTTATTGGGATCGGAGTGCACGCCTGCACAGTACATGGACCTTGTGAGTCCCCCATGGGTCCTGACTTTGAAGCCATTGCTCGGTAGGTGTGTACATAGCATGTGCATTGCATTGCATTCATTCTTTTGTCGTTCAGATTGAGTAAGGTGCTTTGTTGATTTCGTACTAGTTGTTGAGTACTTGAATATCTGTTACGTGATTTCACTGTATTGAGGGTTTCTTGGACTGTGTTATAATATCCTTATGACTGTTAGACTTGATTATTCCGTTGGATTAGGGTGGCTTTCCGAGTGCGGGTTGTATGGTTGTTTTAGAGGTTTGACGTGGTGTCACTCGTCACCACTTTGAATTAGGGTCGGTCGACGATGCTTGCTGAGTACACGTGGTTCCGTACTCACCCTTGCTTTTTCTGCACCTTCTGTGCAGGTACCGATCCAACGGCCTCTGGGCATTGATTCCTGTGGTTCTTTTGTGTTAGCATCTTTGGAGATTCGAGGTAGCTGCTATTGATTTCAGAGACTACTGAAATCTCCTCCACTCTTATCTTTATGCATTTTTCCGCATTTTAAGATACTCAGACTTTTCCTTGATTTCTGTATTTAGAGGCTTGTATTAGTGACTACCAGATCTGGGATTATCTATATTTCGACTACAATACTCTATTAATCCACTTTGGGAGATTATATGGGTTTTATATTGCTCTTATTTCTTTCGCTTCTATACATTTGGGATATTGTATTTGAGATTGTGTCCTTGGCTTACCTATCACGGAGGGTTGGATAGGTGCCATCACGGTCCAAATTTTGGGTCGTGACACTTGGATTATAAATTAGTGTTGTGAAAATGGTTAAGTGTAGTAACTTGAATTATGAATTAGTGTTGTGAAAATGGTTAAGTATAGTAACTTGAATTATGAATCAGTGTTGTGAAAAAGGTTAAGTCTATTTTGTTGAAATGATTAGTGTTGTTAAAATGGTTAAGTATAGTAACTTGAATTATGAATTAGTGTTGTGAAAATGATTAAGTGTAGTAACTTTAATTATGAATTTTGTGTTGTTAAAATAGTTATGTATAGTAGCTTGTAATGACCTTCCCGGTCATTTACCTCCTTTTCGTGCGTTCTCAGCGTTTAGAGCTTTTCTATAACTGCCCCAAGTTATTTATGACTTGCTGGGACTGACAGTTCGGTTCCCGGGCAGTTCGTTTGAGAATATTATTTAGACCGAGCTCGTTGTAAAATATTAAATTAAATTTGAATTTGGTAAAATGACATAGTTAATTACCTTTCAAAAATGTTTATGATATTTGTAAAATTCTTTAGTTATGATGTGTCTATATTACTTTAATCATAAGTTTATAATTTAGTAATATTTTTAAATGGAGATAGTAAATCTAATTTTTTTGACATAATATTTTTTTTTATTTTATAGAGGTTTTGTTCAAAATAATTTTCTATTCATGATGGTATATTTAAAATATTGTATTTATTTTATCATGAGCCTATGCAATATCCGAATATATATATATACGGAGAGTGAAAATGGATAAGGCCATGTGTATGTTACATTAATTAGTCTTTGACTATGAGATTTCTTTCTTGTTTGGAGTTGGTACGTGTATTACATATATATATTGTCCTCTTCCTTCTCAGTCTTGGTATGGATATATATTTTGATTTTGTTTTTTTTTGTATTTCTAGCATGTTTATTAGTATGGTTACTTCCACTTCATCTCTGTTTCCTGAGATTCCACCCGTTAGCCTGTCGCTTGTCGCTCCGGGCTAGGGTTTGGCTTGCCTATTGGTGGGTTAAGGTAGGCGCCATCAGGACTCAAAAAATCGGGTCGTGACATAGCTTGAATTATGAATTAGTGTTGTGAAAATGGTTAAGTATAGTAACTTGAATTATGAATTAGTGTTGTGAAAATGATTAAGTGTAGTAACTTTAATTATGAATTTGTGATTTTAAAATAGTTTTGTATAGTAGCTTGAATTATGAATTAGTGTTGTGAAAATGGTTAAGTATAGTAACTTGAATTATGAATTAGTGTTGTAAAAATGGTTAAGTATTGTAACTTGAATTATGAATTAGTGTTGTGAAAATGGTTAAGTATAGTAACTTGAATTATGAATTAGCGTTGTGAAAATGGTTAAGTCTATTTAGTTGAAATGTGAATTATTGAATTGAAAATGTTTAAATGTATTTAGTTGAAATGTGAATTGTTGACTTGAAAATGTTTAAGTGTATTTAGTTGAAATGTGAATTAGTGACTTGAAAATATTTAAGTGTATTTAGTTGAAATGTGAAATAGTGTTGTGAAAATGGTTAAGTCTATTTAGTTGAAATGTGAATTATTGAATTGAAAATGGTTTAGTGCATTTAGTTGAAATGTGAATTATTGACTTGAAAATGTTTAAGTGTATTTAGTTGAAATGTGAATTAGTGACTTGAAAATGGTTAAGTGTATTTAGTTGAAATGTGAATTAGTGACTTGAAAATGGTTAAGTGTAGTAACTTGAATTATGAAATAGTGTTGTGAAAATGGTTAAGTATAGTAACTTGAATTATGAATTAGTTTTGTGAAAATGGTCAAGTGTAGTAACTTTAATTATGAATTAGTGTTGTTAAAATAGTTAAGTGTAGTAACTTGAATTATGAATTAGTGTTGTGAAAATGGTTAAGTGTCACGACCCGATTTTTCGAGTCCTGATGGCGCCTACCGTAACCCACCAATAGGCAAGCCAAACCCTAGCCCGGAGCGACAAGCGACAGGCTAACGGGTGGAATCTCAGGAAACAGAGATGAAGTGGAAGTAACCATACTAATAAACATGCTAGAAATACAAAAAAAAAACAAAATCAAAATATATATCCATACCAAGACTGAGAAATGATCTTTTAGGATAAAATTTGTATTAAATTACCCTATTTATGCCCTTTTGACCTGTTTAGCCTTGTTAGTCCCTATGTAACACCCCGTACCTTCCCAACTCTACTTGATGACATTGAATAATGTTTACTTAGGTGTCGAGAGTTATAAGTATGTATTTGGTAATGTTTAAGATGAGAAAACAAAAATGAAATTTGGCCTTGAACATGTGACTAGCCTTTCATAGGAAGTGTTTGGTGGTTTCGTGGAGCATTTGTGTAGTACCTCGTACACATTCTAACCTCATTTGGTGACTTGGAGTCATGTTTACTTGATGATTAAGGTCACTAAGTAAGTATTTTATAGTGTTTTGATAAGGTATTGGACGATACGCAAGTGTTGGAAAAATTGCCGAAAAATTCAGCAAAGCATAAAAACTTGCGCCACTACCCTGTTTCAGGGGGTGTGGCGCAAGCCATCTGATTCAGAGGGGTCTCCAAACTTGCGCCACTGCCTTGTTTTGCAGCAGTGGCGCAAGGCACAAACATTTCGCCTTCCCGAGCTCGTTTCACAACGTAATTCTACGACGCTTCTTGGATGGTTTCTTTTGGTTCTTTGGAGTTATTTGAGCATTGTTAAAGCTTCAAACACTTCAATATACTCCTACATACTTCTACATGACCAAATCATGAAATGTGAATAGTGATCCAAAATGTCCAAGGAAGCCAAAGGCGACTAGAATTCCTATTTTTGCGATCGAGGCGACGAATGAGCATCTCGCAAGAGAATAATGTCGTGACATTATGGAATTATTTAAACATGAGATTGTGGGGGTATTATACATGTAATTAGTTGGGCCAAATTAATTTTGTTCCATTGGGCTCAAATGAGGCCCAAATATTAGCATGGATACATGGCCCAACAAGAAGGAAATGATCCATTCTTGTTTGACCCAAAGAAGGCACTCAATTATTGACCAAGTGGGGATAAGTATGAGACTTGAGGGCCTATATAAGCATGGAAAAATCATAATTTTAATCCACAACAACACACATGCTTTTCTTGTATTTTCTAAAAATTTCCCAAAAGCCTTTTCTCTCAACTTCAAACCCTAGAGCTCAAAGCCAACTTTTGGAGCAAGATCACCACCTTCCAAGCTTGGGTAAGTGATTATTATTGTACTTTAACATATTAGAAGCATGAGAAAATATTTATATCATGTTGGTTATGGTTGGAAAGGTTGGACATGGCACTTTTGGTTTTGTGAAAGAGATGTGTTATCCATGGGATTATAGCTTGAATTATGACTTGTGCCTTTGATGAAAGATCATGGTATGGACAAAATAAGAACATCTATGGTGTTATTTTGTTATTAAATTTGTTATTTTTCTATAAGTGCAAATTATGGGATTTTGGCCGATTTGTGCTATGAAGTGTATTAAAGTGAATTGATGGATTAATTGTGATGTGGTGTGGATAAGAAAGTGTAAAGGAGAAGTGTTTTGATGAAATGTATCAATTATCATGTATTGGTCAATGTTGGGAATATTATGGAATTTTTAGAATAATAGTATGATCCATGGTTTTGTCAAGGGGAAATGGCATGTTGAAAGACAAACATGTAACTCATTGACATGGTATGCATTTGTAAAGTAATTGGTGGTTAATGTGAATTTCGTTATGCATTTGTGTTGTAGAGTGACATATAAAGAGGGAGCGGGACTATTGTATGCACCCCTAGGATTATATGTTCGTATTGCGAATCTAAGGTATGTAAGGTTACCTTTCTATCTCTTTCTGCAACATATGTTGTCCACATTGTCGTAGTACTTATTTGATTCCGAAATGCTCTAAGGTATTCCGTATTCGGTAGTTGGCTAATGTTACTCACATGTTACCTATTCATTGGTCAATGGTGAATTATATGACTCATGTTCATTGGTTGACTTATGTTCATTGATTGACTGATGTCCATTGGTTGACCCACGTTTATTGGCTAATATGTCAAGAATTCCAAATGATCATTATCCTAAGGTTCCAAAAGTGTACTATTCCAAAGGGGTTCTGTAGTATTCCAACTAAGGTTGATACATATTATTATTCATATGTGTTTTACTCCTAGACGAATTATGACCCACTTAGTTCTTATTTATTGACTGAAGTTCCTAAGCTGTCATAGTGTTGAAAAATCTAAGAGAACTATCTCAACACGAGTAATGAGGTCAAGAGGGCTTGTTTAGTTGAATAGCATGATTCCAATCATGTCTTGTTCCAAAGTCCTATAGTATGATGATTATCCGGGTGCCTATTGTTTATAAGTAATAGTACCAATCTCGTAAGAGTAATAAGAGAGGTGACGTGTAAGTTAGTATACTTATTCCTCATAATCGAAGATGTCAATCTCATGAGGTAAAGGAGTGGAGTGAGATGTGTATATAAGTGTGTTCTTTAATGTCATGATCTTTAACGTGTCATTCTCATAATTATGTAAAGGGTGTTAGATTGGAAAGGAGTAATACGTGGTTGCCTTATGTTTCATTGAGTATAGATCACATTCTAAAGGGTATAAGTTCAAGAGGTAATAGTCCTAAGATTTTGCTATGTTATTCATTATAGCCCACCAAAGGTGGAGGCCCGGTATCATGCTTACTTATATAAGATCTCATAGGAATAGTGAAGGAGGTGAAGTGCGAGCTACTATATCTATCCCTCACTAGTTATGGTGCGAATCTCATGAAGTTAAAGAGTGACATAGTTGTGTGTTTCAATAAGGTCCTAAGGCATCTCTTTTCATGTTATCATCTAGTGCCAATCATATATACCTCATTCTTGATTTATTATTATTCATGTGTTACATAATTATGGCTCATGGTTCCAAGGTTCAAATAATGTTATGTTCTAAAGCTTTCAAATCATGTCATGATCCTCAAGGTATCAACCTCTCATAAATGAATGAATCAATCTCCCACAAGCAAATGTACTAATCTCAAAGTAATGAAGTAAAGGAACCAATGTATGTAATGTTGACCCACAACAAAGTGGATGCCCACCAAAAGGTGGATGATCATAATAACCCACCAATAAGGTGAACGACTAATAAAGATTACGAAGGTAAGTAAGGAAAATAATAAACGTAATGTACATGGTTTCCCACATACAGAAAAAGAGTTTATTCACATTGCTATTTCTCTTATATTGATTTCATGGTTGTTGTTATTATGCACGAATCCTTGGAGATAGTCATAAAGAAAGAAAGGTACATAAGTCCGCACATAGAGTTTTTCCTTATATTTATTTCCATTGAAATTCTTATGTATTGATGCATTGATGTCATTTTCCTAAGGCCTTACATACTCAGTACATTTTTCGTACTGATCCCTCTTGGGGACTTACCTTACATGTTGCAGGTGCAGGAATTAGTAGACCTCGTCAGTAGGTTGCGGACCATTTGCAGAGTATTGGTGAGCTCCAATTGCTTCGGGGCTTCCCAAGTCATATGTCTTCATTAAATGTTGTCATTTTGTAAATATTGTATAGACATGGTCACGTATCTGTAGAGGCTTTGTAGACATATGTGGGTATATGAAAGTAAGTAAAGGATGTATGTTCATTTTGACGCAATGGCCCTAACGGCCAAAGTTTTATATATCGCATATGTTATCATGAGTTCCGCCTTTGATATTTAATTACATGATATAAAATGAGATGCATACACGATCGTACATATGAGAGTACTTGAGCAAAGATTGGTTCTCTCGAGCCTCATTGGCTTCGGGTGCCAATCACGCCTCGTGGGGACTCGGGGTATGACAAAGTGGTATCAGAGCAGTTCTTTCTCAGGGTGTCTACAAAGCCGTGTCTGAGTAGAGTCTTACTTATGGATGTGTAGCGCGCCACATTTATAAGTAGGAGGCTATGGGACATTTAGGAGTTGTTTCATTTCTTCATTCCAGATCGTGCAATAGAGCCATTGTCATAGGTGGGATTACATCTGACCATTGTAATTGGTTTTCTTTGATATAGTAAAATGCCGATTACAAGACAAGGTATGGACAAAGATAAGCAGGTAGATATGCATGCGGGAGAAGGAATTAGTAAATCCCCACCTAATCCAGCTAGTCAATATGGGGTTGAAACTGAGTTTACATCACGCGCACCTTCTCCTCCCCCTTTTCCAAGGAGACCACAAAGGAGGGAAGTATCCCCAGAATCGCCTGCTAATGTTACTAGGCAGGAACTAAAGGATTTGAAAAATGCGGTGCAAATGTTGACTTAGATAGTTGTTGCCCAGAGTCAAGGACGAGTTGGTCCAGTAACAAGTGATGATGGTGCGGCTAGGATAGCTAGTCGGCGGACACAGGATTTCCTGAAATTAAATCCCCCCACATTTACCGGGTCCAATTTAAATGAAGATCCGCAAGACTTTATAGATCAAATTCAAAGAGCCCTAGAAGTCATGCATGTAACTGGTATAGAAACAGTTGAACTTGCGGCCTATAGATTGAAAGGTGAAGCTATATTATGGTATGAATACTGGAAACGCTTTAGAGGTATTGGTACAAATCCAGCTAGTTGGGAGGAATTCAGGGTGGCATTCCTTGATCATTATCTTCCATATGAGGTCCGCGAGGCTCGTGCGGATCAGTTTTTAAATCTTCGTCAAGGAAATATGAGCGTCAAGGAGTACAGTCTTCGGTTTAATTCATTGGCTAGATACGCTCCTCATATGGTAGCAACTATGGCCGATAGAGTTCATCGGTATGTAGACAGATTGGAACCCTACTTGGTAAGAGACTGTACTATTGCGGCATTAAATAAAGACATGGATATAGCCAGAATTCAGGCCTTTGCACAAAAGATGGAAGATCAAAAGCACCAAAAGAGGTTACATGGATCTGAAGGGGGGCCTTCAAAGAGGGCTAGACCTATGGGACAGTCTACGGGTTCCCAAGGAAGACCTAGGCCTCGGAGTTCTCGTCGACTGCCTAGGTCATCATATTCCTCCTCTATAGTAGATATTCCATTACCCTTTTGAGAAGCTAGGGGCAGTCATATAGGGCAAAGCAGTATGGGTCGAGGTTCACGGACAGAAAGACTTTCTCGTCAACTGTACCAGCACTGCGGGAAGTTTCATTCAGGAGAATGATGGTATGGATCGAATGTTTGTTCGCGATGTGGTATATCGGGACATCTGCCGACAGAGTATCGACAAGAGGACACGGGTAGTATGGCGCGACCTACGGGGTTAATCGTCGGGGCATCATCGTCTGGTGTACGACCTGCTGGTCAAAGTAGAGGTGCTGGAGGAGCAGCTCATTCCAAGGGAACTCAGAATCACCCCTACGTTCTCTTAAATCGGCAGAATGAAGAGGCACCCCCTGATGCAGGTACAGGTACATTACTATATTTTTTTACATGATGTATATATACTGATGGATCCGAGCTCTTCCTTATTATATGCTACTCCATCTATTACCGTGAAATAACGAGACACCAGGATTATTAGTTATTATAGTTAAGATGGAAATGAGGGATTTTTTTTTATGTTGCAATGGGTATGAAGTGGTTGGCTTCTTGTATGACACGACGAATGCCGAGTTAACAAAGTACATTTCCATTTTTCTTCCATAAATGATCGTCTTGAGCAGAAAGGTAAATGTGTTCTTATTCTGACGTAAGAAAAGTTATGCCAAAGGTATATACATGTGAGTGGTACGACCTAGTATGTCCTTGTAGGATGCACCAGTGTCGAGGCACACAAAAGAAAGAAAAAAAAAAGGGGCACATTGTGAATACGTATTGATTATGAGGTAGCAGTTAGAAATATAGCACGTTTGGGTATACAAGTGAAGTTGGGTACAGTTTTCCACCCCTAAATACGTTGTATTACAAAGGTAGTGGGGTGACTATCTACTACTTATAATAATGGTATTAGTCAGGTATCACCATGGTGTCATACAAGGGTTTATATAGAAGCAAGTTTGCTCTCTAATCTAAGTTAACACCTGTCATGAGTCGAGACACATTGCGCTCATTGAAAATGTACCATTATGGAGGATCCCACGAAGAAGAGACGCCTATGACTATCCTGTGCACGGGTTAGTACGTAAATGATGAGAAGCAGGAAACCAAAGTGATGAGACCAAGAAAAAGGTGCAAAAGTGCAAAAATGAAGAGAGACTAAGTAAGTACCTACATGAGCATACGTATAGAAATATATTTGTTTACTCATAAGACGACGTCGTTAACATTCGAGGACGAATGTTCCTAAGGGGGGAAGAATGTAACACCCCGTACCTTCCCAACTCTACTTGATGACATTGAATAATGTTTACTTAGGTGTCGAGAGTTATAAGTATGTATTTGGTAATGTTTAAGATGAGAAAACAAAAATGAAATTTGGCCTTGAACATGTGACTAGCCTTTCATAGGAAGTGTTTGGTGGTTTCGTGGAGCATTTGTGTAGTACCTCGTACACATTCTAACCTCATTTGGTGACTTGGAGTCATGTTTACTTGATGATTAAGGTCACTAAGTAAGTATTTTATAGTGTTTTGATAAGGTATTGGACGATACGCAAGTGTTGGAAAAATTGCCGAAAAATTCAGCAAAGCATAAAAACTTGCGCCACTACCCTGTTTCAGGGGGTGTGGCGCAAGCCATCTGATTCAGAGGGGTCTCCAAACTTGCGCCACTGCCTTGTTTTGCAGCAGTGGCGCAAGGCACAAACATTTCGCCTTCCCGAGCTCGTTTCACAACGTAATTCTACGACGCTTCTTGGATGGTTTCTTTTGGTTCTTTGGAGTTATTTGAGCATTGTTAAAGCTTCAAACACTTCAATATACTCCTACATACTTCTACATGACCAAATCATGAAATGTGAATAGTGATCCAAAATGTCCAAGGAAGCCAAAGGCGACTAGAATTCCTATTTTTGCGATCGAGGCGACGAATGAGCATCTCGCAAGAGAATAATGTCGTGACATTATGGAATTATTTAAACATGAGATTGTGGGGGTATTATACATGTAATTAGTTGGGCCAAATTAATTTTGTTCCATTGGGCTCAAATGAGGCCCAAATATTAGCATGGATACATGGCCCAACAAGAAGGAAATGATCCATTCTTGTTTGACCCAAAGAAGGCACTCAATTATTGACCAAGTGGGGATAAGTATGAGACTTGAGGGCCTATATAAGCATGGAAAAATCATAATTTTAATCCACAACAACACACATGCTTTTCTTGTATTTTCTAAAAATTTCCCAAAAGCCTTTTCTCTCAACTTCAAACCCTAGAGCTCAAAGCCAACTTTTGGAGCAAGATCACCACCTTCCAAGCTTGGGTAAGTGATTATTATTGTACTTTAACATATTAGAAGCATGAGAAAATATTTATATCATGTTGGTTATGGTTGGAAAGGTTGGACATGGCACTTTTGGTTTTGTGAAAGAGATGTGTTATCCATGGGATTATAGCTTGAATTATGACTTGTGCCTTTGATGAAAGATCATGGTATGGACAAAATAAGAACATCTATGGTGTTATTTTGTTATTAAATTTGTTATTTTTCTATAAGTGCAAATTATGGGATTTTGGCCGATTTGTGCTATGAAGTGTATTAAAGTGAATTGATGGATTAATTGTGATGTGGTGTGGATAAGAAAGTGTAAAGGAGAAGTGTTTTGATGAAATGTATCAATTATCATGTATTGGTCAATGTTGGGAATATTATGGAATTTTTAGAATAATAGTATGATCCATGGTTTTGTCAAGGGGAAATGGCATGTTGAAAGACAAACATGTAACTCATTGACATGGTATGCATTTGTAAAGTAATTGGTGGTTAATGTGAATTTCGTTATGCATTTGTGTTGTAGAGTGACATATAAAGAGGGAGCGGGACTATTGTATGCACCCCTAGGATTATATGTTCGTATTGCGAATCTAAGGTATGTAAGGTTACCTTTCTATCTCTTTCTGCAACATATGTTGTCCACATTGTCGTAGTACTTATTTGATTCCGAAATGCTCTAAGGTATTCCGTATTCGGTAGTTGGCTAATGTTACTCACATGTTACCTATTCATTGGTCAATGGTGAATTATATGACTCATGTTCATTGGTTGACTTATGTTCATTGATTGACTGATGTCCATTGGTTGACCCACGTTTATTGGCTAATATGTCAAGAATTCCAAATGATCATTATCCTAAGGTTCCAAAAGTGTACTATTCCAAAGGGGTTCTGTAGTATTCCAACTAAGGTTGATACATATTATTATTCATATGTGTTTTACTCCTAGACGAATTATGACCCACTTAGTTCTTATTTATTGACTGAAGTTCCTAAGCTGTCATAGTGTTGAAAAATCTAAGAGAACTATCTCAACACGAGTAATGAGGTCAAGAGGGCTTGTTTAGTTGAATAGCATGATTCCAATCATGTCTTGTTCCAAAGTCCTATAGTATGATGATTATCCGGGTGCCTATTGTTTATAAGTAATAGTACCAATCTCGTAAGAGTAATAAGAGAGGTGACGTGTAAGTTAGTATACTTATTCCTCATAATCGAAGATGTCAATCTCATGAGGTAAAGGAGTGGAGTGAGATGTGTATATAAGTGTGTTCTTTAATGTCATGATCTTTAACGTGTCATTCTCATAATTATGTAAAGGGTGTTAGATTGGAAAGGAGTAATACGTGGTTGCCTTATGTTTCATTGAGTATAGATCACATTCTAAAGGGTATAAGTTCAAGAGGTAATAGTCCTAAGATTTTGCTATGTTATTCATTATAGCCCACCAAAGGTGGAGGCCCGGTATCATGCTTACTTATATAAGATCTCATAGGAATAGTGAAGGAGGTGAAGTGCGAGCTACTATATCTATCCCTCACTAGTTATGGTGCGAATCTCATGAAGTTAAAGAGTGACATAGTTGTGTGTTTCAATAAGGTCCTAAGGCATCTCTTTTCATGTTATCATCTAGTGCCAATCATATATACCTCATTCTTGATTTATTATTATTCATGTGTTACATAATTATGGCTCATGGTTCCAAGGTTCAAATAATGTTATGTTCTAAAGCTTTCAAATCATGTCATGATCCTCAAGGTATCAACCTCTCATAAATGAATGAATCAATCTCCCACAAGCAAATGTACTAATCTCAAAGTAATGAAGTAAAGGAACCAATGTATGTAATGTTGACCCACAACAAAGTGGATGCCTACCAAGAGTGGATGACTACCCACAATAAAGTGGATGCCCACCAAGAGTGGATGACTACCCACAATAAAGTGGATGCCCACCAAGAGTGGATGACTACCCACAATAAAGTGAATGCCCACCAAAAGGTGGATGATCATAATAACCCACCAATAAGGTGAACGACTAATAAAGATTACGAAGGTAAGTAAGGAAAATAATAAACGTAATGTACATGGTTTCCCACATACAGAAAAAGAGTTTATTCACATTGTTATTTCTCTTATATTGATTTCATGGTTGTTGTTATTATGCACGAATCCTTGGAGATAGTCATAAAGAAAGAAAGGTACATAAGTCCGCACATAGAGTTTTTCCTTATATTTATTTCCATTGAAATTCTTATGTATTGATGCATTGATGTCATTTTCCTAAGGCCTTACATACTCAGTACATTTTTCGTACTGATCCCTCTTGGGGACTTACCTTACATGTTGCAGGTGCAGGAATTAGTAGACCTCGTCAGTAGGTTGCGGACCATTTGCAGAGTATTGGTGAGCTCCAATTGCTTCGGGGCTTCCCAAGTCATATGTCTTCATTAAATGTTGTCATTTTGTAAATATTGTATAGACATGGTCACGTATCTGTAGAGGCTTTGTAGACATATGTGGGTATATGAAAGTAAGTAAAGGATGTATGTTCATTTTGACGCAATGGCCCTAACGGCCAAAGTTTTATATATCGCATATGTTATCATGAGTTCTGCCTTTGATATTTAATTACATGATATAAAATGAGATGCATACGCGATCGTACATATGAGAGTACTTGAGCAAAGATTGGTTCTCTCGAGCCTCATTGGCTTCGGGTGCCAATCACGCCTCGCGGGGACTCGGGGTGTGACACCCTAATAGCACCGTATTTGACCGGGGTCGGCTAGTTTGATTTAGGATGCGGAACCGCCTTGCCATGACTTAGAATGTATACCCAGACTTGTATATACATATTGTTTATGGTAGATAGTTGACCTGGAAGGATCCCGAGATTGACTTGTAGTACGTGGTGGGTTAGCTCCTTTACTTATGTTTCGAGTTTATTTTGGGGCTGGTATGTCCCCGTTTACTTGTATTTGTGTGGATTCTGGCACTACTATGTCACTTGGTTACTGATTATTATGAGTTCCGGTTCGAGTCCGGCCACTGATTATTATGAGTTTCGGTTCGAGTCCGGCATCTGGTTATGATATGATTGGAGAGTTTTGGTACTGAGTTCCGGTTCGAGTTCGGCGGTTATGATATATGTGGCCTATTGTTATTATCCACTATGTCCGGTTCGATTCCGATGTCTGGCCTCTTGTTATTACCCATTGGTGCCGGTTCAAGCCCGGTGCACCCTTGTTGGTTATTCTGGTTACTGGATACTGATACAGCTTCGAGACACTGGTGACTATGCATTTACTATTCTTGTGTGTCCCGCCGGTTTATGGGGGCCAGGCTGGGTTATTGTTTTCTTTCGTGTGCCTATCGGGTTTATGGGGCCCCAGATAGGTTATGTTTGACTTGAGTGCTTACTTATGCATTTATTTACTCTTTACTCAGTATCGTATTTATTTATCTCCTGAGCATATCTACACGCCTCGGCAGTAGTGTAATTCAAATTTAATTTAATAATTTACAACGAGCTCGGTCTAAATAATATTCTCAAACGAACTGCCCGGGAACCGAACTGTCAGTCCCAGCAAGTCATAAATAACTTGGGGCAGTGTAACGACTACCAACTGTCACGACCCAAACAAACGGACCGTGCGGGCACCTATGCTATCCTAAGTAGCTAGGAGAACCCTTATTACCCAACCAAAAATATGCGGAAGACTTCTGTTTTTTAAGAGAATACTGAATTAAATATAACAAAGTAAATTAAACACCAATAAATAAACTTTTCAAAAAAAAACTTCTTACAACTGTCCTTCACTACCCCAAGACCTGGTCAGACATGTACAAGAGCTACCTATTACAGAATAGATTGACAATAAAATAAATAACACAAAGACTCTAACATCTGCCAGGAAGGAAGTGCAGAAGTTAGTGCTGAATATCGCCATTGATCTAGTAACTGCAAACTAACCTGCATCCAGTCTACATCCCAATAAGGGATGTAGAAGAGTAGGGTCAGTACAAACACACGTACTGGTAGGCATAATCATAAAATAGAATCAAAGAAAAGAAATCATGACATCTTAATAGAGTATAATTCTACTAAGGCTGTAATATCATTATAACACTTTGCCAATATAATTTACAATTTTCCAACTCTATTAATGAGATTATATTCACCACTAGCATAGTCTAGCCTCACTAATTCACACCATCCACCACAATCTAACACTAAACCATCACTATCACCCTTTTATTCACGTTGCCGTTTCCATTATCCACATCTATAGGATCAACCCAATAATCATAGATAACTCACACTAAACTCTCGGGCTAACAACCAAACACTCTCTTATAATATTAAAGAATAATAACTAGCCAATCGGATAAGCCAAGATCACACCAAGTATAAATAAAGTAAGTCGACCAACATATAGCAAGTAAGCACAGAGTTTCACTTTTCCAAGTACATGTCACACAATCAATCTCAAGGATACAATCAAACAGGGAATACAAATCAACCCACATCTCAGTAAAACACACAAGAGAACTCAAGTTTCATTAGCAAACCTTATAGATACTCTTGGAGAAAGATTAATTCAATTATTGAAACTTTGGGATTGTTTCTTTGAGATTATTCATTGGATTCATCACTTTAGATCACTTCATTATCAATTCCTTTATTATTAATATTACCATGTCGGCTCGTGGCACCCGATCCAATCACGTCTTATAGCAATACCGAAATTTAACGTCGGCCACATTGCTACTAACAATCTTTCCACTTTTCTGTTCTTAATAAATATTCATCATTCACTTTTCAACCTGTATGAAGGTATATCACAAGCCTTCTTTACTCAAGGCATTCTTTTCAATCACATTATCATTATGAATCAAGATTTTTCATTTATCAACAATAGTCTGTACACACATGCTAAGGGACTTATTTCTGCCCAACTAGTCATGACCTGCAGGGGACAATCTAAGTCCATGTACCGTACCGGCGTGGTACCCGATCCTCCATAACCATATTATGTATATTTTATCAAATTCACACTATCTCTCAGGATACAACTCGACATACTAAATTTTCAAGTACACTTATAATCATAAGGCAATTCAATCAAGTTCAACTCTCAATAGTTATTCATACAAGTGTCAACAATTCAAATATCATCAAATTCAAGTGTGTCCGAAGACCAATCCACCAACATCCAATTTAGGAGCATACACATAATTAAATCGAGTCTAAACTCCAATTAAATCATAACCTACTCAAATACCACAACTTGGGTTCTAACATCACCACCCATAACTAGCACATTCAACCTTATCATTATTCTTTACCTCTCTCCGCATAATATAATGCACACAATGATTCAAGTCATCTATCCCTTAGGCCTCACCATTATCATGGCACAATATGCAACTTAAACCTTTATAACTCAATTAGGTTCATCACTAGAACAACTAAGAAACATCATGTCCATATACTTCATTCACAACAATCCCCTTTCGGGCACATAACACATAATATCATAAATATCACATAATCAATCAATAACATAGTTTTCGGGATTAAAGTAAAGTTCTTATGTCTTTCTTCACCTCAACTCCATGTCTGCAGGCCTAGACATGCTTTCTCCCATCAATTATAAATTATGAAAATATGAAATAATACAGTCTTCTACTCATTAACCTAGCCTACCTGGACGCCAAGCTTTTTGAATCAACAAGTCATGTCAAGGATGCTCATTCCCTTTCTTCATGCTTCGGAATGATCAATCATCTAAATATCAAACAATTATAAGAGTAATTAATCAATTACTCTTTAAATAAATATCTTTGGGAATTCAAAACCCACTAATTCTACCCTAATTCCAGGTCTATATCATTCTCCAAGGTCAATTAACTATTAACTAGTTCTTTCAAACTCAACCCATCTCCATTAATGGAGTTTTTATGCTAAAGGTCTCATCTTTATGGAATTCAAGATTTCCAACTAACAAAATACATAATCTAGTTTATCAAGTTCATGTTAGAAATCATTAATTTATAATCTAGAATTAGTTCTAGATGATATTAAGAACACCCATAAGTTTTTCCCAAAAATCCACCATTAAAGGTTCTAACCCAAAATTTCACCATTGAAGGTCTTTCTAATAATTCTAGGATGTCAAAGGATTAAAAGACGAAGAAGATGATGGAAAAACTTACCTCCACGAAGGACTTTCATCCTAAACCTCGAAAAATCACCTCTCTAGGGTTGGGGAATGAAGTTTTGGACCTGAAAATCGGCTAAATATGATTTAAATACCACCAGAATTTTCGCTACAGCGAATTACTGTTTCAGCCCGGACAGTGTTCAGTAAAACGGTCATAACTTTTTATTCTAAACTCGGATTGACGAACAGTTTATTGTGTTGGAAAGAAGACTCAGAGATCTTTGATTTTGTGGGTATTGTGCCTCCTAACTCCTTATATTCTAGGAGATATGATCGTTTGACCAATAGAGTTTCGATATGAGTTTTTATTAGGGCCAAATTCAACCGATCATATCTCCTAGAATATAAGGAGTTAGGGGGACCAATACCCACCAAATCAAAGATCTCTGAGTCTTCTTTCCAACACAATAAACTTTTCGTCAATCCGAGTTTAGAATAAAAAGTTATGACCGTTTTACTGAACACTGTCCGGGCTGATTTGTATTCCCTGTTTGATTGTATCCTTGAGATTGATTGTGTGACATGTACTTGGAAAAGTGGAACTCTGTGCTTACTTGCTATATGTTGGTCGACTTACTTTATTTATACTTGGTGTGATCTTGGCTTATCCGATTGGCTAGTTATTATTCTTTAATATTATAAGAGAGTGTTTGGTTGTTAGCCCGAGAGTTTAGTGTGAGTTATCTATGATTATTGGGTTGATCCTATAGATGTGGCTAATGGAAACGACAACGTGAATAAAAGGGTGATAGTGATGGTTTAGTGTTAGATTATGGTGGATGGTGTGAATTAGTGAGGCTAGACTATGCTAGTGGTGAATATAATCTCATTAATAGAGTTGGAAAATTGTAAATTATATTGGCAAAGTGTTATAATGATATTACAGCCTTAGTAGAATTATACTCTATTAAGATGTCATGATTTCTTTTCTTTGATTCTATTTTATGATTATGTGGACTAACACTGGTCGGCCGATGATGTCTACCAGTACGTGTGTTTGTACTGACCCTACTCTTCTACATCCCTTATTGGGGTGTAGACTGGATGCAGGTTAGTTTGCAGTTACTAGATCAATGGCGATATTCAGCACTAACTTCTGCACTTCCTTCCTGGCAGATGTTAGAGTCTTTGTGTTATTTATTTTATTGTCAATCTATTCTGTAATAGGTAGCTCTTGTACATGTCTGACCAGGTCTTGGGGTAGTGAAGGACAGTTGTAAGAAGTTTTTTTGAAAAATTTATTTATTGGTGTTTAATTTACTTTGTTATATTTAATTCAGTATTCTCTTAAAAACAGAAGTCTTCCGCATATTTTTGGTTGGGTAATAAGGGTTCTCCTAGCTACTTAGGATAGCATAGGTGCCCGCACGGTCCGTTTGTTTGGGTCGTGACAGTTGGTATCAGAGCATTAGGTTCACCGGTCCCACAAGTACAAGAGCAATGTCAAGTAGAGTTCCGCAGATTGGTGTGTAGGGCCCCACACCCAATCTTTGGAAGGCTATAAGGCATGTAGAAGTCGTTTTTTTTTTTTCTCTCTCCATCGTGGCGTACTATTCTTTGACTAGTGGGTTGGATCCAATTGGTATCTCAACAAAGATCAATTATAATCTAGTTGATTCCAATTGGTATCTTAGTGAGTTCGCTTTGGAATCTAGGAGATTCCAATTGGTATCTGTTAATAATGGCTAAGGGTTAATATCATAATATGAAAATGTATGAAAGTAGTGAACTTATTTGGTTGCATGTTATTTGATATTTGGCTGAACTTGGATTGTTAAACTGTATGATTGTTGTGAATTATTTTTGTTTGAATTGTGGTGAAATAAATTGACTAAGTTGCTTTTGTTGAAAGGTGTAATGGAACTATGTGATCTTGTTGTTGTGAAATTAATAAATTCTTTGGTGCTTCCTTGTTCTTGATACTATTGTTATGCTGATGATATTTATGATATGAGAATTGAGAGGATGATATGAGGACATGATGTCAAGGAAAGATTAATGAAAAAGACATGAACAAAAGACTGACGTGATATGTGTTGCCCTTAATGACGGGCTCTTGCAATTGATATTGTGAATGAATTCAATTGTATGGTTCAGTTACTTGATATTGTGAATGGATCCTTGTGTGGTCTAGTTATTTGATATTATATGTGGATTCTTGTATTGTCCGGTTATTGAGACTTTATTTGGATTCTTTTGCAATCCTATTATTTAAAATTTTAATTAGTTCCTTGTGAGGACTGGCTCAGTGATATTATCTTTGAGCTCCTTGTATGAACTGACTTTTAAGATTTGACAAAATAATGAGTTTTAAATAAAAGTGGCAAAAATTAGTGGAGGTTGTTGATACCTAAGGAATTTGATTGATAACTTATCTGAAATGTGATATTGGTAATGAGATGTTAATGACCTGTAATCGGTGATGTTGTTTGACTTTGCTCATATGCTTATTATATAGAGATCAATCTCGAAGTGGTTAAGAGTTAGTGAAGCCTGTAATAAAAATGTTGTAAGGTAGAAATAAGAATGACATTGTATACCTTAGCTTGGTGTTGGTGATGGAAGCGTAATTGGGCTTGACAATGAAGGTTTTGTCGTGTTCTAAGTATTGAAGTTAGTGATTGCCTGGGCATAAATTTTAGTTGGGGATTGGTGTATTAAGGGAGGCCTTGAGAATATAAGTTGATTGTTGACTTGGTCTTGCGATTGAATTGTGTGATTAGCGTCCTATATAATTGACTGATAGATGATAATTTAGAGGGTAGTAATCCCCATGATGGTGTTAATACAGAATTAAATGGTGTAGTTACACCCATAGAATAATTAAGAATGGTCCTAAATGGGATAATATAAGTGAATTATTAAATGACATGATTGATCTTTCCTTGGGTGATACTTGGTGGATATTGCTTATTGAGTGATTAAGATATGATGATTAGATGAGTATTAGCGATGTTGTGGAGGAGAATGTGTTGTAGTCTCTAATTCTGTAGGATCTCTATGGTTAATAATTGTAATTCTGTGTAATGAGTGAGAGATTATGTTGTCACCTATGTATAGTAGTAAACTGTAAGCTTGAACTGTGGTTGATCTTGAGGTGAAAAGAATAGTGGTTATGAGATGTTGAAGCTAGCTTTATAGAATGAATCTAGTAGCCTTAATTAGGCGTATGCGAGTATCTAAGTTATGTGACTTGTAAATAGAGTGGTGACTTAAATATGATCAAGATGTAGATTTTTCAGGGAGTAGTCTTGTCTAGAAACTTACTCGGGTGTCTCAGGGTGAGCCTGTATGTTGGGTGGATTAGATGTGACTTGTCTGGTATTAAAATTCGAGTAGTATACTCATGTAGCATCCCGTAGCACTTTTCGGAATTGAATTCAGGGCTCTAGAACTCCGATAATGATAATTATCGTGATAGTCTTACAATTTTATGTTGTAAAATAGAAACATCTGTGAGCTAGGCGGAGCTCACTGGTTTGATCAAGGGAATTAGCGCCGTGGGTCCGTTGTGGTGGTTAGCACTGCAACGGCAATTGTGCCGCAGCAGCGGTAAAGAATGCAGTTTTTCAGTTTTTATTTCGCTCTTCGGGGTTCATTCCCCATTCTTCCGTTGTAAGAAGAGAGAAAGTACCTTGGGTGAAAAAGAGGTGATTTTGGGTGATTGTCTTCTTCAAGGTGAATCTTTTAACCCTCTTTATCTTGCTTTAACTCATAATACTCAAGTTTGAGACTTGGACCGTTGTAAGGAGAATAAGTGATTCATGCGTAAATGTTTGGCTCGGCCTCTTCGTGTTTTAAAAAGCCTTGATAGAATGATTGAGTATAGAATGTAGGTTAATTATTGATAATATCAAGTGAGTGAGATATGGTGCAATAAGAAACTCTGTTAGTAATGTCTCTCTAATTTCAATATAACGCTTCTCTCTACCGAATGTCCGTTCGGGGACGAACGGATGGTAAATTGGTATCTAATTGTAACGACCCATTTTATCGTTACTAAATAAACCATTCCTCAATATTAACTTGAGTCCAAAATAGTCATCATTTTATTCATTGTGTCACCTCAAGCTTTTCGGCAAAGATTTTAGCCTTTCGATGTGTCTAGATAGACTCAAGCCTGATGAATTTAATTATTCATGAATCCTAATATCAATCCTTTAATTTGGAAGTTCTTTAGATATGAATTAAGGTCGTACAATATCCCTAACACAAAGTTAAGTTGAAAACATTTTTAACCAATAGAGTTTCGATATGAGTTTTTATTAGGGCCAAATTCAAACGATCATATCTCCTAGAATATAATGAGTTAGGGGTCCCAATACCCATCAAATCAAAGATCTTTGAGTCTTCTTTCCAACACAATAAACTGTTCGTCAATCCGAGTTTAGAATAAAAAGTTATGACCGTTTTACTGAACACTGTCCGGGCTGAAACGGTAATTCGCTGTAGCGAAAATTCTGGTGGTATTTAAATCATATTTAGCCGATTTTCAGGTCCAAAACTCCAAAACTTCATTCCCCAACCCTAGAGAGGTGATTTTTCAAGGTTTAGGGTGAAAGTCCTTCGTGGAGGTAAGTTTTTCCATCATCTTCTTCGTCTTTTAATCCTTTAACATCCTAGAATTATTAAAAAGACCTTAAATGGTGAAATTTTGGGTTAGAACCTTTAATGGTGGATTTTTGGGAAAAACTTATGGGTGTTCTTAATATCATCTAGAACTAATTCTAGATTATAAATTAATGATTTCTAACATGAACTTGATAAACTAGATTATGTATTTTGTTAGTTGGAAATCTTGAATTCCATAAAGATGAGACCTTTAGCATAAAAACTCCATTAATGGAGATGGGTTAAGTTTGAAAGAACTAGTTAATAGTTAATTGACCTTGGAGAATGATATAGACCTGGAATTAGGGTAGAATTAGTGGGTTTTGAATTCCCAAAGATATTTATTTAAAGAGTAATTGATTGATTACTCTTATAATTGTTTGATATTTAGATGATTGATCATTCCGAAGCATGAAAAAAGGGAATGAGCATCCTTGACATGACTTGTTGATTCAAAAAGCTTGGCGTCCAGGTAGGCTAGGTTAATGAGTAGAAGACTGTGTTATTTCATATTTTCATAATTTATAATTGATGGGAGAAAGCATGTCTAGGCCTGCAGACATGGAGTTGAGGTGAATAAAGACATAAGAACTTTACTTTAATCCCGAAAACTATGTTATTGATTGATTATGTGATATTTATGATATTATGTGTTATGTGCCCGAAAGGGGATTGTTGTGAATGAAGTATGTGGACATGATGTTTCTTAGTTGTTCTAGTGATGAACCTAATTGAGTTATAAAGGTTTAAGTTGCATATTGTGCCATGATAATGGTGAGGCCTAAGGGATAGATGACTTGAATCATTGTGTGCATTGTATTATGCGGAGAGAGGTAAAGAATAATGATAAGGTTGAATGCGCTAGTTATGGGTGGTGATGTTAGAACCCAAGTTGTGGTATTTGAGTAGGTTATGATTTAATTAGAGTTTAGACTCAATTTAATTGTGTGTATGCTCCTAAATTGGATGTTTGTTGATTGGTTTTCGTACATACTTGAATTGATGATATTTGGATTGTTGGTACTTGCATGAATAATTATGAAAAATCCAACTTGATCGAATCGTCTTGTGATTATGAGTGTACTTGTAAATTTAGTACGTCGTGTTGTATCCTGAGAGATAGTATGAAGTTGATAAAATATACATAATATGATTATGGAGGATCGGGTACCACGCCGGTACGGATATGAATGTTGATATTACTTATTTATGGAGGATCGGGTACCACGCCGGTACGGTACATGGACTTAGATTGTCCCCTGCAGGTCATGACTAGTTGGGCAGAAATAAGTCCCTTAGCATGTGTGTACAGACTATTGTTGATAAATGAAAAATCTTGATTCATAATGATAATGTGATTGAAAAGAATGCCTTGAGTAAAGAAGGCTTGTGATATACCTTCATACAGGTTGAAAAGTGAATGATGAATATTTATTAAGAACAGAAAAGTGGAAAGATTGTTAGTAGCAATGTGGCCGACGTTAAATTTCGGTATTGCTCTAAGACGTGATTGGATCGGGTGCCACGAGCCGACATGGTAATATTAACAATAAAGGAATTGATAATGAAGTGATCTAAAGTGATGAATCCAATGAATAATCTCAAAGAAACAATCCCAAAGTTTCAATAATTGAATTAATCTTTCTCCAAGAGTATCTATAAGGTTTGCTAATGAAACTTGAGTTCTCTTGTGTGTTTTACTGAGATGTGGGTTGATTTGTATTCCCTGTTTGATTGTATCCTTGAGATTGATTGTGTGACATGTACTTGGAAAAGTGAAACTCTGTGCTTACTTGCTATATGTTGGTCGACTTACTTTATTTATACTTGGTGTGATCTTGGCTTATCCGATTGGCTAGTTATTATTCTTTAATATTATAAGAGAGTGTTTGGTTGTTAGCCCGAGAGTTTAGTGTGAGTTATCTATAATTATTGGGTTGATCCTATAGATGTGGATAATGGAAACGGCAACGTGAATAAAAGGGTGATAGTGATGGTTTAGTGTTAGATTGTGGTGGATGGTGTGAATTAGTGAGGCTAGACTATGCTAGTGGTGAATATAATCTCATTAATAGAGTTGGAAAATTGTAAATTATATTGGCAAAGTGTTATAATGATATTACAGCCTTAGTAGAATTATACTCTATTAAGATGTCATGATTTCTTTTCTTTGATTCTATTTTATGATTATGTGGACTAACACTGGTCGGCCAATGATGCCTACCAGTACGTGTGTTTGTACTGACCCTACTCTTCTACATCCCTTATTGGGATGTAGACTGGATGCAGGTTAGTTTGCAGTTACTAGATCAATGGCGATATTCAGCACTAACTTCTGCACTTCCTTCCTGGCAGATGTTAATGTCTTTGTGTTATTTATTTTATTGTCAATCTATTCTGTAATAGGTAGCTCTTGTACATGTCTGACCAGGTCTTGGGGTAGTGAAGGACAGTTGTAAGAAGTTTTTTTTTGAAAAGTTTATTTATTGGTGTTTAATTTACTTTGTTATATTTAATTCAGTATTCTCTTAAAAAAACAGAAGTCTTCCGCATATTTTTGGTTGGGTAATAAGGGTTCTCCTAGCTACTTAGGATAGCATAGGTGCCCGCACGGTCCGTTTGTTTGGGTCGTGACATGTAGTAACTTTATTTATAAATTAGTGTTGTTAAAATATTTAAGTGTAGTAGCTTGAATTATGAATTAGTGTTATGAAAATTGTTAAGTATAGTAACTTGAATTATGAATTAGCGTTGTGAAAATGGTTAAGTATAGTAACTTGAATTATGAATTAGTGTTGTGAAAATGGTTAAGTGTAGTAACTTGAATTATGAATTAGTGTTGTGAAAATGGTTAAATGTAGTAACTTTAATTATGAATTTCAGTTGTTAAAATAGTTAAGTATAGTAGCTTGAAATGAGAATTAGTGACTTGAAAATGGTTAAGTGTAGTAACTTGAATTATGAATTAGTGTTGTGAAAATGGTTAAGTATAGTAACTTGAATTATGAATTAGTGTTGTGAAAATGGTCAAGTGTAGTAACTTTAATTATGAATTAGTGTTGTGAAAATAGTTAAGTGTAGTAACTTGAATTATGAATTAGTGTTGTGAAAATGGTTAAGTGTAGTAACTTGAATTATGAATTAGTGTTGTGGAAATGGTTAAGTGTAGTAACTTTAATTATGAATTAGTGTTGTTAAAATATTTAAGTATAGTAGCTTGAATTATGAATTAGTGTTGTGAAAATGGTTAAGTGTAGTAACTTTATTTATAAATTAGTGTTGTTAAAATATTTAAGTGTAGTAGCTTGAATTATGAATTAGTGTTATGAAAATTGTTAAGTATAGTAACTTGAATTATGAATTAGCGTTGTGAAAATGGTTAAGTATAGTAACTTGAAATATGAAATAGTGTTGTGTAAATGGTTAAGTATAGTAACTTGAATTATGAATTAGTGTTGTGAAAATGGTCAAGTGTAGTAATTTTAATTATGAATTAGTGTTGTGAAAATGGTTAAGTATAGTAACTTGAATTATGAATTAGTGTTGTGAAAATGGTTAAGTATAGCAACTTGAAATATGAAATAGTGTTGTGTAAATGGTTAAGTATAGTAATTTGAATTATGAATTAGTGTTGTGAAAATGGTCAAGTGTAGTAACTTGAATTATGAATTAGTGTTGTTAAAATAGTTAAGTGTAGTAACTTGAATTATGAATTAGTGTTGTGAAAATGATTAAGTGTAGTAATTTTAATTATGAATTAGTGTTGTGAAAATTGTTAAGTATAGTAACTTGAATTATGAATTAGTGTTGTGAAAATGGTTAAGTATAGCAACTTGAAATATGAAATAGTGTTGTGTAAATGGTTAAGTATAGTAACTTGAATTATGAATTAGTATTGTGAAAATGGTCAAGTGTAGTAACTTGAATTATGAATTACTGTTGTGAAAATGGTTAAGTGTAGTAACTTGAATTATAAATTAGTGTTGTGAAAATGATTAAGTGTAGTAACTTTAATTATGAATTTGTGTTGTTAAAATAGTTATGTATTGTCACGACCCGATTTTTCGAGTCCTGATGGCGCCTACCGTAACCCACCAATAGGCAAGCCAAACCCTAGCCCGGAGCGACAAGCGACAGGCTAACGGGTGGAATCTCAGGAAACAGAGATGAAGTGGAAGTAACCATACTCATAAACATGCTAGAAATACAAAAAAAAAACAAAATCATATATCCATACCAAGACTGAGAAGGAAGAGGACAATATATACAGGTGAGAACCCCTCCCAAGACCTGGTGAAGTCGGTACAAGAGCCACTACTAGACATGTCAAAAAAAAATAAGACAGAAACCAAATATATACAACAAGTACTACAGTCTCGAGAGCAAAAGTCTATACAATAGAGATGGAGTAGGATCTGCCTCGGACGTCAGTAAGCTCACCCTGCTCCGGAGTAAGTGCTGGAAAGAGAGTCACGTCAAAACCGTCGACTAGTGCCCGGATCTGCATCGGGGAAAAAGATGCAGAAGTGCAGTATGAGTACCGGGGCAACGGGTACTCAGTAGGCATCATCGGCCGACTGAGCTCAATATAATATAAGCAAGCTAAAATGCGAGGGTGCATGCTAGGTCCGGGGTATAAATAATAAGTAAATACACTACTACCGAGGCGTGTAGATATGCTCAGGAGATAAATAAATACGATACTAAGTAAAGAGTAAATAAATGCATAAGTAAGCACTCAAGTCAAACATAACCTATCTGGGCCCCCATAAACCCGATAGGCACACGAAAGAAAACAATAACCCAGCCTGGCCCCCATAAACCGGCGGGACACACAAGAATAGTAAATGCATAGTCACCAGTGTCTCGAAGCTGTATCAGTATCCAGTAACCAGAATAACCAACAAGGGTGCACCGGGCTTGAACCGGCACCAATGGGTAATAACAAGAGGCCAGACACCGGAATCGAACCGGACATAGTGGATAATAACAATAGGCCACATATATCATAACCGCCGGACTCGAACCGGAACTCAGTACCAAAACTCTCCAATCATATCATAACCAGATGCCGGACTCGAACCGGAACTCATAATAATCAGTGGCCGGACTCGAACCGGAACTTATAATAATCAGTAACCATCATGCTGAATCAGTGGCCGGACTTGAACCGGAACTCATAATAATCAGTAACCAAGTGACATAATAGTGCCAGAATCCACACAAATACAAGTAAACGGGGACATACCAGCCCCAAAATAAACTCGAAACATAAGTAAAGGAGCTAACCCACCACGTACTACAAGTCTGGGTATACATTCTAAGTCATGGCAAGGCGGGTCTGCATTCTAAATCAAACTAGCCGACCCCGATCAAATACGGTGCTATTAGAGACTAACAAGGCTAAACAGGTCAAAAGGGCATAAATAGAGTAATTTAATACAAATGTTATCCTAAAAGATCATCTCGGGGATTAACTAAGCCTAATAAGGTTTAAAGCTAACTACACCGACTGTGAAGAGTAGCGGGGCCCACTACGGGGTCCCGGAACCAAGTCTGGGCTAAGGTTCCCCAAACCCCTACTAACAGCGGTACAACATTAACCAACCCTATAAAAGTAATATCTGGCACACCACGAGGATAACAGGCCCGAAACACATCCGAACAAGGCCCTAACCGGCCCAAAAGGCCTAATCATAGCAAGCCAATGCCAATCCACAACTACCAGCCCAAACACTAGCATAATAATATGTAAATACTATAAACAAACTCAGTCTAGGTATATGGTAAGCCTAGCCTACCTGGACGCCGCCGAACGCCTGCCAAAGCTTGCTAAATAGGAGTCTTCCCCTTCCGTGAGACCTCAGATTTCTGCCACACTAGCAAAATAATAAACTACATGTCAAAACATAAATTTTGACACCCATATTGCATTATTTCGAAAAAATATCTGAACGATCCATGTGGGGCCCACTTGCGGAATCGCAAAACCAAAACCGTCACAGCGTCCCAAATCACTCCGTGACCAATAGTCACAACTAACACCGCTCAATTTGAGCTCAATATCTAGCTCAAATATCAACACCAATTCCAACAACCACCGTAACTAAAACTACCGTAAAAATAAGAAAACATACCGTAGAAATGACGAGAATGAGTCCACGAACTCAAATATACCAACCCCTAACCTTGAATCTCTCTAGAAATGTCTAAAGTTGAGCTTAAAGTGCTAAAAAAAAATGGTGGAATATATGTAGTTTTTTTTTTCTTTAAACAAGACAAAATAAGAAAAGGAATTAATATTAGAGTATATATATATATAGACACTACACGTACAAAGTCCCCAAAAGAAAGCAATCTTGTAGTCCAATACTAATTAATGTGACATGCACATGGCCTTATCCATTATTTTGCTCTCTGTATATATATATTCGGATACTGCATAGGCTCGTGGTAAAATAAATATAATATTTTAAATATACAATTATGAATAGAAAATTATTTTGAACAAAACCTCTATAAAATAAAAATAAATATTATATCAACAAAATTAGATTTACTATCTCCATTTAAAAATATTACTAAATTATAAACTTATTATTAAAGTAATATAGACACATCATAACTAAAGAATTTTATAAATATCATAAACATTTTTGAAAGGTAATTAACTATGTCATTTTACCCAATTCAAATTTAATTTAATATTTTACAACGAGCTCAGTCTAAATAATATTCTCAAACGAACTGCCCGGAAACCGAACTGTCAGTCCCAGCAAGTCATAAATAACTTGGGGCAGTTATAGAAAAGCTCTAAACGCTGAGAACGCACGAAAATGAGGAAAATGACCGGGAAGGTCATTACATGTATAGTAGCTTGAATTATGAATTAGTGTTGTGAAAATGGTTAAGTATAGTAACTTGAATTATTAATTAGTGTTGTGAAAATGGTTAAGTGTAATAACTTGAATTATGAATTTGTGTTGTTAAAATAGTTTTGTATAGTAGCTTGAATTATGAATTAGTGTTGTGAAAATGGTTAAGTATAGTAACTTGAATTATGAATTAGTGTTGTGATGTGAAAATGGTCAAGTATAGTAACTTTAATTATGAATTTGTGTTGTTAAAATAGTTATGCATAGTAGCTTGAATTATGAATTAGTGTTGTGAAAATGGTTAAGTATAGTAACTTGAATTATGAATTAGTGTTGTGAAAATGATTAAGTGTAGTAACTTTAATTATGAATTTGTGTTGTTAAAATAGTTATGTATAGTAGCTTGAATTATGAATTAAAGTTGTGAAAATGGTTAAGTATAGTAACTTGAATTATTAATTAGTGTTGTGAAAATGGTTAAGTGTAATAACTTGAATTATGAATTTGTGTTGTTAAAATAGTTTTGTATAGTAGCTTGAATTATGAATTAGTGTTGTGAAAATGGTTAAGTATAGTAACTTGAATTATGAATTAGTGTTGTGAAAATGGTCAAGTGTAGTAACTTTAATTATGAATTAGTGTTGTTCAAATAGTTAAGTGTAGTAACTTGAATTATGAATTAGTGTTGTGAAAATGGTTAAGTGTAGTAACTTGAATTATGAATTAGTGTTGTGGAAATGGTTAAGTGTAGTAACTTTAATTATGAATTAGTGTTGTTAAAATATTTAAGTATAGTAGATTGAATTATGAATTAGTGTTGTGAAAATGGTTAAGTGTAGTAACTTTATTTATAAATTAGTGTTGTTAAAATATTTAAGTGTAGTAGCTTGAATTATGAATTAGTGTTATGAAAATTGTTAAGTATAGTAACTTTAATTATGAATTAGCGTTGTGAAAATGGTTAAGTATAGTAACTTGAATTATGAATTAGTGTTGTGAAAATGGTTAAGTGTAGTAACTTGAATTATGAATTAGTGTTGTGAAAATGGTTAAATGTAGTAACTTTAATTATGAATTTCAGTTGTTAAAATAGTTAAGTATAGTAGCTTGAAATGAGAATTAGTGACTTGAAAATGGTTAAGTGTAGTAACTTGAATTATGAATTAGTGTTGTGAAAATGGTTAAGTATAGTAACTTGATTTATGAATTAGTGTTGTGAAAATGGTCAAGTGTAGTAACTTTAATTATGAATTAGTGTTGTGAAAATTGTTAAGTATAGTAACTTGAATTATGAATTATTGTTGTGAAAATGGTTAAGTATAGCAACTTGAAATATGAAATAGTGTTGTGTAAATGGTTAAGTATAGTAACTTGAATTATGAATTAGTGTTGTGAAAATGGTCAAGTGTAGTAATTTTAATTATGAATTAGTGTTGTGAAAATTGTTAAGTATAGTAACTTGAATTATGAATTAGTGTTGTGTAAATGGTTAAGTATAGTAACTTGAATTATGAATTAGTGTTGTAAAAATGGTCAAGTGTAGTGTAACGACCCATTTTGTCGTTACTAAATAAACCATTCCTCAATATTAACTTGAGTCCAAAATAGTCATCATTTTATTCATTGTGTCACCTCAAGCTTTTCGGCAAAGATTTTAGCCTTTCGATGTGTCTAGATAGACTCAAGCCTGATGAATTTAATTATTCATGAATCCTAATATCAATCCTTTAATTTGGAAGTTCTTTAGATATGAATTAAGGTCGTACAATATCCCTAACACAAAGTTAAGTTGAAAACATTTTTAACCAATAGAGTTTCGATATGAGTTTTTATTAGGGCCAAATTCAAACGATCATATCTCCTAGAATATAATGAGTTAGGGGTCCCAATACCCATCAAATCAAAGATCTTTGAGTCTTCTTTCCAACACAATAAACTGTTCGTCAATCCGAGTTTAGAATAAAAAGTTATGACCGTTTTACTGAACACTGTCCGGGCTGAAACGGTAATTCGCTGTAGCGAAAATTCTGGTGGTATTTAAATCATATTTAGCCGATTTTCAGGTCCAAAACTCCAAAACTTCATTCCCCAACCCTAGAGAGGTGATTTTTCAAGGTTTAGGGTGAAAGTCCTTCGTGGAGGTAAGTTTTTCCATCATCTTCTTCGTCTTTTAATCCTTTAACATCCTAGAATTATTAAAAAGACCTTAAATGGTGAAATTTTGGGTTAGAACCTTTAATGGTGGATTTTTGGGAAAAACTTATGGGTGTTCTTAATATCATCTAGAACTAATTCTAGATTATAAATTAATGATTTCTAACATGAACTTGATAAACTAGATTATGTATTTTGTTAGTTGGAAATCTTGAATTCCATAAAGATGAGACCTTTAGCATAAAAACTCCATTAATGGAGATGGGTTAAGTTTGAAAGAACTAGTTAATAGTTAATTGACCTTGGAGAATGATATAGACCTGGAATTAGGGTAGAATTAGTGGGTTTTGAATTCCCAAAGATATTTATTTAAAGAGTAATTGATTGATTACTCTTATAATTGTTTGATATTTAGATGATTGATCATTCCGAAGCATGAAAAAAGGGAATGAGCATCCTTGACATGACTTGTTGATTCAAAAAGCTTGGCGTCCAGGTAGGCTAGGTTAATGAGTAGAAGACTGTGTTATTTCATATTTTCATAATTTATAATTGATGGGAGAAAGCATGTCTAGGCCTGCAGACATGGAGTTGAGGTGAAGAAAGACATAAGAACTTTACTTTAATCCCGAAAACTATGTTATTGATTGATTATGTGATATTTATGATATTATGTGTTATGTGCCCGAAAGGGGATTGTTGTGAATGAAGTATGTGGACATGATGTTTCTTAGTTGTTCTAGTGATGAACCTAATTGAGTTATAAAGGTTTAAGTTGCATATTGTGCCATGATAATGGTGAGGCCTAAGGGATAGATGACTTGAATCATTGTGTGCATTGTATTATGCGGAGAGAGGTAAAGAATAATGATAAGGTTGAATGCGCTAGTTATGGGTGGTGATGTTAGAACCCAAGTTGTGGTATTTGAGTAGGTTATGATTTAATTAGAGTTTAGACTCAATTTAATTGTGTGTATGCTCCTAAATTGGATGTTTGTTGATTGGTTTTCGTACATACTTGAATTGATGATATTTGGATTGTTGGTACTTGCATGAATAATTATGAAAAATCCAACTTGATCGAATCGTCTTGTGATTATGAGTGTACTTGTAAATTTAGTACGTCGTGTTGTATCCTGAGAGATAGTATGAAGTTGATAAAATATACATAATATGATTATGGAGGATCGGGTACCACGCCGGTACGGATATGAATGTTGATATTACTTATTTATGGAGGATCGGGTACCACGCCGGTACGGTACATGGACTTAGATTGTCCCCTGCAGGTCATGACTAGTTGGGCAGAAATAAGTCCCTTAGCATGTGTGTACAGACTATTGTTGATAAATGAAAAATCTTGATTCATAATGATAATGTGATTGAAAAGAATGCCTTGAGTAAAGAAGGCTTGTGATATACCTTCATACAGGTTGAAAAGTGAATGATGAATATTTATTAAGAACAGAAAAGTGGAAAGATTGTTAGTAGCAATGTGGCCGACGTTAAATTTCGGTATTGCTATAAGACGTGATTGGATCGGGTGCCACGAGCCGGCATGGTAATATTAATAATAAAGGAATTGATAATGAAGTGATCTAAAGTGATGAATCCAATGAATAATCTCAAAGAAACAATCCCAAAGTTTCAATAATTGAATTAATCTTTCTCCAAGAGTATCTATAAGGTTTGCTAATGAAACTTGAGTTCTCTTGTGTGTTTTACTGAGATGTGAGTTGATTTGTATTCCCTGTTTGATTGTATCCTTGAGATTGATTGTGTGACATGTACTTGGAAAAGTGGAACTCTGTGCTTACTTGCTATATGTTGGTCGACTTACTTTATTTATACTTGGTGTGATCTTGGCTTATCCGATTGGCTAGTTATTATTCTTTAATATTATAAGAGAGTGTTTGGTTGTTAGCCCGAGAGTTTAGTGTGAGTTATCTATGATTATTGGGTTGATCCTATAGATGTGGCTAATGGAAACGACAACGTGAATAAAAGGGTGATAGTGATGGTTTAGTGTTAGATTATGGTGGATGGTGTGAATTAGTGAGGCTAGACTATGCTAGTGGTGAATATAATCTCATTAATAGAGTTGGAAAATTGTAAATTATATTGGCAAAGTGTTATAATGATATTACAGCCTTAGTAGAATTATACTCTATTAAGATGTCATGATTTCTTTTCTTTGATTCTATTTTATGATTATGTGGACTAACACTGGTCGGCCGATGATGTCTACCAGTACGTGTGTTTGTACTGACCCTACTCTTCTACATCCCTTATTGGGGTGTAGACTGGATGCAGGTTAGTTTGCAGTTACTAGATCAATGGCGATATTCAGCACTAACTTCTGCACTTCCTTCCTGGCAGATGTTAGAGTCTTTGTGTTATTTATTTTATTGTCAATCTATTCTGTAATAGGTAGCTCTTGTACATGTCTGACCAGGTCTTGGGGTAGTGAAGGACAGTTGTAAGAAGTTTTTTTGAAAAATTTATTTATTGGTGTTTAATTTACTTTGTTATATTTAATTCAGTATTCTCTTAAAAACAGAAGTCTTCCGCATATTTTTGGTTGGGTAATAAGGGTTCTCCTAGCTACTTAGGATAGCATAGGTGCCCGCACGGTCCGTTTGTTTGGGTCGTGACAGTTGGTATCAGAGCATTAGGTTCACCGGTCCCACAAGTACAAGAGCAATGTCAAGTAGAGTTCCGCAGATTGGTGTGTAGGGCCCCACACCCAATCTTTGGAAGGCTATAAGGCATGTAGAAGTCGTTTTTTTTTTTTTTTTTCTCTCTCCATCGTGGCGTACTATTCTTTGACTAGTGGGTTGGATCCAATTGGTATCTCAACAAAGATCAATTATAATCTAGTTGATTCCAATTGGTATCTTAGTGAGTTCGCTTTGGAATCTAGGAGATTCCAATTGGTATCTGTTAATAATGGCTAAGGGTTAATATCATAATATGAAAATGTATGAAAGTAGTGAACTTATTTGGTTGCATGTTATTTGATATTTGGCTGAACTTGGATTGTTAAACTGTATGATTGTTGTGAATTATTTTTGTTTGAATTGTGGTGAAATAAATTGACTAAGTTGCTTTTGTTGAAAGGTGTAATGGAACTATGTGATCTTGTTGTTGTGAAATTAATAAATTCTTTGGTGCTTCCTTGTTCTTGATACTATTGTTATGCTGATGATATTTATGATATGAGAATTGAGAGGATGATATGAGGACATGATGTCAAGGAAAGATTAATGAAAAAGACATGAACAAAAGACTGACGTGATATGTGTTGCCCTTAATGACGGGCTCTTGCAATTGATATTGTGAATGAATTCAATTGTATGGTTCAGTTACTTGATATTGTGAATGGATCCTTGTGTGGTCTAGTTATTTGATATTATATGTGGATTCTTGTATTGTCCGGTTATTGAGACTTTATTTGGATTCTTTTGCAATCCTATTATTTAAAATTTTAATTAGTTCCTTGTGAGGACTGGCTCAGTGATATTATCTTTGAGCTCCTTGTATGAACTGACTTTTAAGATTTGACAAAATAATGAGTTTTAAATAAAAGTGGCAAAAATTAGTGGAGGTTGTTGATACCTAAGGAATTTGATTGATAACTTATCTGAAATGTGATATTGGTAATGAGATGTTAATGACCTGTAATCGGTGATGTTGTTTGACTTTGCTCATATGCTTATTATATAGAGATCAATCTCGAAGTGGTTAAGAGTTAGTGAAGCCTGTAATAAAAATGTTGTAAGGTAGAAATAAGAATGACATTGTATACCTTAGCTTGGTGTTGGTGATGGAAGCGTAATTGGGCTTGACAATGAAGGTTTTGTCGTGTTCTAAGTATTGAAGTTAGTGATTGCCTGGGCATAAATTTTAGTTGGGGATTGGTGTATTAAGGGAGGCCTTGAGAATATAAGTTGATTGTTGACTTGGTCTTGCGATTGAATTGTGTGATTAGCGTCCTATATAATTGACTGATAGATGATAATTTTAGAGGGTAGTAATCCCCATGATGGTGTTAATACAGAATTAAATGGTGTAGTTACACCCATAGAATAATTAAGAATGGTCCTAAATGGGATAATATAAGTGAATTATTAAATGACATGATTGATCTTTCCTTGGGTGATACTTGGTGGATATTGCTTATTGAGTGATTAAGATATGATGATTAGATGAGTATTAGCGATGTTGTGGAGGAGAATGTGTTGTAGTCTCTAATTCTGTAGGATCTCTATGGTTAATAATTGTAATTCTGTGTAATGAGTGAGAGATTATGTTGTCACCTATGTATAGTAGTAAACTGTAAGCTTGAACTGTGGTTGATCTTGAGGTGAAAAGAATAGTGGTTATGAGATGTTGAAGCTAGCTTTATAGAATGAATCTAGTAGCCTTAATTAGGCGTATGCGAGTATCTAAGTTATGTGACTTGTAAATAGAGTGGTGACTTAAATATGATCAAGATGTAGATTTTTCAGGGAGTAGTCTTGTCTAGAAACTTACTCGGGTGTCTCAGGGTGAGCCTGTATGTTGGGTGGATTAGATGTGACTTGTCTGGTATTAAAATTCGAGTAGTATACTCATGTAGCATCCCGTAGCACTTTTTGGAATTGAATTCAGGGCTCTAGAACTCCGATAATGATAATTATCGTGATAGTCTTACAATTTTATGTTGTAAAATAGAAACATCTGTGAGCTAGGCGGAGCTCACTGGTTTGATCAAGGGAATTAGCGCCGTGGGTCCGTTGTGGTGGTTAGCACTGCAACGGTAATTGTGCCGCAGCAGCGGTAAAGAATGCAGTTTTTCAGTTTTTATTTCGCTCTTCGGGGTTCATTCCCCATTCTTCCGTTGTAAGAAGAGAGAAAGTACCTTGGGTGAAAAAGAGGTGATTTTGGGTGATTGTCTTCTTCAAGGTGAATCTTTTAACCCTCTTTATCTTGCTTTAACTCATAATACTCAAGTTTGAGACTTGGACCGTTGTAAGGAGAATAAGTGATTCATGCGTAAATGTTTGGCTCGGCCTCTTCGTGTTTTAAAAAGCCTTGATAGAACGATTGAGTATAGAATGTAGGTTAATTATTGATAATATCAAGTGAGTGAGATATGGTGCAATAAGAAACTCTGTTAGTAATGTCTCTCTAATTTCAATATAACGCTTCTCTCTACCGAATGTCCGTTCGGGGACGAACGGATGGTAAATTGGTATCTAATTGTAACGACCCATTTTATCGTTACTAAATAAACCATTCCTCAATATTAACTTGAGTCCAAAATAGTCATCATTTTATTCATTGTGTCACCTCAAGCTTTTCGGCAAAGATTTTAGCCTTTCGATGTGTCTAGATAGACTCAAGCCTGATGAATTTAATTATTCATGAATCCTAATATCAATCCTTTAATTTGGAAGTTCTTTAGATATGAATTAAGGTCGTACAATATCCCTAACACAAAGTTAAGTTGAAAACATTTTTAACCAATAGAGTTTCGATATGAGTTTTTATTAGGGCCAAATTCAAACGATCATATCTCCTAGAATATAATGAGTTAGGGGTCCCAATACCCATCAAATCAAAGATCTTTGAGTCTTCTTTCCAACACAATAAACTGTTCGTCAATCCGAGTTTAGAATAAAAAGTTATGACCGTTTTACTGAACACTGTCCGGGCTGAAACGGTAATTCGCTGTAGCGAAAATTCTGGTGGTATTTAAATCATATTTAGCCGATTTTCAGGTCCAAAACTCCAAAACTTCATTCCCCAACCCTAGAGAGGTGATTTTTCAAGGTTTAGGGTGAAAGTCCTTCGTGGAGGTAAGTTTTTCCATCATCTTCTTCGTCTTTTAATCCTTTAACATCCTAGAATTATTAAAAAGACCTTAAATGGTGAAATTTTGGGTTAGAACCTTTAATGGTGGATTTTTGGGAAAAACTTATGGGTGTTCTTAATATCATCTAGAACTAATTCTAGATTATAAATTAATGATTTCTAACATGAACTTGATAAACTAGATTATGTATTTTGTTAGTTGGAAATCTTGAATTCCATAAAGATGAGACCTTTAGCATAAAAACTCCATTAATGGAGATGGGTTAAGTTTGAAAGAACTAGTTAATAGTTAATTGACCTTGGAGAATGATATAGACCTGGAATTAGGGTAGAATTAGTGGGTTTTGAATTCCCAAAGATATTTATTTAAAGAGTAATTGATTGATTACTCTTATAATTGTTTGATATTTAGATGATTGATCATTCCGAAGCATGAAAAAAGGGAATGAGCATCCTTGACATGACTTGTTGATTCAAAAAGCTTGGCGTCCAGGTAGGCTAGGTTAATGAGTAGAAGACTGTGTTATTTCATATTTTCATAATTTATAATTGATGGGAGAAAGCATGTCTAGGCCTGCAGACATGGAGTTGAGGTGAATAAAGACATAAGAACTTTACTTTAATCCCGAAAACTATGTTATTGATTGATTATGTGATATTTATGATATTATGTGTTATGTGCCCGAAAGGGGATTGTTGTGAATGAAGTATGTGGACATGATGTTTCTTAGTTGTTCTAGTGATGAACCTAATTGAGTTATAAAGGTTTAAGTTGCATATTGTGCCATGATAATGGTGAGGCCTAAGGGATAGATGACTTGAATCATTGTGTGCATTGTATTATGCGGAGAGAGGTAAAGAATAATGATAAGGTTGAATGCGCTAGTTATGGGTGGTGATGTTAGAACCCAAGTTGTGGTATTTGAGTAGGTTATGATTTAATTAGAGTTTAGACTCAATTTAATTGTGTGTATGCTCCTAAATTGGATGTTTGTTGATTGGTTTTCGTACATACTTGAATTGATGATATTTGGATTGTTGGTACTTGCATGAATAATTATGAAAAATCCAACTTGATCGAATCGTCTTGTGATTATGAGTGTACTTGTAAATTTAGTACGTCGTGTTGTATCCTGAGAGATAGTATGAAGTTGATAAAATATACATAATATGATTATGGAGGATCGGGTACCACGCCGGTACGGATATGAATGTTGATATTACTTATTTATGGAGGATCGGGTACCACGCCGGTACGGTACATGGACTTAGATTGTCCCCTGCAGGTCATGACTAGTTGGGCAGAAATAAGTCCCTTAGCATGTGTGTACAGACTATTGTTGATAAATGAAAAATCTTGATTCATAATGATAATGTGATTGAAAAGAATGCCTTGAGTAAAGAAGGCTTGTGATATACCTTCATACAGGTTGAAAAGTGAATGATGAATATTTATTAAGAACAGAAAAGTGGAAAGATTGTTAGTAGCAATGTGGCCGACGTTAAATTTCGGTATTGCTATAAGACGTGATTGGATCGGGTGCCACGAGCCGGCATGGTAATATTAATAATAAAGGAATTGATAATGAAGTGATCTAAAGTGATGAATCCAATGAATAATCTCAAAGAAACAATCCCAAAGTTTCAATAATTGAATTAATCTTTCTCCAAGAGTATCTATAAGGTTTGCTAATGAACCTTGAGTTCTCTTGTGTGTTTTACTGAGATGTGAGTTGATTTGTATTCCCTGTTTGATTGTATCCTTGAGATTGATTGTGTGACATGTACTTGGAAAAGTGGAACTCTGTGCTTACTTGCTATATGTTGGTCAACTTACTTTATTTATACTTGGTGTGATCTTGGCTTATCCGATTGGCTAGTTATTATTCTTTAATATTATAAGAGAGTGTTTGGTTGTTAGCCTGAGAGTTTAGTGTGAGTTATCTATGATTATTGGGTTGATCCTATAGATGTGGATAATGGAAACGACAACGTGAATAAAAGGGTGATAGTGATGGTTTAGTGTTAGATTGTGGTGGATGGTGTGAATTAGTGAGGCTAGACTATGCTAGTGGTGAATATAATCTCATTAATAGAGTTGGAAAATTGTAAATTATATTGGCAAAGTGTTATAATGATATTACAGCCTTAGTAGAATTATACTCTATTAAGATGTCATGATTTCTTTTCTTTGATTCGATTTTATGATTATGTGGACTAACACTGGTCGGCCGATGATGTCTACCAGTACGTGTGTTTGTACTGACCCTACTCTTCTACATCCCTTATTGGGGTGTAGACTAGATGCAGGTTAGTTTGCAGTTACTAGATCAATGGCGATATTCAGCACTAACTTCTGCACTTCCTTCCTGGCAGATGTTAGAGTCTTTGTGTTATTTATTTTATTGTCAATCTATTCTGTAATAGGTAGCTCTTGTACATGTCTGACCAGGTCTTGGGGTAGTGAAGGACAGTTGTAAGAAGTTTTTTTGAAAAATTTATTTATTGGTGTTTAATTTACTTTGTTATATTTAATTCAGTATTCTCTTAAAAACAGAAGTCTTCCGCATATTTTTGGTTGGGTAATAAGGGTTCTCCTAGCTACTTAGGATAGCGTAGGTGCCCGCACGGTCCGTTTGTTTGGGTCGTGACATGTAGTAACTTGAATTATGAATTAGTGTTGTTAAAATAGTTAAGTGTAGTAACTTGAATTATGAATTAGTGTTGTGAAAATGATTAAGTGTAGTAATTTTAATTATGAATTAGTGTTGTGAAAATTGTTAAGTATAGTAACTTGAATTATGAATTAGTGTTGTAAAAATGGTTAAGTATAGCAACTTGAAATATGAAATAGTGTTGTGTAAATGGTTAAGTATAGTAACTTGAATTATGAATTAGTGTTGTGAAAATGGTCAAGTGTAGAAACTTGAATTATGAATTAGTGTTGTGAAAATGGTTAAGTGTAGTAACTTGAATTATAAATTAGTGTTGTGAAAATGATTAAGTGTAGTAACTTTAATTATGACTTTGTGTTGTTAAAATAGTTATCTATAGTAGCTTGAATTATGAATTAGTGTTGTGAAAATGGTTAAGTATAGTAACTTGAATTATTAATTAGTGTTGTGAAAATGGTTAAGTGTAATAACTTGAATTATGAATTTGTGTTGTTAAAATAGTTTTGTATAGTAGCTTGAATTATGAATTAGTGTTGTGAAAATGGTTAAGTATAGTAACTTGAATTATGAATTAGTGTTGTGAAAATGGTCAAGTGTAGTAACTTTAATTATGAATTAGTGTTGTTAAAATAGTTAAGTGTAGTAACTTGAATTATAAATTAGTGTTGTGAAAATGGTTAAGTGTAGTAACTTGAATTATGAATTAGTGTTGTGGAAATGGTTAAGTGTAGTAACTTTAATTATGAATTAGTGTTGTTAAAATATTTAAGTATAGTAGCTTGAATTATGAATTAGTGTTGTGAAAATGGTTAAGTGTAGTAACTTTATTTATAAATTAGTGTTGTTAAAATATTTAAGTGTAGTAACTTTAATTATGAATTAGTGTTATGAAAATTGTTAAGTATAGTAACTTGAATTATGAATTAGCGTTGTGAAAATTGTTAAGTATAGTAACTTGAATTATGATTTAGTGTTGTGAAAATGGTTAAGTGTAGTAACTTGAATTATGAATTAGTGTTGTGAAAATGGTTAAATGTAGTAACTTTAATTATGAATTTCTGTTGTTAAAATAGTTAAATATAATAGCTTGAAATGAGAATTAGTGACTTGAAAATGGTTAAGTGTAGTAACTTGAATTATGAATTAGTGTTGTGAAAATGGTTAAGTATAGTAACTTGAATTATGAATTAGTGTTGTGAAAATGGTCAGGTGTAGTAACTTTAAATATGAATTTCTGTTGTTAAAATAGTTATGTATAGTAGCTTGAATTATGAATTATTGTTTTGAAAATGGTTAAGTGTAGTAACTTGATTTATGAATTAGTGTTGTGAAAATTGTTAAGTATAGCAACTTGAAATATGAAATAGTGTTGTGTAAATGGTTTAGTATAGTAACTTGAATTATGAATTAGTGTTGTGAAAATGGTCAAGTGTAGTAACTTGAATTATGAATTAGCGTTGTGAAAATAGTTAAGTGTAGTAACTTGAATTATGAATTATTGTTGTGAAAATGATTAAGTGTAGTAATTTTAATTATGAATTTGTGTTGTTAAAATAGTTATGTATAGTAGCTTGAATTATGAATTAGTGTTGTGAAAATGGTTAAGTATAGTAACTTGAATTATTAATTAGTGTTGTGAAAATGGTTAAGTGTAATAACTTGAATTATGAATTATTGTTGTGAAAATGGTTAGTATAGCAACTTGAAATATGAAATAGTGTTGTGTAAATGGTTAAGTATAGTAACTTGAATTATGAATTAGTGTTGTGAAAATGATTAAGTGTAGTAACTTTATTTATAAATTAGTGTTGTTAAAATATTTAAGTGTAGTAGCTTGAATTATGAATTAGTGTTATGAAAATTGTTAAGTATAGTAACTTTAATTATGAATTAGCGTTGTGAAAATGGTTAAGTATAGTAACTTGAATTATGAATTAGTGTTGTAAAAATGGTTAAGTGTAGTAACTTGAATTATGAATTAGTGTTGTTAAAATAGTTAAGTGTAGTAACTTGAATTATGAATTAGTGTTGTGAAAATGGTTAAGTGTAGTAACTTGAATTATGAATTAGTGTTGTGGAAATGGTTAAGTGTAGTAACTTTAATTATGAATTAGTGTTGTTAAAATAGTTAAGTGTAGTAACTTTAATTATGAATTAGTGTTGTGAAAATGGTTAAGTGTAGTAACTTGAATTATGAATTAGTGTTGTGGAAATGGTTAAGTGTAGTAACTTTAATTATGAATTAGTGTTGTTAAAATATTTAAGTATAGTAGCTTGAATTATGAATTAGTATTGTGAAAATGATTAAGTGTAGTAACTTTATTTATAAATTAGTGTTGTTAAAATATTTAAGTGTAGTAACTTTAATTATGAATTAGTGTTATAAAAATTGTTAAGTATAGTAACTTGAATTATGAATTAGCGTTGTGAAAATGGTTAAGTATAGTAACTTGAATTATGATTTAGTGTTGTGAAAATGGTTAAGTGTAGTAACTTGAATTATGAATTAGTGTTGTGAAAATGGTTAAATGTAGTAACTTTAATTATGAATTTCTGTTGTTAAAATAGTTAAGTATAATAGCTTGAAATGAGAATTAGTGACTTGAAAATGGTTAAGTGTAGTAACTTGAATTATGAATTAGTGTTGTGAAAATGGTTAAGTATAGTAACTTGAATTATGAATTAGTGTTGTGAAAATGGTCAAGTGTAGTAACTTTAATTATGAATTTCTGTTGTTAAAATAGTTATGTATAGTAGCTTGAATTATGAATTAGTGTTGTGAAAATGGTTAAGTATAGTAACTTGAATTATGAATTAGTGTTGTGAAAATGATTAAGTGTAGTAACTTTAATTATGAATTTGTGTTGTTAAAATAGTTATGTATAGTAGCTTGAATTATGAATTAGTGTTGTGAAAATGGTTAAGTATAGTAACTTGAATTATTAATTAGTGTTGTGAAAATGGTTAAGTGTAATAATTTGAATTATGAATTTGTGTTGTTAAAATAGTTTTGTATAGTAGCTTGAATTATGAATTAGTGTTGTGAAAAAATGGTTAAGTATAGTAACTTGAATTATGAATTAGTGTTGTGAAAATGGTGATGTGTAGTAACTTTAATTATGAATTAGTGTTGTTCAAATAGTTAAGTGTAGTAACTTGAATTATGAATTAGTGTTGTGAAAATGGTTAAGTGTAGTAACTTGAATTATGAATTAGTGTTGTGGAAATGGTTAAGTGTAGTAACTTTAATTATGAATTAGTGTAGTTAAAATATTTAAGTATAGTAGCTTGAATTATGAATTAGTGTTGTGAAAATGATTAAGTGTAGTAACTTTATTTATAAATTAGTGTTGTTAAAATATTTAAGTGTAGTAGCTTGAATTATGAATTAGTGTTATGAAAATTGTTAAGTATAGTAACTTTAATTATGAATTAGCGTTGTGAAAATGGTTAAGTATAGTAACTTGAATTATGAATTAGTGTTGCGAAAATGGTTAAGTGTAGTAACTTGAATTATGAATTAGTGTTGTGAAAATGGTTAAATGTAGTAACTTTAATTATGAATTTCAGTTGTTAAAATAGTTAAGTATAGTAGCTTGAAATGAGAATTAGTGACTTGAAAATGGTTAAGTGTAGTAACTTCAATTATGAATTAGTGTTGTGAAAATGGTCAAGTATAGTAACTTGAATTATGAATTAGTGTTGTGAAAATGGTCAAGTGTAGTAACTTTAATTATGAATTAGTGTTGTGAAAAATTGTTAAGTATAGTAACTTGAATTATGAATTATTGTTGTGAAAATGGTTAAGTGTAGTAACTTGATTTATGAATTAGTGTTGTGAAAATTGTTAAGTATAGCAACTTGAAATATGAAATAGTGTTGTGTAAATGGTTAAGTATAGTAACTTGAATTATGAATTAGTGTTGTGAAAATGGTCAAGTGTAGTAACTTGAATTATGAATTAGTGTTGTTAAAATAGTTAAGTGTAGTAACTTGAATTATGAATTAGTGTTGTGAAAATAATTAAGTGTAGTAATTTTAATTATGAATTAGTGTTGTGAAAATTGTTAAATATAGTAACTTGAATTATGAATTAGTGTTGTAAAAATGGTTAAGTATAGCAACTTGAAATATGAAATAGTGTTGTGAAAATGGTTAAGTGTAATAACTTGAATTATGAATTTGTGTTGTTAAAATAGTTTTGTATAGTAGCTTGAATTATGAATTAGTGTTGTGAAAATGGTTAAGTATAGTAACTTGAATTATGAATTAGTGTTGTGAAAATGATTAAGTGTAGTAACTTGAATTATGAATTAGTGTTGTGAAAATGGTGATGTGTAGTAACTTGAATTATGAATTAGTGTTGTGGAAATGGTTAAGTGTAGTAACTTTAATTATGAATTAGTGTTGTTAAAATATTTAAGTATAGTAGCTTGAATTATGAATTAGTGTTGTGAAAATGATTAAGTGTAGTAACTTTATTTATAAATTAGTGTTGTTAAAATATTTAAGTGTAGTAGCTTGAATTATGAATTAGTGTTATGAAAATTGTTAAGTATAGTAACTTTAATTATGAATTAGCGTTGTGAAAATGGTTAAGTATAGTAACTTGAATTATGAATTAGTGTTGTGTAAATGGTTAAGTATAGTAACTTGAATTATGAATTAGTGTTGTGAAAATGGTCAAGTGTAGTAACTTGAATTATGAATTAGTGTTGTGAAAATAGTTAAGTGTAGTAACTTGAATTATGAATTAGTGTTGTGAAAATGATTAAGTGTAGTAATTTTAATTATGAATTAGTGTTGTGAAAATTGTTAAGTATAGTAACTTGAATTATGAATTAGTGTTGTAAAAATTGTTAAGTATAGCAACTTGAAATATGAAATAGTGTTGTGAAAATGGTTAAGTGTAATAACTTGAATTATGAATTTGTGTTGTTAAAATAGTTTTGTATAGTAGCTTGAATTATGAATTAGTGTTGTGAAAATGGTTAAGTATAGTAACTTGAATTATGAATTAGTGTTGTGAAAATGGTGATGTGTAGTAACTTTAATTATGAATTAGTGTTGTTCAAATAGTTAAGTGTAGTAACTTGAATTATGAATTAGTGTTGTGAAAATGGTTAAGTGTAGTAACTTGAATTATTAATTAGTGTTGTGGAAATGGTTAAGTGTAGTAACTTTAATTATGAATTAGTGTTGTTAAAATATTTAAGTATAGTAGCTTGAATTATGAATTAGTGTTGTGAAAATGATTAAGTGTAGTAACTTTATTTATAAATTAGTGTTGTTAAAATATTTAAGTGTAGTAACTTTAATTATGAATTAGTGTTATGAAAATTGTTAAGTATAGTAACTTTAATTATGAATTAGCGTTGTGAAAATGGTTAAGTATAGTTACTTGAATTATGAATTAGTGTTGTGAAAATGGTTAAGTGTAGTAACTTGAATTATGAATTAGTGTTGTGAAAATGGTTAAATGTAGTAACTTTAATTATGAATTTCAGTTGTTAAAATAGTTAAGTATAGTAGCTTGAAATGAGAATTAGTGACTTGAAAATGGTTAAGTGTAGTAACTTGAATTATGAATTAGTGTTGTGAAAATGGTCAAGTATAGTAACTTGAATTATGAATTAGTGTTGTGAAAATGGTCAAGTGTAGTAACTTTAATTATGAATTAGTGTTGTGAAAATTTTTAAGTATAGTAACTTGAATTATGAATTATTGTTGTGAAAATGGTTAAGTGTAGTAACTTGATTTATGAATTAGTGTTGTGAAAATTGTTAAGTATAGCAACTTGAAATATGAAATAGTGTTGTGTAAATGGTTAAGTATAGTAACTTGAATTATGAATTAGTGTTGTGAAAATGGTCAAGTTTAGTAACTTGAATTATGAATTAGTGTTGTTAAAATAGTTAAGTGTAGTAACTTGCATTATGAATTAGTGTTGTGAAAATGATTAAGTGTAGTAATTTTAATTATGAATTAGTGTTGTGAAAATTGTTAAGTATAGTAACTTGAATTATGAATTAGTGTTGTAAAAATGGTTAAGTATAGCAACTTGAAATATGAAATAGTGTTGTGAAAATGGTTAAGTGTAATAACTTGAATTATGAATTTGTGTTGTTAAAATAGTTAAGTATAGCAACTTGAAATATGAAATAGTGTTGTGTAAATGGTTAAGTATAGTAACTTGAATTATGAATTAGTGTTGTGAAAATGGTCAAGTGTAGTAACTTGAATTATGAATTAGTGTTGTTAAAATAGTTAAGTGTAGTAACTTGAATTATGAATTAGTGTTGTAAAATAATTAAGTGTAGTAATTTTAATTATGAATTAGTGTTGTGAAAATTGTTAAATATAGTAACTTGAATTATGAATTAGTGTTGTAGTTATACCCATAGAATAATTAAGAATGGTCCTAAATGGGATAATATAAGTGAATTATTAAATGACATGATTGATCTTTCCGTGGGTGTTACTTGGTGGATATTGCTTATTGAGTGATTAAGATATGATGATTAGATGAGTATTAGCGATGTTTTGGAGGAGAATGTGTTGTAGTCTCTAATTCTGTAGGATCTCTAGGGCTAATAGTTGGAAGTCTGTGTAATGAGTGAGAGGTTGTCTTGTCACCTATGTATAGTAGTAAACTGCTAGCTTGAACCGTGGGTGATCTTGAGGTGAAAAGAATAGTGATTGCGAGATGTTGAAGCTATCTTTATAGAATGAATCTAGTAGTCTTGATTAGGCGCATGCGAGTATCTAAGTTATGTGACTTGTAAATGGAGTAGTGACTTAAATATGAGCAAGATGTAGATTTTTCAGAGGGTAGTCTTGGCTAGAAACTTACTCGGGTGTCTCAGGGTGAACCTGTATGTTGGGTGGATTAGATGTGACTTGTCGGGTATTGAAATTCGAGTAGTAGACTCATGTAGCATCCCATAGCACTTTTCAAAATTGAATTCGGGGCTCTAGAACTCCGATAATGATAATTATCGTGATAGTCTTGTAATTCTATGTCCAAATATTGATTTTGTGTTGTAAAATAGAAACATCTGTGAGCTAGGCAGAGCTCACTGGTTTGGTCAAGGGAATTAGCGTCGTGGGTCTTCTGTGGCAGTTAGCACTGCAACGACAATCGCACCGCAGCAGTGGTAAAGAATGCAGTTTTTCAGTTTCGGAGTTCATTCCCCATTCTTCCGTTGTAAGAAGAGAGAACGAACCTAGGGTGAAAAAGAGGTGATTTTGGGTGATTGTCGTCTTCAAGGTGAATCTTTTATATATATATTTATGAACCCTCTTTATCTTGATTTGACTCATAACACTCAAGTTTGAGACGTGGACCGTTGTAAGTAGAATAAGTGATTCGTGCGTAAATGTTTGGCTCGGCCTCTTCATGTTTTGAAAAGCCTTGATAGAACGATTGAGTATAGAATGTAGGTTAATTATTAATGATATCAAGTGAGTGGGATATGGTACAATAAGAAACTTTGTTAGTAATGTCTCTCTAATTTCTATATCGCGCTTCTCTCCACTGAATGCCCGTTCGGGGACGAACGGATGGTAAATTGGTATCTAATTGTAACGACCCATTTTGTCGTTACTAAATTATCCATTCCTCAATATTAACTTGAGTCCAAAATAGCTATCATTTTGTTCATTGTGTGACCTCAAGCTTTTCGGCGAAGATTTTTGCCTTTCGATGTGTCTAGATAGACTTAAGCCTGATGAATTTAATTATTCATGAATACTAATATCAATCCTTTAATTTGGAAGTTCTTTAGGTATTAATTAAGGTCGTACAATATCCTAGCACAAAGTTAAGTTGAAAATATTTTTTAACCAATAGAGTTTCGATATGGGTTTCTGTTAGGGCCAAATTCAAACGATCATATCTCCTAGAATATAAGGATTTAGGGGTCCCAATACCCACCAAATCAAAGATCTATGAGTCTTCTTTCCAACGCAATAAACCGTTCGTCAATCCGAGTTTAGAATAAAAAGTTATGACCATTTTACTGAACACTGTCCGGGCTGAAACGGGAATTCGCTGTAGCGAAAATTCTGGTGGTATTTAAATCATATTTAGCCGATTTTCAGGTCCAAAACTCCAAAACTTCATTCCCCAACCCTAGAGAGGTGATTTCCCAAGGTTTAGAGTGAAATTTCTTCATTGAGGTAAGTTTTTCCATCATCTTCTTTGTCTTTTAATCCATTAACATCTTAGAATCCTTAGAAAGACCTTCAATGGTGAAATTTTGGGTTAGAGCCTTTAATGGTGGATTTTTGGGAAAAACTTATGGGTGTTCTTAATATCATCTAGAACTAATTCTAGATTATAAATTAATGATTTCTAACATGAACTTGATAAACTAGATTATGTATTTTGTTGGTTGGAAATCTTGAATTCCATAAAGATGAGATCTTTAGCATAAAAACTCCATTAATGGAGATGGGTTAAGTTTGAAAGAACTAGTTAATAGTTAATTGACCTTGGAGAATGATATAAACCTGGAATTAGGGTAGAATTAGTGGGTTTTGAATTCCCAAAGATATTTATTTAAAGAGTAATTGATTAATTACTCTTATAATTGTTTGATATTTAGATGATTGATCATTCCGAAGCATGAAGAAAGGGAATGAGCATCCTTGACATGACTTGTTGATTCAAAAAGCTTGGCGTCCAGGTAGGCTAGGTTAATGAGTAGAAGACTATGTTATTTCATATTTTCATAATTTATAATTAATGGGAGAAAACATGTCTAGGCCTGCAGACATGGAGTTGAGGTGGATAAAGACATAAGAACTTTACTTTAATCCCGAAAACTATGTTATTGATTGATTATGTGATATTTATGATATTATGTGTTATGTGCCCCAAAGGGGATTGTTGTGAATGAAGTATGTGGACATGGTGTTTCTTAGTTGTTCTAGTGATGAACCTAATTGAGTTATAAAGGTATAAGTTGCATATTGTGCCATGATAATGGTGAGGCCTAAGGGATAGATGACTTGAATCATTGTGTGCATTGTATTATGCGGAGAGAGGTAAAGAATAATGATAAGGTTGAATGTGCTAGTTATGGGTGGTGATGTTAGAACCCAAGTTTTGGTATTTGAGTAGGTTATGGTTTAATTGAAGTTTAGACTCAATTTAATTGTGTGTATGCTTCTAAATTGGATGCTTGTTGATTGGTCTTCGAACATGCTTGAATTGATGATATTTGGATTGTTGATACTTGCATGAATAATTATGAAAAATCAAACTTGATCGAATTGTCTTATGATTATAAGTGTACTTGTAAATTTAGAACGCGGTGTTGTATCCTGAGAGATAGTATAAAGTTGATAAAATATACATAATATGTTTATGGAGGGTCGGGTACCACGCCGGTACGGATATAGATGTTGGTATTACTTATTTATGGAGGATCGGGTACCACGCCGGTACGGTACATGGACTTAGATTGTCCCCTGCAGGTCATGACTAGTTGGGCAGAAATAAGTCCCTTAGCATGTGTGTACAGACTATTGTTGATAGATGAAAAATCTTGATTCATAATGATAATGTGATTGAAAAGAATGCCTTGAGTAAAGAAGGCTTGTGATATACCTTCATACAGGTTGAAAAGTGAATGATGAATATTTATTAAGAACAGAAAAGTGGAAAGATTGTTAGTAGCAATGTGGCCGACGTTAAATTTCGGTATTGCTGTAAGACGTGATTGGATCGGGTGCCACGAGCCGGTATGGTAATATTAATAATAAAGGAATTGATAATGAAGTGATCTAAAGTGATGAATCCAATGATTAATCTCAAAGAAACGATCCTAAAGTTTCAATAATTGAATTAATCCTTCTCCAAGAGTATCTATAAGGTTTGCTAATGAAACTTGAGTTCTCTTGTGTGTTTTACTGAGATGTGAGTTGATTTGTATTCCCTATTTGACTGTATCCTTGAGATTGATTGTGTGACATGTACTTGGAAAAGTAAAACTCTGTGCTTACTTGCTATATGTTGGTCGACTTACTTTATTTATACTTGGTGTAATCGTGGCTTACCCGATTTGCTAGTTATTATTCTTTAATGTTATAAAAGAGTGTTTGGTTGTTAGCCCGAGAGTTTAGTGTGAGTTGTCTATGATTACTAGGTTGATCTTATAGATGTGGGTAATGGAAGAGGTAACGCGAATAAAGGGGTGATAGTGATGGTTAAGTGTTGGATTGTGATGGATGGTGTGAATTAATGAAGCTAAACTATGCTAGTGGTGAATATAATCTCGTTAATAGAGTTAAGGAATTGTAAATTATATAGGCAAAGTGTTATAATGATATTACAACCTTAGTTGAATTCTACTATATTTAAGATGTCATGATTTCTTTTCTTTGATTCTATTTTATGATTATGTGGACTAACACTGGTCGGTCGATGATGCCTACCAGTACGTGTGTTTGTACTGACCCTACTCTTCTACATTCCGTCTTGGGGTGTAGACTGGATGCAGGTTAGTTTGCAGTTACTAGATGGATGGCGATATTCAGCACTAACTTCTGCACTTCTTTCCTGGCAGATGTTGGAGTCTTTGTGTTATTATTTTATTGTCAGTCTATTCTATAATAGGTAGCTCTTGTACATGTCTGACCAGGTCTTGGGGTAGTGAAGGACAGTTGTAAGAAGTTTTTGAAAAGTTTATTTATTGGTATTTAATTTACTTTGTTATTTTTAATTCATTATTCTCTTAAAAACAGAAGTCTTCCGCATATTTTTGGTTGGGTAATAAGGGTTCTCCTAGCTACTTAGTATAGCGTAGGTGCCCGCACGGTCCGTTAGTTTGGGTCGTGACAGTTGTTAAAATAGTTAAGTGTAGTAACTTGAATTATGAATTAGTGTTGTGAAAATGGTTAAGTGCAGTAACTTGAATTATGAATTAGTGTTGTGGAAATGGTTAAGTGTAGTAACTTTAATTATAAATTAGTGTTGTTAAAATATTTAAGTATAGTAGCTTGAATTATGAATTAGTGTTGTGAAAATGGTTAAGTGTAGTAACTTGAATTATGAATTAGTGTTGTGAAAATGGTTAAGTGTAGTAATTTTAATTATGAATTAGTGTTGTTAAAAGATTTAAGTATAGTAGCTTGAATTATGAATTAGTGTTATGAAAATTGTTAAGTATAGTAACTTTAATTATGAATTAGCGTTGTGAAAATGGTTAAGTATAGTAACTTGAATTATGAATTAGTGTTGTGAAAATGGTTAAGTGTAGTAACTTGAATTATGAATTAGTGTTGTGAAAATGGTTAAATGTAGTAACTTTAATTATGAATTTCAGTTGTTAAAATAGTTAAGTATAGTAACTTGAATTATGAATTAGTGTTGTGAAAATGGTTAAGTGTAGTAACTTGAATTATGAATTAGTGTTGTGAAAATGGTTAAATGTAGTAACTTTAATTATGAATTTCAGTTGTTAAAATAGTTAAGTATAGTAGCTTGAAATGAGAATTAGTGACTTGAAAATGGTTAAGTGTAGTAACTTGAATTATGAATTAGTGTTGTGAAAATGGTCAAGTATAGTAACTTGAATTATGAATTAGTGTTGTGAAAATGGTCAAGTGTAGTAACTTTAATTATGAATTAGTGTTGTGAAAATTGTTAAGTATAGTAACTTGAATTATGAATTATTGTTGTGAAAATGGTTAAGTGTAGTAACTTGATTTATGAATTAGTGTTGTGAAAATTGTTAAGTATAGCAACTTGAAATATGAAATAGTGTTGTGTAAATGGTTAAGTATAGTAACTTGAATTATGAATTAGTGTTGTGAAAATGGTCAAGTGTAGTAACTTGAATTATGAATTAGTGTTGTTAAAATAGTTAAGTGTAGTAACTTGAATTATGAATTAGTGTTGTGAAAATGATTAAGTGTAGTAATTTTAATTATGAATTAGTGTTGTGAAAATTGTTAAGTATAGTAACTTGAATTATGAATTAGTGTTGTAAAAATGGTTAAGTATAGCAACTTGAAATATGAAATAGTGTTGTGAAAATGGTTAAGTGTAATAACTTGAATTATGAATTTGTGTTGTTAAAATAGTTTTGTATAGTAGCTTGAATTATGAATTAGTGTTGTGAAAATGGTTAAGTATAGTAATTTGAATTATGAATTAGTGTTGTTTAAATGGTCAAGTGTAGTAACTTTAATTATGAATTAGTGTTGTTAAAATAGTTAAGTGTAGTACCTTGAATTATGAATTAGTGTTATGAAAATTGTTAAGTATAGTAACATGAATTATGAATTAGTGTTGTGGAAATGGTTAAGTGTAGTAACTTTAATTATGAATTAGTGTTGTTAAAATATTTAAGTATAGTAGCTTGAATTATGAATTAGTGTTGTGAAAATGGTTAAGTGTAGTAACTTTATTTATAAATTAGTGTTGTTAAAATATTTAAGTGTAGTAGCTTTAATTATGAATTAGTGTTATGAAAATTGTTAAGTATAGTAACTTGAATTATGAATTAGCGTTGTTAAAATAGTTAAATATAGTTACTTGAATTATGAATTAGTGTTGTGAAAATGGTTAAGTGTAGTAACTTTAATTATGAATTAGTGTTGTGAAAATGGTTAAGTATAGCAACTTGAAATATGAAATAGTGTTGTGTAAATGGTTAAGTATAGTAACTTGAATTATGAATTAGTGTTGTGAAAATGGTCAAGTGTAGTAACTTTAATTATGAATTAGTGTTGTTAAAATAGTTAAGTGTAGTAACTTGAATTATGAATTAGTGTTGTGAAAATGGTTAAGTGCAGTAATTTGAATTATGAATTAGTGTTGTGGAAATGGTTAAGTGTAGTAACTTTAATTATGAATTAGTGTTGTTAAAATATTTAAGTATAGTAGTTTGAATTATGAATTAGTGTTGTGAAATGGTTAAGTGTAGTAACTTGAATTATGAATTAGTGTTGTGAAAATGGTTAAGTGTAGTAACTTTAATTATGAATTAGTGTTGTTAAAAGATTTAAGTATAGTAGCTTGAATTATGAATTAGTGTTATGAAAATTGTTAAGTATAGTAACTTGAATTATGAATTAGCGTAGTGAAAATGGTTAAGTATAGCAACTTGAAATATGAAATAGTGTTGTGTAAATGGTTAAGTATAGTAACTTGAATTATGAATTAGTGTTGTGAAAATGGTCAAGTATAGTAATTTTAATTATGAATTAGTGTTGTGAAAATTGTTAAGTATAGTAACTTGAATTATGAATTAGTGTTGTGTAAATGGTTAAGTATAGTAACTTGAATTATGAATTAGTGTTGTAAAAATGGTCAAGTGTAGTAACTTGAATTATGAATTAGTGTTGTTAAAATAGTTAAGTGTAGTAACTTGAATTATGAATTAGTGTTGTGAAAATGATTAAGTGTAGTAATTTTAATTATGAATTAGTGTTGTGAAAATTGTTAAGTATAGTAACTTGAATTATGAGTTAGTGTTGTAAAAATGGTTAAGTATAGCAACTTGAAATATGAAATAGTGTTGTGTAAATGGTTAAGTATAGTAACTTGAATTATGAATTAGTGTTGTGAAAATGGTCAAGTGTAGTAACTTGAATTATGAATTAGTGTTGTGAAAATGGTTAAGTGTAGTAACTTGAATTATAAATTAGTGTTGTGAAAATGATTAAGTGTAGTAACTTTAATTATGACTTTGTGTTGTTAAAATAGTTATGTATAGTAGCTTGAATTATGAATTAGTGTTGTGAAAATGGTTAAGTATAGTAACTTGAATTATTAATTAGTGTTGTGAAAATGGTTAAGTATAATAACTTGAATTATGAATTTGTGTTGTTAAAATAGTTTTGTATAGTAGCTTGAATTATGAATTAGTGTTGTGAAAATAGTTAAGTATAGTAACTTGAATTATGAATTAGTGTTGTGAAAATGGTCAAGTGTAGTAACTTTAATTATGAATTAGTGTTGTTAAAATTGTTAAGTGTAGTAACTTGATTTATGAATTAGTGTTGTGAAAATGGTTAAGTGTAGTAACTTGAATTATGAATTAGTGTTGTGGAAATGGTTAAGTGTAGTAACTTTAATTATGAATTAGTGTTGTAAAAATGGTTAAGTGTAGTAACTTTATTTATAAATTAGTGTTGTTAAAATATTTAAGTGTAGTAACTTTAATTATGAATTAGTGTTATGAAAATTGTTAAGTATAGTAACTTGAATTATGAATTAGCGTTGTGAAAATGGTTAAGTATAGTAACTTGAATTATGATTTAGTGTTGTGAAAATGGTCAAGTGTAGTAACTTGAATTATGAATTAGTGTTGTGAAAATGGTTAAATGTAGTAACTTTAATTATGAATTTCTGTTGTTAAAATAGTTAAGTATAATATCTTGAAATGAGAATTAGTGACTTGAAAATGGTTAAGTGTAGTAACTTTAATTATGAATTTGTGTTGTTAAAATAGTTATGTATAGAAGCTTGAATTATGTATTAGTGTTGTGAAAATGGTTAAGTATAGTAACTTGAATTATTAATTAGTGTTGTGAAAATGGTTAAGTGTAGTAACTTGAATTATGAATTAGTGTTGTGGAAATGGTTAAGTGTAGTAACTTTAATTATGAATTAGTGTTGTTAAAATATTTAAGTATAGTAGCTTGAATTATGAATTAGTGTTGTGAAAATGGTTAAGTGTAGTAACTTTATTTATAAATTAGTGTTGTTAAAATATTTAAGTGTAGTAGCTTGAATTATGAATTAGTGTTATGAAAATTGTTAAGTATAGTAACTTTAATTATGAATTAGCGTTGTGAAAATGGTTAAGTATAGTAACTTGAATTATGAATTAGTGTTGTGAAAATGGTTAAGTGTAGTAACTTGAATTATGAATTAGTGTTGTGAAAATGGTTAAATGTAGTAACTTTAATTATGAATTTCAGTTGTTAAAATAGTTAAGTATAGTAACTTGAATTATGAATTAGTGTTGTGAAAATGGTTAAGTGTAGTAACTTGAATTATGAATTAGTGTTGTGAAAATGGTTAAATGTAGTAACTTTAATTATGAAATTCAGTTGTTAAAATAGTTAAGTATAGTAGCTTGAAATGAGAATTAGTGACTTGAAAATGGTTAAGTGTAGTAACTTGAATTATGAATTAGTGTTGTGAAAATGGTCAAGTATAGTAACTTGAATTATGAATTAGTGTTGTGAAAATGGTCAAGTGTAGTAACTTTAATTATGAATTAGTGTTGTGAAAATTGTTAAGTATAGTAACTTGAATTATGAATTATTGTTGTGAAAATGGTTAAGTGTAGTAACTTCATTTATGAATTAGTGTTGTGAAAATTGTTAAGTATAGCAACTTGAAATATGAAATAGTGTTGTGTAAATGGTTAAGTATAGTAACTTGAATTATGAATTAGTGTTGTGAAAATGGTCAAGTATAGTAACTTGAATTATGAATTAGTGTTGTTAAAATAGTTAAGTTTAGTAACTTGAATTATGAATTAGTGTTGTGAAAATGATTAAGTGTAGTAATTTTAATTATGAATTAGTGTTGTGAAAATTGTTAAGTATAGTAACTTAATTATGAATTAGTGTTGTAAAAATGGTTAAGTATAGCAACTTGAAATATGAAATAGTGTTGTGAAAATGGTTAAGTGTAATAACTTGAATTATGAATTTGTGTTGTTAAAATAGTTTTGTATAGTAGCTTGAATTATGAATTAGTGTTGTGAAAATGGTTAAGTATAGTAATTTGAATTATGAATTAGTGTTGTGAAAATGGTCAAGTGTAGTAACTTTAATTATGAATTAGTGTTGTTAAAATAGTTAAGTGTAGTACCTTGAATTATGAATTAGTGTTATGAAAATTGTTAAGTATAGTAACTTGAATTATGAATTAGTGTTGTGGAAATGGTTAAGTGTAGTAGCTTTAATTATGAATTAGTGTTGTTAAAATATTTAAGTATAGTAGCTTGAATTATGAATTAGTGTTGTGAAAATGGTTAAGTGTAGTAACTTTATTTATAAATTAGTGTTGTTAAAATATTTAAGTGTAGTAACTTTAATTATGAATTAGTGTTATGAAAATTGTTAAGTATAGTAACTTGAATTATGAATTAGCGTTGTGAAAATGGTTAAGTATAGTAACTTGAATTATGATTTAGTGTTGCGAAAATGGTTAAGTGTAGTAACTTGAATTATGAATTAGTGTTGTGAAAATGGTTAAATGTAGTAACTTTAATTATGAATTTCTGTTGTTAAAATAGTTAAGTATAGTAGCTTGAAATGAGAATTAGTGACTTGAAAATGGTTAAGTGTAGTAACTTGAAATATGAAATAGTGTTGTGTAAATGGTTAAGTACAGTAACTTGAATTATAAATTAGTGTCGTGAAAATGGTCAAGTGTAGTAACTTGAATTATGAATTAGTGTTGTTAAAATAGTTAGGTGTAGTAACTTGAATTATGAATTAGTGTTGTGAAAATGATTAAGTGTAGTAATTTTAATTATGAATTAGTGTTGTGAAAATTGTTAAGTATAGTAACTTGAATTATGAATTAGTGTTGTGAAAATGGTTAAGTATAGCAACTTGAAATATGAAATAGTGTTGTGTAAATGGTTAAGTATAGTAACTTGAATTATGAATTAGTGTTGTGAAAATTGTCAAGTGTAGTAACTTGAATTATGAATTAGTGTTGTGAAAATGGTTAAAAGTAGTAACTTGAATTATAAATTAGTGTTGTGAAAATGATTAAGTGTAGTAACTTTAATTATGAATTTGTGTTGTTAAAATAGTTATGTATAGTAGCTTGAATTATGAATTAGTGTTGTGAAAATGGTTAAGCATAGTAACTTTAATTATTAATTAGTGTTGTGAAAATGGTTAAGTGTAATAACTTGAATTATGAATTTGTGTTGTTAAAATAGTTTTGTATAGTAGCTTGAATTATGAATTAGTGTTGAGAAAATGGTTAAGTATAGTAACTTGAATTATGAATTAGTGTTGTGAAATTGGTCAAGTGTAGTAACTTTAATTATGAATTAGTGTTGTTAAAATAGTTAAGTGTAGTAACTTGAATTATGAATTAGTGTTGTGAAAATGGTTAAGTGTAGTAACTTGAATTATGAATTAGTGTTGTGGAAATGGTTAAGTGTAGTAACTTTAATTATGAATTAGTGTTGTTAAAATATTTAAGTATAGTAGCTTGAATTATGAATTAGTGTTGTGAAAATGGTTAAGTGTAGTAACTTTATTTATAAATTATTGTTGTTAAAATATTTAAGTGTAGTAGCTTGAATTATGAATTAGTGTTATGAAAATTGTTAAGTATAGTAACTTGAATTATGAATTAGCGTTGTTAAAATAGTTAAATATAGTTACTTGAATTATGAATTAGTGTTGTGAAAATGGTTAAGTGTAGTAACTTTAATTATGAATTAGTGTTGTGAAAATGGTTAAGTATAGCAACTTGAAATATGAAATAGTGTTGTGTAAATGGTTAAGTATAGTAACTTGAATTATGAATTAGTGTTGTGAAAATGTGTAATGACCTTCCCGGTCATTTCCCTCGTTTTCGTGTGTTCTCAGCGTTTAGAGCTTTTCTATAACTGCCCCAAGTCATTTTTGACTTGCTGGGACTGACATTTCGGTTTCCGGGCAGTTCGTTTGAGAATATTATTTAGACCGAGCACGTTGTAACATATTAAATTAAATTTTAAATTTGGTAAAATTACATAGTTAATTACCTTTTGAAAATATTTTTGAAATTTATAAAAAACTTCTTTAGTTATGATATATCTATACTATTTTATAATAGTTTGATAACTTATTAATAATTAAAACGGAGATAGTGAATTTAAATATGTTAAAATAATATTTTTATTTTATAGAGGTTTTGCTAGAAATATTTTTCTATTAATTATGGTATATTCAAAATATTATATTTATTTTACCACGAACCTATGCAATACCCGAGTATATAAGTAACGGGACAAATTAAAGTCATGGACTATAAATGACACCACATTTACACGTGGTGTCTATTGAACAAAGAAGAAAGTGACTAAGTGTGCAAGTCATTATTACATTACATATATATATGTGTATTCGGTGGTGGACAGAATGTAATATTTTACATTCTGTCCACTTTTTCCAGTTACCTCTCACCATTATTGATTATTTAAGCTCAATCTTGAGCTATTCTGTTAATATTTGAGCTTAGAAGTATATATATTTGAGTCCGTGGACTCGCTCTCGTCATTTCTACGGTACATTTTCTTATTTTTACGATAATTTTCATTTACACGGTGATACTGTTGGGATTGGTGTTGATGTTTGAGCTATATTTTGAGCTCAAATTGAGGAGTGTTAGTTGTGACTATTGGTCACTGCATTATTTGGGACGCTGTGACGGTTTCAATTTTGTTATTCCGCAAGCGGGCCCCACGTGGACTGTTCGGACATTTTCCGAACTAATGCAATATGGGTACCAATAGTCATGTTTTGACATGTATTTTATTATTTTGGTAGTTTGGCAGCAGTCTGAGGCCTCTCGAAAGGGAAAGGCTCCTATTTAGCTGGTTTTCTTGGCAGGTTCGCGGCAGGCGTCCAGGTAGGCTAGGTTTACCTCCCTTTGCACTTAGATTGGGCTTATGTGTGATATATGTATGCTATTGTGGGCTGGAATTATAGACTTGGAGGTGGTGGTTTGCTGTGATTTAGGCCTTTTTAGGCCGGATAGGGCTATTCGGACACATTCCAGGCCCGTTATCCTTACGGTACACCACTTATGGCCTATTTGGGGTCGGATAGTATTGTTGTTGTTGTTGCTAGTCTGGGAATGTTATTGTTGGACCTTAGTCCAGGCTTAGACAGACTTAGACAAGTATAACCAGACCTGGTTCTCGGGACCCGATAGCGGGCCCCGTTACCCTTTTTGTCGACTTGTCGAAACTTTGACATCTTTGGGCTTAGATAAGCCCTATATGACTATTAGGGTTATGACGGGATTGAGTCACCCCGATTATACCCGGTTGGCCTGTTTAGCCTTATTAGTCCCTGATAGCACCGTATTTGACCGGGATCGGCTAGTTTGATTTAGAATACGGACCTACCTTTCCATGACTTATGATGTATACTCAGACTTGTATATACATATTTCTTATAGTAGATATTTGACCTAGAAGGACCCCGAGATTGACTTGCAACATGTTGTGGGGTTAGCTTCTGTACCCATAAACTAGTATTGACTTGGAACTAGGGCGTTCCCCGTTTATCTGATATGATATGACATTTGATTCTGTTCTGGTTACTGGCTATGATAAGTTCCGGTTCGAGTCCGGCTACTAATTCAGGTATGATGATTTGGTTATTGACTATTGGGTGTTCCGGTTCGAGTCCGGCCCCGGATTGTGATACACTATGAGTTCCGGTTCGAGTCTGGCCACTGATTATTATGAGTTCCGATTCGAGTCCGGCATCTGGTTATGATATGATTGGAGAGTTTTGGTACTGGGTACCGTGATTATGATGTTGTTGTTCTATGAGTTCCGGTTCGAGTCCGGCAGATATGATATATATGTGGCCTCTTGTTATTACCCACTACTTCCGGTTCGATTCCGGCGTCTGGCCTCTTGTTATTACCCATTGGTGCCGGTTCAAGCCCGGTGCACTCCTGTTGGTTATTGTGGTTACTGGATACTGATACAGCTTCGAGACACTGGTGACTATGCATTTACTTTTCTTGGGTGTCCCGCTGGTTTATGGGGGCCAGACTGGGTTATTATTTTCTTCCGTGTGCCTATCGGGCTTATGGGGGCCCAGATAGGTTATGTTTGACTTGTGTGTTTACTTACGCATTTATTTACTCGTTATTATGTATCGCACTTATATTTTCCTGAGCATATCTATACGCCTCGGCAGTTACTTATGTATTTGTTACTTATACCCCGGACTTAGCATGCATCCTCGCATTTTAGCTTGCTTATATTACATTGAGCTCAGTCGGCCGATGATGCCTACTGAGTACCCATTGCCCCGATACTCATACTGCACTTCTGCATCTTTTTCCCCGATGCAGATTCAGGCACTAGCCGACGGTATTGACGTGAACTCTTTTCTCAGCATTGACTCCGGAGCAGGGTGAGCTTCCTGATGTCCGAGGCAGATCCTACTCCATCTTCTACTGTATAGTCTTTTGCCCTCGAGACTGTTGGGTTTGATATATATTTGGTTTCTATTTTATATTTTGGGTGTGTCCAGTAGTGGCTCTTGTACTGACCTCACCAGGTCTTGGGAGGGGTTCTTGACTTTATATATTGTCCTCTTCCTTCTCAGTCTTGGCATATATACATATTCTGATTCTGTCTTTAGCGTTATAGAATGTTTATAAATATGGTTACTTTCACTTCATCTCTGTTATATGAGATTCCGCCCGTTAGCCCGTCGCTTGTCGCTCCGGGCTAGGGTTTGGCTTGCCTATTGGTGGGTTACGATAGGCGCCATCACGACTCAAGAATTGGGTCGTGACAGCTTGGTATCAAAGTCTAGGTTGTGTAGGTAGTGTCGGTACATGAGCCAATGTTTAGTAGAGTCCTGTGGATCGGTGCGGGGACGCCTGTATCCTATCCTCGGGAGGCTACGGAACATTTCTAGGGGAGTCTCTCATTTTCTTGACTCATGTCCGTGCGTCGAGTCTGTATTGGTTTCTGCTCTTCATTTGATTCACTCTTTACGCAGATGGAAAGGACGCATGGTGCGAGACCCGAGGGTCAGGACCCCAAGCCTACAGCGAGGGCTTCTGTTAGGGGCCAAAGTCGACCCAGAGGTCGGGGGCAGGGCAGAGCAGCAGCCCCAGGCCGAGATCATGCTAGGGATCAGTTAGCCGTTCCCGTTATAGCTCCAGATGTTCCGCCTCCACAGAAGTCGGTGGGCCAGGGAGCAGCCCAGGCTCCACCTGGATTTATAGATGCTTCTTTTCCCCGAGGTACATTACTTCAGTTGTTGGGGATAGTTGGAGGTCCGTCAGCCGAGGGAGCCCAACCAGCAGTACAGGGAGTTAATGTTGGGGCGCAGCCTACAGCTGCAGCACCCAGAGTTGAGATTCCACAAACGCCGATAGCTCCACAGTCGGTTGCAGATCAGCCTGCTATGTCTGTTGATGAGCAGAAGATGTTGGGGCGTTTCTTGAGGTTGACTCCATCCAGATTTGCTGGTACTCCGGGTGAAGATGCATATGAGTTCTTGTCCAGCTGCGAGGATAGACTGAGGAATTTGGGATTGGTACAGTCTCGTGGTGTTGATTTTGTGGCATATCAGTTTGATACTGCAGCTAGGAGATGGTGGAGGGGATATCTTGATTCCAGGCCAGCAAGATCTCCACCGGTTACCTGGACCCAGTTCTCTGAGATTTTCTTGGGAAAGTATATGCCCCGCACAATGCAGGAGCGACTCAGGGATGAGTTCTCCAGGTTGACTCAGGGTTCATTATCTGTCGCCGAGTATGAGGCGAGATTTCATGATCTTGCGAGGCACGCTACTTCTATTTTGCCTGATGAGTACGAGAGAGTTAGATGTTTTGTCAGGGGACTGAGATTGCCACTCCGCAGGGCTACCCAGAGTTTAGTGACTTCAGGGAAGTCATTCGCAGAGATTATTGAGCATGTATACTCTATTGAGGAGATGGATCGCGAGGCCCAAGGGGGCAGCGATAAGAGACCTCGTGTCCAGGGTAGTTTCAGTGGGAGCCATAGTGGTTCGCAGTTCAGAGGTCGTGGTTTCCAGTTTTAGGGTAGGTACCCTCATCAGTAGCAGCAGTCTTTTCAGCGACAGGGTCAGCCTAGTAGGCCCATACAGTCAGCTTTGCAGATATCTGATAGGGGTCAGCCCACCTATAGTGGTTCTGTTAGCCAGCCTCAGGGGCGTGGTCAACCCAGTTCATCTGCTAGAGGTGGTCATATTGGATCTTCTAGGCCGAGCAGGGAGCCAGGAGCATGTTATACTTGTGGGGTTTTCGGTCATTTCGCGCGTGAGTGTCCTCAGCGCAGGGCTATTGAGCCTTCAGTTCAGACAGCACAGCCCATCAGATCTGTACCGCCAATAGGCAGAGGTGGTGCACAGGGTCGTCGGGGTGGTCCCCAGGGTTCTCGAGGTAGAGCGCAGGGAGGTCGGACTGGTGGTCAGGGCGGTGCTCAGACTAGTGGTAGCCAGCGTCAATTGTATGCTGTGCCGGCTAGGCCGGAGGCTGAGGCTTCGGATGCAGTGACTACAGGTATGATTTTCGTATGCCATCAGCCAGCTTCTGCATTATTTGATCCCGGATCCACGTTTTCTTATGTATCTACTTATTATGCACCACGGTTGGGTTTATGTTCTGAGTTATTATCTGTACCCCTACGTGTATCTACCCCCGTTGGTGATTCCTTAGTAGTGGATCGGGTATATAGATCTTGTCTGGTGACTGTTCAGGAGTTTGAGACTCGGATTGATTTTATTGTATTGGCCATGGTAGACTTTGATGTGATTCTGGGCATGGACTGGTTGTCTTTTCATCATGTAGTCTTGGATTGCTTTGCCAAGATCGTGACCTTAGCCATGCCTGGCGTACCCCCGGTGGTGTGGCAGGGTTCTGTTAGCCGCACACCGACAGGGACTATTTCATATGTTCGGGCTCGTAGATTGATGTCGAGGGGATGTGATTCATTCCTTGCTTATGTTCGGGATGCTAGTATTGAGAGTCCATCGCTTGACTCCATCCCTGTTGTTCGTGAGTTTTCTGATGTATTCCCGACTGACCTACCTGGCCTTTCTCCTGAGCGTGATATAGAGTTCATTATTGACCTCGAGCCGGGCACCCGACCTATTTCTATGGCTCCTTATCGGATGGCTCCTGCTGAGTTGAGAGAGTTGAGTAGTCAGCTTGAGGATCTTTTGGGGAAGGGTTTTATCAGGCCAAGTGTATCTCCATGGGGTGCTCCAGTTCTGTTTGTAAAGAAGAAGGATGGATCTATGCGCATGTGTATTGATTACAGGCAGTTGAATAAGGTAACTGTGAAGAATAAGTATCCTATGCCTCGTATCGATGATTTGTTTGATCAACTTCAGGGTGCAGCGGTATTCTCAAAGATAGATTTGAGGTCTGGATATCATCAGTTGAGAGTTAGGACTGAGGACATCCCTAAGACAGCCTTCAGGACTCGGTACGGCCACTATGAGTTCCTGGTGATGTCTTTTGGGTTGACTAATGCCCCAGCAGCTTTCATGGATCTGATGAATCGTGTATTCAGGCCATACTTGGACTCCTTTGTGATTGTGTTTATTGACGACATCTTGGTTTATTCGAGGAGTAACGAGGAGCATGAGCAGCATTTGAGGATTGTGCTCCACACTTTGAGAGATCATCGGCTTTATGCCAAGTTCTCAAAGTGTGAGTTCTGGCTTGAATCTGTAGCTTTCTTGGGCCATGTTGTGTCTAGACACGGTATCAGGGTAGACCCAGCGAAGATTGAGGCTATCCGAGGTTGGGCTAGGCCCACGTCACTTACCGAGGTTCGCAGTTTTGTGGGTTGGCAGGATACTACAGGCGATTTGTTGAGGGCTTCTAGTCTATTGCATCTCCTATGACCAGACTGACCAGGAAGGAGGTTCCATTTCAGTGGTCTGAGGATTGTGAGGCAAGCTTTCTGAAGCTCAAGGATCGACTTACTTCTGCCCCTGTGTTGACTTTTCCAATTGAGGGTGAGGGTTTTACCGTGTATTGTGATGCGTCTGGTATTGGTTTTGGATGTGTGCTGATGCAGCAGGGTCGTGTTATTGCTTATGCATCGAGGCATCTGAATGTGCACGAGCGTAACTATCCCACTCATGATTTAGAGTTAGCAGCGGTTGTGTTTGTACTACGGATTTAGAGGCATTATCTCTACGGTGTTCATTGTGAGATCTTTACAGATCACCGTAGTCTTCAGCATATTATGACTCAGAGGGATCTTAATTCAAGGCAGCGTAGGTGGATAGAGTTGCTAAAGGACTATGATATCTCTATTCTCTATCATCCGGGCAAGGCGAATGTGGTAGCGGACGCCTTGAGTCGGAAGACAGTGAGTATGGATAGCTTAGCCTTCATTCCAGTCTCTCAGCAACCGTTGACTTTGGACATTCAGTCCTTAGCTAACTCGATGGTGCGTCTGGATAATTCTAACCCCGAAAGGGTTATCGCTTGTGTTGGTGTGAGATCTACTTTGTTAGAGCAGATTCAGAGTCGTCAGTTTGAGGATAGCTGTCTCCGTAGAATTCGAGATCAATTATTAAAGGGTAAGTCCGAGAGAGCTACCTTGGGTTCTGATAGTATTTGGGTTATGGTAGATCGGTTGACTAAGTCTGCACACTTTATCCCTGTTCAAGTTTCCTACAGTGCTGAGAGATTAGCTCGTGTATATATTCAGGAGGTGGTTCGCCTACATGGAGTGCCAATATCTATTATCTCAGACCGAGGGTCTCAGTTTACCTCCAGTTTCTGGCAGACTTTCCAGGAAGAGTTGGGTACCCAGGTGGACCTCAGCACTGCATTTCATCCTCAAACCGACGGGCAATCAGAGCGGACTATTCAGGTATTAGAGGATATGCTCCGCGCTTGTGTACTTGACTTTGGGGGCCAATGGGACCAATTCTTGCCTTTAGCGGAGTTCGCGTATAATAATAGCTTCCACTCCAGCATTCAAATGGCTCCGTTTGAGGCTTTGTATAGTAGACGGTGTCGGTCTCCAGTTGGATGGTTCGAGACTTCAGAAGTCAGTCCTCGTGGCACAGATTTACTCTGAGAATCTTTGGACCGAGTTCGAATAATTCAGGATAGGCTGCGGACAGCTCAGAGTAGACAGAGGAGTTATGCTGACCGTAGACGTCGTCCATTGAAATTCAGGGTGGGTGATAGGGTCTTCTTACGAATATCGCCCATGAAGGGCGTAATGCGGTTTGGTAGGAGGGGCAAGCTTAGCCCCAGATATATTGGACCCTTTGAGATTTTGCAGACAGTTGGAGAGGTCGCTTATATGTTAGCTTTACCTCCGGCATTTTCAGCTATCCACCCAGTGTTTCATGTTTCTATGCTGCGACAGTACATTTCGGATGAGTCGCATGTGCTTCAGTGGGACTCGGTTCAGTTAGATGATAAGTTAGCATTTGTGGAGGAGCCTGTATCCATTTTGGCTAGAAATGTCAGACGGTTACGCTCCCGGGATATTCCAGTGGTTAAGGTACAGTGGCGTCACCGTCCGGTTGAGGAGGCTACTTGGGAGCTTGAACGTGACATGCGAGCCCAGTATCCCTACTTGTTCACGACTTCAGGTATATGCTTATTCTTGACTTTCGCGGACGAAAGTCCTCTTAGTAGTGGATATTGTAATGACCTTCCCGGTCATTTCCCTCGTTTTCGTGTGTTCTCAGCGTTTAGAGCTTTTCTATAACTGCCCCAAGTCATTTTTGACTTGCTGGGACTGACATTTCGGTTTCCGGGCAGTTCGTTTGAGAATATTATTTAGACCGAGCACGTTGTAACATATTAAATTAAATTTTAAATTTGGTAAAATTACATAGTTAATTACCTTTTGAAAATATTTTTGAAATTTATAAAAAACTTCTTTAGTTATGATATATCTATACTATTTTATAATAGTTTGATAACTTATTAATAATTAAAACGGAGATAGTGAATTTAAATATGTTAAAATAATATTTTTATTTTATAGAGGTTTTGCTAGAAATATTTTTCTATTAATTATGGTATATTCAAAATATTATATTTATTTTACCACGAACCTATGCAATACCCGAGTATATAAGTAACGGGACAAATTAAAGTCATGGACTATAAATGACACCACATTTACACGTGGTGTCTATTGAACAAAGAAGAAAGTGACTAAGTGTGCAAGTCATTATTACATTACATATATATATGTGTATTCGGTGGTGGACAGAATGTAATATTTTACATTCTGTCCACTTTTTCCAGTTACCTCTCTGTCACGACCCAAACAAACGGACCGTGCGGGCACCTACGCTATCCTAAGTAGCTAGGAGAACCCTTATTACCCAACCAAAAATATGCGGAAGACTTCTGTTTTTAAGGAATACTGAATTAAATATAACAAAGTAAATTAACCACCAATAAATAAATTTTTCAAAAAAACTTCTTACAACTGTCCTTCACTACCCAAGACCTGGTCAGACATGTACAAGAGCTACCTATTACAGAATAGATTGACAATAAAATAAATAACACAAAGACTCTAACATCTGCCAGGAAGGAAGTGCAGAAGTTAGTGCTGAATATCGCCATTGATCTAGTAATTGCAAACTAACCTGCATCCAGTCTACACCCCAATAAGGGATGTAGAAGAGTAGGGTCAGTACAAACACACGTACTGGTAGGCATCATCGGCCGACCAGTGTTAGTCCACATAATCATAAAATAGAATCAAAGAAAAGAAATCATGACATCTTAATAGAGTATAATTCTACTAAGGCTGTAATATCATTATAACACTTTGCCAATATAATTTACAATTTTCCAACTCTATTAATGAGATTATATTCACCACTAGCATAGTCTAGCCTCACTAATTCACACCATCCACCACAATCTAACACTAAACCATCACTATCACCCTTTTATTCACGTTGCCGTTTCCATTATCCACATCTATAGGATCAACCCAATAATCATAGATAACTCACACTAAACTCTCGGGCTAACAACCAAACACTCTCTTATAATATTAAAGAATAATAACTAGCCAATCGGATAAGCCAAGATCACACCAAGTATAAATAAAGTAAGTCGACCAACATATAGCAAGTAAGCACAGAGTTCCACTTTTCCAAGTACATGTCACACAATCAATCTCAAGGATACAATCAAACAGGGAATACAAATCAACTCACATCTCAGTAAAACACACAAGAGAACTCAAGGTTCATTAGCAAACCTTATAGATACTCTTGGAGAAAGATTAATTCAATTATTGAAACTTTGGGATTGTTTCTTTGAGATTATTCATTGGATTCATCACGTTAGATCACTTCATTATCAATTCCTTTATTATTAATATTACCATGCCGGCTCGTGGCACCCGATCCAATCACGTCTTATAGCAATACCGAAATTTAACGTCGGCCACATTGCTACTAACAATCTTTCCACTTTTCTGTTCTTAATAAATATTCATCATTCACTTTTCAACCTGTATGAAGGTATATCACAAGCCTTCTTTACTCAAGGCATTCTTTTCAATCACATTATCATTATGAATCAAGATTTTTCATTTATCAACAATAGTCTGTACACACATGCTAAGGGACTTATTTCTGCCTAACTAGTCATGACCTGCAGGGGACAATCTAAGTCCATGTACCGTACCGGCGTGGTACCCGATCCTCCATAAATAAGTAATATCAACATCCATATCCGTACCGGCGTGGTACCCGATCCTCCATAATCATATTATGTATATTTTATCAACTTCATACTATCTCTCAGGATACAACACGACGTACTAAATTTACAAGTACACTCATAATCACAAGACGATTCGATCAAGTTGGATTTTTCATAATTATTCATGCAAGTATCAACAATCCAAATATCCTCAATTCAAGTATGTACGAAAACCAATCAACAAACATCTAATTTAGGAGCATACACACAATTAAATTGAGTCTAAACTCTAATTAAATCATAACCTACTCAAATACCACAACTTGGGTTCTAACATCACCACCCATAACTAGCGCATTCAACCTTATCATTATTCTTTACCTCTCTCCGCATAATACAATGCACACAATGATTCAAGTCATCTATCCCTTAGGCCTCACCATTATCATGGCACAATATGCAACTTAAACCTTTATAACTCAATTAGGTTCATCACTAGAATAACTAAGAAACATCATGTCCACATACTTCATTCACAACAATCCCCTTTCGGGCAAATAACACATAATATCATAAATATCACATAATCAATCAATAACATAGTTTTCGGGATTAAAGTAAAGTTCTTATGTCTTTATTCACCTCAACTCCATGTCTGCAGGCCTAGACATGCTTTCTCCCATCAATTATAAATTATGAAAATATGAAATAACACAGTCTTCTACTCATTAACCTAGCCTACCTGGACGCCAAGCTTTTTGAATCAACAAGTCATGTCAAGGATGCTCATTCCCTTTCTTCATGCTTCGGAATGATCAATCATCTAAATATCAAACAATTATAAGAGTAATTAATCAATTACTCTTTAAATAAATATCTTTGCAAATTCAAAACCCACTAATTCTACCCTAATTCCAGGTTTATATCATTCTCCAAGGTCAATTAACTATTAACTAGTTCTTTCAAACTTAACCCATCTCCATTAATGGAGTTTTTATGCTAAAGGTCTCATCTTTATGGAATTCAAGATTTCCAACCAACAAAATACATAATCTAGTTTACCAAGTTCATACTAGAAATCATTAATTTATAATCTAGAATTAGTTCTAGGTGATATTAAGAACACCCATAAGTTTTTCCCAAAAATCCACCATTAAAGGCTCTAACCCAAAATTTCACCATTGAAGGTCTTTCTAAAGATTCTAAGATGTTAATGGATTAAAAGACAAAGAAGATGATGGAAAAACTTACCTCAATGAAGAAATTTCACTCTAAACCTTGGGAAATCACCTCTCTAGGGTTGGGGAATGAAGTTTTGGAGTTTTGGACCTGAAAATCGGCTAAATATGATTTAAATACCACCAGAATTTTCGCTACAGCGAATTCCCGTTTCAGCCCGGACAGTGTTCAGTAAAATGGTCATAACTTTTTATTCTAAACTAGGATTGACGAACGGTTTATTGCGTTGGAAAGAAGACTCATAGATCTTTGATTTGGTGGGTATTGGGACCCCTAAATCCTTATATTCTAGGAGATATGATCGTTTGAATTTGGCCCTAACAGAAACCCATATCGAAACTCTATTGGTTAAAAAATATTTTCAACTTAACTTTGTGCTAGGATATTGTACGACCTTAATTAATATCTAAAGAACTTCCAAATTAAAGGATTGATATTAGTATTCATGAATAATTAAATTCATCAGGCTTAAGTCTATCTAGACACATCGAAAGGCTAAAATCTTCGCCGAAAAGCTTGAGGTCACACAATGAACAAAATGATAGCTATTTTGGACTCAAGTTAATATTGAGGAATGGATAATTTAGTAACGACAAAATGGGTCGTTACAATTAGATACCAATTTACCATCCGTTCGTCCCCGAACGGGCATTCGGTGGAGAGAAGCGCGATATAGAAATTAGAGAGACATTACTAACAGAGTTTCTTATTGTACCATATCCCACTCACTTGATATCATTAATAATTAACCTACATTCTATACTCAATCGTTCTATCAAGGCTTTTCAAAACATGAAGAGGCCGAGCCAAACATTTACGCACGAATCACTTATTCTACTTACAACGGTCCACGTCTCAAACTTGAGTGTTATGAGTCAAATCAAGATAAAGAGGGTTCATAAATATATATATAAAAGATTCACCTTGAAGACGACAATCACCCAAAATCACCTCTTTTTCACCCTAGGTTCGTTCTCTCTTCTTACAACGGAAGAATGGGGAATGAACTCCGAAACTGAAAAACTGCATTCTTTACCACTGCTGCGGTGCGATTGTCGTTGCAGTGCTAACTGCCATAGAAGACCCACGACGCTAATTCCCTTGACCAAACCAGTGAGCTCTGCCTAGCTCACAGATGCTTCTATTTTACAACACAAAATCAATATTTGGACATAGAATTACAAGACTATCACGATAATTATCATTATCGGAGTTCTAGAGCCCCGAATTCAATTTTGAAAAGTGCTATGGGATGCTACACGAGTCTACTACTCGAATTTCAATACCCGACAAGTCACATCTAATCCACCCAACATACAGGCTCACCCTGAGACACCCGAGTAAGTTTCTAGCCAAGACTACCCCCTGAAAAATCTACATCTTGCTCATATTTAAGTCACTACTCCATTTACAAGTCACATAACTTAGATACTCGCATGCGCCTAATCAAGACTACTAGATTCATTCTATAAAGATAGCTTCAACATCTCGCAATCACTATTCTTTTCACCTCAAGATCACCCACGGTTCAAGCTAGCAGTTTACTACTATACATAGGTGACAAGACAACCTCTCACTCATTACACAGACTTACAACTATTAGCCATAGAGATCCTACAGAATTAGAGACTACAACACATTCTCCTCCAAAACATCGCTAATACTCATCTAATCATCATATCTTAATCACTCAATAAGCAATATCCACCAAGTAACACCCACGGAAAGATCAATCATGTCATTTAATAATTCACTTATATTATCCCATTTAGGACCATTCTTAATTATTCTATGGGTATAACTACACCATTTAATTCTGTATTAACACCATCATGGGGATTACTACCCTCTAAAATTATCATCTATCAGTCAATTATATAGGACGCTAATCACACAATTCAATCGCAAGACCAAGTCAACAATCAACTTATATTCTCAAGGCCTCCCTTAATACACCAATCCCCAACTAAAATTTATGCCCAGGCAATCACTAACTTCAATACTTAGAACACGACAAAACCTTCATTGTCAAGCCCAATGACCCTTCCATCACCAACACCAAGCTAAGGTATACAATGTCATTCTTATTTCAACCTTACAACATTTTTATTACAGGCTTCACTAACTCTTAACCACTTCGAGATTGATCTCTATATAATAAGCATATGAGCAAAGTCAAACAACATCATCGATTACAGGTCATTAACAGCCTCATTACTAATATCACATTTCAGATAAGTTATCAATCAAATTCCTTAGGTATCAACAACCTCCACTAGTTTTTGTCACTTTTATTTAAAACTTATTATTTTGTCAAATCTTAAAAGTCAGTTCATACAAGGAGCTCAAAGATAATATCACTGAGCCAGTCCTCACAAGAAACTAATTAAAATTTTAAATAATAGGATTGCAAAAGAATCCAAATAAAGTCTCAATAACCGGACAGTACAAGAATCCACATATAATATCAAATAACTAGACCACACAAGGATCCATTCACAATATCAAGTAACTGAACCATACAATTGAATTCATTCACAATATCAATTGCAAGAGCCCGTCATTAAGGGCAACACATATCACCTCAGTCTTTTGTTCATGTCTTTTTCATTAATCTTCCCTTGACATCATGTCCTCATATCATCCTCTCAATTCTCATATCATAAATATCATCAGCATAACAATAGTATCAAGAACAAGGAAGCACCAAAGAATTTATTAATTTCACAACAACAAGATCACATAGTTCCATTACACTTTTCAACAAAAGCAACTTAGTCAATTTATTTCACCACAATTCAAACAAAAATAATTCACAACAATCATACAGTTTAACAATCCAAGTTCAGCCAAATATCAAACAACAGGCAACCAAATAAGTTCACTACTTTCATACATTTTCATATTATGATATTAACTCTTAGCCATTATTAATAGATACCAATTGGAATCTCCTAGATTCCAAAGCGAACTCACTAAGATACCAATTGGAATCAACTAGATTCTAATTGATCTTTGTTGAGATACCAATTGGAATCGTCTAGATACCAATTGGATCCAACCCAGTAGTCAAAGAATATTACGCCACGATGAAGAGGAAGAAAAAGGAAACGACTTCTACATGCCTTATAGCCTTCCAAAGATTGGGTGTGGGGCCCTACACACCAATCTGCAGAACTCTACTTGACATTGCTCTTGTACTTGTGGGACCGGTTAACCTAATGCTCTGATACCAACTGTCACGACCCAAACAAACGGACCGTGCGGGCACCTACGCTATCCTAAGTAGCTAGGAGAACCCTTATTACCCAACCAAAAATATGCGGAAGACTTCTGTTTTTAAGGAATACTGAATTAAATATAACAAAGTAAATTAACCACCAATAAATAAATTTTTCAAAAAAACTTCTTACAACTGTCCTTCACTACCCCAAGACCTGGTCAGACATGTACAAGAGCTACCTATTACAGAATAGATTGACAATAAAATAAATAACACAAAGACTCTAACATCTGCCAGGAAGGAAGTGCAGAAGTTAGTGCTGAATATCGCCATTGATCTAGTAATTGCAAACTAACCTGCATCCAGTCTACACCCCAATAAGGGATGTAGAAGAGTAGGGTCAGTACAAACACACGTACTGGTAGGCATCATCGGCCGACCAGTGTTAGTCCACATAATCATAAAATAGAATCAAAGAAAAGAAATCATGACATCTTAATAGAGTATAATTCTACTAAGGCTGTAATATCATTATAACACTTTGCCAATATAATTTACAATTTTCCAACTCTATTAATGAGATTATATTCACCACTAGCATAGTCTAACCTCACTAATTCACACCATCCACCACAATCTAACACTAAACCATCACTATCACCCTTTTATTCACGTTGCCGTTTCCATTATCCACATCTATAGGATCAACCCAATAATCATAGATAACTCACACTAAACTCTCGGGCTAACAACCAAACACTCTCTTATAATATTAAAGAATAATAACTAGCCAATCGGATAAGCCAAGATCACACCAAGTATAAATAAAGTAAGTCGACCAACATATAGCAAGTAAGCACAGAGTTCCACTTTTCCAAGTACATGTCACACAATCAATCTCAAGGATACAATCAAACAGGGAATACAAATCAACTCACATCTCAGTAAAACACACAAGAGAACTCAAGGTTCATTAGCAAACCTTATAGATACTCTTGGAGAAAGATTAATTCAATTATTGAAACTTTGGGATTGTTTCTTTGAGATTATTCATTGGATTCATCACGTTAGATCACTTCATTATCAATTCCTTTATTATTAATATTACCATGCCGGCTCGTGGCACCCGATCCAATCACGTCTTATAGCAATACCGAAATTTAACGTCGGCCACATTGCTACTAACAATCTTTCCACTTTTCTGTTCTTAATAAATATTCATCATTCACTTTTCAACCTGTATGAAGGTATATCACAAGCCTTCTTTACTCAAGGCATTCTTTTCAATCACATTATCATTATGAATCAAGATTTTTCATTTATCAACAATAGTCTGTACACACATGCTAAGGGACTTATTTCTGCCTAACTAGTCATGACCTGCAGGGGACAATCTAAGTCCATGTACCGTACCGGCGTGGTACCCGATCCTCCATAAATAAGTAATATCAACATCCATATCCGTACCGGCGTGGTACCCGATCCTCCATAATCATATTATGTATATTTTATCAACTTCATACTATCTCTCAGGATACAACACGACGTACTAAATTTACAAGTACACTCATAATCACAAGACGATTCGATCAAGTTGGATTTTTCATAATTATTCATGCAAGTATCAACAATCCAAATATCCTCAATTCAAGTATGTACGAAAACCAATCAACAAACATCTAATTTAGGAGCATACACACAATTAAATTGAGTCTAAACTCTAATTAAATCATAACCTACTCAAATACCACAACTTGGGTTCTAACATCACCACCCATAACTAGCGCATTCAACCTTATCATTATTCTTTACCTCTCTCCGCATAATACAATGCACACAATGATTCAAGTCATCTATCCCTTAGGCCTCACCATTATCATGGCACAATATGCAACTTAAACCTTTATAACTCAATTAGGTTCATCACTAGAATAACTAAGAAACATCATGTCCACATACTTCATTCACAACAATCCCCTTTCGGGCACATAACACATAATATCATAAATATCACATAATCAATCAATAACATAGTTTTCGGGATTAAAGTAAAGTTCTTATGTCTTTATTCACCTCAACTCCATGTCTGCAGGCCTAGACATGCTTTCTTCCATCAATTATAAATTATGAAAATATGAAATAACACAGTCTTCTACTCATTAACCTAGCCTACCTGGACGCCAAGCTTTTTGAATCAACAAGTCATGTCAAGGATGCTCATTCCCTTTCTTCATGCTTCGGAATGATCAATCATCTAAATATCAAACAATTATAAGAGTAATTAATCAATTACTCTTTAAATAAATATCTTTGCAAATTCAAAACCCACTAATTTTACCCTAATTCCAGGTTTATATCATTCTCCAAGGTCAATTAACTATTAACTAGTTCTTTCAAACTTAACCCATCTCCATTAATGGAGTTTTTATGCTAAAGGTCTCATCTTTATGGAATTCAAGATTTCCAACCAACAAAATACATAATCTAGTTTACCAAGTTCATACTAGAAATCATTAATTTATAATCTAGAATTAGTTCTAGGTGATATTAAGAACACCCATAAGTTTTTCCCAAAAATCCACCATTAAAGGCTCTAACCCAAAATTTCACCATTGAAGGTCTTTCTAAAGATTCTAAGATGTTAATGGATTAAAAGACAAAGAAGATGATGGAAAAACTTACCTCAATGAAGAAATTTCACTCTAAACCTTGGGAAATCACCTCTCTAGGGTTGGGGAATGAAGTTTTGGAGTTTTGGACCTGAAAATCGGCTAAATATGATTTAAATACCACCAGAATTTTCGCTACAGCGAATTCCCGTTTCAGCCCGGACAGTATTCAGTAAAATGGTCATAACTTTTTATTCTAAACTCGGATTGACGAACGGTTTATTGCGTTGGAAAGAAGACTCATAGATCTTTGATTTGGTGGGTATTGGGACCCCTAAATCCTTATATTCTAGGAGATATGATCGTTTGAATTTGGCCCTAACAGAAACCCATATCGAAACTCTATTGGTTAAAAAATATTTTCAACTTAACTTTGTGCTAGGATATTGTACGACCTTAATTAATATCTAAAGAACTTCCAAATTAAAGGATTGATATTAGTATTCATGAATAATTAAATTCATCAGGCTTAAGTCTATCTAGACACATCGAAAGGCTAAAATCTTCGCCGAAAAGCTTGAGGTCACACAATGAACAAAATGATAGCTATTTTGGACTCAAGTTAATATTGAGGAATGGATAATTTAGTAACGACAAAATGGGTCGTTACACTCTCACCATTATTGATTATTTAAGCTCAATCTTGAGCTATTCTGTTAATATTTGAGCTTAGAAGTATATATATTTGAGTCCGTGGACTCGCTCTCGTCATTTCTACGGTACATTTTCTTATTTTTACGATAATTTTCATTTACACGGTGATACTGTTGGGATTGGTGTTGATGTTTGAGCTATATTTTGAGCTCAAATTGAGGAGTGTTAGTTGTGACTATTGGTCACTGCATTATTTGGGACGCTATGACGGTTTCAATTTTGTTATTCCGCAAGCGGGCCCCACGTGGACTGTTCGGACATTTTCCGAACTAATGCAATATGGGTACCAATAGTCATGTTTTGACATGTATTTTATTATTTTGGTAGTTTGGCAGCAGTCTGAGGCCTCTCGAAAGGGAAAGGCTCCTATTTAGCTGGTTTTCTTGGCAGGTTCGCGGCAGGCGTCCAGGTAGGCTAGGTTTACCTCCCTTTGCACTTAGATTGGGCTTATGTGTGATATATGTATGCTATTGTGGGCTGGAATTATAGACTTGGAGGTGGTGGTTTGCTGTGATTTAGGCCTTTTTAGGCCGGATAGGGCTATTCGGACACATTCCAGGCCCGTTATCCTTACGGTACACCACTTATGGCCTATTTGGGGTCGGATAGTATTGTTGTTGTTGTTGCTAGTCTGGGAATGTTATTGTTGGACCTTAGTCCAGGCTTGGACAGACTTAGACAAGTATAACCAGACCTGGTTCTCGGGACCCGATAGCGGGCCCCGTTACCCTTTTTGTCGACTTGTCGAAACTTTGACATCTTTGGGCTTAGATAAGCCCTATATGACTATTAGGGTTATGACGGGATTGAGTCACCCCGATTATACCCGGTTGGCCTGTTTAGCCTTATTAGTCCCTGATAGCACCGTATTTGACCGGGATCGGCTAGTTTGATTTAGAATACGGACCTACCTTTCCATGACTTATGATGTATACTCAGACTTGTATATACATATTTCTTATAGTAGATATTTGACCTAGAAGGACCCCGAGATTGACTTGCAACATGTTGTGGGGTTAGCTTCTGTACCCATAAACTAGTATTGACTTGGAACTAGGGCGTTCCCCGTTTATCTGATATGATATGACATTTGATTCTGTTCTGGTTACTGGCTATGATAAGTTTCGGTTCGAGTCCGGCTACTAATTCAGGTATGATGATTTGGTTATTGACTATTGGGTGTTCCGGTTCGAGTCCGGCCCCGGATTGTGATACACTATGAGTTCCGGTTCGAGTTCGGCCACTGATTATTATGAGTTCCGGTTCGAGTTCGGCATCTGGTTATGATATGATTGGAGAGTTTTGGTACTGGGTACCGTGATTATGATGTTGTTGTTCTATGAGTTCCGGTTCGAGTCCGGCGGATATGATATATATGTGGCCTCTTGTTATTACCCACTACTTCCGGTTCGATTCCGGCGTCTGGCCTCTTGTTATTACCCATTGGTGCCGGTTCAAGCCCGATGCACTCCTGTTGGTTATTGTGGTTACTGGATACTGATACAGCTTCGAGACACTGGTGACTATGCATTTACTTTTCTTGGGTGTCCCGCTGGTTTATGGGGGCCAGACTGGGTTATTATTTTCTTCCGTGTGCCTATCGGGCTTATGGGGGTCCAGATAGGTTATGTTTGACTTGTGTGTTTACTTACGCATTTATTTACTCGTTATTATGTATCGCACTTATATTTTCCTGAGCATATCTATACGCCTCGGCAGTTACTTATGTATTTGTTACTTATACCCCGAACTTAGCATGCATCCTCGCATTTTAGCTTGCTTATATTACATTGAGCTCAGTCGGCCGATGATGCCTACTGAGTACCCATTGCCCCGGTACTCATACTGCACTTCTGCATCTTTTTCCCCGATGCAGATTCAGGCACTAGCCGACGGTATTGACGTGAACTCTTTTCTCAGCATTGACTCCGGAGCAGGGTGAGCTTCCTGATGTCCGAGGCAGATCCTACTCCATCTTCTACTGTATAGTCTTTTGCCCTCGAGACTGTTGGGTTTGATATATATTTGGTTTCTATTTTATATTTTGGGTGTGTCCAGTAGTGGCTCTTGTACTGACCTCACCAGGTCTTGGGAGGGGTTCTTGACTTTATATATTGTCCTCTTCCTTCTCAGTCTTGGCATATATACATATTCTGATTCTGTCTTTAGCGTTATAGAATGTTTATAAATATGGTTACTTTCACTTCATCTCTGTTATATGAGATTCCGCCCGTTAGCCCGTCGCTTGTCGCTCCGGGCTAGGGTTTGGCTTGCCTATTGGTGGGTTACGATAGGCGCCATCACGACTCAAGAATTGGGTCGTGACAAAATGGTCAAGTGTAGTAACTTTAATTATGAATTAGTGTTGTTAAAATAGTTAAGTGTAGTAACTTGAATTATGAATTAGTGTTGTGAAAATGGTTAAGTGCAGTAACTTGAATTATGAATTAGTGTTGTGGAAATGGTTAAGTGTAGTAACTTTAATTATGAATTAGTGTTGTTAAAATATTTAAGTATAGTAGCTTGAATTATGAATTAGTGTTGTGAAAATGGTTAAGTGTAGTAACTTGAATTATGAATTAGTGTTGTGAAAATGGTTAAGTGTAGTAACTTTAATTATGAATTAGTGTTGTTAAAAGATTTAAGTATAGTAGCTTGAATTATGAATTAGTGTTATGAAAATTGTTAAGTATAGTAACTTGAATTATGAATTTGTGTTGTTAAAAAAGTTAAGTATAGTAGCTTGAAATGTGAATTAGTGACTTGAAAATGGTTAAGTGTAGTAACTTGATTTATGAATTAGTGTTGTGAAAATGGTTAAGTATAGTAACTTGAATTACGAATTAGTTTTGTGAAAATGGTTGAGTATAATAACTTGAATTATGAATTAGTGTTGTAAAAATGGTTAAGTCTAGTAACTTGTCACGACCCAATTCTGAGTCATGATGGCGCCTATCGTAACCCACCAATAGGCAAGCCAAACCCTAGCCCGAAGCGACAAGCGACGGGCGGAATCTCATAAAATAGAGAAGTAGAAGTAACCGTATTTATAAACATGCTATAATGCTAAAGACAGAATCAGAATATGTATATGTACCAAGACTGAGAAGGAAGAGGACAGTATATAAAGTCAAGAACCCTTCCCAAGACCTGGTGAGGTCAGTACAGGAGCCACTACTAAACATACCCAAAATACAAGACAGAAACCAAATATGTATAACAAGTACAACAGTCTTGAGAGCAAAAGACTATACAGTAGAAGATGGAGTAGGATCTGCCTCAGACGTCAGTAAGCTCACCCTGCTCCGGAGTCAGTGCTAAGAAAAGAGTCACGTCACCACCGTCGACTAGTGCCTGGATCTGCATCGGGGAAAAAGATGCAGAAGTGCAGTATGAGTACCGGGCAACGGGTACTCAGTAGGCATCATCGGCCGACTGAGCTAAAGGTAATATAAACAGGCTAAAGTATGGGGGTGCATGCTAAGTCTGGTATAACTATAAATAATAAGTACATAAGTAGCGGTTGAGGCGTATAGACATGCTCAGGAGAAAAATAAATGCGATACTGAATAACGAGTAAATAAATGCATACGTAAACACACAAGTCAACCATAACCTATCTGGGTCCCCATAAACCCGATAGGCACACGAAAGAAAACAATAACCCAACCTGGCCCCCATAAACCGGTGGGACACACAAGAATAATAAATGCATAGTCACCAGTGTCTCGAAGCTGTGTCAGTATCCAGTAACCACAATAACCAACAAGGGTGCACCGGGCTTGAACCGGCACCAATGGGTAATAACAAGAGGCCAGACGCCGGAGTCGAACCGGAAGCAGTGGGTAATAACAAGAGGCCACATATATATCATATCTGCCAGACTCGAACCGGAACTCATATAACAACAGTATCATGATCACGGTACCCAGTACCAAAATTCTCCAATCATATAATAACCAGATGCCGGACTCGAACCGGGACTCATAATAATCAGTGGCCGAACTCGAACCGGAACTCATAGTGTATCACAATCCGGGGCCGAACTCGAACCGGAACACCCAATAGTCAATAACCAAAATCATCATACCAGAATCAGTAGCCGGACTCGAACCGGAACTCACAATAGCCAGTAACCAGAACAGAACCAAATATCATATCATATCAGATAAACGGAAAACATGCTAGTCCCAGGCCGAAACTGAAGTATAGATAAAGGAGCTAACCCATTACCTGCTACAAGGTAAGTCCCCGGGTCCTCCTAGGTCCATAGTCTACTATCATACAATATCTAAGTCAGTCCGGGTATCTAGAGTAGCTCATGACAAGGTGGGTCCTAATTCTAAGCTAAGACCAGCAATCCCGATCAAGTGCGGTGCTGTTAGGGACTAAAATGCTAAATAGGTCAATTTGGGTATATTCGGGGTGACTAAATGCCGTCACAAGTCTAACAGGTCACAGAGGGCTTAACCAAGCCCAAAAATGTCAACGTTCTGACAAGTCGGCAAAAAGGGTAACGGGATCCACTACCGGGTCCCGGATACCAAGTCTGGTTATACCTGTCTAAGTCTGGGCTAAGTCTGTCTAAGCCTGGACTAAGGTCCAACAATAATATTCCCCAATCAGTATTCCATAACAACAATACTATCCGACCCCAAATAGGTCATAAGTGGTGTACCGTAAGGATAACGGGCCTGGAATGTGTCCGAACAGCCCTATCCGGCCTAAAAAGGCCTAAATCACAGTAAACCACCACCTCCAAGGCTATAATTCCAGCCCACAATACCAGCACAATAGCATACATATATCACACATAAGCTCAATCTAAGTGTAAAGGAAGGTAAACCTAGCCTACCTGGACGCCTGCCGCAAGCCTGCCAAGAAAACCAGCTAAATAGGAGCCTTTCCCTTTCGAGAGGCCTCCGACTGCTGCCAAGCTACCAAAATAATAAACTACATGTCAAAACATGACTATTGACACCTATATTGCATTAGTTTGGAAAAATGTCTGAACCGTCCCCGTGGGGCCCACTTGCGGAATCGCAAAACCGAAACCGTCACAGCGTCCCAAATCACCCCGTGATCAATAGTCACAACTAACACCATTCAATTTGAGCTCAAAATATAGCTCAAACATCAATATCAATCCCAAAATATAACAATTTAAATACACAACTTTAAGCTAAGACTGACTGAAAACTTACTATATAAAGACGTTATACTATCAATCACGCGATCCCCGAGTTTGAATAACTGAATGTAGATGATTACTTTACCTTTTCGGAATCAAATTATAAACTTCCTTTCTATAATATCAAATTCGTAAAACGTCCTATCAATGTGAATTTGAAAAATGTATATAATACATTTGGGAGAGAAAACATTCGGCCCTTGCTTCTCTTTTTGATATTCACGAATGGAACTAGGACAAGGTTATTTAGGCAGAATTAAGTTTGCCTATTACATTGACTAAGTGCCATATTAATGGCCAAGTGGCAGCCTCCCCATTATTAAGCAATGTGTTGTCCACCTTCTAAATCTCCACGTGGAGTGGAGGTGGCACACTAATATAAATTTCATCCCGTTATATATGTATTCGGGTATTGCATAGGCTCGTGGTAAAATAAATATAATATTTTAAATATATCATAATTAATAGAAAATTATTTCTAACAAAACCTCTATAAAATAAAAATATTATTTTAACATATTTAAATTCACTATCTTCGTTTTAATTATTAATAGGTTATAAAACTATTATAAAATAGTATAGATATATCATAACTAAAGAAGTTTTTTATAAATTTCAAAAATATTTTCAAAAGGTAATTAACTATGTAATCTTACCAAATTTAAAATTTAATTTAATATGTTACAACGTGCTCGGTCTAAATAATATTCTCAAACGAACTGTTCGGAAACCAAAATGTCAGTCCCAGCAAGTCAAAAATGACTTGGGGCAGTTATAGAAAAGCTCTAAACGCTGAGAACACACGAAAACGAGGGAAATGACCGGGAAGGTCATTACATAACTTGAATTATGAATTATGGTTGTGAATATGGTTATGTGTAGTAACTTTAATTATGAATTTGTGTTGTTAAAATAGTTATGTATAGTAGCTTGAATTATGAATTAGTGTTGTAAAAATGGTTAAGTGTAGTAACTTGAATTATGAATTAGTGTTGTGAAAATGGTCAAGTGTAGTAACTTTAATTATGAATTAGTGTTGTTAAAATAGTTAAGTGTAGTAACTTGAATTATGAATTAGTGTTGTGAAAATGGTTAAGTGTAGTAACTTGAATTATGAATTAGTGTTGTGGAAATGGTTAAGTGTAGTAACTTTAATTATGAATTTGTGTTGTTAAAATAGTTATGTATAGTAGCTTGAATTATGAATTAGTGTTGTGAAAATGGTTAAGTATAGTAACTTGAATTATTAATTAGTGTTGTGAAAATGGTTAAGTGTAATAACTTGAATTATGAATTTGTGTTGTTAAAATAGTTTTGTATAGTAGCTTGAATTATGAATTAGTGTTGTGAAAATGGTTAAGTATAGTAATTTGAATTATGAATTAGTGTTGTGAAAATGGTCAATTGTAGTAACTTTAATTATGAATTAGTGTTGTTAAAATAATTAAGTGTAGTAACTTGAATTATGAATTAGTGTTGTGAAAATGGTTAAGTGTAGTAACTTTATTTATAAATTAGTGTTGTTAAAATATTTAAGTGTAGTAGCTTGAATTATGAATTAGTGTTGTGAAAATGGTTAAGTGTAGTAACTTTATTTATAAATTAGTGTTGTTAAAATATTTAAGTGTAGTAGCTTGAATTATGAATTAGTGTTATGAAAATTGTTAAGTATAGTAACTTGAATTATGAATTAGCGTTGTTAAAATGGTTAAATATAGTAACTTGAATTACGAATTAGTGTTGTGAAAATGGTTAAGTATAGCAACTTGAAATATGAAATAGTGTTGTGTAAATGGTTAAGTATAGTAACTTGAATTATGAATTAGTGTTATGAAAATTGTTAAGTATAGTAACTTGAATTATGAATTAGTGTTGTGAAAATGGTTAAGCATAGCAACTTGAAATATGAAATAGTGTTGTGTAAATGGTTAAGTATAGTAACTTGAATTATGAATTAGTGTTGTGAAAATGGTCAAGTGTAGTAAGTTGAATTATGAATTAGTGTTGTTAAAATAGTTAAGTGTAGTAACTTGAATTATGAATTAGTGTTGTGAAAATGATTAAGTGTAGTAATTTTAATTATGAATTAGCGTTGTGAAAATTGTTAAGTATAGTAATTTGAATTATGAATTAAGGTTGTGAAAATGGTTAAGTATAGCAACTTGAAATATGAAATAGTGTTGTGTAAATGGTTAAGTATAGTAACTTGAATTATGAATTAGTGTTGTGAAAATGGTTAAGTATAGTAACTTGAATTATGAATTAGTGTTGTGAAAATGGTTAAATGTAGTAACTTTAATCATGTATTTGTGTTGTTAAAAAAGTTAAGTATAGTAGCTTGAAATGTGAATTAGTGACTTGAAAATGGTTAAGTGTAGTAACTTGAATTATGAATTAGTGTTGTGAAAATGGTTAAGTATAGTAACTTGAATTACGAATTAGTGTTGTGAAAATGGTTGAGTATAATAACTTGAATTATGAATTAGTGTTGTAAAAATGGTTAAGTATAGTAACTTGAATTATGAATTATGGTTGTGAATATGGTTATGTGTAGTAACTTTAATTATGAATTTGTGTTGTTAAAATAGTTATGTATAGTAGCTAGAATTATGAATTAGTGTTGTAAAAATGGTTAAGTGTAGTAACTTGAATTATGAATTAGTGTTGTGAAAATGGTCAAGTGTAGTAACTTGAATTATGAATTAGTGTTGTGGAAATGGTTAAGTGTAGTAACTTTAATTATGAATTAGTGTTGTTAAAATATTTAAGTATAGTAGCTTGAATTATGAATTAGTGTTGTGAAAATGGTTAAGTGTAGTAACTTTATTTATAAATTAGTGTTGTTAAAATATTTAAGTGTAGTAGCTTTAATTATGAATTAGTGTTTTGAAAATTGTTAAGTATAGTAACTTGAATTATGAATTAGCGTTGTGAAAATGGTTAAGTATAGTAACTTGAATTATGAATTAGTGTTGTGAAAATGTGTAACGACCCTCCTAGTCGTTTGGTGAATTTTACTTGTCTTCCCATTTTAGCTCTCCTATAGTTGTATACGTGATTTATGACTTGCAGAGATGGGTAGTACCGATTCTCGAGGTATTCGAAAGTGATTTAAGTCATGAGTTGAGTTCTTGGGTTTAAATAGAGTTAAGATTGATCACGGTCAACCTTTAGTCAAGACGATCCCGAATTAGTGTTTTAGTGATTCCAATAGGTTCGGAACATACCTTTTAGTCAACTTAAATATTTGATTTATTTCTATGGGGTTCCAAATAAATTTTGAGGATTTATTAGAAGTCTCGGATATTTTAGATAATTAGTTTAATTAATGATTTAATGGGTCAAAACCACACTTTATTTACTTAGGTGGCCAATACAAAAATAATTTTAAGTGGGTAGGGTTTACCATATACAATAACAATAAAATTAAAAAGTTGGCACATGGTCAGCAGCCGTTGTTTTCCAATCCGCAGTCGAAGAGCAGCACTGCATGACATAGCTTCAGGTTAGCAAAAAAAAATAACTCCTCGTGATTCTATTTCTTGTACATTAGGATTTAGATTGGTTAACTAATGAATTGTTGTTTTTACCTAATGATTACATGGACGATTAGTTACAGATTACTAGACTTTGGTCCTTATTAGTGCTAGGAGAAAAGTGATGCTGTAGTCAATTAAGGAAAAATAAATAAATAAATATATATTCATTGTTATTCTAATTAGAGTTATGTAGACTTATTAATAGGTAATAGGTGTCACATATGCCATTGTTGGCAGTGGCGATGTGCTTAGAGATTTGAACTAATATTGTTAGTTTTGACAATAACGCTGTAACAGTAATGATGCTATGGTTATATTGAGATAGGAGATTAAATAGGTCGGGAAATGGAGATTTAAGCGTAGAGTTGACAATTACAAGCTACTATTTTGATTGTTTCTTTAGGATTTTCATTTTTGGGATATGGTATTGACATATTAGACGTGACATTCTCTGATTAAGTTCGGATGGTGAGATGGAGATGTGTTTGGTGTAGATGGTTAAGTGTTAGTTCTACGATTGAAATTCACTAAAATTGAGATTTGACTATGTTTTGAGAGAAAATAAATATAGTAATATGCAAGTCATTAGATTCGTACTCTTACGGGGAATATGTATTTAAACAGATTTTGATCATTCGAAAGCTTTACGGAAGGGCAAGACACTTGCAAATTAGCTTGCATTTGGATTCTTCGGTTGAGGTAGGTTATGGTTTAATTGGAGTTTAGACTCGATTTAATTGTGTGTATGCTCCTAAATTGGATGCTTGTTGATTGGTCTTCGGACATACTTGAATTTGATGATATTTGGATTGTTGATGCTTGTATGAACAATTATTGAAAATTAAACTTGATCGAATTGCCTTATGAGTATAAGTGTACTTGTAAATTTAGTACATTGTGTTGTATCTTGAGAGGTAGTGTGAATTTGATAAAATATACATAATATGGTTATGGAGGATCGGGTACCACGCCGGTACGAATATGGATATTGATATTACTTATTATTGGAGGATCGGGTACCACGCCGGTACGGTACATGGACTTAGATTGTCCCCTGCAGGTCATGACTAGTTGGGCAGAAATAAGTCCCTTAGCGTGTGTGTACATATTAGTGTTGGTTTTGAGAGATCATGTGGTTTATAAGCTGATAACAAATTAATGGTATTCGAATTGTGAGGCTGAGAAGGACATAGTTGTTACTCATGGTATTATTGTTGATTATGTAGCTTGTTTGTGGGTATTGTTTAGCCCGTCATTGATGTACTTACTGATTCATTGAATTACTTGTTATGTGTTGATGCCTGTCTACTTGTTATTTGATTTATGTTGTATACATGCTATTAAATTGAGTTGGCCTATGATACCTACCAGTACATAGTGGCTTGTACTGATACTACCCTGTACTCTTCTTTTGTTGAGTGCAGAAAGTGTTCCAGAGGCTCAGACACGACCTCATCTCTAGCGTTTGATAGTTGATCTCGATCCAAGGGTGAGCACTTCATCTCCAGGCTGCCATGGATCATCATATTAGTTCTTGTCCTTCTTTCGGACAATGACACACTCTTTATCTTTTGTTATTTTAGACATTTCTTCTAGATGTGGTTTTTATTTTAGAAGTTCTTGTACGATGACTTTCGGGTCTTGGGGATTTTAATAAGTAGTCCGTTTGATTTCCGTAATAATTAAAGATTAGTTTTGGATTTATTAATATTAAGTTGGTTTTTATGATAGCCCCTTCTTAATATTGACTGCAATGATTGGGTAATGTTTTAGGTTAGATGGTTCTCCCACCGAAATATTAGAGTGGGTGCCACTCATGGCCATTTGGGTCGTGACAAAGTTGGTATCAGAGCCCTAGGTTCGTTGATCTCGTCGTACAAGAACATGTCTAGTAGAGTCTTACGGAACGGTACGGAGACGTCTGTACTTTTCTTCTAGAGGCTACAGGGCACTAGGAAAATTCAAATTTTTTCTTTCTTTCGTGTTATTACTTGATTTCAATTGGTATCTGGTGATACAAATTGGTATCTGACTTCTTCCATTCTTATTCTCGTAGATGGTGAGAACACGAAGAAATGAAGCAAGAGCAGAGGTACCTGAACCAGCCATTGGGGTTTCAGTTCGTGGTAGAGGACAGGTGAGGGGAGGACGAGGTAGAGAAAGGAGAGCAGCGCCCGTCAGGGGCAGGCCTCGAGCCACAGGACCGGCTCGGGAGAGGTTAGTATCTCCTCCTCCACATGAGGATATGCCTGAGATGGAGGAGGAGGGAGCGATACCGGTGCAGGATGATGGGATTCCTATTCATGATGGGGCAGAACCAGCCCAGAGAGGTACAACTCCGATTCAGATGTCTTCCGGAGTGATTCAGCAGGTTCTGAGCTTCCTGAGTGGGTTAGCAGGAAATGGGACTATGCCTGCAATGCCCGGGGTTCAGCGTCCGGGGTTGCAGCATGCTGCTGCTGTAGCTCCTCGGATGGAAGAGATGTCAGGATCAGGTGTTTTTCCAAGACAGGTAGTAGGTTCGGTAATGACTGGAAATGAGCATGACTTGTTTTGTAAGTTTATCAAAATGAAGCCGCCTGTTTTTCGTGGCACCGAGTCTGAGGATGCCTATAAGTTCATTATTGATTGTCATGAGAGAGTTCACAAGATGGGGGTAGTTGAGAGGTATGGTGTGGAACTGGTCACTTTTCAGTTTCAGGGAGATGCCAAGATGTGGTGGAGAGCTTATGTTGAGTGTAGGGTTGCAGGTTCACCTCCGTTGACTTGGACTCAGTTTTATTCAGTTTTTCTAGAGAAGTATGTGCCTCGTACATTGAGGGACAGGAAAAGGGATGAGTTCACTAATCTTGAGCAGGGAAGTTTGTCAGTTGCGGCCTATGAGGCCAAATTCCATTCATTATCTCGGTATTCATCTCAGCTGCTGCAAACTGAGGAGGAAAGGATTCGTCTCTTTGTGAAGGGTTTGAACACAGGTCTCTAGATTTCTGCTCTTCAGATGGCATCTTCAGGTAAGTCTTTTCAGGAGATGGTTGATTTTGTTAAGAAGGTGGAGGGTGTAAAGCAAGAAGGTTATGCCAAGGCAGCAGGAAAGAAGGCTCGCAAAGGGGTCAGTTTCAGTGGTTCTTATTCTAGGGGTCAGAGTTTGCGGGGATACCCTGCCTACCCTATTCAGTCAGCGATGCCAGTATCTGTTGGGGGTCCAGTAGGGGCTAGCCAGCCGTCTTCAAACTTTGGTGGTTACCTCACTTCATCTTCTTCAGCTCAGCGACCCACCTTAGATCGTACATGTTATGAGTGTGGTGGGGTTGGCCACATCCAAAAGTATTGTCCTAATCTCAGACAGTATGGTCAGTCTGGCCAGCAGCAGACTCCCCGAGCTCCAGCTCCAGCTCCAGCAGGTAGGGGAGGTGGTGGTAATGGAAGAGGTTGTCCACAGGGTGGGTGTGGTGGTCACCAGACAGGTAGGGGTGGTAACCAACCCCATCGAGGTGGTTCTCAGCTCGGCAGAGGTGATGCTCAGACTGGTGATAGGGCCCATTTCTATGCTTTTCCAGGCAGGCCCGAGGCAGAGGCATCGGATGCTGTTATTACAGGTACTATTCTTGTCTGTGACCGGATGGCTACTGTATTATTTGACCCTGGTTCTACTTTCTCATATGTATCTGTCAGTTTTGCTGTGGGGTTGGACATGGTGTGTGATCTTCTTGACTTTCCTGTTCATGTGTCTACCCCTATTGGTGATTCTGTTGTTGTTGATAGGGTTTACCGCTCTTGTTCTGTTATGTTTATGGGGTATCAAACTTGGGCAGATCTGGTGATTCTAGACATGGTAGATTTTGACATAATTTTGGGAATGAGTTGGTTGTCTCCGTATCATGCTCTATTAGACTGTCACGCTAAGACAGTGATTGTGGCTATGCCGGGGATGGATAGATTGGAGTGGGAGGGTGATTACAACCCTGCTTCAATGAAACTTATTTCCTATATTCGTGCCAAGAGGTTGATTGGGAGGGGGTGTTCGGCCTTCCTAGCACATCTACGGGACACTACTGCAGAGGTCCCATCTATTGAGTCAGTTCCTGTGGTGTGTGAGTTCCAAGGGGTATTTCCTGTAGATTTGCCTGGCATGCCACCAGACCGTAACATTGATTTCTGTATTGATCTAGAGCCGGGTACTCGTCCTATTTCTATTCCGCCTTACAGGATGGCTCCGACTGAGTTGAGAGAGCTAAAGGCTCAATTGCAGGATTTGTTGGGTAAGGGATTTATACGTCCGAGTACCTCTCCATGGGGTGCTCCTGTCTTGTTCGTGAAAAAGAAGGATGGTAGCCTTCGTATGTGTATAGACTATAGGCAGTTGAACAAGGTAACAATTCGTAACAAGTATCCCTTACCCCGTATAGATGATTTGTTTGACCAGTTGCAGGGTGCATCCATCTTTTCTAAGATTGATTTGAGGTCCGGATATCATCAACTTAAGATTCGCGCTGACGATATTCCTAAGACTGCATTCCGGACCAGGTATGGGCACTATGAGTTTCTTGTGATGTCCTTTGGGCTGACTAATGCCCCGGCTGCTTTTATGAGTTTGATGAATGGGATATTTAAGCCCTACTTGGATTCTTTCGTGATTGTCTTTATTGATGATATTCTGATTTATTCTAAGAGTAAGGAGGAACATGAGAATCACTTAAGAATTGTTCTGAGCTTATTAAAAGAGAAGAAGCTTTATGCGAAGTTTTCTAAGTGTGAATTTTGGTTGGCTTCTGTTTCCTTCCTGGGGCATGTGGTTTCGAAGGAAGGGGTGATGGTAGACCCACAGAAGATTGAAGCAGTTAAGAATTGGGCTAGGCCCACTTCGGTGACAGAAGTTCGTAGCTTTGTGGGGTTAGCCAGTTATTACCGCCGATTCGTGAAAGGATTTGCTTCCATTGCTACTCATATGACACGGTTAACTCAGAAGGAGGTACCTTTTGTTTGGTCTGATGAGTGTGAGAAGAGCTTTCAAAAACTCAAGACCTTGTTGACTACTGCTCCTATTCTTGCCTTGCCTATAGAAGGTAAGGATTTTATTGTTTATTGTGATGCCTCACATTCTGGTTTAGGTGCTGTTTTGATGCAGGAAAGGAATGTGATTGCTTATGCTTCGAGGCAGTTGAAGCCTAATGAGAGAAATTATCCAACTCATGACTTGGAGTTGGCAGCGGTGGTTTTTGCTCTTAAGATATGGAGACATTACTTGTATGGGGTTCGTTGTGAAGTGTTCACTGATCATCATAGTTTACAACATGTGTTCACGCAGAGGGATTTGAATTTGAGACAGCGTAGATGGATGGAGTTGCTGAGAGATTATGATATCACCATTCTATACCATCCAGGAAAGGCTAATGTGGTAGCCGATGCATTGAGCAGAAAGTCAGCAAGTATGGGTAGCTTAGCTTATTTGAATTCTACCAGGCGTCCGTTGGCTAGAGAGATTCAGACTCTAGCTAACAAGTTCATACGACTTGAGGTTTCTGAAAGAGGAGGATTGCTAGCTAGTGTAGAGGCAAGGTCTACGTTTCTGGATCAAATAAAGGCTAAACAATTCGAGGATGCCAAGTTGAGCAAAATTCGTGATAAGGTTTTGCAGGGTGAGGCCAAAGAGGCCATTCTCGATGGTGAGGGTGTGTTGCGGATTAAGGGGCGAGTTTGTGTTCCCCGTGTTGATGATTTGATTCCTATTATTCTAGCTGAGGCTCATTGTTCGAAGTACTCTATACATCCTGGTGTAACCAAGATGTATCATGATTTGAGGCAGCATTACTGGTGGGGTCGGATGAAGCGAGACATAGTTGATTTTGTTGCTAAATGCCAGAGTTGCCAGCAGATAAAGTACGAGCATCAGAAGCCTGGTGGTACTCTTCAGAGGATGCCCATTCCTGAATGGAAATGGGAGAGGATAGCTATGGATTTCGTTGTTGGTCTTCCCAAGACTTTGGGGAAATACGATTCTATATGGGTTGTTGTAGATAGGCTGACTAAGTCTGCACATTTTATTCCAGTTCAGGTGACTTACAATGCAGCAAAGTTAGCCAAGATTTATCTTAAGGAGATTGTTCGATTGCATGGGGTCCCGATTTCTATTATCTCGGATAGGGGTACTCAATTTACCTCTAACTTTTGGGGGAAGTTACATGAGGAGTTGGGTACTAGGTTGGACCTTAGTACAGCTTTTCACCCTCAGACCGATGGGCAGTCTGAGCGAACAATTCAGGTATTGGAGGACATGCTTCGTGCGTGTGTGATGGATTTTGGAGGTCATTGGGATCAGTTCCTACCTTTGGCTGAGTTTGCATATAATAACAGTTACCATTCGAGTATCGACATGGCTCCATTTGAGGCTTTATATGGGAGGAGGTGTAGATCTCCCATTGGATGGTTTGACGCCTTTGAGGTAAGACCGTGGGGTACTGATATGTTAAGAGACTCATTTGAGAAGGTTAGGTTCATCCAGGAGAAACTTATAGCGGCTCAAAGCAGGCAAAAAGAGTATGCTGATCGAAAAGTGAGAGATATGCACTTTATGGAGGGTGAGCGGGTATTGCTCAAGGTTTCACCCATGAAGGGTGTTATGCGTTTTGGGAAGCGAGGTAAGCTCAGTCCGAGATATATTGGGCCGTTTGAGATTCTTCAGCGCGTGGGGGCGGTGGCATATAGATTGGCATTGCCTCCGAGTTTATCAGGAGTTCATCCCGTATTCCATGTATCTATGTTAAAAAAGTTTCTTGGTGATGGTAACTACATAATTCGTTGGGATTCGGTCTTGTTAGATGAAAACCTCTCTTATGAAGAGGAACCTGTTGCTATTCTTGATAGAGATGTTCGTAAGTTGAGGACTAAGGATATTGCGTCTGTGAAGGTCCAGTGGAAGAATCGTCCTATTGAGGAGGCCACTTGGGAGACCGAAGCAGACATGCGTAGCAAGTATTCACATCTTTTTGCTAATTCAGGTATTCCTTATTTTCCCCTAGTATTTCTTGTTTGTCCGTTCGAGGACAAACGGTTGTTTAATTGGTATCTGTTGTAACGACCCTCCTAGTCGTTTGGTGAATTTTACTTGTCTTCCCATTTTAGCTCTCCTATAGTTGTATACGTGATTTATGACTTGCAGAGATGGGTAGTACCGATTCTCGAGGTATTCGAAAGTGATTTAAGTCATGAGTTGAGTTCTTGGGTTTAAATAGAGTTAAGTTTGATCACGGTCAACCTTTAGTCAAGACGATCCCGAATTAGTGTTTTAGTGATTCCAATAGGTTCGAAACATACCTTTTAGTCAACTTAATATTTGATTTATTTCTATGGGGTTCCAAATAAATTTTGAGGATTTATTAGAAGTCTCGGATATTTTAGATAATTAGTTTAATTAATGATTTAATGGGTCAAAACCACACTTTATTTACTTAGGTGGCCAATACAAAAATAATTTTAAGTGGGTAGGGTTTACCATATACAATAACAATAAAATTAAAAAGTTGGCACATGGTCAGCAGCCGTTGTTTTCCAATCCGCAGTCGAAGAGCAGCACTGCATGACATAGCTTCAGGTTAGCAAAAAAAAATAACTCCTCGTGATTCTATTTCTTGTACATTAGGATTTAGATTGGTTAACTAATGAATTGTTGTTTTTACCTAATGATTACATGGACGATTAGTTACAGATTACTAGACTTTGGTCCTTATTAGTGCTAGGAGAAAAGTGATGCTGTAGTCAATTAAGGAAAAATAAATAAATAAATATATATTCATTGTTATTCTAATTAGAGTTATGTAGACTTATTAATAGGTAATAGGTGTCACATATGCCATTGTTGGCATGTGCTTAGAGATTTGAACTAATATTGTTAGTTTTGACAATAACGCTGTAACAGTAATGATGCTATGGTTATATTGAGATAGGAGATTAAATAGGTCGGGAAATGGAGATTTAAGCGTAGAGTTGACAATTACAAGCTACTATTTTGATTGTTTCTTTAGGATTTTCATTTTTGGGATATGGTATTGACATATTAGACGTGACATTCTCTGATTAAGTTCGGATGGTGAGATGGAGATGTGTTTGGTGTAGATGGTTAAGTGTTAGTTCTACGATTGAAATTCACTAAAATTGAGATTTGACTATGTTTTGAGAGAAAATAAATATAGTAATATGCAAGTCATTAGATTCGTACTCTTACGGGGAATATGTATTTAAACAGATTTTGATCATTCGAAAGCTTTACGGAAGGGCAAGACACTTGCAAATTAGCTTGCATTTGGATTCTTCGGTTGAGGTAGGTTATGGTTTAATTGGAGTTTAGACTCGATTTAATTGTGTGTATGCTCCTAAATTGGATGCTTGTTGATTGGTCTTCGGACATACTTGAATTTGATGATATTTGGATTGTTGATGCTTGTATGAACAATTATTGAAAATTAAACTTGATCGAATTGCCTTATGAGTATAAGTGTACTTGTAAATTTAGTACATTGTGCTGTATCTTGAGAGGTAGTGTGAATTTGATAAAATATACATAATATGGTTATGGAGGATCGGGTACCACGCCGGTACGAATATGGATATTGATATTACTTATTATTGGAGGATCGGGTACCACGCCGGTACGGTACATGGACTTAGATTGTCCCCTGCAGGTCATGACTAGTTGGGCAGAAATAAGTCCCTTAGCGTGTGTGTACATATTAGTGTTGGTTTTGAGAGATCATGTGGTTTATAAGCTGATAACAAATTAATGGTATTCGAATTGTGAGGCTGAGAAGGACATAGTTGTTACTCATGGTATTATTGTTGATTATGTGGCTTGTTTGTGGGTATTGTTTAGCCCGTCATTGATGTACTTACTGATTCATTGAATTACTTGTTATGTGTTGATGCCTGTCTACTTGTTATTTGATTTATGTTGTATACATGCTATTAAATTGAGTTGGCCTATGATACCTACCAGTACATAGTGGCTTGTACTGATACTACCCTGTACTCTTCTTTTGTTGAGTGCAGAAAGTGTTCCAGAGGCTCAGACACGACCTCATCTCTAGCGTTTGATAGTTGATCTCGATCCAAGGGTGAGCACTTCATCTCCAGGCTGCCATGGATCATCATATTAGTTCTTGTCCTTCTTTCGGACAATGACACACTCTTTATCTTTTGTTATTTTAGACATTTCTTCTAGATGTGGTTTTTATTTTAGAAGTTCTTGTACGATGACTTTCGGGTCTTGGGGATTTTAATAAGTAGTCCGTTTGATTTCCGTAATAATTAAAGATTAGTTTTGGATTTATTAATATTAAGTTGGTTTTTATGATAGCCCCTTCTTAATATTGACTGCAATGATTGGGTAATGTTTTAGGTTAGATGGTTCTCCCACCGAAATATTAGAGTGGGTGCCACTCATGGCCATTTGGGTCGTGACAAAATGGTTAAGTGTAGTAACTTTAATTATGAATTAGTGTTGTGAAAATTGTTAAGTCTAGTAACTTGAATTATGAATTAGTGTTGTGAAAATGGTTAAGTGTAGTAACTTGAATTATGAATTAGTGTTGTGAAAATTGTTAAATGTAGTAACTTTAATTATGAATTTCTGTTGTTAAAATAGTTAAGTATAGTAGCTTGAAATGAGAATTAGTGACTTGAAAATGGTCAAGTGTAGTAACTTTAATTATGAATTAGTGTTGTTAAAAATAGTTAAGTGTAGTAACTTGAATTATGAATTAGTGTTGTGGAAATAGTTAAGTGTAGTAACTTTAATTATGAATTAGTGTTGTTAAAATATTTAAGTATAGTAGCTTGAATTATGAATTAGTGTTGTGAAAATATTTAAGTATAGTAGCTTGAATTATGAATTAGTGTTGTGAAAATGGTTAAGTGTAATAACTTGAATTATGAATTAGTGTTGTGAAAATGGTTAAGTGTAGTAACTTTAATTATGAATTAGTGTTGTTAAAATATTTAAGTATAGTAGCTTGAATGATGAATTAGTGTTATGAAAATTGTTAAGTATAGTAACTTGAATTATGAATTAGCGTTGTGAAAATGGTTAAGTATAGTAACTTGAATTATGAATTAGTGTTGTGAAAATGGTTAAGTGTAGTAACTTGAATTATGAATTAGTGTTGTGAAAATGGTTAAATGTACTAACTTTAATTATGAATTAGTGTTGTTAAAATGGTTAAGTATAGTAGCTTGAAATGTGAATTAGTGACTTGAAAATGGTTAAATGTAGTAACTTGAATTATGAATTAGTGTTGTGAAAATGGTTAAGTATAGTAACTTGAATTATGAATTAGTGTTGTAAAAATGGTTAAGTATAGTAACTTGAATTATGAATTAGCGTTGTGAAAATGGTTATGTGTAGTAACTTGAATTATGAATTAGTGTTGTGAAAATGGTTAAGTATAGTAACTTGAATTATCAATTAGTGTTGTGAAAACTGTTAACTATAGTAACTTGAATTATGAATTAGTGTTGTGAAAATGGTTAAGTGTAGTAACTTGAATTATGAATTAGTGTTGTGAAAATGATTAAGTGTAGTAACTTTAATTATGAATTTGTGTTGTTAAAATAGTTATGTATAGTAGCTTGAATTATGAATTAGTGTTGTGAAAATGGTTAAGTATAGTAACTTGAATTATTAATTAGTGTTGTGAAAATGGTTAAGTGTAATAACATGAATTATGAATTTGTGTTGTTAAAATAGTTTTGTATAGTAGCTTGAATTATGAATTAGTGTTGTGAAAATGGTTAAGTATAGTAACTTGAATTATGAATTAGTGTTGTGAAAATGGTCAAGTGTAGTAACTTTAATTATGAATTAGTGTTGTTAAAATAGTTAAGTGTAGTAACTTGAATTATGAATTAGTGTTGTGAAAATGGTTAAGTGTAGTAACTTGAATTATGAATTAGTGTTGTGGAAATGGTTAAGTGTAGTAACTTTAATTATGAATTAGTGTTGTTAAAAAATTTAAGTATAGTAGCTTGAATTATGAATTAGTGTTGTGAAAATGGTTAAGTGTAGTAACTTTATTTATAAATTAGTGTTGTTAAAATATTTAAGTGTAGTAGCTTGAATTATGAATTAGTGTTATGAAAATTGTTAAGTATAGTAACTTGAATTATGAATTAGTGTTGTGAAAATGGTTAAGCATAGCAACTTGAAATATGAAATAGTGTTGTGTAAATGGTTAAGTATAGTAACTTGAATTATGAATTAGTGTTGTGAAAATGGTCAAGTGTAGTAACTTGAATTATGAATTAGTGTTGTGAAAATGGTTAAGTGTAGTAACTTGAATTATAAATTAGTGTTGTGAAAATGATTAAGTGTAGTAACTTTAATTATGAATTTGTGTTGTTAAAATAGTTATGTATACTAGCTTGAATTATGAATTAGTGTTGTGAAAATGGTTAAGTATAGTAGCTTGAATTATGAATTAGTGTTGTGAAAATGGTTAAGTGTAATAACTTGAATTATGAATTTGTGTTGTTAAAATAGTTTTGTATAGTAGCTTGAATTATGAATTAGTGTTGTGAAAATGGTTAAGTATAGTAACTTGAATTATGAATTAGTGTTGTGAAAATGGTCAAGTGTAGTAACTTTAATTATGAATTAGTGTTGTTAAAATAGTTAAGTGTAGTAACTTGAATTATGAATTAGTGTTGTGAAAATGGTTAAGTGTAGTAACTTGAATTATGAATTAGTGTTGTGGAAATGGTTAAGTGTAGTAACTTTAATTATGAATTAGTGTTGTTAAAATATTTAAGTATAGTAGCTTGAATTATGAATTAGTGTTGTGAAAATGGTTAAGTGTAGTAACTTTATTTATAAATTAGTGTTGTTAAAATATTTAAGTGTAGTAGCTTGAATTATGAATTAGTGTTATGAAAATTGTTAAGTATAGTAACTTGAATTATGAATTAGTGTTGTGAAAATGGTTAAGCATAGCAACTTGAAATATGAAATAGTGTTGTGTAAATGGTTAAGTATAGTAACTTGAATTATGAATTAGTGTTGTGAAAATGGTCAAGTGTAGTAACTTTAATTATGAATTAGTGTTGTTAAAATAGTTAAGTGTAGTAACTTGAATTATGAATTAGTGTTGTGAAAATGGTTAAGTATAGCAACTTGAATTATGAATTCGTGTTGTTAAAATAGTTATGTATAGTAGCTTGAATTATGAATTAGTGTTGTGAAAATATTTAAGTATAGTAGCTTGAATTATGAATTAGTGTTGTGAAAATGGTTAAGTGTAGTAACTTGAATTATGAATTAGTGTTGTGAAAATGGTTAAGTGTAGTAACTTTAATTATGAATTAGTGTTGTGAAAATGGTTAAGTATAGTAGCTTGAATTATGAATTAGTGTTGTGAAAATGGTTAAGTATAGTAACTTGAATTATTAATTAGTGTTGTGAAAATGGTTAAGTGTAATAACTTGAATTATGAATTTGTGTTGTTAAAATAATTTTGTATAGTAGCTTGAATTATGAATTAGTGTTGTGAAAATTGTTAAGTATAGTAACTTTAATTATGAATTAGTGTTGTGAAAATGGTCAAGTGTAGTAACTTTAATTATGAATTAGTGTTGTTAAAATAGTTAAGTGTAGTAACTTGAATTATGAATTAGTGTTGTGAAAATGATTAAGTGTAGTAACTTTAATTATGAATTTGTGTTGTTAAAATAGTTATGTATAGTAGCTTGAATTATGAATTAGTGTTGTGAAAATATTTAAGTATAGTAGCTTGAATTATGAATTAGTGTTGTGAAAATGGTTAAGTGTAATAACTTGAATTATGAATTTGTGTTGTTAAAATGGTTAAGTGTAGTAACTTTAATTATGAATTAGTGTTGTTAAAATATTTAAGTATAGTAGCTTGAATGATGAATTAGTGTTATGAAAATTGTTAAGTATAGTAACTTGAATTATGAATTAGCGTTGTGAAAATGGTTAAGTATAGTAACTTGAATTATGAATTAGTGTTGTGAAAATGGTTAAGTGTAGTAACTTGAATTATGAATTAGTGTTGTGAAAATGGTTAAATGTACTAACTTTAATTATGAATTTGTGTTGTTAAAATAGTTAAGTATAGTAGCTTGAAATGTGAATTAGTGACTTGAAAATGGTTAAGTGTAGTAACTTGAATTATGAATTAGTGTTGTGAAAATGGTTAAGTATAGTAACTTGAATTATGAATTAGTGTTGTAAAAATGGTTAAGTATAGTAACTTGAATTATGAATTAGCGTTGTGAAAATGGTTAAGTATAGTAACTTGAATTATCAATTAGTGTTGTGAAAACTGTTAACTATAGTAACTTGAATTATGAATTAGTGTTGTGAAAATGGTTAAGTGTAGTAACTTGAATTATGAATTAGTGTTGTGAAAATGATTAAGTGTAGTAACTTTAATTATGAATTTGTGTTGTTAAAATAGTTATGTATAGTAGCTTGAATTATGAATTAGTGTTGTGAAAATGGTTAAGTATAGTAACTTGAATTATTAATTAGTGTTGTGAAAATGGTTAAGTGTAATAACTTGAATTATGAATTTGTGTTGTTAAAATAGTTTTGTATAGTAGCTTGAATTATGAATTAGTGTTGTCAAAATGGTTAAGTATAGTAACTTGAATTATGAATTAGTGTTGTGAAAATGGTCAAGTGTAGTAACTTTAATTATGAATTAGTGTTGTTAAAATAGTTAAGTGTAGTAACTTGAATTATGAATTAGTGTTGTGAAAATGGTTAAGTGTAGTAACTTGAATTATGAATTAGTGTTGTGGAAATGGTTAAGTGTAGTAACTTTAATTATGAATTAGTGTTGTTAAAATATTTAAGTATAGTAGCTTGAATTATGAATTAGTGTTGTGAAAATGGTTAAGTGTAGTAACTTTATTTATAAATTAGTGTTGTTAAAATATTTAAGTGTAGTAGCTTGAATTATGAATTAGTGTTATGAAAATTGTTAAGTATAGTAACTTGAATTAGGAATTAGTGTTGTGAAAATGGTTAAGCATAGCAACTTGAAATATGAAATAGTGTTGTGTAAATGGTTAAGTATAGTAACTTGAATTATGAATTAGTGTTGTGAAAATGGTCAAGTGTAGTAACTTGAATTATGAATTAGTGTTGTGAAAATGGTTAAGTGTAGTAACTTGAATTATAAATTAGTGTTGTGAAAATGATTAAGTGTAGTAACTTTAATTATGAATTTGTGTTGTTAAAATAGTTATGTATAGTAGCTTGAATTATGAATTAGTGTTGTGAAAATATTTAAGTATAGTAGCTTGAATTATGAATTAGTGTTGTGAAAATGGTTAAGTGTAGTAACTTGAATTATGAATTAGTGTTGTGAAAATGGTTAAGTGTAGTAACTTTAATTATGAATTAGTGTTGTTAAAATATTTAAGTATAGTAGCTTGAATGATGAATTAGTGTTATGAAAATTGTTAAGTATAGTAACTTGAATTATGAATTAGCGTTGTGAAAATGGTTAAGTATAGTAACTTGAATTATGAATTAGTGTTGTGAAAATGGTTAAGTGTAGTAACTTGAATTATGAATTAGTGTTGTGAAAATGGTTAAATGTACTAACTTTAATTATGAATTTGTGTTGTTAAAATAGTTAAGTATAGTAGCTTGAAATGTGAATTAGTGACTTGAAAATGGTTAAGTGTAGTAACTTGAATTATGAATTAGTGTTGTGAAAATGGTTAAGTATAGTAACTTGAATTATGAATTAGTGTTGTAAAAATGGTTAAGTATAGTAACTTGAATTATGAATTAGCGTTGTGAAAATGGTTATGTGTAGTAACTTGAATTATTAATTAGTGTTGTGAAAATGGTTAAGTATAGTAACTTGAATTATCAATTAGTGTTGTGAAAATGATTAAGTGTAGTAACTTGAATTATGAATTAGTGTTGTGAAAATGATTAAGTGTAGTAACTTTAATTATGAATTTGTGTTGTTAAAATAGTTATGTATACTAGCTTGAATTATGAATTAGTGTTGTGAAAATGGTTAAGTATAGTAACTTGAATTATTAATTAGTGTTGTGAAAATGGTTAAGTGTAATAACTTGAATTATGAATTTGTGTTGTTAAAATAGTTTTGTATAGTAGCTTGAATTATGAATTAGTGTTGTGAAAATAGTTAAGTATAGTAACTTGAATTATGAATTAGTGTTGTGAAAATGGTCAAGTGTAGTAACTTTAATTATGAATTAGTGTTGTTAAAATAGTTAAGTGTAGTAACTTGAATTATGAATTAGTGTTGTGAAAATGGTTAAGTGTAGTAACTTGAATTATGAATTAGTGTTGTGGAAATGGTTAAGTGTAGTAACTTTAATTATGAATTAGTGTTGTTAAAATATTTAAGTATAGTAGCTTGAATTATGAATTAGTGTTGTGAAAATGGTTAAGTGTAGTAACTTTATTTATAAATTAGTGTTGTTAAAATATTTAAGTGTAGTAGCTTGAATTATGAATTAGTGTTATGAAAATTGTTAAGTATAGTAACTTGAATTATGAATTAGTGTTGTGAAAATGGTTAAGCATAGCAACTTGAAATATGAAATAGTGTTGTGTAAATGGTTAAGTATAGTAACTTGAATTATGAATTAGTGTTGTGAAAATGGTCAAGTGTAGTAACTTTAATTATGAATTAGTGTTGTTAAAATAGTTAAGTGTAGTAACTTGAATTATGAATTAGTGTTGTGAAAATGGTTAAGTATAGCAACTTGAATTATGAATTCGTGTTGTTAAAATAGTTATGTATAGTAGCTTGAATTATGAATTAGTGTTGTGAAAATATTTAAGTATAGTAGCTTGAATTATGAATTAGTGTTGTGAAAATGGTTAAGTGTAGTAACTTGAATTATGAATTAGTGTTGTGAAAATGGTTAAGTGTAGTAACTTTAATTATGAATTAGTGTTGTGAAAATGGTTAAGTATAGTAGCTTGAATTATGAATTAGTGTTGTGAAAATGGTTAAGTATAGTAACTTGAATTATTAATTAGTGTTGTGAAAATGGTTAAGTGTAATAACTTGAATTATGAATTTGTGTTGTTAAAATAATTTTGTGTAGTAGCTTGAATTATGAATTAGTGTTGTGAAAATTGTTAAGTATAGTAACTTTAATTATGAATTAGTGTTGTGAAAATGGTCAAGTGTAGTAACTTTAATTATGAATTAGTGTTGTTAAAATAGTTAAGTGTAGTAACTTGAATTATGAATTAGTGTTGTGAAAATGGTTAAGTGTAGTAACTTGAATTATGAATTAGTGTTGTGGAAATAGTTAAGTGTAGTAACTTTAATTATGAATTAGTGTTGTTAAAATATTTAAGTATAGTAGCTTGAATTATGAATTAGTGTTGTGAAAATGGTTAAGTGTATTAACTTTATTTATAAATTAGTGTTGTTAAAATATTTAAGTGTAGTAGCTTGAATTATGAATTAGTGTTATGAAAATTGTTAAGTATAGTAACTGGAATTATGAATTAGCGTTGTGAAAATGGTTAAGTATAGTAACTTGAATTATGAATTAGTGTTGTGAAAATGGTTAAGTGTAGTAACTTTAATTATGAATTAGTGTTGTGAAAATTGTTAAGTATAGTAACTTGAATTATGAATTAGTGTTGTGAAAATGGTTAAGTGTAGTAACTTGAATTATGAATTAGTGTTGTGAAAATTGTTAAATGTAGTAACTTTAATTATGAATTTCTGTTGTTAAAATAGTTAAGTATAGTAGCTTGAAATGAGAATTAGTGACTTGAAAATGGTCAAGTGTAGTAACTTTAATTATGAATTAGTGTTGTTAAAATATTTAAGTGTAGTAACTTGAATTATGAATTAGTGTTGTGGAAATAGTTAAGTGTAGTAACTTTAATTATGAATTAGTGTTGTTAAAATATTTAAGTATAGTAGCTTGAATTATGAATTAGTGTTGTGAAAATATTTAAGTATAGTAGCTTGAATTATGAATTAGTGTTGTGAAAATGGTTAAGTGTAGTAACTTGAATTATGAATTAGTGTTGTGAAAATGGTTAAGTGTAGTAACTTGTCACAACCCAAACAAACGGACCGTGCGGGTACCTATGCTATCCTAAGTAGCTAGGAGAACCCTTATTACCCAACCAAAAATATGCGGAAGACTTCTGTTTTTTTAAGAGAATACTGAATTAAATATAACAAAGTAAATTAAATACCAATAAATAAACTTTTCAAAAACTTCTTACAACTGTCCTTCACTACCCCAAGACTTGGTCAGACATGTACAAGAGCTACCTATTACAGAATAGACTGACAATAAAATAAATAATACAAAGACTAACATCTGTCAGGAAGGAAGTGCAGAAGTTAGTGCTGAATATCGCCATTGATCTAGTAACTGCAAACTAACCTGCATCCAGTCTACACCCCAAGAAGGGATGTAGAAGAGTAGGGTCAGTACAAACACACGTACTGGTAGGCATCATCGGCCGACCAGTGTTAGTCCACATAATCATAAAATAGAATCAAAGAAAAGAAATCATGACATCTTAAATAGAGTATAATTCAACTAAGGCTGTAATATCATTATAACACTTTATCAATATAATTTACAATTCTCCAACTCTATTAACGAGATTATATTCACCGCTAGCATATTCTAACCTCATTAATTCATACCATCCATCACAATCCAACACTAAACCATCACTATCACCCATTTATTCGCATTGTCGTTTCCACTACCCACATCTATAGGATCAACCCAGTAATCATAGACAACTCACACTAAACTCTCGGGCTAGCAACCAAATACTCTATTATAATATTAAAGAATAATAACTAGCCAATCGGATAAGCCACAATTACACCAAGTATAAATAAAGTAAGTCGACCAACAAATAGTAAGTAAGCACAGTGTTTCACTTTTCCAAGTACATGTCACACAATCAATCTCAAGGATACAATCAAATAGGGAATACAAATCAACTCACATCTCAGTAAAACACACAAGAGAACTCAAGTTTCATTAGCAAACCTTATAGATACTCTTGGAGAAGGATTAATTCAATTATTGAAACTTTGGGATCATTTCTTTGAGATTATTCATTGGATTCATCACTTTAGATCACTTCATTATCAATTTCTTTATTATTAATATTACCATGCCGGCTCGTGGCACCCGATCCAATCACGTCTTACAACAATACCGAAATTTAACGTCAGCCACATTGCTACTAACAATCTTTCCACTTTTCTGTTCTTAATAAATATTCATCATTCACTTTTCAACCTATATGATGGTATATCACAAGCCTTCTTTACTCAAGGCATTCTTTTCAATCACATTATCATTATGAATCAAGATTTTTCATTTATCAACAATAGTCTGTACACACATGCTAAGGGACTTATTTCTGCCCAACTAGTCATGACCTGCAGGGAACAATCTAAGTCCATGTACCGTACCGGCGTGGTACCCGATCCTCCATAAATAAGTAATATCAACATCCATATACGTACCGGAGTGGTACCCGATCCTCCATAACCATATTATGTATATTTTATCAACTTCATACTATCTCTCAGGATACAACACGGTGTACTAAATTTACAAGTACTCTTATAATCATAAGGCAATTCGATCAAGTTTGATTTTTCATAATTATTCATTCAAGTATCAATAATCCAACTATCATCAATTCAAGTATGTCCAAAGAACAATAAACAACCATCCAATTTAGGAGCATACACACAATTAAATTGAGTCTAAACTCCAATTAAACCATAACCTACTCAAATACCATAACTTGGGTTCTAGCATCACCACCCATAACTAGCACATTCAACCTTATCATTATTCTCTACCTCTCTCCGCATAATACAATGCACACAATGGTTCAAGTCATCTATCCCTTAGGCCTCACCACTATCATGGCACAATATGCAACTTATACCTTTATAACTCAATTAGGTTCATCACTAGAACAACTAAGAAACATCATGTCCACATACTTCATTCACAACAATTCCCTTTCGGGCACATAACACATAATATCATAAATATCACATAATCAATCAATAACATAATTTTTGAGATTAAAGTAAAGTTCTTATGTATTTATCCACCTCAACTCCATGTCTTCAGGCCTAGACATGTTTGCTCCCATCAATTATAAATTATGAAAATATGAAATAACACAGTCTTCTACTCATTAACCTAGCCTACCTGGACGCCAAGCTTTTTGAATCAACAAGTCATGTCAAGGATGCTCATTCCCTTTCTTCATGCTTCGGAATGATCAATCATCTAAATATCAAACAATTATAAGAGTAATTAATCAATTACTCTTTAAATAAATATCTTTGGAATTCAAAACCCACTAATTCTACCCTAATTCCAGGTCTATATCATTCTCCAAGGTCAATTAACTATTAACTAGTTCTTTCAAACTTAAGCCATCTCCATTAATGGAGTTTTTATGCTAAAGGTCTCATCTTTATGAAATTCAGGATTTCCAACTAACAAAATACATAATCTAGTTTATCAAGTTCATGTTAGAAATCATTAATTTATAATCTAGAATTAGTTCTAGATGATATTAAGAACACCCATAAGTTTTTCCCAAAAATCCACCATTAAAGGTTCTAACCCAAAATTTCACCATTGAAGGTCTTTCTAATAATTCTAGGATGTTAAAGGATTAAAAGACGAAGAAGATGATGGAAAAACTTACCTCCACGAAGGACTTTCACCCTAAACCTTGAAAAATCACCTCTCTAGGGTTGGGGAATGAAGTTTTGGACCTGAAAATCGGCTAAATATGATTTAAATACCACCAGAATTTTCGCTACAGCGAATTACCGTTTCAGCCCGGACAGTGTTCAGTAAAACGGTCATAACTTTTTATTCTAAACTCGGATTGACAAACAGTTTATTGTGTTGGAAATAAGACTCAGAGATCTTTGATTTGGTGGGTATTGGGACCCCTAACTCCTTATATTCTAGGAGATATGATCGTTTGAATTTGGCCCTAATAAAAACTCATATCGAAACTCTATTGGTTAAAAATGTTTTCAACTTAACTTTGTGTTAGGGATATTGTACGACCTTAATTCATATCTAAAGAACTTCCAAATTAAAGTATTAATATTAGGATTCATGAATAATTAAATTCATCAGGCTTGAGTCTATCTAGACACATCGAAAGGCTAAAATCTTTGCCGAAAAGCTTGAGGTGACACAATGAATAAAATGATGGCTATTTTGGACTCAAGTTAATATTAAGGAATGGTTTATTTAGTAACGACAAAATGGGTCGTTACATAACTTTAATTATGAATTAGTGTTGTTAAAATATTTAAGTATAGTAGCTTGAATTATGAATTAGTGTTATGAAAATTGTTAAGTATAGTAACTTGAATTATGAATTAGCGTTGTGAAAATGGTTAAGTATAGTAACTTGAATTATGAATTAGTGTTGTGAAAATGGTTAAGTGTAGTAACTTGAATTATGAATTAGTGTTGTGAAAATGGTTAAATGTACTAACTTTAATTATGAATTTGTGTTGTTAAAATAGTTAAGTATAGTAGCTTGAAATGTGAATTAGTGACTTGAAAATGGTTAAGTGTAGTAACTTGAATTATGAATTAGTGTTGTGAAAATGGTTAAGTATAGTAACTTGAATTATGAATTAGTTTTGTAAAAATGGTTAAGTATAATAACTTGAATTATGAATTAGCGTTGTGAAAATGGTTATGTGTAGTAACTTGAATTATGAATTAGTGTTGTGAAAATGGTTAAGTATAGTAACTTGAATTATCAATTAGTGTTGTGAAAACGGTTAACTATAGTAACTTGAATTATGAATTAGTGTTGTGAAAATGGTTAAGTGTAGTAACTTGAATTATGAATTAGTGTTGTGAAAATGATTAAGTGTAGTAACTTTAATTATGAATTTGTGTTGTTAAAATAGTTATGTATAGTAGCTTGAATTATGAATTAGTGTTGTGAAAATGGTTAAGTATAGTAACTTGAATTATTAATTAGTGTTGTGAAAATGGTTAAGTGTAATAACTTGAATTATGAATTTGTGTTGTTAAAATAGTTTTGTATAGTAGCTTGAATTATGAATTAGTGTTGTGAAAATGGTTAAGTATAGTAACTTGAATTATGAATTAGTGTTGTGAAAATGGTCAAGTGTAGTAACTTTAATTATGAATTAGTGTTGTTAAAATAGTTAAGTGTAGTAACTTGAATTATGAATTAGTGTTGTGAAAATGGTTAAGTGTAGTAACTTGAATTATGAATTAGTGTTGTGGAAATGGTTAAGTGTAGTAACTTTAATTATGAATTAGTGTTGTTAAAATATTTAAGTATAGTAGCTTGAATTATGAATTAGTGTTGTGAAAATGGTTAAGTGTAGTAACTTTATTTATAAATTAGTGTTGTTAAAATATTTAAGTGTAGTAGCTTGAATTATGAATTAGTGTTATGAAAATTGTTAAGTATAGTAACTTGAATTATGAATTAGCGTTGTGAAAATGGTTAAGTATAGTAACTTGAATTATGAATTAGTGTTGTGAAAATGGTTAAGTGTAGTAACTTTAATTATGAATTAGTGTTGTGAAAATTGTTAAGTATAGTAACTTGAATTATGAATTAGTGTTGTGAAAATGGTTAAGTGTAGTAACTTGATTTATGAATTAGTGTTGTGAAAATTGTTAAATGTAGTAACTTTAATTATGAATTTCTGTTGTTAAAATAGTTAAGTATAGTAGCTTGAAATGAGAATTAGTGACTTGAAAATGGTTAAGTGTAGTAACTTGAATTATGAATTAGTGTTGTGAAAATGGTTAAGTATAGTAACTTGAATTATGAATTAGTGTTGTGAAAATGGTCAAGTGTAGTAATTTTAATTATGAATTAGTGTTGTGAAAATTGTTAAGTATAGTAACTTGAATTATGAATTAGTGTTGTGAAAATGGTTAACTATAGTAACTTGAATTATGAATTAGTGTTGTGAAAATGGTTAAGTATAGTAACTTGAATTATGAATTAGCGTTGTGGGAATGGTTAAGTCTATTTAGTTGAAATGTGAATTATTGACGTGAAAATGGTTAAGTGTATTTAGTTGAAATGTGAATTATTGACTTGAAAATGTTTAAGTGTATTTAGTTGAAATGTGAATTAGTGACTTGAAAATGATTAAGTGTAGTAACTTGAATTATGAAATAGTATTCTGAAAATTGTTAAGTATAGTAACTTGAATTATGAATTAGTGTTGTGAAAATGGTCAAGTGTAGTAACTTTAATTATGAATTAGTGTTGTTAAAATAGTTAAGTATAGTAGCTTGAATTATGAATTAGTTTTGTGAAAATGATTAAGTGTAGTAACTTGAATTATGAATTAGTGTTGTGAAATTGTTAAGTATAGTAACTTGAATTATGAATTAGCGTTGTGAAAATGGTTAAGTATAGTAACTTCAATTATGAATTAGTGTTGTGAAAATGGTTTAGTAACTTGAATTATGAATTTGTGTTATGAAAATGATTAAGTGTAGTAACTTTAAATATGAATTAGTGTTGTGAAAATGGTTAAGTATAGTAGCTTGAATTATGAATTAGTGTTGTGAAAATGGTTAAGTATAGTAACTTGAATTATGAATTAGTGTTGTGAAAATGGTTAAGTATAGTTACTTGAATTATGAATTAGCGTTGTGAAAATGGTTAAGTCTATTTAGTTGAAATGTGAATTATTGAATTGAAAATGGTTAAGTGTATTTAGTTTAAATGTGAATTATTGACTTGAAAATATTTAAGTGTAGTTAGTTGAAATGTGAATTAGTGACTTGAAAATGGTTAAGTGTAGTAACTTGAATTATGAAATAGTGTTGTGAAAATATAACGACCCTCCAAATCGTTTTATGATTTTTTCTCATTTTGATCCTCGTCGTAATTTTTAGATGTGATTTATGACTTTTGGGAATGGATAGTACAGACTTCTAGGTGTTACGGAGCGATTTAAGTCATTGGTTGAATTCTTGAGTTTTAAGATAGTTAAGTTGAATACAACTACTTTCCGTCAAGACGACCTCAAATTGGTATTTTAATATTTTCAACTGGCTCGGAATGTGCTTTTTAGTCAATTTACATACTTGATGTATTTCTAAGAGGTTCCGAATAAATTTCGAGAATTTATTAAAAGTTTCGGGTATTTTAGATAATTAGTTGAATTAGTAATTTAATGGGTCAAAACCACTATTTATTTACTTATGTGGACAATACAAGAATGAATTTAAGTGAAAGGGTTTAAATGAATTTAAGTGGAAGGGTTTACCATATATATTAATAATAAGATCAGGAAGTTTTAAACAAAAGAGGGGCACAAAATTAAAGAGCAGTTATTCCTTTTCGTTTTCACATCGCTGCTTTCAAAGGAGATTTTTTTCTGACAGCTTCAAGGTTAGCTTTTTGAATTGCTTATATCCCTAATATTATAATTATGTTATTGTGAGGGTGAGTTTGATGTTTGGCAGTGGCCAATTACGGGTAACGGATAACAATTTCTATTTGAATTGTTTTGAATTAGTAGCTTAATCATGACCTAATTGAGAATATGGGGTTAGTATTATATGAATCAGTAGTTTAACTACCATAACATAGCAGATTTGTGGGCAATAACGTGAGGGTGGCAGTGACCCAACCGAGTTTGTAGCTTTTTGGTGTTTTAGAGTAGGCTTAAATTGGGAAGGATATTAATCACCTACAATAACTGTGTAATGATCACTTATAGTAACGGAATTTTTGGATGATGATAACGATGATGATTGTGTAATGATTAATTGGTGGTAATTTGCTAGTAAATTGGTAGTATCAGTGGCGTGAGGTTAAGTGTCGGCATGGCAGTGATGAATTGTAGGTGGGAGGTGACTTTTATTGGTGCTTTTATGATCAAGTAATAAATTATAAAAATAGTGTAATGATTAGTTGGTTTGGCTGCTGGAAGCTTAAAGAATTTACACCACTGGAATTGCACAAATATGGCTTACGTGGTGATATTAGGCTATTCAATTTAATTAGGTATTAATGGGATCTAGTGATGCCTATAATTAGTTATATTTGGAGAACTGTCTTCATGTTTAGTATTAGGTTCGTCCGTCTGGGTCATTAGTCTCAGGCTTTTGAGATTTCATGTTTGAACAGATTCTAACAATTCAGAAGCTTTACGGAAGGGAAAGTTTGTCAATTGACGTTTGGGCTTCTTTTAAGGCAAGTTGAGACTTTCTTAGACTTTTTTTTCGAAGTGCTTATGTGTTAGTTATGTGTAACGGGAGTAATGGGAATGGGGTTCCCGTATAGATGAAGTGACGAGCATCTATGCGGGTACCGGTGTTATTTGAGGGATTAAAATCAGTTAATTGTTTGTTTGAACAATTTTTCCATATTTGCTAGCATGATTGAGTAGATTTGCTATTGTAAATAAATTGTTGAAAATGTTAGCTAATGAAAATACTCCTAGTGGGTAAGTTGAGTTGATTTTGGAATTGATAGCTATCTGGCATAAGACATGAAATGCTTTGCTTAATTTGTATTGTTGATTTGGGATCGGAGTCGCACGCCTGCACATCATGCATTGCATTTCATATGGGGTCGGAGTGCACGCCTGCACATTATTATATATTTATTGGGATCGGAGTGCACGCCTGCATAATATATTTTGTAATGACCTTCCCGGTCATTTTCCTCGTTTTCGTGTGTTCTCAGCGTTTAGAGCTTTTCTATAACTGCCCCAAGTTATTTATGACTTGCTGGGACTGACAGTTCGGCTCCCGGGCAGTTCGTTTGAGAATATTATTTAGACCGAGCACATTGTAAAATATTAAATTAAATTAAAATTTGGTAAAATGACATAGGTAATTACCTTTTGAAAATATTTTTGAACTTTATAAAATTCTTTAGTTATGATATATCTATACTATTTTATAATAGTTTTATAACTTACTAATAATTAAAACGGAGATAGTGAATTTCAATATGTTAAAGTAATATTTTTATTTTATAGAGGTTTTGCTAGAAATATTTTTCTATTAATTATGGTATATTCAAAATATTATATTTATTTTACCACGAACCTATGCAATACCCGAGTATATAAGTAACGGGACAAATTAAAGTCATGGACTATAAATGACACCACATTTACACGTGGTGTCTATTGAACAAAGAAGAAAGTGACTAAGTGTGCAAGTCATTATTACATTACATATATATATGTGTATTCGGTGGTGGACAGAATGTAATATTTTACATTCTGTCCACTTTTTCCAATTACCTCTCACCATTATTGATTATTTAAGCTCAATCTTGAGCTATTCTGTTAATATTTGAGCTTAGAAGTATATATATTTGAGTCCGTGGACTCGCTCTCGTCATTTCTACGGTACATTTTCTTATTTTTACGATAATTTTCATTTACACGGTGATACTGTTGGGATTGGTGTTGATGTTTGAGCTATATTTTGAGCTCAAATTGAGGAGTGTTAGTTGTGACTATTGGTCACTGCATTATTTGGGACGCTGTGACGGTTTCGATTTTGTTATTCCGCAAGTGGGCCCCACGTGGACTGTTCGGACATTTTCTGAACTAATGCAATATGGGTACCAATAGTCATGTTTTGACATGTATTTTATTATTTTGGTAGTTTGGCAGCAGTCTGAGGCCTCTCGAAAGGGAAAGGCTCCTATTTAGCTGGTTTTCTTGGCAGGTTCGCGGCAGGCGTCCAGGTAGGCTAGGTTTACCTCCCTTTGCACTTAGATTGGGCTTATGTGTGATATATGTATGCTATTGTGCTGGTATTGTGGGCTGGAATTATAGACTTGGAGGTGGTGGTTTGCTGTGATTTAGGCCTTTTTAGGCCGGTCGGACACATTCCAGGCCCGTTATCCTTACGGTACACCACTTATGACCTATTTGGGGTCGGATAGTATTGTTGTTATGGACTACTGATTGGGGAATATTATTGTTGGACCTTAGTCCAGGCTTAGACAGACTTAGCCCAGACTTAGACAGGTATAACCAGACTTGGTATCCGGGACCCGGTAGTGGACCCCGTTACCCTTTTGTCGACTTGTCAGAACGTTGATATTTTTTGGGCTTAGTTAAGCCCTCTGTGACCTGTTAGACTTGTGACGGTATTTAGTCACCCCGAATATACCCAAATTGACCTATTTAGCATTTTAGTCCCTGACAGCACCGCACTCGATCGGGATTGCTGGTCTTAGCTTAGAATTAGGACCCACCTTGTCATGAGCTACTCTAGATACCCGGACTGACTTAGATATTGCATGATAATAGACTATGGACCTAGGAGGACCCGGGGACTTACCTTGTAGCAAGTAATGGGTTAGCTCATTTACCTATACTTCAGTTTCGGCCTGGGACGGACTAGCATGTTTTCCCATTTATCTGATATGATATGACATTTGATTCTGTTCTGGTTACTGGCTATGATAAGTTTCGGTTCGAGTCCGGCTACTAATTCAGGTGTGATGATTTGGTTATTGACTATTGGGTGTTCCGGTTCGAGTCCGGCCCCGGATTGTGATACACTATGAGTTCCGGTTCGAGTCCGGCCACTGATTATTATGAGTTCCGGTTCGAGTCCGGCATCTAGTTATGATATGATTGGAGAGTTTTGGTACTGGGTACCGTGATTATGATGTTGTTGTTCTATGAGTTCCGGTTCGAGTCCGGCAGATATGATATATATGTGGCCTCTTGTTATTACCCACTGCTTTCGGTTCGACTCCGGTGTCTGGCCTCTTGTTATTACCCATTGGTGCCGGTTCAAGCCCGGTGCACTCCTGTTGGTTATTGTGGTTACTGGATACTGATACAGCTTCGAGACACTGGTGACTATGCATTTACTTTTCTTGTGTGTTCCGCTGGTTTATGGGGGCCAGACTGGGTTATTGTTTTCTTCCGTGTGCCTATCGGGCTTATGGGGGCCCAGATAGGTTATGTTTGACTTGTGTGTTTACTTACGCATTTATTTACTCGTTATTATGTATCGCACTTATATTTTCTTGAGCATATCTATACGCCTCGGCAGTTACTTATGTATTTGTTACTTATACCCCGGACTTAGCATGCACCCTCGCATTTTAGCTTGCTTATATTACATTGAGCTCAGTCGGCCGATGATGCCTACTGAGTACCCGTTGCCCCGGTACTCATACTGCACTTCTGCATCTTTTTCCCCGATGCAGATTCAGGCACTAGCCGACGGTATTGACGTGAACTCTTTTCTCAGCATTGACTCCGGAGCAGGGTGAGCTTACTGATGTTCGAGGCAGATCCTACTCCATCTTCTACTGTATAGTCTTTTGCCCTCGAGACTGTTGGGTTTGATATATATTTGGTTTCTATTTTATATTTTGGGTGTGTCTAGTAGTGGCTCTTGTACTGACCTCACCAGGTCTTGGGAGGGGTTCTTGACTTTATATATTGTCCTCTTCCTTCTCAGTCTTGGCATATATACATATTCTGATTCTGTCTTTAGCGTTATAGAATGTTTATAAATATGGTTACTTTCACTTCATCTCTGTTATATGAGATTCCGCCCGTTAGCCCATCGCTTGTCGCTCCGGGCTAGGGTTTGGCTTGCCTATTGGTGGGTTACGATAGGCGCCATCACGACTCAAGAATTGGGTCGTGACATATTTATTGGGATCGGAGTGCACGCCTGCACAGTACATGGACCTTGTGAGTCCCCCATGGGTCCTGACTTTGAAGCCATTGCTCGGTAGGTGTGTACACAGCATATGTATTGCATCGCATTCATCCTTTTCTTGTTCAGATTGAGTAAGGTGTAATAGTTGATTTTGTATTATTTAATGAGTACGTGAATATTTATTTCTTGATTTCACTGTATTAAGGAATTCTTGGACTGTGTTATTATATCCTTATAACTGTTAGACTTGATTAGTATGTGGGATTAGGGTGCCTTTTCGAGTGCAGGTTGTATGGTTGTTTTAGAGGTTTGATGTGGTGTCACTCGTCACCACTTTGAATTAGGGTCGGTCGACGATGCTTGCTGAGTACACGTGGTTCCGTACTCACCCTTGCTTTTCTGCACCTTCCGTGCAGGTACCGATCCGACGGCCTCTGGGCATTGATTCCTGTGGTTTCTTCTGTGTTAGCATCTTTGAAGATTCGAGGTAGCTGCTATTGATTTCAGAGACTACTGAAATATCCTCCACTCTTATCTTTATGCATTTTTCCGCATTTTAAGATACTCAGACTTTTCTTTGATTTCTGTATTTAGAGGCTTGTATTAGTGACTACCAGATCTGGGATTATCTATATTTGGACGACACTACTTATTAATCCACTTTGGAAGATTAGTTGGATTTTATTTTGCTCTTATTTCTTCCGCTTCTATACATTTGGGATATTATGTTTGGGATTGGGTTCTTGGCTTACCTATCACGAAGGGTTGGATAGGTGCCATCACGGTCTAAATTTTGGGTCGTGATAGATGGTATCAGAGCCCCAGGTTCATTGGTCTCACAAATACAAGCCAAGTCTAGTAGAGTCTTGCGGATCGGTGCGGAGACGTCCGTTACCTATCTTCGAGAGGCTATGGGACTTTAGGAAATATTCGTTTCTTCTTTCTTATCGTGCAATATTGATCTTTTAATTTGAAATAATGAGATTCTTGTCTTATTCTCTCGCAGATGGTTAGGACTCGTGCATCTCAAGACGATGGTCAGGAGCCCATACCAGCCCCTGAGCCGGCTGTCCATGTTGGGACACGCAGACGTGGTAGGAGACGTGGTAGGGGCAGAGGTCATGGTAGAGAGAGAGCTCAGAGAGCCACTCAGATTCCTAATAGGGTGGGATCTCTCGAGTCTGAGTTTGAGACAGGTGATGATGATATTCAGGTTCCAGCTGATGGTGTGGCCCCAGGTCAGGCACCACCGGGATTTGTTTCTACACCGGTTCTTCAGGATACCTTGATTCGGGTTCTAGGAGTTTTGGAGAGCATTGCTCAGGGAGGCGGATCATTAGGTACTCCACAGGGTTCACACGCTAGGGTGGGGGCCCAGACCCCAGATCAGCAGTCCATTCCTATTTATCAGGGTCCAGTGGTTCATCCAGCACCGAGGTATGATGGTATGCCTCTACCGGGGGTAGGAGCTACCGGTGGGGTTAGGGCAGTTATGTCTGATGATGAGCAGCGACGATTTGAGAAGTTTAGAAAGATGGACCCACCGCAGTTTGAGGGTGATCAACGTGAGGACGCCTATGAATTTCTAGTCAGTTGTCATGAGAGACTTCAGAGTGTGGGATTGGTTGACTCCCACGGAGTTGATTATACTTCTTTGCAGATGCGTGGTCCAGCCAAGCAGTGGTGGCGCTCCTATATTGATTCTAGGCTAGTAGGTTCTCCACCGATGACTTGGGCTATGTTTGCACAGGCTTTTCTTGACAGATTCGTCCCTCGTAGCTTGAGGGAGGAACGTAAGCGCCAGTTTGAGCATTTGACACAAGAGGGTATTTCTGTGGCTGAGTATGAGATTCGATTTTATGCCTTGTCCCGTTATGCTATGGTGATCTTGCCAGACGAAGCTGAGATGATTAGGAGATTTATGAGAGGTTTGACCCTCAGGATTAAAGAGGCCGTGTTTGCTGTAGCCCAGTCTGGGGCTTCTCTTCAGAGGGTAGTTGAGTCAGCAAAGGAGTTTGAGTTGATGCATCGTGAGGAGTTTGGGGATCTAAGGGACAAGAGGTCCTGTACTTCTAGTCGATACAGTAGTGCCTCATCTGGAGGTAGTGTTGTGAAAATGGTCAAGTGTAGTAACTTTAATTATGAATTAGTGTTGTTAAAATAGTTAAGTATAGTAACTTGAATTATAAATTAGTGTTGTGAAAATGGTTAAGTATAGTAACTTCAATTATGAATTCGTGTTGTGAAAATGGTTAAGTATAGTAACTTGAATTATGAATTAGTGCTGTGAAAATGGTTAAGTATAGTAACTTGAATTATGAATTAGTGTTGTGAAAATGATTAAGTGTAGTAACTTTAATTATGAATTCGTGTTGTGAAAATGGTTAAGTATTGTAACTTGAATTATGAATTAGTGTTGTGAAAATGGTTAAGTATAGTAACTTGAATTATGAATTAGTGTTGTGAAAATGGTTAAGGGTAGTAACTTGAATTATGAATTAGTGTTGTGAAAATGATTAAGTGTAGTAACTTTATTTATGAATTTGTGTTGTTAAAATAGTTAAGTATAGTAGCTTGAATTATGAATTAGTGTTGTGAAAATGGTTAAGTATAGTAACTTGAATTGTGAATTAGTGTTGTGAAAATGGTTAAGTATAGTAACTTAAATTATGAATTAGCGTTGTGAAAATGGTTAAGTCTATTTAGTTGAAATGTGAATTATTGAATTGAAAATGGTTAAGTGTATTTAGCTGAAATGTGAATTATTGACTTGAAAATGTTTAAGTGTATTTAGTTGAAATGTGAATTAGTGACTTGAAAATAGTTAAGTGTAATAACTTGAATTATGAAATAGTGTTGTGAAAATGGTTAAGTATAGTAACTTAAATTATGAATTAGTGTTGTGAAAATGGTCAAGTGTAGTAACTTTAATTATAAATTAGTGTTGTTAAAATAGTTAAGTATAGGAGCTTTAATTATAAATTAGTGTTGTGAAAATAGTTAAGTGTAGTAACTTGAATTATGAAATAGTGTTGTGAAAATGGTTTAAGTATAGTAACTTGAATTATGAATTAGTGTTGTGAAAATGGTCAAGTGTAGTAACTTTAATTATGAATTAGTGTTGTTAAAATAGTTAAGTATAGTAGCTTGAATTATAAATTAGTGTTGTGAAAATGGTTATGTATAGTAACTTGAATTATGAATTCGTGTTGTGAAAATGGTTAAGTATAGTAACTTTAATTATGAATTAGTGTTGTGAAAATGGTTAAGTATAGTAACTTGAATTATGAATTAGTGTTGTGAAAATGGTTAAGGGTAGTAACTTGAATTATGAATAAGTGTTGTGAAAATGATTAAGTGTAGTAACTTTAATTATGAATTTGTGTTGTGAAAATGGTTAAGTATAGTAACTTGAATTATGAATTAGTGTTGTGAAAATGGTTGTGTAGTAACTTGAATTATGAATTAGTGTTGTGAAAATGGTTAAGTATAGTAACTTGAATTATGAATTAACGTTGTGAAAATGGTTAAGTATAGTAACTTCAATTATGAATTAGTGTTGTGAAAATGGTTAAGTGTAGTAACCTGAATTATGAATTAGTGTTCTGAAAATGGTTAAGGGTAGTAACTTGAATTATGAATTAGTGTTGTGAAAATGATTAAGTGTAGTAGCTTTAATTATGAATTTGTGTTGTGAAAATGGTTAAGTCTATTTAGTTGAAATGTGAATTATTGACTTGAAAATGTTTAAGTGTATTTAGTTGAAATGTGAATTAGTGACTTCAAAATAGTTAAGTGTAATAACTTGAATTATGAAATAGTGTTGTGAAAATGGTTAAGTATAGTAACTTGAATTATGAATTAGTGTTGTGAAAATGGTCAAGTGTAGTAACTTTAATTATCAATTAGTGTTGTTAAAATAGTTAAGTATAGTAGCTTGAATTATAAATTAGTGTTGTGAAAATAGTTAAGTGTAGTAACTTGAATTATGAAATAGTGTTGTGAAAATGTTTTAAGTATAGTAACTTGAATTATGAATTAGTGTTGTGAAAATGGTCAAGTGTAGTAACTTTAATTATGAATTAGTGTTGTTAAAATAGTTAAGTATAGTAGCTTGAATTATAAATTAGTGTTGTGAAAATGGTTAAGTATAGTAACTTGAATTATGAATTCGTGTTGTGAAAATGGTTAAGTATAGTAACTTGAATTATGAATTAGTGTTGTCAAAATGGTTAAGTATAGTAACTTGAATTATGAATTAGTATTGTGAAAATGATTAAGCGTAGTAACATGAATTATGAATTAGTGTTGTGAAAATGATTAAGTGTAGTAACTTTAATTATGAATTCGTGTTGTGAAAATGGTTAAGTATAGTAACTTGAATTATGAATTAGTGTTGTGAAAATGGTTAAGTGTAGTAATTTAATTATGAATTAGTGTTGTTAAAATAGTTAAGTATAGTAGCTTGAATTATGAAGTTGTGTTGTGAAAATAGTTAAGTATAGTAACTTTAATTATGAATTAGTGTTGTGAAAATGGTTAAGTATAGTAACTTGAATTATGAATTAGTGTTGTGAAAATGGTTAAGGGTAGTAACTTGAATTATGAATTAGTGTTGTGAAAATGATTAAGTGTAGTAACTTTAATTATGAATTTGTGTTGTGAAAATGGTTAAGTATAGTAACTTGAATTATGAATTAGTGTTGTGAAAATGGTTGTGTAGTAACTTGAATTATGAATTAGTGTTGTGAAAATGGTTAAGTATAGTAACTTGAATTATGAATTAACGTTGTGAAAATGGTTAAGTATAGTAACTTCAATTATGAATTAGTGTTGTGAAAATAGTTAAGTGTAGTAACCTGAATTATGAATTAGTGTTCTGAAAATGGTTAAGTATAGTAACTTGAATTATGAATTAGTGTTGTGAAAATGGTTAAGTATAGTAACTTGAATTATGAATTAGCGTTGTGAAAATGGTTAAGTGTATTTAGTTGAAATGTGAATTGTTGAATTGAAAATGATTAAGTGTATTTTGTTGAAATGTGAATTATTGACTTGAAAATGTTTAAGTGTATTTAGTTGAAATGTGAATTAGTGACTTGAAAATAGTTAAGTGTAATAACTTGAATTATGAAATAGTATTGTGAAAATGGTTAAGTATAGTAACTTGAATTATGAATTAGTGTTGTGAAAATTGTCAAGTGTAGTAACTTCAATTATGAATTAGTGTTGTTAAAATAGTTAAGTATAGTAGCTTGAATTATAAATTAGTGTTGTGAAAATGGTTAAGTTTAGTAACTTGAATAATGAATTAGTGTTGTGAAATTGTTTAAGTGTAGTAACTTGAATTATGAATTAGTGTTGTGAAAATGGTTAAGTATAGTAACTTGAATTATGAATTAGTGTTGTGAAAATGGTTAAGTATAGTAACTTGAATTATGAATTAGTGTTGTGAAAATAGTTAAGTATAGTAGCTTGAATTATGAAGTAGTGTTGTGAAAATGGTTAAGTTTAGTAACTTGAATAATGAATTAGTGTTGTGAAAATGTTTAAGTGTAGTAACTTTAATTATGAATTTGTGTTGTTAAAATAGTTAAGTATAGTAGCTTGAATTATGAATTAGTGTTGTGAAAATGGTTAAGTATAGTAACTTGAATTATTAATTAGTGTTGTGAAAATGGTTAAGTATAGTAACTTTAATTATGAATTAGTGTTGTTAAAATAGTTAAGTATAGTAGCTTGAATTATGAATTAACGTTGTGAAAATGGTTAAGTATAGTAACTTCAATTATGAATTAGTGTTGTTAAAATAGTTAAGTATAGTAGCTTGAATTATGAATTAACGTTGTGAAAATGGTTAAGTATAGTAACTTCAATTATGAATTAGTGTTGTGAAAATGGTTAAGTGTAGTAACTTGAATTATGAATTAGTGTTGTGAAAATGGTTAAGTGTAGTAACTTGAATTATGAATTAGTGTTGTGAAAATGATTAAGTGTAGTAACTTTAATTATGAATTTGTGTTGTGAAAATGGTTAAGTCTATTTAGTTGAAATGTGAATTATTGACTTGAAATTGTTTAAGTGTATTTAGTTGAAATGTGAATTAGTGACTTCAAAATAGTTAAGTGTAATAACTTGAATTATGAAATAGTGTTGTGAAAATGGTTAAGTATAGTAACTTGAATTATGAATTAGTGTTGTGAAAATGGTCAAGTGTAGTAACTTTAATTATGAATTAGTGTTGTTAAAATAGTTAAGTATAGTAGCTTGAATTATAAATTAGTGTTGTGAAAATGGTTATGTATAGTAACTTGAATTATGAATTCGTGTTGTGAAAATGGTTAAGTATAGTAACTTTAATTATGAATTAGTGTTGTGAAAATGGTTAAGTATAGTAACTTGAATTATGAATTAGTGTTGTGAAAATGGTTAAGGGTAGTAACTTGAATTATGAATAAGTGTTGTGAAAATGATTAAGTGTACTAACTTTAATTATGAATTTGTGTTGTGAAAATGGTTAAGTATAGTAACTTGAATTATGAATTAGTGTTGTGAAAATGGTTGTGTAGTAACTTGAATTATGAATTAGTGTTGTGAAAATGGTTAAGTATAGTAACTTGAATTATGAATTAACGTTGTGAAAATGGTTAAGTATAGTAACTTCAATTATGAATTAGTGTTGTGAAAATGGTTAAGTGTAGTAACCTGAATTATGAATTAGTGTTCTGAAAATGGTTAAGGGTAGTAACTTGAATTATGAATTAGTGTTGTGAAAATGATTAAGTGTAGTAGCTTTAATTATGAATTTGTGTTGTGAAAATGGTTAAGTCTATTTAGTTGAAATGTGAATTATTGACTTGAAAATGTTTAAGTGTATTTAGTTGAAATGTGAATTAGTGACTTCAAAATAGTTAAGTGTAATAACTTGAATTATGAAATAGTGTTGTGAAAATGGTTAAGTATAGTAACTTGAATTATGAATTAGTGTTGTGAAAATGGTCAAGTGTAGTAACTTTAATTATCAATTAGTGTTGTTAAAATAGTTAAGTATAGTAGCTTGAATTATAAATTAGTGTTGTGAAAATAGTTAAGTGTAGTAACTTGAATTATGAAATAGTGTTGTGAAAATGTTTTAAGTATAGTAACTTGAATTATGAATTAGTGTTGTGAAAATGGTCAAGTGTAGTAACTTTAATTATGAATTAGTGTTGTTAAAATAGTTAAGTATAGTAGCTTGAATTATAAATTAGTGTTGTGAAAATGGTTAAGTATAGTAACTTGAATTATGAATTCGTGTTGTGAAAATGGTTAAGTATAGTAACTTGAATTATGAATTAGTGTTGTCAAAATGGTTAAGTATAGTAACTTGAATTATGAATTAGTATTGTGAAAATGATTAAGCGTAGTAACATGAATTATGAATTAGTGTTGTGAAAATGATTAAGTGTAGTAACTTTAATTATGAATTCGTGTTGTGAAAATGGTTAAGTATAGTAACTTGAATTATGAATTAGTGTTGTGAAAATGGTTAAGTGTAGTAATTTAATTATGAATTAGTGTTGTTAAAATAGTTAAGTATAGTAGCTTGAATTATGAAGTTGTGTTGTGAAAATAGTTAAGTATAGTAACTTTAATTATGAATTAGTGTTGTGAAAATGGTTAAGTATAGTAACTTGAATTATGAATTAGTGTTGTGAAAATGGTTAAGGGTAGTAACTTGAATTATGAATTAGTGTTGTGAAAATGATTAAGTGTAGTAACTTTAATTATGAATTTGTGTTGTGAAAATGGTTAAGTATAGTAACTTGAATTATGAATTAGTGTTGTGAAAATGGTTGTGTAGTAACTTGAATTATGAATTAGTGTTGTGAAAATGGTTAAGTATAGTAACTTGAATTATGAATTAACGTTGTGAAAATGGTTAAGTATAGTAACTTCAATTATGAATTAGTGTTGTGAAAATAGTTAAGTGTAGTAACCTGAATTATGAATTAGTGTTCTGAAAATGGTTAAGTATAGTAACTTGAATTATGAATTAGTGTTGTGAAAATGGTTAAGTATAGTAACTTGAATTATGAATTAGCGTTGTGAAAATGGTTAAGTGTATTTAGTTGAAATGTGAATTGTTGAATTGAAAATGATTAAGTGTATTTTGTTGAAATGTGAATTATTGACTTGAAAATGTTTAAGTGTATTTAGTTGAAATGTGAATTAGTGACTTGAAAATAGTTAAGTGTAATAACTTGAATTATGAAATAGTATTGTGAAAATGGTTAAGTATAGTAACTTGAATTATGAATTAGTGTTGTGAAAATTGTCAAGTGTAGTAACTTCAATTATGAATTAGTGTTGTTAAAATAGTTAAGTATAGTAGCTTGAATTATAAATTAGTGTTGTGAAAATGGTTAAGTTTAGTAACTTGAATAATGAATTAGTGTTGTGAAATTGTTTAAGTGTAGTAACTTGAATTATGAATTAGTGTTGTGAAAATGGTTAAGTATAGTAACTTGAATTATGAATTAGTGTTGTGAAAATGGTTAAGTATAGTAACTTGAATTATGAATTTGTGTTGTTAAAATAGTTAAGTATAGTAGCTTGAATTATGAATTAGTGTTGTGAAAATGGTTAAGTATAGTAACTTGAATTATTAATTAGTGTTGTGAAAATGGTTAAGTATAGTAACTTTAATTATGAATTAGTGTTGTTAAAATAGTTAAGTATAGTAGCTTGAATTATGAATTAACGTTGTGAAAATGGTTAAGTATAGTAACTTCAATTATGAATTAGTGTTGTTAAAATAGTTAAGTATAGTAGCTTGAATTATGAATTAACGTTGTGAAAATGGTTAAGTATAGTAACTTCAATTATGAATTAGTGTTGTGAAAATGGTTAAGTGTAGTAACTTGAATTATGAATTAGTGTTGTGAAAATGGTTAAGTGTAGTAACTTGAATTATGAATTAGTGTTGTGAAAATGATTAAGTGTAGTAACTTTAATTATGAATTTGTGTTGTGAAAATGGTTAAGTCTATTTAGTTGAAATGTGAATTATTGACTTGAAATTGTTTAAGTGTATTTAGTTGAAATGTGAATTAGTGACTTCAAAATAGTTAAGTGTAATAACTTGAATTATGAAATAGTGTTGTGAAAATGGTTAAGTATAGTAACTTGAATTATGAATTAGTGTTGTGAAAATGGTCAAGTGTAGTAACTTTAATTATGAATTAGTGTTGTTAAAATAGTTAAGTATAGTAGCTTGAATTATAAATTAGTGTTGTGAAAATAGTTAAGTGTAGTAACTTGAATTATGAAATAGTGTTGTGAAAATGTTTTAAGTATAGTAACTTGAATTATGAATTAGTGTTGTGAAAATGGTCTAGTGTAGTAACTTTAATTATGAATTAGTGTTGTTAAAATAGTTAAGTATAGTAGCTTGAATTATAAATTAGTGTTGTGAAAATAGTTAAGTATAGTAACTTGAATTATGAATTCGTGTTGTGAAAATGGTTAAGTATAGTAACTTGAATTATGAATTAGTGTTGTCAAAATGGTTAAGTATAGTAACTTGAATTATGAATTAGTATTGTGAAAATGTTTAAGCGTAGTAACATGAATTATGAATTAGTGTTGTGAAAATGATTAAGTGTAGTAACTTTAATTATGAATTCGTGTTGTAAAAATGGTTAAGTATAGTAACTTGAATTATGAATTAGTGTTGTGAAAATGGTTAAGTGTAGTAATTTAATTATGAATTAGTGTTGTTAAAATAGTTAAGTATAGTAGCTCGAATTATGAAGTTGTGTTGTGAAAATGGTTAAGTTTAGTAACTTGAATAATGAATTAGTGTTGTGAAAATGTTTAAGTGTAGTAACTTGAATTATGAATTAGTGTTGTGAAAATGGTTAAGTATAGTAACTTGAATTATGAATTAGTGTTGTGAAAATGGTTAAGTATAGTAACTTGAATTATGAATTAGTGTTGTGAAAATAGTTTAGTATAGTAGCTTGAATTATGAAGTAGTGTTCTGAAAATGGTTAAGTTTAGTAACTTGAATATTGAATTAGTGTTGTGAAAATGTTTTAGTGTAGTAACTTTAATTATGAATTTGTGTTGTTAAAATAGTTATGTATAGTAGCTTGAATTATGAATTAGTGTTGTGAAAATGGTTAAGTATAGTAACTTGAATTATTAATTAGTGTTGTGAAAATGGTTAAGTATAGTAACTTTAATTATGAATTAGTGTTGTTAAAATAGTTAAGTATAGTAGCTTGAATTATGAATTAACGTTGTGAAAATGGTTAAGTATAGTAACTTCAATTATGAATTAGTGTTGTGAAAATGGTTAAGTGTAGTAACTTGAATTATGAATTAGTGTTGTGAAAATGGTTAAGTGTAGTAACTTGAATTATGAATTAGTGTTGTGAAAATGGTTAAGGGTAGTAACTTGAATTATGAATTAGTGTTGTGAAAATGATTAAGTGTAGTAACTTTAATTATGAATTTGTGTTGTGAAAATGGTTAAGTCTATTTAGTTGAAATGTGAATTATTGACTTGAAAATGTTTAAGTGTATTTAGTTGAAATGTGAATTAGTGACTTGAAAATAGTTAAGTGTAATAACTTGAATTATGAAATAGTGTTGTGAGAATGGTTAAGTATAGTAACTTGAATTATGAATTAGTGTTGTGAAAATGGTCAAGTGTAGTAACTTTAATTATGAATTAGTGTTGTTAAAATAGTTAAGTATAGTAGCTTGAATTATAAATTAGTGTTGTGAAAATAGTTAAGTGTAGTAACTTGAATTATGAAATAGTGTTGTGAAAATGTTTTAAGTATAGTAACTTGAATTATGAATTAGTGTTGTGAAAATGGTCAAGGGTAGTAACTTTAATTATGAATTAGTGTTGTTAAAATAGTTAAGTGTAATAACTTGAATTATGAAATAGTGTTGTGAAAATGGTTAAGTATAGTAACTTGAATTATGAATTAGTGTTGTGAAAATGGTCAAGTGTAGTAACTTTAATTATGAATTAGTGTTGTTAAAATAGTTAAGTATAGTAGCTTGAATTATAAATTAGTGTTGTGAAAATAGTTAAGTGTAGTAACTTGAATTATGAAATAGTGTTGTGAAAATGTTTTAAGTATAGTAACTTGAATTATGAATTAGTGTTGTGAAAATGGTCAAGGGTAGTAACTTTAATTATGAATTAGTGTTGTTAAAATAGTTAAGTATAGTAGCTTGAATTATAAATTAGTGTTGTGAAAATGGTTATGTATAGTAACTTGAATTATGAATTAACGTTGTGAAAATGGTTAAGTATAGTAACTTCAATTATGAATTTGTGTTGTGAAAATGGTTAAGTGTAGTAACCTGAATTATGAATTAGTGTTCTGAAAATGGTTAAGGGTAGTAACTTGAATTATGAATTAGTGTTGTGAAAATGATTAAGTGTAGTAACTTTAATTATGAATTTGTGTTGTGAAAATGGTTAAGTCTATTTCTTTTCTTATTTTATTGTCTTTGTGGAAGACTTCATATATTCCATCATTGTAAGCACTTTAAGCTCAACTTTAAACATTTCTAGAGAGATTCAAGGTTAGGGGTTGGTATATTTGAGTTCGTGGACTCGTTCTCGTCATTTCTACGGTACGTTTTCTTATTTTTACGGTAGTTTTAGTTACGGTGGTTGTTGGAATTGGTGTTGATATTTGAGCTAGATATTGAGCTCAAATTGAGCGGTGTTAGTTGTGACTATTGGTCACGGGGTGATTTGGGACGCTGTGACGGTTTCGGTTTTTCGATTCCGCAAGTGGGCCCCACATGGACCGTTTGGATATTTTTTTGAACTAATGCAATATGGGTATCAAAATTCATGTTTTGACATGTAGTTTATTATTTTGCTAGCGTGGCTGCAATCGGAGGTCTTTCGAAAGGGAAAGACTCCTATTTAGCAAGCTTTGGCAGGCGTTTAGCGGCGTTCAGGTAGGCTAGGCTTACCGTATACCTAGATTGAGTTTGTTTATAGTATTTGCATGTTATTATGCTAGTGTTTGGGCTGGTAGTTGTGGATTGGCACTGGCTTGCTATGACTAGGCCTTTTGGGCCGTTTAGGGCCTTGTTCGGATGTGTTTCGGGCCTGTTATCCTCGTGGTGTGCCAGATATTACTTTTATAGGGTTGGTTAATATTGTACCGCTGTTAGTAGGGGTTTGGGGAACCTTAGCCCAGACTTGGTTCCGGAACCCCGTAGTGGGCCCCGCTACTCTTCACAGTCGGTGTAGTTAGCTTTAAACCTTATTAGGCTTAGTTAAGCCCCGAGATGATCTTTTAGGATAAAATTTGTATTAAATTACCCTATTTATGCCCTTTTGACCTGTTTAGCCTTGTTAGTCCCTAATAGCACCGTATTTGACCAGGGTCGGCTAGTTTGATTTAGGATGCGGAACCGCCTTGCCATGACTTAGAATGTATACCCAGACTTGTATATACATATTGTTTATGGTAGATAGTTGACCTGAAAGGATCCCGAGATTGACTTGTAGTACGTGGTGGGTTAGCTCCTTTACTTATGTTTCGAGTTTATTTTGGGGCTGGTATGTCCCCGTTTACTTGTATTTGTGTGGATTCTGGCACTACTATGTCACTTGGTTACTGATTATTATGAGTTCCGATTCGAGTCCGGCCACTGATTATTATGAGTTCCGGTTCGAGTCCGGCATCTGGTTATGATATGATTGGAGAGTTTTGGTACTGAGTTCCGGTTCGAGTCCGGCGGTTATGATATATGTGGCCTATTGTTATTATCCACTATGTCCGGTTCAATTCCGGTGTCTGGCCTCTTGTTATTACCCATTGGTGCCGGTTCAAGCCCGGTGCACCCTTGTTGGTTATTCTGGTTACTGGATACTGATACAGCTTCGAGACACTGGTGACTATGCATTTACTATTCTTGTGTGTCCCGCCGGTTTATGGGGGTCAGGCTGGGTTATTGTTTTCTTTCGTGTGCCTATCGGGTTTATGGGGGCCCAGATAGGTTATGTTTGACTTGAGTGCTTACTTATGCATTTATTTACTCTTTACTCAGTATCGTATTTATTTATCTCCTGAGCATATCTACACGCCTCGGCAGTAGTGTATTTACTTATTATTTATACCCCGGACCTAGCATGCACCCTCGCATTTTAGCTTGCTTATATTATATTGAGCTCAGTCGGCCAATGATGCCTACTGAGTACCCGTTGCCCCGGTACTTATACTGCACTTCTGCATCTTTTTCCCCGATGCAGATCCGGGCACTAATCGATGGTTTTGACGTGACTCTCTTTCCAGCACTGACTCCAGAGCAGGGTGAGTTTACTGACGTTTGAGAAAGATCCTACTCCATCTCTATTGTATAGTCTTTTGCTCTCGAGACTGTAGTACTTGTTGTATATATTTGGTTTCTGTCTTATTTTTTTTTGACATGTCTAGTAGTGGCTCTTGTACCGACTTCACCAGGTCTTGGGAGGGGTTCTGGACTTTATATACATTGTCCTCTTCCTTCTCAGTCTTAGCATGTTTATAAATATGGTTATGGTTACTTCCACTTCATCTCTGTTTCCTGAGATTCCACCCGTTAGCCTGTCGCTTGTCGCTCCGGGCTAGGGTTTGGCTTGCCTATTGGTGGGTTACGGTAGGCGCCATCATGACCCACATATTGGGTTGTGACAGCTTGGTATCAGAGCCTAGGTTGTCTAGGTAGTGTCGGTACATGGGCCAATGTTTAGTAGAGTCTTGTGGATCGGTGCGGGGACGCCTGTATCCTATCTTCGGGAGGCTACAGAGCATTCTTAGGGGAGTCTCTTATTTTCTTGCCTCATGTCCATGCGTTGAGTCTATGTTGGTTTCTGATTTTCATTTTGTTCACTCTTTATGCAGATGGTTAGGACGCAGGGTGCGAGACCCGAGGGTCAGGACCCCGAGCCTACAGCGAGGGCTCCTGTTAGGGGCCGAGGTCGACCCAGAGGTCGGGGGCAGGGCAGACCAGCAGCCCCAGGCCGAGATCATGCTAGGGATCAGTTACCCGATCCCGTTATAGCTCCAGATGTTCCGCCTCCGCAGCAGCCGGTGGGCCAGGGAGCAGCCCAGGCTCCACCTAGATTTATAGATGCTTCTTTGCTCCGAGGTACATTACTTCAGTTGTTGGGGATAGTTGGAGGTCCGTCAGCCGAGGGAGCCCAACCAGCAGTACAGGGAGTTGGTGTTGGGGCGCAGCCTGCAGCTGCAGCACCCAGAGTTGAGATTCCGCCAGCACCGGTAGCTCCACAGCCAGTTATAGATCAGCTTGCTATGTCTGTCGATGAGCAGAAGATGTTGGGGCGTTTCTTGAGGTTGACTCCACCGAGATTTGCTGGTACTCCGGGTGAGGATGCATATGAGTTCTTGTCCAGCTGCGAGGATAGATTGCAAAATTTGGGATTGGTACAGTCTCGTGGTGTTGATTTCGTGGCATATCAGTTTGATACTGCAGCGAGGAGATGGTGGAGGGGATATCTTGACTCCAGGCCAGCAGGATCTCCGCCGGTTACCTGGACCCAGTTCTCTGAGATCTTCTTGGGAAAGTATATGCCTCGTACTATGCAGGAACGACTCAGGGATGAGTTCTCCAGATTGACTCAGGGTTCGTTATCTGTCGCCGAGTATGAGGTGAGATTTCATGATCTTGCTAGGCACGCTACTTCTATTTTGCCTGATGAGTACGACAGAGTTAGATGTTTTGTCAGGGGACTGAGATTGCCACTCCGCAGGGCTACCCAGAGTTTAGTGACTTCAGGGAAGTCATTCGCAGAGATTATTGAGCATGTATACTCTATTGAGGAGATGGATCGCGAGGCCCAAGGGGGCAGCGATAAGAGACCTCGTGTCCAGGGTAGTTTCAGTGGGAGCCATAGTGGTTCGCAATTCAAAGGTCGTGGTTTCCAATTTCAGGGTAGGTACCCTCATCAGCAGCAACAGTCTTTTCAGCGACAGGGTCAGCCTAGTAGGCCCGTACAGTCAGCTTTGCAGATATCTGATAGGGGTCAGCCCACCTATAGTGGTTCTGTTAGCCAGCCTCAGGGGCGTGGTCAACCCAGTTCATCTGCTAGAGGTGGTCATATTGGATCTTCTAGGCCGAGCAGGGAGCCAGGAGCATGTTATACTTGTGGGGTTTTCGGTCATTTCGCGCGTGAGTGTCCTCAGCGCAGGGCTATTGAGCCTTCAGTTCAGACAGCACAGCACAACAGATCTGTACCGCCAGTAGGCAGAGGTGGTGCACAGGGTCGTCGGGGTGGTCCCCAGGGTTCTCGAGGTGGAGCACAGGGAGGTCGGACTGGTAGTCAGGTTGGTACTCAGACTAGTGGTAGCCAGCGTCGGTTGTATGCCGTACCAGCTAGGCCAGAGGCTGAGGCTTCGGATGCGGTGATTACAGGTACGATTTCCATATGCCGTCAGCCAGCTTCTGCATTATTTGATCCCGGATCCACGTTTTCTTATGTATCTACTTATTATGCACCACGGTTGGGTTTATGTTCTGAGTTATTATCTGTGCCCTTACGTGTATCTACCCCCGTTGGTGATTCTTTAGTAGTGGATCGGGTATATAGATCATGTCTGGTGACTATTCAGGAGTTTGAGACTCAGGTTGATTTTATTGTATTGGCCATGGTAGATTTTGATGTGATTCTGGGCATGGACTGGTTGTCTTTTCATCATGCAGTCTTGGATTGCTTTGCCAAGACTGTGACCTTAGCCATGCCTGGTGTACCCCCGGTAGTGTGGCAGGGTTCTGTTAGCCGCACACCGACGGGGATTATTTCATATGTTCGGGCTCGTAGATTGATGGTGAGGGGTTGTGATTCATTCCTTGCTTATGTTCGGGATGCTAGCATTGAGAGTTCGTCACTTGACTCTGTCCTTATTGTTCGTGAGTTTCCTGATGTATTCCCGACTGACCTACCTGGCCTTCCTCCTGAGCGTGATATAGAGTTTATTATTGACCTCGAGCCGGGCACCCGACCTATTTCTATGGCTCCGTATCGTATGGCTCCTGCTGAGTTGAGGGAGCTGAGTATTCAGCTTAAGGATCTTTTGGGGAAGGGTTTTATTAGGCCGAGTGTGTCGCCTTGGGGTGCTCCAGTTCTTTTTGTAAAGAAGAAGGATGGGTCTATGCGAATGTGTATTGATTACAGGCAGCTAAATAAGGTGACAGTAAAGAATAAGTATCCGATACCTCGTATTGACGATTTGTTTGATCAACTTCAGGGTGCAGCAGTATTCTCAAAAATAGATTTGAGATCTGGATACCATCAGTTGAGAGTTAGGGCTGAGGACATCCCAAAGACAGCCTTCAGGACTCGATACGGCCATTATGAGTTCCTGGTGATGTCTTTTGGGTTGACTAATGCCCCAGCAGCTTTCATGGATTTGATGAATCGTGTATTCAGGCCATACTTGGACTCCTTTATGATTGTGTTTATTGATGACATCTTGGTTTATTCGAGGAGTAACGAGGAGCATGAGCAGCATTTGAGGATTGTGCTCCACACTTTGAGAGATCATCGGCTGTATGCCAAGTTCTCAAAGTGTGAGTTCTGGCTTGAGTCTGTAGCTTTCTTGGGCCATGTTGTGTCCAGACACGGTATCATGGTAGACCCAGCAAAGATTGAGGCTATTAGAGGTTGGGCTAGGCCCACGTCACCTACCGAGGTTCGCAGCTTTGTTGGGTTGGTAGGATACTACAGGCGATTTGTTGAGGGCTTCTCGTCTATTGCATCTCCTATGACCAGACTGACCAGGAAGGAGGTTCCATTTCAGTGGTCTGAGGATTGTGAGGCAAGCTTTCTGAAGCTCAAGGATCGACTTACTTCTGCCCCTGTGTTAACTCTTCCAGTTTAGGGCGAGGGTTTTACCGTGTATTGTGATGCGTCTGGTATTGGTTTGGGATGTGTTCTGATGCAGCAGGGTCGTGTTATTGCTTATGCATCGAGGCAGCTGAAGGTGCACGAATGTAATTATCCCACTCATGACTTAGAATTAGCAGCGGTAGTATTTGCACTGCGGATTTGGAGGCATTATCTATACGGTGTGCATTGTGAGATCTTTACAGACCACCGCAGTCTTCAGCATATTATGACTCAGAGGGATCTTAATTCGAGGCAACGCAGGTGGATTGAGTTGCTGAAGGACTATGATATCTCTATTCTCTATCATCCGGGCAAGGCGAATGTGGTAGCAGATGCCTTGAGTCGGAAGGCAGTGAGTATGGGTAGCTTAGCCTTCATTCTAGTCTCTCAGCGGCCGTTGTCTTTGGACATTCAGTCCTTAGCTAACTCGATGGTGCGTTTGGATATTTTTGACCCCAAAAGGGTTATCGCTTGTGTTGGTGCGAGATCTACTTTGCTGGAGCAGATTCAGAGTCGTCAATTTGAGGATAGCGGTCTCCGTAGAATTCGAGATCAGGTATTGAGGGGTGAGTCTGAGAAAGCTACCTTGGGTTCTGATGGTGTTCTGAGGTTTGACGGTCGTATTTGTGTTCCGAGGGTTGAAGATTTAATTTGATTGATTTTGCCTGAGGCTCACAGTTCTAGATATTCTATTCACCCCGGGACAGCTAAGATGTATCGGGATCTGAGACAACACTATTGGTGGAGTGGTATGCGGAGAGACATAGCAGGGTTTGTAGCTCGATGCCTTTGTTGTCAGCAGGTAAAGGCCGAGCACCAGAGACCTGGTGGTCTACTGTAATGACCTTCCCGGTCATTTACCTCCTTTTCGTGCGTTCTCAGCGTTTAGAGCTTTTCTATAACTGCCCTAAGTTATTTATGACTTGCTGGGACTGACAGTTCGGTTCCCGGGCAGTTCGTTTGAGAATATTATTTACACCGAGCTCGTTGTAAAATATTAAATTAAATTTGAATTTGGTAAAATGACATAGTTAATTACCTTTCAAAAATGTTTATGATATTTGTAAAATTCTTTAGTTATGATGTGTCTATATTACTTTAATAATAAGTTTATAATTTAGTAATATTTTTAAATGGAGATAGTAATTTAGTAATATTTTTAAATGGTACTGAGTTCCGGTTCGAGTCCGGCGGTTATGATATATGTGGCCTATTGTTATTATCCACTATGTCCGATTCGATTCCGGTGTCTGGCCTCTTGTTATTACCCATTGGTGCCGGTTCAAGCCCGGTGCACCCTTGTTGGTTATTCTGGTTACTGGATACTGATACAGCTTTGAGACACTGGTGACTATGCATTTACTATTCTTGTGTGTCCCGCCGGTTTATGGGGGCCAGGCTGGGTTATTGTTTTCTTTCGTGTGCCTATTGGGTTTATGGGGGCCCAGATAGGTTATGTTTGACTTGAGTGCTTACTTATGCATTTATTTACTCTTTACTCAGTATCGTATTTATTTATCTCCTGAGCATATCTACACGCCTCGGCAGTAGTGTATTTACTTATTATTTATACCCCGGACCTAGCATGCACCCTCGCATTTTAGCTTGCTTATATTATATTGAGCTCAGTCGGCCGATGATGCCTACTGAGTACCCGTTGCCCCGGTACTCATACTGCACTTCTGCATCTTTTTCCCCGATGCAGATCCGGACACTAGTCGACGGTTTTGACGTGACTCTCTTTCCAGCACTTACTCCGGAGCAGGGTGAGCTTACTGACGTCCGAGGCAGATCCTACTCCATCTCTATTGTATAGTCTTTTGCTCTCGAGACTGTAGTACTTGTTGTATATATTTGTTTTCTGTCTTATTTTTTTTTGACATGTCTAGTAGTGGTTCTTGTACCGACTTCACCAGATCTTGGGAGGGGTTCTCACCTGTATATATTGTCCTCTTCCTTCTCAGTCTTGGTATGGATATATATTTTGATTTTGTTTTTTTTGTATTTCTAGCATGTTTATTAGTATGGTTACTTCCACTTCATCTCTGTTTCCTGAGATTCCACCCGTTAGCCTGTCGCTTGTCGCTCCGGGCTAGGGTTTGGCTTGCCTATTGGTGGTTTACGGTAGGCGCCATCAGGACTCAAAAAAATCGGGTCGTGACATCTACTTCATCCGTTACCCATTCCTGAGTGGAAGTGGGAGCGGATCACGATGGATTTCGTTGGTAGGTTACCTCGCACCTCTCGTGGCTTTGATAGTATTTGGGTTGTTGTAGCTCGGTTGACTAAGTCCGCGCACTTTATCCCTGTTCGAACTTCCTACAGTGCTGAGAAGTTAGCTCGTGTATATATTCAGGAGGTAGTTCGCCTACACGGAGTGCCGGTGTCTATTATCTCAGACAGAGGGTCTCAGTTTACCTCCAGTTTCTGGCAGGCTTTCCAGGAGGAGTTGGGTACTCAAGTGGACCTCAGTACTGCGTTTCATCCTCAGACCGACGGGCAGTCAGAGCAGACTATTCAGGTGTTAGAGGATATGCTCCGTGCTTGTGTGTTAGACTTTGGGGGTCAGTGGGATCAATTCTTGCCTTTAGCGGAATTCGCGTATAATAATAGCTTCCACTCCAGCATTCAGATGGCTCCGTTCGAGGCTTTATATGGCAGACGGTGTCGGTCTCCAGTTGGTTGGTTCGAAACTTCGGAGGTCAGTCCTCATGGCACAGATTTGCTCCGAGAGTCTTTGGACCGAGTTCGGGTGATTTAAGACAGGCTGCGGACAGCTCAGAGTAGACAGAGGAGTTATGCTGACCGTAGACGTCATCCGTTGAGATTCAGAGTTGGTGATAGGGTCTTCTTATGAGTATCGCCAATGAAGGGCGTGATACGATTCGGTAGGAGGGGCAAGCTTAGCCCTAGGTATATTGGACCCTTTGAGATTCTTCGGACAATCGGGGAGGTAGCATATGTACTGGCCTTACCTCCGACCTTTTCAGCTATCCACCCAGTATTTCATGTTTCTATGCTGCGACAATATATCCCGGATGAGTCGCATGTGCTTCAGTGGGACTCGGTTCAGTTAGACGAGAAGTTAGCATTTGTTGAGGAGCCTGTGTCCATTTTAGCCAGAGATGTCAGACGATTATGCTCCTGGGAAATTCCAGTGGTTAAGGTACAATGGCGTCACCGTCCAGTTGAGGAGGCTACTTGGGAGCTTGAACGTGACATGCGAACCCAGTATCCCTACTTGTTTACGTCTTCAGGTATATGCTTATTCATGACTTTCGCGGACGAAAGTCCTTTTAGTAGTGGATATTGTAATGACCTTCCCGGTCATTTACCTCCTTTTCGTGCGTTCTCAGCGTTTAGAGCTTTTCTATAACTGCCCCAAGTTATTTATGACTTGCTGGGACTGACAGCTCGGTTCCCGGGCAGTTCGTTTGAGCATATTATTTAGACCGAGCTCGTTGTAAAATATTAAATTAAATTTGAATTTGGTAAAATGACATAGTTAATTACCTTTCAAAAATGTTTATGATATTTGTAAAATTCTTTAGTTATGATGTGTCTATATTACTTTAATAATAAGTTTATAATTTAGTAATATTTTTTAAATGGAGATAGTAAATCTAATTTTGTTGACATAATATTTTTTTTTATTTTATAGAGGTTTTATTCAAAATAATTTTCTATTCATGATGGTATATTTAAAATATTGTATTTATTTTATCACGAGCCTATGCAATATCCGAATATATATATATATGGAGAGTGAAAATGGATAAGGCCATGTGTATGTTACATTAATTAGTCTTTGACTATGAGATTTCTTTCTTGTTTGGAGTTGGTACGTGTATTACATATATATATATATATATATATATATATATATATATATATATATATATATACTTTCTTTTCTTATTTTATTGTCTTTGTGGAAGACTTCATATATTCCATCATTGTAAGCACTTTAAGCTCATCTTTAAACATTTCTAGAGAGATTCAAGGTTAGGGGTTGGTATATTTGAGTTCGTGGACTCGTTCTCGTCATTTCTACGGTACGTTTTCTTATTTTTACGGTAGTTTTAGTTACGGTGGTTGTTGGAATTGGTGTTGATATTTGAGCTAGATATTGAGCTCAAATTGAGCGGTGTTAGTTGTGACTATTGGTCACGGGGTGATTTGGGACGCTGTGACGGTTTCGGTTTTTCAATTCCGCAAGTGGGCCCCACATGGACCGTTTGGATATTTTTTTGAACTAATGCAATATGGGTATCAAAATTCATGTTTTGACATGTAGTTTATTATTTTGCTAGCGTGGCAGCAATCGGAGGTCTTGCGAAAGGGAAAGACTCCTATTTAGCAAGCTTTGGCAGGCGTTTAGCGGCGTCCAGGTAGGCTAGGCTTACCGTATACCTAGATTGAGTTTGTTTATAGTATTTGCATGTTATTATGCTAGTGTTTGGGCTGGTAGTTGTGGATTGGCACTGGCTTGCTATGACTAGGCCTTTTGGGCCGTTTAGGGCCTTGTTCGGATGTGTTTCGGGCCTGTTATCCTCGTGGTGTGCCAGATATTACTTTTATAGGGTTGGTTAATATTGTACCGCTGTTAGTAGGGGTTTTGGGAACCTTAGCCCAGACTTGGTTTCGAAACCCCGTAGTGGGCCCCGCTACTCTTCACAGTCGGTGTAGTTAACTTTAAACCTTATTAGGCTTAGTTAAGCCCCGAGATGATCTTTTAGGATAAAATTTGTATTAAATTACCCTATTTATGCCCTTTTGACCTGTTTAGCCTTGTTTGTCCCTAATAGCACCGTATTTGACCGGGGTCGGCTAGTTTGATTTAGGATGCGGAACCGCCTTACCATGACTTAGAATGTATACCCAGACTTGTATATACATATTGTTTATGGTAGATAGTTGACCTGAAAGGATCCCGAGATTGACTTGTAGTACGTGGTGGGTTAGCTCCTTTACTTATGTTTCGAGTTTATTTTGGGGCTGGTATGTCCCCGTTTACTTGTATTTGTGTGGATTCTGGCACTACTATGTCACTTGGTTACTGATTATTATGAGTTTCGATTCGAGTCCGGCCACTGATTATTATGAGTTCCGGTTCGAGTCCGGCATCTGGTTATGATATGATTGGAGAGTTTTGGTACTGAGTTCCGATTCGAGTCCGGTGGTTATGATATATGTGGCCTATTGTTATTATCCACTATGTCCGATTCGATTCCAGTGTCTGGCCTCTTGTTATTACCCATTGGTGCCGGTTCAAGCCCGGTGCACCCTTGTTGGTTATTCTGGTTACTGGATACTGATACAGCTTTGAGACACTGGTGACTATGCATTTACTATTCTTGTGTGTCCCGACGGTTTATGGGGGCCAGGCTGGGTTATTGTTTTCTTTCGTGTGCCTATTGGGTTTATGGGGGCCTAGATAGGTTATGTTTGACTTGAGTGCTTACTTATGCATTTATTTACTCTTTACTCAGTATCGTATTTATTTATCTCCTGAGCATATCTACACGCCTCGGCAGTAGTGTCTTTACTTATTATTTATACCCCGGACCTAGCATGCACCCTCGCATTTTAGCTTGCTTATATTATATTGAGCTCAGTCGGCCAATGATGCCTACTGAGTACCCGTTGCCCCGGTACTCATACTGCACTTCTGCATCTTTTTCCCCGATGCAGATTCGGGCACTAGTCGACGATTTTGACGTGACTCTCTTTCCAGCACTGACTCCGGAGCAGGGTGAGTTTACTGACGTCCGAGGCAGATCCTACTCCATCTCTATTGTATAGTCTTTTGCTCTCGAGACTGTAGTACTTGTTGTATATATTTGTTTTCTGTCTTATTTTTTTTTGACATGTCTAGTAGTGGCTCTTGTACCGACTTCACCAGGTCTTGGGAGGGGTTCTGGACTTTATATACATTGTCCTCTTCCTTCTCAGTCTTAGCATGTTTATAAATATGGTTATGGTTACTTCCACTTCATCTCTGTTTCCTGAGATTCCACCCGTTAGCCTGTCGCTTGTCGCTCCGGGCTAGGGTTTGGCTTGCCTATTGGTGGGTTACGGTAGGCGCCATCAGGACTCAAAAAATTGGGTCGTGACAAAATGTTTAAGTGTATTTAGTTGAAATGTGAATTAGTGACTTGAAAATAGTTAAGTGTAGTAACTTGAATTATGAAATAGTGTTGTGAAAATGGTTAAGTATAGTAACTTGAATTATGAATTAGTGTTGTGAAAATGGTCAAGTGTAGTAACTTTAATTATGAATTAGTGTTGTTAAAATAGTTAAGTATAGTAGCTTGAATTATAAATTAGTGTTGTGAAAATGGTTAAGTGTAGTAACTTGAATTATGAAATAGTGTTGTGAAAATGGTTAAGTATAGTAACTTGAATTATGAATTAGTGTTGTGAAAATGGTCAAGTGTAGTAACTTTAATTATGAATTAGTGTTGTTAAAATAGTTAAGTATAGTAGCTTGAATTATAAATTAGTGTTGTGAAAATGGTTAAGTATAGTAACTTGAATTATGAATTCGTGTTGTGAAAATGGTTAAGTATAGTAACTTGAATTATGAATTAGCGTTGTGAAAATGGTTAAGTACAGTAACTTGAATTATGAATTAGTGTTGTGAAAATGGTTAAGTATAGTAACTTGAATTATGAATTAGCGTTGTGAAAATGGTTAAGTCAATTTAGTTGAAATGTGAATTATTGAATTGAAAATGATTAAGTGTATTTAGTTGAAAAGTGAATTATTGACTTGAAAATGTTAAAGTGTATTTAGTTGAAATGTGAATTAGTGACTTGAAAATAGTTAAGTGTAGTAACTTGAATTATGAAATAGTGTTGTGAAAATGGTTAAGTATAGTAACTTGAATTATGAATTAGTGTTGTGAAAATGGTTTAGTATAGTAACTTGAATTATGAATTAGTGTTGTGAAAATGGTTAAGTATAGTAACTTTAATTATGAATTAGTGTTGTTAAAATAGTTAAGTATAGTAGCTTGAATTATGAAGTAGTGTTGTGAAAATGGTTAAGTTTAGTAATCTGAATAATGAATTAGTGTTGTGAAAATGTTTAAGTATAGTAACTTTAATTATGAATTAGTGTTGTGAAAATGGTTAAGTGTAGTAACTTTAATTATGAATTCGTGTTGTGAAAATGGTTAAGTATAGTAACTTGAATTATGAATTAGTGTTGTGAAAATGGTTAATTGTAGTAACTTTAATTATGAATTAGTGTAACGACCCTCCAAGTCATTTTGTGAATTTTTCTTATTTTGATCCTCCTCGTAGTTTTTAGACATAATTTATGACTTTTGGGAATGGATAGTACGGACCTCGAGGTGTTCGGGAGCGATTTGAGTCATTGGTTGAATTCTTGAGCTTTAATAAAGTTAAGCCCGGTCTTGGTCAACCTTCGATCGAGACGACCTCGGATTAGTGTTGTAATGTTTCCAATAGGTCCGGGACGTAAATTTTAGTCAATTTACATATTTGGGTTATTTGTTTTTAAGGTTCCGAACAAATTTCGAGGATCTAATAGAAGTTTTGGTTATTTTAGACATTATTTTAGTTGATGGTTAATGGGCCAAATTCACCTATTCTTATTTCACATGACCCATGTATATAAAATAAACTTAAGTGGGAAGGGTTCAAAATAAAATTATAATAGTAACATTAAAAGGGTCGCAAAAGGGAAGCAGCAGTTGCAGTTATTTTTCCTTTTCTTTTCACGGTTTTGGGCATATTCAGGTTAGCCGGCGAGTTGCTTTCTGTGATGATTTATTCTTTTCAGTACTACTAGGTTACTACTAGGTTCCGTGTAAAATTATTGAATTAACATTGTTACATATCATTGAGCACTAATGATGTGAAAAGTAAATCTCAAGTATTGTATATAGTGGCCATACAGGTGATTTGGCAGAGTTAGGTGTGGAAATTTATAGTTTATTGACTTTGATAATAAAAGTGTATTGATTAGAATACATTAAACAATGATGAATCATGCTAATGGAATAATGGATGTAGAAATTAGTAGTGCTGCTAGGCGTTAATTGGTATGGTTTTGTGCACCGGTAGTGGTAAAAACTTTTGGGTAAGAGTTCAGGAGATTAATAAGTAGTATCAAGGGTTTTACATCTTATTATTTTTATTTTTATTTTCCTTTCGTGATTTGCTTTATATTTTGGGATTTAGAAAGATTGACAGGCCTAGGATTTTTTTTTTAGAGTAAAAATTTATGAAATGGGTGTCAGTAGATCCGTACTCTTATGGAGATTATGTATTTGAACAGATTTTGACCATTCGGAGACTTTATGTAAGGGCAAGCTCGTTAATTGACGCTTGGCTTCAGTTTGAGGCAAGTTGAGACTTTCTTAGATTCTTTTTCAAAGTGCTTATGTGTTAGTTATGTGTAATAGGGGTAATGGAAATGGGGGGCCCGTATAGATGAAGTGACGAGCATCTATGCGGGTACCAGTGTTATTTGAGGGTTAAAAGTATTTCATGGCCTGTTTTGAACCGTTTTCCTTATTTGCTAGCATGATTAGGCAGATTTGCTATTGTAAATAAATTATTGAAAATGCTAGCTAAGGAGAATACTCCTGCTTGATAAGTTGAGTTGATTTTGCAATTGATATCTATATGGCATAAGACATGAAATGCTTTGCTTAATTTTATTGTTGGTTTGGGATCGGAGTTGCACGCCTGCACATCATGCATTGCATTTCATATGGGGTCGGAGTGCACGCCTGCACATTATTATCTATTATTGGGGTCGGAGTGCACGCCTGCACAATATATTTATTGGGATCGGAGTGCACGCCTACACAGTACATGGACCTTGTGAGTCCCCCATGGGTCCTGACTTTGAAGCCATTGCTCGGTAGGTGTGTACACAACATATGCATTGCATTGCATTCATCCTTTTCTTGTTCAGATTGAGTAAGGTGTAAATGTTGATTTTGTACTAGTTAATGAGTACTTGAATATCTGTTTCTTGATCTCACTGTATTAAAGAATTCTGGGACTGTGTTACGATATCTTTATGACTATTAGACTTGATTATTATGTGGGGTTAGGGTGTCTTTCTGAGTACAGGTTGCATGGTAGTTTTAGAGGTTTGACGTGGTGTCACTCGTCACCACTTTGAATTAGGGTCGGTCGACGATGCTTGCTGAGTACACGTGGTTCCGTACTCACCCTTGCTTTTTCTGCACCCTCCGTGCAGGTACCGATCCGACAGTCTCTGGGCATTGATTCTTGTGGCTTCCTCTGTGTTAGCATCTTTGGAGATTCGAGGTAGCTGCTATTGATTTCAGAGACTACTGAAATCTCCTCCACTCTTATCTTTATGCATTTTTCCGCATTTTAAGATACTCAGACCTTTCTTTGATTTCGGTATTTAGAGGCTTGTATTAGTGACTACCAGATCTGGGATTATCTATATTTCAACTACAATACTCTATTAGTCCACTTTGGGAGATTATATGGGTTTTATATTGCTCTTATTTCTTCCGCTTTTATACATTTGGGATAATATATTTGAGATTGTGTCTTTGGCTTACCTATCACAGAGGGTTGGATAGGTGCCATCACGGTCCAAATTTTGGGTTGTGACAATTAGTGTTGTTAAAATAGTTAAGTATAGTAGCTTGAATTATGAAGTTGTGTTGTGAAAATGGTTAAGTTTAGTAACTTGAATAATGAATTAGTGTTGTGAAAATGTTTAAGTGTAGTAACTTGAATTATGAATTAGTGTTGTGAAAATGGTTAAGTATAGTAACTTGAATTATGAATTAGTGTTGTGAAAAATGGTTAAGTATAGTAACTTGAATTATGAATTAGTATTGTGAAAATAGTTAAGTATAGTAGCTTGAATTATGAAGTAGTGTTGTGAAAATGGTTAAGTTTAGTAACTTGAATAATGAATTAGTGTTGTGAAAATGTTTTAGTGTAGTAACTTTAATTATGAATTTGTGTTGTTAAAATTGTTAAGTATAGTAGCTTGAATTATGAATTAGTGTTGTGAAATGGTTTAGTATAGTAACTTGAATTATGAATTAGTGTTGTGAAAATGGTTAAGTATAGTAACTTTAATTATGAATTAGTGTTGTTAAAATAGTTAAGTATAGTAGCTTGAATTATGAAGTAGTGTTGTGAAAATGGTTAAGTTTAGTAACCTGAATAATGAATTAGTGTTGTGAAAATGTTTAAGTGAGGTAACTTTAATTATGAATTTGTGTTGTTAAAATAGTTAAGTATAGTAGCTTGAATTATGAATTAGTGTTGTGAAAATGGTTAAGTATAGTAACTTGAATTATGAATTAGTGTTGTGAAAATGGTTAAGTATAGTAACTTGAATTATGAATTAGCGTTGTGAAAATGGTTAAGTCTATTTAGTTGAAATGTGAATTATTGAATTGAAAATGATTAAGTGTATTTAGTAGAAAAGTGAATTATTGACTTGAAAATGTTTAAGTGTATTTAGTTGAAATGTGAATTAGTGACTTGAAAATAGTTAAGTGTAGTAACTTGAATTATGAAATAGTGTTGTGAAAATGTTAAGTATAGTAACTTGAATTATGAATTAGTGTTGTGAAAATGGTTAAGTCTATTTAGTTGAAATGTGAATTATTGAATTGAAAATGGTTAAGTGTATTTAGTTGAAATGTGAATTAGTGACTTGAAAATGGTTAAGTGTAGTAACTTTAATTATGAATTTGTGTTGTTAAAATAGTTAAGTATAGTAGCTTGAATTATGAATTAGTGTTGTGAAAATGGTTAAGTATAGTAACTTTAATTATGAATTAGTGTTGTGAAAATGGTTAAGTGTAGTAACTTGATTATTATGAATTAGTGTTGTGAAAATGGTTAAGTGTAGTAACTTTAATTATGAATTAGTGTTGTTAAAATAGTTAAGTATAGTAACTTGAATTATGAATTCGTGATGAAAATGGTTAAGTGTAGTAACTAGAATTATGAATTAGTGTTGTGAAAATGGTTAAGTGTAGTAACTTGAATTATGAATTAGCGTTGTGAAAATGGTTAAGTCTATTTAGTTGAAATGTGAATTATTGAATTGAAAATGATTAAGTGTATTTAGTTGAAATGTGAATTATTGACTTGAAAATGTTTAAGTGTATTTAGTTGAAATGTGAATTAGTGACTTGAAAATAGTTAAGTGTAGTAACTTGAATTATGAATTAGTGTTGTGAAAATGGTTAAGTATAGTAACTTGAATTATGAATTAGTGTTGTGAAAATGGTTAACGGTAGTAACTTGAATTATGAATTAGTGTTGTGAAAATGATTTAAGTGTAGTAACTTTAATTATTAATATGTGTTGTTAAAATGGTTAAGTATAGTAACTTGAATTATGAATTAGTGTTGTGAAAATGGTTAAGTATAGTAACTTGAATTATGAATTCGTGTTGTGAAAATGGTTAAGGGTAGTAACTTGAATTATGAATTAGTGTTGTGAAAATGATTAAGTGTAGTAACTTTAATTATGAATTTGTGTTGTTAAAATAGTTAAGTATAGTAGCTTGAATTATGAATTAGTGTTGTGAAAATGGTTAAGTATAGTAACTTGAATTATGAATTAGTGTTGTGAAAATGGTTAAGTATAGTAACTTGAATTATGAATTAGCGTTGTGAAAATGGTTAAGTATAGTAACTTGAATTATGAATTAGCGTTGTGAAAATGGTTAAGGGTAGTAACTTGATTATTATGAATTAGTGTTGTGAAAATGATTAAGTGTAGTAACTTTAATTATGAATTTGTGTTGTTAAAATAGTTAAGTATAGTAGCTTGAATTATGAATTAGTGTTGTGAAAATGGTTAAGTATAGTAACTTGAATTATGAATTAGCGTTGTGAAAATGGTTAAGTCTATTTAGTTGAAATATGAATTATTGAATTGAAAATGGTTAAGTGTATTTAGTTGAAATGTGATTTATTGACTTGAAAATGTTTAAGTGTATTTAGTTGAAATGTGAATTAGTGACTTGAAAATGGTTAAGTGTAGTAACTTGAATTATGAAATAATGTTGTGAAAATGGTTAAGTATAGTAACTTAAATTATGAATTAGTGTTGTTAAAATAGTTAAGTATAGTAGCTTGAATTATGAATTAGTGTTGTGAAAATGGTTAAGTGTAGTAACTTGAATTATGGATTAGTGTTGTGAAAATGGTTAAGTATAGTAACTTGAATTATGAATTAGTGTTGTGAAAATGGTTAACTTTAGTAACCTGAATAATGAATTAGTGTTGTCAAAATGTTTAGTGTAGTAACTTTAATTATGAATTTGTGTTGTTAAAATAGTTAAGTATAGTAGCTTGAATTATGAATTAGTGTTGTGAAAATGGTTAAGTATAGTAACTTGAATTATGAATTAGCGTTGTGAAAATGGTTAAGTCTATTTAGTTGAAATATGAATTATTGAATTGAAAATGGTTAAGTGTATTTAGTTGAAATGTGATTTATTGACTTGAAAATGTTTAAGTGTATTTAGTTGAAATGTGAATTAGTGACTTGAAAATGGTTAAGTGTAGTAACTTGAATTATGAAATAGTGTTGTGAAAATGGTTAAGTATAGTAACTTGAATTATGAATTAGTGTTGTTAAAATAGTTAAGTATAGTAGCTTGAATTATGAATTAGTGTTGTGAAAATGGTTAAGTGTAGTAACTTGAATTATGAATTAGTGTTGTGAAAATGGTTAAGTATAGTAACTTGAATTATGAATTTGTGTTGTGAAAAGGGTTAAGTATAGTAACTTTAATTATGAATTAGTGTTGTGAAAATGGTTAAGTGTAGTAACTTGATTATTATGAATTAGTGTTGTGAAAATGGTTAAGTGTAGTAACTTTAATTATGAATTAGTGTTGTTAAAATAGTTAAGTATAGTAACTTGAATTATGAATTCGTGATGAAAATGGTTAAGTGTAGTAACTTGAATTATGAATTAGTATTGTGAAAATGGTTAAGTGTAGTAACTTTAATTATGAATTAGTGTTGTGACTTTAATTATGAATTTGTGTTGTTAAAATAGTTAAGTATAGTAGCTTGAATTATGAAGTAGTGTTGTGAAAATGGTTAAGTTTAGTAACTTGAATAATGAATTAGTGTTGTGAAAATGTTTTAGTGTAGTAACTTTAATTATTAATTTGTGTTGTTAAAATAGTTAAGTATAGTAGCATGAATTATGAATTAGTGTTGTGAAATGGTTTAGTATAGTAACTTGAATTATGAATTAGTGTTGTGAAAATGGTTAAGTATAGTAACTTTAATTATGAATTAGTGTTGTTAAAATAGTTAAGTATAGTAGCTTGAATTATGAAGTAGTGTTGTGAAAATGGTTAAGTTTAGTAACTTGAATTATGAAATAGTGTTGTGAAAATGTTTTAAGTATAGTAACTTGAATTATGAATTTGTGTTGTGAAAAGGGTTAAGTATAGTAACTTTAATTATGAATTAGTGTTGTGAAAATGGTTAAGTGTAGTAACTTGATTATTATGAATTAGTGTTGTGAAAATGGTTAAGTGTAGTAACTTTAATTATGAATTAGTGTTGTTAAAATAGTTAAGTATAGTAACTTGAATTATGAATTCGTGATGAAAATGGTTAAGTGTAGTAACTTGAATTATGAATTAGTATTGTGAAAATGGTTAAGTGTAGTAACTTTAATTATGAATTAGTGTTGTGACTTTAATTATGAATTTGTGTTGTTAAAATAGTTAAGTATAGTAGCTTGAATTATGAAGTAGTGTTGTGAAAATGGTTAAGTTTAGTAACTTGAATAATGAATTAGTGTTGTTAAATGTTTTAGTGTAGTAACTTTAATTATTAATTTGTGTTGTTAAAATAGTTAAGTATAGTAGCATGAATTATGAATTAGTGTTGTGAAATGGTTTAGTATAGTAACTTGAATTATGAATTAGTGTTGTGAAAATGGTTAAGTATAGTAACTTTAATTATGAATTAGTGTTGTTAAAATAGTTAAGTATAGTAGCTTGAATTATGAAGTAGTGTTGTGAAAATGGTTAAGTTTAGTAACTTGAATTATGAATTAGTGTTGTTAAAATAGTTAAGTATAGTAGCTTGAATTATGAATTAGTGTTGTGAAAATGGTTAAGTGTAGTAACTTGAATTATGGATTAGTGTTGTGAAAATGGTTAAGTATAGTAACTTGAATTATGAATTTGTGTTGTGAAAAGGGTTAAGTATAGTAACTTTAATTATGAATTAGTGTTGTGAAAATGGTTAAGTGTAGTAACTTGATTATTATGAATTAGTGTTGTGAAAATGGTTAAGTGTAGTAACTTTAATTATGAATTAGTGTTGTTAAAATAGTTAAGTATAGTAACTTGAATTATGAATTCGTGATGAAAATGGTTAAGTGTAGTAACTTGAATTATGAATTAGTATTGTGAAAATGGTTAAGTGTAGTAACTTTAATTATGAATTAGTGTTGTGACTTTAATTATGAATTTGTGTTGTTAAAATAGTTAAGTATAGTAGCTTGAATTATGAAGTAGTGTTGTGAAAATGGTTAAGTTTAGTAACTTGAATAATGAATTAGTGTTGTGAAAATGTTTTAGTGTAGTAACTTTAATTATTAATTTGTGTTGTTAAAATAGTTAAGTATAGTAGCATGAATTATGAATTAGTGTTGTGAAATGGTTTAGTATAGTAACTTGAATTATGAATTAGTGTTGTGAAAATGGTTAAGTATAGTAACTTTAATTATGAATTAGTGTTGTTAAAATAGTTAAGTATAGTAGCTTGAATTATGAAGTAGTGTTGTGAAAATGGTTAAGTTTAGTAACTTGAATTATGAAATAGTGTTGTGAAAATGTTTTAAGTATAGTAACTTGAATTATGAATTTGTGTTGTGAAAAGGGTTAAGTATAGTAACTTTAATTATGAATTAGTGTTGTGAAAATGGTTAAGTGTAGTAACTTGATTATTATGAATTAGTGTTGTGAAAATGGTTAAGTGTAGTAACTTTAATTATGAATTAGTGTTGTTAAAATAGTTAAGTATAGTAACTTGAATTATGAATTCGTGATGAAAATGATTAAGTGTAGTAACTTGAATTATGAATTAGTATTGTGAAAATGGTTAAGTGTAGTAACTTTAATTATGAATTAGTGTTGTGACTTTAATTATGAATTTGTGTTGTTAAAATAGTTAAGTATAGTAGCTTGAATTATGAAGTAGTGTTGTGAAAATGGTTAAGTTTAGTAACTTGAATAATGAATTAGTGTTGTTAAATGTTTTAGTGTAGTAACTTTAATTATTAATTTGTGTTGTTAAAATAGTTAAGTATAGTAACATGAATTATGAATTAGTGTTGTGAAATGGTTTAGTATAGTAACTTGAATTATGAATTAGTGTTGTGAAAATGGTTAAGTATAGTAACTTTAATTATGAATTAGTGTTGTTAAAATAGTTAAGTATAGTAGCTTGAATTATGAAGTAGTGTTGTGAAAATGGTTAAGTTTAGTAACTTGAATTATGAATTAGTGTTGTTAAAATAGTTAAGTATAGTAGCTTGAATTATGAATTAGTGTTGTGAAAATGGTTAAGTGTAGTAACTTGAATTATGGATTAGTGTTGTGAAAATGGTTAAGTATAGTAACTTGAATTATGAATTAGTGTTGTGAAAATGGTTAACTTTAGTAACCTGAATAATGAATTAGTGTTGTGAAAATGTTTAAGTGTAGTAACTTTAATTATGAATTTGTGTTGTTAAAATAGTTAAGTATAGTAGCTTGAATTATGAATTAGTGTTGTGAAAATGGTTAAGTATAGTAACTTGAATTATGAATTAGCGTTGTGAAAATGGTTAAGTCTATTTAGTTGAAATATGAATTATTGAATTGAAAATGGTTAAGTGTATTTAGTTGAAATGTGATTTATTGACTTGAAAATGTTTAAGTGTATTTAGTTGAAATGTGAATTAGTGACTTGAAAATGGTTAAGTGTAGTAACTTGAATTATGAAATAGTGTTGTGAAAATGGTTAAGTATAGTAACTTGAATTATGAATTAGTGTTGTTAAATTAGTTAAGTATAGTAGCTTGAATTATGAATTAGTGTTGTGAAAATGGTTAAGTGTAGTAACTTGAATTATGAATTAGTGTTGTGAAAATGGTTAAGTATAGTAACTTGAATTATGAATTTGTGTTGTGAAAATGGTTAAGTATAGTAACTTTAATTATGAATTAGTGTTGTGAAAATGGTTAAGTGTAGTAACTTGATTATTATGAATTAGTGTTGTGAAAATGGTTAAGTGTAGTAACTTTAATTATGAATTAGTGTTGTTAAAATAGTTAAGTATAGTAACTTGAATTATGAATTAGTGTTGTGAAAATGGTTAAGTGTAGTAACTTGAATTATGAATTAGTATTGTGAAAATGGTTAAGTGTAGTAACTTGAATTATGAATTAGTGTTGTGACTTTAATTATGAATTTGTGTTGTTAAAATAGTTAAGTATAGTAGCTTGAATTATGAAGTAGTGTTGTGAAAATGGTTAAGTTTAGTAACTTGAATAATGAATTAGTGTTGTGAAAATGTTTTAGTGTAGTAACTTTAATTATGAATTTGTGTTGTTAAAATTGTTAAGTATAGTAGCTTGAATTATGAATTAGTGTTGTGAAATGGTTTAGTATAGTAACTTGAATTATGAATTAGTGTTGTGAAAATGGTTAAGTATAGTAACTTTAATTATGAATTAGTGTTGTTAAAATAGTTAAGTATAGTAGCTTGAATTATGAAGTAGTGTTGTGAAAATGGTTAAGTTTAGTAACTTGAATAATGAATTAGTGTTGTGAAAATGATTAAGTATAATAACTTGAATTATGAATTAGCGTTGTGAAAATGGTTAAGTATAGTAACTTGAATTATGAATTAGTGTTGTGAAAAATGGTTAAGTGTAGTAACTTGAATTATGAATTAGTGTTGTGAAAATGGTTAAATGTAGTAACTTTAATTATGAATTTGTGTTGTTAAAATAGTTAAGTATAGTAGCTTGAATTATGAATTAGTGTTGTGAAAATGGTTAAGTATAGTAACTTGAATTATGAATTAGTGTTGTGAAAATGGTTAAGTATAGTAACTTGATTATGAATTAGCGTTGTGAAAATGGTTAAGTCTATTTAGTTGAAATGTGAATTATTGAATTGAAAATGATTAAGTGTATTTAGTTGAAAAGTGAATTATTGACTTGAAAATGTTTAAGTGTATTTAGTTGAAATGAGAATTAGTGACTTGAAAATAGTTAAGTGTAGTAACTTGAATTATAAAATAGTGTTGTGAAAATGGTTAAGTATAGTAACTTGAATTATGAATTAGTGTTGTGAAAATGGTTAAGTCTATTTAGTTGAAATGTGAATTATTGAATTGAAAATGGTTAAGTGTATTTAGTTGAAATGTGAATTAGTGTCACGACCCAATTCTGAGTCATGATGGCGCCTATCGTGACCCACCAATAGGCAAGCCAAACCCTAGCCCGGAGCGACAAGCGACGGGCGGAATCTCATAAAATAGAGAAGTAGAAGTAACCGTATTTATAAACATGCTATAATGCTAAAGACAGAATCAGAATATGTATATGTACCAAGACTGAGAAGGAAGAGGACAGTATATAAAGTCAAGAACCCTTCCCAAGACCTGGTTAGGTCAGTACAGGAGCCACTACTAAACATACCCAAAATACAAGACAGAAACCAAATATGTATAACAAGTACAACAGTCTTGAGAGCAAAAGACTATACAGTAGAAGATGGAGTAGGATCTGCCTCAGACGTCAGTAAGCTCACCCTGCTCCGGAGTCAGTGCTAAGAAAAGAGTCACGTCACCACCGTCGACTAGTGCCTGGATCTGCATCGGGGAAAAAGATGCAGAAGTGCAGTATGAGTACCGGGCAACGGGTACTCAGTAGGCATCATCGGCCGACTGAGCTAAAGGTAATATAAACAGGCTAAAGTACGGGGGTGCATGCTAAGTCTGGTATAACTATAAATAATAAGTACATAAGTAGCGGTTGAGGCGTATAGACATGCTCAGGAGAAAAATAAATGCGATACTGAATAACGAGTAAATAAATGCATACGTAAACACACAAGTCAACCATAACCTATCTGGGTTCCCATAAACCCGATAGGCACACGAAAGAAAACAATAACCCAACCTGGCCCCCATAAACCGGTGGGACACACAAGAATAATAAATGCATAGTCACCAGTGTCTCGAAGCTGTGTCAGTATCCAGTAACCACAATAACCAACAAGGGTGCACCGGGCTTGAACCGGCACCAATGGGTAATAACAAGAGGCCAGACGCCGGAGTCGAACCGGAAGCAGTGGGTAATAACAAGAGGCCACATATATATCATATCTGCCGGACTCGAACCGGAACTCATATAACAACAGTATCATGATCACGGTACCCAGTACCAAAATTCTCCAATCATATAATAACCAGATGCCGGACTCAAACCGGGACTCATAATAATCAGTGGCCGGACTCGAACCGGAACTCATAGTGTATCACAATCCGGGGCCGGACTCGAACCGGAACACCCAATAGTCAATAACCAAAATCATCATACCAGAATCAGTAGCCGGACTCGAACCGGAAATCACAATAGCCAGTAACCAGAACAGAACCAAATATCATATCATATCAGATAAACGGAAAACATGCTAGTCCCAGGCCGAAACTGAAGTATAGATAAAGGAGCTAACCCATTACCTGCTACAAGGTAAGTCCCCGGGTCCTCCTAGGTCCATAGTCTACTATCATACAATATCTAAGTCAGTCCGGGTATCTAGAGTAGCTCATGACAAGGTGGGTCCTAATTCTAAGCTAAGACCAGCAATCCCGATCAAGTGCGGTGCTGTTAGGGACTAAAATGCTAAATAGGTCAACTGGGTATGATCGGGGTGAATAAATACTGTCACAAGTCTAACAGGTCACAGAGGGCTTAACTAAGCCCAAAAATGTCAACGTTCTGACAAGTCGACAAAAAAGGGTAACGGGGCCCACTACCGGGTCCCGGATACCAAGTCTGGTTATACCTGTCTAAGTCTGGGCTAAGTCTGTCTAACCCTGGACTAAGGTCCAACAATAATATTCCCCAATCAGCAGTCCATAACAAAAATACTATCCGACCCCAGATAGGTCATAAGTGGTGTACCGTAAGGATAACGGGCCTGGAATGTGTCCGAACAGCCCTATCCGGCCTAAACCACAGCAAACCACCACCTCCAAGTCTATAATTCCAGCCCACAATACCAGCACAATAGCACACATATATCACACATAAGCTCAATCTAAGTGTAAAGGAAGATAAACCTAGCCTACCTGGACGCCTGCCGCAAGCCTGCCAAGAAAACCAGCTAAATAGGAGCCTTTCCCTTTCGAGAGGCCTCCGACTGCTGCCAAGCTACCAAAATAATAAACTACATGTCAAAACATGACTATTGACACCTATATTGCATTAGTTTGGAAAAATGTCTGAACCGTCCCCGTGGGGCCCACTTGCGGAATCACGAAACTAAAATCGTCACAGCATCCCAAACAACTCCGTGACCAATAGTCACAACTAGCACCATTAAATTTGAGCTCAAAATGTAGCTCAAACATCAATATCAATCCCAAAATATACTATCGCAGACAAAAACTACCGTAAAAATAAGAAAACGTACCGTAGAAATGACGAGAACGCGTCTACGGAGCCAAATCTAACCACCCTGAATCTCAAATCTCACTATAAATGCTAAAAGGTATAAATATAGAGAAACAGAAATGTGGCAGCCTAACTTTTATTTGAAATTCTTACATTTACTTAAGTAAATGTAATGTAAGGTGTATATATATATGTGTTGGTAGGTGCATGACACCTCTTCGTGCCCTTTGCTGACTAACTACCTTCCTCCACCTCCACGTGAAAGTGGAGGTGGCAATACCCCCACCCCTCTTTAATTATTTATCCACTATGTGTATCTTCGGGTATTGCATAGGTCCGTGGTAAAATAAATATAATATTTTGAATATACCATAATTAATAGAAAATTATTTCTAACAAAACCTCTATAAAATAAAAATATTATTTTAACATATTTAAATTCACTATCTCCGTTTTAATTATTAATAGGTTATAAAACTATTATAAAATAGTATAGATATATCATAACTAAAGAAGTTTTTTATAAATTTCAAAAATATTTTCAAAAGGTAATTAACTATGTAATTTTACCAAATTTAAAATTTAATTTAATATGTTACAACGTGCTCGGTCTAAATAATATTCTCAAACGAACTGCCCGGAAACCAAAATGTCAGTCCCAGCAAGTCAAAAATGACTTGGGGCAGTTATAGAAAAGCTCTAAACGCTGAGAACACACGAAAACGAGGGAAATGACCGGGAAGGTCATTACAATATCCACTACTAAGAGGACTTTTGTCCGCGAAAGTCAAGAATAAGCATATACCTGAAGTCGTGAACAAGTAGGGATACTGGGCTCGCATGTCACGTTCAAGCTCCCAAGTAGCCTCCTCAACCGGACGGTGACGCCACTGTACCTTAACCACTGGAATATCCCGGGAGCGTAACCGTCTGACATTTCTAGCCAAAATGGATACAGGCTCCTCCACAAATGCTAACTTATCATCTAACTGAACCGAGTCCCACTGAAGCACATGCGACTCATCCGAAATGTACTGTCGCAGCATAGAAACATGAAACACTGGGTGGATAGCTGAAAATGCCGGAGGTAAAGCTAACATATAAGCGACCTCTCCAACTGTCTGCAAAATCTCAAAGGGTCCAATATATCTGGGGCTAAGCTTGCCCCTCCTACCAAACCGCATTACGCCCTTCATGGGCGATATTCGTAAGAAGACCCTATCACCCACCCTGAATTTCAATGGACGACGTCTACGGTCAGCATAACTCCTCTGTCTACTCTGAGCTGTCCGCAGCCTATCCTGAATTATTCGAACTCGGTCCAAAGATTCTCGGAGTAAATCTGTGCCACGAGGACTGACTTCTGAGGTATCGAACCAACCCACTGGAGATCGACACCGTCTCCCATACAAAGCCTCAAACGGAGCCATTTGAATGCTGGAGTGAAAGCTATTATTATACGCGAACTCGGCTAAAGGTAAGAATTGATCCCACTGACCCCCAAAGTCTAACACACAAGCGCGGAGCATATCCTCCAATACCTGAATAGTTCGTTCAGACTGCCCATCGGTTTGAGGATGAAATGCAGTGCTGAGGTCCACCTGGGTACCCAACTCTTCCTGGAAAGTCTGCCAGAAACTGGAGGTAAACTGAGACCCTCGGTCTGAGATAATAGATATTGGCACTCCATGTAGGCGGACCACCTCCTGAATATATACACGAGCTAACCTCTCAGCACTATAGGAGACTCGAACAGGGATAAAGTGTGCAGACTTAGTCAACCGGTCCACAATAACCCAAATACTATCAAAACCACGGGAGGTGCGAGGCAATCCAACAATGAAATCCATAGTGACCCGCTCCCATTTCCACTCGGGAATGGGCAATTGCTGAAGCATTCCACCAGGTCTCTGGTGCTCGGCCTTTACCTGCTGACAACAAAGGCATCGGGCTACAAACCCTGCTATATTTCTCCGCATACCGCTCCACCAATAGGCTGTCTCAGATCTCTATACATCTTAGCTGTCCCGGGGTGAATAGAATATCTAGAACTGTGAGCTTCACGCAAAATCAACTGAATTAAATCTTCAACCCTCGGGACACAAATACGACCGTCAAACCTCAGAACACCATCAGAACCCAAGGTAGCTCTCTCAGACTCACCCTTCAATACCTGATCTCGAATTCTACGGAGACCGCTATCCTCAAATTGACGACTCTGAATCTGCTCCAGCAAAGTAGATCTCGCACCAACACAAGCGATAACCCTCCTGGGGTCAGAAATATCCAAACGCACCATCGAGTTAGCTAAGGACTGAATATCCAAAGCCAACGGCCGCTGAGAGACTGGAATGAAGGCTAAGCTACCCATACTCACTGCCTTCCGGCTCAAGGCGTCCGCTACCACATTCGCCTTGCCCGGATGATAGAGAATAGAGATATCATAGTCCTTTAACAATTCAATCCATCTGCGCTGCCTCGAATTAAGATCCCTCTGAGTCATTATATGCTGAAGACTGCGGTGGTCTGTAAAGATCTCACAATGCACACCGTATAGATAATGCCTCCAAATCCGCAGTGCAAATACTACCGCTGCTAATTCTAAGTCATGAGTGGGATAATTACGTTCGTGCACCTTCAGCTGCCTCGATGCATAAGCAATGACACGACCCCGCTGCATTAAAACACATCCCAAACCGATACCAGAAGCATCACAATACACGGTGAAACCTTCACCCTCAACTGGAAGAGTCAACACAGGGGTAGAAGTAAGTCGATCCTTGAGTTTTAGAAAGCTCGCCTCACAATCCTCAGACCACTGAAATAGAACCTTCTTCCTAGTTAGTCTGGTCATAGGAGATGCAATAGACGAGAAGCCCTCAACAAATCGCCTGTAGTATCCTGCCAACCCAACAAAACTGCGAACCTCGGTAGGTGACGTGGGCCTAGCCCAACCACGAATAGCCTCAATCTTCGCTGGGTCTACCATGATACCGTGTCTAGACACAACATGGCCCAAGAAAGCTACAGATTCAAGCCAAAACTCACACTTTGAGAACTTGGCATAAAGCCGATGATCTCTCAAAGTGTGGAGCACAATCCTCAAATGCTGCTCATGCTCCTCGTTACTCCTCGAATAAACCAAGATGTCGTCAATAAACACAATCACAAAAGAGTCTAAGTATGGCCTGAATACACGATTCATCAGATCCATGAAAGCTGCTGGGGCATTAGTCAACCCAAAAGACATCACCAGGAACTCATAGTGGCTGTACCGAGTCCTGAAGGCTGTCTTAGGGATGTCCTCAGCCCTAACTCTCAACTGATGATATCCAGACCTCAAATCTATCTTTGAGAATACCGCTGCACCCTGAAGTTGATCAAACAAATCATCGATACGAGGCATAGGATACTTATTCTTCACCGTCACCCTATTTAGCTGCCTGTAATCGATACACATTCGCATAGATCCGTCCTTCTTCTTTACAAACAGAACTGGAGCACCCCACGGAGATACACTTGGCCTGATAAAACCCTTCCCCAAAAGATCCTCAAGCTGACTACTCAACTCTCTCAACTCAGCAGGAGCCATTCGATACGGAGCCATAGAAATAGGTCGGGTGCCCGGCTCGAGGTCAATAATGAACTCTATATCACGCTCAGGAGGAAGGCCAGGCAGGTCAGTCGGGAATACATCAGAAAACTCACGAACAATAGGGACGGAGTCAAGTGATGGACTCTCAATACTAGCATCCCGAACATAAGCAAGGAATGAATCACATCCCCTCGACATCAATCTACGAGCCTGAACATATGAAATAATCCCGGTCGGTGTGCGGCTAACAAAACCCTGCCACACCACCGGGGGTACGCCAGGCATGGTTAAGGTCACAGTCTTAGCAAAGCAATCCAAGACTGCATGATGGATAGACAACCAGTCCATGCCCAGAATCACATCAAAGTCTACCATGGCCAATACAATAAAATCAACCCGAGTCTCAAACTCCTGAACAGTCACCAGACAAGATCTATATACCCGATCCACTACTAAGGAATCACCAACGGGGGTAGATACATGTAAGGGTACAGATAATAACTCAGAACATAAACCCAACCGTGGTGCATAATAAGTAGATACATAAGAAAACGTGGATCCAGGATCAAATAATGCAGAAGCTGGCTGATGGCATACGGAAATCATACCTGTAATCACCGCATCCGAAGCCTCAGCCTCCGGCCTAGCCGATACGGCATACAACTGACGCTGACTACTACTAGTCTGAGCACCAACCTGACTACCAGTCCGACCTCCCTGCGCTCTATCCTCGAGAACCCTGGGGACCACCCCGACGACCCTGTGCACCACCTCTACCCGCTGGTGGTATAGATCTGAGGGGCTGTGCTGTCTGAACTGAAGGCTCAATCGCCATGCGCTGAGGACACTCACGTGCAAAATGACCAATAACCCCACAAGTATAACATGCTCCTGGCTCCCTGCTCGGCCTAGAAGGTCCGGCTGATCCGATGTGACCCCCTCTAGTCGATGAACTGGGCTGACCACGTCCCTGAGGCTGTCTAACAGAACCACTATAGGCGGGCTGACCTCTATCAGATATTTGCAAAGCTGACTGTACGGGCCTACTGGGCTGACCCTGTCGCTGAAAAGACTGCTGCTGCTGCTGAGGGTACCTACCCTGAAACTGGAAACCACGACCTCTGAACTGCGAACCACTATGGCTCCCACTGAAACTACCCTGAACACGAGGCCTCTTATCGCTGCCCCCTTGGGCCTCGCGATCCATCTCCTCAATAGAGTATACATGCTCGGTAATCTCTGCGAATGACTTTCCTGAAGTCACTAAACTCTGGGTAGCTCTGCGGAGTGGCAATCTCAGTCCCCTGACAAAACATCTAATTCTCTCATACTCATCAGGCAGAATAGAGGTAGCGTGCCTAGCAAGATCATGAAACCTCGCCTCATACTTGGCCACAGATAATGAACCCTGAGTCCATCTGGAGAACTCATCCCTGAGTCGCTCCCGCATAGTACGGGGCATATACTTTCCCAAGAAAATCTCAGAGAACTGGGTCCAGGTAACCGACAGAGATCCTGCTGGTCTGGAATCAAGATATCCCTTCCACCATCTCCTAGCTGCAGTGTCAAACTGATATGCCACAAAATCAACACCACGAGACTGTACCAATCCTAAATTCCTCAGTCTATCCTCGCAGCTGGACAAGAACTCATATGCATCCTCACCCGGAGTACCAGCAAATCTCGGTGGAGTCAACCTCAAGAAACGCCCCAACATCCTCTGCTCATCAACAGACATAGCAGGCTGATCTGCCACCGGCTGTGGAGCTACCGGCGCTGGCAGAATCTCAACTCTGGGTGCTGCAGCTGCAGGCTGTGCCCCAACACCAACTCCCTGTACTGCTGGTTGGGCTCCCTCAGCTGACGGACCTCCAACTATCCCCAGCAACTGAAGTAATGTACCTCGAAGTAAAGATGCATCAATAAATCCAGGTGGAGCCTGGACTGCTCCCTGGCCCACTGGCTGCTGTGGCGGCGGAGCATCTGGAGCTATAACAGGATCGGGTGGCTGATCCCTAACATGATCTCGACCTGGGGCTGCTGCTCTACCCTGCCCCCGACCTCTGGGTCGACCTCGGCCCCTCACAGGAGCCCTTGCTGCAGGCTCGAGGTCTCGACCCCTGGCTCTCGTATTATGCGTCCTAGCCATCTGCGTAAAGAGTGACCCAACTGAAGATCAGAAACCAATACAGACTCGACGCACGGACATGAGTCAAGAAAATGAGAGACTCCCCTAGAAATGTTCCGTAACCTCCCGAGGATAGGATACAGGCGTCCCCGCACCGATCCACAGGACTCTACTAAACATTGGCTCATGTACCGACACTACCTACACAACCTAGGCTCTGATACCAAGCTGTCACGACCCAATTCTGAGTCATGATGGCGCCTATCGTAACCCACCAATAGGCAAGCCAAACCCTAGCCCGGAGCGACAAGCGACGGGCGGAATCTCATAAAATAGAGAAGTAGAAGTAACCGTATTTATAAACATGCTATAATGCTAAAGACAGAATCAGAATATGTATATGTACCAAGACTGAGAAGGAAGAGGATAGTATATAAAGTCAAGAACCCTTCCCAAGACCTGGTGAGGTCAGTACAGGAGCCACTACTAAACATACCCAAAATACAAGACAGAAACCAAATATGTATAACAAGTACAACAGTCTTGAGAGCAAAAGACTATACAGTAGAAGATGGAGTAGGATCTGCCTCAGACGTCAGTAAGCTCACCCTGCTCCGGAGTCAGTGCTAAGAAAAGAGTCACGTCACCACCGTCGACTAGTGCCTGGATCTGCATCGGGGAAAAAGATGCAGAAGTACAGTATGAGTACCGGGCAACGGGTACTCAGTAGGCATCATCGGCCGACTGAGCTAAAGGTAATATAAACAGGCTAAAGTACGGGGGTGCATGCTAAGTCTGGTATAACTATAAATAATAAATACATAAGTAGCGGTTGAGGCGTATAGACATGCTCAGGAGAAAAATAAATGCGATACTGAATAACGAGTAAATAAATGCATACGTAAACACACAAGTCAACCATAACCTATCTGGGTTCCCATAAACCCGATAGGCACACGAAAGAAAACAATAACCCAACCTGGCCCCCATAAACCGGTGGGACACACAAGAATAATAAATGCATAGTCACCAGTGTCTCGAAGCTGTGTCAGTATCCAGTAACCACAATAACCAACAAGGGTGCACCGGGCTTGAACCGGCACCAATGGGTAATAACAAGAGGCCAGACGCCGGAGTCGAACCGGAAGCAGTGGGTAATAACAAGAGGCCACATATATATCATATCTGCCAGACTCGAACCGAAACTCATATAACAACAGTATCATGATCACGGTACCCAGTACCAAAATTCTCCAATCATATAATAACCAGATGCCGGACTCAAATCGGGACTCATAATAATCAGTGGCCGGACTCGAACCGAAACTCATAGTGTATCACAATCCGGGGCCGGACTCGAACCGGAACACCCAATAGTCAATAACCAAAATCATCATACCAGAATCAGTAGCCGGACTCGAACCGGAACTCACAATAGCCAGTAACCAGAACAGAACCAAATATCATATCATATCAGATAAACGGAAAACATGCTAGTCCCAGGCCGAAACTGAAGTATAGATAAAGGAGCTAACCCATTACCTGCTACAAGGTAAGTCCCCGGGTCCTCCTAGGTCCATAGTCTACTATCATACAATATCTAAGTCAGTCCGGGTATCTAGAGTAGCTCATGACAAGGTGGGTCCTAATTCTAAGCTAAGACCAGCAATCCCGATCAAGTGCGGTGCTGTTAGGGACTAAAATGCTAAATAGGTCAACTGGGTATGATCAGGGTGAATAAATACTGTCACAAGTCTAACAGGTCACAGAGGGCTTAACTAAGCCCAAAAATGTCAACGTTCTGACAAGTCGACAAAAAAGGGTAACGGGGCCCACTACCGGGTCCCGGATACCAAGTCTGGTTATACCTGTCTAAGTCTGGGCTAAGTCTGTCTAACCCTGGACTAAGGTCCAACAATAATATTCCCCAATCAGCAGTCCATAACAAAAATACTATCCGACCCCAGATAGGTCACAAGTGGTGTACCGTAAGGATAACGGGCCTGGAATGTGTTCGAACAGCCCTATCCGGCCTAAACCACAGCAAACCACCACCTCCAAGTCTATAATTACAGCCCACAATACCAGCACAATAGCACACATATATCACACATAAGCTCAATCTAAGTGTAAAGGAAGATAAACCTAGCCTACCTGGACGCCTGCCGCAAGCCTGCCAAGAAAACCAGCTAAATAGGAGCCTTTCCCTTTCGAGAGGCCTCCGACTGCTGCCAAGCTACCAAAATAATAAACTACATGTCAAAACATGACTATTGACACCTATATTGCATTAGTTTGGAAAAATGTCTGAACCGTCCCCGTGGGGCCCACTTGCGAAATCACGAAACTAAAATCGTCACAGCATCCCAAACAACTCCGTGACCAATAGTCACAACTAGCACCATTAAATTTGAGCTCAAAATGTAGCTCAAACATCAATATCAATCCCAAAATATACTATCGCAGACAAAAACTACCGTAAAAATAAGAAAACGTACCGTAGAAATGACGAGAACGCGTCTACGGAGCCAAATCTAACCACCCTGAATCTCAAATCTCACTATAAATGCTAAAAGGTATAAATATAGAGAAACAGAAATGTGGCAGCCTAACTTTTATTTGAAATTCTTACATTTACTTAAGTAAATGTAATGTAAGGTGTATATATATATGTGTTGGTAGGTGCATGACACCTCTTCGTGCCCTTTGCTGACTAACTACCTTCCTCCACCTCCACGTGAAAGTGGAGGTGGCAATACCCCCACCCCTCTTTAATTATTTATCCACTATGTGTATCTTCGGGTATTGCATAGGTCCGTGGTAAAATAAATATAATATTTTGAATATACCATAATTAATAGAAAATTATTTCTAACAAAACCTCTATAAAATAAAAATATTATTTTAACATATTTAAATTCACTATCTCCGTTTTAATTATTAATAGGTTATAAAACTATTATAAAATAGTATAGATATATCATAACTAAAGAAGTTTTTTATAAATTTCAAAAATATTTTCAAAAGGTAATTAACTATGTAATTTTACCAAATTTAAAATTTAATTTAATATGTTACAACGTGCTCGGTCTAAATAATATTCTCAAACGAACTGCCCGAAAACCGAAATGTCAGTCCCAGCAAGTCAAAAATGACTTGGGGCAGTTATAGAAAAGCTCTAAACGCTGAGAACACACGAAAACGAGGGAAATGACCGGGAAGGTCATTACAATTAGTGACTTGAAAATGGTTATGTGTAGTAACTTTAATTATGAATTTGTGTTGTTAAAATAGTTAAGTATAGTAGCTTGAATTATTAATTAGTGTTGTGAAAATGGTTAAGTATAGTAACTTTAATTATGAATTAGTGTTGTGAAAATGGTTAAGTGTAGTAACTTGATTATTATGAATTAGTGTTGTGAAAATGGTTAAGTGTAGTAACTTTAATTATGAATTAGTGTTGTTAAAATAGTTAAGTATAGTAACTTGAATTATGAATTAGTGTTGTGAAAATGGTTAAGTGTAGTAACTTGAATTATGAATTAGTATTGTGAAAATGGTTAAGTGTAGTAACTTGAATTATGAATTAGTGTTGTGACTTTAATTATGAATTTGTGTTGTTAAAATAGTTAAGTATAGTAGCTTGAATTATGAAGTAGTGTTGTGAAAATGGTTAAGTTTAGTAACTTGAATAATGAATTAGTGTTGTGAAAATGTTTTAGTGTAGTAACTTTAATTATGAATTTGTGTTGTTAAAATTGTTAAGTATAGTAGCTTGAATTATGAATTAGTGTTGTGAAATGGTTTAGTATAGTAACTTGAATTATGAATTAGTGTTGTGAAAATGGTTAAGTATAGTAACTTTAATTATGAATTAGTGTTGTTAAAATAGTTAAGTATAGTAGCTTGAATTATGAAGTAGTGTTGTGAAAATGGTTAAGTTTAGTAACTTGAATAATGAATTAGTGTTGTGAAAATGATTAAGTATAATAACTTGAATTATGAATTAGCGTTGTGAAAATGGTTAAGTATAGTAACTTGAATTATGAATTAGTGTTGTGAAAAATGGTTAAGTGTAGTAACTTGAATTATGAATTAGTGTTGTGAAAATGGTTAAATGTAGTAACTTTAATTATGAATTTGTGTTGTTAAAATAGTTAAGTATAGTAGCTTGAATTATGAATTAGTGTTGTGAAAATGGTTAAGTATAGTAACTTGAATTATGAATTAGTGTTGTGAAAATGGTTAAGTATAGTAACTTGATTATGAATTAGCGTTGTGAAAATGGTTAAGTCTATTTAGTTGAAATGTGAATTATTGAATTGAAAATGATTAAGTGTATTTAGTTGAAAAGTGAATTATTGACTTGAAAATGTTTAAGTGTATTTAGTTGAAATGAGAATTAGTGACTTGAAAATAGTTAAGTGTAGTAACTTGAATTATAAAATAGTGTTGTGAAAATGGTTAAGTATAGTAACTTGAATTATGAATTAGTGTTGTGAAAATGGTTAAGTCTATTTAGTTGAAATGTGAATTATTGAATTGAAAATGGTTAAGTGTATTTAGTTGAAATGTGAATTAGTGTCACGACCCAATTCTGAGTCATGATGGCGCCTATCGTGACCCACCAATAGGCAAGCCAAACCCTAGCCCGGAGCGACAAGCGACGGGCGGAATCTCATAAAATAGAGAAGTAGAAGTAACCGTATTTATAAACATGCTATAATGCTAAAGACAGAATCAGAATATGTATATGTACCAAGACTGAGAAGGAAGAGGACAGTATATAAAGTCAACCCTTCCCAAGACCTGGTGAGGTCAGTACAGGAGCCACTACTAAACATACCCAAAATACAAGACAGAAACCAAATATGTATAACAAGTACAACAGTCTTGAGAGCAAAAGACTATACAGTAGAAGATGGAGTAGGATCTGCCTCAGACGTCAGTAAGCTCACCCTGCTCCGGAGTCAGTGCTAAGAAAAGAGTCACGTCACCACCGTCGACTAGTGCCTGGATCTGCATCGGGGAAAAAGATGCAGAAGTGCAGTATGAGTACCGGGCAACGGGTACTCAGTAGGCATCATCGGCCGACTGAGCTAAAGGTAATATAAACAGGCTAAAGTACGGGGGTGCATGCTAAGTCTGGTATAACTATAAATAATAAGTACATAAGTAGCGGTTGAGGCGTATAGACATGCTCAGGAGAAAAATAAATGCGATACTGAATAACGAGTAAATAAATGCATACGTAAACACACAAGTCAACCATAACCTATCTGGGTTCCCATAAACCCGATAGGCACACGAAAGAAAACAATAACCCAACCTGGCCCCCATAAACCGGTGGGACACACAAGAATAATAAATGCATAGTCACCAGTGTCTCGAAGCTGTGTCAGTATCCAGTAACCACAATAACCAACAAGGGTGCACCGGGCTTGAACCGGCACCAATGGGTAATAACAAGAGGCCAGACGCCGGAGTCGAACCGGAAGCAGTGGGTAATAACAAGAGGCCACATATATATCATATCTGCCGGACTCGAACCGGAACTCATATAACAACAGTATCATGATCACGGTACCCAGTACCAAAATTCTCCAATCATATAATAACCAGATGCCGGACTCAAACCGGGACTCATAATAATCAGTGGCCGGACTCGAACCGGAACTCATAGTGTATCACAATCCGGGGCCGGACTCGAACCGGAACACCCAATAGTCAATAACCAAAATCATCATACCAGAATCAGTAGCCGGACTCGAACCGGAAATCACAATAGCCAGTAACCAGAACAGAACCAAATATCATATCATATCAGATAAACGGAAAACATGCTAGTCCCAGGCCGAAACTGAAGTATAGATAAAGGAGCTAACCCATTACCTGCTACAAGGTAAGTCCCCGGGTCCTCCTAGGTCCATAGTCTACTATCATACAATATCTAAGTCAGTCCGGGTATCTAGAGTAGCTCATGACAAGGTGGGTCCTAATTCTAAGCTAAGACCAGCAATCCCGATCAAGTGCGGTGCTGTTAGGGACTAAAATGCTAAATAGGTCAACTGGGTATGATCGGGGTGAATAAATACTGTCACAAGTCTAACAGGTCACAGAGGGCTTAACTAAGCCCAAAAATGTCAACGTTCTGACAAGTCGACAAAAAAGGGTAACGGGGCCCACTACCGGGTCCCGGATACCAAGTCTGGTTATACCTGTCTAAGTCTGGGCTAAGTCTGTCTAACCCTGGACTAAGGTCCAACAATAATATTCCCCAATCAGCAGTCCATAACAAAAATACTATCCGACCCCAGATAGGTCATAAGTGGTGTACCGTAAGGATAACGGGCCTGGAATGTGTCCGAACAGCCCTATCCGGCCTAAACCACAGCAAACCACCACCTCCAAGTCTATAATTCCAGCCCACAATACCAGCACAATAGCACACATATATCACACATAAGCTCAATCTAAGTGTAAAGGAAGATAAACCTAGCCTACCTGGACGCCTGCCGCAAGCCTGCCAAGAAAACCAGCTAAATAGGAGCCTTTCCCTTTCGAGAGGCCTCCGACTGCTGCCAAGCTACCAAAATAATAAACTACATGTCAAAACATGACTATTGACACCTATATTGCATTAGTTTGGAAAAATGTCTGAACCGTCCCCGTGGGGCCCACTTGCGGAATCACGAAACTAAAATCGTCACAGCATCCCAAACAACTCCGTGACCAATAGTCACAACTAGCACCATTAAATTTGAGCTCAAAATGTAGCTCAAACATCAATATCAATCCCAAAATATACTATCGCAGACAAAAACTACCGTAAAAATAAGAAAACGTACCGTAGAAATGACGAGAACGCGTCTACGGAGCCAAATCTAACCACCCTGAATCTCAAATCTCACTATAAATGCTAAAAGGTATAAATATAGAGAAACAGAAATGTGGCAGCCTAACTTTTATTTGAAATTCTTACATTTACTTAAGTAAATGTAATGTAAGGTGTATATATATATGTGTTGGTAGGTGCATGACACCTCTTCGTGCCCTTTGCTGACTAACTACCTTCCTCCACCTCCACGTGAAAGTGGAGGTGGCAATACCCCCACCCCTCTTTAATTATTTATCCACTATGTGTATCTTCGGGTATTGCATAGGTCCGTGGTAAAATAAATATAATATTTTGAATATACCATAATTAATAGAAAATTATTTCTAACAAAACCTCTATAAAATAAAAATATTATTTTAACATATTTAAATTCACTATCTCCGTTTTAATTATTAATAGGTTATAAAACTATTATAAAATAGTATAGATATATCATAACTAAAGAAGTTTTTTATAAATTTCAAAAATATTTTCAAAAGGTAATTAACTATGTAATTTTACCAAATTTAAAATTTAATTTAATATGTTACAACGTGCTCGGTCTAAATAATATTCTCAAACGAACTGCCCGGAAACCAAAATGTCAGTCCCAGCAAGTCAAAAATGACTTGGGGCAGTTATAGAAAAGCTCTAAACGCTGAGAACACACGAAAACGAGGGAAATGACCGGGAAGGTCATTACAATATCCACTACTAAGAGGACTTTTGTCCGCGAAAGTCAAGAATAAGCATATACCTGAAGTCGTGAACAAGTAGGGATACTGGGCTCGCATGTCACGTTCAAGCTCCCAAGTAGCCTCCTCAACCGGACGGTGACGCCACTGTACCTTAACCACTGGAATATCCCGGGAGCGTAACCGTCTGACATTTCTAGCCAAAATGGATACAGGCTCCTCCACAAATGCTAACTTATCATCTAACTGAACCGAGTCCCACTGAAGCACATGCGACTCATCCGAAATGTACTGTCGCAGCATAGAAACATGAAACACTGGGTGGATAGCTGAAAATGCCGGAGGTAAAGCTAACATATAAGCGACCTCTCCAACTGTCTGCAAAATCTCAAAGGGTCCAATATATCTGGGGCTAAGCTTGCCCCTCCTACCAAACCGCATTACGCCCTTCATGGGCGATATTCGTAAGAAGACCCTATCACCCACCCTGAATTTCAATGGACGACGTCTACGGTCAGCATAACTCCTCTGTCTACTCTGAGCTGTCCGCAGCCTATCCTGAATTATTCGAACTCGGTCCAAAGATTCTCGGAGTAAATCTGTGCCACGAGGACTGACTTCTGAGGTATCGAACCAACCCACTGGAGATCGACACCGTCTCCCATACAAAGCCTCAAACGGAGCCATTTGAATGCTGGAGTGAAAGCTATTATTATACGCGAACTCGGCTAAAGGTAAGAATTGATCCCACTGACCCCCAAAGTCTAACACACAAGCGCGGAGCATATCCTCCAATACCTGAATAGTTCGTTCAGACTGCCCATCGGTTTGAGGATGAAATGCAGTGCTGAGGTCCACCTGGGTACCCAACTCTTCCTGGAAAGTCTGCCAGAAACTGGAGGTAAACTGAGACCCTCGGTCTGAGATAATAGATATTGGCACTCCATGTAGGCGGACCACCTCCTGAATATATACACGAGCTAACCTCTCAGCACTATAGGAGACTCGAACAGGGATAAAGTGTGCAGACTTAGTCAACCGGTCCACAATAACCCAAATACTATCAAAACCACGGGAGGTGCGAGGCAATCCAACAATGAAATCCATAGTGACCCGCTCCCATTTCCACTCGGGAATGGGCAATTGCTGAAGCATTCCACCAGGTCTCTGGTGCTCGGCCTTTACCTGCTGACAACAAAGGCATCGGGCTACAAACCCTGCTATATTTCTCCGCATACCGCTCCACCAATAGGCTGTCTCAGATCTCTATACATCTTAGCTGTCCCGGGGTGAATAGAATATCTAGAACTGTGAGCTTCACGCAAAATCAACTGAATTAAATCTTCAACCCTCGGGACACAAATACGACCGTCAAACCTCAGAACACCATCAGAACCCAAGGTAGCTCTCTCAGACTCACCCTTCAATACCTGATCTCGAATTCTACGGAGACCGCTATCCTCAAATTGACGACTCTGAATCTGCTCCAGCAAAGTAGATCTCGCACCAACACAAGCGATAACCCTCCTGGGGTCAGAAATATCCAAACGCACCATCGAGTTAGCTAAGGACTGAATATCCAAAGCCAACGGCCGCTGAGAGACTGGAATGAAGGCTAAGCTACCCATACTCACTGCCTTCCGGCTCAAGGCGTCCGCTACCACATTCGCCTTGCCCGGATGATAGAGAATAGAGATATCATAGTCCTTTAACAATTCAATCCATCTGCGCTGCCTCGAATTAAGATCCCTCTGAGTCATTATATGCTGAAGACTGCGGTGGTCTGTAAAGATCTCACAATGCACACCGTATAGATAATGCCTCCAAATCCGCAGTGCAAATACTACCGCTGCTAATTCTAAGTCATGAGTGGGATAATTACGTTCGTGCACCTTCAGCTGCCTCGATGCATAAGCAATGACACGACCCCGCTGCATTAAAACACATCCCAAACCGATACCAGAAGCATCACAATACACGGTGAAACCTTCACCCTCAACTGGAAGAGTCAACACAGGGGTAGAAGTAAGTCGATCCTTGAGTTTTAGAAAGCTCGCCTCACAATCCTCAGACCACTGAAATAGAACCTTCTTCCTAGTTAGTCTGGTCATAGGAGATGCAATAGACGAGAAGCCCTCAACAAATCGCCTGTAGTATCCTGCCAACCCAACAAAACTGCGAACCTCGGTAGGTGACGTGGGCCTAGCCCAACCACGAATAGCCTCAATCTTCGCTGGGTCTACCATGATACCGTGTCTAGACACAACATGGCCCAAGAAAGCTACAGATTCAAGCCAAAACTCACACTTTGAGAACTTGGCATAAAGCCGATGATCTCTCAAAGTGTGGAGCACAATCCTCAAATGCTGCTCATGCTCCTCGTTACTCCTCGAATAAACCAAGATGTCGTCAATAAACACAATCACAAAAGAGTCTAAGTATGGCCTGAATACACGATTCATCAGATCCATGAAAGCTGCTGGGGCATTAGTCAACCCAAAAGACATCACCAGGAACTCATAGTGGCTGTACCGAGTCCTGAAGGCTGTCTTAGGGATGTCCTCAGCCCTAACTCTCAACTGATGATATCCAGACCTCAAATCTATCTTTGAGAATACCGCTGCACCCTGAAGTTGATCAAACAAATCATCGATACGAGGCATAGGATACTTATTCTTCACCGTCACCCTATTTAGCTGCCTGTAATCGATACACATTCGCATAGATCCGTCCTTCTTCTTTACAAACAGAACTGGAGCACCCCACGGAGATACACTTGGCCTGATAAAACCCTTCCCCAAAAGATCCTCAAGCTGACTACTCAACTCTCTCAACTCAGCAGGAGCCATTCGATACGGAGCCATAGAAATAGGTCGGGTGCCCGGCTCGAGGTCAATAATGAACTCTATATCACGCTCAGGAGGAAGGCCAGGCAGGTCAGTCGGGAATACATCAGAAAACTCACGAACAATAGGGACGGAGTCAAGTGATGGACTCTCAATACTAGCATCCCGAACATAAGCAAGGAATGAATCACATCCCCTCGACATCAATCTACGAGCCTGAACATATGAAATAATCCCGGTCGGTGTGCGGCTAACAAAACCCTGCCACACCACCGGGGGTACGCCAGGCATGGTTAAGGTCACAGTCTTAGCAAAGCAATCCAAGACTGCATGATGGATAGACAACCAGTCCATGCCCAGAATCACATCAAAGTCTACCATGGCCAATACAATAAAATCAACCCGAGTCTCAAACTCCTGAACAGTCACCAGACAAGATCTATATACCCGATCCACTACTAAGGAATCACCAACGGGGGTAGATACATGTAAGGGTACAGATAATAACTCAGAACATAAACCCAACCGTGGTGCATAATAAGTAGATACATAAGAAAACGTGGATCCAGGATCAAATAATGCAGAAGCTGGCTGATGGCATACGGAAATCATACCTGTAATCACCGCATCCGAAGCCTCAGCCTCCGGCCTAGCCGATACGGCATACAACTGACGCTGACTACTACTAGTCTGAGCACCAACCTGACTACCAGTCCGACCTCCCTGCGCTCTATCCTCGAGAACCCTGGGGACCACCCCGACGACCCTGTGCACCACCTCTACCCGCTGGTGGTATAGATCTGAGGGGCTGTGCTGTCTGAACTGAAGGCTCAATCGCCATGCGCTGAGGACACTCACGTGCAAAATGACCAATAACCCCACAAGTATAACATGCTCCTGGCTCCCTGCTCGGCCTAGAAGGTCCGGCTGATCCGATGTGACCCCCTCTAGTCGATGAACTGGGCTGACCACGTCCCTGAGGCTGTCTAACAGAACCACTATAGGCGGGCTGACCTCTATCAGATATTTGCAAAGCTGACTGTACGGGCCTACTGGGCTGACCCTGTCGCTGAAAAGACTGCTGCTGCTGCTGAGGGTACCTACCCTGAAACTGGAAACCACGACCTCTGAACTGCGAACCACTATGGCTCCCACTGAAACTACCCTGAACACGAGGCCTCTTATCGCTGCCCCCTTGGGCCTCGCGATCCATCTCCTCAATAGAGTATACATGCTCGGTAATCTCTGCGAATGACTTTCCTGAAGTCACTAAACTCTGGGTAGCTCTGCGGAGTGGCAATCTCAGTCCCCTGACAAAACATCTAATTCTCTCATACTCATCAGGCAGAATAGAGGTAGCGTGCCTAGCAAGATCATGAAACCTCGCCTCATACTTGGCCACAGATAATGAACCCTGAGTCCATCTGGAGAACTCATCCCTGAGTCGCTCCCGCATAGTACGGGGCATATACTTTCCCAAGAAAATCTCAGAGAACTGGGTCCAGGTAACCGACAGAGATCCTGCTGGTCTGGAATCAAGATATCCCTTCCACCATCTCCTAGCTGCAGTGTCAAACTGATATGCCACAAAATCAACACCACGAGACTGTACCAATCCTAAATTCCTCAGTCTATCCTCGCAGCTGGACAAGAACTCATATGCATCCTCACCCGAAGTACCAGCAAATCTCGGTGGAGTCAACCTCAAGAAACGCCCCAACATCCTCTGCTCATCAACAGACATAGCAGGCTGATCTGCCACCGGCTGTGGAGCTACCGGCGCTGGCAGAATCTCAACTCTGGGTGCTGCAGCTGCAGGCTGTGCCCCAACACCAACTCCCTGTACTGCTGGTTGGGCTCCCTCAGCTGACGGACCTCCAACTATCCCCAGCAACTGAAGTAATGTACCTCGAAGTAAAGATGCATCAATAAATCCAGGTGGAGCCTGGACTGCTCCCTGGCCCACTGGCTGCTGTGGCGGCGGAGCATCTGGAGCTATAACAGGATCGGGTGGCTGATCCCTAACATGATCTCGACCTGGGGCTGCTGCTCTACCCTGCCCCCGACCTCTGGGTCGACCTCGGCCCCTCACAGGAGCCCTTGCTGCAGGCTCGAGGTCTCGACCCCTGGCTCTCGTATTATGCGTCCTAGCCATCTGCGTAAAGAGTGACCCAACTGAAGATCAGAAACCAATACAGACTCGACGCACGGACATGAGTCAAGAAAATGAGAGACTCCCCTAGAAATGTTCCGTAGCCTCCCGAGGATAGGATACAGGCGTCCCCGCACCGATCCACAGGACTCTACTAAACATTGGCTCATGTACCGACACTACCTACACAACCTAGGCTCTGATACCAAGCTGTCACGACCCAATTCTGAGTCATGATGGCGCCTATCGTAACTCACCAATAGGCAAGCCAAACCCTAGCCCGGAGCGACAAGCGACGGGCGGAATCTCATAAAATAGAGAAGTAGAAGTAACCGTATTTATAAACATGCTATAATGCTAAAGACAGAATCAGAATATGTATATGTACCAAGACTGAGAAGGAAGAGGATAGTATATAAAGTCAAGAACCCTTCCCAAGACCTGGTGAGGTCAGTACAGGAGCCACTACTAAACATACCCAAAATACAAGACAGAAACCAAATATGTATAACAAGTACAACAGTCTTGAGAGCAAAAGACTATACAGTAGAAGATGGAGTAGGATCTGCCTCAGACGTCAGTAAGCTCACCCTGCTCCGGAGTCAGTGCTAAGAAAAGAGTCACGTCACCACCGTCGACTAGTGCCTGGATCTGCATCGGGGAAAAAGATGCAGAAGTACAGTATGAGTACCGGGCAACGGGTACTCAGTAGGCATCATCGGCCGACTGAGCTAAAGGTAATATAAACAGGCTAAAGTACGGGGGTGCATGCTAAGTCTGGTATAACTATAAATAATAAATACATAAGTAGCGGTTGAGGCGTATAGACATGCTCAGGAGAAAAATAAATGCGATACTGAATAACGAGTAAATAAATGCATACGTAAACACACAAGTCAACCATAACCTATCTGGGTTCCCATAAACCCGATAGGCACACGAAAGAAAACAATAACCCAACCTGGCCCCCATAAACCGGTGGGACACACAAGAATAATAAATGCATAGTCACCAGTGTCTCGAAGCTGTGTCAGTATCCAGTAACCACAATAACCAACAAGGGTGCACCGGGCTTGAACCGGCACCAATGGGTAATAACAAGAGGCCAGACGCCGGAGTCGAACCGGAAGCAGTGGGTAATAACAAGAGGCCACATATATATCATATCTGCCAGACTCGAACCGAAACTCATATAACAACAGTATCATGATCACGGTACCCAGTACCAAAATTCTCCAATCATATAATAACCAGATGCCGGACTCAAATCGGGACTCATAATAATCAGTGGCCGGACTCGAACCGAAACTCATAGTGTATCACAATCCGGGGCCGGACTCGAACCGGAACACCCAATAGTCAATAACCAAAATCATCATTCCAGAATCAGTAGCCGGACTCGAACCGGAACTCACAATAGCCAGTAACCAGAACAGAACCAAATATCATATCATATCAGATAAACGGAAAACATGCTAGTCCCAGGCCGAAACTGAAGTATAGATAAAGGAGCTAACCCATTACCTGCTACAAGGTAAGTCCCCGGGTCCTCCTAGGTCCATAGTCTACTATCATACAATATCTAAGTCAGTCCGGGTATCTAGAGTAGCTCATGACAAGGTGGGTCCTAATTCTAAGCTAAGACCAGCAATCCCGATCAAGTGCGGTGCTGTTAGGGACTAAAATGCTAAATAGGTCAACTGGGTATGATCAGGGTGAATAAATACTGTCACAAGTCTAACAGGTCACAGAGGGCTTAACTAAGCCCAAAAATGTCAACGTTCTGACAAGTCGACAAAAAAGGGTAACGGGGCCCACTACCGGGTCCCGGATACCAAGTCTGGTTATACCTGTCTAAGTCTGGGCTAAGTCTGTCTAACCCTGGACTAAGGTCCAACAATAATATTCCCCAATCAGCAGTCCATAACAAAAATACTATCCGACCCCAGATAGGTCACAAGTGGTGTACCGTAAGGATAACGGGCCTGGAATGTGTTCGAACAGCCCTATCCGGCCTAAACCACAGCAAACCACCACCTCCAAGTCTATAATTACAGCCCACAATACCAGCACAATAGCACACATATATCACACATAAGCTCAATCTAAGTGTAAAGGAAGATAAACCTAGCCTACCTGGACGCCTGCCGCAAGCCTGCCAAGAAAACCAGCTAAATAGGAGCCTTTCCCTTTCGAGAGGCCTCCGACTGCTGCCAAGCTACCAAAATAATAAACTACATGTCAAAACATGACTATTGACACCTATATTGCATTAGTTTGGAAAAATGTCTGAACCGTCCCCGTGGGGCCCACTTGCGAAATCACGAAACTAAAATCGTCACAGCATCCCAAACAACTCCGTGACCAATAGTCACAACTAGCACCATTAAATTTGAGCTCAAAATGTAGCTCAAACATCAATATCAATCCCAAAATATACTATCGCAGACAAAAACTACCGTAAAAATAAGAAAACGTACCGTAGAAATGACGAGAACGCGTCTACGGAGCCAAATCTAACCACCCTGAATCTCAAATCTCACTATAAATGCTAAAAGGTATAAATATAGAGAAACAGAAATGTGGCAGCCTAACTTTTATTTGAAATTCTTACATTTACTTAAGTAAATGTAATGTAAGGTGTATATATATATGTGTTGGTAGGTGCATGACACCTCTTCGTGCCCTTTGCTGACTAACTACCTTCCTCCACCTCCACGTGAAAGTGGAGGTGGCAATACCCCCACCCCTCTTTAATTATTTATCCACTATGTGTATCTTCGGGTATTGCATAGGTCCGTGGTAAAATAAATATAATATTTTGAATATACCATAATTAATAGAAAATTATTTCTAACAAAACCTCTATAAAATAAAAATATTATTTTAACATATTTAAATTCACTATCTCCGTTTTAATTATTAATAGGTTATAAAACTATTATAAAATAGTATAGATATATCATAACTAAAGAAGTTTTTTATAAATTTCAAAAATATTTTCAAAAGGTAATTAACTATGTAATTTTACCAAATTTAAAATTTAATTTAATATGTTACAACTTTAATTATGAATATGTGTTGTTAAAATGTTTAAGTATAGTAACTTGAATTATGAATTAGTGTTGTGAAAATGGTTAAGTATAGTAACTTGAATTATGAATTCGTGTTGTGAAAATGGTTAAGGGTAGTAACTTGAATTATGAATTAGTGTTGTGAAAATGATTAAGTGTAGTAACTTTAATTATGAATTTGTGTTGTTAAAATAGTTAAGTATAGTAGCTTGAATTATGAATTAGTGTTGTGAAAATGGTTAAGTATAGTAACTTGAATTATGAATTAGTGTTGTGAAAATGGTTAAGTATAGTAACTTGAATTATGAATTAGCGTTGTGAAAATGGTTAAGTCTATTTAGTTGAAATGTGAATTATTGAATTGAAAATGATTAAGTGTATTTAGTAGAAAAGTGAATTATTGACTTGAAAATGTTTAAGTGTATTTAGTTGAAATGTGAATTAGTGACTTGAAAATAGTTAAGTGTAGTAACTTGAATTATGAAATAGTGTTGTGAAAATGTTAAGTATAGTAACTTGAATTATGAATTAGTGTTGTGAAAATGGTTAAGTCTATTTAGTTGAAATGTGAATTATTGAATTGAAAATGGTTAAGTGTATTTAGTTGAAATGTGAATTAGTGACTTGAAAATGGTTAAGTGTAGTAACTTTAATTATGAATTTGTGTTGTTAAAATAGTTAAGTATAGTAGCTTGAATTATGAATTAGTGTTGTGAAAATGGTTAAGTATAGTAACTTTAATTATGAATTAGTGTTGTGAAAATGGTTAAGTGTAGTAACTTGATTATTATGAATTAGTGTTGTGAAAATGGTTAAGTGTAGTAACTTTAATTATGAATTAGTGTTGTTAAAATAGTTAAGTATAGTAACTTGAATTATGAATTCGTGATGAAAATGGTTAAGTGTAGTAACTAGAATTATGAATTAGTGTTGTGAAAATGGTTAAGTGTAGTAACTTGAATTATGAATTAGCGTTGTGAAAATGGTTAAGTCTATTTAGTTGAAATGTGAATTATTGAATTGAAAATGATTAAGTGTATTTAGTTGAAATGTGAATTATTGACTTGAAAATGTTTAAGTGTATTTAGTTGAAATGTGAATTAGTGACTTGAAAATAGTTAAGTGTAGTAACTTGAATTATGAATTAGTGTTGTGAAAATGGTTAAGTAGAGTAACTTGAATTATGAATTATTGTTGTGAAAATGGTTAACGGTAGTAACTTGAATTATGAATTAGTGTTGTGAAAATGATTAAGTGTAGTAACTTTAATTATGAATATGTGTTGTTAAAATGTTTAAGTATAGTAACTTGAATTATGAATTAGTGTTGTGAAAATGGTTAAGTATAGTAACTTGAATTATGAATTCGTGTTGTGAAAATGGTTAAGGGTAGTAACTTGAATTATGAATTAGTGTTGTGAAAATGATTAAGTGTAGTAACTTTAATTATGAATTTGTGTTGTTAAAATAGTTAAGTATAGTAGCTTGAATTATGAATTAGTGTTGTGAAAATGGTTAAGTATAGTAACTTGAATTATGAATTAGTGTTGTGAAAATGGTTAAGTATAGTAACTTGAATTATGAATTAGCGTTGTGAAAATGGTTAAGTCTATTTAGTTGAAATGTGAATTATTGAATTGAAAATGATTAAGTGTATTTAGTAGAAAAGTGAATTATTGACTTGAAAATGTTTAAGTGTATTTAGTTGAAATGTGAATTAGTGACTTGAAAATAGTTAAGTGTAGTAACTTGAATTATGAAATAGTGTTGTGAAAATGTTAAGTATAGTAACTTGAATTATGAATTAGTGTTGTGAAAATGGTTAAGTCTATTTAGTTGAAATGTGAATTATTGAATTGAAAATGGTTAAGTGTATTTAGTTGAAATGTGAATTAGTGACTTGAAAATGGTTAAGTGTAGTAACTTTAATTATGAATTTGTGTTGTTAAAATAGTTAAGTATAGTAGCTTGAATTATGAATTAGCGTTGTGAAAATGGTTAAGTATAGTAACTTTAATTATGAATTAGTGTTGTGAAAATGGTTAAGTGTAGTAACTTGATTATTATGAATTAGTGTTGTGAAAATGGTTAAGTCTATTTAGTTGAAATGTGAATTATTGATTTGAAAATGATTAAGTGTATTTAGTAGAAAAGTGAATTATTGACTTGAAAATGTTTAAGTGTATTTAGTTGAAATGTGAATTAGTGACTTGAAAATAGTTAAGTGTAGTAACTTGAATTATGAAATAGTGTTGTGAAAATGTTAAGTATAGTAACTTGAATTATGAATTAGTGTTGTGAAAATGGTTAAGTCTATTTAGTTGAAATGTGAATTATTGAATTGAAAATGGTTAAGTGTATTTAGTTGAAATGTGAATTAGTGACTTGAAAATGGTTAAGTGTAGTAACTTTAATTATGAATTTGTGTTATTAAAATAGTTAAGTATAGTAGCTTGAATTATGAATTAGTGTTGTGAAAATGGTTAAGTATAGTAACTTGAATTATGAATTAGTGTTGTGAAAATGATTAAGTGTAGTAACTTGAATTATGAATTTGTGTTGTTAAAATAGTTAAGTATAGTAGCTTGAATTATGAATTAGTGTTGTGAAAATGGTTAAGTATAGTAACTTGAATTATGAATTAGTGTTGTGAAAATGGTTAAGTATAGTAACTTGAATTATGAATTAGCGTTGTGAAAATGGTTAAGTCTATTTAGTTGAAATGTGAATTATTGAATTGAAAATGATTAAGTGTATTTAGTAGAAAAGTGAATTATTGACTGGAAAATGTTTAAGTGTATTTAGTTGAAATGTGAATTAGTGACTTGAAAATAGTTAAGTGTAGTAACTTGAATTATGAAATAGTGTTGTGTAAATGTTAAGTATAGTAACTTGAATTATGAATTAGTGTTGTGAAAATGGTTAAGTCTATTTAGTTGAAATTTGAATTATTGAATTGAAAATGGTTAAGTGTATTTAGTTGAAATGTGAATTAGTGACTTGAAAATGGTTAAGTGTAGTAACTTTAATTATGAATTTGTGTTGTTAAAATAGTTAAGTATAGTAGCTTGAATTATGAATTAGTGTTGTGAAAATGGTTAAGTATAGTAACTTTAATTATGAATTAGTGTTGTGAAATGGTTAAGTGTAGTAACTTGATTATTATGAATTAGTGTTGTGAAAATGGTTAAGTGTAGTAACTTTAATTATGAATTAGCGTTGTTAAAATAGTTAAGTATAGTAACTTGAATTATGAATTCGTGATGAAAATGGTTAAGTGTAGTAACTAGAATTATGAATTAGTGTTGTGAAAATGGTTAAGTGTAGTAACTTGAATTATGAATTAGCGTTGTGAAAATGGTTAAGTCTATTTAGTTGAAATGTGAATTATTGAATTGAAAATGATTAAGTGTATTTAGTTGAAATGTGAATTATTGACTTGAAAATGTTTAAGTGTATTTAGTTGAAATGTGAATTAGTGACTTGAAAATAGTTAAGTGTAGTAACTTGAATTATGAATTAGTGTTGTGAAAATGGTTAAGTAGAGTAACTTGAATTATGAATTATTGTTGTGAAAATGGTTAACGGTAGTAACTTGAATTATGAATTAGTGTTGTGAAAATGATTAAGTGTAGTAACTTTAATTATGAATATGTGTTGTTAAAATGTTTATGTATAGTAACTTGAATTATGAATTAGTGTTGTGAAAATGGTTAAGTATAGTAACTTGAATTATGAATTCGTGTTGTGAAAATGGTTAAGGGTAGTAACTTGAATTATGAATTAGTGTTGTGAAAATGATTAAGTGTAGTAACTTTAATTATGAATTTGTGTTGTTAAAATAGTTAAGTATAGTAGCTTGAATTATGAATTAGTGTTGTGAAAATGGTTAAGTATAGTAACTTGAATTATGAATTAGTGTTGTGAAAATGGTTAAGTATAGTAACTTGAATTATGAATTAGCGTTGTGAAAATGGTTAAGTCTATTTAGTTGAAATGTGAATTATTGAATTGAAAATGATTAAGTGTATTTAGTAGAAAAGTGAATTATTGACTTGAAAATGTTTAAGTGTATTTAGTTGAAATGTGAATTAGTGACTTGAAAATAGTTAAGTGTAGTAACTTGAATTATGAAATAGTGTTGTGAAAATGTTAAGTATAGTAACTTGAATTATGAATTAGTGTTGTGAAAATGGTTAAGTCTATTTAGTTGAAATGTGAATTATTGAATTGAAAATGGTTAAGTGTATTTAGTTGAAATGTGAATTAGTGACTTGAAAATGGTTAAGTGTAGTAACTTTAATTATGAATTTGTGTTGTTAAAATAGTTAAGTATAGTAGCTTGAATTATGAATTAGTGTTGTGAAAATGATTAAGTATAGTAACTTTAATTATGAATTAGTGTTGTGAAAATGGTTAAGTGTAGTAACTTGATTATTATGAATTAGTGTTGTGAAAATGGTTAAGTGTAGTAACTTTAATTATGAATTAGTGTTGTTAAAATAGTTAAGTATAGTAACTTGAATTATGAATTCGTGATGAAAATGGTTAAGTGTAGTAACTAGAATTATGAATTAGTGTTGTGAAAATGGTTAAGTGTAGTAACTTGAATTATGAATTAGCGTTGTGAAAATGGTTAAGTCTATTTAGTTGAAATGTGAATTATTGAATTGAAAATGATTAAGTGTATTTAGTTGAAATGTGAATTATTGACTTGAAAATGTTTAAGTGTATTTAGTTGAAATGTGAATTAGTGACTTGAAAATAGTTAAGTGTAGTAACTTGAATTATGAATTAGTGTTGTGAAAATGGTTAAGTAGAGTAACTTGAATTATGAATTATTGTTGTGAAAATGGTTAACGGTAGTAACTTGAATTATGAATTAGTGTTGTGAAAATGATTAAGTGTAGTAACTTTAATTATGAATATGTGTTGTTAAAATGTTTAAGTATAGTAACTTGAATTATGAATTAGTGTTGTGAAAATGGTTAAGTATAGTAACTTGAATTATGAATTCGTGTTGTGAAAATGGTTAAGGTAGTAACTTGAATTATGAATTAGTGTTGTGAAAATGATTAAGTGTAGTAACTTTAATTATGAATTTGTGTTGTTAAAATAGTTAAGTATAGTAGCTTGAATTATGAATTAGTGTTGTGAAAATGGTTAAGTATAGTAACTTGAATTATGAATTAGCGTTGTGAAAATGATTAAGTGTATTTAGTTGAAATGTGAATTATTGACTTCAAAATGTTTAAGTGTATTTAGTTGAAATGTGAATTAGTGACTTGAAAATAGTTAAGTGTAGTAACTTGAATTATGAATTAGTGTTGTGAAAATGGTTAAGTAGAGTAACTTGAATTATGAATTATTGTTGTGAAAATGGTTAACGGTAGTAACTTGAATTATGAATTAGTGTTGTGAAAATGATTAAGTGTAGTAACTTTAATTATGAATATGTGTTGTTAAAATGTTTAAGTATAGTAACTTGAATTATGAATTAGTGTTGTGAAAAATGGTTAAGTATAGTAACTTGAATTATGAATTCGTGTTGTGAAAATGGTTAAGGGTAGTAACTTGAATTATGAATTAGTGTTGTGAAAATAATTAAGTGTAGTAACTTTAATTATGAATTTGTGTTGTTAAAATAGTTAAGTATAGTAGCTTGAATTATGAATTAGTGTTGTGAAAATGGTTAAGTATAGTAACTTGAATTATGAATTAGTGTTGTGAAAATGGTTAAGTATAGTAACTTGAATTATGAATTAGCGTTGTGAAAATGGTTAAGTCTATTTAGTTGAAATGTGAATTATTGAATTGAAAATGATTAAGTGTATTTAGTAGAAAAGTGAATTATTGACTTGAAAATGTTTAAGTGTATTTAGTTGAAATGTGAATTAGTGACTTGAAAATAGTTAAGTGTAGTAACTTGAATTATGAAATAGTGTTGTGAAAATGTTAAGTATAGTAACTTGAATTATGAATTAGTGTTGTGAAAATGGTTAAGTCTATTTAGTTGAAATGTGAATTATTGAATTGAAAATGGTTAAGTGTATTTAGTTGAAATGTGAATTAGTGACTTGAAAATGGTTAAGTGTAGTAACTTTAATTATGAATTTGTGTTGTTAAAATAGTTAAGTATAGTAGCTTGAATTATGAATTAGTGTTGTGAAAATGGTTAAGTATAGTAACTTTAATTATGAATTAGTGTTGTGAAAATGGTTAAGTGTAGTAACTTGATTATTATGAATTAGTGTTGTGAAAATGGTTAAGTCTATTTAGTTGAAATGTGAATTATTGAATTGAAAATGATTAAGTGTATTTAGTAGAAAAGTGAATTATTGACTTGAAAATGTTTAAGTGTATTTAGTTGAAATGTGAATTAGTGACTTGAAAATAGTTAAGTGTAGTAACTTGAATTATAAAATAGTGTTGTGAAAATGTTAAGTATAGTAACTTGAATTATGAATTAGTGTTGTGAAAATGGTTAAGTCTATTTAGTTGAAATGTGAATTATTGAATTGAAAATGGTTAAGTGTATTTAGTTGAAATGTGAATTAGTGACTTGAAAATGGTTAAGTGTAGTAACTTTAATTATGAATTTGTGTTATTAAAATAGTTAAGTATAGTAGCTTGAATTATGAATTAGTGTTGTGAAAATGGTTAAGTATAGTAACTTGAATTATGAATTCGTGTTGTGAAAATGGTTAAGGGTAGTAACTTGAATTATGAATTAGTGTTGTGAAAATGATTAAGTGTAGTAACTTTAATTATGAATTTGTGTTGTTAAAATAGTTAAGTATAGTAGCTTGAATTATGAATTAGTGTTGTGAAAATGGTTAAGTATAGTAACTTGAATTATGAATTAGTGTTGTGAAAATGGTTAAGTATAGTAACTTGAATTATGAATTAGCGTTGTGAAAATGGTTAAGTCTATTTAGTTGAAATGTGAATTATTGAATTGAAAATGATTAAGTGTATTTAGTAGAAAAGTGAATTATTGACTTGAAAATGTTTAAGTGTATTTAGTTGAAATGTGAATTAGTGACTTGAAAATAGTTAAGTGTAGTAACTTGAATTATGAAATAGTGTTGTGAAAATGTTAAGTATAGTAACTTGAATTATGAATTAGTGTTGTGAAAATGGTTAAGTCTATTTAGTTGAAATGTGAATTATTGAATTGAAAATGGTTAAGTGTATTTAGTTGAAATGTGAATTAGTGACTTGAAAATGGTTAAGTGTAGTAACTTTAATTATGAATTTGTGTTGTTAAAATAGTTAAGTATAGTAGCTTGAATTATGAATTAGTGTTGTGAAAATGGTTAAGTATAGTAACTTTAATTATGAATTAGTGTTGTGAAAATGGTTAAGTGTAGTAACTTGATTATTATGAATTAGTGTTGTGAAAATGGTTAAGTGTAGTAACTTTAATTATGAATTAGTGTTGTTAAAATAGTTAAGTATAGTAACTTGAATTATGAATTCGTGATGAAAATGGTTAAGTGTAGTAACTAGAATTATGAATTAGTGTTGTGAAAATGGTTAAGTGTAGTAACTTGAATTATGAATTAGCGTTGTGAAAATGGTTAAGTCTATTTAGTTGAAATGTGAATTATTGAATTGAAAATGATTAAGTGTATTTAGTTGAAATGTGAATTATTGACTTGAAAATGTTTAAGTGTATTTAGTTGAAATGTGAATTAGTGACTTGAAAATAGTTAAGTGTAGTAACTTGAATTATGAATTAGTGTTGTGAAAATGGTTAAGTCTATTTAGTTGAAATGTGAATTATTGAATTGAAAATGATTAAGTGTATTTAGTAGAAAAGTGAATTATTGACTTGAAAATGTTTAAGTGTATTTAGTTGAAATGTGAATTAGTGACTTGAAAATAGTTAAGTGTAGTAACTTGAATTATGAAATAGTGTTGTGAAAATGTTAAGTATAGTAACTTGAATTATGAATTAGTGTTGTGAAAATGGTTAAGTCTATTTAGTTGAAATGTGAATTATTGAATTGAAAATGGTTAAGTGTATTTAGTTGAAATGTGAATTAGTGACTTGAAAATGGTTAAGTGTAGTAACTTTAATTATGAATTTGTGTTATTAAAATAGTTAAGTATAGTAGCTTGAATTATGAATTAGTGTTGTGAAAATGGTTAAGTATAGTAACTTGAATTATGAATTCGTGTTGTGAAAATGGTTAAGGGTAGTAACTTGAATTATGAATTAGTGTTGTGAAAATGATTAAGTGTAGTAACTTTAATTATGAATTTGTGTTGTTAAAATAGTTAAGTATAGTAGCTTGAATTATGAATTAGTGTTGTGAAAATGGTTAAGTATAGTAACTTGAATTATGAATTAGTGTTGTGAAAATGGTTAAGTATAGTAACTTGAATTATGAATTAGCGTTGTGAAAATGGTTAAGTCTATTTAGTTGAAATGTGAATTATTGAATTGAAAATAGTTAAGTGTAGTAACTTGAATTATGAATTAGTGTTGTGAAAATGGTTAAGTAGAGTAACTTGAATTATGAATTATTGTTGTGAAAATGGTTAACGGTAGTAACTTGATTATGAATTAGTGTTGTGAAAATGATTAAGTGTAGTAACTTTAATTATGAATATGTGTTGTTAAAATGTTTAAGTATAGTAACTTGAATTATGAATTAGTGTTGTGAAAAATGGTTAAGTATAGTAGCTTGAATTATGAATTAGTGTTGTGAAAATGGTTAAGTATAGTAACTTTAATTATGAATTAGTGTTGTGAAAATGGTTAAGTGTAGTAACTTGATTATTATGAATTAGTGTTGTGAAAATGGTTAAGTCTATTTAGTTGAAATGTGAATTATTGAATTGAAAATGATTAAGTGTATTTAGTAGAAAAGTGAATTATTGACTTGAAAATGTTTAAGTGTATTTAGTTGAAATGTGAATTAGTGACTTGAAAATAGTTAAGTGTAGTAACTTGAATTATGAAATAGTGTTGTGAAAATGTTAAGTATAGTAACTTGAATTATGAATTAGTGTTGTGAAAATGGTTAAGTCTATTTAGTTGAAATGTGAATTATTGAATTGAAAATGGTTAAGTGTATTTAGTTGAAATGTGAATTAGTGACTTGAAAATGGTTAAGTGTAGTAACTTTAATTATGAATTTGTGTTATTAAAATAGTTAAGTATAGTAGCTTGAATTATGAATTAGTGTTGTGAAAATGGTTAAGTATAGTAACTTGAATTATGAATTCGTGTTGTGAAAATGGTTAAGGGTAGTAACTTGAATTATGAATTAGTGTTGTGAAAATGATTAAGTGTAGTAACTTTAATTATGAATTTGTGTTGTTAAAATAGTTAAGTATAGTAGCTTGAATTATGAATTAGTGTTGTGAAAATGGTTAAGTATAGTAACTTGAATTATGAATTAGTGTTGTGAAAATGGTTAAGTATAGTAACTTGAATTATGAATTAGCGTTGTGAAAATGGTTAAGTCTATTTAGTTGAAATGTGAATTATTGAATTGAAAATAGTTAAGTGTAGTAACTTGAATTATGAATTAGTGTTGTGAAAATGGTTAAGTAGAGTAACTTGAATTATGAATTATTGTTGTGAAAATGGTTAACGGTAGTAACTTGATTATGAATTAGTGTTGTGAAAATGATTAAGTGTAGTAACTTTAATTATGAATATGTGTTGTTAAAATGTTTAAGTATAGTAACTTGAATTATGAATTAGTGTTGTGAAAAATGGTTAAGTATAGTAACTTGAATTATGAATTCGTGTTGTGAAAATGGTTAAGGGTAGTAACTTGAATTATGAATTAGTGTTGTGAAAATAATTAAGTGTAGTAACTTTAATTATGAATTTGTGTTGTTAAAATAGTTAAGTATAGTAGCTTGAATTATGAATTAGTGTTGTGAAAATGGTTAAGTATAGTAACTTGAATTATGAATTAGTGTTGTGAAAATGGTTAAGTATAGTAACTTGAATTATGAATTAGCGTTGTGAAAATGGTTAAGTCTATTTAGTTGAAATGTGAATTATTGAATTGAAAATGATTAAGTGTATTTAGTAGAAAAGTGAATTATTGACTTGAAAATGTTTAAGTGTATTTAGTTGAAATGTGAATTAGTGACTTGAAAATAGTTAAGTGTAGTAACTTGAATTATGAAATAGTGTTGTGAAAATGTTAAGTATAGTAACTTGAATTATGAATTAGTGTTGTGAAAAAATGGTTAAGTGTATTTAGTTGAAATGTGAATTATTGACTTGAAAATGTTTAAGTGTATTTAGTTGAAATGTGAATTAGTGACTTGAAAATAGTTAAGTGTAGTAACTTGAATTATGAATTAGTGTTGTGAAAATGGTTAAGTAGAGTAACTTGAATTATGAATTATTGTTGTGAAAATGGTTAACGGTAGTAACTTGAATTATGAATTAGTGTTGTGAAAATGATTAAGTGTAGTAACTTTAATTATGAATATGTGTTGTTAAAATGTTTAAGTATAGTAACTTGAATTATGAATTAGTGTTGTGAAAATGGTTAAGTATAGTAACTTGAATTATGAATTCGTGTTGTGAAAATGGTTAAGGGTAGTAACTTGAATTATGAATTAGTGTTGTGAAAATGATTAAGTGTAGTAACTTTAATTATGAATTTGTGTTGTTAAAATAGTTAAGTATAGTAGCTTGAATTATGAATTAGTGTTGTGAAAATGGTTAAGTATAGTAACTTGAATTATGAATTAGTGTTGTGAAAATGGTTAAGTATAGTAACTTGAATTATGAATTAGCGTTGTGAAAATGGTTAAGTCTATTTAGTTGAAATGTGAATTATTGAATTGAAAATGATTAAGTGTATTTAGTAGAAAAGTGAATTATTGACTTGAAAATGTTTAAGTGTATTTAGTTGAAATGTGAATTAGTGACTTGAAAATAGTTAAGTGTAGTAACTTGAATTATGAAATAGTGTTGTGAAAATGTTAAGTATAGTAACTTGAATTATGAATTAGTGTTGTGAAAATGGTTAAGTCTATTTAGTTGAAATGTGAATTATTGAATTGAAAATGGTTAAGTGTATTTAGTTGAAATGTGAATTAGTGACTTGAAAATGGTTAAGTGTAGTAACTTTAATTATGAATTTGTGTTGTTAAAATAGTTAAGTATAGTAGCTTGAATTATGAATTAGTGTTGTGAAAATGGTTAAGTATAGTAACTTTAATTATGAATTAGTGTTGTGAAAATGGTTAAGTGTAGTAACTTGATTATTATGAATTAGTGTTGTGAAAATGGTTAAGTGTAGTAACTTTAATTATGAATTAGTGTTGTTAAAATAGTTAAGTATAGTAACTTGAATTATGAATTCGTGATGAAAATGGTTAAGTGTAGTAACTAGAATTATGAATTAGTGTTGTGAAAATGGTTAAGTGTAGTAACTTGAATTATGAATTAGCGTTGTGAAAATGGTTAAGTCTATTTAGTTGAAATGTGAATTATTGAATTGAAAATGATTAAGTGTATTTAGTTGAAATGTGAATTATTGACTTGAAAATGTTTAAGTGTATTTAGTTGAAATGTGAATTAGTGACTTGAAAATAGTTAAGTGTAGTAACTTGAATTATGAATTAGTGTTGTGAAAATGGTTAAGTAGAGTAACTTGAATTATGAATTATTGTTGTGAAAATGGTTAACGGTAGTAACTTGAATTATGAATTAGTGTTGTGAAAATGATTAAGTGTAGTAACTTTAATTATGAATATGTGTTGTTAAAATGTTTAAGTATAGTAACTTGAATTATGAATTAGTGTTGTGAAAATGGTTAAGTATAGTAACTTGAATTATGAATTCGTGTTGTGAAAATGGTTAAGAGTAGTAACTTGAATTATGAATTAGTGTTGTGAAAATGATTAAGTGTAGTAACTTTAATTATGAATTTGTGTTGTTAAAATAGTTAAGTATAGTAGCTTGAATTATGAATTAGTGTTGTGAAAATGGTTAAGTATAGTAACTTGAATTATGAATTAGTGTTGTGAAAATGGTTAAGTATAGTAACTTGAATTATGAATTAGCGTTGTGAAAATGGTTAAGTCTATTTAGTTGAAATGTGAATTATTGAATTGAAAATGATTAAGTGTATTTAGTAGAAAAGTGAATTATTGACTTGAAAATGTTTAAGTGTATTTAGTTGAAATGTGAATTAGTGACTTGAAAATAGTTAAGTGTAGTAACTTGAATTATGAAATAGTGTTGTGAAAATGTTAAGTATAGTAACTTGAATTATGAATTAGTGTTGTGAAAATGGTTAAGTCTATTTAGTTGAAATGTGAATTATTGAATTGAAAATGGTTAAGTGTATTTAGTTGAAATGTGAATTAGTGACTTGAAAATGGTTAAGTGTAGTAACTTTAATTATGAATTTGTGTTGTTAAAATAGTTAAGTATAGTAGCTTGAATTATGAATTAGTGTTGTGAAAATGGTTAAGTATAGTAACTTTAATTATGAATTAGTGTTGTGAAAATGGTTAAGTGTAGTAACTTGATTATTATGAATTAGTGTTGTGAAAATGGTTAAGTGTAGTAACTTTAATTATGAATTAGTGTTGTTAAAATAGTTAAGTATAGTAACTTGAATTATGAATTCGTGATGAAAATGGTTAAGTGTAGTAACTAGAATTATGAATTAGTGTTGTGAAAAATGGTTAAGTGTAGTAACTTGAATTATGAATTAGCGTTGTGAAAATGGTTAAGTCTATTTAGTTGAAATGTGAATTATTGAATTGAAAATGATTAAGTGTATTTAGTTGAAATGTGAAATATTGACTTGAAAATGTTTAAGTGTATTTAGTTGAAATGTGAATTAGTGACTTGAAAATAGTTAAGTGTAGTAACTTGAATTATGAATTAGTGTTGTGAAAATGGTTAAGTAGAGTAACTTGAATTATGAATTATTGTTGTGAAAATGGTTAACGGTAGTAACTTGATTATGAATTAGTGTTGTGAAAATGATTAAGTGTAGTAACTTTAATTATGAATATGTGTTGTTAAAATGTTTAAGTATAGTAACTTGAATTATGAATTAGTGTTGTGAAAAATGGTTAAGTATAGTAACTTGAATTATGAATTCGTGTTGTGAAAATGGTTAAGGGTAGTAACTTGAATTATGAATTAGTGTTGTGAAAATAATTAAGTGTAGTAACTTTAATTATGAATTTGTGTTGTTAAAATAGTTAAGTATAGTAGCTTGAATTATGAATTAGTGTTGTGAAAATGGTTAAGTATAGTAACTTGAATTATGAATTAGTGTTGTGAAAATGGTTAAGTATAGTAACTTGAATTATGAATTAGCGTTGTGAAAATGGTTAAGTCTATTTAGTTGAAATGTGAATTATTGAATTGAAAATGATTAAGTGTATTTAGTAGAAAAGTGAATTATTGACTTGAAAATGTTTAAGTGTATTTAGTTGAAATGTGAATTAGTGACTTGAAAATAGTTAAGTGTAGTAACTTGAATTATGAAATAGTGTTGTGAAAATGTTAAGTATAGTAACTTGAATTATGAATTAGTGTTGTGAAAAAATGGTTAAGTCTATTTAGTTGAAATGTGAATTATTGAATTGAAAATGGTTAAGTGTATTTAGTTGAAATGTGAATTAGTGACTTGAAAATGGTTAAGTGTAGTAACTTTAATTATGAATTTGTGTTGTTAAAATAGTTAAGTATAGTAGCTTGAATTATGAATTAGTGTTGTGAAAATGGTTAAGTATAGTAACTTTAATTATGAATTAGTGTTGTGAAAATGGTTAAGTGTAGTAACTTGATTATTATGAATTAGTGTTGTGAAAATGGTTAAGTCTATTTAGTTGAAATGTGAATTATTGAATTGAAAATGATTAAGTGTATTTAGTAGAAAAGTGAATTATTGACTTGAAAATGTTTAAGTGTATTTAGTTGAAATGTGAATTAGTGACTTGAAAATAGTTAAGTGTAGTAACTTGAATTATGAAATAGTGTTGTGAAAATGTTAAGTATAGTAACTTGAATTATGAATTAGTGTTGTGAAAATGGTTAAGTCTATTTAGTTGAAATGTGAATTATTGAATTGAAAATGGTTAAGTGTATTTAGTTGAAATGTGAATTAGTGACTTGAAAATGGTTAAGTGTAGTAACTTTAATTATGAATTTGTGTTATTAAAATAGTTAAGTATAGTAGCTTGAATTATGAATTAGTGTTGTGAAAATGGTTAAGTATAGTAACTTGAATTATGAATTCGTGTTGTGAAAATGGTTAAGGGTAGTAACTTGAATTATGAATTAGTGTTGTGAAAATGATTAAGTGTAGTAACTTTAATTATGAATTTGTGTTGTTAAAATAGTTAAGTATAGTAGCTTGAATTATGAATTAGTGTTGTGAAAATGGTTAAGTATAGTAACTTGAATTATGAATTAGTGTTGTGAAAATGGTTAAGTATAGTAACTTGAATTATGAATTAGCGTTGTGAAAATGGTTAAGTCTATTTAGTTGAAATGTGAATTATTGAATTGAAAATGATTAAGTGTATTTAGTAGAAAAGTGAATTATTGACTGGAAAATGTTTAAGTGTATTTAGTTGAAATGTGAATTAGTGACTTGAAAATAGTTAAGTGTAGTAACTTGAATTATGAAATAGTGTTGTGAAAATGTTAAGTATAGTAACTTGAATTATGAATTAGTGTTGTGAAAATGGTTAAGTCTATTTAGTTGAAATGTGAATTATTGAATTGAAAATGGTTAAGTGTATTTAGTTGAAATGTGAATTAGTGACTTGAAAATGGTTAAGTGTAGTAACTTTAATTATGAATTTGTGTTGTTAAAATAGTTAAGTATAGTAGCTTGAATTATGAATTAGTGTTGTGAAAATGGTTAAGTATAGTAACTTTAATTATGAATTAGTGTTGTGAAAATGGTTAAGTGTAGTAACTTGATTATTATGAATTAGTGTTGTGAAAATGGTTAAGTGTAGTAACTTTAATTATGAATTAGCGTTGTTAAAATAGTTAAGTATAGTAACTTGAATTATGAATTCGTGATGAAAATGGTTAAGTGTAGTAACTAGAATTATGAATTAGTGTTGTGAAAATGGTTAAGTGTAGTAACTTGAATTATGAATTAGCGTTGTGAAAATGGTTAAGTCTATTTAGTTGAAATGTGAATTATTGAATTGAAAATGATTAAGTGTATTTAGTTGAAATGTGAATTATTGACTTGAAAATGTTTAAGTGTATTTAGTTGAAATGTGAATTAGTGACTTGAAAATAGTTAAGTGTAGTAACTTGAATTATGAATTAGTGTTGTGAAAATGGTTAAGTAGAGTAACTTGAATTATGAATTATTGTTGTGAAAATGGTTAACGGTAGTAACTTGAATTATGAATTAGTGTTGTGAAAATGATTAAGTGTAGTAACTTTAATTATGAATATGTGTTGTTAAAATGTTTAAGTATAGTAACTTGAATTATGAATTAGTGTTGTGAAAATGGTTAAGTATAGTAACTTGAATTATGAATTCGTGTTGTGAAAATGGTTAAGGGTAGTAACTTGAATTATGAATTAGTGTTGTGAAAATGATTAAGTGTAGTAACTTTAATTATGAATTTGTGTTGTTAAAATAGTTAAGTATAGTAGCTTGAATTATGAATTAGTGTTGTGAAAATGGTTAAGTATAGTAACTTGAATTATGAATTAGTGTTGTGAAAATGGTTAAGTATAGTAACTTGAATTATGAATTAGCGTTGTGAAAATGGTTAAGTCTATTTAGTTGAAATGTGAATTATTGAATTGAAAATGATTAAGTGTATTTAGTAGAAAAGTGAATTATTGACTGGAAAATGTTTAAGTGTATTTAGTTGAAATGTGAATTAGTGACTTGAAAATAGTTAAGTGTAGTAACTTGAATTATGAAATAGTGTTGTGAAAATGTTAAGTATAGTAACTTGAATTATGAATTAGTGTTGTGAAAATGGTTAAGTCTATTTAGTTGAAATGTGAATTATTGAATTGAAAATGGTTAAGTGTATTTAGTTGAAATGTGAATTAGTGTAACGACCCATTTTGTCGTTACTAAATTATCCATTCCTCAATATTAACTTGAGTCCAAAATAGCTATCATTTTGTTCATTGTGTGACCTCAAGCTTTTCGGCGAAGATTTTAGCCTTTCGATGTGTCTAGATAGACTTAAGCCTGATGAATTTAATTATTCATGAATACTAATATCAATCCTTTAATTTGGAAGTTCTTTAGATATTAATTAAGGTCGTACAATATCCTAGTACAAAGTTAAGTTGAAAATATTTTTTTTACCAATAGAGTTTCGATATGGGTTTCTGTTAGGGCCAAATTCAAACGATCATATCTCCTAGAATATAAGGAGTTAGGGGTCCCAATACCCACCAAATAAAACATCTATGAGTCTTCTTTCCAACGCAATAAACCGTTCGTCAATCCGAGTTTAGAATAAAAAGTTATGACCATTTTACTGAACACTGTCCGGGCTGAAATGGGAATTCGCTGTAGCGAAAATTCTGGTGGTATTTAAATCATATTTAGCCGATTTCCAGGTCCAAAACTCCAAAACTTCATTCCCCAACCCTAGAGAGGTGATTTCCCAAGGTTTAGAGTGAAATTTCTTCATTGAGGTAAGTTTTTCCATCATCTTCTTTGTCTTTTAATCCATTAACATCTTAGAATCCTTAGAAAGACCTTCAATGGTGAAATTTTGGGTTAGAGCCTTTAATGGTGGATTGTTGGGAAAAACTTATGGGTGTTCTTAATATCACCTAGAACTAATTCTAGATTATAAATTAATGATTTCTAGTATGAACTTGGTAAACTAGATTATGTATTTTGTTGGTTGGAAATCTTGAATTCCATAAAGATGAGACCTTTAGCATAAAAACTCCATTAATGGAGATGGGTTAAGTTTGAAAGAACTAGTTAATAGTTAATTGACCTTGGAGAATGATATAAACCTGGAATTAGGGTAGAATTAGTGGGTTTTGAATTTCCGAAGATATTTATTTAAAGAGTAATTGATTAATTACTCTTATAATTGTTTGATATTTAGATGATTGATCATTCCGAAGCATGAAGAAAGGGAATGAGCATCCTTGACATGACTTGTTGATTCAAAAAGCTTGGCGTCCAGGTAGGCTAGGTTAATGAGTAGAAGACTGTGTTATTTCATATTTTCATAATTTATAATTGATGGGAGAAAGCATGTCTAGGCCTGCAGACATGGAGTTGAGGTGAATAAAGACATAAGAACTTTACTTTAATCCCGAAAACTATGTTATTGATTGATTATGTGATATTTATGATATTATGTGTTATGTGCCCGAAAGGGGATTGTTGTGAATGAAGTATGTGGACATGATGTTTCTTAGTTGTTCTAGTGATGAACCTAATTGAGTTATAAAGGTTTAAGTTGCATATTGTGCCATGATAATGGTGAGGCCTAAGGGATAGATGACTTGAATCATTGTGTGCATTGTATTATGCAGAGAGAGGTAAAGAATAATGATAAGGTTGAATGCGCTAGTTATGGGTGGTGATGTTAGAACCCAATTTGTGGTATTTGAGTAGGTTATGATTTAATTAGAGTTTAGACTCAATTTAATTGTGTGTATGCTCCTAAATTGGATGCTTGTTGATTGGTTTTCGTACATACTTGAATTGATGATATTTGGATTGTTGATACTTGCATGAATAATTATGAAAAATCCAACTTGATCGAATCGTCTTGTGATTATGAGTGTACTTGTAAATTTAGTACGTCGTGTTGTATCCTGAGAGATAGTATGAAGTTGATAAAATATACATAATATGATTATGGAGGATCGGGTACCACGCCGGTACGGATACGGATGTTGATATTACTTATTTATGGAGGATCGGGTACCACGCCGGTACGGTACATGGACTTAGATTGTCCCCTGCAGGTCATGACTAGTTGGGCAGAAATAAGTCCCTTAGCATGTGTGTACAGACTATTGTTGATAAATGAAAAATCTTGATTCATAATGATAATGTGATTGAAAAGAATGCCTTGAGTAAAGAAGGCTTGTGATATACCTTCATACAGGTTGAAAAGTGAATGATGAATATTTATTAAGAACAGAAAAGTGGAAAGATTGTTAGTAGCAATGTGGCCGACGTTAAATTTCAGTATTGCTATAAGACGTGATTGGATCGGGTGTCACGAGCCGGCATGGTAATATTAATAATAAAGGAATTGATAATGAAGTGATCTAAAGTGATGAATCCAATGAATAATCTCAAAGAAACAATCCCAAAGTTTCAATAATTGAATTAATCTTTCTCCAAGAGTATCTATAAGGTTTGCTAATGAACCTTGAGTTCTCTTGTGTGTTTTACTGAGATGTGAGTTGATTTGTATTCCCTGTTTGATTGTATCCTTGAGATTGATTGTGTGACATGTACTTGGAAAAGTGGAACTCTGTGCTTACTTGCTATATGTTGGTCGACTTACTTTATTTATACTTGGTGTGATCTTGGCTTATCCGATTGGCTAGTTATTATTCTTTAATATTATAAGAGAGTGTTTGGTTGTTAGCCCGAGAGTTTAGTGTGAGTTATCTATGATTATTGGGTTGATCCTATAGATGTGGATAATGGAAACGGCAACGTGAATAAAAGGGTGATAGTGATGGTTTAGTGTTAGATTGTGGTGGATGGTGTGAATTAGTGAGGCTAGACTATGCTAGTGGTGAATATAATCTCATTAATAGAGTTGGAAAATTGTAAATTATATTGGCAAAGTGTTATAATGATATTACAGCCTTAGTAGAATTATACTCTATTAAGATGTCATGATTTCTTTTCTTTGATTCTATTTTATGATTATGTGGACTAACACTGGTCGGTCGATGATGCCTACCAGTACGTGTGTTTGTACTGACCCTACTCTTCTACATCCCTTATTGGGGTGTAGACTGGATGCAGGTTAGTTTGCAGTTACTAGATCAATGGCGATATTCAGCACTAACTTCTGCACTTCCTTCCTGGCAGATGTTAGAGTCTTTGTGTTATTTATTTTATTGTCAATCTATTCTGTAATAGGTAGCTCTTGTACATGTCTGACCAGGTCTTGGGGTAGTGAAGGACAGTTGTAAGAAGTTTTTTGTAAAATTTATTTATTGGTGTTTAATTTACTTTGTTATATTTAATTCAGTATTCTCTTAAAAACAGAAGTCTTCCGCATATTTTTGGTTGGGTAATGAGGGTTCTCCTAGCTACTTAGGATAGCGAAGGTGCCCGCACGGTCCGTTTGTTTGGGTCGTGACAGTTGGTATCAGAGCATTAGGTTAACCGGTCCCACAAGTACAAGAGCAATGTCAAGTAGAGTTCCGCAGATTGGTGTGTAGGGCCCCACACCCAATCTTTGGAAGGCTATAAGGCATGTAGAAGTCGTTTCCTTTTTCTTCCTCTTCATCGTGGCGTAATATTCTTTGACTACTGGGTTGGATCCAATTGGTATCTAGACGATTCCAATTGGTATCTCAACAAAGATCAATTAGAATCTAGTTGATTCCAATTGGTATCTTAGTGAGTTCGCTTTGGAATCTAGGAGATTCCAATTGGTATCTATTAATAATGGCTAAGAGTTAATATCATAATATGAAAATGTATGAAAGTAGTGAACTTATTTGGTTGCCTGTTGTTTGATATTTGGCTGAAATTGGATTGTTAAACTGTATGATTGTTGTGAATTATTTTTGTTTGAATTGTGGTGAAATAAATTGACTAAGTTGCTTTTGTTGAAAAGTGTAATGGAACTATGTGATCTTGTTGTTGTGAAATTAATAAATTCTTTGGTGCTTCCTTGTTCTTGATACTATTGTTATGCTGATGATATTTATGATATGAGAATTGAGAGGATGATATGAGGACATGATGTCAAGGGAAGATTAATGAAAAAGACATGAACAAAAGACTGAGGTGATATGTGTTGCCCTTAATGACGGGCTCTTGCAATTGATATTGTGAATGAATTCAATTGTATGGTTCAGTTACTTGATATTGTGAATGGATCCTTGTGTGGTCTAGTTATTTGATATTATATGTGGATTCTTGTACTGTCCGGTTATTGAGACTTTATTTGGATTCTTTTGCAATCCTATTATTTAAAATTTTAATTAGTTTCTTGTGAGGACTGGCTCAGTGATATTATCTTTGAGCTCCTTGTATGAACTGACTTTTAAGATTTGACAAAATAATAAGTTTTAAATAAAAGTGACAAAAACTAGTGGAGGTTGTTGATACCTAAGGAATTTGATTGATAACTTATCTGAAATGTGATATTAGTAATGAGGCTGTTAATGACCTGTAATCGATGATGTTGTTTGACTTTGCTCATATGCTTATTATATAGAGATCAATCTCGAAGTGGTTAAGAGTTAGTGAAGCCTGTAATAAAAATGTTGTAAGGTTGAAATAAGAATGACATTGTATACCTTAGCTTGGTGTTGGTGATGGAAGGGTCATTGGGCTTGACAATGAAGGTTTTGTCGTGTTCTAAGTATTGAAGTTAGTGATTGCCTGGGCATAAATTTTAGTTGGGGATTTATGTATTAAGGGAGGCCTTGAGAATATAAGTTGATTGTTGACTTGGTCTTGCGATTGAATTGTGTGATTAGCGTCCTATATAATTGACTGATAGATGATAATTTTAGAGGGTAGTAATCCCCATGATGGTGTTAATACAGAATTAAATGGTGTAGTTATACCCATAGAATAATTAAGAATGGTCCTAAATGGGATAATATAAGTGAATTATTAAATGACATGATTGATCTTTCCGTGGGTGTTACTTGGTGGATATTGCTTATTGAGTGATTAAGATATGATGATTAGATGAGTATTAGCGATGTTTTGGAGGAGAATGTGTTGTAGTCTCTAATTCTGTAGGATCTCTATGGCTAATAGTTGTAAGTCTGTGTAATGAGTGAGAGGTTGTCTTGTCACCTATGTATAGTAGTAAACTGCTAGCTTGAACCGTGGGTGATCTTGAGGTGAAAAGAATAGTGATTGCGAGATGTTGAAGCTATCTTTATAGAATGAATCTAGTAGTCTTGATTAGGCGCATGCGAGTATCTAAGTTATGTGACTTGTAAATGGAGTAGTGACTTAAATATGAGCAAGATGTAGATTTTTCAGGGGGTAGTCTTGGCTAGAAACTTACTCGGGTGTCTCAGGGTGAGCCTGTATGTTGGGTGGATTAGATGTGACTTGTCGGGTATTGAAATTCGAGTAGTAGACTCATGTAGCATCCCATAGCACTTTTCAAAATTGAATTTGGGGCTCTAGAACTCCGTTAATGATAATTATCGTGATAGTCTTGTAATTCTATGTCCAAATATTAATTTTGTGTTGTAAAATAGAAGCATCTGTGAGCTAGGCAGAGCTCACTGGTTTGGTCAAGGGAATTAGCGTCGTGGGTCTTCTGTGGCAGTTAGCACTGCAACGACAATCGCACCGCAGCAGTGGTAAAGAATGCAGTTTTTCAGTTTCGGAGTTCATTCCCCATTCTTCCGTTGTAAGAAGAGAGAACGAACCTAGGGTGAAAAAGAGGTGATTTTGGGTGATTGTCGTCTTCAAGGTGAATCTTTTATATATATATTTATGAACCCTCTTTATCTTGATTTGACTCATAACACTCAAGTTTGAGACGTGGACCGTTGTAAGTAGAATAAGTGATTCGTGAGTAAATGTTTGGCTCGGTCTCTTCATGTTTTGAAAAGCCTTGATAGAACGATTGAGTATAGAATGTAGGTTAATTATTAATGATATCAACTGAGTGGGATATGGTACAATAAGAAACTCTGTTAGTAATGTCTCTCTAATTTCTATATCGCGCTTCTCTCCACCGAATGCCCGTTCGGGGACGAACGGATGGTAAATTGGTATCTAATTGTAACGACCCATTTTGTCGTTACTAAATTATCCATTCCTCAATATTAACTTGAGTCCAAAATAGCTATCATTTTGTTCATTGTGTGACCTCAAGCTTTTCGGCGAAGATTTTAGCCTTTCGATGTGTCTAGATAGACTTAAGCCTGATGAATTTAATTATTCATGAATACTAATATCAATCCTTTAATTTGGAAGTTCTTTAGATATTAATTAAGGTCGTACAATATCCTAGTACAAAGTTAAGTTGAAAATATTTTTTTACCAATAGAGTTTCGATATGGGTTTCTGTTAGGGCCAAATTCAAACGATCATATCTCCTAGAATATAAGGAGTTAGGGGTCCCAATACCCACCAAATAAAACATCTATGAGTCTTCTTTCCAACGCAATAAACCGTTCGTCAATCCGAGTTTAGAATAAAAAGTTATGACCATTTTACTGAACACTGTCCGGGCTGAAATGGGAATTCGCTGTAGCGAAAATTCTGGTGGTATTTAAATCATATTTAGCCGATTTCCAGGTCCAAAACTCCAAAACTTCATTCCCCAACCCTAGAGAGGTGATTTCCCAAGGTTTAGAGTGAAATTTCTTCATTGAGGTAAGTTTTTCCATCATCTTCTTTGTCTTTTAATCCATTAACATCTTAGAATCCTTAGAAAGACCTTCAATGGTGAAATTTTGGGTTAGAGCCTTTAATGGTGGATTGTTGGGAAAAACTTATGGGTGTTCTTAATATCACCTAGAACTAATTCTAGATTATAAATTAATGATTTCTAGTATGAACTTGGTAAACTAGATTATGTATTTTGTTGGTTGGAAATCTTGAATTCCATAAAGATGAGACCTTTAGCATAAAAACTCCATTAATGGAGATGGGTTAAGTTTGAAAGAACTAGTTAATAGTTAATTGACCTTGGAGAATGATATAAACCTGGAATTAGGGTAGAATTAGTGGGTTTTGAATTTCCGAAGATATTTATTTAAAGAGTAATTGATTAATTACTCTTATAATTGTTTGATATTTAGATGATTGATCATTCCGAAGCATGAAGAAAGGGAATGAGCATCCTTGACATGACTTGTTGATTCAAAAAGCTTGGCGTCCAGGTAGGCTAGGTTAATGAGTAGAAGACTGTGTTATTTCATATTTTCATAATTTATAATTGATGGGAGAAAGCATGTCTAGGCCTGCAGACATGGAGTTGAGGTGAATAAAGACATAAGAACTTTACTTTAATCCCGAAAACTATGTTATTGATTGATTATGTGATATTTATGATATTATGTGTTATGTGCCCGAAAGGGGATTGTTGTGAATGAAGTATGTGGACATGATGTTTCTTAGTTGTTCTAGTGATGAACCTAATTGAGTTATAAAGGTTTAAGTTGCATATTGTGCCATGATAATGGTGAGGCCTAAGGGATAGATGACTTGAATCATTGTGTGCATTGTATTATGCAGAGAGAGGTAAAGAATAATGATAAGGTTGAATGCGCTAGTTATGGGTGGTGATGTTAGAACCCAATTTGTGGTATTTGAGTAGGTTATGATTTAATTAGAGTTTAGACTCAATTTAATTGTGTGTATGCTCCTAAATTGGATGCTTGTTGATTGGTTTTCGTACATACTTGAATTGATGATATTTGGATTGTTGATACTTGCATGAATAATTATGAAAAATCCAACTTGATCGAATCGTCTTGTGATTATGAGTGTACTTGTAAATTTAGTACGTCGTGTTGTATCCTGAGAGATAGTATGAAGTTGATAAAATATACATAATATGATTATGGAGGATCGGGTACCACGCCGGTACGGATACGGATGTTGATATTACTTATTTATGGAGGATCGGGTACCACGCCGGTACGGTACATGGACTTAGATTGTCCCCTGCAGGTCATGACTAGTTGGGCAGAAATAAGTCCCTTAGCATGTGTGTACAGACTATTGTTGATAAATGAAAAATCTTGATTCATAATGATAATGTGATTGAAAAGAATGCCTTGAGTAAAGAAGGCTTGTGATATACCTTCATACAGGTTGAAAAGTGAATGATGAATATTTATTAAGAACAGAAAAGTGGAAAGATTGTTAGTAGCAATGTGGCCGACGTTAAATTTCAGTATTGCTATAAGACGTGATTGGATCGGGTGTCACGAGCCGGCATGGTAATATTAATAATAAAGGAATTGATAATGAAGTGATCTAAAGTGATGAATCCAATGAATAATCTCAAAGAAACAATCCCAAAGTTTCAATAATTGAATTAATCTTTCTCCAAGAGTATCTATAAGGTTTGCTAATGAACCTTGAGTTCTCTTGTGTGTTTTACTGAGATGTGAGTTGATTTGTATTCCCTGTTTGATTGTATCCTTGAGATTGATTGTGTGACATGTACTTGGAAAAGTGGAACTCTGTGCTTACTTGCTATATGTTGGTCGACTTACTTTATTTATACTTGGTGTGATCTTGGCTTATCCGATTGGCTAGTTATTATTCTTTAATATTATAAGAGAGTGTTTGGTTGTTAGCCCGAGAGTTTAGTGTGAGTTATCTATGATTATTGGGTTGATCCTATAGATGTGGATAATGGAAACGGCAACGTGAATAAAAGGGTGATAGTGATGGTTTAGTGTTAGATTGTGGTGGATGGTGTGAATTAGTGAGGCTAGACTATGCTAGTGGTGAATATAATCTCATTAATAGAGTTGGAAAATTGTAAATTATATTGGCAAAGTGTTATAATGATATTACAGCCTTAGTAGAATTATACTCTATTAAGATGTCATGATTTCTTTTCTTTGATTCTATTTTATGATTATGTGGACTAACACTGGTCGGTCGATGATGCCTACCAGTACGTGTGTTTGTACTGACCCTACTCTTCTACATCCCTTATTGGGGTGTAGACTGGATGCAGGTTAGTTTGCAGTTACTAGATCAATGGCGATATTCAGCACTAACTTCTGCACTTCCTTCCTGGCAGATGTTAGAGTCTTTGTGTTATTTATTTTATTGTCAATCTATTCTGTAATAGGTAGCTCTTGTACATGTCTGACCAGGTCTTGGGGTAGTGAAGGACAGTTGTAAGAAGTTTTTTGTAAAATTTATTTATTGGTGTTTAATTTACTTTGTTATATTTAATTCAGTATTCTCTTAAAAACAGAAGTCTTCCGCATATTTTTGGTTGGGTAATGAGGGTTCTCCTAGCTACTTAGGATAGCGAAGGTGCCCGCACGGTCCGTTTGTTTGGGTCGTGACAATTAGTGACTTGAAAATGGTTAAGTGTAGTAACTTTAATTATGAATTTGTGTTGTTAAAATAGTTAAGTATAGTAGCTTGAATTATGAATTAGTGTTGTGAAAATGGTTAAGTATAGTAACTTTAATTATGAATTAGTGTTGTGAAAATGGTTAAGTGTAGTAACTTGATTATTATGAATTAGTGTTGTGAAAATGGTTAAGTCTATTTAGTTGAAATGTGAATTATTGAATTGAAAATGATTAAGTGTATTTAGTAGAAAAGTGAATTATTGACTTGAAAATGTTTAAGTGTATTTAGTTGAAATGTGAATTAGTGACTTGAAAATAGTTAAGTGTAGTAACTTGAATTATGAAATAGTGTTGTGAAAATGTTAAGTATAGTAACTTGAATTATGAATTAGTGTTGTGAAAATGGTTAAGTCTATTTAGTTGAAATGTGAATTATTGAATTGAAAATGGTTAAGTGTATTTAGTTGAAATGTGAATTAGTGACTTGAAAATGGTTAAGTGTAGTAACTTTAATTATGAATTTGTGTTATTAAAATAGTTAAGTATAGTAGCTTGAATTATGAATTAGTGTTGTGAAAATGGTTAAGTATAGTAACTTTAATTATGAATTAGTGTTGTGAAAATGGTTAAGTGTAGTAACTTGATTATTATGAATTAGTGTTGTGAAAATGGTTAAGTGTAGTAACTTTAATTATGAATTAGTGTTGTTAAAATAGTTAAGTATAGTAACTTGAATTATGAATTCGTGATGAAAATGGTTAAGTGTAGTAACTAGAATTATGAATTAGTGTTGTAAAAATGGTTAAGTGTAGTAACTTGAATTATGAATTAGCGTTGTGAAAATGGTTAAGTCTATTTAGTTGAAATGTGAATTATTGAATTGAAAATGATTAAGTGTATTTAGTTGAAATGTGAATTATTGACTTGAAAATGTTTAAGTGTATTTAGTTGAAATGTGAATTAGTGACTTGAAAATAGTTAAGTGTAGTAACTTGAATTATGAATTAGTGTTGTGAAAATGGTTAAGTATAGTAACTTGAATTATGAATTATTGTTGTGAAAATGGTTAACGGTAGTAACTTGAATTATGAATTAGTGTTGTGAAAATGATTAAGTGTAGTAACTTTAATTATGAATATGTGTTGTTAAAATGTTTAAGTATAGTAACTTGAATTATGAATTAGTGTTGTGAAAATGGTTAAGTATAGTAACTTGAATTATGAATTCGTGTTGTGAAAATGGTTAAGGGTAGTAACTTGAATTATGAATTAGTGTTGTGAAAATGATTAAGTGTAGTAACTTTAATTATGAATTTGTGTTGTTAAAATAGTTAAGTATAGTAGCTTGAATTATGAATTAGTGTTGTGAAAATGGTTAAGTATAGTAACTTTAATTATGAATTAGTGTTGTGAAAATGGTTAAGTGTAGTAACTTGATTATTATGAATTAGTGTTGTGAAAATGGTTAAGTGTAGTAACTTTAATTATGAATTAGTGTTGTTAAAATAGTTAAGTATAGTAACTTGAATTATGAATTCGTGATGAAAATGGTTAAGTGTAGTAACTAGAATTATGAATTAGTGTTGTGAAAATGGTTAAGTGTAGTAACTTGAATTATGAATTAGCGTTGTGAAAATGGTTAAGTCTATTTAGTTGAAATGTGAATTATTGAATTGAAAATGATTAAGTGTATTTAGTTGAAATGTGAATTATTGACTTGAAAATGTTTAAGTGTATTTAGTTGAAATGTGAATTAGTGACTTGAAAATAGTTAAGTGTAGTAACTTGAATTATGAATTAGTGTTGTGAAAATGGTTAAGTAGAGTAACTTGAATTATGAATTATTGTTGTGAAAATGGTTAACGGTAGTAACTTGAATTATGAATTAGTGTTGTGAAAATGATTAAGTGTAGTAACTTTAATTATGAATATGTGTTGTTAAAATGTTTAAGTATAGTAACTTGAATTATGAATTAGTGTTGTGAAAATGGTTAAGTATAGTAACTTGAATTATGAATTCGTGTTGTGAAAATGGTTAAGGGTAGTAACTTGAATTATGAATTAGTGTTGTGAAAATGATTAAGTGTAGTAACTTTAATTATGAATTTGTGTTGTTAAAATAGTTAAGTATAGTAGCTTGAATTATGAATTAGTGTTGTGAAAATGGTTAAGTATAGTAACTTGAATTATGAATTAGTGTTGTGAAAATGGTTAAGTATAGTAACTTGAATTATGAATTAGCGTTGTGAAAATGGTTAAGTCTATTTAGTTGAAATGTGAATTATTGAATTGAAAATGATTAAGTGTATTTAGTAGAAAAGTGAATTATTGACTTGAAAATGTTTAAGTGTATTTAGTTGAAATGTGAATTAGTGACTTGAAAATAGTTAAGTGTAGTAACTTGAATTATGAAATAGTGTTGTGAAAATGTTAAGTATAGTAACTTGAATTATGAATTAGTGTTGTGAAAATGGTTAAGTCTATTTAGTTGAAATGTGAATTATTGAATTGAAAATGGTTAAGTGTATTTAGTTGAAATGTGAATTAGTGACTTGAAAATGGTTAAGTGTAGTAACTTTAATTATGAATTTGTGTTGTTAAAATAGTTAAGTATAGTAGCTTGAATTATGAATTAGTGTTGTGAAAATGGTTAAGTATAGTAACTTTAATTATGAATTAGTGTTGTGAAAATGGTTAAGTGTAGTAACTTGATTATTATGAATTAGTGTTGTGAAAATGGTTAAGTCTATTTAGTTGAAATGTGAATTATTGAATTGAAAATGATTAAGTGTATTTAGTAGAAAAGTGAATTATTGACTTGAAAATGTTTAAGTGTATTTAGTTGAAATGTGAATTAGTGACTTGAAAATAGTTAAGTGTAGTAACTTGAATTATGAAATAGTGTTGTGAAAATGTTAAGTATAGTAACTTGAATTATGAATTAGTGTTGTGAAAATGGTTAAGTCTATTTAGTTGAAATGTGAATTATTGAATTGAAAATGGTTAAGTGTATTTAGTTGAAATGTGAATTAGTGATTTGAAAATGGTTAAGTGTAGTAACTTTAATTATGAATTTGTGTTATTAAAATAGTTAAGTATAGTAGCTTGAATTATAAATTAGTGTTGTGAAAATGGTTAAGTATAGTAACTTTAATTATGAATTAGTGTTGTGAAAATAGTTAAGTATAGTAACTTGAATTATGAATTAGTATTGTAAAAATGGTTAAGTGTAGTAACTTGAATTATGAATTAGCGTTGTGAAAATGGTTAAGTCTATTTAGTTGAAATGTGAATTATTGAATTGAAAATGATTAAGTGTATTTAGTTGAAATGTGAATTATTGACTTGAAAATGTTTAAGTGTATTTAGTTGAAATGTGAATTAGTGACTTGAAAATAGTTAAGTGTAGTAACTTGAATTATGAATTAGTGTTGTGAAAATGGTTAAGTATAGTAACTTGAATTATGAATTATTGTTGTGAAAATGGTTAACGGTAGTAACTTGAATTATGAATTAGTGTTGTGAAAATGATTAAGTGTAGTAACTTTAATTATGAATATGTGTTGTTAAAATGTTTAAGTATAGTAACTTGAATTATGAATTAGTGTTGTGAAAATGGTTAAGTATAGTAACTTGAATTATGAATTCGTGTTGTGAAAATGGTTAAGGGTAGTAACTTGAATTATGAATTAGTGTTGTGAAAATGATTAAGTGTAGTAACTTTAATTATGAATTTGTGTTGTTAAAATAGTTAAGTATAGTAGCTTGAATTATGAATTAGTGTTGTGAAAATGGTTAAGTATAGTAACTTTAATTATGAATTAGTGTTGTGAAAATGGTTAAGTGTAGTAACTTGATTATTATGAATTAGTGTTGTGAAAATGGTTAAGTGTAGTAACTTTAATTATGAATATGTGTTGTTAAAATGTTTAAGTATAGTAACTTGAATTATGAATTCGTGATGAAAATGGTTAAGTGTAGTAACTAGAATTATGAATTAGTGTTGTGAAAATGGTTAAGTGTAGTAACTTGAATTATGAATTAGCGTTGTGAAAATGGTTAAGTCTATTTAGTTGAAATGTGAATTATTGAATTGAAAATGATTAAGTGTATTTAGTTGAAATGTGAATTATTGACTTGAAAATGTTTAAGTGTATTTAGTTGAAATGTGAATTAGTGACTTGAAAATAGTTAAGTGTAGTAACTTGAATTATGAATTAGTGTTGTGAAAATGGTTAAGTAGAGTAACTTGAATTATGAATTATTGTTGTGAAAATGGTTAACGGTAGTAACTTGAATTATGAATTAGTGTTGTGAAAATGATTAAGTGTAGTAACTTTAATTATGAATATGTGTTGTTAAAATGTTTAAGTATAGTAACTTGAATTATGAATTAGTGTTGTGAAAATGGTTAAGTATAGTAACTTGAATTATGAATTAGTGTTGTGAAAATGGTTAAGGGTAGTAACTTGAATTATAAATTAGTGTTGTGAAAATGATTAAGTGTAGTAACTTTAATTATGAATTTGTGTTGTTAAAATAGTTAAGTATAGTAGCTTGAATTATGAATTAGTGTTGTGAAAATGGTTAAGTATAGTAACTTGAATTATGAATTAGTGTTGTGAAAATGGTTAAGTATAGTAACTTGAATTATGAATTAGCGTTGTGAAAATGGTTAAGTCTATTTAGTTGAAATGTGAATTATTGAATTGAAAATGATTAAGTGTATTTAGTAGAAAAGTGAATTATTGACTTGAAAATGTTTAAGTGTATTTAGTTGAAATGTGAATTAGTGACTTGAAAATAGTTAAGTGTAGTAACTTGAATTATGAAATAGTGTTGTGAAAATGTTAAGTATAGTAACTTGAATTATGAATTAGTGTTGTGAAAATGGTTAAGTCTATTTAGTTGAAATGTGAATTATTGAATTGAAAATGGTTAAGTGTATTTAGTTGAAATGTGAATTAGTGACTTGAAAATGGTTAAGTGTAGTAACTTTAATTATGAATTTGTGTTGTTAAAATAGTTAAGTATAGTAGCTTGAATTATGAATTAGTGTTGTGAAAATGGTTAAGTATAGTAACTTTAATTATGAATTAGTGTTGTGAAAATGGTTAAGTGTAGTAACTTGATTATTATGAATTAGTGTTGTGAAAATGGTTAAGTGTAGTAACTTTAATTATGAATTAGTGTTGTTAAAATAGTTAAGTATAGTAACTTGAATTATGAATTCGTGATGAAAATGGTTAAGTGTAGTAACTAGAATTATGAATTAGTGTTGTGAAAATGGTTAAGTGTAGTAACTTGAATTATGAATTAGCGTTGTGAAAATGGTTAAGTCTATTTAGTTGAAATGTGAATTATTGAATTGAAAATGATTAAGTGTATTTAGTTGAAATGTGAATTATTGACTTGAAAATGTTTAAGTGTATTTAGTTGAAATGTGAATTAGTGACTTGAAAATAGTTAAGTGTAGTAACTTGAATTATGAATTAGTGTTGTGAAAATGGTTAAGTAGAGTAACTTGAATTATGAATTATTGTTGTGAAAATGGTTAACGGTAGTAACTTGAATTATGAATTAGTGTTGTGAAAATGATTAAGTGTAGTAACTTTAATTATGAATATGTGTTGTTAAAATGTTTAAGTCTAGTAACTTGAATTATGAATTAGTGTTGTGAAAATGGTTAAGTATAGTAACTTGAATTATGAATTCGTGTTGTGAAAATGGTTAAGAGTAGTAACTTGAATTATGAATTAGTGTTGTGAAAATGATTAAGTGTAGTAACTTTAATTATGAATTTGTGTTGTTAAAATAGTTAAGTATAGTAGCTTGAATTATGAATTAGTGTTGTGAAAATGGTTAAGTATAGTAACTTGAATTATGAATTAGTGTTGTGAAAATGGTTAAGTATAGTAACTTGAATTATGAATTAGCGTTGTGAAAATGGTTAAGTCTATTTAGTTGAAATGTGAATTATTGAATTGAAAATGATTAAGTGTATTTAGTAGAAAAGTGAATTATTGACTTGAAAATGTTTAAGTGTATTTAGTTGAAATGTGAATTAGTGACTTGAAAATAGTTAAGTGTAGTAACTTGAATTATGAAATAGTGTTGTGAAAATGTTAAGTATAGTAACTTGAATTATGAATTAGTGTTGTGAAAATGGTTAAGTCTATTTAGTTGAAATGTGAATTATTGAATTGAAAATGGTTAAGTGTATTTAGTTGAAATGTGAATTAGTGACTTGAAAATGGTTAAGTGTAGTAACTTTAATTATGAATTTGTGTTGTTAAAATAGTTAAGTATAGTAGCTTGAATTATGAATTAGTGTTGTGAAAATGGTTAAGTATAGTAACTTTAATTATGAATTAGTGTTGTGAAAATGGTTAAGTGTAGTAACTTGATTATTATGAATTAGTGTTGTGAAAATGGTTAAGTGTAGTAACTTTAATTATGAATTAGTGTTGTTAAAATAGTTAAGTATAGTAACTTGAATTATGAATTCGTGATGAAAATGGTTAAGTGTAGTAACTAGAATTATGAATTAGTGTTGTGAAAATGGTTAAGTGTAGTAACTTGAATTATGAATTAGCGTTGTGAAAATGGTTAAGTCTATTTAGTTGAAATGTGAATTATTGAATTGAAAATGATTAAGTGTATTTAGTTGAAATGTGAATTATTGACTTGAAAATGTTTAAGTGTATTTAGTTGAAATGTGAATTAGTGACTTGAAAATAGTTAAGTGTAGTAACTTGAATTATGAATTAGTGTTGTGAAAATGGTTAAGTATAGTAACTTGAATTATGAATTAGTGTTGTGAAAATGGTTAACGGTAGTAACTTGAATTATGAATTAGTGTTGTGAAAATGATTAAGTGTAGTAACTTTAATTATGAATATGTGTTGTTAAAATGGTTAAGTATAGTAACTTGAATTATGAATTAGTGTTGTGAAAATGGTTAAGTATAGTAACTTGAATTATGAATTCGTGTTGTGAAAATGGTTAAGGGTAGTAACTTGAATTATGAATTAGTGTTGTGAAAATGATTAAGTGTAGTAACTTTAATTATGAATTTGTGTTGTTAAAATAGTTAAGTATAGTAGCTTGAATTATGAATTAGTGTTGTGAAAATGGTTAAGTATAGTAACTTGAATTATGAATTAGTGTTGTGAAAATGGTTAAGTATAGTAACTTGAATTATGAATTAGCGTTGTGAAAATGGTTAAGTATAGTAACTTGAATTATGAATTAGCGTTGCGAAAATGGTTAAGGGTAGTAACTTGAATTATGAATTAGTGTTGTGAAAATGATTAAGTGTAGTAACTTTAATTATGAATTTGTGTTGTTAAAATAGTTAAGTATAGTAGCTTGAATTATGAATTAGTGTTGTGAAAATGGTTAAGTATAGTAACTTGAATTATGAATTAGCGTTGTGAAAATGGTTAAGTCTATTTAGTTGAAATATGAATTATTGAATTGAAAATGGTTAAGTGTATTTAGTTGAAATGTGATTTATTGACTTGAAAATGTTTAAGTGTATTTAGTTGAAATGTGAATTAGTGACTTGAAAATGGTTAAGTGTAGTAACTTGAATTATGAAATAATGTTGTGAAAATGGTTAAGTATAGTAACTTAAATTATGAATTAGTGTTGTTAAAATAGTTAAGTATAGTAGCTTGAATTATGAATTAGTGTTGTGAAAATGGTTAAGTGTAGTAACTTGAATTATGGATTAGTGTTGTGAAAATGGTTAAGTATAGTAACTTGAATTATGAATTAGTGTTGTGAAAATGGTTAACTTTAGTAACCTGAATAATGAATTAGTGTTGTCAAAATGTTTAGTGTAGTAACTTTAATTATGAATTTGTGTTGTTAAAATAGTTAAGTATAGTAGCTTGAATTATGAATTAGTGTTGTGAAAATGGTTAAGTATAGTAACTTGAATTATGAATTAGCGTTGTGAAAATGGTTAAGTCTATTTAGTTGAAATATGAATTATTGAATTGAAAATGGTTAAGTGTATTTAGTTGAAATGTGATTTATTGACTTGAAAATGTTTAAGTGTATTTAGTTGAAATGTGAATTAGTGACTTGAAAATGGTTAAGTGTAGTAACTTGAATTATGAAATAGTGTTGTGAAAATGGTTAAGTATAGTAACTTGAATTATGAATTAGTGTTGTTAAAATAGTTAAGTATAGTAGCTTGAATTATGAATTAGTGTTGTGAAAATGGTTAAGTGTAGTAACTTGAATTATGAATTAGTGTTGTGAAAATGGTTAAGTATAGTAACTTGAATTATGAATTTGTGTTGTGAAAAGGGTTAAGTATAGTAACTTTGATTATGAATTAGTGTTGTGAAAATGGTTAAGTGTAGTAACTTGATTATTATGAATTAGTGTTGTGAAAATGGTTAAGTGTAGTAACTTTGATTATGAATTAGTGTTGTTAAAATAGTTAAGTATAGTAACTTGAATTATGAATTAGTATTGTGAAAATGGTTAAGTGTAGTAACTTTAATTATGAATTAGTGTTGTGACTTTAATTATGAATTTGTGTTGTTAAAATAGTTAAGTATAGTAGCTTGAATTATGAAGTAGTGTTGTGAAAATGGTTAAGTTTAGTAACTTGAATAATGAATTAGTGTTGTGAAAATGTTTTAGTGTAGTAACTTTAATTATTAATTTGTGTTGTTAAAATAGTTAAGTATAGTAGCATGAATTATGAATTAGTGTTGTGAAATGGTTTAGTATAGTAACTTGAATTATGAATTAGTGTTGTGAAAATGGTTAAGTATAGTAACTTTAATTATGAATTAGTGTTGTTAAAATAGTTAAGTATAGTAGCTTGAATTATGAAGTAGTGTTGTGAAAATGGTTAAGTTTAGTAACTTGAATTATGAATTAGTGTTGTTAAAATAGTTAAGTATAGTAGCTTGAATTATGAATTAGTGTTGTGAAAATGGTTAAGTGTAGTAACTTGAATTATGGATTAGTGTTGTGAAAATGGTTAAGTATAGTAACTTGAATTATGAATTAGTGTTGTGAAAATGGTTAACTTTAGTAACCTGAATAATGAATTAGTGTTGTCAAAATGTTTAGTGTAGTAACTTTAATTATGAATTTGTGTTGTTAAAATAGTTAAGTATAGTAGCTTGAATTATGAATTAGTGTTGTGAAAATGGTTAAGTATAGTAACTTGAATTATGAATTAGCGTTGTGAAAATGGTTAAGTCTATTTAGTTGAAATATGAATTATTGAATTGAAAATGGTTAAGTGTATTTAGTTGAAATGTGATTTATTGACTTGAAAATGTTTAAGTGTATTTAGTTGAAATGTGAATTAGTGACTTGAAAATGGATAAGTGTAGTAACTTGAATTATGAAATAGTGTTGTGAAAATGGTTAAGTGTAGTAACTTGATTATTATGAATTAGTGTTGTGAAAATGGTTAAGTGTAGTAACTTTAATTATGAATTAGTGTTGTTAAAATAGTTAAGTATAGTAACTTGAATTATGAATTAGTGTTGTGAAAATGGTTAAGTGTAGTAACTTGAATTATGAATTAGTATTGTGAAAATGGTTAAGTGTAGTAACTTGAATTATGAATTAGTGTTGTGAAAATGGTTAAGTGTAGTAACTTGATTATTATGAATTAGTGTTGTGAAAATGGTTAAGTGTAGTAACTTTAATTATGAATTAGTGTTGTTAAAATAGTTAAGTATAGTAACTTGAATTATGAATTCGTGATGAAAATGGTTAAGTGTAGTAACTTGAATTATGAATTAGTATTGTGAAAATGGTTAAGTGTAGTAACTTTAATTATGAATTAGTGTTGTGACTTTAATTATGAATTTGTGTTGTTAAAATAGTTAAGTATAGTAGCTTGAATTATGAAGTAGTGTTGTGAAAATGGTTAAGTTTAGTAACTTGAATAATGAATTAGTGTTGTGAAAATGTTTTAGTGTAGTAACTTTAATTATTAATTTGTGTTGTTAAAATAGTTAAGTATAGTAGCATGAATTATGAATTAGTGTTGTGAAATGGTTTAGTATAGTAACTTGAATTATGAATTAGTGTTGTGAAAATGGTTAAGTATAGTAACTTTAATTATGAATTAGTGTTGTTAAAATAGTTAAGTATAGTAGCTTGAATTATGAAGTAGTGTTGTGAAAATGGTTAAGTTTAGTAACTTGAATTATGAATTAGTGTTGTTAAAATAGTTAAGTATAGTAGCTTGAATTATGAATTAGTGTTGTGAAAATGGTTAAGTGTAGTAACTTGAATTATGGATTAGTGTTGTGAAAATGGTTAAGTATAGTAACTTGAATTATGAATTAGTGTTGTGAAAATGGTTAACTTTAGTAACCTGAATAATGAATTAGTGTTGTGAAAATGTTTAAGTGTAGTAACTTTAATTATGAATTTGTGTTGTTAAAATAGTTAAGTATAGTAGCTTGAATTATGAATTAGTGTTGTGAAAATGGTTAAGTATAGTAACTTGAATTATGAATTAGCGTTGTGAAAATGGTTAAGTCTATTTAGTTGAAATATGAATTATTGAATTGAAAATGGTTAAGTGTATTTAGTTGAAATGTGATTTATTGACTTGAAAATGTTTAAGTGTATTTAGTTGAAATGTGAATTAGTGACTTGAAAATGGTTAAGTGTAGTAACTTGAATTATGAAATAGTGTTGTGAAAATGGTTAAGTATAGTAACTTGAATTATGAATTAGTGTTGTTAAATTAGTTAAGTATAGTAGCTTGAATTATGAATTAGTGTTGTGAAAATGGTTAAGTGTAGTAACTTGAATTATGAATTAGTGTTGTGAAAATGGTTAAGTATAGTAACTTGAATTATGAATTTGTGTTGTGAAAAGGGTTAAGTATAGTAACTTTAATTATGAATTAGTGTTGTGAAAATGGTTAAGTGTAGTAACTTGATTATTATGAATTAGTGTTGTGAAAATGGTTAAGTGTAGTAACTTTAATTATGAATTAGTGTTGTTAAAATAGTTAAGTATAGTAACTTGAATTATGAATTAGTGTTGTGAAAATGGTTAAGTGTAGTAACTTGAATTATGAATTAGTATTGTGAAAATGGTTAAGTGTAGTAACTTGAATTATGAATTAGTGTTGTGACTTTAATTATGAATTTGTGTTGTTAAAATAGTTAAGTATAGTAGCTTGAATTATGAAGTAGTGTTGTGAAAATGGTTAAGTTTAGTAACTTGAATAATGAATTAGTGTTGTGAAAATGTTTTAGTGTAGTAACTTTAATTATGAATTTGTGTTGTTAAAATTGTTAAGTATAGTAGCTTGAATTATGAATTAGTGTTGTGAAATGGTTTAGTATAGTAACTTGAATTATGAATTAGTGTTGTGAAAATGGTTAAGTATAGTAACTTTAATTATGAATTAGTGTTGTTAAAATAGTTAAGTATAGTAGCTTGAATTATGAATTAGTGTTGTGAAAATGGTTAAGTATAGTAACTTGAATTATGAATTAGTGTTGTGAAAATGGTTAAGTATAGTAACTTGATTATGAATTAGCGTTGTGAAAATGGTTAAGTCTATTTAGTTGAAATGTGAATTATTGACTTGAAAATGATTAAGTGTATTTAGTTGAAAAGTGAATTATTGACTTGAAAATGTTTAAGTGTATTTAGTTGAAATGTGAATTAGTGACTTGAAAATAGTTAAGTGTAGTAACTTGAATTATAAAATAGTGTTGTGAAAATGGTTAAGTATAGTAACTTGAATTATGAATTAGTGTTGTGAAAATGTTTTAAGTATAGTAACTTGAATTATGAATTTGTGTTGTGAAAAGGGTTAAGTATAGTAACTTTAATTATGAATTAGTGTTGTGAAAATGGTTAAGTGTAGTAACTTGATTATTATGAATTAGTGTTGTGAAAATGGTTAAGTGTAGTAACTTTAATTATGAATTAGTGTTGTTAAAATAGTTAAGTATAGTAACTTGAATTATGAATTCGTGATGAAAATGGTTAAGTGTAGTAACTTGAATTATGAATTAGTATTGTGAAAATGGTTAAGTGTAGTAACTTGAATTATGAATTAGTGTTGTGACTTTAATTATGAATTTGTGTTGTTAAAATAGTTAAGTATAGTAGCTTGAATTATGAAGTAGTGTTGTGAAAATGGTTAAGTTTAGTAACTTGAATAATGAATTAGTGTTGTGAAAATGTTTTAGTGTAGTAACTTTAATTATTAATTTGTGTTGTTAAAATAGTTAAGTATAGTAGCATGAATTATGAATTAGTGTTGTGAAATGGTTTAGTATAGTAACTTGAATTATGAATTAGTGTTGTGAAAATGGTTAAGTATAGTAACTTTAATTATGAATTAGTGTTGTTAAAATAGTTAAGTATAGTAGCTTGAATTATGAAGTAGTGTTGTGAAAATGGTTAAGTTTAGTAACTTGAATTATGAATTAGTGTTGTTAAAATAGTTAAGTATAGTAGCTTGAATTATGAATTAGTGTTGTGAAAATGGTTAAGTGTAGTAACTTGAATTATGGATTAGTGTTGTGAAAATGGTTAAGTATAGTAACTTGAATTATGAATTAGTGTTGTGAAAATGGTTAACTTTAGTAACCTGAATAATGAATTAGTGTTGTGAAAATGTTTAAGTGTAGTAACTTTAATTATGAATTTGTGTTGTTAAAATAGTTAAGTATAGTAGCTTGAATTATGAATTAGTGTTGTGAAAATGGTTAAGTATAGTAACTTGAATTATGAATTAGCGTTGTGAAAATGGTTAAGTCTATTTAGTTGAAATATGAATTATTGAATTGAAAATGGTTAAGTATATTTAGTTGAAATGTGATTTATTGACTTGAAAATGTTTAAGTGTATTTAGTTGAAATGTGAATTAGTGACTTGAAAATGGTTAAGTGTAGTAACTTGAATTATGAAATAGTGTTGTGAAAATGGTTAAGTATAGTAACTTGAATTATGAATTAGTGTTGTTAAATTAGTTAAGTATAGTAGCTTGAATTATGAATTAGTGTTGTGAAAATGGTTAAGTGTAGTAACTTGAATTATGAATTAGTGTTGTGAAAATGGTTAAGTATAGTAACTTGAATTATGAATTTGTGTTGTGAAAAGGGTTAAGTATAGTAACTTTAATTATGAATTAGTGTTGTGAAAATGGTTAAGTGTAGTAACTTGATTATTATGAATTAGTGTTGTGAAAATGGTTAAGTGTAGTAACTTTAATTATGAATTAGTGTTGTTAAAATAGTTAAGTATAGTAACTTGAATTATGAATTAGTGTTGTGAAAATGGTTAAGTGTAGTAACTTGAATTATGAATTAGTATTGTGAAAATGGTTAAGTGTAGTAACTTGAAATATGAATTAGTGTTGTGACTTTAATTATGAATTTGTGTTGTTAAAATAGTTAAGTATAGTAGCTTGAATTATGAAGTAGTGTTGTGAAAATGGTTAAGTTTAGTAACTTGAATAATGAATTAGTGTTGTGAAAATGTTTTAGTGTAGTAACTTTAATTATGAATTTGTGTTGTTAAAATTGTTAAGTATAGTAGCTTGAATTATGAATTAGTGTTGTGAAATGGTTTAGTATAGTAACTTGAATTATGAATTAGTGTTGTGAAAATGGTTAAGTATAGTAACTTTAATTATGAATTAGTGTTGTGAAAATGGTTAAGTATAGTAACTTGAATTATGAATTTGTGTTGTGAAAATGGTTAAGTATAGTAACTTTAATTATGAATTAGTGTTGTGAAAATGGTTAAGTATAGTAACTTTAATTATGAATTAGTGTTGTGAAAATGGTTAAGTGTAGTAACTTGATTATTATGAATTAGTGTTGTGAAAATGGTTAAGTGTAGTAACTTTAATTATGAATTAGTGTTGTTAAAATAGTTAAGTATAGGAACTTGAATTATGAATTAGTGTTGTGAAAATGGTTAAGTGTAGTAACTTGAATTATGAATTAGTATTGTGAAAATGGTTAAGTGTAGTAACTTGAATTATGAATTAGTGTTGTGACTTTAATTATGAATTTGTGTTGTTAAAATAGTTAAGTATAGTAGCTTGAATTATGAAGTAGTGTTGTGAAAATGGTTAAGTTTAGTAACTTGAATAATGAATTAGTGTTGTGAAAATGTTTTAGTGTAGTAACTTTAATTATGAATTTGTGTTGTTAAAATTGTTAAGTATAGTAGCTTGAATTATGAATTAGTGTTGTGAAATGGTTTAGTATAGTAACTTGAATTATGAATTAGTGTTGTTAAATTAGTTAAGTATAGTAGCTTGAATTATGAATTAGTGTTGTGAAAATGGTTAAGTGTAGTAACTTGAATTATGAATTAGTGTTGTGAAAATGGTTAAGTATAGTAACTTGAATTATGAATTTGTGTTGTGAAAATGGTTAAGTATAGTAACTTTAATTATGAATTAGTGTTGTGAAAATGGTTAAGTGTAGTAACTTGATTATTATGAATTAGTGTTGTGAAAATGGTTAAGTGTAGTAACTTTAATTATGAATTAGTGTTGTTAAAATAGTTAAGTATAGTAACTTGAATTATGAATTAGTGTTGTGAAAATGGTTAAGTGTAGTAACTTGAATTATGAATTAGTATTGTGAAAATGGTTAAGTGTAGTAACTTGAATTATGAATTAGTGTTGTGACTTTAATTATGAATTTGTGTTGTTAAAATAGTTAAGTATAGTAGCTTGAATTATGAAGTAGTGTTGTGAAAATGGTTAAGTTTAGTAACTTGAATAATGAATTAGTGTTGTGAAAATGTTTTAGTGTAGTAACTTTAATTATGAATTTGTGTTGTTAAAATTGTTAAGTATAGTAGCTTGAATTATGAATTAGTGTTGTGAAATGGTTTAGTATAGTAACTTGAATTATGAATTAGTGTTGTGAAAATGGTTAAGTATAGTAACTTTAATTATGAATTAGTGTTGTTAAAATAGTTAAGTATAGTAGCTTGAATTATGAAGTAGTGTTGTGAAAATGGTTAAGTTTAGTAACCTTAATAATGAATTAGTGTTGTGAAAATGTTTAAGTGTAGTAACTTTAATTATGAATTTGTGTTGTTAAAATAGTTAAGTATAGTAGCTTGAATTATGAATTAGTGTTGTGAAAATGGTTAAGTATAGTAACTTGAATTATGAATTAGTGTTGTGAAAATGGTTAAGTATAGTAACTTGATTATGAATTAGCGTTGTGAAAATGGTTAAGTATAGTAACTTGAATTATGAATTAGTGTTGTGAAAATGGTTAAGTGTAGTAACTTGAATTATGAATTAGTGTTGTGAAAATGGTTAAGTATAGTAACTTGAATTATGAATTTGTGTTGTGAAAATGGTTAAGTATAGTAACTTTAATTATTAATTAGTGTTGTGAAAATGGTTAAGTGTAGTAACTTGATTATTATGAATTAGTGTTGTGAAAATGGTTAAGTGTAGTAACTTTAATTATGAATTAGTGTTGTGAAAATAGTTAAGTATAGTAACTTGAATTATGAATTAGTGTTGTGAAAATTGTTAAGTGTAGTAACTTGAATTATGAATTAGTATTGTGAAAATGGTTAAGTGTAGTAACTTGAATTATGAATTAGTGTTGTGACTTTAATTATGAATTTGTGTTGTTAAATTAGTTAAGTATAGTAGCTTGAATTATGAATTAGTGTTGTGAAAATGGTTAAGTGTAGTAACTTGAATTATGGATTAGTGTTGTGAAAATGGTTAAGTATAGTAACTTGAATTATGAATTAGTGTTGTGAAAATGGTTAACTTTAGTAACCTGAATAATGAATTAGTGTTGTGAAAATGTTTAAGTGTAGTAACTTTAATTATGAATTTGTGTTGTTAAAATAGTTAAGTATAGTAGCTTGAATTATGAATTAGTGTTGTGAAAATGGTTAAGTATAGTAACTTGAATTATGAATTAGCGTTGTGAAAATGGTTAAGTCTATTTAGTTGAAATATTAATTATTGAATTGAAAATGGTTAAGTATATTTAGTTGAAATGTGATTTATTGACTTGAAAATGTTTAAGTGTATTTAGTTGAAATGTGAATTAGTGACTTGAAAATGGTTAAGTGTAGTAACTTGAATTATGAAATAGTGTTGTGAAAATGGTTAAGTATAGTAACTTGAATTATGAATTAGTGTTGTTAAATTAGTTAAGTATAGTAGCTTGAATTATGAATTAGTGTTGTGAAAATGGTTAAGTGTAGTAACTTGAATTATGAATTAGTGTTGTGAAAATGGTTAAGTATAGTAACTTGAATTATGAATTTGTGTTGTGAAAAGGGTTAAGTATAGTAACTTTAATTATGAATTAGTGTTGTGAAAATGGTTAAGTGTAGTAACTTGATTATTATGAATTAGTGTTGTGAAAATGGTTAAGTGTAGTAACTTTAATTATAATTAGTGTTGTTAAAATAGTTAAGTATAGTAACTTGAATTATGAATTAGTGTTGTGAAAATGGTTAAGTGTAGTAACTTGAATTATGAATTAGTATTGTGAAAATGGTTAAGTGTAGTAACTTGAATTATGAATTAGTGTTGTGACTTTAATTATGAATTTGTGTTGTTAAAATAGTTAAGTATAGTAGCTTGAATTATGAAGTAGTGTTGTGAAAATGGTTAAGTTTAGTAACTTGAATAATGAATTAGTGTTGTGAAAATGTTTTAGTGTAGTAACTTTAATTATGAATTTGTGTTGTTAAAATTGTTAAGTATAGTAGCTTGAATTATGAATTAGTGTTGTGAAATGGTTTAGTATAGTAACTTGAATTATGAATTAGTGTTGTGAAAATGGTTAAGTATAGTAACTTTAATTATGAATTAGTGTTGTTAAAATAGTTAAGTATAGTAACTTGAATTATGAATTTGTGTTGTGAAAATGGTTAAGTATAGTAACTTTAATTATGAATTAGTGTTGTGAAAATGGTTAAGTATAGTAACTTTAATTATGAATTAGTGTTGTGAAAATGGTTAAGTGTAGTAACTTGATTATTATGAATTAGTGTTGTGAAAATGGTTAAGTGTAGTAACTTTAATTATGAATTAGTGTTGTTAAAATAGTTAAGTATAGGAACTTGAATTATGAATTAGTGTTGTGAAAATGGTTAAGTGTAGTAACTTGAATTATGAATTAGTATTGTGAAAATGGTTAAGTGTAGTAACTTGAATTATGAATTAGTGTTGTGACTTTAATTATGAATTTGTGTTGTTAAAATAGTTAAGTATAGTAGCTTGAATTATGAAGTAGTGTTGTGAAAATGGTTAAGTTTAGTAACTTGAATAATGAATTAGTGTTGTGAAAATGTTTTAGTGTAGTAACTTTAATTATGAATTTGTGTTGTTAAAATTGTTAAGTATAGTAGCTTGAATTATGAATTAGTGTTGTGAAATGGTTTAGTATAGTAACTTGAATTATGAATTAGTGTTGTTAAATTAGTTAAGTATAGTAGCTTGAATTATGAATTAGTGTTGTGAAAATGGTTAAGTGTAGTAACTTGAATTATGAATTAGTGTTGTGAAAATGGTTAAGTATAGTAACTTGAATTATGAATTTGTGTTGTGAAAATGGTTAAGTATAGTAACTTTAATTATGAATTAGTGTTGTGAAAATGGTTAAGTGTAGTAACTTGATTATTATGAATTAGTGTTGTGAAAATGGTTAAGTGTAGTAACTTTAATTATGAATTAGTGTTGTTAAAATAGTTAAGTATAGTAACTTGAATTATGAATTAGTGTTGTGAAAATGGTTAAGTGTAGTAACTTGAATTATGAATTAGTATTGTGAAAATGGTTAAGTGTAGTAACTTGAATTATGAATTAGTGTTGTGACTTTAATTATGAATTTGTGTTGTTAAAATAGTTAAGTATAGTAGCTTGAATTATGAAGTAGTGTTGTGAAAATGGTTAAGTTTAGTAACTTGAATAATGAATTAGTGTTGTGAAAATGTTTTAGTGTAGTAACTTTAATTATGAATTTGTGTTGTTAAAATTGTTAAGTATAGTAGCTTGAATTATGAATTAGTGTTGTGAAATGGTTTAGTATAGTAACTTGAATTATGAATTAGTGTTGTGAAAATGGTTAAGTATAGTAACTTTAATTATGAATTAGTGTTGTTAAAATAGTTAAGTATAGTAGCTTGAATTATGAAGTAGTGTTGTGAAAATGGTTAAGTTTAGTAACCTTAATAATGAATTAGTGTTGTGAAAATGTTTAAGTGTAGTAACTTTAATTATGAATTTGTGTTGTTAAAATAGTTAAGTATAGTAGCTTGAATTATGAATTAGTGTTGTGAAAATGGTTAAGTATAGTAACTTGAATTATGAATTAGTGTTGTGAAAATGGTTAAGTATAGTAACTTGATTATGAATTAGCGTTGTGAAAATGGTTAAGTATAGTAACTTGAATTATGAATTAGTGTTGTGAAAATGGTTAAGTGTAGTAACTTGAATTATGAATTAGTGTTGTGAAAATGGTTAAGTATAGTAACTTGAATTATGAATTTGTGTTGTGAAAATGGTTAAGTATAGTAACTTTAATTATGAATTAGTGTTGTGAAAATGGTTAAGTGTAGTAACTTGATTATTATGAATTAGTGTTGTGAAAATGGTTAAGTGTAGTAACTTTAATTATGAATTAGTGTTGTTAAAATAGTTAAGTATAGTAACTTGAATTATGAATTAGTGTTGTGAAAATGGTTAAGTGTAGTAACTTGAATTATGAATTAGTATTGTGAAAATGGTTAAGTGTAGTAACTTGAATTATGAATTAGTGTTGTGACTTTAATTATGAATTTGTGTTGTTAAATTAGTTAAGTATAGTAGCTTGAATTATGAATTAGTTTTGTGAAAATGGTTAAGTGTAGTAACTTGAATTATGAATTAGTGTTGTGAAAATGGTTAAGTATAGTAACTTGAATTATGAATTTGTGTTGTGAAAATGGTTAAGTATAGTAACTTTAATTATGAATTAGTGTTGTGAAAATGGTTAAGTGTAGTAACTTGATTATTATTAATTAGTGTTGTGAAAATGGTTAAGTGTAGTAACTTTAATTATGAATTAGTGTTGTTAAAATAGTTAAGTATAGTAACTTGAATTATGAATTAGTGTTGTGAAAATGGTTAAGTGTAGTAACTTGAATTATGAATTAGTATTGTGAAAATGGTTAAGTGTAGTAACTTGAATTATGAATTAGTGTTGTGACTTTAATTATGAATTTGTGTTGTTAAAATAGTTAAGTATAGTAGCTTGAATTATGAAGTAGTGTTGTGAAAATGGTTAAGTTTAGTAACTTGAATAATGAATTAGTGTTGTGAAAATGTTTTAGTGTAGTAACTTTAATTATGAATTTGTGTTGTTAAAATTGTTAAGTATAGTAGCTTGAATTATGAATTAGTGTTGTGAAATGGTTTAGTATAGTAACTTGAATTATGAATTAGTGTTGTTAAAATAGTTAAGTATAGTAGCTTGAATTATGAAGTAGTGTTGTGAAAATGGTTAAGTTTAGTAACCTTAATAATGAATTAGTGTTGTGAAAATGTTTAAGTGTAGTAACTTTAATTATGAATTTGTGTTGTTAAAATAGTTAAGTATAGTAGCTTGAATTATGAATTAGTGTTGTGAAAATGGTTAAGTATAGTAACTTGAATTATGAATTAGTGTTGTGAAAATGGTTAAGTATAGTAACTTGATTATGAATTAGCGTTGTGAAAATGGTTAAGTCTATTTAGTTCAAATGTGAATTATTGAATTGAAAATGATTAAGTGTATTTAGTTGAAAAGTGAATTATTTACTTGAAAATGTTTAAGTGTATTTAGTTGAAATGTGAATTAGTGACTTGAAAATAGTTAAGTGTAGTAACTTGAATTATAAAATAGTGTTGTGAAAATGGTTAAGTATAGTAACTTGAATTATGAATTAGTGTTGTGAAAATGGTTAAGTCTATTTAGTTGAAATGTGAATTATTGAATTGAAAATGGTTAAGTGTATTTAGTTGAAATGTGAATTAGTGACTTGAAAATGGTTATGTGTAGTAACTTTAATTATGAATTTGTGTTGTTAAAATAGTTAAGTATAGTAGCTTGAATTATTAATTAGTGTTGTGAAAATGGTTAAGTATAGTAACTTTAATTATGAATTAGTGTTGTGAAAATGGTTAAGTGTAGTAACTTGATTATTATGAATTAGTGTTGTGAAAATGGTTAAGTGTAGTAACTTTAATTATGAATTAGCGTTGTTAAAATAGTTAAGTATAGTAACTTGAATTATGAATTCGTGTTGTGAAAATGGTTAAGTGTAGTAACTTGAATTATGAATTAGTGTTGTGAAAATGGTTAAGTGTAGTAACTTGAATTATGAATTAGCGTTGTGAAAATGGTTAAGTCTATTTAGTTGAAATGTGAATTATTGAATTGAAAATGATTAAGTGTATTTAGTTGAAATGTGAATTATTGACTTGAAAATGTTTAAGTGTATTTAGTTGAAATGTGAATTAGTGACTTGAAAATAGTTAAGTGTAGTAACTTGAATTATGAATTAGTGTTGTGAAAATGGTTAAGTATAGTAACTTGAATTATGAATTATTGTTGAGAAAATGGTTAACGGTAGTAACTTGAATTATGAATTAGTGTTGTGAAAATGATTAAGTGTAGTAACTTTAATTATGAATATGTGTTGTTAAAATGTTTAAGTATAGTAACTTGAATTATGAATTAGTGTTGTGAAAATGGTTAAGTATAGTAACTTGATTATTATGAATTAGTGTTGTGAAAATGGTTAAGTGTAGTAACTTTAATTATGAATTAGTGTTGTGAAAATGTTTTAGTGTAGTAACTTTAATTATTAATTTGTGTTGTTAAAATAGTTAAGTATAGTAGCATGAATTATGAATTAGTGTTGTGAAATGGTTTAGCATAGTAACTTGAATTATGAATTAGTGTTGTGAAAATGGTTAAGTATAGTAACTTTAATTATGAATTAGTGTTGTTAAAATAGTTAAGTATAGTAGCTTGAATTATGAAGTAGTGTTGTGAAAATGGTTAAGTTTAGTAACTTGAATTATGAATTAGTGTTGTTAAAATAGTTAAGTATAGTAGCTTGAATTATGAATTAGTGTTGTGAAAATGGTTAAGTGTAGTAACTTGAATTATGGATTAGTGTTGTGAAAATGGTTAAGTATAGTAACTTGAATTATGAATTAGTGTTGTGAAAATGGTTAACTTTAGTAACCTGAATAATGAATTAGTGTTGTCAAAATGTTTAGTGTAGTAACTTTAATTATGAATTTGTGTTGTTAAAATAGTTAAGTATAGTAGCTTGAATTATGAATTAGTGTTGTGAAAATGGTTAAGTATAGTAACTTGAATTATGAATTAGCGTTGTGAAAATGGTTAAGTCTATTTAGTTGAAATATGAATTATTGAATTGAAAATGGTTAAGTGTATTTAGTTGAAATGTGATTTATTGACTTGAAAATGTTTAAGTGTATTTAGTTGAAATGTGAATTAGTGACTTGAAAATGGTTAAGTGTAGTAACTTGAATTATGAATTAGTGTTGTGAAAATGGTTAAGTGTAGTAACTTGATTATTATGAATTAGTGTTGTGAAAATGGTTAAGTGTAGTAACTTTAATTATGAATTAGTGTTGTTAAAATAGTTAAGTATAGTAACTTGAATTATGAATTAGTGTTGTGAAAATGGTTAAGTGTAGTAACTTGAATTATGAATTAGTATTGTGAAAATGGTTAAGTGTAGTAACTTGAATTATGAATTAGTGTTGTGAAAATGGTTAAGTGTAGTAACTTGATTATTATGAATTAGTGTTGTGAAAATGGTTAAGTGTAGTAACTTTAATTATGAATTAGTGTTGTTAAAATAGTTAAGTATAGTAGCTTGAATTATGAATTAGTGTTGTGAAAATGGTTAAGTGTAGTAACTTGAATTATGGATTAGTGTTGTGAAAATGGTTAAGTATAGTAACTTGAATTATGAATTAGTGTTGTGAAAATGGTTAACTTTAGTAACCTGAATAATGAATTAGTGTTGTCAAAATGTTTAGTGTAGTAACTTTAATTATGAATTTGTGTTGTTAAAATAGTTAAGTATAGTAGCTTGAATTATGAATTAGTGTTGTGAAAATGGTTAAGTATAGTAACTTGAATTATGAATTAGCGTTGTGAAAATGGTTAAGTCTATTTAGTTGAAATATGAATTATTGAATTGAAAATGGTTAAGTGTATTTAGTTGAAATGTGATTTATTGACTTGAAAATGTTTAAGTGTATTTAGTTGAAATGTGAATTAGTGACTTGAAAATGGTTAAGTGTAGTAACTTGAATTATGAATTAGTGTTGTGAAAATGGTTAAGTGTAGTAACTTGATTATTATGAATTAGTGTTGTGAAAATGGTTAAGTGTAGTAACTTTAATTATGAATTAGTGTTGTTAAAATAGTTAAGTATAGTAACTTGAATTATGAATTAGTGTTGTGAAAATGGTTAAGTGTAGTAACTTGAATTATGAATTAGTATTGTGAAAATGGTTAAGTGTAGTAACTTGAATTATGAATTAGTGTTGTGAAAATGGTTAAGTGTAGTAACTTGATTATTATGAATTAGTGTTGTGAAAATGGTTAAGTGTAGTAACTTTAATTATGAATTAGTGTTGTTAAAATAGTTAAGTATAGTAACTTGAATTATGAATTCGTGATGAAAATGGTTAAGTGTAGTAACTTGAATTATGAATTAGTATTGTGAAAATGGTTAAGTGTAGTAACTTTAATTATGAATTAGTGTTGTGACTTTAATTATGAATTTGTGTTGTTAAAATAGTTAAGTATAGTAGCTTGAATTATGAAGTAGTGTTGTGAAAATGGTTAAGTTTAGTAACTTGAATAATGAATTAGTGTTGTGAAAATGTTTTAGTGTAGTAACTTTAATTATTAATTTGTGTTGTTAAAATAGTTAAGTATAGTAGCATGAATTATGAATTAGTGTTGTGAAATGGTTTAGTATAGTAACTTGAATTATGAATTAGTGTTGTGAAAATGGTTAAGTATAGTAACTTTAATTATGAATTAGTGTTGTTAAAATAGTTAAGTATAGTAGCTTGAATTATGAAGTAGTGTTGTGAAAATGGTTAAGTTTAGTAACTTGAATTATGAATTAGTGTTGTTAAAATAGTTAAGTATAGTAGCTTGAATTATGAATTAGTGTTGTGAAAATGGTTAAGTGTAGTAACTTGAATTATGGATTAGTGTTGTGAAAATGGTTAAGTATAGTAACTTGAATTATGAATTAGTGTTGTGAAAATGGTTAACTTTAGTAACCTGAATAATGAATTAGTGTTGTGAAAATGTTTAAGTGTAGTAACTTTAATTATGAATTTGTGTTGTTAAAATAGTTAAGTATAGTAGCTTGAATTATGAATTAGTGTTGTGAAAATGGTTAAGTATAGTAACTTGAATTATGAATTAGCGTTGTGAAAATGGTTAAGTCTATTTAGTTGAAATATGAATTATTGAATTGAAAATGGTTAAGTGTATTTAGTTGAAATGTGATTTATTGACTTGAAAATGTTTAAGTGTATTTAGTTGAAATGTGAATTAGTGACTTGAAAATGGTTAAGTGTAGTAACTTGAATTATGAAATAGTGTTGTGAAAGTGGTTAAGTATAGTAACTTGAATTATGAATTAGTGTTGTTAAATTAGTTAAGTATAGTAGCTTGAATTATGAATTAGTGTTGTGAAAATGGTTAAGTGTAGTAACTTGAATTATGAATTAGTGTTGTGAAAATGGTTAAGTATAGTAACTTGAATTATGAATTTGTGTTGTGAAAAGGGTTAAGTATAGTAACTTTAATTATGAATTAGTGTTGTGAAAATGGTTAAGTGTAGTAACTTGATTATTATGAATTAGTGTTGTGAAAATGGTTAAGTGTAGTAACTTTAATTATGAATTAGTGTTGTTAAAATAGTTAAGTATAGTAACTTGAATTATGAATTAGTGTTATGAAAATGGTTAAGTGTAGTAACTTGAATTATGAATTAGTATTGTGAAAATGGTTAAGTGTAGTAACTTGAATTATGAATTAGTGTTGTGACTTTAATTATGAATTTGTGTTGTTAAAATAGTTAAGTATAGTAGCTTGAATTATGAAGTAGTGTTGTGAAAATGGTTAAGTTTAGTAACTTGAATAATGAATTAGTGTTGTGAAAATGTTTTAGTGTAGTAACTTTAATTATGAATTTGTGTTGTTAAAATTGTTAAGTATAGTAGCTTGAATTATGAATTAGTGTTGTGAAATGGTTTAGTATAGTAACTTGAATTATGAATTAGTGTTGTGAAAATGGTTAAGTATAGTAACTTTAATTATGAATTAGTGTTGTTAAAATAGTTAAGTATAGTAGCTTGAATTATGAAGTAGTGTTGTGAAAATGGTTAAGTTTAGTAACCTTAATAATGAATTAGTGTTGTGAAAATGTTTAAGTGTAGTAACTTTAATTATGAATTTGTGTTGTTAAAATAGTTAAGTATAGTAGCTTGAATTATGAATTAGTGTTGTGAAAATGGTTAAGTATAGTAACTTGAATTATGAATTTGTGTTGTGAAAATGGTTAAGTATAGTAACTTGATTATGAATTAGCGTTGTGAAAATGGTTAAGTCTATTTAGTTGAAATGTGAATTATTGACTTGAAAATGATTAAGTGTATTTAGTTGAAAAGTGAATTATTGACTTGAAAATGTTTAAGTGTATTTAGTTGAAATGTGAATTAGTGACTTGAAAATAGTTAAGTGTAGTAACTTGAATTATAAAATAGTGTTGTGAAAATGGTTAAGTATAGTAACTTGAATTATGAATTAGTGTTGTGAAAATGTTTTAAGTATAGTAACTTGAATTATGAATTAGTGTTGTGAAAATGGTTAAGTGTAGTAACTTGAATTATGAATTAGTGTTGTGAAAATGGTTAAGTATAGTAACTTGAATTATGAATTTGTGTTGTGAAAAGGGTTAAGTATAGTAACTTTAATTATGAATTAGTGTTGTGAAAATGGTTAAGTGTAGTAACTTGATTATTATGAATTAGTGTTGTGAAAATGGTTAAGTGTAGTAACTTTAATTATGAATTAGTGTTGTTAAAATAGTTAAGTATAGTAACTTGAATTATGAATTAGTGTTATGAAAATGGTTAAGTGTAGTAACTTGAATTATGAATTAGTATTGTGAAAATGGTTAAGTGTAGTAACTTGAATTATGAATTAGTGTTGTGACTTTAATTATGAATTTGTGTTGTTAAAATAGTTAAGTATAGTAGCTTGAATTATGAAGTAGTGTTGTGAAAATGGTTAAGTTTAGTAACTTGAATAATGAATTAGTGTTGTGAAAATGTTTTAGTGTAGTAACTTTAATTATGAATTTGTGTTGTTAAAATTGTTAAGTATAGTAGCTTGAATTATGAATTAGTGTTGTGAAATGGTTTAGTATAGTAACTTGAATTATGAATTAGTGTTGTGAAAATGGTTAAGTATAGTAACTTTAATTATGAATTAGTGTTGTTAAAATAGTTAAGTATAGTAGCTTGAATTATGAAGTAGTGTTGTGAAAATGGTTAAGTTTAGTAACCTTAATAATGAATTAGTGTTGTGAAAATGTTTAAGTGTAGTAACTTTAATTATGAATTTGTGTTGTTAAAATAGTTAAGTATAGTAGCTTGAATTATGAATTAGTGTTGTGAAAATGGTTAAGTATAGTAACTTGAATTATGAATTTGTGTTGTGAAAATGGTTAAGTATAGTAACTTGATTATGAATTAGCGTTGTGAAAATGGTTAAGTCTATTTAGTTGAAATGTGAATTATTGACTTGAAAATGATTAAGTGTATTTAGTTGAAAAGTGAATTATTGACTTGAAAATGTTTAAGTGTATTTAGTTGAAATGTGAATTAGTGACTTGAAAATAGTTAAGTGTAGTAACTTGAATTATAAAATAGTGTTGTGAAAATGGTTAAGTATAGTAACTTGAATTATGAATTAGTGTTGTGAAAATGTTTTAAGTATAGTAACTTGAATTATGAATTTGTGTTGTGAAAAGGGTTAAGTATAGTAACTTTAATTATGAATTAGTGTTGTGAAAATGGTTAAGTGTAGTAACTTGATTATTATGAATTAGTGTTGTGAAAATGGTTAAGTGTAGTAACTTTAATTATGAATTAGTGTTGTTAAAATAGTTAAGTATAGTAACTTGAATTATGAATTAGTGTTGTGACTTTAATTATGAATTTGTGTTGTTAAAATAGTTAAGTATAGTAGCTTGAATTATGAAGTAGTGTTGTGAAAATGGTTAAGTTTAGTAACTTGAATAATGAATTAGTGTTGTGAAAATGTTTTAGTGTAGTAACTTTAATTATGAATTTGTGTTGTTAAAATTGTTAAGTATAGTAGCTTGAATTATGAATTAGTGTTGTGAAATGGTTTAGTATAGTAACTTGAATTATGAATTAGTGTTGTGAAAATGGTTAAGTATAGTAACTTTAATTATGAATTAGTGTTGTTAAAATAGTTAAGTATAGTAGCTTGAATTATGAAGTACTGTTGTGAAAATGGTTAAGTTTAGTAACTTGAATTATGAATTAGTGTTGTTAAAATAGTTAAGTATAGTAGCTTGAATTATGAATTAGTGTTGTGAAAATGGTTAAGTGTAGTAACTTGAATTATGGATTAGTGTTGTGAAAATGGTTAAGTATAGTAACTTGAATTATGAATTAGTGTTGTGAAAATGGTTAACTTTAGTAACCTGAATAATGAATTAGTGTTGTGAAAATGTTTAAGTGTAGTAACTTTAATTATGAATTTGTGTTGTTAAAATAGTTAAGTATAGTAGCTTGAATTATGAATTAGTGTTGTGAAAATGGTTAAGTATAGTAACTTGAATTATGAATTAGCGTTGTGAAAATGGTTAAGTCTATTTAGTTGAAATATGAATTATTGAATTGAAAATGGTTAAGTGTATTTAGTTGAAATGTGATTTATTGACTTGAAAATGTTTAAGTGTATTTAGTTGAAATGTGAATTAGTGACTTGAAAATGGTTAAGTGTAGTAACTTGAATTATGAAATAGTGTTGTAAAAATGGTTAAGTATAGTAACTTGAATTATGAATTAGTGTTGTTAAATTAGTTAAGTATAGTAGCTTGAATTATGAATTAGTGTTGTGAAAATGGTTAAGTGTAGTAACTTGAATTATGAATTAGTGTTGTGAAATGGTTAAGTATAGTAACTTGAATTATGAATTTGTGTTGTGAAAAGGGTTAAGTATAGTAACTTTAATTATGAATTAGTGTTGTGAAAATGGTTAAGTGTAGTAACTTGATTATTATGAATTAGTGTTGTGAAAATGGTTAAGTGTAGTAACTTTAATTATGAATTAGTGTTGTTAAAATAGTTAAGTATAGTAACTTGAATTATGAATTCGTGTTGTGAAAATGGTTAAGTGTAGTAACTTGAATTATGAATTAGTATTGTGAAAATGGTTAAGTGTAGTAACTTGAATTATGAATTAGTGTTGTGACTTTAATTATGAATTTGTGTTGTTAAAATAGTTAAGTATAGTAGCTTGAATTATGAAGTAGTGTTGTGAAAATGGTTAAGTTTAGTAACTTGAATAATGAATTAGTGTTGTGAAAATGTTTTAGTGTAGTAACTTTAATTATGAATTTGTGTTGTTAAAATTGTTAAGTATAGTAGCTTGAATTATGAATTAGTGTTGTGAAATGGTTTAGTATAGTAACTTGAATTATGAATTAGTGTTGTGAAAATGGTTAAGTATAGTAACTTTAATTATGAATTAGTGTTGTTAAAATAGTTAAGTATAGTAGCTTGAATTATGAAGTAGTGTTGTGAAAATGGTTAAGTTTAGTAACCTTAATAATGAATTAGTGTTGTGAAAATGTTTAAGTGTAGTAACTTTAATTATGTATTTGTGTTGTTAAAATAGTTAAGTATAGTAGCTTGAATTATGAATTAGTGTTGTGAAAATGGTTAAGTATAGTAACTTGAATTATGAATTAGTGTTGTGAAAATGGTTAAGTATAGTAACTTGATTATGAATTAGCGTTGTGAAAATGGTTAAGTCTATTTAGTTGAAATGTGAATTATTGACTTGAAAATGATTAAGTGTATTTAGTTGAAAAGTGAATTATTGACTTGAAAATGTTTAAGTGTATTTAGTTGAAATGTGAATTAGTGACTTGAAAATAGTTAAGTGTAGTAACTTGAATTATAAAATAGTGTTGTGAAAATGGTTAAGTATAGTAACTTGAATTATGAATTAGTGTTGTGAAAATATTTTAAGTATAGTAACTTGAATTATGAATTTGTGTTGTGAAAAGGGTTAAGTATAGTAACTTTAATTATGAATTAGTGTTGTGAAAATGGTTAAGTGTAGTAACTTGATTATTATGAATTAGTGTTGTGAAAATGGTTAAGTGTAGTAACTTTAATTATGAATTAGTGTTGTTAAAATAGTTAAGTATAGTAACTTGAATTATGAATTCGTGATGAAAATGGTTAAGTGTAGTAACTTGAATTATGAATTAGTATTGTGAAAATGGTTAAGTGTAGTAACTTGAATTATGAATTAGTGTTGTGACTTTAATTATGAATTTGTGTTGTTAAAATAGTTAAGTATAGTAGCTTGAATTATGAAGTAGTGTTGTGAAAATGGTTAAGTTTAGTAACTTGAATAATGAATTAGTGTTGTGAAAATGTTTTAGTGTAGTAACTTTAATTATTAATTTGTGTCGTTAAAATAGTTAAGTATAGTAGCATGAATTATGAATTAGTGTTGTGAAATGGTTTAGTATAGTAACTTGAATTATGAATTAGTGTTGTGAAAATGGTTAAGTATAGTAACTTTAATTATGAATTAGTGTTGTTAAAATAGTTAAGTATAGTAGCTTGAATTATGAAGTAGTGTTGTGAAAATGGTTAAGTTTAGTAACTTGAATTATGAATTAGTGTTGTTAAAATAGTTAAGTATAGTAGCTTGAATTATGAATTAGTGTTGTGAAAATGGTTAAGTGTAGTAACTTGAATTATGGATTAGTGTTGTGAAAATGGTTAAGTATAGTAACTTGAATTATGAATTAGTGTTGTGAAAATGGTTAACTTTAGTAACCTGAATAATGAATTAGTGTTGTGAAAATGTTTAAGTGTAGTAACTTTAATTATGAATTTGTGTTGTTAAAATAGTTAAGTATAGTAGCTTGAATTATGAATTAGTGTTGTGAAAATGGTTAAGTATAGTAACTTGAATTATGAATTAGCGTTGTGAAAATGGTTAAGTCTATTTAGTTGAAATATGAATTATTGAATTGAAAATGGTTAAGTATATTTAGTTGAAATGTGATTTATTGACTTGAAAATGTTTAAGTGTATTTAGTTGAAATGTGAATTAGTGACTTGAAAATGGTTAAGTGTAGTAACTTGAATTATGAAATAGTGTTGTGAAAATGGTTAAGTATAGTAACTTGAATTATGAATTAGTGTTGTTAAATTAGTTAAGTATAGTAGCTTGAATTATGAATTAGTGTTGTGAAAATGGTTAAGTGTAGTAACTTGAATTATGAATTAGTGTTGTGAAAATGGTTAAGTATAGTAACTTGAATTATGAATTTGTGTTGTGAAAAGGGTTAAGTATAGTAACTTTAATTATGAATTAGTGTTGTGAAAATGGTTAAGTGTAGTAACTTGATTATTATGAATTAGTGTTGTGAAAATGGTTAAGTGTAGTAACTTTAATTATGAATTAGTGTTGTTAAAATAGTTAAGTATAGTAACTTGAATTATGAATTAGTGTTGTGAAAATGGTTAAGTGTAGTAACTTGAATTATGAATTAGTATTGTGAAAATGGTTAAGTGTAGTAACTTGAATTATGAATTAGTGTTGTGACTTTAATTATGAATTTGTGTTGTTAAAATAGTTAAGTATAGTAGCTTGAATTATGAAGTAGTGTTGTGAAAATGGTTAAGTTTAGTAACTTGAATAATGAATTAGTGTTGTGAAAATGTTTTAGTGTAGTAACTTTAATTATGAATTTGTGTTGTTAAAATTGTTAAGTATAGTAGCTTGAATTATGAATTAGTGTTGTGAAATGGTTTAGTATAGTAACTTGAATTATGAATTAGTGTTGTGAAAATGGTTAAGTATAGTAACTTTAATTATGAATTAGTGTTGTGAAAATGGTTAAGTATAGTAACTTGAATTATGAATTTGTGTTGTGAAAATGGTTAAGTATAGTAACTTTAATTATGAATTAGTGTTGTGAAAATGGTTAAGTATAGTAACTTTAATTATGAATTAGTGTTGTGAAAATGGTTAAGTGTAGTAACTTGATTATTATGAATTAGTGTTGTGAAAATGGTTAAGTGTAGTAACTTTAATTATGAATTAGTGTTGTTAAAATAGTTAAGTATAGGAACTTGAATTATGAATTAGTGTTGTGAAAATGGTTAAGTGTAGTAACTTGAATTATGAATTAGTATTGTGAAAATGGTTAAGTGTAGTAACTTGAATTATGAATTAGTGTTGTGACTTTAATTATGAATTTGTGTTGTTAAAATAGTTAAGTATAGTAGCTTGAATTATGAAGTAGTGTTGTGAAAATGGTTAAGTTTAGTAACTTGAATAATGAATTAGTGTTGTGAAAATGTTTTAGTGTAGTAACTTTAATTATGAATTTGTGTTGTTAAAATTGTTAAGTATAGTAGCTTGAATTATGAATTAGTGTTGTGAAATGGTTTAGTATAGTAACTTGAATTATGAATTAGTGTTGTTAAATTAGTTAAGTATAGTAGCTTGAATTATGAATTAGTGTTGTGAAAATGGTTAAGTGTAGTAACTTGAATTATGAATTAGTGTTGTGAAAATGGTTAAGTATAGTAACTTGAATTATGAATTTGTGTTGTGAAAATGGTTAAGTATAGTAACTTTAATTATGAATTAGTGTTGTGAAAATGGTTTAGTGTAGTAACTTGATTATTATGAATTAGTGTTGTGAAAATGGTTAAGTGTAGTAACTTTAATTATGAATTAGTGTTGTTAAAATAGTTAAGTATAGTAACTTGAATTATGAATTCGTGTTGTGAAAATGGTTAAGTGTAGTAACTTGAATTATGAATTAGTATTGTGAAAATGGTTAAGTGTAGTAACTTGAATTATGAATTAGTGTTGTGACTTTAATTATGAATTTGTGTTGTTAAAATAGTTAAGTATAGTAGCTTGAATTATGAAGTAGTGTTGTGAAAATGGTTAAGTTTAGTAACTTGAATAATGAATTAGTGTTGTGAAAATGTTTTAGTGTAGTAACTTTAATTATGAATTTGTGTTGTTAAAATTGTTAAGTATAGTAGCTTGAATTACGAATTAGTGTTGTGAAATGGTTTAGTATAGTAACTTGAATTATGAATTAGTGTTGTGAAAATGGTTAAGTATAGTAACTTTAATTATGAATTAGTGTTGTTAAAATAGTTAAGTATAGTAGCTTGAATTATGAAGTAGTGTTGTGAAAATGGTTAAGTTTAGTAACCTTAATAATGAATTAGTGTTGTGAAAATGTTTAAGTGTAGTAACTTTAATTATGAATTTGTGTTGTTAAAATAGTTAAGTATAGTAGCTTGAATTATGAATTAGTGTTGTGAAAATGGTTAAGTATAGTAACTTGAATTATGAATTAGTGTTGTGAAAATGGTTAAGTATAGTAACTTGATTATGAATTAGCGTTGTGAAAATGGTTAAGTATAGTAACTTGAATATTGAATTAGTGTTGTGAAAATGGTTAAGTGTAGTAACTTGAATTATGAATTAGTGTTGTGAAAATGGTTAAGTATAGTAACTTGAATTATGAATTTGTGTTGTGAAAATGGTTAAGTATAGTAACTTTAATTATGAATTAGTGTTGTGAAAATGGTTAAGTGTAGTAACTTGATTATTATGAATTAGTGTTGTGAAAATGGTTAAGTGTAGTAACTTTAATTATGAATTAGTGTTGTTAAAATAGTTAAGTATAGTAACTTGAATTATGAATTAGTGTTGTGAAAATGGTTAAGTGTAGTAACTTGAATTATGAATTAGTATTGTGAAAATGGTTAAGTGTAGTAACTTGAATTATGAATTAGTGTTGTGACTTTAATTATGAATTTGTGTTGTTAAATTAGTTAAGTATAGTAGCTTGAATTATGAATTAGTGTTGTGAAAATGGTTAAGTGTAGTAACTTGAATTATGAATTAGTGTTGTGAAAATGGTTAAGTATAGTAACTTGAATTATGAATTTGTGTTGTGAAAATGGTTAAGTATAGTAACTTTAATTATGAATTAGTGTTGTGAAAATGGTTAAGTGTAGTAACTTGATTATTATTAATTAGTGTTGTGAAAATGGTTAAGTGTAGTAACTTTAATTATGAATTAGTGTTGTTAAAATAGTTAAGTATAGTAACTTGAATTATGAATTAGTGTTGTGAAAATGGTTAAGTGTAGTAACTTGAATTATGAATTAGTATTGTGAAAATGGTTAAGTGTAGTAACTTGAATTATGAATTAGTGTTGTGACTTTAATTATGAATTTGTGTTGTTAAAATAGTTAAGTATAGTAGCTTGAATTATGAAGTAGTGTTGTGAAAATGGTTAAGTTTAGTAACTTGAATAATGAATTAGTGTTGTGAAAATGTTTTAGTGTAGTAACTTTAATTATGAATTTGTGTTGTTAAAATTGTTAAGTATAGTAGCTTGAATTATGAATTAGTGTTGTGAAATGGTTTAGTATAGTAACTTGAATTATGAATTAGTGTTGTTAAAATAGTTAAGTATAGTAGCTTGAATTATGAAGTAGTGTTGTGAAAATGGTTAAGTTTAGTAACCTTAATAATGAATTAGTGTTGTGAAAATGTTTAAGTGTAGTAACTTTAATTATGAATTTGTGTTGTTAAAATAGTTAAGTATAGTAGCTTGAATTATGAATTAGTGTTGTGAAAATGGTTAAGTATAGTAACTTGAATTATGAATTAGTGTTGTGAAAATGGTTAAGTATAGTAACTTGATTATGAATTAGCGTTGTGAAAATGGTTAAGTCTATTTAGTTCAAATGTGAATTATTGAATTGAAAATGATTAAGTGTATTTAGTTGAAAAGTGAATTATTGACTTGAAAATGTTTAAGTGTATTTAGTTGAAATGTGAATTAGTGACTTGAAAATAGTTAAGTGTAGTAACTTGAATTATAAAATAGTGTTGTGAAAATGGTTAAGTATAGTAACTTGAATTATGAATTAGTGTTGTGAAAATGGTTAAGTCTATTTAGTTGAAATGTGAATTATTGAATTGAAAATGGTTAAGTGTATTTAGTTGAAATGTGAATTAGTGACTTGAAAATGGTTATGTGTAGTAACTTTAATTATGAATTTGTGTTGTTAAAATAGTTAAGTATAGTAGCTTGAATTATTAATTAGTGTTGTGAAAATGGTTAAGTATAGTAACTTTAATTATGAATTAGTGTTGTGAAAATGGTTAAGTGTAGTAACTTGATTATTATGAATTAGTGTTGTGAAAATGGTTAAGTGTAGTAACTTTAATTATGAATTAGCGTTGTTAAAATAGTTAAGTATAGTAACTTGAATTATGAATTCGTGTTGTGAAAATGGTTAAGTGTAGTAACTTGAATTATGAATTAGTGTTGTGAAAATGGTTAAGTGTAGTAACTTGAATTATGAATTAGCGTTGTGAAAATGGTTAAGTCTATTTAGTTGAAATGTGAATTATTGAATTGAAAATGATTAAGTGTATTTAGTTGAAATGTGAATTATTGACTTGAAAATGTTTAAGTGTATTTAGTTGAAATGTGAATTAGTGACTTGAAAATAGTTAAGTGTAGTAACTTGAATTATGAATTAGTGTTGTGAAAATGGTTAAGTATAGTAACTTGAATTATGAATTATTGTTGAGAAAATGGTTAACGGTAGTAACTTGAATTATGAATTAGTGTTGTGAAAATGATTAAGTGTAGTAACTTTAATTATGAATATGTGTTGTTAAAATGTTTAAGTATAGTAACTTGAATTATGAATTAGTGTTGTGAAAATGGTTAAGTATAGTAACTTGAATTATGAATTCGTGTTGTGAAAATGGTTAAGGGTAGTAACTTGAATTATGAATTAGTGTTGTGAAAATTATTAATTGTAGTAACTTTAATTATGAATTTGTGTTGTTAAAATAGTTAAGTATAGTAGCTTGAATTATGAATTAGTGTTGTGAAAATGGTTAAGTATAGTAACTTGAATTATGAATTAGTGTTGTGAAAATGGTTAAGTATAGTAACTTGAATTATGAATTAGCGTTGTGAAAATGGTTAAGTATAGTAACTTGAATTATGAATTAGTGTTGTGAAAATGGTTAAGGGTAGTAACTTGAATTATGAATTAGTGTTGTGAAAATGATTAAGTGTAGTAACTTTAATTATGAATTTGTGTTGTTAAAATAGTTAAGTATAGTAGCTTGAATTATGAATTAGTGTTGTTAAAATGGTTAAGTATAGTAACTTGAATTATGAATTAGCGTTGTGAAAATGGTTAAGTCTATTTAGTTGAAATATGAATTATTGAATTGAAAATGGTTAAGTGTATTTAGTTGAAATGTGATTTATTTACTTGAAAATGTTTAAGTGTATTTAGTTGAAATGTGAATTAGTGATTTGAAAATGGTTAAGTGTAGTAACTTGAATTATGAAATAGTGTTGTGAAAATGGTTAAGTATAGTAACTTGAATTATGAATTATTGTTGTTAAAATAGTTAAGTATAGTAGCTTGAATTATGAATTAGTGTTGTGAAAATGGTTAAGTATAGTAACTTTAATTATGAATTAGTGTTGTGAAAATGGTTAAGTGTAGTAACTTGATTATTATGAATTAGTGTTGTGAAAATGGTTAAGTGTAGTAACTTTAATTATGAATTAGCGTTGTTAAAATAGTTAAGTATAGTAACTTGAATTATGAATTCGTGTTGTGAAAATGGTTAAGTGTAGTAACTTGAATTATGAATTAGTGTTGTGAAAATGGTTAAGTGTAGTAACTTGAATTATGAATTAGCGTTGTGAAAATGGTTAAGTCTATTTAGTTGAAATGTGAATTATTGAATTGAAAATGATTAAGTGTATTTAGTTGAAATGTGAATTATTGACTTGAAAATGTTTAAGTGTATTTAGTTGAAATGTGAATTAGTGACTTGAAAATAGTTAAGTGTAGTAACTTGAATTATGAATTAGTGTTGTGAAAATGGTTAAGTATAGTAACTTGAATTATGAATTATTGTTGAGAAAATGGTTAACGGTAGTAACTTGAATTATGAATTAGTGTTGTGAAAATGATTAAGTGTAGTAACTTTAATTATGAATATGTGTTGTTAAAATGTTTAAGTATAGTAACTTGAATTATGAATTAGTGTTGTGAAAATGGTTAAGTATAGTAACTTGAATTATGAATTCGTGTTGTGAAAATGGTTAAGGGTAGTAACTTGAATTATGAATTAGTGTTGTGAAAATTATTAATTGTAGTAACTTTAATTATGAATTTGTGTTGTTAAAATAGTTAAGTATAGTAGCTTGAATTATGAATTAGTGTTGTGAAAATGGTTAAGTATAGTAACTTGTATTATGAATTAGTGTTGTGAAAATGGTTAAGTATAGTAACTTGAATTATGAATTAGCGTTGTGAAAATGGTTAAGTATAGTAACTTGAATTATGAATTAGTGTTGTGAAAATGGTTAAGGGTAGTAACTTGAATTATGAATTAGTGTTGTGAAAATGATTAAGTGTAGTAACTTTAATTATGAATTTGTGTTGTTAAAATAGTTAAGTATAGTAGCTTGAATTATGAATTAGTGTTGTTAAAATGGTTAAGTATAGTAACTTGAATTATGAATTAGCGTTGTGAAAATGGTTAAGTCTATTTAGTTGAAATATGAATTATTGAATTGAAAATGGTTAAGTGTATTTAGTTGAAATGTGATTTATTGACTTGAAAATGTTTAAGTGTATTTAGTTGAAATGTGAATTAGTGATTTGAAAATGGTTAAGTGTAGTAACTTGAATTATGAAATAGTGTTGTGAAAATGGTTAAGTATAGTAACTTGAATTATGAATTATTGTTGTTAAAATAGTTAAGTATAGTAGCTTGAATTATGAATTAGTGTTGTGAAAATGGTTAAGTGTAGTAACTTGAATTATGGATTAGTGTTGTGAAAATGGTTAAGTATAGTAACTTGAATTATGAATTAGTGTTGTGAAAATGGTTAAGTTTAGTAACCTGAATAATGAATTAGTGTTGTGAAAATGTTTAAGTGTAGTAACTTTAATTATGAATTTGTGTTGTTAAAATAGTTAAGTATAGTAGCTTGAATTATGAATTAGTGTTGTGAAAATGGTTAAGTATAGTAACTTGAATTATGAATTAGCGTTGTGAAAAATGGTTAAGTCTATTTAGTTGAAATATGAATTATTGAATTGAAAATGGTTAAGTGTATTTAGTTGAAATGTGATTTATTGACTTGAAAATGTTTAAGTGTATTTAGTTGAAATGTGAATTAGTGACTTGAAAATGGTTAAGTGTAGTAACTTGAATTATGAAATAGTGTTGTGAAAATGGTTAAGTATAGTAACTTGAATGATGAATTTGTGTTGTTAAAATAGTTAAGTATAGTAGCTTGAATTATGAATTAGTGTTGTGAAAATGGTTAAGTGTAGTAACTTGAATTATGGATTAGTGTTGTGAAAATGGTTAAGTATAGTAACTTGAATTATGAATTAGTGTTGTGAAAATAGTTAAGTTTAGTAACCTGAATAATGAATTAGTGTTGTGAAAATGTTTAAGTGTAGTAACTTTATGTAATGACCTTCCCGGTCATTTTCCTCATTTTCGTGCGTTCTCAGCGTTTAGAGCTTTTCTATAACTGCCCCAAGTTATTTATGACTTGCTGGGACTGACAGTTCGGTTCCCGGGCAGTTCGTTTGAGAATATTATTTAGACTGAGCTCGTTGTAACATATGAAATTAAATTTGAATTGGGTAAAATGACATAGTTAATTACCTTTAAAAAATGTTTATGATATTTATAAAATTCTTTAGTTATGATGTGTCTATATTACTTTAATAATAAGTTTATAATTTAGTAATATTTTTAAATGGAGATAGTAAATCTAATTTTGTTGATATAATATTTAGTTTTATTTTATAGAGGGTTTGTTCAAAATAATTTTCTATTCATAATGGTATATTTAAAATATTATATTTATTTTACCACGAGCCTATGCAGTATCCGAATATATCTATACGGAGAGCAAAATAATGGATAAGGCCATGTGCATGTCACATTAATTAGTATTGGACTACAAGATTGCTTTCTTTTGGGGACTTTGTACGTGTAGTGTATATATATATATATACTCTAATATTAATTCCTTTTCTTATTTTGTCTTGTTTAAAGAAAAAAAAAAACTACATATATTCCACCATTTTTTTAGCACTTTAAGCTCAACTTTAAACATTTCTAGAGAGATTCAAGGTTAGGGGTTGGTATATTTGAGTTCGTGGACTCGTTCTCGTCATTTCTACGGTACGTTTTCTTATTTTTACGGTAGTTTTAGTTACGGTGGTTGTTGGAATTGGTGTTGATATTTGAGCTAGATATTGAGCTCAAATTGAGCGGTGTTAGTTGTGACTATTGGTCACGGGGTGATTTGGGACGCTGTGACGGTTTCGGTTTTTCGATTCCGCAAGTGGGCCCCACATGGACCGTTTGGATATTTTTTTGACCTAATGCAATATGGGTATCAAAATTCATGTTTTGACATGTAGTTTATTATTTTGCTAGCGTGGCAGCAATCGGAGGTCTCTCGAAAGGGAAAGACTCCTATTTAGCAAGCTTTGGCAGGCGTTTGGCGGCGTCCAGGTAGGCTAGGCTTACCATATACCTAGACTGAGTTTGTTTATAGTATTTGGGCTGGTAGTTGTGGATTGGCATTGGCTTGCTATGATTAGGCCTTTTGGGCCGGTTAGGGCCTTGTTCGGATGTGTTTCGGGCCTGTTATCCTCGTGGTGTGCCAGATATTACTTTTATAGGGTTGGTTAATGTTGTACCGCTGTTAGTAGGGGTTTGGGGAACCTTAGCCCAGACTTGGTTCCGGGACCCCGTAGTGGGCCCCGCTACTCTTCACAGTCGGTGTAGTTAGCTTTAAACCTTATTAGGCTTAGTTAATCCCCGAGATGATCTTTTAGGATAACATTTGTATTAAATTACCCTATTTATGCCCTTTTGACCTGTTTAGCCTTGTTAGTCTCTAATAGCACCGTATTTGACCGGGGTCGGCTAGTTTGATTTAGAATGCGGACCCGCCTTGCCATGACTTAGAATGTATACCCAGACTTGTAGTACGTGGTGGGTTAGCTCCTTTACTTATGTTTCGAGTTTATTTTGGGGCTGGTATGTCCCCGTTTACTTGTATTTGTGTGGATTCTGGCACTATTATGTCACTTGGTTACTGATTATTATGAGTTTCGGTTCAAGTTCGGCCACTGATTCAGCATGATGGTTACTGATTATTATGAGTTCCGGTTCGAGTCCGGCCACTGATTATTATGAGTTCCGGTTCGAGTCCGGCATCTGGTTATGATATGATTGGAGAGTTTTGGTACTGAGTTCCGGTTCGAGTCCGGCGGTTATGATATATGTGGCCTATTGTTATTATCCACTGTGTCCGGTTCGATTCCGGTGTCTGGCCTCTTGTTATTACCCATTGGTGCTGGTTCAAGCCCGGTGCACCCTTGTTGGTTATTCTGGTTACTGGATACTGATACAGCTTCGAGACACTGGTGACTATGCATTTACTATTCTTGTGTGTCCCGCCAGTTTATGGGGGCCAGGCTGGGTTATTATTTTCTTTCGTGTGCCTATCGGGTTTATGGGGGCCCAGATAGGTTATGTTTGACTTGAGTGCTTACTTATGCATTTATTTACTCTTTACTCAGTATCGTATTTATTTATCTCCTGAGCATATCTTGTAATGACCTTCCCGGTCATTTTCCTCATTTTCGTGCGTTCTCAACGTTTAGAGCTTTTCTATAACTGCCCCAAATTATTTATGACTTGCTGGGACTGACAGTTCGGTTCCCGGACAGTTCGTTTGAGAATATTATTTAGACTGAGCTCGTTGTAAAATATTAAATTAAATTTGAATTGGGTAAAATGACATAGTTAATTACCTTCCAAAAATGTTTATGATATTTATAAAATTCTTTAGTTATGATGTGTCTATATTACTTTAATAATAAGTTTATAATTTAGTAATATTTTTAAATGGAGATAGTAAATCTAATTTTGTTGATATAATATTTAGTTTTATTTTATAGAGGGTTTGTTCAAAATAATTTTCTATTCATAATGGTATATTTAAAATATTATATTTATTTTACCACGAGCCTATGCAGTATCCGAATATATATATACGGAGAGCAAAATAATGGATAAGGCCATGTGCATGTCACATTAATTAGTATTGGACTACAAGATTGCTTTCTTTTGGGGACTTTGTACGTGTAGTGTATATATATATATATACTCTAATATTAATTCCTTTTCTTATTTTGTCTTGTTTAAAGAAAAAAAAAAACTACATATATTCCACCATTTTTTTTAGCACTTTAAGCTCAACTTTAAACATTTCTAGAGAGATTCAAGGTTAGGGGTTGGTATATTTGAGTTCGTGGACTCGTTCTCGTCATTTCTACGGTACGTTTTCTTATTTTTACGGTAGTTTTAGTTACGGTGGTTGTTGGAATTGGTGTTGATATTTGAGCTAGATATTGAGCTCAAATTGAGCGGTGTTAGTTGTGACTATTGGTCACGGGGTGATTTGGGACGCTGTGACGGTTTCGGTTTTTCGATTTCGCAAGTGGGCCCCACATGGACCGTTTGGATATTTTTTTGAACTAATGCAATAGGGGTATCAAAATTCATGTTTTGACATGTAGTTTATTATTTTGCTAGCGTGGCAGCAATCGGAGGTCTCTCGAAAGGGAAAGACTCCTATTTAGCAAGCTTTGGCAGGCGTTTGGCGGCGTCCAGGTAGGCTAGGCTTACCATATACCTAGACTGAGTTTGTTTATAGTATATGCATATTATTATGCTAGTGTTTGGGCTGGTAGTTGTAGATTGGCATTGGCTTGCTATGATTAGGCCTTTTGGGCCGGTTAGGGCCTTGTTCGGATGTGTTTCGGGCCTGCTATCCTCGTGGTGTGCCAGATATTACTTTTATAGGGTTGGTTAATGTTGTACCAGTGTTAGTAGGGGTTTGGGGAACCTTAGCCCAAACTTGGTTCTGGGACCCCGTAGTGGGCCCCGCTACTCTTCACAGTCGGTGTAGTTAGCTTTAAACCTTATTAGGCTTAGTTAATCCCCGAGATGATCTTTTAGGATAACATTTGTATTAAATTACCCTATTTATGCCCTTTTGACCTGTTTAGCCTTGTTAGTCTCTAATAGCACCGTATTTGACCGGGGTCGGCTAGTTTGATTTAGAATGCGGACCCGCCTTGCCATGATTTAGCATGTATACCCAGACTTGTAGTACGTGGTGGGTTAGCTCCTTTACTTATGTTTCGAGTTTATTTTGGGGCTGGTATGTCCCCGTTTACTTGTATTTGTGTGGATTCTGGCACTATTATGTCACTTGGTTACTGATTATTATGAGTTCCGGTTCAAGTCCGGCCACTGATTCAGCATGATGGTTACTGATTATTATGAGTTCCGGTTCGAGTCCGGCCACTGATTATTATGAGTTCCGGTTCAAGTCCGGCATCTGGTTATGATATGATTGGAGAGTTTTGGTACTGAGTTACGGTTCGAGTCCGGCGGTTATGATATATGTGGCTTATTGTTATTACCCACTATGTCCGATTCGATTCCGGTGTCTGGCCTCTTGTTATTACCCATTGGTGCCGGTTCAAGCCCGGTGCACCCTTGTTGGTTATTCTGGTTACTGGATACTGATACAGCTTCGAGACACTAGTGACTATGCATTTACTATTCTTGTGTGTCCCGCCGGTTTATGGGGGCCAGGCTGGGTTATTGTTTTCTTTCGTGTGCCTATCGGGTTTATGGGGGCCCAGATAGGTTTATGGCGTTTGGCGGCGTCCAGGTAGGCTAGGCTTACCATATACCTAGACTGAGTTTGTTTATAGTATTTGCATATTATTATGCTAGTGTTTGGGCTGGTAGTTGTAGATTGGCATTGGCTTGCTATGATTAGGCCTTTTGGGCCGGTTAGGGCCTTGTTCGGATGTGTTTCGGGCCTGCTATCCTCGTGGTGTGCCAGATATTACTTTTATAGGGTTGGTTAATGTTGTACCACTGTTGTCACGACCCGATTTTTCGAGTCCTGATGGCGCCTACCGTAACCCACCAATAGGCAAGCCAAACCCTAGCCCGGAGCGACAAGCGACAGGCTAACGGGTGGAATCTCAGGAAACAGAGATGAAGTGGAAGTAACCAGACTAATACACATGCTAGAAATACAAAAAAAAAAAAAAAAAATCAAAATATATATATCCGGATACTGCATAGGCTCGTGGTAAAATAAATATAATATTTTAAATATACCATCATGAATAGAACATTATTTTGAACAAAACTTCTATAAAATAAAACTAAATATTATTTTAACATATTTAGATTTACTATCTCCGTTTAAAATATAAATAAATTATAGAATTTTTATAAAGTAGTATAGATACATCATCACTAAAGAATTTTATAAATATCATAAATATTTTTGAAAGGTAATTAACTATGTCATTTTATCAAATTCTAATTTAATTTAACATTTTACAACGTGCTCGGTCTAAATAATATTCTCAAACGAACTGCCCGGGAACCGAACTGTCAGTCCCAGCAAGTCATAAATAACTTGGAGCAGTTATAGAAAAGCTCTAAACGCTGAGAACGCACGAAAAGGAGGTAAATGACCGGGAAGGTCATTACAATATCCACTACTAAAAGGACTTTCGTCCGCGAAAGTCAAGAATAAGCATATACCTGAAGACGTAAACAAGTAGGGATACTGGGCTCGCATGTCACGTTCAAGCTCCCAAGTAGCCTCCTTAACTGGACGGTGACGTCATTGTACCTTAACCACTGGAATTTCCCGGGAGCGTAACCGTCTGACATCTCTGGCTAAAATGGACACAGGCTCCTCAACAAATGCTAACTTCTCGTCTAACTGAACCGAGTCCCACTGAAGCACATGCGACTCATCTGGGATATATTGTCGCAGCATAGAAACATGAAATACTGGGTGGATAGCTGAAAAGGTCGGAGGTAAGGCCAGTACATATGCTACCTCCCCGATTGTCCGAAGAATCTCAAAGGGTCCAATATACCTGGGGCTAAGCTTGCCCCTCCTACCGAATCGCATCACGCCCTTCATTGGCGATACTCGTAAGAAGACCCTATCACCAACTCTGAATCTCAACGGACGACGTCTACGGTCAGCATAACCCCTCTGTCTACTCTGCGCTGTCCGCAGCCTGTCCTGAATCACCCGAACTCGGTCCAAAGACTCTCGGAGCAAATCTGTGCCACGAGGACTGACTTCTGAAGTCTCAAACCATCCAACTGGAGACCGACACCGTCTACCATACAAAGCCTCAAACGGAGCCATCTGAATGCTGGAGTGGAAGCTATTATTATACGCGAATTCCGCTAAAGGCAAGAACTGATCCCACTGACCCCCAAAGTCTAACACACAAGCACGGAGCATATCCTCTAACACCTGAATAGTCCGCTTTGACTGCCCGTCGGTCTGAGGATGAAACGCAGTACTGAGGTCCACTTGAGTACCCAACTCCTCCTGGAAAGCCTGCCAAAAACTGGAGGTAAACTGAGACCCTCTGTCTGAGATAATAGACACCGGTACTCCGTGTAGGCGAACTACCTCCTGAATATATACACGAGCTAACTTCTCAGCACTGTAGGAAGTTTGAACAGGGATAAAGTGCGCGGACTTAGTCAACCGATCTACAATAACCCAAATACTATCAAAGCCACGAGAGGTGCGAGGTAACCTACCAACGAAATCCATCGTGATCCGCTCCCACTTCCACTCAGGAATGGGTAACGGCTGAAGTAGACCACCAGGTCTCTGGTGCTCGGCCTTTACCTGCTGACAACAAAGGCATCGAGCTACAAACCCTGCTATGTCTCTCCGCATACCACTCCACCAATAGTGCTGCCTCAGATCCCGATACATCTTAGCTGTCCCAGGGTGAATAGAATATCTGGAACTGTGTGCCTCGTGCAGAATCAACTGAATCAAATCTCCAACCCTCGGGACACAAATACGATCGTCAAACCTCAGAACACCATCAGAACCCAAGGTAGATCTGTCAAACTCACCCCTCAATACCTGATCTCGAATGCTACAGAGACCGCTATCCTCAAACTGACGACCCTGAATCTGCTCCAGCAAAGTAGATCTAGCCTCAATACAAGCAACAATCCTCCTGGGGTCAGACATATCTAATCGAACCATCGAGTTAGCTAAGGACTGAATGTCCAAAGCTAATGGCCGCTGAAAGACTGGAATGAAGGCTAAGCTACCCAGACTCACTGTCTTCCGGCTTAAGGCATCCGCTACCACATTCGCCTTGCCCGGATGATAGAGAATAGAGATATCATAGTCCTTCAGCAACTCAATCCACCTGCGCTGCCTCGAATTAAGATCTCTCTGAGTCATAATATGTTGAAGACTGCGGTGGTCTGTAAAGATCTCACAATGCACACCGTATAGATAATGCCTCCAAATCCGCAGTGCAAATACTACCGCTGCTAATTCCAGTCATGAGTGGGGTAATTACGTTCGTGCACCTTCAGTTGTCTCGATGCATAAGCAATAACACGACCCCTCTGCATCAGAACACACCCCAAACCGATACCAGACGCATCACAATACACGGTGAAACCCTCGCCCTCAACTGGAAGAGTCAACACAGGGGCAGAAGTAAGTCGATCCTTGAGCTTCAGGAAGCTTGCCTCACAATCCTCGGACCACTAAAACGGAACCTCCTTCCTGGTCAGTCTGGTCATAGGAGATGCAATAGACGAGAAGCCCTCAACAAACTGTCTGTAATAACCTGCCAACCCAATAAAACTGCGAACCTCAGTAGGCGACGTGGGCCTATCCCAACCTCGAATAGCCTCAATCTTCGCTGGGTCTACCATGATACCCTGTCTGGATACAACATGCCCCAAGAAAGCTACAGACTCAAGCCAGAACTCACACTTTGAGAATTTGGCATAAAGCCGATGATCTCTCAAAGTGTGGAGCACAGTCCTCAAATGCTGCTCGTGCTCCTCGCTACTCCTCGAATAAACCAAGATGTCGTCAATAAACACAATGACAAAGGAGTCCAAGTATGGCCTGAATACCCGATTCATCAAATCCATGAAAGCTGCAGGGGCATTAGTCAATCCAAAAGACATCACCAGGAACTCATAATGGCCGTACCGAGTCCTGAAGGCTGTCTTTGGGATGTCCTCAGCCCTAACTCTCAACTGATGATATCCAAATCTCAAATCTATCTTTAAGAACACCGCGGCACCCTGAAGCTGATCAAACAAATCGTCAATACGAGGCATCGGATACTTATTCTTTACTGTCACCTTATTTATCTGCCTGTAATCAATACACATTCGCATAGACCCATCCTTCTTCTTCACAAAAAGAACTGGAGCACCCCACGGCGATACACTCGGACTAATAAAACCCTTCCCCAAAAGATCCTTAAGCTGAATACTCAGCTCCCTCAACTCAGCAGGAGCCATACGATACGGAGCCATAGAAATAGGTCGGGTGCCCGGCTCGAGGTCAATAATAAACTCTATATCACGCTCAGGAGGAAGGCCAGGTAGGTCAGTCGGGAATACATCAGGAAACTCACGAACAATAAGGACAGAGTCAAGTGACGGACTCTCAATGCTAGCATCCCGAACATAAGCAAGGAATGAATCACAACCCCTCACCATCAATCTACGAGCCCGAACATATGAAATAATCCCCGTCGGTGTGCGGCTAACAGAACCCTGCCACACTACCGGGGGTACACCAGGCATGGCTAAGGTCACGGTCTTGGCAAAGCAATCCAAGACTGCATGATGAAAAGACAACCAGTCCATGCCCAGAATCACATCAAAATCTACCATGGCCAATACAATAAAATCAACCTGAGTCTCAAACTCCTGAATAGTCACCAGACATGATCTATATACCCGATCCACTACTAAAGAATCACCAATGGGGGTAGATACACGTAAGGGCACAGATAATAACTCAGAACATAAACCCAACCGTGGTGCATAATAAGTAGATACATAAGAAAACATGGATCCGGGATCAAATAATGCAGAAGCTGGCTGACGGCATACGAAAATCGTACCTGTAATCACCGCATCCGAAGCCTCAGCCTCTGGCCTAGCTGGCACGGTATACAACTGACGCTGGCTACCACTAGTCTGAGTACCAACCTGACTACTAGTCCGACCTCCCTGTGCTCCTCCTCGAGAACCCTGGGGACCACCCCGACGACCCTGTGCACCACCTCTGCCTGCTGGCGGTACAGATCTGATGGGCTGTGCTGTCTGAACTGAAGGCTCAATAGCCCTGCGCTGAGGACACTCACGCGCGAAATGACCGAAAACCCCACAAGTATAACATGCTCCTGGATCCCTGCTCGACCTAGAAGATCCAATATGACCACCTCTAGCAGATGAACTGGGTTGACCACGCCCCTGAGGCTGGCTAACAGAACCACTATAGGTGGGCTGACCCCTATCAGATATCTGCAAAGCTGACTGTACGGGCCTACTAGGCTGACCCTGTCGCTGAAAAGACTGCTGCTGCTGATGAGGGTACCTACCCTGAAACTGGGAACCACGACCTCTGAACTGCGAACCACTATGGCTCCCACTGAAACTACCCTGGACATGAGGTCTCTTATCGCTGCCCCCTTGGGCCTCGCGATCCATCTCCTCAATAGAGTATACATGCTCAATAATCTCTGCGAATGACTTCCCTGAAGTCACTAAACTCTGGGTAGCCCTGCGGAGTGGCAATCTCAGTCCCCTGACAAAACATCTAACTCTCTCGTACTCATCAGGCAAAATAGAAGTAGCGTGCCTAGCAAGATCATGAAATCTCGCCTCATACTCGGCGACAGATAATGAACCCTGAGTCAACCTGGAGAACTCATCCCTTAGTCGCTCCCGCATAGTACGGGGCATATACTTTCCCAAGAAAATCTCGGAGAACTGGGTCCAGGTAATCGGTGGAGATCCCACTGGCCTGGAATCAAGATATCCCCTCCACCATCTCCTCGCTGCAGTATCGAACTGATATGCCACGAAATCAATACCATGAGACTGTACCAATCCCAAATTCCTAAGTCTATCCTCACAGCTGGACAAGAACTCATATGCATCCTCACCCGGAGTACCAGCAAATCTCGGTGGAGCTAATCTCAGGAAGCGACCCAACATCTTCTGCTCCTCGGCAGACATAACTGGCTGATCTATAACTGGCTGTAGAGCTACTGGTACAGGCAGAACCTCAACTCTCGGTGCCACAGCTACAGGCTGCGCCCCAGCACCAACTCCCTGTGCGGCTGGCTGTACTCCCGCAGCAGGCGGACCTCCAACTAATTCCAACAACTGAAGCAATGTACCTCGGAGCAAAGAAGCATTAATAAATCCGGGTGGAGCCTGGGCTGCCCCCTGGCCCACCGGCTGCTGTGGCGGTGGAACATCTGGAACTATAACGGGATCAGGTGACTGATCCCTAGCACGATCTGGTCCTGGGGCTGCTACTCTGCCCTGCCTTCGACCTCTAGGTCGACCTCGACCCCTAACTGGAGCCCTCGCTGCAGGCTCGGGGTGCCGACCCCCGGCTCTCGTATTATGCGTCCTAACCATCTGCGTAAAGAATGAACCAAATAGAGATTAGAAACCAACATAGACACCAACGCACTGAGGCGAATCAAAGAAATAAGATTTACCCTAAACATGCTCGGTAGCCTCCCGAAGATAGGATACGGACGTCTCCGTACCGATCCGCGAGACTCTACTAAACATCGGCTCATGCACCAACAATACCAGTGAAACCTAGGCTCTGATACCAAGCTGTCACGACCCAATTTTTCGAGTCCTGATGGCGCCTACCGTAACCCACCAATAGGCAAGCCAAACCCTAGCCCGGAGCGACAAGCGACAGGCTAACGGGTGCAATCTCAGGAAACAGAGATGAAGTGGAAGTAACCATACTAATAAACATGCTAGAAATACAAAAAAAAAAAAAAAATCAAAATATATATATCCATACCAAGACTGAGAAGGAAGAGAACAATATATACAGCTGAGAACCCCTCCCAAGACCTGGTGAAGTCGGTACAAGAGCCACTACTAGATATGTCAAAAAAAAATAATACAGAAACCAAATATATACAACAAGTACTACAGTCTCGAGAGCAAAAGACTATACAATAGAGATGGAGTAGGATCTGCCTCGAACGTCAGTAAGCTCACCCTGCTCCAGAGTCAGTGCTGGAAAGAGAGTCACGTCAAAACCGTCGACTAGTGCCCGGATCTGCATCGGGGAAAAAGATGCAGAAGTGCAGTATGAGTACCGAGGCAACGGGTACTCAGTAGGCATCATCGGCCGACTGAGCTCAATATAATATAAGCAAGCTAAAATGCGAGGGTGCATGCTAGGTTCGGGGTATAAATAATAAGTAAATACACTACTGCCGAGGCGTGTAGATATGCTCAGGAGATAAATAAATACGATACTAAGTAAAGAGTAAATAAATGCATAAGTAAGCACTCAAGTCAAACATAACCTATCTGGGCCCCCATAAATCCGATAGGCACACGAAAGAAAACAATAACCCAGCCTGGCCCCCATAAACCGGCGGGACACACAAGAATAGTAAATGCATAGTCACCAGTGTCTCGAAGCTGTGTCAGTATCCAGTAACCAGATAAACCAACAAGGGTGCACCGGACTTGAACCGGCACCAATGGGTAATAACAAGAGGCCAGACACCGGAATCGAACCGAACATAGTGGATAATAACAATAGGCCACATATATCATAACCGCCGGACTCGAACCGAAACTCAGTACCAAAACTCTCCAATCATATCATAACCAGATGCCGGACTCGAATCGGAACTCATAATAATCAGTGGCCGGACTCGAACCGGAACTCATAATAATCAGTAACCATCATGCTGAATCAGTGGCCGGACTTGAACCGGAACTCAAAATAATCAGTAACCAAGTGACATAATAGTGCCAGAATCCACACAAATACAAGTAAACGGGGACATACCAGCCCCAAAATAAACTCGAAACATAAGTAAAGGAGCTAACCCACCACGTACTACAAGTCTGGGTATACATGCTAAGTCATGGCAAGGCGGGTCCGCATTCTAAATCAAACTAGCCGACCCCGGTCAAATACGGTGCTATTAGAGACTAACAAGGCTAAACAGGTCAAAAGGGCATAAATAGGGTAATTTAATACAAATGTTATCCTAAAAGATCATCTCGGGGATTAACTAAGCCTAATAAGGTTTAAAGCTAACTACACCGACTGTGAAGAGTAGCGGGGCCCACTACGGGGTCCCGGAACCAAGTTTGGGCTAAGGTTCCCCAAACCCCTACTAACAGTTATAATGACCTTCCCGGTCATTTACCTCCTTTTCGTGCGTTCTCAGCATTTAGAGCTTTTCTATAACTGCTCCAAGTTATTTATGACTTGCTGGGACTGACAGTTCGGTTCCCGGGCAGTTCGTTTGAGAATATTATTTAGACCGAGCACATTGTAAAATGTTAAAGTAAAGTAGAATTTGATAAAATGACATAGTTAATTACCTTTCAAAAATATTTATGATATTTATAAAATTCTTTAGTGATGATGTATCTATACTACTTTATAAAAATTCTATAATTTATTTATATTTTAAACGGAGATAGTAAATCTAAATATGTTAAAATAATATTTTTATTTTATAGAAGTTTTGTTCAAAATAATGTTCTATTCATGATGGTATATTTAAAATATTATATTTATTTTACCACGAGCCTATGCAGTATCCGAATATATATATTGTGATTTTTTTTTTTTTTTTTTTTGTATTTCTAGCATGTGTATTAGTCTGGTTACTTCCACTTCATCTCTGTTTCCTGAGATTCCACCCGTTAGCCTGTCGCTTGTCGCTCCGGGCTAGGGTTTGGCTTGCCTATTGGTGGGTTACGGTAGGCGCCATCAGGACTCAAAAAATCGGGTCGTGACAGCTTGGTATCAAAGCCTAGGTTTCACTGGTATTGTTGGTGCATGAGCCGATGTTTAGTAGAGTCTCGCGGATCGGTACAGAGACGTCCGTATCCTATCTCCGGGAGGCTACCGAGCATGTTTAGGGTAAATCTTATTTCTTTGATTCGCCTCAGTGCGTTGGTGTCTATGTTGGTTTCTAATCTCTATTTGGTTCATTCTTTACGCAGATGGTTAGGACGCATAATACGAGAGCCGGGGGTCGGCACCCCGAGCCTGCAGCGAGGGCTCCAGTTAGGGGTCGAGGTCGACCTAGAGGTCGAAGGCAGGGCAGAGTAGCAGCCCCAGGACCAGATCGTGCTAGGGATCCGTCACCCGATCCCGTTATAGTTCCAGATGTTCCGCCGCCACAGCAGCCGGTGGGCCAGGGGGTAGCCCAGGCTCCACCCGGATTTATTGATGCTTCTTTTCTCCGAGGTACATTGCTTCAGTTGTTGGAATTAGTTGGAGGTCCGCCTACTGCGGGAGTACAGCCAGCCGCACAGGGAGTTGGTGCTGGGGCGCAGCCTGTAGCTGTGGCACCGAGAGTTGAGGTTTTACCTGTAACTGCAGCGAGGAGATGGTGGAGGGGATATCTTGATTCCAGGCCAGTAGGATCTCCACCGATTACCTGGACCCAGTTCTCCGAGATTTTCTTGGGAAAGTATATGCCCCGTACTATGCGGGAGCGACTCAGGGATGAGTTCTCCAGGTTGACTCAGGGTTCATTATCTGTCGCCGAGTATGAGGCGAGATTTCATGATCTTGCTAGGCACGCTACTTCTATTTTGCCTGATGAGTACGAGAGAGTTAGATGTTTTGTCAGGGGACTGAGATTGCCACTCCGCAGGGCTACCCAGAGTTTAGTGACTTCAGGGAAGTCATTCGCAGAGATTATTGAGCATGTATACTCTATTGAGGAGATGGATCGCGAGGCCCAAGGGGGCAGCGATAAGAGACCTCATGTCCAGGGTAGTTTCAGTGGGAGCCATAGTGGTTCGCAGTTCAGAGGTCGTGGTTCCCAGTTTCAGGGTAGGTACCCTCATCAGCAGCAGCAGTCTTTTCAGCGACAGGGTCAGCCTAGTAGGCCCGTACAGTCAGCTTTGCAAATATCTGATAGGGGTCAGCCCACCTATAGTGGTTCTGTTAGCCAGCCTCAGGGGCGTGGTCAACCCAGTTCATCTGCTAGAGGTGGTCATATTGGATCTTCTAGGTCGAGCAGGGATCCAGGAGCATGTTATACTTGTGGGGTTTTCGGTCATTTCGCGCGTGAGTGTCCTCAGCGCAGGGCTATTGAGCCTTCAGTTCAGACAGCACAGCCCATCAGATCTGTACCGCCAGCAGGCAGAGGTGGTGCACAGGGTCGTCGGGGTGGTCCCCAGGGTTCTCGAGGAGGAGCACAGGGAGGTCGGACTAGTAGTCAGGTTGGTACTCAGACTAGTGGTAGCCAGCGTCAGTTGTATACCGTGCCAGCTAGGCCAGAGGCTGAGGCTTCGGATGCGGTGATTACAGGTACGATTTTCGTATGCCGTCAGCCAGCTTCTGCATTATTTGATCCCGGATCCATGTTTTCTTATGTATCTACTTATTATGCACCACGGTTGGGTTTATGTTCTGAGTTATTATCTGTGCCCTTACGTGTATCTACCCCCATTGGTGATTCTTTAGTAGTGGATCGGGTATATAGATCATGTCTGGTGACTATTCAGGAGTTTGAGACTCAGGTTGATTTTATTGTATTGGCCATGGTAGATTTTGATGTGATTCTGGGCATGGACTGGTTGTCTTTTCATCATGCAGTCTTGGATTGCTTTGCCAAGACCGTGACCTTAGCCATGCCTGGTGTACCCCCGGTAGTGTGGCAGGGTTCTGTTAGCCGCACACCGACGGGGATTATTTCATATGTTCGGGCTCGTAGATTGATGGTGAGGGGTTGTGATTCATTCCTTGCTTATGTTCGGGATGCTAGCATTGAGAGTCCGTCACTTGACTCTGTCCTTATTGTTCGTGAGTTTCCTGATGTATTCCCGACTGACCTACCTGGCCTTCCTCCTGAGCGTGATATAGAGTTTATTATTGACCTCGAGCCGGGCACCCGACCTATTTCTATGGCTCCGTATCGTATGGCTCCTGCTGAGTTGAGGGAGCTGAGTATTCAGCTTAAGGATCTTTTGGGGAAGGGTTTTATTAGTCCGAGTGTATCGCCGTGGGGTGCTCCAGTTCTTTTTGTGAAGAAGAAGGATGGGTCTATGCGAATGTGTATTGATTACAGGCAGATAAATAAGGTGACAGTAAAGAATAAGTATTCGATGCCTCGTATTGACGATTTGTTTGATCAGCTTCAGGGTTCCGCGGTGTTCTTAAAGATAGATTTGAGATTTGGATATCATCAGTTGAGAGTTAGGGCTGAGGACATCCCAAAGACAGCCTTCAGGACTCGGTACGGCCATTATGAGTTCCTGGTGATGTCTTTTGGATTGACTAATGCCCCTGCAGCTTTCATGGATTTGATGAATCGGGTATTCAGGCCATACTTGGACTCCTTTGTCATTGTGTTTATTGACGACATCTTGGTTTATTCGAGGAGTAGCGAGGAGCACGAGCAGCATTTGAGGACTGTGCTCCTCACTTTGAGAGATCATCGGCTTTATGCCAAATTCTCAAAGTGTGAGTTCTGGCTTGAGTCTGTAGCTTTCTTGGGGCATGTTGTATCCAGACAGGGTATCATGGTAGACCCAGCGAAGATTGAGGCTATTCGAGGTTGGGATAGGCCCACGTCGCCTACTGAGGTTCGCAGTTTTATTGGGTTGGCAGGTTATTACAGACGGTTTGTTGAGGGCTTCTCGTCTATTGCATCTCCTATGACCAGACTGACCAGGAAGGAGGTTCCGTTTTAGTGGTCCGAGGATTGTGAGGCAAGCTTCCTGAAGCTCAAGGATCGACTTACTTCTGCCCCTGTGTTGACTCTTCCAGTTGAGGGCGAGGGTTTCACCGTGTATTGTGATGCGTCTGGTATCGGTTTGGGGTGTGTTCTGATGCAGAGGGGTCGTGTTATTGCTTATGCATCGAGACAACTGAAGGTGCACGAACGTAATTACCCCACTCATGACTGGAATTAGCAGCGGTAGTATTTGCACTGCGGATTTGGAGGCATTATCTATACGGTGTGCATTGTGAGATCTTTACAGACCACCGCAGTCTTCAACATATTATGACTCAGAGAGATCTTAATTCGAGGCAGCGCAGGTGGATTGAGTTGCTGAAGGACTATGATATCTCTATTCTCTATCATCCGGGCAAGGCGAATGTGGTAGCGGATGCCTTAAGCCGGAAGACAGTGAGTCTGGGTAGCTTAGCCTTCATTCCAGTCTTTCAGCGGCCATTAGCTTTGGACATTCAGTCCTTAGCTAACTCGATGGTTCGATTAGATATGTCTGACCCCAGGAGGATTGTTGCTTGTATTGAGGCTAGATCTACTTTGCTGGAGCAGATTCAGGGTCGTCAGTTTGAGGATAGCGGTCTCTGTAGCATTCGAGATCAGGTATTGAGGGGTGAGTTTGACAGATCTACCTTGGGTTCTGATGGTGTTCTGAGGTTTGACGATCGTATTTGTGTCCCGAGGGTTGGAGATTTGATTCAGTTGATTCTGCACGAGGCACACAGTTCCAGATATTCTATTCACCCTGGGACAGCTAAGATGTATCGGGATCTGAGGCAGCACTATTGGTGGAGTGGTATGCGGAGAGACATAGCAGGGTTTGTAGCTCGATGCCTTTGTTGTCAGCAGGTAAAGGCCGAGCACCAGAGACCTGGTGGTCTACTTCAGCCGTTACCCATTCCTGAGTGGAAGTGGGAGCGGATCACGATGGATTTCGTTGGTAGGTTACCTCGCACCTCTCGTGGCTTTGATAGTATTTGGGTTATTGTAGATCGGTTGACTAAGTCCGCGCACTTTATCCCTGTTCAAACTTCCTACAGTGCTGAGAAGTTAGCTCGTGTATATATTCAGGAGGTAGTTCGCCTACACGGAGTACCGGTGTCTATTATCTCAGACAGAGGGTCTCAGTTTACCTCCAGTTTCTGGCAGGCTTTCCAGGAGGAGTTGGGTACTCAAGTGGACCTCAGTACTGCGTTTCATCCTCAGACCGACGGGCAATCAGAGCGGACTATTCAGGTGTTAGAGGATATGCTCCGTGCTTGTGTGTTAGACTTTGGGGGTCAGTGGGATCAGTTCTTGCCTTTAGCGGAATTCGCGTATAATAATAGCTTCCACTCCAGCATTCAGATGGCTCCGTTTGAGGCTTTGTATGGTAGACGGTGTTGGTCTCCAGTTGGATGGTTTGAGACTTCAGAAGTCAGTCCTCGTGGCACAGATTTGCTCCGAGAGTCTTTGGACCGAGTTCGGGTGATTCAGGACAGGCTGCGGACAGCTCAGAGTAGACAGAGGAGTTATGCTGACCGTAGACGTCGTCCGTTGAGATTCAGAGTTGGTGATAGGGTCTTTTTACGAGTATCGCCAATGAAGGGCGTGATGCGATTCGGTAGGAGGGGCAAGCTTAGCCCCAGGTATATTGGACCCTTTGAGATTCTTCGGACAATCGGGGAGGTAGCATATGTACTGGCCTTACCTCCGACCTTTTCAGCTATCCACCCAGTATTTCATGTTTCTATGCTGCGACAATATATCCCAGATGAGTCGCATGTACTTCAGTGGGACTCGGTTCAGTTAGACGAGAAGTTAGCATTTGTTGAGGAGCCTGTGTCCATTTTAGCCAGAGATGTCAGACGGTTACGCTCCCGGGAAATTCCAGTGGTTAAGGTACAATGGCGTCACCGTCCAGTTGAGGAGGCTACTTGGGAACTTGAACGTGACATGCGAGCCCAGTATCCCTACTTGTTTACGTCTTCAGGTATATGCTTATTCTTGACTTTCGCGGACGAAAGTCCTTTTAGTAGTGGATATTGTAATGACCTTCCCGGTCATTTTCCTCATTTTCGTGCGTTCTCAGCGTTTAGAGCTTTTCTATAACTGCCCCAAGTTATTTATGACTTGCTGGGACTGACAGTTCGGTTCCCGGACAGTTCGTTTGAGAATATTATTTAGACTGAGCTCGTTGTAAAATATTAAATTAAATTTGAATTGGGTAAAATGACATAGTTAATTACCTTCCAAAAATGTTTATGATATTTATAAAATTCTTTAGTTATGATGTGTCTATATTACTTTAATAATAAGTTTATAATTTAGTAATATTTTTAAATGGAGATAGTAAATCTAATTTTGTTGATATAATATTTAGTTTTATTTTATAGAGGGTTTGTTCAAAATAATTTTCTATTCATAATGGTATATTTAAAATATTATATTTATTTTACCACGAGCCTATGCAGTATCCGAATATATATATACGGAGAGCAAAATAATGGATAAGGCCATGTGCATGTCACATTAATTAGTATTGGACTACAAGATTGCTTTCTTTTGGGGACTTTGTACGTGTAGTGTATATATATATATATACTCTAATATTAATTCCTTTTCTTATTTTGTCTTGTTTAAAGAAAAAAAAACTACATATATTCCACCATTTTTTTTAGCACTTTAAGCTCAACTTTAAACATTTCTAGAGAGATTCAAGGTTAGGGGTTGGTATATTTGAGTTCGTGGACTCGTTCTCGTCATTTCTACGGTACGTTTTCTTATTTTTACGGTAGTTTTAGTTACGGTGGTTGTTGGAATTGGTGTTGATATTTGAGCTAGATATTGAGCTCAAATTGAGCGGTGTTAGTTGTGACTATTGGTCACGGGGTGATTTGGGACGCTGTGACGGTTTCGGTTTTTCGATTTCGCAAGTGGGCCCCACATGGACCGTTTGGATATTTTTTTGAACTAATGCAATAGGGGTATCAAAATTCATGTTTTGACATGTAGTTTATTATTTTGCTAGCGTGGCAGCAATCGGAGGTCTCTCGAAAGGGAAAGACTCCTATTTAGCAAGCTTTGGCAGGCGTTTGGCGGCGTCCAGGTAGGCTAGGCTTACCATATACCTAGACTGAGTTTGTTTATAGTATTTGCATATTATTATGCTAGTGTATGGGCTGGTAGTTGTAGATTGGCATTGGCTTGCTATGATTAGGCCTTTTGGGCCGGTTAGGGCCTTGTTCGGATGTGTTTCGGGCCTGCTATCCTCGTGGTGTGCCAGATATTACTTTTATAGGGTTGGTTAATGTTGTACCGCTGTTAGTAGGGGTTTGGGGAACCTTAGCCCAAACTTGATTCCGGGACCCCGTAGTGGGCCCCGCTACTCTTCACAGTCGGTGTAGTTAGCTTTAAACCTTATTAGGCTTAGGTAATCCCCGAGATGATCTTTTAGGATAACATTTGTATTAAATTACCCTATTTATGCCCTTTTGACCTGTTTAGCCTTGTTAGTCTCTAATAGCACCGTATTTGACCGGGGTCGGCTAGTTTGATTTAGAATGCGGACCCGCCTTGCCATGACTTAGCATGTATACCCAGACTTGTAGTACGTGGTGGGTTAGCTCCTTTACTTATGTTTCGAGTTTATTTTGGGGCTGGTATGTCCCCGTTTACTTGTATTTGTGTGGATTCTGGCACTATTATGTCACTTGGTTACTGATTATTATGAGTTCCGGTTCAAGTCCGGCCACTGATTCAGCATGATGGTTACTGATTATTATGAGTTCCGGTTCGAGTCCGGCCACTGATTATTATGAGTTCCGGTTCGAGTCCGGCCACTGATTATTATGAGTTCCGGTTCGAGTCCGGCATCTGGTTATGATATGATTGGAGAGTTTTGGTACTGAGTTCCGGTTCGAGTCCGGCGGTTATGATATATGTGGCCTATTGTTATTATCCACTATGTTCGGTTCGATACCGGTGTCTGGCCTCTTGTTATTACCCATTGGTGCCGGTTCAAGCCCGGTGCACCCTTGTTGGTTATTCTGGTTACTGGATACTGATACAGCTTCGAGACACTGGTGACTATGCATTTACTATTCTTGTGTGTCCCGCCGGTTTATGGGGGCCAGGCTGGATTATTGTTTTCTTTTGTGTGCCTATCGGGTTTATGGGGGCCCAGATAGGTTATGTTTGACTTGAGTGCTTACTTATGCATTTATTTACTCTTTACTTAGTATCGTATTTATTTATCTCCTGAGCATATCTACACGCCTCGGCAGTAGTGTATTTACTTATTATTTATACCCCGGACCTAGCATGCACCCTCGCATTTTAGCTTGCTTATATTATATTGAGCTCAGTCGGCCGATGATGCCTACTGAGTACCCGTTGCCCCGGTACTCATACTGCACTTCTGCATCTTTTTCCCCGATGCAGATCCGGGCACTAGTCGACGGTTTTGACGTGACTCTCTTTCCAGCACTGACTCCGGAGCAGGGTGAGCTTACTGACGTCCGAGGCAGATCCTACTCCATCTCTATTGTATAGTCTTTTGCTCTCGAGACTGTAGTACTTGTTGTATATATTTGGTTTCTGTATTTTTTTTTTTTGACATATCTAGTAGTGGCTCTTGTACCGACTTCACCAGGTCTTGGAAGGGGTTCTCAGCTGTATATATTGTTCTCTTCCTTCTCAGTCTTGGTATGGATATATATATTTTGATTTTTTTTTTTTTTTTTTTTGTATTTCTAGCATGTTTATTAGTATGGTTACTTCCACTTCATCTCTGTTTCCTGAGATTGCACCCGTTAGCCTGTCGCTTGTCGCTCCGGGCTAGGGTTTGGCTTGCCTATTGGTGGGTTACGGTAGGCGCCATCAGGACTCGAAAAATCGGGTCGTGACATATCTACACGCCTCGGCAGTAGTGTATTTACTTATTATTTATACCCCGGACCTAGCATGCACCCTCGCATTTTAGCTTGCTTATATTATATTGAACTCAGTCGGCCGATGATGCCTACTGAGTACCCGTTGCCCCGGTACTCATACTGCACTTCTGCATCTTCTTCCCCGATGCAGATCCGGGCACTAGTCGACGATTTTGACGTGACTCTCTTTCCAGCACTGACTCCGGAGCAGGGTGAGCTTACTGACGTCCGAGGCAGATCCTACTCCATCTCTATTGTATAGTCTTTTACTCTCGAGACTGTAGTACTTGTTGTATAAATTTGGTTTCTGTTTTTTTGACATGTCTAGTAGTGGCTCTTGTACCGACTTCACCAGGTCTTGGAAGGGGTTCTCACCTGTATATATTGTCCTCTTCTTTCTCAGTCTTGGTATGGATATATATTTTGATTTTGTTTTTTTGTATTTCTAGCATGTTTATTAGTATGGTTACTTCCACTTCATCTCTGTTTCCTGAGATTCCACCCGTTAGCCTGTCGCTTGTCGCTCTGGGCTAGGGTTTGGCTTGCCTATTGGTGGGTTACGGTAGGCGCCATCAGGACTCGAAAAATCGGGTCGTGACACTTTAATTATGAATTTGTGTTGTTAAAATAGTTAAGTATAGTAGCTTGAATTATGAATTAGTGTTGTGAAAATGGTTAAGTATAGTAACTTTAATTATGAATTAGTGTTGTAAAAATGATTAAGTGTAGTAACTTTAATTATGAATTTGTGTTGTTAAAATAGTTAAGTATAGTAGCTTGAATTATGAATTAGTGTTGTGAAAATGGTTAAGTATAGTAACTTGAATTATGAATTAGTGTTGTGAAAATGGTTAAGCGTAGTAACATAAATTATGAATTAGTGTTGTGAAAATGATTAAGTATAGTAACTTGAAGTATGAATTAGTGTTGTGAAAATGGTTAAGTATAGTAACTTGAATTATGAATTAGCGTTGTGAAAATGGTTAAGTCAATTTAGTTGAAATGTGAATTATTGAATTGAAAATGATTAAGTGTATTTAGTTGAAAAGTGAATTATTGACTTGAAAATGTTTAAGTGTATTTAGTTGAAATGTGAATTAGTGACTTGAAAATAGTTAAGTGTAGTAACTTGAATTATGAAATAGTGTTGTGAAAATGGTTAAGTATAGTAACTTGAATTATGAATTAGTGTTGTGAAAATGGTTTAGTATAGTAACTTGAATTATGAATTAGTGTTGTGAAAATGGTTAAGTATAGTAACTTTAATTATGAATTAGTGTTGTTAAAATAGTTAAGTATAGTAGCTTGAATTATGAAGTAGTGTTGTGAAAATGGTTAAGTTTAGTAACCTGAATAATGAATTAGTGTTGTGAAAATGTTTAAGTATAGTAACTTTAATTATGAATTAGTGTTGTGAAAATGGTTAAGTGTAGTAACTTGATTATTATGAATTAGTGTTGTGAAAATGGTTAAGTGTAGTAACTTTAATTATGAATTATTGTTGTTAAAATAGTTAAGTATAGTAACTTGAATTATGAATTAGTGTTGTGAAAATGGTTTAGTCTATTTAGTTGAAATGTGAATTATTGAATTGAAAACGATTAAGTGTATTTAGTTGAAAAGTGAATTATTGACTTGAAAATGTTTAAGTGTATTTAGTTGAAATGTGAATTAGTGACTTGAAAATAGTTAAGTGTAGTAACTTGAATTATGAAATAGTGTTGTGAAAATGGTTAAGTCTAGTAACTTGAATTATGAATTAGTGTTGTGAAAATGGTCAAGTGTAGTAACTTTAATTATGAATTAGTGTTGTTAAAATAGTTAAGTATAGTAGCTTGAATTATAAATTAGTGTTGTGAAAATGGTTAAGTGTAGTAATTTGAATTATGAAATAGTGTTGTGAAAATGGTTAAGTATAGTAACTTGAATTATGAATTAGTGTTGTGAAAATGGTCAAGTGTAGTAACTTTAATTATGAATTAGTGTTGTTAAAATAGTTAAGTATAGTAGCTTGAATTATAAATTAGTGTTGTGAAAATGGTTAAGTATAGTAACTTGAATAATGAATTAGTGTTGTGAAAATTTTAAGTGTAGTAACTTGAATTATGAATTAGTGTTGTGAAAATGGTTATGTATAGTAACTTGAATTATGAATTAGTGTTGTGAAAATGGTTAAGTGTAGTAACTTGAATTATGAATTAGTGTTGTGAAAATGTTTAAGTGTAGTAACTTTAATTATGAATTTGTGTTGTTAAAATAGTTAAGTATAGTAGCTTGAATTATGAAGTAGTGTTGTGAAAATGGTTAAGTTTAGTAACTTGAATAATGAATTAGTGTTGTGAAAATGTTTTAGTGTAGTAACTTTAATTATGAATTTGTGTTGTTAAAATTGTTAAGTATAGTAGCTTGAATTATGAATTAGTGTTGTGAAATGGTTTAGTATAGTAACTTGAATTATGAATTAGTGTTGTGAAAATGGTTAAGTATAGTAACTTTAATTATGAATTAGTGTTGTTAAAATAGTTAAGTATAGTAGCTTGAATTATGAAGTAGTGTTGTGAAAATGGTTAAGTTTAGTAACCTGAATAATGAATTAGTGTTGTGAAAATGTTTAAGTGTAGTAACTTTAATTATGAATTTGTGTTGTTAAAATAGTTAAGTATAGTAGCTTGAATTATGAATTAGTGTTGTGAAAATGGTTAAGTATAGTAACTTGAATTATGAATTAGTGTTGTGAAAATGGTTAAGTATAGTAACTTGAATTATGAATTAGCGTTGTGAAAATGGTTAAGTCTATTTAGTTGAAATGTGAATTATTGAATTGAAAATGATTAAGTGTATTTAGTTGAAAAGTGAATTATTGACTTGAAAATGTTTAAGTGTATTTAGTTGAAATGTGAATTAGTGACTTAAAAATAGTTAAGTGTAGTAACTTGAATTATGAAATAGTGTTGTGAAAATGGTTAAGTATAGTAACTTGAATTATGAATTAGTGTTGTGAAAATGGTTAAGTCTATTTAGTTGAAATGTGAATTATTGAATTGAAAATGTGTAATGACCTTCCCGGTCATTTACCTCCTTTTCGTGCGTTCTCAGCGTTTAGAGCTTTTCTATAACTGCTCCAAGTTCTTTATGACTTGCTGGGACTGACAGTTCGGTTCTCGGGCAGTTCGTTTGAAAATATTATTTAGACCGAGCACGTTGTAAAATGTTAAATTAAATTAGAATTTGATAAAATGACATAGTTAATTACCTTTCAAAAATATTTATGATATTTATAAAATTCTTTAGTGATGATGTATCTATACTACTTTATAAAAGTTCTATAATTTATTTATATTTTAAACGGAGATAGTAAATCTAAATATGTTAAAATAATATTTTTATTTTATAGAAGTTTTGTTCAAAATAATTTTCTATTCATGATGGTATATTTAAAATATTATATTTATTTTACCACGAGCCTATGCAGTATCCGAATATATATATACGGAGAGCAAAATAATGGATAAAGCCATGTGCATGCAACATTAATTGGCATTTGACTAAAAGACTTACTTTTTTGTTGGTCTTGTACGTGTAGTGTATATATATATATACTATAGTTTTATTTACTTTTTCCTCATTTTGTGTTCTTTATTAAAACTACATAATACATATATTCCACCATTTTTTTTTAAGTACTTTAAGCTCAATTTTAGGCATTTCTAGAGAGATTCAAGGTTAGGGGTTGGTATATTTGAGTTCGTGGACTCGTTCTCGTCATTTCTACGGTACGTTTTCTTATTTTTACGGTAGTTTTAGTTACGGTGGTTGTTGGAATTGGTATTGATGTTTGAGCTAGATATTGAGCTCAAATTGAGCGGTGTTAGTTGTGACTATTGGTCATGGGGTGATTTGGGACGCTGTGACGATTTTGGTTTTTCGATTCCGCAAGTGGGCCCCACATGGACCGTTTGGATATTTTTTTGAACTAATGCAATATGGGTATCAAAATTCATGTTTTGACATGTAGTTTATTATTTTGCTAGCGTGGCAGCAATCGGAGGTCTCTCGAAAGGGAAAGACTCCTATTTAGCAAGCTTTGGCAGGCGTTTGGCGGCGTCCAGGTAGGCTAGGCTTACCGTATACCTAGATTGAGTTTGTTTATAGTATTTGCATGTTATTATGCTAGTGTTTGGGCTGGTAGTTGTGGATTGGCACTGACTTGCTATGACTAGGCCTTTTGGGCCGTTTAGTGCCTTGTTCGGATGTGTTTTGGGCCTGTTATCCTCGTGGTGTGCCAGATATTACTTTTATAGGGTTGGTTAATGTTGTACCGCTGTTAGTAGGGATTTGGGGAACCTTAGCCCAGACTTGGTTCCAGAACCCCGTAGTGGGCCCCGCTACTCTTCACAGTCGGTGTAGTTAGCTTTAAACCTTATTAGGCTTAGTTAAGCCCCGAGATGATCTTTTAGGATAAAATTTGTATTAAATTACCCTATTTATGCCCTTTTGACCTGTTTAGCCTTGTTAGTCCCTAATAGCACCGTATTTGACCGGGGTCGGCTAGTTTGATTTAGGATGCGGAACCGCCTTGCCATGACTTAGAATGTATACCCAGACTTGTATATACATATTGTTTATGGTAGATAGTTGACCTGGAAGGATCCCGAGATTGACTTGTAGTACGTGGTGGGTTAGCTCCTTTACTTATGTTTCGAGTTTATTTTGGGGCTGGTATGTCCCCGTTTACTTGTATTTGTGTGGATTCTAGCACTACTATGTCACTTGGTTACTGATTATGATGAGTTCCGGTTCGAGTCTGGCCACTGATTATTATGAGTTCCGGTTCGAGTCCGGCATCTGGTTATGATATGATTGGAGAGTTTTGGTACTGAGTTCCGGTTCGAGTCCGGCGGTTATGATATATGTGGCCTATTGTTATTATCCACTATGTCCGGTTCGATTCCGGTGTCTGGCCTCTTGTTATTACCCATTGGTGCCGGTTCAAGCCCGGTGCACCCTTGTTGGTTATTCTGGTTACTGGATACTGATACAGCTTCGAGACACTGGTGACTATGCATTTACTATTCTTGTGTGTCCCGCCGGTTTATGGGGGCCAGGCTGGGTTATTGTTTTCTTTCGTGTGCCTATCGGGTTTATGGGGGCCCAGATAGGTTATGTTTGACTTGAGTGCTTACTTATGCATTTATTTACTCTTTACTCAGTATCGTATTTATTTATCTCCTGAGCATATCTACACGCCTCGGCAGTAGTGTATTTACTTATTATTTATACCCCGGACCTAGCATGCACCCTCGCATTTTAGCTTGCTTATATTATATTGAGCTCAGTCGGCCGATGATGCCTACTGAGTACCCGTTGCCCCGGTACTCATACTGCACTTCTGCATCTTTTTCCCCGATGCAGATCCGGGCACTAGTCGACGGTTTTGACGTGACTCTCTTTCCAGCACTGACTCCGGAGCAGGGTGAGCTTACTGACGTCCGAGGCAGATCCTACGCCATCTCTATTGTATAGTCTTTTGCTCTCGAGACTGTAGTACTTGTTGTATATATTTGGTTTCCGTCTTATTATTTTTTTTTGACATGTCTAGTAGTGGCTCTTGTACCGACCGTACCAGGTCTTGGGAAGGGTTCTTGACTTTATATACTGTCCTCTTCCTTCTCAGTCTTGGCATATATACATATTCTGACTCTGTCTTTAGCATTATAGCATGTTTATAAATATGGTTACTTCTACTTCTTCTCTGTTTTATGAGATTCCGACCGTTAGCCAGTTGCTTGTCGCTCCGGGCTAGGGTTTGGCTTACCTATTGGTGGGTTACGGTAGGCGCCATCATGACTCACAAAATCGGGGCGTGACAAAATGGTTAAGTGTATTTAGTTGAAATGTGAATTAGTGACTTGAAAATGGTTAAGTGTAGTAACTTTAATTATGAATTTGTGTTGTTAAAATAGTTAAGTATAGTAGCTTGAATTATGAATTAGTGTTGTGAAAATGGTTAAGTATAGTAACTTTAATTATGAATTAGTGTTGTGAAAATGCTTAAGTATAGTAACTTTAATTATGAATTAGTGTTGTGAAAATGGTTAAGTGTAGTAACTTTAATTATGAATTAGTGTTGTTAAAATAGTTAAGTATAGTAACTTGAATTATGAATTCGTGTTGTGAAAATGGTTAAGTGTAGTAACTTGAATTATGAATTAGTGTTGTGAAAATGGTTAAGTGTAGTAACTTGAATTATGAATTAGCGTTGTGAAAATGGTTAAGTCTATTTAGTTGAAATGTGAATTATTGAATTGAAAATGATTAAGTGTATTTAGTTGAAATGTGAATTATTGACTTGAAAATGTTTAAGTGTATTTAGTTGAAATGTGAATTAGTGACTTGAAAATAGTTAAGTGTAGTAACTTGAATTATGAAATAGTGTTGTGAAAATGGTCACGTGTAGTAACTTTAATTATGAATTAGTGTTGTTAAAATAGTTAAGTATAGTAGCTTGAATTATGAATTAGTGTTGTGAAAATGGTTAAGTGTAGTAACTTGAATTATGAATTAGTGTTGTGAAAATGGTTATGTATAGTAACTTGAATTATGAATTAGCGTTGTGAAAATGGTTAAGTATAGTAACTTGAATTATGAATTAGACTTGCGAAAATGGTTAAGTGTAGTAACTTGAATTATGAATTAGTGTTGTGAAAATGATTAAGTGTAGTAACTTTAATTATGAATTTGTGTTGTTAAAATAGTTAAGTATAGTAGCTTGAATTATGAATTAGTGTTGTGAAAATGGTTAAGTATAGTAACTTGAATTATGAATTAGTGTTGTTAAAATAGTTAAGTATAGTAGCTTGAATTATAAATTAGTGTTGTGAAAATGGTTAAGTATAGTAACTTGAATTATGAATTAGTGATGTGAAAATGGTTAAGTATAGTAACTTGAATTATGAATTAGTGTTGTGAAAATGGTTAAGTATAGTAACTTGATTTATGAATTAGTGTTGTGAAAATGGTTAAGCGTAGTAACATAAATTATGAATTAGTGTTGTGAAAATGATTAAGTATAGTAACTTGAATTATGAATTAGTGTTGTGAAAATGGTTAAGTATAGTAACTTGAATTATGAATTAGCGTTGTGAAAATGGTTAAGTCAATTTAGTTGAAATGTGAATTATTGAATTGAAAATGATTAAGTGTATTTAGTTGAAAAGTGAATTATTGACTTGAAAATGTTTAAGTGTATTTAGTTGAAATGTGAATTAGTGACTTGAAAATAGTTAAGTGTAGTAACTTGAATTATGAAATAGTGTTGTGAAAATGGTTAAGTATAGTAACTTGAATTATGAATTAGTGTTGTGAAAATGGTTAAGTATAGTAACTTTAATTATGAATTAGTGTTGTTAAAATAGTTAAGTATAGTAGCTTGAATTATGAAGTAGTGTTGTGAAAATGGTTAAGTTTAGTAACCTGAATAATGAATTAGTGTTGTGAAAATGTTTAAGTATAGTAACTTTAATTATGAATTAGTGTTGTGAAAATGGTTAAGTGTAGTAACTTGATTATTATGAATTAGTGTTGTGAAAATGGTTAAGTGTAGTAACTTTAATTATGAATTATTGTTGTTAAAATAGTTAAGTATAGTAACTTGAATTATGAATTAATGTTGTGAAAATGGTTAAGTCTATTTAGTTGAAATGTGAATTATTGAATTGAAAATGATTAAGTGTATTTAGTTGAAAAGTGAATTATTGACTTGAAAATGTTTAAATGTATTTAGTTGAAATGTGAATTAGTGACTTGAAAATAGTTAAGTATAGTAACTTGAATTATGAAATAGTGTTGTGAAAATGGTTAAGTATAGTAACTTGAATTATGAATTAGTGTTGTGAAAATGGTCAAGTGTAGTAACTTTAATTATGAATTAGTGTTGTTAAAATAGTTAAGTATAGTAGCTTGAATTATAAATTAGTGTTGTGAAAATGGTTAAGTGTAGTAATTTGAATTATGAAATAGTGTTGTGAAAATAGTTAAGTATAGTAACTTGAATTATGAATTAGTGTTGTGAAAATGGTCAAGTGTAGTAACTTCAATTATGAATTAATGTTGTTAAAATAGTTAAGTATAGTAGCTTGAATTATATATTAGTGTTGTGAAAATGGTTAAGTGTAGTAATTTGAATTATGAAATAGTGTTGTGAAAATGGTTAAGTATAGTAACTTGAATTATGAATTAGTGTTGTGAAAATGGTCAAGTGTAGTAACTTTAATTATGAATTAGTGTTGTTAAAATAGTTAAGTATAGTAGCTTGAATTATGAAGTAGTGTTGTGAAAATGGTTAAGTTTTGTAACCTGAATAATGAATTAGTGTTGTGAAAATGTTTAAGTATAGTAACTTTAATTATGAATTAGTGTTGTGAAAATGGTTAAGTGTAGTAACTTGATTATTATGAATTAGTGTTGTGAAAATGGTTAAGTCTATTTAGTTGAAATGTGAATTATTGAATTGAAAATGATTAAGTGTATTTAGTTGAAAAGTGAATTATTGACTTGAAAATGTTTAAGTGTATTTAGTTGAAATGTGAATTAGTGACTTGAAAATAGTTAAGTGTAGTAACTTGAATTATGAAATAGTGTTTTGAAAATGGTTAAGTATAGTAACTTGAATTATGAATTAGTGTTGTGAAAATGGTCAAGTGTAGTAACTTTAATTATGAATTAGTGTTGTTAAAATAGTTAAGTATAGTAGCTTGAATTATAAATTAGTGTTGTGAAAATGGTTAAGTGTAGTAACTTGATTATTATGAATTAGTGTTGTGAAAATGGTTAAGTGTAGTATCTTTAATTATGAAATAGTGTTGTTAAAATAGTTAAGTATAGTAGCTTGAATTATGAATTAGTGTTGTGAAAATGGTTAAGTGTAGTAACTTGAATTATGAATTAGTGTTGTGAAAATGTTTAAGTGTAGTAACTTTAATTATGAATTTGTGTTGTTAAAATAGTTAAGTATAGTAGCTTGAATTATGAAGTAGTGTTGTGAAAATGGTTAAGTGTAGTAACTTTAATTATGAATTAGTGTTGTTAAAATAGTTAAGTATAGTAGCTTGAATTATGAATTCGTGTTGTGAAAATGGTTAAAGATAGTAACTTGAATTATGAATTAGTGTTGTGAAAATAGTTAAGTGCAGTAACTTGAATTATGAATTAGTGTTGTGAAAATGTTTAAGTGTAGTAACTTTAATTATGAATTTGTGTTGTGAAAATAGTTAAGTATAGTAGCTTGAATTATGAAGTAGTGTTGTGAAAATGGTTAAGTTTAGTAACTTGAATAATGAATTAGTGTTGTGAAAATTTTTTAGTGTAGTAACTTTAATTATGAATTTGTGTTATTAAAATTGTTAAGTATAGTAGCTTGAATTATGAATTAGTGTTGTGAAATGGTTTAGTATAGTAACTTTAATTATGAATTAGTGTTGTGAAAATGCTTAAGTATAGTAACTTTAATTATGAATTAGTGTTGTGAAAATGGTTAAGTGTAGTAACTTTAATTATGAATTAGTGTTGTTAAAATAGTTAAGTATAGTAACTTGAATTATGAATTCGTGTTGTGAAAAAGGTTAAGTGTAGTAACTTGAATTATGAATTAGTGTTGTGAAAATGGTTAAGTGTAGTAACTTGAATTATGAATTAGCGTTGTGAAAATGGTTAAGTCTATTTAGTTGAAATGTGAATTATTGAATTGAAAATGATTAAGTGTATTTAGTTGAAATGTGAATTATTGACTTGAAAATGTTTAAGTGTATTTAGTTGAAATGTGAATTAGTGACTTGAAAATAGTTAAGTGTAGTAACTTGAATTATGAAATAGTGTTGTGAAAATGGTCACGTGTAGTAACTTTAATTATGAATTAGTGTTGTTAAAATAGTTAAGTATAGTAGCTTGAATTATGAATTAGTGTTGTGAAAATGGTTAAGTGTAGTAACTTGAATTATGAATTAGTGTTGTGAAAATGGTTATGTATAGTAACTTGAATTATGAATTAGCGTTGTGAAAATGGTTAAGTATAGTAACTTGAATTATGAATTAGACTTGCGAAAATGGTTAAGTGTAGTAACTTGAATTATGAATTAGTGTTGTGAAAATGATTAAGTGTAGTAACTTTAATTATGAATTTGTGTTGTTAAAATAGTTAAGTATAGTAGCTTGAATTATGAATTAGTGTTGTGAAAATGGTTAAGTATAGTAACTTGAATTATGAATTAGTGTTGTTAAAATAGTTAAGTATAGTAGCTTGAATTATAAATTAGTGTTGTGAAAATGGTTAAGTATAGTAACTTGAATTATGAATTAGTGATGTGAAAATGGTTAAGTATAGTAACTTGAATTATGAATTAGTGTTGTGAAAATGGTTAAGTATAGTAACTTGATTTATGAATTAGTGTTGTGAAAATGGTTAAGCGTAGTAACATAAATTATGAATTAGTGTTGTGAAAATGATTAAGTATAGTAACTTGAATTATGAATTAGTGTTGTGAAAATGGTTAAGTATAGTAACTTGAATTATGAATTAGCGTTGTGAAAATGGTTAAGTCAATTTAGTTGAAATGTGAATTATTGAATTGAAAATGATTAAGTGTATTTAGTTGAAAAGTGAATTATTGACTTGAAAATGTTTAAGTGTATTTAGTTGAAATGTGAATTAGTGACTTGAAAATAGTTAAGTGTAGTAACTTGAATTATGAAATAGTGTTGTGAAAATGGTTAAGTATAGTAACTTGAATTATGAATTAGTGTTGTGAAAATGGTTAAGTATAGTAACTTTAATTATGAATTAGTGTTGTTAAAATAGTTAAGTATAGTAGCTTGAATTATGAAGTAGTGTTGTGAAAATGGTTAAGTTTAGTAACCTGAATAATGAATTAGTGTTGTGAAAATGTTTAAGTATAGTAACTTTAATTATGAATTAGTGTTGTGAAAATGGTTAAGTGTAGTAACTTGATTATTATGAATTAGTGTTGTGAAAATGGTTAAGTGTAGTAACTTTAATTATGAATTATTGTTGTTAAAATAGTTAAGTATAGTAACTTGAATTATGAATTAATGTTGTGAAAATGGTTAAGTCTATTTAGTTGAAATGTGAATTATTGAATTGAAAATGATTAAGTGTATTTAGTTGAAAAGTGAATTATTGACTTGAAAATGTTTAAATGTATTTAGTTGAAATGTGAATTAGTGACTTGAAAATAGTTAAGTATAGTAACTTGAATTATGAAATAGTGTTGTGAAAATGGTTAAGTATAGTAACTTGAATTATGAATTAGTGTTGTGAAAATGGTCAAGTGTAGTAACTTTAATTATGAATTAGTGTTGTTAAAATAGTTAAGTATAGTAGCTTGAATTATAAATTAGTGTTGTGAAAATGGTTAAGTGTAGTAATTTGAATTATGAAATAGTGTTGTGAAAATAGTTAAGTATAGTAACTTGAATTATGAATTAGTGTTGTGAAAATGGTCAAGTGTAGTAACTTCAATTATGAATTAATGTTGTTAAAATAGTTAAGTATAGTAGCTTGAATTATATATTAGTGTTGTGAAAATGGTTAAGTGTAGTAATTTGAATTATGAAATAGTGTTGTGAAAATGGTTAAGTATAGTAACTTGAATTATGAATTAGTGTTGTGAAAATGGTCAAGTGTAGTAACTTTAATTATGAATTAGTGTTGTTAAAATAGTTAAGTATAGTAGCTTGAATTATGAAGTAGTGTTGTGAAAATGGTTAAGTTTTGTAACCTGAATAATGAATTAGTGTTGTGAAAATGTTTAAGTATAGTAACTTTAATTATGAATTAGTGTTGTGAAAATGGTTAAGTGTAGTAACTTGATTATTATGAATTAGTGTTGTGAAAATGGTTAAGTCTATTTAGTTGAAATGTGAATTATTGAATTGAAAATGATTAAGTGTATTTAGTTGAAAAGTGAATTATTGACTTGAAAATGTTTAAGTGTATTTAGTTGAAATGTGAATTAGTGACTTGAAAATAGTTAAGTGTAGTAACTTGAATTATGAAATAGTGTTTTGAAAATGGTTAAGTATAGTAACTTGAATTATGAATTAGTGTTGTGAAAATGGTCAAGTGTAGTAACTTTAATTATGAATTAGTGTTGTTAAAATAGTTAAGTATAGTAGCTTGAATTATAAATTAGTGTTGTGAAAATGGTTAAGTGTAGTAACTTGATTATTATGAATTAGTGTTGTGAAAATGGTTAAGTGTAGTATCTTTAATTATGAAATAGTGTTGTTAAAATAGTTAAGTATAGTAGCTTGAATTATGAATTAGTGTTGTGAAAATGGTTAAGTGTAGTAACTTGAATTATGAATTAGTGTTGTGAAAATGTTTAAGTGTAGTAACTTTAATTATGAATTTGTGTTGTTAAAATAGTTAAGTATAGTAGCTTGAATTATGAAGTAGTGTTGTGAAAATGGTTAAGTGTAGTAACTTTAATTATGAATTAGTGTTGTTAAAATAGTTAAGTATAGTAGCTTGAATTATGAATTCGTGTTGTGAAAATGGTTAAAGATAGTAACTTGAATTATGAATTAGTGTTGTGAAAATAGTTAAGTGCAGTAACTTGAATTATGAATTAGTGTTGTGAAAATGTTTAAGTGTAGTAACTTTAATTATGAATTTGTGTTGTGAAAATAGTTAAGTATAGTAGCTTGAATTATGAAGTAGTGTTGTGAAAATGGTTAAGTTTAGTAACTTGAATAATGAATTAGTGTTGTGAAAATTTTTTAGTGTAGTAACTTTAATTATGAATTTGTGTTATTAAAATTGTTAAGTATAGTAGCTTGAATTATGAATTAGTGTTGTGAAATGGTTTAGTATAGTAACTTTAATTATGAATTAGTGTTGTGAAAATGGTTAAGTATAGTAAATTTAATTATGAATTAGTGTTGTTAAAATAGTTAAGTATAGTAACTTGAATTATAAAGTAGTGTTGTGAAAATGGTTAAGTTTAGTAACCTGAATAATTAATTAGTGTTGTGAAAATGTTTAAGTTTAGTAACTTTAATTATGAAGTAGTGTTGTGAAAATGGTTAAGTTTAGTAACCTGAATAATGAATTAGTGTTGTGAAAATGTTTAAGTATAGTAACTTTAATTATGAATTAGTGTTGTGAAAATGGTTAAGTGTAGTAACTTGATTAGTATGAATTAGTGTTGTGAAAATGGTTAAGTGTAGTAACTTTAATTATGAATTATTATTGTTAAAATAGTTAAGTATAGTAACTTGAATTATGAATTAATGTTGTGAAAATGGTTAAGTCTATTTAGTTGAAATGTGAATTATTGAATTGAAAATGATTAAGTGTATTTAGTTGAAAAGTGAATTATTGACTTGAAAATGTTTAAGTGTATTTAGTTGAAATGTGAATTAGTGACTTGAAAATAGTTAAGTATAGTAACTTGAATTATGAAATAGTGTTGTGAAAATGGTTAAGTATAGTAACTTGAATTATGAATTAGTGTTGTGAAAATGGTCAAGTGTAGTAACTTTAATTATGAATTAGTGTTGTTAAAATAGTTAAGTATAGTAGCTTGAATTATAAATTAGTGTTGTGAAAATGGTTAAGTGTAGTAATTTGAATTATGAAATAGTGTTGTGAAAATGGTTAAGTATAGTAACTTGAATTATGAATTAGTGTTGTGAAAATGGTCAAGTGTAGTAACTTTAATTATGAATTAGTGTTGTTAAAATAGTTAAGTATAGTAGCTTGAATTATAAATTAGTGTTGTGAAAATGGTTAAGTGTAGTAATTTGAATTATGAAATAGTGTTGTGAAAATGGTTAAGTATAGTAACTTGAATTATGAGTTAGTGTTGTGAAAATGGTCAAGTGTAGTAACTTTAATTATGAATTAGTGTTGTTAAAATAGTTAAGTATAGTAGCTTGAATTATAAATTAGTGTTGTGAAAATGGTTAAGTATAGTAACTTGAATAATGAATTAGTGTTGTGAAAATTTTAAGTGTAGTAACTTGAATTATGAATTAGTGTTGTGAAAATGGTTAAGTATAGTAACTTGATTTATGAATTAGTGTTGTGAAAATGGTTAAGTCTATTTAGTTGAAATGTGAATTATTGAATTGAAAATGATTAAGTGTATTTAGTTGAAAAGTGAATTATTGACTTGAAAATGTTTAAGTGTATTTAGTTGAAATGTAAATTAGTGACTTGAAAATAGTTAAGTGTAGTAACTTGAATTATGAAATAGTGTTTTGAAAATGGTTAAGTATAGTAACTTGAATTATGAATTAGTGTTGTGAAAATGGTCAAGTGTAGTAACTTTAATTATGAATTAGTGTTGTTAAAATAGTTAAGTATAGTAGCTTGAATTATAAATTAGTGTTGTGAAAATGGTTAAGTGTAGTAACTTGATTATTATGCATTAGTGTTGTGAAAATGGTTAAGTGTAGTATCTTTAATTATGAAATAGTGTTGTTAAAATAGTTAAGTATAGTAGCTTGAATTATGAATTAGTGTTGTGAAAATGGTTAAGTGTAGTAACTTGAATTATGAATTAGTGTTGTGAAAATGTTTAAGTGTAGTAACTTTAATTATGAATTTGTGTTGTTAAAATAGTTGTAATGACCTTCCCGGTCATTTACCTCCTTTTCGTGTATTCTCAGCGTTTAGAGCTTTTCTATAACTGCTCCAAGTTATTTATGATTTGCTGGGACTGACAGTTCGGTTCCCGGGCAGTTCGTTTGAGAATATTATTTAGACCGAGCACGTTGTAAAATGTTAAATTAAATTAGAATTTGATAAAATGACATAGTTAATTACCTTTCAAAAATATTTATGATATTTATAAAATTCTTTAGTGATGATGTATCTATACTACTTTATAAAAGTTCTATAATTTATTTATATTTTAAACGGAGATAGTAAATCTAAATATGTTAAAATAATATTTTTATTTTATAGAAGTTTTGTTCAAAATAATTTTCTATTCATGATGGTATATTTAAAATATTATATTTATTTTACCACGAGCCTATGCAGTATCCGAATATATATATACGGAGAGCAAAATAATGGATAAGGCCATGTGCATGCAACATTAATTGGCATTTGACTAAAAGACTTACTTTTTTGTTGGTCTTGTACGTGTAGTGTATATATATATATACTATAGTTTTATTTACTTTTTCCTCATTTTGTGTTCTTTATTAAAACTACATAATACATATAGTCCACCATTTTTTTTTAAGTACTTTAAGCTCAATTTTAGGCATTTCTAGAGAGATTCAAGGTTAGGGGTTGTAATGACCTTCCCGGTCATTTACCTCCTTTTCGTGCGTTCTCAGCGTTTAGAGCTTTTCTATAACTGCCCCAAGTTATTTATGACTTGCTGGGACTGACAGTTCGGTTCCCGGGCAGTTCGTTTGAGAATATTATTTAGACCGAGCTCGTTGTAAAATATTAAATTAAATTAGAATTTGATAAAATGACATAGTTAATTACCTTTCAAAAATATTTATGATATTTATAAAATTCTTTAGTGATGATGTATCTATACTACTTTATAAAAGTTCTATAATTTATTTATATTTTAAACGGAGATAGTAAATCTAAATATGTTAAAATAATATTTTTATTTTATAGAAGTTTTGTTCAAAATAATTTTCTATTCATGATAGTATATTTAAAATATTATATTTATTTTACCACGAGCCTATGCAGTATCCGAATATATATATATACGGAGAGCAAAATAATGGATAAAGCCATGTGCATGCAACATTAATTGGCATTTGACTAAAAGACTTACTTTTTTGTTGGTCTTGTACGTGTAGTGTATATATATATATATACTCTAATATTAATTCCTTTCTTATTTTGTCTTGTTTAAAGAAAAAAAAAAACTACATATATTCCACCATTTTTTTAGCACTTTAAGCTCAACTTTAAACATTTCTAGAGAGATTCAAGGTTAGGGGTTGGTATATTTGAGTTCGTGGACTCGTTCTCGTCATTTCTACGGTACGTTTTCTTATTTTTACGGTAGTTTTAGTTACGGTGGTTGTTGGAATTGGTATTGATGTTTGAGCTAGATATTGAGCTCAAATTGAGCGGTGTTAGTTGTGACTATTGGTCATGGGGTGATTTGGGACGCTGTGACGGTTTCGGTTTTTCGATTCCACAAGTGGGCCCCACATGGACCGTTTGGATATTTTTTTGAACTAATGCAATATGGGTATCAAAATTCATGTTTTGACATGTAGTTTATTATTTTGCTAGCGTGGCAGCAATCGGAGGTCTCTCGAAAGGGAAAGACTCCTATTTAGCAAGCTTTGGCAGGCGTTTGGCGGCGTCCAGGTAGGCTAGGCTTACCATATACCTAGACTGAGTTTGTTTATAGTATTTGCATATTATTATGCTAGTGTTTGGGCTGGTAGTTGTAGATTGGCATTGGCTTGCTATGATTAGGCCTTTTGGGCCGGTTAGGGCCTTGTTCGGATGTGTTTTGGGCCTGCTATCCTCGTGGTGTGCCAGATATTACTTTTATAAGGTTGGTTAATGTTGTACCGCTGTTAGTAGGGGTTTGGGGAACCTTAGCCCAGACTTGGTTCCGGGATCCCGTAGTGGGCCCCGCTACTCTTCACAGTCGGTGTAGTTAGCTTTAAACCTTATTAGGCTTAGTTAATCCCCAAGATGATCTTTTAGGATAACATTTGTATTAAATTACCCTATTTATGCCCTTTTGACCTGTTTAGCCTTGTTAGTCTCTAATAGTGTCACGACCCAAATGGCCATGAGTGGCACCCACTCTAATACTTTGGTGGGAGAACCATCTAACCCAAAACCTTTCCCTGTCATTTAGTCAATATGAAGACGAGACTATCATAAAACCAACTTAATAATAATAATTTCAAACTAATCTTTAATTAATGCGGAAAATCAAACAAACTACTTATTAAAATCCCCAAGACCCGAAAGTCATCGTACAAGAACTTCTAAAATAAAAACCATGTCTAAGAGGAATATCTAAAATAACAAAAGATAAAGAGTGTCTCATTGTCCGAAAGAAGGACAAGAACTAATATGATGATCCATGGCAGCCTGGAGATGAAGTGCTCACCCTTGGATCGAGATCAGCTATCAAACGCTAGAGATGAGGTCGTGTCTGAGCCTCTGGAACACTTTCTGCACTCAACAAAAGAAGAGTACAGGGTAGTATCAGTACAAGCCACTATGTACTGGTAGGTATCATAGGCCAACTCAATTTAATAACATGTATACAACATAAATCAAATAACAAGTAGATGGGCATCAACACATAGCAAGTATTCGATAAATCAGTAAATACATTAATGACGGACCAAGCAATGCTTACAAACAATCCACGTAGCCATCAACAATATCAACCAAACCATAAACAACCACGAAATCAACAATAATACCATAAATAACAAATATGTCCTTCTCAACCTCACAATTAGAACACCATTAGCTCGTTATCATCTTATTAAACTACACAACATCTCATTATCAACATTAGTCTGTACACACATGCTAAGGGACTTATTTCTGCCCAACTAGTCATGACCTGCAGGGGACAATCTAAGTCCATGTACCGTACCGGCGTGGTACCCGATCCTCCATAAATAAGTAATATCAATATTCATATCCGTACCGGCGTGGTACCCAATCCTCCATAATCATATTATGTATATCTTATCAAATTCATACTATTTCTCAGGATTCAACACGATATACCAAAATTTACAAGTACACTTATAATCATAAGGCAATTCAATCAAGTTCGATTTTTCAATAATTATTCATGTAAGTATCAACAATCCAAACATCATCAAATTCAAGTGTGTGTGAGGACTAATCAACAAGCATTCAATTTAGGAGTATACACACAATTAAATCGAGTCTAAACTCCAATTAAACCATAACCTACCTCAACCGAAGAATCCAAGGGCAAGCTAATTTTCAAGGGCCTTGCCCTTCCGTAAAGCTTCCGAATGGTCAAAATCTGTTCAAATACATAATCCTCATAAGAGTACGAACTAGCACGTCGAATTACCCTAATTTTAAAAGGATAAGTATGAAAACAAGGATTTACGTACTACTGACTTCTTAGCCTAACTTCTTGTCATTATTAACCCAATCATGGCCTTAATTTTCTTTTTCCAAAAAGTTTTCAATGCAACAGATTATATACCATCTTAACAGTAATATCAATTTTCCACAATTCCATTCCTTTTTCAATTTCTCACTTTCAAAAACCATTATTCTACTAGCCAACAACATTAATATTATTAACAATTTACTACCCATCCATTACTTAACTATTAAAACCAACAATTACCTACCTAATCATTAAACTCCTATTAGCCTATAGGTCACTGCCCATGCTAATGGGTTCCGCCTAATTTCTACTCAATTACACACCTCACTGCCCACAATTTGCCATAACATTCTTGTTACAATTAAGACACAATCAATTTATTAATTAATCTATTCGACTATATTACACTAGTGACCAATTCCCTCATAATCTTATTAGTTCACACTATATGAACACCTTGTAAATTCTAATACCTTACATAGATATAGCAGTAGTTAGGTAAGATAGTAAACCTGATGTCGTTTCGTGTTATCCCCTTTTCAAAACTGCAACCGTGCAACGTGAAAACTGCAGGTCTTGTGCCCCTTCTCTGATTAAGTTATAAGTATTAGGGTTACTTTTAAACCCTTCTCACATAAATTTATTCCTATATTGGCCACATAAGTAAATAAATTTTGGATTTGGCCCATTAAACCACTTATTAAATTAATTGTCTAAAATATCTAAAACTTTTAATAAATCCTCGAAATTTGGTCGAAACCCCATAAAAATAAATCAAATATGTAAGTTGACTAAAAGGTATGTTCCGAACCTATTGGAATCACTAAAACACTAATCCGGGGTCATCTTGACTGAAGGTTGACCGTGATCAAGCTTAACTTTATTTAAACTCAAAAACCCAACTAATGACTTAGATCACTTTTGAACACCTCAAGAATCGGTACTATCCATCCTCGTAAGTCATAAATCACATATAAAAACTACGGTGAGAGATAAAAATGGAAAAGTTCACAAAACGACTAAAAGGGTCGTTACATCAGATACCAATTAAACAACCGTTCGTCCCCGAACGGGCAAACAAGAAATAAGAAGGGAAAACAAGGAATTACCTGAATCACCAAAAAGATGTGGATACTTTCTATGCATGTCTGCTTCGGTCTCCCAAGTGGCCTCCTCAACAGGACGATTCTTCCACTGGACCTTCACAGACGCAATCTCCTTAGTCCTCAACTTACGGACATCTCTATCAAGAATAGCAACAGGTTCCTCTTCATAAGAGAGGTTTTCATCTAACAAGACCGAATCCCAACGAATTATGTAGTTACCATCACCATGAAACTTTTTCAACATAGATACATGAAATACGGGATGCACTCCCGACAAACTCGGAGGTAATGCTAATCTATAGGCCACCGCCCCCACGCGTTGAAGAATCTCAAAAGGCCCAATATATCTAGGACTAAGCTTACCTCGCTTCCCAAAACGCATGACACCCTTCATGGGTGAAACCTTGAGCAACACTTGCTCACCCTCCATAAAGTGCATATCTCTCACTTTTCGATCCGCATACTCCTTTTGCCTGCTTTGAGCCGCTATAAGTTTCTCCTGGATGAACCTAACCTTCTCAAATGAGTCTCTCAACAGATCAGTACCCCACGGTCTCACCTCAAAGGCATCAAACCATCCAATGGGAGATCTACACCTCCTCCCATATAAAGCCTCAAATGGCGCCATGTCGATACTCGAATGGTAACTGTTATTATATGCAAACTCAGCCAAAGGTAGGAACTGATCCCAATGACCTCCAAAATCCATCACACACGCACGAAGCATGTCCTCCAATACCTGAATTGTTCGCTCGGACTGCCCATCTGTCTGAGGGTGAAAAGCTGTACTACGGTCCAACCTAGTACCCAACTCCTCATGCAATTTCTCCCAAAAGTTAGAGGTAAATTGAGTACCCCTATTCGAGATAATAGAAATTGGGATCCCGTGCAACCGAACAATCTCCTTAAGATAAATCTTGGCTAACTTTGCTGCATTATAAGTCACCTGAACTGGAATGAAATGTGCAGACTTAGTCAGCCTATCTACAACAACCCATATAGAATCGTATTTCCCCAAAGTCTTGGGAAGACCAACAACGAAATCCATAGCTATCCTCTCCTATTTCCATTCAGGAATGGGCATCCTCTGAAGAGTACCACCAGGCTTCTGATGCTCGTACTTTATCTGCTGACAACTCTGATATTTAGCAACAAAATCAACTATGTCTCGCTTCATCCGACCCCACCAGTAATGCTGCCGCAAATCACGGTACATCTTGGTGGCACCAGGATGTATAGAGTATTTTGAACAATGAGCCTCAGTTAGAATAGTATGAATCAAATCATCAACACGGGGCACACAAACTCGCCCCTTAATCCGCAACACACCCTCACCATCAAGAATGGCCTCCTTGGCCTCACCTTGCAAAACCTTATCACGAATCTTGCTCAACTTAGCATCCTCAAATTGTTTAGCCTTGATTTGATCAAGAAATATAGACCTTGCCTCTACACTAGCTAGTAATCCTCCTCTTTCAGAAACCTCAAGTCGTATGAATTTGTTAGCTAGAGTCTGAATCTCTCTAGCCAACGGGCGCCTGGTAGCATTCAAATAAGCCAAGCTCCCCATACTCGCTGACTTTCTGCTCAATGCATCGGCTACCACATTAGCCTTTCCTGGATGGTATAGAATGGTGATGTCATAATCTTTCAGCAACTCCATCCATCTACGTTGTCTCAAATTCAAATCCCTTTGCGTGAACACATGTTGTAAACTGCGATGATCAGTGAACACTTCACAACGAACCCCATACAAGTAATGCCTCCATATCTTAAGAGCAAAAACCACAGCTGCCAACTCCAAGTCATGAGTTGGATAATTCCTCTCATTAGGCTTCAACTGCCTCGAAGCATAAGCAATCACATTCCTTTCCTGCATCAAAACAGCACCTAAACCAGAACGTGAGGCATCACAATAAACAATAAAATCCTTACCCTCTACAGGCAAGGCAAGAATAGGAGCAGTAGTCAACAAGGTCTTGAGTTTTTGAAAGCTCTCCTCACACTCATCAGACCAAACAAAAGGTACCTCCTTCTGAGTTAACCGTGTCATATGAGTAGCAATGGAAGCAAATCCTTTCACAAACCTACGGTAATAACTGGCTAACCCCACAAAGCTGCGAACTTCTGTCACCGAAGTGGGCCTAGCCCAATTCTTAACCGCTTCAATCTTCTGTGGGTCAACCATCACCCCTTCCTTCGAAACCACATGCCCCAGAAAGGAAACAGAAGCCAACCAAAATTCACACTTAGAAAACTTCGCATAAAGCTTCTTCTCTTTTAATAAGCCCAGAACAGTTCTTAAGTGATCCTCATGTTCCTCCTTACTCTTAGAATAAATCAGAATATCATCAATAAAGACAATCACGAAAGAATCTAAGTAGGGTTTAAATATCCCATTCATCAAACTCATAAAAGCAGCCGGGGCATTAGTCAGTCCAAAAGACATCACAAGAAACTCATAGTGCCCATACCTGGTCCGAAATGCGGTCTTAGGAATATCGTCAGCGCGAATCTTAAGTTGATGATATCCAGACCTCAAATCAATCTTAGAAAAGATGGATGCACCCTGCAACTGGTCAAATAAATCATCTATACGAGGTAAAGGATACTTGTTACGAATTGTTACCTTGTTCAACTGCCTATAGTCTATACACATACGAAGGCTACCATCTTTCTTCTTTACGAACAAAACAGGAGCACCCCATGGAGAGGCACTCGGACGGATAAATCCCTTACCCAACAAATCCTGCAACTGAGCCTTTAGCTCCCTCAACTCAGCCGGAGCCATCCTGTAGGGCGGAATAGAAATAGGACGAGTTCCCGGCTCTAGATCAATACAGAAATCAATGTCACGGTCTGGTGGCATGCCAGGCAAATCTGCAGGAAACACCCCTTGGAACTCACACACCACAGGAACTGACTCAATAGATGGGACCTCTGCAGTAGTGTCCCGTAGATGTGCTAGGAAGGCCGAACACCCCCTCCCAATCAACCTCTTGGCACGAATAAAGGAAATAAGTTTCATTGAAGCAGGGTTGTAATCACCCTCCCACTCCAATCTATCCATCCCCGGAATAGCCACAGTCACTGTCTTAGCGTGACAGTCTAATATAGCATGATATGGAGACAACCAACTCATTCCCAAAATTATGTCAAAATCTACCATGTCTAGAATCACCAGATCTGCCCAAGTTTGATACCCCATAAACATAACAGAACAAGAGCGGTAAACCCTATCAACAACAACAGAATCACCAACAGGGGTAGACACATGAACAGGAAAGTCAAGTAGATCACACACCATGTCCAACCCCACAGCAAAACTGACAGATACATATGAGAAAGTAGAACCAGGGTCAAATAATACAGTAGCCATCCGGTCACAGACAAGAATAGTACCTGTAATAACAGCATCTGATGCCTCTGCCTCGGGCCTGCCTGGAAAAGCATAGAAATGGGCCCTATCACCAGTCTGAGCATCACCTCTGCCTAGCTGAGAACCACCTCGATGGGGTTGGTTACCACCCCTACCTGTCTGGTGACCACCACGCCCACCCTGTGGACGACCTCTTCCATTACCACCACCTCCCCTACCTGCTGGAGCTGGAGCTGGAGCTGGAGCTCTGGGAGTCTGCTGCTGGCCAGACTGACCATACTGTCTGAGATTAGGACAATACTTTTGAATGTGGCCAACCCCACCACACTCATAACATGTACGATCTAAGGTGGGTAGCTGAGCTGAAGAAGATGAAGTGAGGTAACCACCAAAGTTTGAAGACGGCTGGCTAGCCCCTACTGGACCCCCAACAGATACTGGCATCGCTGACTGAATAGGGTAGGCAGGGTATCCCCGCAAACTCTGACCCCTAGAATAAGAACCACTGAAACTGCCTCCTTTGCGAGCCTTCTTTCCTGCTGCCTTGGCATAACCCTCTTGCTTTACACCCTCCACCTTCTTAACAAAATCCACCATCTCCTGAAAAGACTTACCTGAAGATGCCATCTGAAGAGCAGAAATCTGGAGACCTGTGTTCAAACCCTTCACAAAGAGACGAATCCTTTCCTCCTCAGTTTGCAGCAGCTGAGATGAATACCGAGACAATGAATGGAATTTGGCCTCATAGGCCGCAACTGACAAACTTCCCTGCTCAAGATTAGTGAACTCATCCCTTTTCCTGTCCCTCAATGTACGAGGCACATACTTCTCTAGAAAAACTGAATAAAATTGAGTCCAAGTCAACGGAGGTGAACCTGCAGCCCTACACTCAACATAAGCTCTCCACCACATCTTGGCATCTCCCTGAAACTGAAAAGTGACAAGTTCCACACCATACCTCTCAACTACCCCCATCTTGTGAACTCTCTCATGACAATCAATAATGAACTCATAGGCATCCTCAGACTCGGTGCCACGAAAAACAGGCGGCTTCATTTTGATAAACTTACAAAACAAGTCATGCTCATCTCCAGTCATCACCGGACCTACTACCTGTCTCGGAAAAGCACCTGATCCTGACATCTGTTCCATCTGAGGAGCTACAGCAGTAGCATGCTGCAACCCCGGACGCTGAACCCCGGGTACTGCTGGCATAGTCCCGTTTCCTGCTAACCCACTTAGGAAGCTCAGAACTTGATGAATCACTTCGGAAGACATCTGAATCGGAGTTGTACCTCTCTGGGCTGGTTCTGCCCCATCATGAATCGGAATCCCATCATCCCGCACCGGTATCGCTCCCTCCTCCTCCATCTCAGGCATATCCTCATGTGGAGGAGGAGATACTAACCTCTCCCGAGCCGGTCCTGTGGCTCGAGGCCTGCCCCTGACGGGCGCTGCTCTCCTTCCTCTACCTCGTCCTCCCCTCACCTGTCCTCTACCATGAACTGCAGCCCCAACAGCTGGTTCGGGTACCCCTACTCTTGCTCCATTTCTTCGTGTTCTCACCATCTACGAGAATAAGAATGGAAGAAGTCAGATACCAATTTGTATCACCAGATACCAATTGAAATCAAGTAATAACACGAAGGAAAGAAAAATTTGAATTTTCCTAGTGTCCTGTAGCCTCTAGAAGAAAAGTACAGACGTCTCCGTACCGTTCCGCAAGACTCTACTAGACATGTTCTTGTACGACGAGATCGACGAACCTAGGGCTCTGATACCAACTTTGTCACGACCCAAATGGCCATGAGTGGCACCCACTCTAATACTTTGGTGGGAGAACCATCTAACCCAAAACCTTTCCCTGTCATTTAGTCAATATGAAGACGAGACTATCATAAAACCAACTTAATAATAATAATTTCAAACTAATCTTTAATTAATGCGGAAAATCAAACAAACTACTTATTAAAATCCCCAAGACCCGAAAGTCATCGTACAAGAACTTCTAAAATAAAAACCATGTCTAAGAGGAATATCTAAAATAACAAAAGATAAAGAGTGTCTCATTGTCCGAAAGAAGGACAAGAACTAATATGATGATCCATGGCAGCCTGGAGATGAAGTGCTCACCCTTGGATCGAGATCAGCTATCAAACGCTAGAGATGAGGTCGTGTCTGAGCCTCTGGAACACTTTCTGCACTCAACAAAAGAAGAGTACAGGGTAGTATCAGTACAAGCCACTATGTACTGGTAGGTATCATAGGCCAACTCAATTTAATAACATGTATACAACATAAATCAAATAACAAGTAGATGGGCATCAACACATAGCAAGTATTCGATAAATCAGTAAATACATTAATGACGGACCAAGCAATGCTTACAAACAATCCACGTAGCCATCAACAATATCAACCAAACCATAAACAACCACGAAATCAACAATAATACCATAAATAACAAATATGTCCTTCTCAACCTCACAATTAGAACACCATTAGCTCGTTATCATCTTATTAAACTACACAACATCTCATTATCAACATTAGTCTGTACACACATGCTAAGGGACTTATTTCTGCCCAACTAGTCATGACCTGCAGGGGACAATCTAAGTCCATGTACCGTACCGGCGTGGTACCCGATCCTCCATAAATAAGTAATATCAATATTCATATCCGTACCGGCGTGGTACCCAATCCTCCATAATCATATTATGTATATCTTATCAAATTCATACTATTTCTCAGGATTCAACACGATATACCAAAATTTACAAGTACACTTATAATCATAAGGCAATTCAATCAAGTTCGATTTTTCAATAATTATTCATGTAAGTATCAACAATCCAAACATCATCAAATTCAAGTGTGTGTGAGGACTAATCAACAAGCATTCAATTTAGGAGTATACACACAATTAAATCGAGTCTAAACTCCAATTAAACCATAACCTACCTCAACCGAAGAATCCAAGGGCAAGCTAATTTTCAAGGGCCTTGCCCTTCCGTAAAGCTTCCGAATGGTCAAAATCTGTTCAAATACATAATCCTCATAAGAGTACGAACTAGCACGTCGAATTACCCTAATTTTAAAAGGATAAGTATGAAAACAAGGATTTACGTACTACTGACTTCTTAGCCTAACTTCTTGTCATTATTAACCCAATCATGGCCTTAATTTTCTTTTTCCAAAAAGTTTTCAATGCAACAGATTATATACCATCTTAACAGTAATATCAATTTTCCACAATTCCATTCCTTTTTCAATTTCTCACTTTCAAAAACCATTATTCTACTAGCCAACAACATTAATATTATTAACAATTTACTACCCATCCATTACTTAACTATTAAAACCAACAATTACCTACCTAATCATTAAACTCCTATTAGCCTATAGGTCACTGCCCATGCTAATGGGTTCCGCCTAATTTCTACTCAATTACACACCTCACTGCCCACAATTTGCCATAACATTCTTGTTACAATTAAGACACAATCAATTTATTAATTAATCTATTCGACTATATTACACTAGTGACCAATTCCCTCATAATCTTATTAGTTCACACTATATGAACACCTTGTAAATTCTAATACCTTACATAGATATAGCAGTAGTTAGGTAAGATAGTAAACCTGATGTCGTTTCGTGTTATCCCCTTTTCAAAACTGCAACCGTGCAACGTGAAAACTGCAGGTCTTGTGCCCCTTCTCTGATTAAGTTATAAGTATTAGGGTTACTTTTAAACCCTTCTCACATAAATTTATTCCTATATTGGCCACATAAGTAAATAAATTTTGGATTTGGCCCATTAAACCACTTATTAAATTAATTGTCTAAAATATCTAAAACTTTTAATAAATCCTCGAAATTTGGTCGAAACCCCATAAAAATAAATCAAATATGTAAGTTGACTAAAAGGTATGTTCCGAACCTATTGGAATCACTAAAACACTAATCCGGGGTCATCTTGACTGAAGGTTGACCGTGATCAAGCTTAACTTTATTTAAACTCAAAAACCCAACTAATGACTTAGATCACTTTTGAACACCTCAAGAATCGGTACTATCCATCCTCGTAAGTCATAAATCACATATAAAAACTACGGTGAGAGATAAAAATGGAAAAGTTCACAAAACGACTAAAAGGGTCGTTACAAATAGCACCGTATTTGACTGGGGTCGGCTAGTTTGATTTAGAATGCGGACCCGCCTTGCCATGACTTAGAATGTATACCCAGACTTGTAGTACGTGGTGGGTTAGCTCCTTTACTTATGTTTCGAGTTTATTTTGGGGCTGGTATGTCCCCGTTTACTTGTATTTGTGTGGATTCTGGCACTATTATGTCACTTGGTTACTGATTATTATGAGTTCCGATTCAAGTCCGGCCACTGATTCAGCATGATGGTTACTGATTATTATGAGTTCCGGTTCGAGTCCGGCCACTGATTATTATGAGTTCCGGTTCGAGTCCGACATCTGGTTATGATATGATTGGAGAGTTTTGGTACTGAGTTCCGGTTCGAGTCCGGCGGTTATGATATATGTGGCCTATTGTTATTATCCACTATGTCCGGTTCGATTCCGGTGTCTGGCCTCTTGTTATTACCCATTGGTGCCGGTTCAAGCCCGGTGCACCCTTGTTGGTTATTCTGGTTACTGGATACTGATACAGCTTCGAGACACTGGTGACTATGCATTTACTATTCTTGTGTGTCCCGCCGGTTTATGGGGGCCAGGCTGGGTTATTGTTTTCTTTCGTGTGCCTATCGGGTTTATGGGGGCCCAGATAGGTTATGTTTGACTTGAGTGCTTACTTATGCATTTATTTACTCTTTACTTAGTATCGTATTTATTTATCTCCTGAGCATATCTACACGTCTCGGCAGTAGTGTATTTACTTATTATTAATACCCCGGACCTAGCATGCACCCTCGCATTTTAGCTTGCTTATATTATATTGAGCTCAGTCGGCCGATGATGCCTACTGAGTACCCGTTGCCCCGGTACTCATACTGCACTTCTGCATCTTTTTCCTCGATGCAGATCCGGGCACTAGTCGACGGTTTTGACGTGACTCTCTTTCCAGCACTGACTCTGGAGCAGGGTGAGCTTACTGACGTCCGAGGCAGATCCTACTCCATCTCTATTGTATAGTCTTTTGCTCTCGAGACTGTAGTACTTGTTGTATATATTTGGTTTCTGTCTTGTTTTTTTTGACATGTCTAGTAGTGGCTCTTGTACCGACTTCACCAGGTCTTGGGAGGGGTTCTCAGTTGTATATATTGTTCTCTTCCTTCTCAGTCTTGGTATGGATATATATATTTTGATTTTGTTTTTGTTTTTTTTTGTATTTCTAGCATGTGTATTAGTCTGGTTACTTCCACTTCATCTCTGTTTCCTGAGATTCCACCCGTTAGCCTGTCGCTTGTCGCTCCGGGCTAGGGTTTGGCTTGCCTATTGGTGGGTTACGGTAGGCGCCATCAGGACTCAAAAATCGGGTCGTGACAGGGGTTGGTAAATTTGAGTTCGTGGACTCGTTCTCGTCATTTCTACGGTACGTTTTCTTATTTTTACGGTAGTTTTAGTTACGGTGGTTGTTGGAATTGGTGTTGATATTTGAGCTAGATATTGAGCTCAAATTGAGCGGTGTTAGTTGTGACTATTGGTCACGGGGTGATTTGGAACGCTGTGACGGTTTCGGTTTTTCGATTCCGCAAGTGGGCCCCACATGGACCGTTTGGATATTTTTTTGAACTAATGCAATATGGGTATCAAAATTCATGTTTTGACATGTAGTTTATTATTTTGCTAGCGTGGCAGCAATCGGAGGTCTCTCGAAAGGGAAAGACTCCTATTTAGCAAGCTTTGGCAAGCGTTTGGCGGCGTCCAGGTAGGCTAGGCTTACCGTATACCTAGATTGAGTTTGTTTATAGTATTTGCATGTTATTATGCTAGTGTTTGGGCTGGTAGTTGTGGATTGGCACTGACTTGCTATGACTAGGCCTTTTGGGCCGTTTAGGGCCTTGTTCGGATGTGTTTTGGGCCTGTTATCCTCGTGGTGTGCCAGATATTACTTTCATAGGGTTGGTTAATGTTGTACCGCTGTTAGTAGGGGTTTGGGGAACCTTAGCCCAGACTTGGTTCCGGAACCCCGTAGTGGGCCCCGCTACTCTTCACAGTCGGTGTAGTTAGCTTTAAACCTTATTAGGCTTAGTTAAGCCCCGAGATGATCTTTTAGGATAAAATTTGTATTAAATTACCCTATTTATGTCCTTTTGACCTGTTTAGCCTTGTTAGTCCCTAATAGCACCGTATTATTTATACCCCGGACCTAGCATGCACCCTCGCATTTTAGCTTGCTTATATTATATTGAGCTCAGTCGGCCGATGATGCCTACTGAGTACTCGTTGCCCCGGTACTCATACTACACTTCTGCATCTTTTTCCCCGATGCAGATCCGGGCACTAGTCGATGGTTTTGACGTGACTCTCTTTCCAGCACTGACTCCGGAGCAGGGTGAGCTTACTGACGTCCGAGGCAGATCCTACGCCATCTCTATTGTATAGTCTTTTGCTCTCGAGACTGTAGTACTTGTTGTATATATTTGGTTTCTGTCTTATTTTTTTTTGACATGTCTAGTAGTGGCTCTTGTACCGACCTCACCAGGTCTTGGGAAGGGTTCTTGACTTTATATACTGTCCTCTTCCTTCTCAGTCTTGGCATATATACATATTCTGACTCTGTCTTTAGCATTATAGCATGTTTATAAATATGGTTACTTCTACTTCTTCTCTGTTTTATGAGATTTTGCCCGTTAGCCCATTGCTTGTCGCTCCGGGCTAGGGTTTGGCTTACCTATTGGTGGGTTACGGTAGGCGCCATCATGACTCAAAAAATCGGGTCGTGACAGCTTGGTATCAGAGCCTAGGTTTCACTGGTATTGTTGGTGCATGAGCCGATGTTTAGTAGAGTCTCGCGGATCGGTACGAAGACGTCCGTATCCTATCTTTGGGAGGCTACCAAGCATGTTTAGGGTAAATCTTATTTCTTTGATTCGCCTCAGTGCGTTGGTGTCTATGTTGGTTTCTAATCTCTATTTGGTTCATTCTTTACGTAGATGGTTAGGACGCATAATACGAGAGCCGGGGGTCGGGACCCCGAGCCTGCAGCGAGGGCTCCAGTTAGGGGTCGAGGTCTACCTAGAGGTAGAAGGCAGGGCAGAGTAGCAGCCCCAGGACCAGATCGTGCTAGGGATCCGTCAGCCGATCCCGTTATAGTTCCAGATGTTCCGCCGCCACAGCAGCCGATGGGCCAGGGGGCAGCCCAGGCTCCACCTGGATTTATTGATGCTTCTTTGCTCCGAGGTACATTGCTTCAGTTGTTGGAATTAGTTGGAGGTCCGCCTGCTGCGGGAGTACAGCCAACCGTACAGGGAGTTGGTGCTGGGGCGCAGCCTGTTGCTGTGGCACCGAGAGTTGAGGTTTTACCTGTACCAGTAGCTCCACAGCCAGTTATAGAGCAGCCAGTTATGTCTACCGAGGAGCAAAAGATGTTGGGTCGCTTCCTGAGATTAGCTCCACCGAGATTTGCTGGTACTCCGGGTGAGGATGCATATGAGTTCTTGTCCAGCTGCGAGGATAGACTTAGGAATTTGGGATTGGTACAGTCTCGTGGTGTTGATTTCGTGGCATATCAGTTCGATACTGCAGCGAGGAGATGGTGGAGGGGATATCTTGATTCCAGGCCAGTGGGATCTCCACCGATTACCTGGACCCAGTTCTCCGAGATTTTCTTGGGAAAGTATATGCCCCGTACTATGCGGGAGCGACTCAGGGATGAGTTCTCCAGGTTGACTCAGGGTTCATTATCTGTCGCCGAGTATGAGGCGAGATTTCATGATCTTGCTAGGCACGCTACTTCTATTTTGCCTGATGAGTACGAGAGAGTTAGATGTTTTGTCAGGGGACTGAGATTGCCACTCCGCAGGGCTACCCAGAGTTTAGTGACTTCAGGGAAGTCATTCGCAGAGATTATTGAGCATGTATACTCTATTGAGAAGATGGATCGCGAGGCCCAAGGGGGCAGCGATAAGAGACCTCGTGTCCAGGGTAGTTTCAGTGGGAGCCATAGTGGTTCGCAGTTCAGAGGTCATGGTTTCCAGTTTCAGGGTAGGTACCCTCATCAGCAGCAGCAGTCTTTTCAGCGACAGGGTCAGCCTAGTAGGCCCGTACAGTCAGCGTTGCAGATATCTGATAGGGGTCAGCCCACCTATAGTGGTTCTGTTAGCCAGCCTCAAGGGCGTGGTCAACCCAGTTCATCTGCTAGAGGTGGTCATATTGGATCTTCTAGGCCGAGCAGGGAGCCAGGAGCATGTTATACTTGTGGGGTTTTCGGTCATTTCGCGCGTGAGTGTCCTCAGCGCAGGGCTATTGAGCCTTCAGTTCAGACAGCACAGCCCATCAGATCTGTACCGCCAGTAGGCAGAGGTGGTGCACAGGGTCGTCGGGGTGGTCCCCAGGGTTCTCGAGGTGGAGCACAGGGAGGTCGGACTGGTAGTCAGGTTGGTACTCAGACTAGTGGTAGCCAGCGTCAGTTGTATGCCGTGCCAGCTAGGCCATACAGGTACGATTTTCGTATGCCGTCAGCCAGCTTCTACATTATTTGATCCCGGATCCACGTTTTCTTATGTATCTACTTATTATGCACCATGGTTGGGTTTATGTTCTGAGTTATTATCTGTGCCCTTACGTGTATCTACCCCTGTTGGTGATTCTTTAGTAGTGGATCGGGTATATAGATCATGTCTGGTGACTATTCAGGAGTTTGAGACTCAGGTTGATTTTATTATATTGGCCATGGTAGATTTTGATGTGATTCTGGGCATGGACTGGTTGTCTTTTCATCATGCAGTCTTGGATTGCTTTGCCAAGACCGTGACCTTAGCCATGCCTGGTGTACCCCCGGTAGTGTGGCAGGGTTCTGTTAGCCACACACCGACGGGGATTATTTCATATGTTCGAGCTCGTAGATTGATGGTGAGGGGTTGTGATTCATTCCTTGCTTATGTTCGGGATGCTAGCATTGACAGTCCGTCACTTGACTCTGTCCTTATTGTTCGTGAGTTTCCTGATGTATTCCCGACTGACCTACCTGGCCTTCCTCCTGAGCGTGATATAGAGTTTATTATTGACCTCGAGCCGGGCACCCGACCTATTTCTATGGCTCCGTATCGTATGGCTCCTGCTGAGTTGAGGGAGCTGAGTATTCAGCTTAAGGATCTTTTAGGGAAGGGTTTTATTAGTCCGAGTGTATCGTCGTGGGGTGCTCCAGTTCTTTTTGTAAAGAAGAAGGATGGGTCTATGCGAATGTGTATTGATTACAGGCAGCTAAATAAGGTGACAGTAAAGAATAAGTATCCGATGCCTCGTATTGACGATTTGTTTGATCAGCTTCAGGGTGCCGCGGTGTTCTCAAAGATAGATTTGAGATCTGGATATCATCAGTTGAGAGTTAGGGCTGAGGACATCCCAAAAACAGCCTTCAGGACTCGGTACGGCCATTATGAGTTCATAGTGATGTCTTTTGGATTGACTAATGCCCCTGCAGCTTTCATGGATTTGATGAATCGGGTATTCAGGCCATACTTGGACTCCTTTGTCATTGTGTTTATTGACGACATCTTAGTTTATTCGAGGAGTAGCGAGGAGCACGAGCAGCATTTGAGGACTGTGCTCCACACTTTGAGAGATCATCGGCTTTATGCCAAATTCTCAAAGTGTGAGTTCTGGCTTGAGTCTGTAGCTTTCTTGGGGCATGTTGTATCCAGACAGGGTATCATGGTAGACCCAGCGAAGATTGAGGCTATTCGAGGTTGGGCTAGGCCCACGTTGCCTACTGAGGTTCGCAGTTTTGTTGGGTTGGCAGGTTATTACAGACGGTTTGTTGAGGGCTTCTCGTCTATTGCATCTCCTATGACCAGACTGACCAGGAAGGAGGTTCCATTTCAGTGGTCCGAGGATTGTGAGGCAAGCTTCCTGAAGCTCAAGGATCGACTTACTTCTGCCCCTGTGTTGACTCTTCCAGTTGAGGGCGAGGGTTTCACCGTGTATTGTGATGCGTCTGGTATCGGTTTGGGGTGTGTTCTGATGCAGCGGGGTCGTGTTATTGCTTATGCATCGAGACAACTGAAGGTGCACGAACGTAATTACCCCACTCATGACTTGGAATTAGCAGCGGTCGTATTTGCACTGCGGATTTGGAGGCATTATCTATACGGTGTGCATTGTGAGATCTTTACAGACCACCGCAGTCTTCAGCATATTATGACTCAGAGAGATCTTAATTCGAGGCAGCGCAGGTGGATTGAGTTGCTGAAGGACTATGATATCTCTATTCTCTATCATCCGGGCAAGGCGAATGTGGTAGCGGACGCCTTAAGTCGAAAGACAGTGAGTATGGGTAGCTTAGCCTTCATTCCAGTCTCTCAGCGGCCATTAGCTTTGGACATTCATTCCTTAGCTAACTCGATGGTTCGATTGGATATTTCTGACCCCAGGAGGATTGTTGCTTGTGTTGAGGCTAGATCTACTTTGCTGGAGCAGATTCAGGGTTGTCAGTTTGAGGATAGAGGTCTCTGTAGCATTCGAGATCAGGTATTGAGGGGTGAGTCTGAGAGAGCTACCTTGGGTTCTGATGGTGTTCTGAGGTTTGACGGTCGTATTTGTGTCCCGAGGGTTGGAGATTTGATTCAGTTGATTCTGCACGAGGCACACAGTTCCAGATATTCTATTCACCCTGGGACAGCTAAGATGTATCGGGATTTGAGGCAGCACTATTGGTGGAGTGGTATGCGGAGAGACATAGCAGGGTTTGTAGCTCGATGCCTTTGTTGTCAGCAGGTAAAGGCCGAGCACCAGAGACCTGGTGGTCTACTTCATCGGTTACCCATTCCTGAGTGGAAGTGGGAGCGGATCACGATGGATTTCGTTGGTAGGTTACCTCGCACCTCTCGTGGCTTTGATAGTATTTGGGTTGTTGTAGATCGGTTGACTAAGTCCGCGCACTTTATCCCTGTTCGAACTTCCTATAGTGCTGAGAAGTTAGCTCGTGTATATATTCAGGAGGTAGTTCGCCTACACGGAGTGCCGGTGTCTATTATCTCAGACAGAGGGTCTCAGTTTACCTCCAGTTTCTGGCAGGCTTTCCAGGAGGAGTTGGGTACTCAAGTGGACCTCAGTACTGCGTTTCATCCTCAGACCGACGGGCAGTCAGAGCGGACTATTCAGGTGTTAGAGGATATGCTCCGTGCTTGTGTGTTAGACTTTGGGGGTCAGTGGGATCAATTCTTGCCTTTAACGGAATTCGCGTATAATAATAGCTTCCACTCCAGCATTCAGATGGCTCCGTTCGAGGCTTTATATGGCAGACGGTGTCGGTCTCCAGTTGGTTGGTTCGAAACTTCGGAGGTCAGTCCTCGTGGCACAGATTTGCTCCGAGAGTCTTTGGACCGAGTTCGGGTGATTCAGGACAGGCTGCGGACAGCGCAGAGTAGACAGAGGAGTTATGCTGACCATAGACGTCGTCCGTTGAGATTCAGAGTTGGTGATAGGGTCTTCTTACGAGTATCGCCAATGAAGGGCGTGATGCGATTCGGTAGGAGGGGCAAGCTTAGCCCCAGGTATATTGGACCCTTTGAGATTCTTCGGACAATCGGGGAGGTAGCATATGTACTGGCCTTACCTCCGACCTTTTCAGCTATCCACCCAGTATTTCATGTTTCTATGCTGCGACAATATATCCCGGATGAGTCGCATATGCTTCAGTGGGACTCGGTTCAGTTAGACGAGAAGTTAGCATTTGTTGAGGAGCCTGTGTCCATTTTAGCCAGAGATGTCAGACGGTTACGCTCCCGGGAAATTCCAGTGGTTAAGGTACAATGGCATCACCGTCCAATTGAGGAGGCTACTTGGGAGCTTGAACGTGACATGCGAGCCCAGTATCCCTACTTGTTTACGTCTTCAGGTATATGCTTATTCTTGATTTTCGCGGACGAAAGTCCTTTTAGTAGTGGATATTGTAATGACCTTCCCGGTCATTTACCTCCTTTTCGTGCATTCTCAGCGTTTAGAGCTTTTCTATAACTGCTCCAAGTTATTTATGATTTGTTGGGACTGACAGTTCGGTTCCCGGGCAGTTCGTTTGAGAATATTATTTAGACCGAGCACGTTGTAAAATGTTAAATTAAATTAGAATTTGATAAAATGACATAGTTAATTACCTTTCAAAAATATTTATGATATTTATAAAATTCTTTAGTGATGATGTATCTATACTACTTTATAAAAGTTCTATAATTTATTTATATTTTAAACGGAGATAGTAAATCTAAATATGTTAAAATAATATTTTTATTTTATAGAAGTTTTGTTCAAAATAATTTTCTATTCATGATGGTATATTTAAAATATTATATTTATTTTACCACGAGCCTATGCAGTATCCGAATATATATATACGGAGAGCAAAATAATGGATAAGGCCATGTGCATGCAACATTAATTGGCATTTGACTAAAAGACTTACTTTTTTGTTGGTCTTGTACGTGTAGTGTATATATATATATACTATAGTTTTATTTACTTTTTCCTCATTTTGTGTTCTTTATTAAAACTACATAATACATATAGTCCACCATTTTTTTTTAAGTACTTTAAGCTCAATTTTAGGCATTTCTAGAGAGATTCAAGGTTAGGGGTTGGTATATTTGAGTTCGTGGACTCGTTCTCGTCATTTCTACGGTACGTTTTCTTATTTTTACGGTAGTTTTAGTTACGGTGGTTGTTGGAATTGGTGTTGATATTTGAGCTAGATATTGAGCTCAAATTGAGCGGTGTTAGTTGTGACTATTGGTCACGGGGTGATTTGGAACGCTGTGACGGTTTCGGTTTTTCGATTCCGCAAGTGGGCCCCACATGGACCGTTTGGATATTTTTTTGAACTAATGCAATATGGGTATCAAAATTCATGTTTTGACATGTAGTTTATTATTTTGCTAGCATGGCAGCAATCGGAGGTCTCTCGAAAGGGAAAGACTCCTATTTAGCAAGCTTTGGCAGGCGTTTGGCGGCGTCCAGGTAGGCTAGGCTTACCGTATACCTAGATTGAGTTTGTTTATAGTATTTGCATGTTATTATGCTAGTGTTTGGGCTGGTAGTTGTGGATTGGCACTGACTTGCTATTACTAGGCCTTTTGGGCCGTTTAGGGCCTTGTTCGAATGTGTTTTGGGCCTGTTATCCTCGTGGTGTGCCAGATATTACTTTCATAGGGTTGGTTAATATTGTACCGCTGTTAGTAGGGGTTTGGGGAACCTTAGCCCAGACTTGGTTCCGGAACCCCGTAGTGGGCCCCGCTACTCTTCACAGTCGGTGTAGTTAGCTTTAAACCTTATTAGGCTTAGTTAAGCCCCGAGATGATCTTTTAGGATAAAATTTGTATTAAATTACCCTATTTATGTCCTTTTGACCTGTTTAGCCTTGTTAGTCCCTAATAGCACCGTATTTGACCGGGGTCGGCTAGTTTGATTTAGGATGCGGAACCGCCTTGCCATGACTTAGAATGTATACCCAGACTTGTATATACATATTGTTTATGGTAGATAGTTGACCTGGAAGGATCCCGAGATTGACTTGTAGTACGTGGTGGGTTAGCTCCTTTACTTATGTTTCGAGTTTATTTTGGGGCTGGTATGTCCCCGTTTACTTGTATTTGTGTGGATTCTGGCACTACTATGTCACTTGGTTACTGATTATTATGAGTTCCGATTCGAGTCCGGCCACTGATTATTATGAGTTCTGGTTCGAGTCCGGCATCTGGTTATGATATGATTGGAGAGTTTTGGTACTGAGTTCCGGTTCGATTTCGGCGGTTATGATATATGTGGCCTATTGTTATTATCCACTATGTCCGGTTCGATTCTGGTGTCTGGCCTCTTGTTATTACCCATTGGTGCCGGTTCAAGCCCGGTGCACCCTTGTTGGTTATTCTGGTTACTGGATACTGATACAGCTTCGAGACACTGGTGACTATGCATTTACTATTCTTGTGTGTCCCGCCGGTTTATGGGGGCCAGGCTGGGTTATTGTTTTCTTTCGTGTGCCTATCGGGTTTATGGGGGCCCAGATAGGTTATGTTTGACTTGAGTGCTTACTTATGCATTTATTTACTCTTTACTCAGTATCGTATTTATTTATCTCCTGAGCATATCTACACGCCTCGGCAGTAGTGTATTTACTTATTATTTATACCCCGGACCTAGCATGCACCCTCGCATTTTAGCTTGCTTATATTATATTGAGCTCAGTCGGCCGATGATGCCTACAGAGTACCCGTTGCCCCGGTACTCATACTGCACTTCTGCATCTTTTTCCCCGATGCAGATCTGGGCACTAGTCGATGGTTTTGACGTGACTCTCTTTCCAGCACTGACTCCGGAGCAGGGTGAGCTTACTGACGTCCGAGGCAGATCCTACGCCATCTCTATTGTATAGTCTTTTGCTCTCGAGACTGTAGTACTTGTTGTATATATTTGGTTTCTGTCTTATTTTTTTTTGACATGTCTAGTAGTGGCTCTTGTACCGACCTCACCAGGTCTTGGGAAGGGTTCTTGACTTTATATACTGTCCTCTTCCTTCTCAGTCTTGGCATATATACATATTCTGACTCTGTCTTTAGCATTATAGCATGTTTATAAATATGGTTACTTCTACTTCATCTCTGTTTTATGAGATTTCGCCCGTTAGCCCGTTGCTTGTCGCTCCGGGCTAGGGTTTGGCTTACCTATTGGTGGGTTACGGTAGGCGCCATCATGACTCAAAAAATCGGGTCGTGACAATAGTTAAGTATAGTAGCTTGAATTATGAAGTAGTGTTGTGAAAATGGTTAAGTTTAGTAACTTGAATAATGAATTAGTGTTGTGAAAATGTTTTAGTGTAGTAACTTTAATTATGAATTTGTGTTGTTAAAATTGTTAAGTATAGTAGCTTGAATTATGAATTAGTGTTGTGAAATGGTTTAGTATAGTAACTTGAATTATGAATTAGTGTTGTGAAAATGGTCAAGTGTAGTAACTTTAATTATGAATTAGTGTTGTTAAAATAGTTAAGTATAGTAGCTTGAATTATAAATTAGTGTTATGAAAATGGTTAAGTGTAGTAATTTGAATTATGAAATAGTGTTGTGAAAATGGTTAAGTATAGTAACTTGAATTATGAATTTGTGTTGTGAAAATGGTCAAGTGTAGTAACTTTAATTATGAATTAGTATTGTTAAAATAGTTAAGTATAGTAGCTTGAATTATATATTAGTGTTGTGAAAATGGTTAAGTGTAGTAATTTGAATTATGAAATAGTGTTGTGAAAATGGTTAAGTATAGTAACTTGAATTATGAATTAGTTTTGTGAAAATGGTCAAGTGTAGTAACTTTAATTATGAATTAGTGTTGTTAAAATAGTTAAGTATAGTAGCTTGAATTATATATTAGTGTTGTGAAAATGGTTAAGTGTAGTAATTTGAATTATGAATTAGTGTTGTGAAAATGGTCAAGTGTAGTAACTTTAATTATGAATTAGTGTTGTTAAAATAGTAAAGTATAGTAGCTTGAATTATAAATTAGTGTTGTGAAAATGGTTAAGTATAGTAACTTGAATAATGAATTAGTGTTGTGAAAATTTTAAGTGTAGTAACTTGAATTATGAATTAGTGTTGTGAAAATGGTTAAGTATAGTAACTTGAATTATGAATTAGTATTGTGAAAATGGTTAAATATAATAACTTTAATTATGAATTAGTGTTGTTAAAATAGTTAAGTATAGTATCTTGAATTATGAAGTAGTGTTGTGAAATGGTTAAGTTTAGTAACTTGAATAATGAATTAGTGTTGTGAAAATGTTTAAGTGTAGTACATTTAATTATGAATTTGTGTTGTTAATATAGTTAAGTATAGTAGCTTGAATTATGAATTAGCGTTGTTAAAATAGTTAAGTATAGTAGCTTGAATTATGAATTAGTGTTGTGAAAATGGTTAAGTTTAGTAACCTGAATAATGAATTAGTGTTGTGAAAATGTTTAAGTGTAGTAACTTTAATTATGAATTTGTGTTGTTAAAATAGTTAAGTATAGTAGCTTGAATTATGAATTAGTGTTGTGAAAATAGTTAAGTATAGTAACTTTAATTATGAATTAGTGTTGTGAAAATGGTTAAGTGTAGTAACTTTAATTATGAATTAGTGTTGTTAAAATAGTTAAGTATAGTAGCTTGAATTATAAATTAGTGTTATGAAAATGGTTAAGTGTAGTAATTTGAATTATGAAATAGTGTTGTGAAAATGGTTAAGTATAGTAACTTGAATTATGAATTTGTGTTGTGAAAATGGTCAAGTGTAGTAACTTTAATTATGAATTAGTGTTGTTAAAATAGTTAAGTATAGTAGCTTGAATTATATATTAGTGTTGTGAAAATGGTTAAGTGTAGTAACTTTAATTATGAAATAGTGTTGTGAAAATGGTTAAGTATAGTAACTTGAATTATGAATTAGTGTTGTCAAAATGGTCAAGTGTAGTAACTTTAATTATGAATTAGTGTTGTTAAAATAGTTAACTATAGTAGCTTGAATTCTAAATTAGTGTTGTGAAAATGGTTAAGTATAGTAACTTGAATTATGAATTCGTCTTGTGAAAATGGTTAAGTATAGTAACTTGAATTATGAATTAGTGTTGTGAAAATGGTTAAGTGTAGTAACTTTAATTATGAATTAGTGTTGTTAAAATAGTTAAGTATAGTAGCTTGAATTATGAATTCGTGTTGTGAAAATGGTTAAAGGTAGTAACTTGAATTATGAATTAGTGTTGTGAAAATAGTTAAGTGCAGTAACTTGAATTATGAATTAGTGTTGTGAAAATGTTTAAGTGTAGTAACTTTAATTATGAATTTGTGTTGTGAAAATAGTTAAGTATAGTAGCTTGAATTATGAAGTAGTGTTGTGAAAATGGTTAAGTTTAGTAACTTGAATAATGAATTAGTGTTGTGAAAATTTTTTAGTGTAGTAACTTTAATTATGAATTTGTGTTGTTAAAATTGTTAAGTATAGTAGCTTGAATTATGAATTAGTGTTGTGAAATGGTTTAGTATAGTAACTTTAATTATGAATTAGTGTTGTGAAAATGGTTAAGTATAGTAAATTTAATTATGAATTAGTGTTGTTAAAATAGTTAAGTATAGTAGCTTGAATTATATATTAGTGTTGTGAAAATGGTTAAGTGTAGTAATTTGAATTATGAAATAGTGTTGTGAAAATGGTTAAGTATAGTAACTTGAATTATGAATTAGTGTTGTGAAAATGGTCAAGTGTAGTAACTTTAATTATGAATTAGTGTTGTGAAAATGGTTAAATGTAGTAACTTTAATTATGAAATAGTGTTGTGAAAATGGTTAAGTGTAGTAACTTGAATTATGAATTAGTGTTGTGAAAATGATTAAGTGTAGTAACTTGAATTATGAATTAGTGTTGTGAAAATGATTAAGTGTAGTAACTTTAATTATGAATATGTGTTATTAAAATAGTTAAGTATAGTAGCTTGAATTATGAATTAGTGTTGTGAAAATGGTTTAGTATAGTAACTTTAATTATGAATTAGTGTTGTGAAAATGGTTAAGTATAGTAACTTTAATTATGAATTAGTGTTGTTAAAATAGTTAAGTATAGTAGCTTGAATTATGAAGTAGTGTTGTGAAAATGGTTAAGTTTAGTAAATTTAATTATGAATTAGTGTTGTTAAAATAGTTAAGTATAGTAGCTTGAATTATGAAGTAGTGTTGTGAAAATGGTTAAGTTTAGTAACCTGAATAATTAATTAGTGTTGTGAAAATGATTAAGTGTAGTAACTTGAATTATGAATTAGTGTTGTGAAAATGGTTAAGTGTAGTAACTTGAATTATGAATTAGTCTTGTGAAAATGGTTAAATGTAGTAACTTTAATTATGAATTAGTGTTGTGAAAATGGTTAAGTGTAGTAACTTGAATTATTAATTAGTGTTGTGAAAATGATTAAGTGTAGTAACTTGAATTATGAATTAGTGTTGTGAAAATGATTAAGTGTAGTAACTTTAATTATGAATATGTGTTATTAAAATAGTTAAGTATAATAGCTTGAATTATGAATTAGTGTTGTGAAAATGGTTTAGTATAGTAACTTTAATTATGAATTAGTGTTGTGAAAATGGTTAAGTATAGTAACTTTAATTATGAATTAGTGTTGTTAAAATAGTTAAGTATAGTAGCTTGAATTAAGAAGTAGTGTTGTGAAAATGGTTAAGTTTAGTAACCTGAATAATTAATTAGTGTTGTGAAAATGTTTAAGTTTAGTAACTTTAATTATGAATTAGTGTTGTGAAAATGTTTAAGTATAGTAACTTTAATTATGAATTAGCGTTGTGAAAATGGTTAAGTATAGAAACTTGAATTATGAATTAGTGTTGTTAAAATAGTTAAGTGTAGTAGCTTGAATTATGAATTAGTGTTGTGAAAATAGTTAAGTGTAGTAACTTGAATTATGAATTAGTGTTGTGAAAATGGTTAAGTATAGTAACTTGAATTTTGAATTAGCGTTGTGAAAATGGTTAAGTCTATTTAGTTGAAATGTCAATTATTGAATTGAAAATGGTTAAGTATTGTAACTTGAATTATGAATTAGTGTTGTTAAAATAGTTAAGTATAGTAGCTTGAATTATGAATTAGTGTTGTGAAAATAGTTAAGTGTAGTAACTTGAATTATGAAATAGTGTTGTGAAAATGGTTAAGTATAGTAACTTGAATTATGAATTAGTATTGTGAAAATTGTCAAGTGTAGTAACTTTAATTATGAATTAGTGTTGTTAAAATAGTTAAGTATTGTAGCTTGAATTATAAATTAGTGTTATGAAAATGGTTAAGTGTAGTAATTTGAATTATGAAATAGTGTTGTGAAAATGGTTAAGTATAGTAACTTGAATTATGAATTTGTGTTGTGAAAATGGTCAAGTGTAGTAACTTTAATTATGAATTAGTGTTGTTAAAATAGTTAAGTATAGTAGCTTGAATTATATATTAGTGTTGTGAAAATGGTTAAGTGTAGTAATTTGAATTATGAAATAGTGTTGTGAAAATGGTTAAGTATAGTAACTTGAATTATGAATTAGTGTTGTGAAAATGGTCAAGTGTAGTAACTTTAATTATGAATTAGTGTTGTTAAAATAGTTAAGTATAGTAGCTTGAATTATATATTAGTGTTGTGAAAATGGTTAAGTGTAGTAATTTGAATTATGAAATAGTGTTGTGAAAATGGTTAAGTATAGTAACTTGAATTATGAATTAGTGTTGTGAAAATGGTCAAGTGTAGTAACTTTAATTATGAATTAGTGTTGTTAAAATAGTTAAGTATAGTAGCTTGATTATAAATTAGTGTTGTGAAAATGGTTAAGTATAGTAACTTGAATTATGAATTAATGTTGTGAAAATGGTTAAGCGTAGTAACATGAATTATGAATTAGTGTTGTGAAAATGATCAAGTGTAGTAACTTTAATTATGAATTAGTGTTGTTAAAATAGTTAAGTATAGTAGCTTGAATTATAAATTAGTGTTGTGAAAATGGTTAAGTATAGTAACTTGAATTATGAATTCGTGTTGTGAAAATGGTTAAGTATAGTAACTTGAATTATGAATTAGTGTTGTGAAAATGGTTAAGTATAGTAACTTGAATTATGAATTAGTGTTGTGAAAATGGTTAAGCGTAGTAACATTAATTATGAATTAGTGTTGTGAAAATGTTTAAGTGTAGTAACTTTAATTATGAATTTGTGTTGTTAAAATAGTTAAGTATAGTAGCTTGAATTATAAATTAGTGTTGTGAAAATGGTTAAGTATAGTAACTTGAATTATGAATTAGTGTTGTTAAAATAGTTAAGTATAGTAACTTTAGTTATGAATTAGTGTTGTTAAAATAGTTAAATATAGTAGCTTGAATGATAAAGTAGTGTTGTGAAAATGGTGAAGTTTAGTAACTTGAATAATGAATTAGTGTTGTGAAAATGTTTAAGTATAGTAACTTGAATTATGAATTAGTGTTGTGAAAATGGTTAAGCGTAGTAACATTAATTATGAATTAGTGTTGTGAAAATGTTTAAGTGTAGTAACTTTAATTATGAATTTGTGTTGTTAAAATAGTTAAGTATAGTAGCTTGAATTATAAATTAGTGTTGTGAAAATGGTTAAGTATAGTAACTTGAATTATGAATTAGTGTTGTTAAAATAGTTAAGTATAGTAACTTTAGTTATGAATTAGTGTTGTTAAAATAGTTAAATATAGTAGCTTGAATGATAAAGTAGTGTTGTGAAAATGGTGAAGTTTAGTAACTTGAATAATGAATTAGTGTTGTGAAAATGTTTAAGTATAGTAACTTTAATTATGAATTAGTGTTGTGAAAATGGTTAATTATAGTAACTTGAATTATGAATTAGTATTGTTAAAATAGTTAAGTATAGTAGCTTGAATTATAAATTAGTGTTGTGAAAATGGTTAAGTATAGTAGCTTGAATTATAAATTAGTGTTGTGAAAATGGTTAAGTATAGTAACTTGAATTATGAATTCGTGTTGTGAAAATGGTTAAGTATAGTAACTTGAATTATGAATTAGTGTTGTGAAAATGGTTAAGCGTAGTAACATGAATTATGAATTAGTGTTGTGAAAATGATTAAGTATAGTAACTTGAATTATGAATTAGTGTTGTGAAAATTGTTAAGTATAGTAACTTGAACTATGAATTAGCGTTGTGAAAATGGTTAAGTCAATTTAGTTGAAATGTGAATTATTGAATTGAAAATGATTAAGTGTATTTAGTTGAAAAGTGAATTATTGACTTGAAAATGTTTAAGTGTATTTAGTTGAAATGTGAATTAGTGACTTGAAAATAGTTAAGTGTAGTAACTTGAATTATGAAATAGTGTTGTGAAAATGATTAAGTGTAGTAACTTGAATTATGAATTAGTGTTGTGAAAATGGTTAAGTATAGTAACTTGAATTATGAATTAGTGTTGTGAAAATGGTTAAGTATAATAACTTTAATTATGAATTAGTGTTGTTAAAATAGTTAAGTATAGTATCTTGAATTATGAAGTAGTGTTGTGAAAATGGTTAAGCGTAGTAACATTAATTATGAATTAGTGTTGTGAAAATGTTTAAGTGTAGTAACTTTAATTATGAATTTGTGTTGTTAAAATAGTTAAGTATAGTAGCTTGAATTATAAATTAGTGTTGTGAAAATGGTTAAGTATAGTAACTTGAATTATGAATTAGTGTTGTTAAAATAGTTAAGTATAGTAACTTTAGTTATGAATTAGTGTTGTTAAAATAGTTAAATATAGTAGCTTGAATGATAAAGTAGTGTTGTGAAAATGGTGAAGTTTAGTAACTTGAATAATGAATTAGTGTTGTGAAAATGTTTAAGTATAGTAACTTGAATTATGAATTAGTGTTGTGAAAATGGTTAAGCGTAGTAACATTAATTATGAATTAGTGTTGTGAAAATGTTTAAGTGTAGTAACTTTAATTATGAATTTGTGTTGTTAAAATAGTTAAGTATAGTAGCTTGAATTATAAATTAGTGTTGTGAAAATGGTTAAGTATAGTAACTTGAATTATGAATTAGTGTTGTTAAAATAGTTAAGTATAGTAACTTGAATTATGAATTAGTATTGTGAAAATTGTCAAGTGTAGTAACTTTAATTATGAATTAGTGTTGTTAAAATAGTTAAGTATTGTAGCTTGAATTATAAATTAGTGTTATGAAAATGGTTAAGTGTAGTAATTTGAATTATGAAATAGTGTTGTGAAAATGGTTAAGTATAGTAACTTGAATTATGAATTAGTGTTGTGAAAATGGTTAAGTATAATAACTTTAATTATGAATTAGTGTTGTTAAAATAGTTAAGTATAGTATCTTGAATTATGAAGTAGTGTTGTGAAATGGTTAAGTTTAGTAACTTGAATAATGAATTAGTGTTGTGAAAATGGTTAAGTGTAGTACATTTAACTATGAATTTGTGTTGTTAAAATAGTTAAGTATAGTAGTTTGAATTATAAATTAGCGTTGTTAAAATAGTTAAGTATAGTAGCATTAATTATGAATTAGTGTTGTGAAAATGGTTAAGTTTAGTAACATGAATAATGAATTAGTGTTGTGAAAATGTTTAAGTGTAGTAACTTTAATTATGAATTTGTGTTGTTAAAATAGTTAAGTATAGTAGTTTGAATTATGAATTAGTGTTGTTAAAATAGTGTAATGACCTTCCCGGTCATTTCCTTCATTTTCGTGTGTTTAAGCGTTTAGAGCTTTTCTATAACTGCCCCAAGTTATTTATGACTTGCTGGGACTGACAGTTCGATTCCCAGGCAGTTCGTTTGAGAATATTATTTAGACCGAGCACATTGTAAAATATTAAAATAAATTTAAATTTGGCAAAATGACGTAGTTAATTACTTTGCGAAAATATTTTTGAAATTTATAAAATTCTTTAGTTATGATATATCTATACTACTTTATAATAGTTTTATAACCTATTAATAATTTAAGCGGAGATAGGGAATTTAAATATGTTAAAATAATATTTTTATTTTATAGAGGTTTTGTTAGAAATAATTTTCTATTAATTATGGTATATTTAAAAAGTTATATTTATTTTACCACGAGCCTATGCAATACCCGAATATATATATAATGAGATAAGAATTTGGGTGGCATCGCCACCTCCACATTCACTAAGATAGTAGCATTCTGCCACCTATCAAAGTTACCTTACTATGTGACTAACTAACATGGGTAGTATATATATATAAATATATCATCATTTCACTTTAAAACAAAATAATTCCTACCGTTTCTACATTTCACTATCTGCTATTAAATTTAAGCGCAATCTTGCGCTATTCTGTCAAGAATTAAGCTTAGGGGTTTATATATTTGAGTCCGTGGACTCGCTCTCGTCATTTCTACGGTATGTTTTCTTATTTTTACGGTAATTTTCGTGTATACTTTGGGATTGGTATTGATGTTTGAGCTACATTTTGAGCTCAAATGGAGCAGTGATAGTTGTGACTATTGGTCACATAGTTATTTGGGACACTGTGACGGTTTCAGTTTTACGATACCGCAAGCGGGCCCCACGTGGACTATTCGGACTTTTTTCCGAACTAATGCAATATAGGTGTCAATAGTCATGTTGTGACATGTCGTTTATTATTTTGATAGCTTGGCAGCAGTCTGAGGCCTCTCGAAAGGGAAAGGCTCCTATTTAGCTGGTTTTCTTGGCAGGCTTGCGGCAGACGTCCAGGTAGGCTAGGTTTACCTTCCTTTGCACTTAGATTGGGCTTATGTGTGATATATGTATGCTATTGTGCTGGTGTTTCGGGCTGGTATTATAGACTTGGTGGTGCTGGTTTGCTGTGATTTAGGCCTTTTAGGCCGGATAGGGCTATTTGAATATATTCCAGGCCCGTTATCCTCGTGGTACACCACAGATGACCTATTTGGGGTCGGATAGTATTGTTGTTGTTGTTGCTAGTCTGGGAATGTTATTGTTGGACCTTAGTCCAGGCTTAGACAGACTTAGCCCAGACTTAGACAAGTATAACCAGACCTGGTTTTCGGGACCCGATAGCGGGCCCCGTTACCCTTTTTGTCGACTTGTCGAAACTTTGACATCTTTGGGCTTAGATAAGCCCTATATGACTATTAGAATTATGACGGGATTAAGTCACCCCGATTATACCCGGTTGGCCTGTCTAGCTTTGTTCGTCCCTGATAGTACCGTATTTGATTGGGGTCGGCTAGTTGGACTTAGAACGTTGAACCGCCTTTCCATGACTTGTAATGTATACCCAGACTTTTATATACATATTTTTATAGTAGGTAGTTGACCTAGAAGGACCCCGAGATTGACTTGTAGCATGTTGTAGAGTTAGCTTCTGTACCTATATAATAGTATTGACTTGGCGCTAGGGCGTTCCCCGTTTATTTGATATGATATGACCTTTGATTCTGTTCTGGTTACTGGCTATGATGAGTTAAGATTCGAGTCCAGCTACTGATTCAGGTATGATGATTTTGGTTATTGACTATTGGGTGTTCCGGTTCGAGTCCGGCCCCAGATTGTGGTACACTATGAGTTCCGGTTCGAGTCCGGCCACTGATTATTATGAGTTTTGATTCGAGTCCGGCATCTGGTTATGATATAATTGGAGAGTTTTGGTACTAGGTACCGTGATTATGATGTTGTTGTTCTATGAGTTCCGGTTCGAGTCCGGCAGATATGATATATATGTGGCCTCTTGTTATTACCCACTGCTTCCGGTTCGACTCCGGCGTCTGGCCTCTTGTTATTACCCATTGGTGCCGGTTCAAGCCCGGTGCACTCCTGTTGGTTATTGTGGTTACTGGATACTGATACAGCTTCGAGACACTGGTGACTATGCATTTACTTTTCTTGTGTGTCCCGCTGGTTTATGGGGGCCAGACTGGGTTATTGTTTTCTTCCGTGTGCCTATCGGGCTTATGGGGGCCCAGATAGGTTATGTTTGACTTGTGTGTTTACTTACGCATTTATTTACTCGTTATTATGTATCGCACTTATATTTTCCTGAGCATATCTATACGCCTCGGCAGTTACTTATGTATTTGTTACTTATACCCCGGACTTAGCATGCATCCTCGCATTTTAGCTTGCTTATATTACATTGAGCTCAGTCGGTCGATGATGCCTACTGAGTACCCATTGCCCCGGTACTCATACTGCACTTCTGCATCTTTTTCCCCGATGCAGATTCAGGCACTAGCCGACGGTATTGACGTGAACTCTTTTCTCAGCATTGACTCCGGAGCAGGGTGAGCTTCCTGATGTCCGAGGCAGATCCTACTCCATCTTCTACTGTATAGTCTTTTGCCCTCGAGACTGTTGGGTTTGATATATATTTGGTTTCTATTTTATATTTTGGGTGTGTCCAGTAGTGGCTCTTGTACTGACCCCACCAGGTCTTGGGAGGGGTTCTGGACTTTATATACATTGTCCTCTTCCTTCTCAGTCTTAGCATGTTTATAAATATGGTTATGGTTACTTCCACTTCTTCTCTGTTTTATGAGATTCCGCCCGTTAGCCCGTCGCTTGTTGCTCCGGACTAGGGTTTGGTTTGCCTATTGGTGGGTTACGATAGGCGCCATCATGACCCAAATATTGGGTCATGACAGCTTGGTATCAGAGCCTAGGTTGTATAGGTAGTGTCGGTACATTGGCCAATGTTTAGTAGAGTCCTGTGGATCGGTGCGGGGACGCCTGTATCCTATCCTCGGGAGGCTACGGAGCATTCCTAGGGGAGTCTCTCATTTTCTTGACTCATGTCCGTGCGTTAAGTCTATGTTGGTTTCTGATCTTTATTTGGTTCACTCTTTATATAGATGGTAAGGATGAATGGTAAGAGAACCGAGGGTCAGGACCCCGAGCCTGCTGCAAGGGCTCTAGTTAGGGGTTGAGGTCGACCCAGAGGTCGGGGGAAGGACAGAGCAGCAGCCCCAGGCCGAGATTATGCTAGGGATCAATTACCCGATCCCGTTATATCTCCAGATGTTCCGCCTCCACAGCAGTCGGTGGGCTAGGGAGCAGCCCCGGCTCCACCTGGATTTATAGATGCTTCTTTGCTCCGAGGTACATTACTTCAGTTGTTGGGAATAGTTGGAGGTTCGTCAGCCGAGGGAGCCCAACCAGCAGTACAGGGAGTTGGTGTTGAGGCGCAGCCTGCAGCTGCAGCACCCAGAGTTGAAATTCCGCCAGCGCCGGTAGCTCCACAAGCGGTTATAGATCAACCTACCATGTCTGTCGATGAGCAGAAGATGTTGGGGCATTTCTTGAGGTTGACTCCACCGAGATTTATTGGTACTCCGGGTGAGGATGCATATGAGTTCTTGTCCAGCTGCGAGGATAGACTGAGGAATTTAGGATTGGTACAGTCTCGTAGTATTGATTTTGTGGCATATCAGTTTAATACTGCAGCGAGGAGATGGTGGAGGGGATATCTTGATTCCAGGCCAGCAGGATCTCCGCCGGTTACCTGGACCCAGTTCTCTGAGATTTTCTTGGGAAAGTATATGCCCCGTACTATGCGGGAGCAACTCAGGGATGAGTTCTCCAGATTGACTTAGGGTTCATTATCTGTCGGCGAGTATGAGGCGAGGTTTCATGATCTTGCTAGGAACGCTACCTTTATTTTGCCTGATGAGTATGAGAGAGTTAGGTGTTTTGTCAGGGGACTGAGATTGCCACTCCGCAGAGCTACCCAGAGTTTAGTGACTTCAGGGAAGTCATTCGCAGAGATTACCGAGCATGTATACTCTATTGAGGAGATGGATCGCGAGGCCCAAGGGGGCAGCGATAAGAGACCTCGTGTTCAGGGTAGTTTCAGTGGGAGCCATAGTGGTTCACAGTTCAGAGGTCGGGGTTTCCAGTTTCAGGGCAGGTACCCTCAGCAGTCTTTTCAGCGACAGGGCCAGTCCAGTAGGCCCGTACAGTCAGCTTTGCAAATATCTAATAGGGGTCAGCCCACCTATAGTGGTTCTGTTAGCCAGTCTCAAGGACGTGGTCAGTCCAGTTCATCGACTAGAGGTGGTCATACCAGCTCAGCCGGACCTTCTAGGCCGAGCAGGGAGCCAGGAGCATGCTACACTTGTGGGGTTGTCGGTCATTTTGCGCGTGAGTGTCCTCAGCGCATGGCGATTGAGCCTTCAGTTCAGACAGCACAGCCCCTCAGATCTATACCTCCAGCAGGTAGAGGTGGTGCACAGGGTCATCGGGGTGGTCCCCAGGGTTCTCGAGGTAGAGCGCAGGGAGGTCGGATCGGTGGTCAGGTTGGTGCTCAGACTAGTGTAGCTAGCGTCAGTTGTATGCCGTGCCGGCTAGGCCGGAGGCTGAGGCTTCGGATGCAGTGATTACAGGTACGATTTCCGTATGCCATCAGCCAGCTTCTGCGTTATTTGATCCCGGATCCACATTTTCTTATGTATCTACTTATTATGCACCACGGTTGGGTTTGTGTTCTGAGTTATTATCTGTGCCCTTACGTGTATCTACCCCCGTTGGTGATTCCTTAGTAGTGGATCGGGTATATAGATCATGTCTGGTGACTGTTCAGGAGTTTGAGACTCAAGTTGACTTTATTGTATTGGCCATGGTAGACTTTGATGTGATTCTGGGCATGGACTGGTTGTCATTTCATCATGCAGTCTTGGATTGCTTTGCCAAGACCGTTACCTTAGCCATGCCTGGTGTACCCCCGGTGGTGTGGCAGGGTTCTGTTAGCCGCACACCGACGGGGATTATTTCATATGTTCAGGCTCGTAGATTGATGGCGAGAGGTTGTGATGCATTCCTTGCTTATGTTCGGGATGCTAGCATTGAGAGTCCGTTACTTGACTCCGTCCTGATTGTTTGTGAGTTTCCTGATGTATTTCCAACTGACCTACCTGGCCTTCCTCCTGAGCGTGATATAGAGTTCATTATTGACCTTGAGCCGGGCACCTGACCTATTTCTATAGCTCCTTATCGTATGGCTCCTGCTGAATTGAGAGAGTTGAGTACTCAGCTCCAGGACCTTCTAGGAAAGGGTTTTATCAGGCCGAGTGTGTCTCCGTGGGGTGCTCCAGTTCTGTTTGTAAGGAAGAAGGATGGATCTATGTGCATGTGTATTGATTACAGGCAGTTGAATAAGGTAACTGTGAAGAATAAGTATCCTATGCCTCGTATCGATGATTTGTTTGATCAACTTCAAGGTGCAGCGGTATTCTCAAAAATAGATTTGAGATCTGGATACCATCAGTTGAGAGTTAGGGCTGAGGACATCCCAAAGACAGCCTTCAGGACTCGGTACGGCCATTATGAGTTCCTGGTGATGTCTTTTGGGTTGACTAATGCCCCAGCAGCTTTCATGGATTTGATGAATCGTGTATTCAGGCCATACTTGGACTCCTTTGTGATTGTGTTTATTGACGACATCTTGGTTTATTCGAGGAGTAACGAGGAGCATGAGCAGCATTTGAGGATTGTGCTCCACACTTTGAGAGATCATCGGTTGTATGCCAAGTTCTCAAAGTGTGAGTTCTGGCTTGAGTCTGTAGCTTTCTTGGGCCATGTTGTGTCCAGACACGGTATCATGGTAGACCCAGCAAAGATTGAGGCTATTCGAGGTTGGGCTAGGCCCACGTCACCTACCGAGGTTCGCAGCTTTGTTGGGTTGGCAGGATACTACAGGCGATTTGTTGAGGGCTTCTCGTCTATTGCATCTCCTATGACCAGACTGACCAGGAAGGAGGTTCCATTTCAGTGGTCTGAGGATTGTGAGGCAAGCTTTCTGAAGCTCAAGGATCGACTTACTTCTGCCCCTGTGTTGACTCTTCCAGTTGAGGGCGAGGGTTTTATCGTGTATTGTGATGCGTCTGGTATTGGTTTGGGATGTGTTCTGATGCAGCAGGGTCATGTTATTGCTTATGCATCGAGGCAGCTGAAGGTGCACGAGCGTAACTATCCCACTCATGATTTAGAGTTAGCAGCGGTTGTGTTTGCACTACGGATTTGGAGGCATTATCTCTATGGTGTTCATTGTGAGATCTTTACAGACCACCGCAGTCTTCAGCATATTATGACTCAGAGGGATCTTAATTCGAGGCAGCGCAGGTAGATTGAGTTGCTGAAGGACTATGATATCTCTATTCTCTATCATCCGGGCAAGGCGAATGTGGTAGCGGACGCCTTGAGCCGGAAGGCAGTGAGTATGGGTAGCTTAGCCTTCATTCCAGTCTCTCAGCGGCCGTTGGCTTTGTATATTCAGTCCTTAGCTAACTCGATGGTGCGTCTGGATAATTCTAACCCCGAAAGGGTTATCGCTTGTGTTGGTGTGAGATCTACTTTGTTAGAGCAGATTCAGAGTCGTCAGTTTGAGGATAGCGGTCTCCGTAGAATTTGAGATCAATTATTAAAGGGTAAGTCCGAGAGTGCTACCTTGGGTTCTGATAGTATTTGGGTTATGGTAGATCGGTTGACTAAGTCTGCACACTTTATCCCTGTTCAAGTTTCCTACAATGCTAAGAGATTAGCTCGTGTATATATTCAGGAGGTGGTTCGCCTACATGGAGTGCCAATATCTATTATCTCAGACCGAGGGTCTCAGTTTACCTCCGATTTCTGGCAGACTTTCCAGGAAGAGTTGGGTACCCAGGTGGACCTCAGCACTGCATTTCATCCTCAAACCGACGGGCAATCAGAGCGGACTATTCAGGTATTAGAGGATATGCTCCGCGCTTGTGTACTTGACTTTGGGGGCCAATGGGACCAATTCTTGCCTTTAGCATAGTTCGCGTATAATAATAGCTTTCATTCCAGTATTCAAATGGCTCCGTTTGAGGCTTTATATGGCAGACGATGTCGATCTCCAGTTGGCTGGTTCGAAACTTCAGAAGTCAGTCCACGTGGCACAGATTTGCTCTGAGAATCTTTGGACTGAGTTCGAGTGATTCAAGCTAGGCTGCGGACAGCTCAGAGTAGACAGAGGAGTTATGCTGACCGTAGATGTCGTCCATTGAAGTTCAGGGTGGGTGATAGGGTCTTCTTACGAGTATCTCCCATGAAGGGCGTAATGCGAGTTGGTAGGAAGGGTAAGCTTAGCCCCAGATATATTGGACCCTTTGAGATTTTGTGGACAGTAGGAGAGGTGGCTTATGTGTTAGCTTTACCTCCGGCATTTTCAGCTATCCACCCGGTATTTCATGTTTCTATGCTACGACAATATATTCCAGATGAGTCGCATGTGCTTCAGTGGGACTCGATTCAGTTAGACGAGAAACTAACATTTGTGGAGGAGCCTGTGTCCATTTTAGCCAGAGATGTCAGACGGTTACGCTCCCGGGACATTCCAGTGGTTAAGGTACAGTGGCGTCGCCGTCTGGTTGAGGAGGCTACTTGGGAGCTTGAACGCGATATGCGAACCCAGTATCCCTACTTGTTCACGTCTTCAGGTATGTGCTTATTCTTGACTTTCGCGGACGAAAGTCCTTTTAGTAGTGGATATTGTAATGACCTTCCCGGTCATTTCCTTCATTTTCGTGTGTTTAAGCGTTTAGAGCTTTTCTATAACTGCCCCAAGTTATTTATGACTTGCTGGGACTGACAGTTCGATTCCCAGGCAGTTCGTTTGAGAATATTATTTAGACCGAGCACATTGTAAAATATTAAAATAAATTTAAATTTGGCAAAATGACGTAGTTAATTACTTTGCGAAAATATTTTTGAAATTTATAAAATTCTTTAGTTATGATATATCTATACTACTTTATAATAGTTTTATAACCTATTAATAATTTAAGCGGAGATAGGGAATTTAAATATGTTAAAATAATATTTTTATTTTATAGAGGTTTTGTTAGAAATAATTTTCTATTAATTATGGTATATTTAAAAAGTTATATTTATTTTACCACGAGCCTATGCAATACCCGAATATATATATAATGAGATAAGAATTTGGGTGGCACCGCCACCTCCACATTCACTAAGATAGTAGCATTCTGCCACCTATCAAAGTTACCTTACTATGTGACTAACTAACATGGGTAGTATATATATATAAATATATCATCATTTCACTTTAAAACAAAATAATTCCTACCGTTTCTACATTTCACTATCTGCTATTAAATTTAAGCGCAATCTTGCGCTATTCTGTTAAGAATTAAGCTTAGGGGTTTATATATTTGAGTCCGTGGACTCGCTCTCGTCATTTCTACGGTATGTTTTCTTATTTTTACGGTAATTTTCGTGTATACTTTGGGATTGGTATTGATGTTTGAGCTACATTTTGAGCTCAAATGGAGCAGTGATAGTTGTGACTATTGGTCACATAGTTATTTGGGACACTGTGACGGTTTCAGTTTTACGATACCGCAAGCGGGCCCCACGTGGACTATTCGGACTTTTTTCCGAACTAATGCAATATAGGTGTCAATAGTCATGTTGTGACATGTCGTTTATTATTTTGATAGCTTGGCAGCAGTCTGAGGCCTCTCGAAAGGGAAAGGCTCCTATTTAGCTGGTTTTCTTGGCAGGCTTGCGGCAGACGTCCAGGTAGGCTAGGTTTACCTTCCTTTGCACTTAGATTGGGCTTATGTGTGATATATGTATGCTATTGTGCTGGTGTTTCGGGCTGGTATTATAGACTTGGTGGTGCTGGTTTGCTGTGATTTAGGCCTTTTAGGTCGGATAGGGCTATTTGAATATATTCCAGGCCCGTTATCCTCGTGGTACACCACAGATGACCTATTTGGGGTCGGATAGTATTGTTGTTGTTGTTGCTAGTCTGGGAATGTTATTGTTGGACCTTAGTCCAGGCTTAGACAGACTTAGCCCAGACTTAGACAAGTATAACCAGACCTGGTTTTCGGGACCCGATAGCGGGCCCCGTTACCCTTTTTGTCGACTTGTCGAAACTTTGACATCTTTGGGCTTAGATAAGCCCTATATGACTATTAGAATTATGACGGGATTAAGTCACCCCGATTATACCCGGTTGGCCTGTCTAGCTTTGTTCGTCCCTGATAGTACCGTATTTGATTGGGGTCGGCTAGTTGGACTTAGAACGTTGAACCGCCTTTCCATGACTTGTAATGTATACCCAGACTTTTATATACATATTTTTATAGTAGGTAGTTGACCTAGAAGGACCCCGAGATTGACTTGTAGCATGTTGTAGAGTTAGCTTCTGTACCTATATAATAGTATTGACTTGGCGCTAGGGCGTTCCCCGTTTATTTGATATGATATGACCTTTGATTCTGTTCTGGTTACTGGCTATGATGAGTTAAGATTCGAGTCCAGCTACTGATTCAGGTATGATGATTTTGGTTATTGACTATTGGGTGTTCCGGTTCGAGTCCGGCCCCGGATTGTGGTACACTATGAGTTCCGGTTCGAGTCCGGCCACTGATTATTATGAGTTCCGGTTCGAGTCCGGCATCTGGTTATGATATAATTGGAGAGTTTTGGTACTAGGTACCGTGATTATGATGTTGTTGTTCTATGAGTTCCGGTTCGAGTCCGGCAGATATGATATATATGTGGCCTCTTGTTATTACCCACTGCTTCCGGTTCGACTCCGGCGTCTGGCCTCTTGTTATTACCCATTGGTGCCGGTTCAAGCCCGGTGCACTCCTGTTGGTTATTGTGGTTACTGGATACTGATACAGCTTCGAGACACTGGTGACTATGCATTTACTTTTCTTGTGTGTCCCGCTGGTTTATGGGGGCCAGACTGGGTTATTGTTTTCTTTCGTGTGCCTATCGGGCTTATGGGGGCCCAGATAGGTTATGTTTGACTTGTGTGTTTACTTACGCATTTATTTACTCGTTATTATGTATCGCACTTATATTTTCCTGAGCATATCTATACGCCTCGGCAGTTACTTATGTATTTGTTACTTATACCCCGGACTTAGCATGCATCCTCGCATTTTAGCTTGCTTATATTACATTGAGCTCAGTCGGCCGATGATGCCTACTGAGTACCCATTGCCCCGGTACTCATACTGCACTTCTGCATCTTTTTCCCCGATGCAGATTCAGGCACTAGCCGACGGTATTGACGTGAACTCTTTTCTCAGCATTGACTCCGGAGCAGGGTGAGCTTCCTGATGTCCGAGGCAGATCCTACTCCATCTTCTACTGTATAGTCTTTTGCCCTCGAGACTGTTGGGTTTGATATATATTTGGTTTCTATTTTATATTTTGGGTGTGTCCAGTAGTGGCTCTTGTACTGACCCCACCAGGTCTTGGGAGGGGTTCTGGACTTTATATACATTGTCCTCTTCCTTCTCAGTCTTAGCATGTTTATAAATATGGTTATGGTTACTTCCACTTCTTCTCTGTTTTATGAGATTCCGCCCGTTAGCCCGTCGCTTGTTGCTCCGGACTAGGGTTTGGCTTGCCTATTGGTGGGTTACGATAGGCGCCATCATGACCCAAATATTGGGTCGTGACAAATAGTTAAGTATAGTAACTTTAATTATGAATTAGTGTTGTGAAAATGGTTAAGTATAGTAGCTTGAATTATGAATTAGTGTTGTGAAAATGGTTAAGTTTAGTAACCTGAATAATGAATTAGTGTTGTGAAAATGGTCAAGTGTAGTAACTTTAATTATGAATTAGTGTTGTTAAAATAGTTAAGTATAGTAGCTTCAATTATGAATTAGTGTTGTGAAAATAGTTAAGTATAGTAACTTTAATTATGAATTAGTGTTGTGAAAATGGTTAAGTGTAGTAACTTGATTATTATGAATTAGTGTTGTGAAAATGGTTAAGTGTAGTAACTTTAATTATGAAATAGTGTTGTGAAAATGGTTAAGTATAGTAACTTGAATTATGAATTAGTGTTATGAAAATGGTTAAGTATAGTAACTTGAATTATGAATTCGTCTTGTGAAAATGGTTAAGTATAGTAACTTGAATTATGAATTAGTGTTGTGAAAATGGTTAAGTGTAGTAACTTTAATTATGAATTAGTGTTGTTAAAATAGTTAAGTATAATAACTTGAATTATGAATTCGTGTTGTGAAAATGGTTAAAGGTAGTAACTTGAATTATGAATTAGTGTTGTGAAAATAGTTAAGTGTAGTAACTTGAATTATGAATTAGTGCTGTGAAAATGTTTAAGTGTAGTAACTTTAATTATGAATTAGTGATGTTAAAATAGTTAAGTATAGTAGCTTGAATTATGAAGTAGTGTTGTGAAAATGGTTAAGTTTAGTAACTTGAATAATGAATTAGTGTTGTGAAAATGTTTTAGTGTAGTAACTTTAATTATGAATTTGTGTTGTTAAAATTGTTAAGTATAGTAGCTTGAATTATGAATTAGTGTTGTGAAATGGTTTAGTGTAGTAACTTTAATTATGAATTAGTGTTGTAAAAATGGTTAAGTATAGTAACTTTAATTATGAATTAGTGTTGTTAAAATAGTTAAGTATAGTAGCTTGAATTATGAAGTAGTGTTGTGAAAATGGTTAAGTTTAGTAACCTGAATAATTAATTAGTGTTGTGAAAATGTTTAAGTTTAGTAACTTTAATTATGAATTAGTGTTGTGAAAATGGTTAAGTATAGAAACTTGAATTATGAATTAGCGTTGTGAAAATGGTTAAGTATAGTAACTTGAATTATTAATTAGTCTTGTGAAAATGGTTAAGTGTAGTAACTTGAATTATGAATTAGTGTTGTGAAAATGGTTAAGTGTAGTAACTTGAATTATGAATTAGTGTTGTGAAAATGATTAAGTGTAGTAACTTTAATTATGAATATGTGTTATTAAAATAGTTAAGTATAGTAGCTTGAATTATGAATTAGTGTTGTGAAAATGGTTAAGTATAGTAACTTGAATTTTGAATTAGCGTTGTGAAAATGGTTAAGTCTATTTAGTTGAAATGTGAATTATTGAATTGAAAATGGTTAAGTATTGTAACTTGAATTATGAATTAGTGTTGTTAAAATAGTTAAGTATAGTAGCTTGAATTATGAATTAGTGTTGTGAAAATAGTTAAGTGTAGTAACTTGAATTATGAAATAGTGTTGTGAAAATGGTTAAGTATAGTAACTTGAATTATGAATTAGTGTTGTGAAAATGGTCAAGTGTAGTAACTTTAATTATGAATTAGTGTTGTTAAAATAGTTAAGTATAGTAGCTTGAATTATATATTAGTGTTGTGAAAATGGTTAAGTGTAGTAATTTGAATTATGAAATAGTGTTGTGAAAATGGTTACGTGTAGTAACTTGAATTATGAAATAGTGTTGTGAAAATGGTTAAGTATAGTAACTTGAATTATGAATTAGTGTTGTGAAAATGGTCAAGTGTATTAACTTTAATTATGAATTAGTGTTGTTAAAATAGTTAAGTATAGTAGCTTGAATTATATATTAGTGTTGTGAAAATGGTTAAGTGTAGTAATTTAAATTATGAAATAGTGTTGTGAAAATGGTTAAGTATAGTAACTTGAATTATGAATTAGTGTTGTGAAAATGGTCAAGTGTAGTAATTTTAATTATGAATTAGTGTTGTTAAAATATTTAAGTATAGTAACTTGAATTATAAATTAGTGTTGTGAAAATAGTTAAGTATAGTAACTTTAATTATGAATTAGTGTTGTGAAAATTTTAAGTGTAGTAACTTTAATTATGAATTAGTGATGTTAAAATAGTTAAGTATAGTAGCTTGAATTATGAAGTAGTGTTGTGAAAATGTTTTAGTGTAGTAACTTTAATTATGAATTTGTGTTGTTAAAATTGTTAAGTATAGTAGCTTGAATTATGAATTAGTGTTGTGAAATGGTTTAGTGTAGTAACTTTAATTATGAATTAGTGTTGTAAAAATGGTTAAGTATAGTAACTTTAATTATGAATTAGTGTTGTTAAAATAGTTAAGTATAGTAGCTTGAATTATGAAGTAGTGTTGTGAAAATGGTTAAGTTTAGTAACCTGAATAATTAATTAGTGTTGTGAAAATGTTTAAGTTTAGTAACTTTAATTATGAATTAGTGTTGTGAAAATGATTAAGTATAGTAACTTTAATTATGAATTAGCGTTGTGAAAATGGTTAAGTATAGTAACTTGAATTATGAATTAGCGTTGTGAAAATGGTTAAGTATAGTAAATTGAATTATGAATTAGTCTTGTGAAAATGGTTAAGTGTAGTAACTTGAATTATGAATTAGTGTTGTGAAAATGGTTAAGTGTAGTAATTTGAATTATGAATTAGTGTTGTGAAAATGATTAAGTGTAGTAACTTTAATTATGAATATGTGTTATTAAAATAGTTAAGTATAGTAGCTTGAATTATGAATTAGTGTTGTGAAAATGGTTAAGTATAGTAACTTGAATTTTGAATTAGCGTTGTGAAAATGGTTAAGTCTATTTAGTTGAAATGTGAATTATTGAATTGAAAATGGTTAAGTGTATTTAGTTGAAATGTGAATTATTGACTTGAAAATGTTTAAGTGTATTTAGTTGAAATGTGAATTAGTGACTTGAAAATAGTTAAGTGTAGTAACTTGAATTATGAAATAGTGTTGTGAAAATGGTTAAGTATAGTAACTTGAATTATGAATTAGTGTTGTGAAAATGGTCAAGTGTAGTAACTTTAATTATGAATTAGTGTTGTTAAAATAGTTAAGTATAGTAGCTTGAATTATATATTAGTGTTGTGAAAATGGTTAAGTGTAGTAACTTTAATTATTAATTAGTGTTGTTAAAATAGTTAAGTATAGTAGCTTGAATTATAAATTAGTGTTGTGAAAATGGTTAAGTGTAGTAATTTGAATTATGAAATAGTGTTGTGAAAATGGTTAAGTATAGTAACTTGAATTATGAATTTGTGTTGTGAAAATGGTCAAGTGTAGTAACTTTAATTATGAATTAGTGTTGTTAAAATAGTTAAGTATAGTAGCTTGAATTATATATTAGTGTTGTGAAAATGGTTAAGTGTAGTAATTTGAATTATGAAATAGTGTTGTGAAAATGGTTAAGTATAGTAACTTGAATTATGAATTAGTGTTGTGAAAATGGTCAAGTGTAGTAACTTTAATTATGAATTAGTGTTGTTAAAATAATTAAGTATAGTAGCTTGAATTATAAATTAGTGTTGTGAAAATGGTTAAGTATAGTAACTTGAATAATGAATTAGTGTTGTGAAAATGGTCAAGTGTATTAACTTTAATTATGAATTAGTGTTGTTAAAATAGTTAAGTATAGTAGCTTGAATTATATATTAGTGTTGTGAAAATGGTTAAGTGTAGTAATTTAAATTATGAAATAGTGTTGTGAAAATGGTTAAGTATAGTAACTTGAATTATGAATTAGTGTTGTGAAAATGGTCAAGTGTAGTAATTTGAATTATGAGATAGTGTTGTGAAAATGGTTAAGTATAGTAACTTGAATTATGAATTTGTGTTGTGAAAATGGTCAAGTGTAGTAACTTTAATTATGAATTAGTGTTGTTAAAATAGTTAAGTATAGTAGCTTGAATTATATATTAGTGTTGTGAAAATGGTTAAGTGTAGTAATATGAATTATGAAATAGTGTTGTGAAAATGGTTAAGTATAGTAACTTGAATTATGAATTAGTGTTGTGAAAATGGTCAAGTGTAGTAACTTTAATTATGAATTAGTGTTGTTAAAATAGTTAAGTATAGTAGCTTGAATTATAAATTAGTGTTGTGAAAATGGTTAAGTATAGTAACTTGAATAATGAATTAGTGTTGTGAAAATTTTAAGTGTAGTAACTTGAATTATGAATTAGTGTTGTGAAAATGGTTAAGTATAGTAACTTGAATTATGAATTAGTGTTGTGAAATTGGTTAAGTATAATAACTTTAATTATGAATTAGTGTTGTTAAAATAGTTAAGTATAGTATCTTGAATTATGAAGTAATGTTGTGAAATGGTTAAGTTTAGTAACTTGAATAATGAATTAGTGTTGTGAAAATGTTTAAGTGTAGTACATTTAATTATGAATTTGTGTTGTTAAAATAGTTAAGTATAGTAGTTTGAATTATGAATTAGCGTTGTTAAAATAGTTAAGTATAGTAGCTTGAATTATGAATTAGTGTTGTGAAAATGGTTAAGTTTAGTAACATGAATAATGAATTAGTTTTGTTGTGAAAATGTTTAAGTGTAGTAACTTTAATTATGAATTTGTGTTGTTAAAATAGTTAAGTATAGTAGTTTGAATTATTAATTAGTGTTGTGAAAATAGTTAAGTATAGTAACTTTAATTATGAATTAGTGTTGTGAAAATGGTTAAGTGTAGTAACTTGATTATTATGAATTAGTGTTGTGAAAATGGTTAAGTGTAGTAACTTTAATTATGAAATAGTGTTGTGAAAATGGTTAAGTATAGTAACTTGAATTTTGAATTAGTGTTGTGAAAATGGTCAAGTGTAGTAACTTTAATTATGAATTAGTGTTGTTAAAATAGTTAAGTATAGTAGCTTGAATTATAAATTAGTGTTGTGAAAATGGTTAAGTATAGTAACTTGAATTATGAATTAGTGTTGTGAAAATGGTTAAGTGTAGTAACTTTAATTATGAATTAGTGTTGTTAAAATAGTTAAGTATAGTAACTTAAATTATGAATTCGTGTTGTGAAAATGGTTAAGTGTAGTAACTTGAATTATGAATTAGTGTTGTGAAAATAGTTAAGTGTAGTAACTTGAATTATGAATTAGTGTTGTGAATATGTTTAAGTGTAGTAACTTTAATTATGAATTTGTGTTGTTAAAATAGTTAAGTATAGTAGCTTAAATTATGAAGTAGTGTTGTGAAAATGGTTAAGTTTAGTAACTTGAATAATGAATTAGTGTTGTGAAAATGTTTTAGTGTAGTAACTTTAATTATGAATTAGTGTTGTTAAAATAGTTAAGTATAGTAGCTTGAATTATAAATTAGTGTTGTGAAAATGGTTAAATATAGTAACTTGAATAATGAATTAGTGTTGTGAAAATTTTAAGTGTAGTAACTTGAATTATGAATTAGTGTTGTGAAAATGGTTAAGTATAGTAACTTGAATTATGAATTAGTGTTGTGAAAATGGTTAAGTATAATAACTTTAATTATGAATTAGTGTTGCTAAAATAGTTAAGTATAGTATCTTGAATTATGAAGTAATGTTGTGAAATGGTTAAGTTTAGTAACTTGAATAATGAATTAGTGTTGTGAAAATGTTTAAGTGTAGTACATTTAACTATGAATTTGTGTTGTTAAAATAGTTAAGTATAGTAGTTTGAATTATAAATTAGCGTTGTTAAAATAGTTAAGTATAGTAGCATGAATTATGAATTAGTGTTGTGAAAATGGTTAAGTTTAGTAACATGAATAATGAATTAGTGTTGTGAAAATGTTTAAGTGCAGTAACTTTAATTATGAATTTGTGTTGTTAAAATAGTTAAGTATAGTAGTTTGAATTATGAATTAGTGTTGTTAAAATAGTTAAGTATAGTAACTTTAATTATGAATTAGTGTTGTGAAAATGGTTAAGTATAGTAGCTTGATTTATGAATTAGTGTTGTGAAAATGGTTAAGTTTAGTAACCTGAATAATGAATTAGTGTTGTGAAAATGGTCAAGTGTAGTAACTTTAATTATGAATTAGTGTTGTTAAAATAGTTAAGTATAGTAGCTTCAATTATGAATTAGTGTTGTGAAAATAGTTAAGTATAGTAACTTTAATTATGAATTAGTGTTGTGAAAATGGTTAAGTGTAGTAACTTGATTATTATGAATTAGTGTTGTGAAAATGGTTAAGTGTAGTAACTTTAATTATGAAATAGTGTTGTGAAAATGGTTAAGTATAGTAACTTGAATTTTGAATTAGTGTTGTGAAAATGGTCAAGTGTAGTAACTTTAATTATGAATTAGTGTTGTTAAAATAGTTAAGTATAGTAGCTTGAATTATAAATTAGTGTTGTGAAAATGGTTAAGTATAGTAACTTGAATTATGAATTAGTGTTGTGAAAATGGTTAAGTGTAGTAACTTTAATTATGAATTAGTGTTGTTAAAATAGTTAAGTATAGTAACTTAAATTATGAATTCGTGTTGTGAAAATGGTTAAGTGTAGTAACTTGAATTATGAATTAGTGTTGTGAAAATAGTTAAGTGTAGTAACTTGAATTATGAATTAGTGTTGTGAATATGTTTAAGTGTAGTAACTTTAATTATGAATTTGTGTTGTTAAAATAGTTAAGTATAGTAGCTTGAATTATGAAGTAGTGTTGTGAAAATGGTTAAGTTTAGTAACTTGAATTATGAATTAGTGTTGTGAAAATAGTTAAGTGTAGTTACTTGAATTATGAATTAGTGTTGTGAATATGTTTAAGTGTAGTAACTTTAATTATGAATTTGTGTTGTTAAAATAGTTAAGTATAGTAGCTTGAATTATAAATTAGTGTTGTGAAAATGGTTAAGTGTAGTAATTTGAATTATGAAATAGTGTTGTGAAAATGGTTAAGTATAGTAACTTGAATTATGAATTAGTGTTGTGAAAATGGTTAAAGGTAGTAACTTGAATTATGAATTAGTGTTGTGAAAATAGTTAAGTGTAGTAACTTGAATTATGAATTAGTGCTGTGAAAATGTTTAAGTGTAGTAACTTTAATTATGAATTAGTGATGTTAAAATAGTTAAGTATAGTAGCTTGAATTATGAAGTAGTGTTGTGAAAATGGTTAAGTTTAGTAACTTGAATAATGAATTAGTGTTGTGAAAATGTTTTAGTGTAGTAACTTTAATTATGAATTTGTGTTGTTAAAATTGTTAAGTATAGTAGCTTGAATTATGAATTAGTGTTGTGAAATGGTTTAGTGTAGTAACTTTAATTATGAATTAGTGTTGTAAAAATGGTTAAGTATAGTAACTTTAATTATGAATTAGTGTTGTTAAAATAGTTAAGTATAGTAGCTTGAATTATGAAGTAGTGTTGTGAAAATGGTTAAGTTTAGTAACCTGAATAATTAATTAGTGTTGTGAAAATGTTTAAGTTTAGTAACTTTAATTATGAATTAGTGTTGTGAAAATGGTTAAGTATAGAAACTTGAATTATGAATTAGCGTTGTGAAAATGGTTAAGTATAGTAACTTGAATTATTAATTAGTCTTGTGAAAATGGTTAAGTGTAGTAACTTGAATTATGAATTAGTGTTGTGAAAATGGTTAAGTGTAGTAACTTGAATTATGAATTAGTGTTGTGAAAATGATTAAGTGTAGTAACTTTAATTATGAATATGTGTTATTAAAATAGTTAAGTATAGTAGCTTGAATTATGAATTAGTGTTGTGAAAATGGTTAAGTATAGTAACTTGAATTTTGAATTAGCGTTGTGAAAATGGTTAAGTCTATTTAGTTGAAATGTGAATTATTGAATTGAAAATGGTTAAGTATTGTAACTTGAATTATGAATTAGTGTTGTTAAAATAGTTAAGTATAGTAGCTTGAATTATGAATTAGTGTTGTGAAAATAGTTAAGTGTAGTAACTTGAATTATGAAATAGTGTTGTGAAAATGGTTAAGTATAGTAACTTGAATTATGAATTAGTGTTGTGAAAATGGTCAAGTGTAGTAACTTTAATTATGAATTAGTGTTGTTAAAATAGTTAAGTATAGTAGCTTGAATTATATATTAGTGTTGTGAAAATGGTTAAGTGTAGTAATTTGAATTATGAAATAGTGTTGTGAAAATGGTTACGTGTAGTAACTTGAATTATGAAATAGTGTTGTGAAAATGGTTAAGTATAGTAACTTGAATTATGAATTAGTGTTGTGAAAATGGTCAAGTGTATTAACTTTAATTATGAATTAGTGTTGTTAAAATAGTTAAGTATAGTAGCTTGAATTATATATTAGTGTTGTGAAAATGGTTAAGTGTAGTAATTTAAATTATGAAATAGTGTTGTGAAAATGGTTAAGTATAGTAACTTGAATTATGAATTAGTGTTGTGAAAATGGTCAAGTGTAGTAATTTTAATTATGAATTAGTGTTGTTAAAATATTTAAGTATAGTAACTTGAATTATAAATTAGTGTTGTGAAAATAGTTAAGTATAGTAACTTTAATTATGAATTAGTGTTGTGAAAATTTTAAGTGTAGTAACTTTAATTATGAATTAGTGATGTTAAAATAGTTAAGTATAGTAGCTTGAATTATGAAGTAGTGTTGTGAAAATGTTTTAGTGTAGTAACTTTAATTATGAATTTGTGTTGTGAAAATGGTCAAGTGTAGTAACTTTAATTATGAATTAGTGTTGTTAAAATAGTTAAGTATAGTAGCTTGAATTATAAATTAGTGTTGTGAAAATGGTTAAGTATAGTAACTTGAATAATGAATTAGTGTTGTGAAAATTTTAAGTGTAGTAACTTGAATTATGAATTAGTGTTGTGAAAATGGTTAAGTATAGTAACTTGAATTATGAATTAGTGTTGTGAAATTGGTTAAGTATAATAACTTTAATTATGAATTAGTGTTGTTAAAATAGTTAAGTATAGTATCTTGAATTATGAAGTAATGTTGTGAAATGGTTAAGTTTAGTAACTTGAATAATGAATTAGTGTTGTGAAAATGTTTAAGTGTAGTACATTTAATTATGAATTTGTGTTGTTAAAATAGTTAAGTATAGTAGTTTGAATTATGAATTAGCGTTGTTAAAATAGTTAAGTATAGTAGCTTGAATTATGAATTAGTGTTGTGAAAATGGTTAAGTTTAGTAACATGAATAATGAATTAGTTTTGTTGTGAAAATGTTTAAGTGTAGTAACTTTAATTATGAATTTGTGTTGTTAAAATAGTTAAGTATAGTAGTTTGAATTATTAATTAGTGTTGTGAAAATAGTTAAGTATAGTAACTTTAATTATGAATTAGTGTTGTGAAAATGGTTAAGTGTAGTAACTTGATTATTATGAATTAGTGTTGTGAAAATGGTTAAGTGTAGTAACTTTAATTATGAAATAGTGTTGTGAAAATGGTTAAGTATAGTAACTTGAATTTTGAATTAGTGTTGTGAAAATGGTCAAGTGTAGTAACTTTAATTATGAATTAGTGTTGTTAAAATAGTTAAGTATAGTAGCTTGAATTATAAATTAGTGTTGTGAAAATGGTTAAGTATAGTAACTTGAATTATTAATTAGTGTTGTGAAAATGGTTAAGTGTAGTAACTTTAATTATGAATTAGTGTTGTTAAAATAGTTAAGTATAGTAACTTAAATTATGAATTCGTGTTGTGAAAATGGTTAAGTGTAGTAACTTGAATTATGAATTAGTGTTGTGAAAATAGTTAAGTGTAGTAACTTGAATTATGAATTAGTGTTGTGAATATGTTTAAGTGTAGTAACTTTAATTATGAATTTGTGTTGTTAAAATAGTTAAGTATAGTAGCTTGAATTATGAAGTAGTGTTGTGAAAATGGTTAAGTTTAGTAACTTGAATAATGAATTAGTGTTGTGAAAATGTTTTAGTGTAGTAACTTTAATTATGAATTAGTGTTGTTAAAATAGTTAAGTATAGTAGCTTGAATTATAAATTAGTGTTGTGAAAATGGTTAAATATAGTAACTTGAATAATGAATTAGTGTTGTGAAAATTTTAAGTGTAGTAACTTGAATTATGAATTAGTGTTGTGAAAATGGTTAAGTATAGTAACTTGAATTATGAATTAGTGTTGTGAAAATGGTTAAGTATAATAACTTTAATTATGAATTAGTGTTGCTAAAATAGTTAAGTATAGTATCTTGAATTATGAAGTAATGTTGTGAAATGGTTAAGTTTAGTAACTTGAATAATGAATTAGTGTTGTGAAAATGTTTAAGTGTAGTACATTTAACTATGAATTTGTGTTGTTAAAATAGTTAAGTATAGTAGTTTGAATTATAAATTAGCGTTGTTAAAATAGTTAAGTATAGTAGCATGAATTATGAATTAGTGTTGTGAAAATGGTTAAGTTTAGTAACATGAATAATGAATTAGTGTTGTGAAAATGTTTAAGTGCAGTAACTTTAATTATGAATTTGTGTTGTTAAAATAGTTAAGTATAGTAGTTTGAATTATGAATTAGTGTTGTTAAAATAGTTAAGTATAGTAACTTTAATTATGAATTAGTGTTGTGAAAATGGTTAAGTATAGTAGCTTGATTTATGAATTAGTGTTGTGAAAATGGTTAAGTTTAGTAACCTGAATAATGAATTAGTGTTGTGAAAATGGTCAAGTGTAGTAACTTTAATTATGAATTAGTGTTGTTAAAATAGTTAAGTATAGTAGCTTCAATTATGAATTAGTGTTGTGAAAATAGTTAAGTATAGTAACTTTAATTATGAATTAGTGTTGTGAAAATGGTTAAGTGTAGTAACTTGATTATTATGAATTAGTGTTGTGAAAATGGTTAAGTGTAGTAACTTTAATTATGAAATAGTGTTGTGAAAATGGTTAAGTATAGTAACTTGAATTTTGAATTAGTGTTGTGAAAATGGTCAAGTGTAGTAACTTTAATTATGAATTAGTGTTGTTAAAATAGTTAAGTATAGTAGCTTGAATTATAAATTAGTGTTGTGAAAATGGTTAAGTATAGTAACTTGAATTATGAATTAGTGTTGTGAAAATGGTTAAGTGTAGTAACTTTAATTATGAATTAGTGTTGTTAAAATAGTTAAGTATAGTAACTTAAATTATGAATTCGTGTTGTGAAAATGGTTAAGTGTAGTAACTTGAATTATGAATTAGTGTTGTGAAAATAGTTAAGTGTAGTAACTTGAATTATGAATTAGTGTTGTGAATATGTTTAAGTGTAGTAACTTTAATTATGAATTTGTGTTGTTAAAATAGTTAAGTATAGTAGCTTGAATTATGAAGTAGTGTTGTGAAAATGGTTAAGTTTAGTAACTTGAATAATGAATTAGTGTTGTGAAAATGGTTAAGTTTAGTAACCTGAATAATGAATTAGTGTTGTGAAAATGGTCAAGTGTAGTAACTTTAATTATGAATTAGTGTTGTTAAAATAGTTAAGTATAGTAGCTTCAATTATGAATTAGTGTTGTGAAAATAGTTAAGTATAGTAACTTTAATTATGAATTAGTGTTGTGAAAATGGTTAAGTGTAGTAACTTGATTATTATGAATTAGTGTTGTGAAAATGGTTAAGTATTGTAACTTGAATTATGAATTAGTGTTGTTAAAATAGTTAAGTATAGTAGCTTGAATTATGAATTAGTGTTGTGAAAATAGTTAAGTGTAGTAACTTGAATTATGAAATAGTGTTGTGAAAATGGTTAAGTATAGTAACTTGAATTATGAATTAGTGTTGTGAAAATGGTCAAGTGTAGTAACTTTAATTATGAATTAGTGTTGTTAAAATAGTTAAGTATAGTAGCTTGAATTATATATTAGTGTTGTGAAAATGGTTAAGTGTAGTAATTTGAATTATGAAATAGTGTTGTGAAAATGGTTACGTGTAGTAACTTGAATTATGAAATAGTGTTGTGAAAATGGTTAAGTATAGTAACTTGAATTATGAATTAGTGTTGTGAAAATGGTCAAGTGTATTAACTTTAATTATGAATTAGTGTTGTTAAAATAGTTAAGTATAGTAGCTTGAATTATATATTAGTGTTGTGAAAATGGTTAAGTGTAGTAATTTAAATTATGAAATAGTGTTGTGAAAATGGTTAAGTATAGTAACTTGAATTATGAATTAGTGTTGTGAAAATGGTCAAGTGTAGTAATTTTAATTATGAATTAGTGTTGTTAAAATATTTAAGTATAGTAACTTGAATTATAAATTAGTGTTGTGAAAATAGTTAAGTATAGTAACTTTAATTATGAATTAGTGTTGTGAAAATTTTAAGTGTAGTAACTTTAATTATTAATTAGTGTTGTTAAAATAGTTAAGTATAGTAGCTTGAATTATAAATTAGTGTTGTGAAAATGGTTAAGTGTAGTAATTTGAATTATGAAATAGTGTTGTGAAAATGGTTAAGTATAGTAACTTGAATTATGAATTAGTGTTGTGAAAATGGTTAAAGGTAGTAACTTGAATTATGAATTAGTGTTGTGAAAATAGTTAAGTGTAGTAACTTGAATTATGAATTAGTGTTGTTAAAATAGTTAAGTATAGTAGCTTGAATTATGAAGTAGTGTTGTGAAAATGGTTAAGTTTAGTAACCTGAATAATTAATTAGTGTTGTGAAAATGTTTAAGTTTAGTAACTTTAATTATGAATTAGTGTTGTGAAAATGATTAAGTATAGTAACTTTAATTATGAATTAGCGTTGTGAAAATGGTTAAGTATAGTAACTTGAATTATGAATTAGCGTTGTGAAAATGGTTAAGTATAGTAAATTGAATTATGAATTAGTCTTGTGAAAATGGTTAAGTGTAGTAACTTGAATTATGAATTAGTGTTGTGAAAATGGTTAAGTGTAGTAATTTGAATTATGAATTAGTGTTGTGAAAATGATTAAGTGTAGTAACTTTAATTATGAATATGTGTTATTAAAATAGTTAAGTATAGTAGCTTGAATTATGAATTAGTGTTGTGAAAATGGTTAAGTATAGTAACTTGAATTTTGAATTAGCGTTGTGAAAATGGTTAAGTCTATTTAGTTGAAATGTGAATTATTGAATTGAAAATGGTTAAGTGTATTTAGTTGAAATGTGAATTATTGACTTGAAAATGTTTAAGTGTATTTAGTTGAAATGTGAATTAGTGACTTGAAAATAGTTAAGTGTAGTAACTTGAATTATGAAATAGTGTTGTGAAAATGGTTAAGTATAGTAACTTGAATTATGAATTAGTGTTGTGAAAATGGTCAAGTGTAGTAACTTTAATTATGAATTAGTGTTGTTAAAATAGTTAAGTATAGTAGCTTGAATTATATATTAGTGTTGTGAAAATGGTTAAGTGTAGTAACTTTAATTATTAATTAGTGTTGTTAAAATAGTTAAGTATAGTAGCTTGAATTATAAATTAGTGTTGTGAAAATGGTTAAGTGTAGTAATTTGAATTATGAAATAGTGTTGTGAAAATGGTTAAGTATAGTAACTTGAATTATGAATTTGTGTTGTGAAAATGGTCAAGTGTAGTAACTTTAATTATGAATTAGTGTTGTTAAAATAGTTAAGTATAGTAGCTTGAATTATATATTAGTGTTGTGAAAATGGTTAAGTGTAGTAATTTGAATTATGAAATAGTGTTGTGAAAATGGTTAAGTATAGTAACTTGAATTATGAATTAGTGTTGTGAAAATGGTCAAGTGTAGTAACTTTAATTATGAATTAGTGTTGTTAAAATAATTAAGTATAGTAGCTTGAATTATAAATTAGTGTTGTGAAAATGGTTAAGTATAGTAACTTGAATAATGAATTAGTGTTGTGAAAATTTTAAGTGTAGTAACTTGAATTATGAATTAGTGTTGTGAAAAAATGGTTAAGTATAGTAACTTGAATTATGAATTAGTGTTGTGAAAATGGTTAAGTGTAGTAACTTTAATTATTAATTAGTGTTGTTAAAATAGTTAAGTATAGTAGCTTGAATTATAAATTAGTGTTGTGAAAAATGGTTAAGTGTAGTAATTTGAATTATGAAATAGTGTTGTGAAAATGGTTAAGTATAGTAACTTGAATTATGAATTTGTGTTGTGAAAATGGTCAAGTGTAGTAACTTTAATTATTAATTAGTGTTGTTAAAATAGTTAAGTATAGTAGCTTGAATTATAAATTAGTGTTGTGAAAATGGTTAAGTGTAGTAATTTGAATTATGAAATAGTGTTGTGAAAATGGTTAAGTATAGTAACTTGAATTATGAATTTGTGTTGTGAAAATGGTCAAGTGTAGTAACTTTAATTATGAATTAGTGTTGTTAAAATAGTTAAGTATAGTAGCTTGAATTATATATTAGTGTTGTGAAAATGGTTAAGTGTAGTAATTTGAATTATGAAATAGTGTTGTGAAAATGGTTAAGTATAGTAACTTGAATTATGAATTAGTGTTGTGAAAATGGTCAAGTGTAGTAACTTTAATTATGAATTAGTGTTGTTAAAATAATTAAGTATAGTAGCTTGAATTATAAATTAGTGTTGTGAAAATGGTTAAGTATAGTAACTTGAATAATGAATTAGTGTTGTGAAAATTTTAAGTGTAGTAACTTGAATTATGAATTAGTGTTGTGAAAAAATGGTTAAGTATAGTAACTTGAATTATGAATTAGTGTTGTGAAAATGGTTAAGTGTAGTAACTTTAATTATTAATTAGTGTTGTTAAAATAGTTAAGTATAGTAGCTTGAATTATAAATTAGTGTTGTGAAAAATGGTTAAGTGTAGTAATTTGAATTATGAAATAGTGTTGTGAAAATGGTTAAGTATAGTAACTTGAATTATGAATTTGTGTTGTGAAAATGGTCAAGTGTAGTAACTTTAATTATGAATTAGTGTTGTTAAAATAGTTAAGTATAGTAGCTTGAATTATATATTAGTGTTGTGAAAATGGTTAAGTGTAGTAATATGAATTATGAAATAGTGTTGTGAAAATGGTTAAGTATAGTAACTTGAATTATGAATTAGTGTTGTGAAAATGGTCAAGTGTAGTAACTTTAATTATGAATTAGTGTTGTTAAAATAGTTAAGTATAGTAGCTTGAATTATAAATTAGTGTTGTGAAAATGGTTAAGTATAGTAACTTGAATAATGAATTAGTGTTGTGAAAATTTTAAGTGTAGTAACTTGAATTATGAATTAGTGTTGTGAAAATGGTTAAGTATAGTAACTTGAATTATGAATTAGTGTTGTGAAATTGGTTAAGTATAATAACTTTAATTATGAATTAGGGTTGTTAAAATAGTTAAGTATAGTATCTTGAATTATGAAGTAATGTTGTGAAATGGTTAAGTTTAGTAACTTGAATAATGAATTAGTGTTGTGAAAATGTTTAAGTGTAGTACATTTAATTATGAATTTGTGTTGTTAAAATAGTTAAGTATAGTAGTTTGAATTATGAATTAGCGTTGTTAAAATAGTTAAGTATAGTAGCTTGAATTATGAATTAGTGTTGTGAAAATGGTTAAGTTTAGTAACATGAATAATGAATTAGTTTTGTTGTGAAAATGTTTAAGTGTAGTAACTTTAATTATGAATTTGTGTTGTTAAAATAGTTAAGTATAGTAGTTTGAATTATGAATTAGTGTTGTGAAAATAGTTAAGTATAGTAACTTTAATTATGAATTAGTGTTGTGAAAATGGTTAAGTATAGTAACTTGAATTTTGAATTAGTGTTGTGAAAATGGTCAAGTGTAGTAACTTTAATTATGAATTAGTGTTGTTAAAATAGTTAAGTATAGTAGCTTGAATTATAAATTAGTGTTGTGAAAATGGTTAAGTATAGTAACTTGAATTATGAATTAGTGTTGTGAAAATGGTTAAGTGTAGTAACTTTAATTATGAATTAGTGTTGTTAAAATAGTTAAGTATAGTAACTTAAATTATGAATTCGTGTTGTGAAAATGGTTAAGTGTAGTAACTTGAATTATGAATTAGTGTTGTGAAAATAGTTAAGTGTAGTAACTTGAATTATGAATTAGTGTTGTGAATATGTTTAAGTGTAGTAACTTTAATTATGAATTTGTGTTGTTAAAATAGTTAAGTATAGTAGCTTGAATTATGAAGTAGTGTTGTGAAAATGGTTAAGTTTAGTAACTTGAATAATGAATTAGTGTTGTGAAAATGTTTTAGTGTAGTAACTTTAATTATGAATTAGTGTTGTTAAAATAGTTAAGTATAGTAGCTTGAATTATAAATTAGTGTTGTGAAAATGGTTAAATATAGTAACTTGAATAATGAATTAGTGTTGTGAAAATTTTAAGTGTAGTAACTTGAATTATGAATTAGTGTTGTGAAAATGGTTAAGTATAGTAACTTGAATTATGAATTAGTGTTGTGAAAATGGTTAAGTATAATAACTTTAATTATGAATTAGTTTTGTTAAAATAGTTAAGTATAGTATCTTGAATTATGAAGTAATGTTGTGAAATGGTTAAGTTTAGTAACTTGAATAATGAATTAGTGTTGTGAAAATGTTTAAGTGTAGTACATTTAACTATGAATTTGTGTTGTTAAAATAGTTAAGTATAGTAGTTTGAATTATAAATTAGCGTTGTTAAAATAGTTAAGTATAGTAGCATGAATTATGAATTAGTGTTGTGAAAATGGTTAAGTTTAGTAACATGAATAATAAATTAGTGTTGTGAAAATGTTTAAGTGCAGTAACTTTAATTATGAATTTGTGTTGTTAAAATAGTTAAGTATAGTAGTTTGAATTATGAATTAGTGTTGTTAAAATAGTTAAGTATAGTAACTTTAATTATGAATTAGTGTTGTGAAAATGGTTAAGTATAGTAGTGTCACGACCCGATTTTTCGAGTCATGATGGCGCCTACCGTAACCCACCAATAGGCAAGCCAAACCCTAGCCCGGAGCGACAAGCGACAGGCTAACGGGTGGAATCTCAGGAAACAGAGATGAAGTGGAAGTAACCATACTAATAAACATGCTAGAAATACAAAAAAAACAAAATCAAAATATATATCCATACCAAGACTGGGAAAGAAGAGAACAATATATACAGCTGAGAACCCCTCCCAAGACCTGGTGAAGTCGGTACAAGAGCCACTACTAGACATGTCAAAAAAAAATAATACAGAAACCAAATATATACAACAAGTACTACAGTCTCGAGAGCAAAAGACTATACAATAGAGATGGAGTAGGATCTGCCTCGGACGTCAGTAAGCTCACCCTGCTCCGGAGTAAGTGCTGGAAAGAGAGTCACGTCAAAATCGTCGACTAGTGCCCGGATCTGCATCGGGGAAAAAGATGCAGAAGTGCAGTATGAGTACCGGGGCAACGGGTACTCAGTAGGCATCATCGGCCGACTGAGCTCAATATAATATAAGCAAGCTAAAATGCGAGGGTGCATGCTAGGTCCGGGGTATAAATACTAAGTAAATACACTACTGCCGAGGCGTGTAGATATGCTCAGGAGATAAATAAATACGATACTAAGTAAAGAGTAAATAAATGCATAAGTAAGCACTCAAGTCAAACATAACCTATCTGGGCCCCCATAAACCCGATAGGCACACGAAAGAAAACAATAACCCAGCCTGGCCCCCATAAACCGGCGGGACACACAAGAATAGTAAATGCATAGTCACCAGTGTCTCGAAGCTGTATCAGTATCCAGTAACCAGAATAACCAACAAGGGTGCACCGGGCTTGAACCGACACCAATGGGTAATAACAAGAGGCCAGACACCGGAATCGAACCGGACATAGTGGATAATAACAATAGGCCACATATATCATAACCGCCGGACTCGAACCGGAACTCAGTACCAAAACTCTCCAATCATATCATAACCAGATGCCGGACTCGAACCGGAACTCATAATAATCAGTGGCCGGACTCGAACCGGAACTCATAATAATCAGTAACCATCATGCTGAATCAGTGGCCGGACTTGAACCGGAACTCATAATAATCAGTAACCAAGTGACATAATAGTGCCAGAATCCACACAAATACAAGTAAACGGGGACATACCAGCCCCAAAATAAACTCGAAACATAAGTAAAGGAGCTAACCCACCACGTACTACAAGTCTGGGTATACATTCTAAGTCATGGCAAGGCGGGTCCGCATTCTAAATCAAACTAGCCGACCCGGTCAAATACGGTGCTATTAGAGACTAACAAGGCTAAACAGGTCAAAAGGGCATAAATAGGGTAATTTAATACAAATGGTATCCTAAAAGATCATCTCGGGGATTAACTAAGCCTAATAAGGTTTAAAGCTAACTACACCGACTGTGAAGAGTAGCGGGGCCCACTACGGGGTCCCGGAACCAAGTCTGGGCTAAGGTTCCCCAAACCCCTACTAACAGCGGTACAACATTAACCAACCCTATAAAAGTAATATCTGGCACACCACGAGGATAACAGGCCCGAAACACATCCGCACAAGGCCCTAACCGGCCCAAAAGGCCTAATCATAGCAAGCCAATGCCAATATACAACTACCAGCCCAAACACTAGCATAATAATATGCAAATACTATAAACAAACTCAGTCTAGGTATATGGTAAGCCTAGCCTACCTGGACGCCGCCAAACGCCTGCCAAAGCTTGCTAAATAGGAGTCTTTCCCTTTCGAGAGACCTCCGATTGCTGCCACGCTAGAAAAAATAATAAACTACATGTCAAAACATGAATTTTGATACCCATATTGCATTAGTTCAAAAAAATATCCAAACGGTCCATGTGGGGCCCACTTGCGGAATCGAAAAACCGAAACCGTCACAGCGTCCCAAATCACCCCGTGACCAATAGTCACAACTAACACCGCTCAATTTGAGCTCAATATCTAGCTCAAATATCAACACCAATTCCAACAACCACCGTAACTAAAACTACCGTAAAAATAAGAAAACGTACCGTAGAAATGACGAGAACGAGTCCACGAACTCAAATATACCAACCCCTAACCTTGAATCTCTCTAGAAATGTTTAAAGTTGAGCTTAAAGTGCTAAAAAAATGGTGGAATATATGTAGGTTTTTTTTTTCTTTAAACAAGACAAAATAAGAAAAGGAATTAATACTACACGTACAAAAATAAAAAAAAACACAAAGTCTTGAAGTCAAATACTAATTAGTGTTGCATGCACATGGCTTTATCCATTATTTTTCTCTCCGTATATATATATTCGGATACTGCATAGGCTCGTGGTAAAATAAATATAATATTTTAAATATACCATCATGAATAGAAAATTATTTTGAACAAAACTTCTATAAAATAAAAATATTTAGATTTACTATCTCCGTTTAAAATATAAATAAATTATAGAACTTTTATAAAGTAGTATAGATACATCATCACTAAAGAATTTTATAAATATCATAAATATGTTTGAAAGGTAATTAACTATGTCATTTTATCAAATTCTAATTTAATTTAACATTTTACAACGTGCTCGGTCTAAATAATATTCTCAAACGAACTGCCCGGGAACCGAACTGTCAGTCCCAGCAAGTCATAAATAACTTGGGGCAGTTATAGAAAAGCTCTAAACGCTGAGAACGCACGAAAATGAGGAAAATGACCGGGAAGGTCATTACAATATCCACTACTAAAAGGACTTTCGTCCGCGAAAGTCAAGAATAAGCATATACCTGAAGACGTAAACAAGTAGGGATACTGGGCTCGCATGTCACGTTCAAGTTCCCAAGTAGCCTCCTCAACTGGACGGTGACGCCATTGTACCTTAACCACTGGAATTTCCCGAGAGCGTAACCGTCTGACATCTCTGGCTAAAATGGACACAGGCTCCTCAACAAATGCTAACTTCTCGTCTAACTGAACCGAGTCCCACTGAAGCACATGCGACTCATCTGGGATATATTGTCGCAGCATAGAAACATGAAATACTGGGTGGATAGCTGAAAAGGTCGGAGGTAAGGCCAGTACATATGCTACCTCCCCGATTGTCCGAAGAATCTCAAAGGGTCCAATATACCTGGGGCTAAGCTTGCCCCTCCTACCGAATCGCATCACGCCCTTCATTGGCGATACTCGTAAGAAGACCCTATCACCAACTCTGAATCTCAACGGACGACGTCTACGGTCAGCATAACTTCTCTGTCTACTCTGAGCTGTCCGCAGCCTGTCCTGAATCACCCGAACTCGGTCCAAAGACTCTCGGAGCAAATCTGTGCCACGAGGACTGACCTCCGAAGTTTCGAACCAACCAACTGGAGACCGACACCGTCTGCCATATAAAGCCTCGAACGGAGCCATCTGAATGCTGGAGTGGAAGCTATTATTATACGCGAATTCCGCTAAAGGCAAGAATTGATCCCACTGACCCCCAAAGTCTAACACACAAGCACGGAGCATATCCTCTAACACCTGAATAGTCCGCTCTGATTGCCCGTCGGTCTGAGGATGAAACGCAGTACTGAGGTCCACTTGAGTACCCAACTCCTCCTGGAAAGCCTGCCAGAAACTGGAGGTAAACTGAGACCCTCGGTCTGAGATAATAGACACCGGTACTCCGTGTAGGCGAACTACCTCCTGAATATATACACGAGCTAACTTCTCAGCACTGTAGGAAGTTTGAACAAGAATAAAGTGCGCGGACTTAGTCAACCGATCTACAATAACCCAAATACTATCAAAGCCACGAGAGGTGCGAGGTAACCTACCAACGAAATCCATCGTGATCCGCTCCCACTTCCACTCAGGAATGGGTAACGGCTGAAGGAGACCACCAGGTCTCTGGTGCTCGGCCTTTACCTGCTGACAACAAAGGCATCAAGCTACAAACCCTGCTATGTCTCTCCGCATACCACTCCACCAATAGTGCTGCCTCAAATCCCGATACATCTTAGCTGTCCCAGGGTGAATAGAATATCTGGAACTGTGTGCCTCGTGCAGAATCAACTGAATCAAATCTCCAACCCTCGGGACAAAAATACGACCGTCAAACCTCAGAACACCATCAGAACCCAAGGTAGCTCTCTCAGACTCACCCCTCAATACCTGATCTCGAATGCTACAGAGACCGCTATCCTCAAACTGACGACCCTGAATCTGCTCCAGCAAAGTAGATCTAGCCTCAACACAAGCAACAATCCTCCTGGGGTCAGAAATATCCAATCGAACCATCGAGTTAGCTAAGGACTGAATGTCCAAAGCTAATGGCCGCTGAGAGACTGGAATGAAGGCTAAGCTACCCATACTCACTGTCTTCCGGCTTAAGGCGTCCGCTACCACATTCGCCTTGCCCGGATGATAGAGAATAGAGATATCATAGTCCTTCAGCAACTCAATCCACCTGCGCTGCCTCGAATTAAGATCTCTCTGAGTCATAATATGTTGAAGACTGCGGTGGTCTGTAAAGATCTCACAATGCACACCGTATAGATAATGCCTCCAAATCCGCAGTGCAAATACTACCGCTGCTAATTCCAAGTCATGAGTGGGGTAATTACGTTCGTGCACCTTCAGTTGTCTCGATGCATAAGCAATAACACGACCCCGCTGCATCAGAACACACCCCAAACCGATACCAGACGCATCACAATACACGGTGAAACCCTCGCCCTCAACTGGAAGAGTCAACACAGGGGCAGAAGTAAGTCGATCCTTGAGCTTCAGGAAGCTTGCCTCACAATCCTCGGACCACTGAAATGGAACCTCCTTCCTGGTCAGTCTGGTCATAGGAGATGCAATAGACGAGAAGCCCTCAACAAACCGTCTGTAATAACCTGCCAACCCAACAAAACTGCGAACCTCAGTAGGCGACGTGGGCCTAGCCCAACCTCGAATAGCCTCAATCTTCGCTGGGTCTACCATGATACCTTGTCTGGATACAACATGCCCCATGAAAGCTACAGACTCAAGCCAGAACTCACACTTTGAGAATTTGGCATAAAGCCGATGATCTCTCAAAGTGTGGAGCACAGTCCTCAAATGCTGCTCGTGCTCCTCGCTACTCCTCGAATAAACCAAGATGTCGTCAATAAACACAATGACAAAGGAGTCCAAGTATGGCCTGAATACCCGATTCATCAAATCCATGAAAGCTGCAGGGGCATTAGTCAATCCAAAAGACATCACCAGGAACTCATAATGGCCGTACCGAGTCCTGAAGGCTGTCTTTGGGATGTCCTCAGCCCTAACTCTCAACTGATGATATCCAGATCTCAAATCTATCTTTGAGAACACCGCGGTACCCTGAAGCTGATCAAACAAATCGTCAATACGAGGCATCGGATACTTATTCTTTACTGTCACCTTATTTAGCTGCCTGTAATCAATACACATTCGCATAGACCCATCCTTCTTCTTTACAAAAAGAACTGGACCACCCCAAGGCGACACACTCGGCCTAATAAAACCCTTCCCCAAAAGATCCTTAAGTTGACTACTCAGCTCCCTCAACTCAGCAGGAGCCATACGATACGGAGCCATAGAAATAGGTCGGGTGCCCGGCTCAAGGTCAATAATAAACTCTATATCACGCTCAGGAGGAAGGCCAGGTAGGTCAGTCGGGAATACATCAGGAAACTCACGAACAATAAGGACAGAGTCAAGTGACGGACTCTCAATGCTAGCATCCCGAACATAAGCAAGGAATGAATCACAACCCCTCACCATCAATCTACGAGCCCGAACATATGAAATAATCCCCGTCGGTGTACGGCTAACAGAACCCTGCCACACTACCGGGGGTACACCAGGCATGGCTAAGGTCACGGTCTTGGCAAAGCAATCCAAGACTGCATGATGAAAAGACAACCAGTCCATGCCCAGAATCACATCAAAATCTACCATGGCCAATACAATAAAATCAACCTGAGTCTCAAACTCCTGAATAGTCACCAGACATGATCTATATACCCGATCCACTACTAAAGAATCACCAACGGGGGTAGATACACGTAAGGGCACAGATAATAACTCAGAACATAAACCCAACCGTGGTGCATAATAAGTAGATACATAAGAAAACGTGGATCCGGGATCAAATAATGCAGAAGCTGGCTGACGGCATACGGAAATCGTACCTGTAATCACCGCATCCGAAGCCTCAGCCTCTGGCCTAGCTGGCACGGCATACAACTGACGCTGGCTACCACTAGTCTGAGTACCAACCTGACTACCAGTCCGACCTCCCTGTGCTCCACCTCGAGAACCCTGGGGACCACCCCGACGACCCTGTGCACCACCTCTGCCTACTGGCGGTACAGATCTGATGGGCTGTGCTGTCTGAACTGAAGGCTCAATAGCCCTGCGCTGAGGACACTCACGCGCGAAATGACCGAAAACCCCACAAGTATAACATGCTCCTGGCTCCCTGCTCAGCCTAGAAGATCCAATATGACCACCTCTAGCAGATGAACTGGGTTGACCACGCCCCTGAGGCTGGCTAACAGAACCACTATAGGTGGGCTGACCCCTATCAGATATCTGCAAAGCTGACTGTACGGGCCTACTAGGCTGACCCTGTCGCTGAAAAGACTGCTGCTGCTGATGAGGGTACCTACCCTGAAACTGGAAACCACGACCTCTGAACTGCGAACCACTATGGCTCCCACTGAAACTACCCTGGACACGAGGTCTCTTATCGCTGCCCCCTTGGGCCTCGCGATCCATCTCCTCAATAGAGTATACATGCTCAATAATCTCTGCGAATGACTTCCCTGAAGTCACTAAACTCTGGGTAGCCCTGCGGAGTGGCAATCTCAGTCCCCTGACAAAACATCTAACTCTCTCGTACTCATCAGGCAAAATAGAAGTAGCGTGCCTAGCAAGATCATGAAATCTCGCCTCATACTCGGCGACAGATAATGAACCCTGAGTCAACCTGGAGAACTCATCCCTGAGTCGCTCCCGCATAGTACGGGGCATATACTTTCCCAAGAAAATCTCGGAGAACTGGGTCCAAGTAATCGGTGGAGATCCCACTGGCCTGGAATCAAGATATCCCCTCCACCATCTCCTCGCTGCAGTATCGAACTGATATGCCACGAAATCAACACCACGAGACTGTACCAATCCCAAATTCCTAAGTCTATCCTCGCAGCTGGACAAGAACTCATATGCATCCTCACCCGGAGTACCAGCAAATCTCGGTGGAGCTAATCTCAGGAAGCGACCCAACATCTTCTGCTCCTCAGCAGACATAACTGGCTGATCTATAACTGGCTGTGGAGCTACTGGTACAGGTAAAACCTCAACTCTCGGTGCCACAGCTACAGGCTGCGCCCCAGCACCAACTCCCTGTGCGGCTGGCTGTACTCCCGCAGCAGGCGAACCTCCAACTAATTCCAACAACTGAAGCAATGTACCTCGGAGCAAAGAAGCATCAATAAATCCGGGTGGAGCCTGGGCTGCCCCCTGGCCCACCAGCTGCTGTGGCGGCGGAACATCTGGAACTATAACAGGATCGGGTGACGGATCCCTAGCACGATCTGGTCCTGGGGCTGCTACTCTGCCCTGCCTTCGACCTCTAGGTCGACCTCGACCCCTAACTGGAGCCCTCGCTGCAGGCTCGGGGTCTCGACCCCCGGCTCTCGTATTATGCGTCCTAACCATCTGCGTAAAGAATGAACCAAATAGAGATTAGAAACCAACATAGACACCAACGCACTGAGGCGAATCAAAGAAATAAGATTTACCCTAAACATGCTCGGTAGCCTCCCGAAGATAGGATACGGACGTCTCCGTACCGATCCGCGAGACTCTACTAAACATCGGCTCATGCACCAACAATACCAGTGAAACCTAGGCTCTGATACCAAGCTGTCACGACCCGATTTTTCGAGTCATGATGGCGCCTACCGTAACCCACCAATAGGCAAGCCAAACCCTAGCCCGGAGCGACAAGCGACAGGCTAACGGGTGGAATCTCAGGAAACAGAGATGAAGTGGAAGTAACCATACTAATAAACATGCTAGAAATACAAAAAAAACAAAATCAAAATATATATCCATACCAAGACTGGGAAAGAAGAGAACAATATATACAGCTGAGAACCCCTCCCAAGACCTGGTGAAGTCGGTACAAGAGCCACTACTAGACATGTCAAAAAAAAATAATACAGAAACCAAATATATACAACAAGTACTACAGTCTCGAGAGCAAAAGACTATACAATAGAGATGGAGTAGGATCTGCCTCGGACGTCAGTAAGCTCACCCTGCTCCGGAGTAAGTGCTGGAAAGAGAGTCACGTCAAAATCGTCGACTAGTGCCCGGATCTGCATCGGGGAAAAAGATGCAGAAGTGCAGTATGAGTACCGGGGCAACGGGTACTCAGTAGGCATCATCGGCCGACTGAGCTCAATATAATATAAGCAAGCTAAAATGCGAGGGTGCATGCTAGGTCCGGGGTATAAATACTAAGTAAATACACTACTGCCGAGGCGTGTAGATATGCTCAGGAGATAAATAAATACGATACTAAGTAAAGAGTAAATAAATGCATAAGTAAGCACTCAAGTCAAACATAACCTATCTGGGCCCCCATAAACCCGATAGGCACACGAAAGAAAACAATAACCCAGCCTGGCCCCCATAAACCGGCGGGACACACAAGAATAGTAAATGCATAGTCACCAGTGTCTCGAAGCTGTATCAGTATCCAGTAACCAGAATAACCAACAAGGGTGCACCGGGCTTGAACCGACACCAATGGGTAATAACAAGAGGCCAGACACCGGAATCGAACCGGACATAGTGGATAATAACAATAGGCCACATATATCATAACCGCCGGACTCGAACCGGAACTCAGTACCAAAACTCTCCAATCATATCATAACCAGATGCCGGACTCGAACCGGAACTCATAATAATCAGTGGCCGGACTCGAACCGGAACTCATAATAATCAGTAACCATCATGCTGAATCAGTGGCCGGACTTGAACCGGAACTCATAATAATCAGTAACCAAGTGACATAATAGTGCCAGAATCCACACAAATACAAGTAAACGGGGACATACCAGCCCCAAAATAAACTCGAAACATAAGTAAAGGAGCTAACCCACCACGTACTACAAGTCTGGGTATACATTCTAAGTCATGGCAAGGCGGGTCCGCATTCTAAATCAAACTAGCCGACCCGGTCAAATACGGTGCTATTAGAGACTAACAAGGCTAAACAGGTCAAAAGGGCATAAATAGGGTAATTTAATACAAATGGTATCCTAAAAGATCATCTCGGGGATTAACTAAGCCTAATAAGGTTTAAAGCTAACTACACCGACTGTGAAGAGTAGCGGGGCCCACTACGGGGTCCCGGAACCAAGTCTGGGCCAAGGTTCCCCAAACCCCTACTAACAGCGGTACAACATTAACCAACCCTATAAAAGTAATATCTGGCACACCACGAGGATAACAGGCCCAAAACACATCCGCACAAGGCCCTAACCGGCCCAAAAGGCCTAATCATAGCAAGCCAATGCCAATATACAACTACCAGCCCAAACACTAGCATAATAATATGCAAATACTATAAACAAACTCAGTCTAGGTATATGGTAAGCCTAGCCTACCTGGACGCCGCCAAACGCCTGCCAAAGCTTGCTAAATAGGAGTCTTTCCCTTTCGAGAGACCTCCGATTGCTGCCACGCTAGAAAAAATAATAAACTACATGTCAAAACATGAATTTTGATACCCATATTGCATTAGTTCAAAAAAATATCAAAACGGTCCATGTGGGGCCCACTTGCGGAATCGAAAAACCGAAACCGTCACAGCGTCCCAAATCACCCCGTGACCAATAGTCACAACTAACACCGCTCAATTTGAGCTCAATATCTAGCTCAAATATCAACACCAATTCCAACAACCACCGTAACTAAAACTACCGTAAAAATAAGAAAACGTACCGTAGAAATGACGAGAACGAGTCCACGAACTCAAATATACCAACCCCTAACCTTGAATCTCTCTAGAAATGTTTAAAGTTGAGCTTAAAGTGCTAAAAAAATGGTGGAATATATGTAGGTTTTTTTTTTCTTTAAACAAGACAAAATAAGAAAAGGAATTAATACTACACGTACAAAAATAAAAAAAAACACAAAGTCTTGAAGTCAAATACTAATTAGTGTTGCATGCACATGGCTTTATCCATTATTTTTCTCTCCGTATATATATATTCGGATACTGCATAGGCTCGTGGTAAAATAAATATAATATTTTAAATATACCATCATGAATAGAAAATTATTTTGAACAAAACTTCTATAAAATAAAAATATTTAGATTTACTATCTCCGTTTAAAATATAAATAAATTATAGAACTTTTATAAAGTAGTATAGATACATCATCACTAAAGAATTTTATAAATATCATAAATATGTTTGAAAGGTAATTAACTATGTCATTTTATCAAATTCTAATTTAATTTAACATTTTACAACGTGCTCGGTCTAAATAATATTCTCAAACGAACTGCCCGGGAACCGAACTGTCAGTCCCAGCAAGTCATAAATAACTTGGGGCAGTTATAGAAAAGCTCTAAACGCTGAGAACGCACGAAAATGAGGAAAATGACCGGGAAGGTCATTACAAGTAGCTTGAATTATGAATTAGTGTTGTGAAAATGGTTAAGTTTAGTAACCTGAATAATGAATTAGTGTTGTGAAAATGGTCAAGTGTAGTAACTTTAATTATGAATTAGTGTTGTTAAAATAGTTAAGTATAGTAGCTTCAATTATGAATTAGTGTTGTGAAAATAGTTAAGTATAGTAACTTTAATTATGAATTAGTGTTGTGAAAATGGTTAAGTGTAGTAACTTGATTATTATGAATTAGTGTTGTGAAAATGGTTAAGTGTAGTAACTTTAATTATGAAATAGTGTTGTGAAAATGGTTAAGTATAGTAACTTGAATTATGAATTAGTGTTATGAAAATGGTTAAGTATAGTAACTTGAATTATGAATTCGTCTTGTGAAAATAGTTAAGTATAGTAACTTGAATTATGAATTAGTGTTGTGAAAATGGTTAAGTGTAGTAACTTTAATTATGAATTAGTGTTGTTAAAATAGTTAAGTATAGTAACTTGAATTATGAATTCGTGTTGTGAAAATGGTTAAAGGTAGTAACTTGAATTATGAATTAGTGTTGTGAAAATAGTTAAGTGTAGTAACTTGAATTATGAATTAGTGCTGTGAAAATGTTTAAGTGTAGTAACTTTAATTATGAATTAGTGATGTTAAAATAGTTAAGTATAGTAGCTTTAATTATGAAGTAGTGTTGTGAAAATGGTTAAGTTTAGTAACTTGAATAATGAATTAGTGTTGTGAAAATGTTTTAGTGTGATAACTTTAATTATGAATTTGTGTTGTTAAAATTGTTAAGTATAGTAGCTTGAATTATGAATTAGTGTTGTGAAATGGTTTAGTGTAGTAACTTTAATTATGAATTAGTGTTGTAAAAATGGTTAAGTATAGTAACTTTAATTATGAATTAGTGTTGTTAAAATAGTTAAGTATAGTAGCTTGAATTATGAAGTAGTGTTGTGAAAATGGTTAAGTTTAGTAACCTGAATAATTAATTAGTGTTGTGAAAATGTTTAAGTTTAGTAACTTTAATTATGAATTAGTGTTGTGAAAATGGTTAAGTATAGAAACTTGAATTATGAATTAGCGTTGTGAAAATGGTTAAGTATAGTAACTTGAATTATTAATTAGTCTTGTGAAAATGGTTAAGTGTAGTAACTTGAATTATGAATTAGTGTTGTGAAAATGGTTAAGTGTAGTAACTTGAATTATGAATTAGTGTTGTGAAAATGATTAACTGTAGTAACTTTAATTATGAATATGTGTTATTAAAATAGTTAAGTATAGTAGCTTGAATTATGAAGTAGTGTTGTGAAAATGTTTTAGTGTAGTAACTTTAATTATGAATTTGTGTTGTTAAAATTGTTAAGTATAGTAGCTTGAATTATGAATTAGTGTTGTGAAATGGTTTAGTGTAGTAACTTTAATTATGAATTAGTGTTGTTAAAATAGTTAAGTATAGTATCTTGAATTATGAAGTAGTGTTGTGAAATGGTTAAGTTTAGTAACTTGAATAATGAATTAGTGTTGTGAAAATGTTTAAGTGTAGTACATTTAATTATGAATTTGTGTTGTTAATATAGTTAAGTATAGTAGCTTGAATTATGAATTAGCGTTGTTAAAATAGTTAAGTATAGTAGCTTGAATTATGAATTAGTGTTGTGAAAATGGTTAAGTTTAGTAACCTGAATAATGAATTAGTGTTGTGAAAATGTTTAAGTGTAGTAACTTTAATTATGAATTTGTGTTGTTAAAATAGTTAAGTATAGTAGCTTGAATTATGAATTAGTGTTGTGAAAATAGTTAAGTATAGTAACTTTAATTATGAATTAGTGTTGTTAAAATAGTTAAGTATAGTAGCTTGAATTAAGAAGTAGTGTTGTGAAAATGGTTAAGTTTAGTAACCTGAATAATTAATTAGTGTTGTGAAAATGTTTAAGTTTAGTAACTTTAATTATGAATTAGTGTTGTGAAAATGTTTAAGTATAGTAACTTTAATTATGAATTAGCGTTGTGAAAATGGTTAAGTATAGAAACTTGAATTATGAATTAGTGTTGTTAAAATAGTTAAGTGTAGTAGCTTGAATTATGAATTAGTGTTGTGAAAATAGTTAAGTGTAGTAACTTGAATTATGAATTAGTGTTGTGAAAATGGTTAAGTATAGTAACTTGAATTTTGAATTAGCGTTGTGAAAATGGTTAAGTCTATTTAGTTGAAATGTCAATTATTGAATTGAAAATGGTTAAGTATTGTAACTTGAATTATGAATTAGTGTTGTTAAAATAGTTAAGTATAGTAGCTTGAATTATAAATTAGTGTTGTGAAAATAGTTAAGTGTAGTAACTTGAATTATGAAATAGTGTTGTGAAAATGGTTAAGTATAGTAACTTGAATTATGAATTAGTATTGTGAAAATTGTCAAGTGTAGTAACTTTAATTATGAATTAGTGTTGTTAAAATAGTTAAGTATTGTAGCTTGAATTATAAATTAGTGTTATGAAAATGGTTAAGTGTAGTAATTTGAATTATGAAATAGTGTTGTGAAAATGGTTAAGTATAGTAACTTGAATTATGAATTTGTGTTGTAAAAATGGTCAAGTGTAGTAACTTTAATTATGAATTAGTGTTGTTAAAATAGTTAAGTATAGTAGCTTGAATTATATATTAGTGTTGTGAAAATGGTTAAGTGTAGTAATTTGAATTATGAAATAGTGTTGTGAAAATGGTTAAGTATAGTAACTTGAATTATGAATTAGTGTTGTGAAAATGGTCAAGTGTAGTAACTTTAATTATGAATTAGTGTTGTTAAAATAGTTAAGTATAGTAGCTTGAATTATATATTAGTGTTGTGAAAATGGTTAAGTGTAGTAATTTGAATTATGAAATAGTGTTGTGAAAATGGTTAAGTTTAGTAACCTGAATAATGAATTAGTGTTGTGAAAATGGTCAAGTGTAGTAACTTTAATTATGAATTAGTGTTGTTAAAATAGTTAAGTATAGTAGCTTCAATTATGAATTAGTGTTGTGAAAATAGTTAAGTATAGTAACTTTAATTATGAATTAGTGTTGTGAAAATGGTTAAGTGTAGTAACTTGATTATTATGAATTAGTGTTGTGAAAATGGTTAAGTGTAGTAACTTTAATTATGAAATAGTGTTGTGAAAATGGTTAAGTATAGTAACTTGAATTATGAATTAGTGTTATGAAAATGGTTAAGTATAGTAACTTGAATTATGAATTCGTCTTGTGAAAATGGTTAAGTATAGTAACTTGAATTATGAATTAGTGTTGTGAAAATGGTTAAGTGTAGTAACTTTAATTATGAATTAGTGTTGTTAAAATAGTTAAGTATAGTAACTTGAATTATGAATTCGTGTTGTGAAAATGGTTAAAGGTAGTAACTTGAATTATGAATTAGTGTTGTGAAAATAGTTAAGTGTAGTAACTTGAATTATGAATTAGTGCTGTGAAAATGTTTAAGTGTAGTAACTTTAATTATGAATTAGTGATGTTAAAATAGTTAAGTATAGTAGCTTGAATTATGAAGTAGTGTTGTGAAAATGGTTAAGTTTAGTAACTTGAATAATGAATTAGTGTTGTGAAAATGTTTTAGTGTAGTAACTTTAATTATGAATTTGTGTTGTTAAAATTGTTAAGTATAGTAGCTTGAATTATGAATTAATGTTGTTAAAATAGTTAAATATAGTAGCTTGAATGATAAAGTAGTGTTGTGAAAATGGTGAAGTTTAGTAACTAGAATAATGAATTAGTGTTGTGAAAATGTTTAAGTATAGTAACTTTAATTATGAATTAGTGTTGTGAAAATGGTTAATTATAGTAACTTGAATTATGAATTAGTATTGTTAAAATAGTTAAGTATAGTAGCTTGAATTATAAATTAGTGTTGTGAAAATGGTTAAGTATGGTAACTTGAATTATGAATTCGTGTTGTGAAAATGGTTAAATATAGTAACTTGAATTATGAATTAGTGTTGTGAAAATGGTTAAGCGTAGTAACATGAATTATGAATTAGTGTTGTGAAAATGATTAAGTATAGTAACTTGAATTATGAATTAGTGTTGTGAAAATGGTTAAGTATAGTAACTTGAATTATGAATTAGCGTTGTGAAAATGGTTAAGTCAATTTAGTTGAAATGTGAATTATTGAATTGAAAATGATTAAGTGTATTTAGTTGAAAAGTGAATTATTGACTTGAAAATGTTTAAGTGTATTTAGTTGAAATGTGAATTAGTGACTTGAAAATAGTTAAGTGTAGTAACTTGAATTATGAAATAGTGTTGTGAAAATGATTAAGTGTAGTAACTTGAATTATGAATTAGTGTTGTGAAAATGGTTAAGTATAGTAACTTGAATTATGAATTAGTGTTGTGAAAAATGGTTAAGTATAATAACTTTAATTATGAATTAGTGTTGTTAAAATAGTTAAGTATAGTATCTTGAATTATGAAGTAGTGTTGTGAAATGGTTAAGTTTAGTAACTTGAATAATGAATTAGTGTTGTGAAAATGTTTAAGTGTAGTACATTTAATTATGAATTTGTGTTGTTAATATAGTTAAGTATAGTAGCTTGAATTATGAATTAGCGTTGTTAAAATAGTTAAGTATAGTAGCTTGAATTATGAATTAGTGTTGTGAAAATGGTTAAGTTTAGTAACCTGAATAATGAATTAGTGTTGTGAAAATGGTCAAGTGTAGTAACTTTAATTATGAATTAGTGTTGTTAAAATAGTTAAGTATAGTAGCTTCAATTATGAATTAGTGTTGTGAAAATAGTTAAGTATAGTAACTTTAATTATGAATTAGTGTTGTGAAAATGGTTAAGTGTAGTAACTTGATTATTATGAATTAGTGTTGTGAAAATGGTTAAGTGTAGTAACTTTAATTATGAAATAGTGTTGTGAAAATGGTTAAGTATAGTAACTTGAATTATGAATTAGTGTTATGAAAATGGTTAAGTATAGTAACTTGAATTATGAATTCGTCTTGTGAAAATGGTTAAGTATAGTAACTTGAATTATGAATTAGTGTTGTGAAAATGGTTAAGTGTAGTAACTTTAATTATGAATTAGTGTTGTTAAAATAGTTAAGTATAGTAACTTGAATTATGAATTCGTGTTGTGAAAATGGTTAAAGGTAGTAACTTGAATTATGAATTAGTGTTGTGAAAATAGTTAAGTGTAGTAACTTGAATTATGAATTAGTGCTGTGAAAATGTTTAAGTGTAGTAACTTTAATTATGAATTAGTGATGTTAAAATAGTTAAGTATAGTAGCTTGAATTATGAATTAGTGTTGTGAAAATGGTTAAGTTTAGTAACCTGAATAATGAATTAGTGTTGTGAAAATGGTCAAGTGTAGTAACTTTAATTATGAATTAGTGTTGTTAAAATAGTTAAGTATAGTAGCTTCAATTATGAATTAGTGTTGTGAAAATAGTTAAGTATAGTAACTTTAATTATGAATTAGTGTTGTGAAAATGGTTAAGTGTAGTAACTTGATTATTATGAATTAGTGTTGTGAAAATGGTTAAGTGTATTAACTTTAATTATGAAATAGTGTTGTGAAAATGGTTAAGTATAGTAACTTGAATTATGAATTAGTGTTATGAAAATGGTTAAGTATAGTAACTTGAATTATGAATTCGTCTTGTGAAAATGGTTAAGTATAGTAACTTTAATTATGAATTAGTGTTGTTAAAATAGTTAAGTATAGTAACTTGAATTATGAATTCGTGTTGTGAAAATGGTTAAAGGTAGTAACTTGAATTATGAATTAGCGTTGTGAAAATGGTTAAGTCAATTTAGTTGAAATGTGAATTATTGAATTGAAAATGATTAAGTGTATTTAGTTGAAAAGTGAATTATTGACTTGAAAATGTTTAAGTGTATTTAGTTGAAATGTGAATTAGTGACTTGAAAATAGTTAAGTGTAGTAACTTGAATTATGAAATAGTGTTGTGAAAATGATTAAGTGTAGTAACTTGAATTATGAATTAGTGTTGTGAAAATGGTTAAGTATAGTAACTTGAATTATGAATTAGTGTTGTGAAAAATGGTTAAGTATAATAACTTTAATTATGAATTAGTGTTGTTAAAATAGTTAAGTATAGTATCTTGAATTATGAAGTAGTGTTGTGAAATGGTTAAGTTTAGTAACTTGAATAATGAATTAGTGTTGTGAAAATGTTTAAGTGTAGTACATTTAATTATGAATTTGTGTTGTTAATATAGTTAAGTATAGTAGCTTGAATTATGAATTAGCGTTGTTAAAATAGTTAAGTATAGTAGCTTGAATTATGAATTAGTGTTGTGAAAATGGTTAAGTTTAGTAACCTGAATAATGAATTAGTGTTGTGAAAATGGTCAAGTGTAGTAACTTTAATTATGAATTAGTGTTGTTAAAATAGTTAAGTATAGTAGCTTCAATTATGAATTAGTGTTGTGAAAATAGTTAAGTATAGTAACTTTAATTATGAATTAGTGTTGTGAAAATGGTTAAGTGTAGTAACTTGATTATTATGAATTAGTGTTGTGAAAATGGTTAAGTGTAGTAACTTTAATTATGAAATAGTGTTGTGAAAATGGTTAAGTATAGTAACTTGAATTATGAATTAGTGTTATGAAAATGGTTAAGTATAGTAACTTGAATTATGAATTCGTCTTGTGAAAATGGTTAAGTATAGTAACTTGAATTATGAATTAGTGTTGTGAAAATGGTTAAGTGTAGTAACTTTAATTATGAATTAGTGTTGTTAAAATAGTTAAGTATAGTAACTTGAATTATGAATTCGTGTTGTGAAAATGGTTAAAGGTAGTAACTTGAATTATGAATTAGTGTTGTGAAAATAGTTAAGTGTAGTAACTTGAATTATGAATTAGTGCTGTGAAAATGTTTAAGTGTAGTAACTTTAATTATGAATTAGTGATGTTAAAATAGTTAAGTATAGTAGCTTGAATTATGAATTAGTGTTGTGAAAATGGTTAAGTTTAGTAACCTGAATAATGAATTAGTGTTGTGAAAATGGTCAAGTGTAGTAACTTTAATTATGAATTAGTGTTGTTAAAATAGTTAAGTATAGTAGCTTCAATTATGAATTAGTGTTGTGAAAATAGTTAAGTATAGTAACTTTAATTATGAATTAGTGTTGTGAAAATGGTTAAGTGTAGTAACTTGATTATTATGAATTAGTGTTGTGAAAATGGTTAAGTGTATTAACTTTAATTATGAAATAGTGTTGTGAAAATGGTTAAGTATAGTAACTTGAATTATGAATTAGTGTTATGAAAATGGTTAAGTATAGTAACTTGAATTATGAATTCGTCTTGTGAAAATGGTTAAGTATAGTAACTTTAATTATGAATTAGTGTTGTTAAAATAGTTAAGTATAGTAACTTGAATTATGAATTCGTGTTGTGAAAATGGTTAAAGGTAGTAACTTGAATTATGAATTAGTGTTGTGAAAATAGTTAAGTGTAGTAACTTGAATTATGAATTAGTGCTGTGAAAATGTTTAAGTGTAGTAACTTTAATTATGAATTAGTGATGTTAAAATAGTTAAGTATAGTAGCTTGAATTATGAAGTAGTGTTGTGAAAATGGTTAAGTTTAGTAACTTGAATAATGAATTAGTGTTGTAAAAATGTTTTAGTGTAGTAACTTTAATTATGAATTTGTGTTGTTAAAATTGTTAAGTATAGTAGCTTGAATTATGAATTAGTGTTGTGAAATGGTTTAGTGTAGTAGCTTTAATTATGAATTAGTGTTGTAAAAATGGTTAAGTATAGTAACTTTAATTATGAATTAGTGTTGTTAAAATAGTTAAGTATAGTAGCTTGAATTATGAAGTAGTGTTGTGAAAATGGTTAAGTTTAGTAACCTGAATAATTAATTAGTGTTGTGAAAATGTTTAAGTTTAGTAACTTTAATTATGAATTAGTGTTGTGAAAATGGTTAAGTATAGAAACTTGAATTATGAATTAGCGTTGTGAAAATGGTTAAGTATAGTAACTTGAATTATTAATTAGTCTTGTGAAAATGGTTAAGTGTAGTAACTTGAATTATGAATTAGTGTTGTGAAAATGGTTAAGTGTAGTAACTTGAATTATGAATTAGTGTTGTGAAAATGATTAAGTGTAGTAACTTTAATTATGAATATGTGTTATTAAAATAGTTAAGTATAGTAGCTCGAATTATGAATTAGTGTTGTGAAAATGGTTAAGTATAGTAACTTGAATTTTGAATTAGCGTTGTGAAAATGGTTAAGTCTATTTAGTTGAAATGTGAATTATTGAATTGAAAATGGTTAAGTATTGTAACTTGAATTATGAATTAGTGTTGTTAAAATAGTTAAGTATAGTAGCTTGAATTATGAATTAGTGTTGTGAAAATAGTTAAGTGTAGTAACTTGAATTATGAAATAGTGTTGTGAAAATGGTTAAGTATAGTAACTTGAATTATGAATTAGTGTTGTGAAAATGGTCAAGTGTAGTAACTTTAATTATGAATTAGTGTTGTTAAAATAGTTAAGTATAGTAGCTTGAATTATATATTAGTGTTGTGAAAATGGTTAAGTGTAGTAATTTGAATTATGAAATAGTGTTGTGAAAAATGGTTACGTGTAGTAACTTGAATTATGAAATAGTGTTGTGAAAATGGTTAAGTATAGTAACTTGAATTATGAATTAGTGTTGTGAAAATGGTCAAGTGTAGTAACTTTAATTATGAATTAGTGTTGTTAAAATAGTTAAGTATAATAGCTTGAATTATGAATTAGTGTTGTGAAAATTGTTAAGTATAGTAACTTGAATTATGAAATAGTGTTTTGAAAATGGTTAAGTATAGTAGCTTGAATTATATATTAGTGTTGTGAAAATGGTTAAGTGTAGTAATTTGAATTATGAAATAGTGTTGTGAAAATGGTTAAGTATAGTAACTTAAATTATGAATTAGTGTTGTGAAAATGGTCAAGTGTAGTAATTTTAATTATGAATTAGTGTTGTTAAAATAGTTAAGTATAGTAACTTGAATTATAAATTAGTGTTGTGAAAATGGTTAAGTATAGTAACTTGAATAATGAATTAGTGTTGTGAAAATTTTAAGTGTAGTAACTTTAATTATGAATTAGTGATGTTAAAATAGTTAAGTATAGTAGCTTGAATTATGAAGTAGAGTTGTGAAAATGTTTTAGTGTAGTAACTTTAATTATGAATTTGTGTTGTTAAAATTGTTAAGTATAGTAGCTTGAATTATGAATTAGTGTTGTGAAATGGTTTAGTGTAGTAACTTTAATTATGAATTAGTGTTGTAAAAATGGTTAAGTATAGTAACTTTAATTATGAATTAGTGTTGTTAAAATAGTTAAGTATAGTAGCTTGAATTATGAAGTAGTGTTGTGAAAATGGTTAAGTTTAGTAACCTGAATAATTAATTAGTGTTGTGAAAATGTTTAAGTTTAGTAACTTTAATTATGAATTAGTGTTGTGAAAATGATTAAGTATAGTAACTTTAATTATGAATTAGCGTTGTGAAAATGGTTAAGTATAGTAACTTGAATTATGAATTAGCGTTGTGAAAATGGTTAAGTATAGTAAATTGAATTATGAATTAGTCTTGTGAAAATGGTTAAGTGTAGTAACTTGAATTATGAATTAGTGTTGTGAAAATGGTTAAGTGTAGTAATTTGAATTATGAATTAGTGTTGTGAAAATGATTAAGTGTAGTAACTTTAATTATGAATATGTGTTATTAAAATAGTTAAGTATAGTAGCTTGAATTATGAATTAGTGTTGTGAAAATGGTTAAGTATAGTAACTTGAATTTTGAATTAGCGTTGTGAAAATGGTTAAGTCTATTTAGTTGAAATGTGAATTATTGAATTGAAAATGGTTAAGTGTATTTAGTTGAAATGTGAATTATTGACTTGAAAATGTTTAAGTGTATTTAGTTGAAATGTGAATTAGTGACTTGAAAATAGTTATGTGTAGTAACTTGAATTATGAAATAGTGTTGTGAAAATGGTTAAGTATAGTAACTTTAGTTATGAATTAGTGTTGTTAAAATAGTTTAGTATAGTAACTTGAATTATGAATTCGTGTTGTGAAAATGGTTAAAGGTAGTAACTTGAATTATGAATTAGCGTTGTGAAAATGGTTAAGTCAATTTAGTTGAAATGTGAATTATTGAATTGAAAATGATTAAGTGTATTTAGTTGAAAAGTGAATTATTGACTTGAAAATGTTTAAGTGTATTTAGTTGAAATGTGAATTAGTGACTTGAAAATAGTTAAGTGTAGTAACTTGAATTATGAAATAGTGTTGTGAAAATGATTAAGTGTAGTAACTTGAATTATGAATTAGTGTTGTGAAAATGGTTAAGTATAGTAACTTGAATTATGAATTAGTGTTGTGAAAAATGGTTAAGTATAATAACTTTAATTATGAATTAGTGTTGTTAAAATAGTTAAGTATAGTATCTTGAATTATGAAGTAGTGTTGTGAAATGGTTAAGTTTAGTAACTTGAATAATGAATTAGTGTTGTGAAAATGTTTAAGTGTAGTACATTTAATTATGAATTTGTGTTGTTAATATAGTTAAGTATAGTAGCTTGAATTATGAATTAGCGTTGTTAAAATAGTTAAGTATAGTAGCTTGAATTATGAATTAGTGTTGTGAAAATGGTTAAGTTTAGTAACCTGAATAATGAATTAGTGTTGTGAAAATGGTCAAGTGTAGTAACTTTAATTATGAATTAGTGTTGTTAAAATAGTTAAGTATAGTAGCTTCAATTATGAATTAGTGTTGTGAAAATAGTTAAGTATAGTAACTTTAATTATGAATTAGTGTTGTGAAAATGGTTAAGTGTAGTAACTTGATTATTATGAATTAGTGTTGTGAAAATGGTTAAGTGTAGTAACTTTAATTATGAAATAGTGTTGTGAAAATGGTTAAGTATAGTAACTTGAATTATGAATTAGTGTTATGAAAATGGTTAAGTATAGTAACTTGAATTATGAATTCGTCTTGTGAAAATGGTTAAGTATAGTAACTTGAATTATGAATTAGTGTTGTGAAAATGGTTAAGTGTAGTAACTTTAATTATGAATTAGTGTTGTTAAAATAGTTAAGTATAGTAACTTGAATTATGAATTCGTGTTGTGAAAATGGTTAAAGGTAGTAACTTGAATTATGAATTAGTGTTGTGAAAATAGTTAAGTGTAGTAACTTGAATTATGAATTAGTGCTGTGAAAATGTTTAAGTGTAGTAACTTTAATTATGAATTAGTGATGTTAAAATAGTTAAGTATAGTAGCTTGAATTATGAATTAGTGTTGTGAAAATGGTTAAGTTTAGTAACCTGAATAATGAATTAGTGTTGTGAAAATGGTCAAGTGTAGTAACTTTAATTATGAATTAGTGTTGTTAAAATAGTTAAGTATAGTAGCTTCAATTATGAATTAGTGTTGTGAAAATAGTTAAGTATAGTAACTTTAATTATGAATTAGTGTTGTGAAAATGGTTAAGTGTAGTAACTTGATTATTATGAATTAGTGTTGTGAAAATGGTTAAGTGTATTAACTTTAATTATGAAATAGTGTTGTGAAAATGGTTAAGTATAGTAACTTGAATTATGAATTAGTGTTATGAAAATGGTTAAGTATAGTAACTTGAATTATGAATTCGTCTTGTGAAAATGGTTAAGTATAGTAACTTTAATTATGAATTAGTGTTGTTAAAATAGTTAAGTATAGTAACTTGAATTATGAATTCGTGTTGTGAAAATGGTTAAAGGTAGTAACTTGAATTATGAATTAGTGTTGTGAAAATAGTTAAGTGTAGTAACTTGAATTATGAATTAGTGCTGTGAAAATGTTTAAGTGTAGTAACTTTAATTATGAATTAGTGATGTTAAAATAGTTAAGTATAGTAGCTTGAATTATGAAGTAGTGTTGTGAAAATGGTTAAGTTTAGTAACTTGAATAATGAATTAGTGTTGTAAAAATGTTTTAGTGTAGTAACTTTAATTATGAATTTGTGTTGTTAAAATTGTTAAGTATAGTAGCTTGAATTATGAATTAGTGTTGTGAAATGGTTTAGTGTAGTAGCTTTAATTATGAATTAGTGTTGTAAAAATGGTTAAGTATAGTAACTTTAATTATGAATTAGTGTTGTTAAAATAGTTAAGTATAGTAGCTTGAATTATGAAGTAGTGTTGTGAAAATGGTTAAGTTTAGTAACCTGAATAATTAATTAGTGTTGTGAAAATGTTTAAGTTTAGTAACTTTAATTATGAATTAGTGTTGTGAAAATGGTTAAGTATAGAAACTTGAATTATGAATTAGCGTTGTGAAAATGGTTAAGTATAGTAACTTGAATTATTAATTAGTCTTGTGAAAATGGTTAAGTGTAGTAACTTGAATTATGAATTAGTGTTGTGAAAATGGTTAAGTGTAGTAACTTGAATTATGAATTAGTGTTGTGAAAATGATTAAGTGTAGTAACTTTAATTATGAATATGTGTTATTAAAATAGTTAAGTATAGTAGCTCGAATTATGAATTAGTGTTGTGAAAATGGTTAAGTATAGTAACTTGAATTTTGAATTAGCGTTGTGAAAATGGTTAAGTCTATTTAGTTGAAATGTGAATTATTGAATTGAAAATGGTTAAGTATTGTAACTTGAATTATGAATTAGTGTTGTTAAAATAGTTAAGTATAGTAGCTTGAATTATGAATTAGTGTTGTGAAAATAGTTAAGTGTAGTAACTTGAATTATGAAATAGTGTTGTGAAAATGGTTAAGTATAGTAACTTGAATTATGAATTAGTGTTGTGAAAATGGTCAAGTGTAGTAACTTTAATTATGAATTAGTGTTGTTAAAATAGTTAAGTATAGTAGCTTGAATTATATATTAGTGTTGTGAAAATGGTTAAGTGTAGTAATTTGAATTATGAAATAGTGTTGTGAAAAATGGTTACGTGTAGTAACTTGAATTATGAAATAGTGTTGTGAAAATGGTTAAGTATAGTAACTTGAATTATGAATTAGTGTTGTGAAAATGGTCAAGTGTAGTAACTTTAATTATGAATTAGTGTTGTTAAAATAGTTAAGTATAATAGCTTGAATTATGAATTAGTGTTGTGAAAATTGTTAAGTATAGTAACTTGAATTATGAAATAGTGTTTTGAAAATGGTTAAGTATAGTAGCTTGAATTATATATTAGTGTTGTGAAAATGGTTAAGTGTAGTAATTTGAATTATGAAATAGTGTTGTGAAAATGGTTAAGTATAGTAACTTAAATTATGAATTAGTGTTGTGAAAATGGTCAAGTGTAGTAATTTTAATTATGAATTAGTGTTGTTAAAATAGTTAAGTATAGTAACTTGAATTATAAATTAGTGTTGTGAAAATGGTTAAGTATAGTAACTTGAATAATGAATTAGTGTTGTGAAAATTTTAAGTGTAGTAACTTTAATTATGAATTAGTGATGTTAAAATAGTTAAGTATAGTAGCTTGAATTATGAAGTAGAGTTGTGAAAATGTTTTAGTGTAGTAACTTTAATTATGAATTTGTGTTGTTAAAATTGTTAAGTATAGTAGCTTGAATTATGAATTAGTGTTGTGAAATGGTTTAGTGTAGTAACTTTAATTATGAATTAGTGTTGTAAAAATGGTTAAGTATAGTAACTTTAATTATGAATTAGTGTTGTTAAAATAGTTAAGTATAGTAGCTTGAATTATGAAGTAGTGTTGTGAAAATGGTTAAGTTTAGTAACCTGAATAATTAATTAGTGTTGTGAAAATGTTTAAGTTTAGTAACTTTAATTATGAATTAGTGTTGTGAAAATGATTAAGTATAGTAACTTTAATTATGAATTAGCGTTGTGAAAATGGTTAAGTATAGTAACTTGAATTATGAATTAGCGTTGTGAAAATGGTTAAGTATAGTAAATTGAATTATGAATTAGTCTTGTGAAAATGGTTAAGTGTAGTAACTTGAATTATGAATTAGTGTTGTGAAAATGGTTAAGTGTAGTAATTTGAATTATGAATTAGTGTTGTGAAAATGATTAAGTGTAGTAACTTTAATTATGAATATGTGTTATTAAAATAGTTAAGTATAGTAGCTTGAATTATGAATTAGTGTTGTGAAAATGGTTAAGTATAGTAACTTGAATTTTGAATTAGCGTTGTGAAAATGGTTAAGTCTATTTAGTTGAAATGTGAATTATTGAATTGAAAATGGTTAAGTGTATTTAGTTGAAATGTGAATTATTGACTTGAAAATGTTTAAGTGTATTTAGTTGAAATGTGAATTAGTGACTTGAAAATAGTTATGTGTAGTAACTTGAATTATGAAATAGTGTTGTGAAAATGGTTAAGTATAGTAACTTTAGTTATGAATTAGTGTTGTTAAAATAGTTTAGTATAGTAGCTTGAATTATGAAGTAGTGTTGTGAAAATGGTTAAGTTTAGTAACTTGAATAATGAATTAGTGTTGTGAAAATGTTTAAGTGTAGTAACTTTAATTATGAATTTGTGTTGTGAAAATGGTTAAGTATAGTAACTTGAATTATGAATTTGTGTTGTGAAAATGGTCAAGTGTAGTAACTTTAATTATGAATTAGTGTTGTTAAAATAGTTAAGTATAGTAGCTTGAATTATATATTAGTGTTGTGAAAATGGTTAAGTGTAGTAATTTGAATTATGAAATAGTGTTGTGAAAATGGTTAAGTATAGTAACTTGAATTATGAATTAGTGTTGTGAAAATGGTCAAGTGTAGTAACTTTAATTATGAATTAGTGTTGTTAAAATAGTTAAGTATAGTAGCTTGAATTATAAATTAGTGTTGTGAAAATGGTTAAGTATAGTAACTTGAATAATGAATTAGTGTTGTGAAAATTTTAAGTGTAGTAACTTGAATTATGAATTAGTGTTGTGAAAATGGTTAAGTATAGTAACTTGAATTATGAATTAGTGTTGTGAAATTGGTTAAGTATAATAACTTTAATTATGAATTAGTGTTGTTAAAATAGTTAAGTATAGTATCTTGAATTATGAAGTAATGTTGTGAAATGGTTAAGTTTAGTAACTTGAATAATGAATTAGTGTTGTGAAAATGTTTAAGTGTAGTACATTTAATTATGAATTTGTGTTGTTAAAATAGTTAAGTATAGTAGTTTGAATTATTAATTAGTGTTGTGAAAATAGTTAAGTATAGTAACTTTAATTATGAATTAGTGTTGTGAAAATGGTTAAGTGTAGTAACTTGATTATTATGAATTAGTGTTGTGAAAATTGTTAAGTGTAGTAACTTTAATTATGAAATAGTGTTGTGAAAATGGTTAAGTATAGTAACTTGAATTATGAATTAGTGTTGTGAAAATGGTCAAGTGTAGTAACTTTAATTATGAATTAGTGTTGTTAAAATAGTTAAGTATAGTAGCTTGAATTATAAATTAGTGTTGTGAAAATAGTTAAGTATAGTAACTTTAATTATGAATTAGTGTTGTGAAAATGGTTAAGTGTAGTAACTTGATTATTATGAATTAGTGTTGTGAAAATGGTTAAGTGTAGTAACTTTAATTATGAAATAGTGTTGTGAAAATGGTTAAGTATAGTAACTTGAATTATGAATTAGTGTTGTGAAAATGGTCAAGTGTAGTAACTTTAATTATGAATTAGTGTTGTTAAAATAGTTAAGTATAGTAGCTTGAATTATAAATTAGTGTTGTGAAAATGGTTAAGTATAGTAACTTGAATTATGAATTAGTGTTGTGAAAATGGTTAAGTGTAGTAACTTTAATTATGAATTAGTGTTGTTAAAATAGTTAAGTATAGTAACTTGAATTATGAATTCGTGTTGTGAAAATGGTTAAAGGTAGTAACTTGAATTATGAATTAGTGTTGTGAAAATAGTTAAGTGTAGTAACTTGAATTATGAATTAGTGCTGTGAAAATGATTAAGTGTTGTAACTTTAATTATGAATTAGTGATGTTAAAAGAGTTAAGTATAGTAGCTTGAATTATGAAGTAGTGTTGTGAAAATGGTTAAGTTTAGTAACTTGAATAATGAATTAGTGTTGTGAAAATGTTTTAGTGTAGTAACTTTAATTATGAATTTGTGTTGTTAAAATTGTTAAGTATAGTAGCTTGAATTATGAATTAGTGTTGTGAAATGGTTTAGTGTAGTAGCTTTAATTATGAATTAGTGTTGTAAAAATGGTTAAGTATAGTAACTTTAATTATGAATTAGTGTTGTTAAAATAGTTAAGTATAGTAGCTTGAATTATGAAGTAGTGTTGTGAAAATGGTTAAGTTTAGTAACCTGAATAATTAATTAGTGTTGTGAAAATGTTTAAGTTTAGTAACTTTAATTATGAATTAGTGTTGTGAAAATGGTTAAGTATAGAAACTTGAATTATGAATTAGCGTTGTGAAAATGGTTAAGTATAGTAACTTGAATTATTAATTAGTCTTGTGAAAATGGTTAAGTGTAGTAACTTGAATTATGAATTAGTGTTGTGAAAATGGTTAAGTGTAGTAACTTGAATTATGAATTAGTGTTGTGAAAATGATTAAGTGTAGTAACTTTAATTATGAATATGTGTTATTAAAATAGTTAAGTATAGTAGCTTGAATTATGAATTAGTGTTGTGAAAATGGTTAAGTATAGTAACTTGAATTTTGAATTAGCGTTGTGAAAATGGTTAAGTCTATTTAGTTGAAATGTGAATTATTGAATTGAAAATGGTTAAGTATTGTAACTTGAATTATGAATTAGTGTTGTTAAAATAGTTAAGTATAGTAGCTTGAATTATGAATTAGTGTTGTGAAAATAGTTAAGTGTAGTAACTTGAATTATGAAATAGTGTTGTGAAAATGGTTAAGTATAGTAACTTGAATTATGAATTAGTGTTGTGAAAATGGTCAAGTGTAGTAACTTTAATTATGAATTAGTGTTGTTAAAATAGTTAAGTATAGTAGCTTGAATTATATATTAGTGTTGTGAAAATGGTTAAGTGCAGTAATTTGAATTATGAAATAGTGTTGTGAAAATGGTTAAGTGTAGTAACTTGAATTATGAAATAGTGTTGTGAAAATGGTTAACTATAGTAACTTGAATTATGAATTAGTGTTGTGAAAATGGTCAAGTGTAGTAACTTTAATTATGAATTAGTGTTGTTAAAATAGTTAAGTATAGTAGCTTGAATTATATATTAGTGTTGTGAAAATGGTTAAGTGTAGTAATTTGAATTATGAAATAGTGTTGTGAAAATGGTTAAGTATAGTAATTTGAATTATGAATTAGTGTTGTGAAAATGGTCAAGTGTAGTAATTTTAATTATGAATTAGTGTTGTTAAAATAGTTAAGTATAGTAACTTGAAATATAAATTAGTGTTGTGAAAATGGTTAAGTATAGTAACTTGAATAATGAATTAGTGTTGTGAAAATTTTAAGTGTAGTAACTTTAATTATGAATTAGTGTTGTTAAAATAGTTAAGTATAGTAGCTTGAATTATGAAGTAGTGTTGTGAAAATGTTTTAGTGTAGTAACTTTAATTATGAATTTGTGTTGTTAAAATTGTTAAGTATAGTAGCTTGAATTATGAATTAGTGTTGTGAAATGGTTTAGTGTAGTAACTTTAATTATGAATTAGTGTTGTAAAAATGGTTAAGTATAGTAACTTTAATTATGAATTAGTGTTGTTAAAATAGTTAAGTATAGTAGCTTGAATTATGAAGTAGTGTTGTGAAAATGGTTAAGTTTAGTAACCTGAATAATTAATTAGTGTTGTGAAAATGTTTAAGTTTAGTAACTTTAATTATGAATTAGTGTTGTGAAAATGATTAAGTATAGTAACTTTAATTATGAATTAACGTTGTGAAAATGGTTAAGTATAGTAACTTGAATTATGAATTAGCGTTGTGAAAATGGTTAAGTATAGTAAATTGAATTATGAATTAGTCTTGTGAAAATGGTTAAGTGTAGTAACTTGAATTATGAATTAGTGTTGTGAAAATGGTTAAGTGTAGTAATTTGAATTATGAATTAGTGTTGTGAAAATGATTAAGTGTAGTAACTTTAATTATGAATATGTGTTATTAAAATAGTTAAGTATAGTAGCTTGAATTATGAATTAGTGTTGTGAAAATGGTTAAGTATAGTAACTTGAATTTTGAATTAGCGTTGTGAAAATGGTTAAGTTTATTTAGTTGAAATGTGAATTATTGAATTGAAAATGGTTAAGTGTATTTAGTTGAAATGTGAATTATTGACTTGAAAATGTTTAAGTGTATTTAGTTGAAATGTGAATTAGTGACTTGAAAATAGTTAAGTGTAGTAACTTGAATTATGAAATAGTGTTGTGAAAATGGTTAAGTATAGTAACTTGAATTATGAATTAGTGTTGTGAAAATGGTCAAGTGTAGTAACTTTAATTATGAATTAGTGTTGTTAAAATAGTTAAGTATAGTAGCTTGAATTATAAATTAGTGTTGTGAAAATGGTTAAGTGTAGTAATTTGAATTATGAAATAGTGTTGTGAAAATGGTTAAGTATAGTAACTTGAATTATGAATTTGTGTTGTGAAAATGGTCAAGTGTAGTAACTTTAATTATGAATTAGTGTTGTTAAAATAGTTAAGTATAGTAGCTTGAATTATATATTAGTGTTGTGAAAATGGTTAAGTGTAGTAATTTGAATTATGAAATAGTGTTGTGAAAATGGTTAAGTATAGTAACTTGAATTATGAATTAGTGTTGTGAAAATGGTCAAGTGTAGTAACTTTAATTATGAATTAGTGTTGTTAAAATAGTTAAGTATAGTAGCTTGAATTATAAATTAGTGTTGTGAAAATGGTTAAGTATAGTAACTTGAATAATGAATTAGTGTTGTGAAAATTTTAAGTGTAGTAACTTGAATTATGAATTAGTGTTGTGAAAATGGTTAAGTATAGTAACTTGAATTATGAATTAGTGTTGTGAAATTGGTTAAGTATAATAACTTTAATTATGAATTAGTGTTGTTAAAATAGTTAAGTATAGTATCTTGAATTATGAAGTAATGTTGTGAAATGGTTAAGTTTAGTAACTTGAATAATGAATTTGTGTTGTTAAAATAGTTAAGTATAGTAGTTTGAATTATGAATTAGTGTTGTTAAAATAGTTAAGTATAGTAACTTTAATTATGAATTAGTGTTGTGAAAATGGTTAAGTATAGTAGCTTGAATTATGAATTAGTGTTGTGAAAATGGTTAAGTTTAGTAACCTGAATAATGAATTAGTGTTGTGAAAATGGTCAAGTGTAGTAACTTTAATTATGAATTAGTGTTGTTAAAATAGTTAAGTATAGTAGCTTCAATTATGAATTAGTGTTGTGAAAATAGTTAAGTATAGTAACTTTAATTATGAATTAGTGTTGTGAAAATGGTTAAGTGTAGTAACTTGATTATTATGAATTAGTGTTGTGAAAATGGTTAAGTGTAGTAACTTTAATTATGAAATAGTGTTGTGAAAATGGTTAAGTATAGTAACTTGAATTATGAATTAGTGTTATGAAAATGGTTAAGTATAGTAACTTGAATTATGAATTCGTCTTGTGAAAATGGTTAAGTATAGTAACTTGAATTATGAATTAGTGTTGTGAAAATGGTTAAGTGTAGTAACTTTAATTATGAATTAGTGTTGTTAAAATAGTTAAGTATAGTAACTTGAATTATGAATTCGTGTTGTGAAAATGGTTAAAGGTAGTAACTTGAATTATGAATTAGTGTTGTGAAAATAGTTAAGTGTAGTAACTTGAATTATGAATTAGTGCTGTGAAAATGTTTAAGTGTAGTAACTTTAATTATGAATTAGTGATGTTAAAATAGTTAAGTATAGTAGCTTGAATTATGAAGTAGTGTTGTGAAAATGGTTAAGTTTAGTAACTTGAATAATGAATTAGTGTTGTGAAAATGTTTTAGTGTAGTAACTTTAATTATGAATTTGTGTTGTTAAAATTGTTAAGTATAGTAGCTTGAATTATGAATTAGTGTTGTGAAATGGTTTAGTGTAGTAACTTTAATTATGAATTAGTGTTGTAAAAATGGTTAAGTATAGTAACTTTAATTATGAATTAGTGTTGTTAAAATAGTTAAGTATAGTAGCTTGAATTATGAAGTAGTGTTGTGAAAATGGTTAAGTTTAGTAACCTGAATAATTAATTAGTGTTGTGAAAATGTTTTAGTGTAGTAACTTTAATTATGAATTTGTGTTGTTAAAATTGTTAAGTATAGTAGCTTGAATTATGAATTAGTGTTGTGAAATGGTTTAGTGTAGTAACTTTAATTATTAATTAGTCTTGTGAAAATGGTTAAGTATAGTAACTTTAATTATGAATTAGTGTTGTTAAAATAGTTAAGTATAGTAGCTTGAATTATGAAGTAGTGTTGTGAAAATGGTTAAGTTTAGTAACCTGAATAATTAATTAGTGTTGTGAAAATGTTTAAGTTTAGTAACTTTAATTATGAATTAGTGTTGTGAAAATGGTTAAGTATAGAAACTTGAATTATGAATTAGTGTTGTGAAAATGGTTAAGTATAGTAACTTGAATTATTAATTAGTCTTGTGAAAATGGTTAAGTGTAGTAACTTAAATTATGAATTAGTGTTGTGAAAATGGTTAAGTGTAGTAACTTGAATTATGAATTAGTGTTGTGAAAATGATTAAGTGTAGTAACTTTAATTATGAATATGTGTTATTAAAATAGTTAAGTATAGTAGCTTGAATTATGAATTAGTGTTGTGAAAATGGTTAAGTATAGTAACTTGAATTTTGAATTAGCGTTGTGAAAATGGTTAAGTCTATTTAGTTGAAATGTGAATTATTGAATTGAAAATGGTTAAGTATTGTAACTTGAATTATGAATTAGTGTTGTTAAAATAGTTAAGTATAGTAGCTTGAATTATGAATTAGTGTTGTGAAAATAGTTAAGTGTAGTAACTTGAATTATGAAATAGTGTTGTGAAAATAGTTAAGTGTAGTAACTTGAATTATGAAATAGTGTTGTGAAAATGGTTAAGTATAGTAACTTGAATTATGAATTAGTGTTGTGAAAATGGTCAAGTGTAGTAACTTTAATTATGAATTAGTGTTGTTAAAATAGTTAAGTATAGTAGCTTGAATTATATATTAGTGTTGTGAAAATGGTTAAGTGTAGTAATTTGAATTATGAAATAGTGTTGTGAAAATGGTTAAGTGTGGTAACTTGAATTATGAATTTGTGTTGTTAAAATAGTTAAGTATAGTAGTTTGAATTATGAATTAGTGTTGTGAAAATAGTTAAGTATAGTAACTTTAATTATGAATTAGTGTTGTGAAAATGGTTAAGTGTAGTAACTTGATTATTATGAATTAGTGTTGTGTATATGTTTAAGTGTAGTAACTTTAACTATGAATTAGTGTTGTTAAAATAGTTAAGTTTAGTAACCTGAATAATTAATTTGTGTTGTGAAAATGATTAAGTATAGTAACTTGAATTATGAATTAGTGTTGTTAAAATAGTTAAGTATAGTATCTTGAATTATGAAGTAATGCTGTGAAATGGTTAAGTTTAGTAACTTGAATAATGAATTAGTGTTGTGAAAATGTTTAAGTGTAGTACATTTAATTATGAATTTGTGTTGTTAAAATAGTTAAGTATAGTAGTTTGAATTATGAATTAGCGTTGTTAAAATAGTTAAGTATAGTAGCTTGAATTATGAATTAGTGTTGTGAAAATGGTTAAGTTTAGTAACATGAATAATGAATTAGTTTTGTTGTGAAAATGTTTAAGTGTAGTAACTTTAATTATGAATTTGTGTTGTTAAAATAGTTAAGTATAGTAGTTTGAATTATGAATTAGTGTTGTGAAAATAGTTAAGTATAGTAACTTTAATTATGAATTAGTGTTGTGAAAATGGTTAAGTGTAGTAACATGATTATTATGAATTAGTGTTGTGAAAATGGTTAAGTGTAGTAACTTTAATTATGAAATAGTGTTGTGAAAATGGTTAAGTATAATAACTTGAATTATGAATTAGTGTTGTGAAAAATGGTCAAGTGTAGTAACTTTAATTATGAATTAGTGTTGTTAAAATAGTTAAGTATAGTAGCTTGAATTATAAATTAGTGTTGTGAAAATGGTTAAGTATAGTAACTTGAATTATGAATTAGTGTTGTGAAAATGGTTAAGTGTAGTAACTTGAATTATGAATTAGTGTTGTTAAAATAGTTAAGTATAGTAACTTGAATTATGAATTCGTGTTGTGAAAATGGTTAAGTGTAGTAACTTGAATTATGAATTAGTGTTGTGAAAATAGTTAAGAGTAGTAACTTGAATTATGAATTAGTGTTGTGTATATTTTTAAGTGTAGTAACTTTAATTATGAATTAGTGTTGTTAAAATAGTTAAGTATAGTAGCTTGAATTATAAATTAGTGTTGTGAAAATGGTTAAGTATAGTAACTTGAATTATGAATTCGTGTTGTGAAAATGGTTAAGTATAGTAACTTGAATTATAAATTAGTGTTGTGAAAATGGTTAAATATAGTAACTTGAATTATGAATTAGTGTTGTGAAAATGGTTAAGGATAGTAACTTGAATTATGAATTAGTGTTGTGAAAATGATTAATTGTAGTAACTTTAATTATGAATTTGTGTTGTTAAAATAGTTAAGTATAGTAGCTTGAATTATGAATTAGTGTTGTGAAAATTGTTAAGTATAGTAACTTGAATTATGAATTAGTGTTGTGAAAATGGTTAAGTATAGTAACTTGAATTATGAATTAGTGTTGTGAAAATGGTTAAGTGTAGTAACTTGATTATTATGAATTAGTGTTGTTAAAATAGTTAAGTATAGTAGCTTGAATTATGAAGTAGTGTTGTGAAGATGGTTAAGTTTAGTAACCTGAATAATGAATTAGTGTTGTGAAAATGTTTAAGTATAGTAACTTTAATTATGAATTAGTGTTGTGAAAATGGTTAAGTGTAGTAACTTGATTATTATGAATTAGTGTTGTGAAAATGGTTAAGTATAGTAACTTTAGTTATGAATTAGTGTTGTTAAAATAGTTTAGTATAGTAGCTTGAATTATGAAGTAGTGTTGTGAAAATGGTTAAGTTTAGTAACTTGAATAATGAATTAGTGTTGTGAAAATGTTTAAGTGTAGTAACTTTAACTATGAATTTGTGTTGTTAAAATAGTTAAGTATAGTAGCTTGAATTATGAATTAGTGTTGTGAAAATTGTTAAGTATAGTAACTTGAATTATGAATTAGTGTTGTTAAAATAGTTAAGTATAGTAGCTTGAATTATAAATTAGTGTTGTGAAAATGGTTAAGTATAGTAACTTGAATTATGAAATAGTGTTGTGAAAATGGTTAAGTGTAGTAACTTGAATTATGAATTAGTGTTGTGAAAATGGTTAAGTATTGTAACTTTAATTATGAAGTAGTGTTGTGAAAATGGTTAAGTTTAGTAACCTGAATAATGAATTAGTGTTGTGAAAATGTTTAAGTATAGTAACTTTAATTATGAATGAGTGTTGTGAAAATGGTTAAGTGGAGTAACTTGATTATTATGAATTAGTGTTGTGAAAATGGTTAAGTGTAGTAACTTTAATTATGAATTAGTGTTGTTAAAATAGTTAAGTATAGTAACTTGAATTATGAATTAGGTTTGTGAAAATGGTTAAGTCTATTTAGTTGAAATGTGAATTATTGAATTGAAAATGATTAAGTGTATTTAGTTGAAAAGTGAATTATTGACTAGAAAATGTTTAAGTGTATTTAGTTGAAATGTGAATTAGTGTCACGACCCAATTCTTGAGTCGTGATGGCGCCTATCGTAACCCACCAATAGGCAAGCCAAACCCTAGCCCGGAGCGACAAGCGACGGGCTAACGGGCGGAATCTCATATAACAGAGATGAAGTGAAAGTAACCATATTTATAAACATTCTATAACGCTAAAGACAGAATCAGAATATGTATATATGCCAAGACTGAGAAGGAAGAGGACAATATATAAAGTCAAGAACCCCTCCAAGACCTGGTGAGGTCAGTACAAGAGCCACTACTGGACACACCCAAAATATAAAATAGAAACCAAATATATATCAAACCCAACAGTCTCGAGGGCAAAAGACTATACAGTAGAAGATGGAGTAGGATCTGCCTCGGACATCAGGAAGCTCACCCTGCTCCGGAGTCAATGCTGAGAAAAGAGTTCACGTCAATACCGTCGGCTAGTGCCTGAATCTGCATCGGGGAAAAAGATGCAGAAGTGCAGTATGAGTACCGGGGCAATGGGTACTCAGTAGGCATCATCGGCCGACTGAGCTCAATGTAATATAAGCAAGCTAAAATGCGAGGATGCATGCTAAGTCCGGGGTATAAGTAACAAATACATAAGTAACTGCCGAGGCGTATAGATATGCTCAGGAAAATATAAGTGCGATACATAATAACGAGTAAATAAATGCGTAAGTAAACACACAAGTCAAACATAACCTATCTGGGCCCCCATAAGCCCGATAGGCACACGAAAGAAAATAATAACCCAGTCTGGCCCCCATAAACCAGCGGGACACACAAGAAAAGTAAATGCATAGTCACCAGTGTCTCGAAGCTGTATCAGTATCCAGTAACCACAATAACCAACAGGAGTGCACCGGGCTTGAACCGGCACCAATGGGTAATAACAAGAGGCCAGACGCCGGAGTCGAACCGGAAGCAGTGGGTAATAACAAGAGGCCACATATATATCATATCTGCCGGACTCGAACCGAAACTCATAGAACAACAACATCATAATCACGGTACCTAGTACCAAAACTCTCCAATTATATCATAACCATATGCCGGACTCGAACCGGAACTCATAATAATCAGTGGCCGAACTCGAATCGGAACTCATAGTGTATCACAATCCGGGGCCGGACTCGAACCGGAACACCCAATAGTCAATAACCAAATCATCATACCTGAATTAGTAGCCGGACTCGAACCGAAACTTATCATAGCCAGTAACCAGAACAGAATCAAATGTCATATCATATCAGATAAACGGGAAAACATGCTAGTCCGTCCCAGGCCGAAACTGAAGTATAGGTAAATGAGCTAACCCATTACTTGCTACAAGGTAAGTCCCCGGGTCCTCCTAGGTCCATAGTCTATTATCATGCAATATCTAAGTCAGTCCGGGTATCTAGAGTAGCTCATGACAAGGTGGGTCCTAATTCTAAGCTAAGACCAGCAATCCCGATCGAGTGCGGTGCTGTCAGGGACTAAAATGCTAAATAGGTCAATTTGGGTATATTCGGGGTGACTAAATACCGTCACAAGTCTAACAGGTCATAGAGGGCTTAACTAAGCCCAAAAATATCAACGTTCTGACAAGTCGACAAAAGGGTAACGGGGTCCACTACCGGGTCCCGGATACCAAGTCCTGGGCTAAGTCTGTCTAAGCCTGGACTAAGGTCCAACAATAATATTCCCCAATCAGTAGTCCATAACAACAATACTATCCGACCCCAAATAGGTCATAAGTGGTGTACCGTAAGGATAACGGGCCTGGAATGTGTCCGAATAGCCCTATCCGGCCTAAAAAGGCCTAAATCACAGCAAACCACCACCTCCAAGTCTATAATTCCAGCCCACACTACCAGCACAATAGCATACATATATCACACATAAGCCCAATCTAAGTGCAAAGGGAGGTAAACCTAGCCTACCTGGACGCCTGCCGCGAACCTGCCAAGAAAACCAGCTAAATAGGAGCCTTTCCCTTTCGAGAGGCCTCAGACTGCTGCCAAACTACCAAAATAATAAAATACATGTCAAAACATGACTATTGATACCCATATTGCATTAGTTTGGAAAATGTCCGAACAGTCCACGTGGGGCCCGCTTGCGGAATAACAAAATCGAAACCGTCACAGCGTCCCAAATAATGCAGTGACCAATAGTCACAACTAACACTCCTCAATTTGAGCTCAAAATATAGCTCAAACATCAACACCAATCCCAACAGTATCACCGTGTAAATGAAAATTATCGTAAAAATAAGAAAACGTACCGTAGAAATGACGAGAGCGAGTCCACGGACTCAAATATATATACTTCTAAGCTCAAATATTAACAGAATAGCTCAAGATTGAGCTTAAATAATCAATAATGGTGAGAGGTAATTGGAAAAAGTGGACAGAATGTAAAATATTACATTCTGTCCACCACCGAATACACATATATATATGTAATGTAATAATGACTTGCACATTTAGTCACTTTCTTCTTTGTTCAATAGACACCACGTGTAAATGTGGTGTCATTTATAGTCCATGACTTTAATTTGTCCCGTTACTTATATACTCGGGTATTGCATAGGTTCGTGGTAAAATAAATATAATATTTTGAATATACCATAATTAATAGAAAAATATTTCTAGCAAAACCTCTATAAAATAAAAATATTATTTTAACATATTTAAATTCACTATCTCCGTTTTAATTATTAATAAGTTATAAAACTATTATAAAATAGTATAGATATATCATAACTAAAGAATTTTATAAAGTTCAAAAATATTTTCAAAAGGTAATTAACTATGTCATTTTACCAAATTCTAATTTAATTTAATATTTTACAACGTGCTCGGTCTAAATAATATTCTCAAACGAACTGCCCGGGAATCGAACTGTCAATCCCAGCAAGTCATAAATAACTTGGGGCAGTTATAGAAAAGCTCTAAACGCTAAGAACACACGAAAAAGAGGAAAATGATTGGGAAGGTCATTACAATATCCACTACTAAAAGGACTTTCGTCCGCGAAAGTCAAGAATAAGCACAGACTTGAAGATGTGAACAAGTAGGGATACTGGGCTAGCATATCGCGTTCAAGCTCCCAAGTAGCCTCCTCAACTGGACGGTGACGCCACTGTACCTTAACCACTGGAATGTCCCGGGAGCGTAACCGTCTGACATCTCTAGCTTAAATAGACACAGGCTCCTCCACAAATGTTAGTTTCTCGTCTAACTGAATCGAGTCCCACTGAAGCACATGCGACTCATCTGGAATATATTGTCGTAGCATAGAAACATGAAATACCGGGTGGATAGCTGAAAATGCCGGAGGTAAAGCTAACACATAAGCCACCTCTCCTACTGTCCACAAAATCTCAAAGGGTCCAATATATCTGGGGCTAAGCTTACCCTTCCTACCAAATCGCATTACGCCCTTCATGGGAGATACTCGTAAGAAGACCCTATCACCCACCCTGAACTTCAATGGACGACATCTACGGTCAGCATAACTCCTCTGTCTACTCTGAGCTGTCCGCAGCCTAGCTTGAATCACTCGAACTCAGTCCAAAGATTCTCAGAGCAAATCTGTGCCACGTGGACTGACTTCTGAAGTTTCGAACCAGCCAACTGGAGATCGACATCGTCTGCCATATAAAGCCTCAAACGGAGCCATTTGAATACTGGAATGAAAGCTATTATTATACGCGAACTATGCTAAAGGCAAGAATTGGTCCCATTGGCCCCCAAAGTCAAGTACACAAGCGCGGAGCATATCCTCTAATACCTGAATAGTCCGCTCTGATTGCCCGTCGGTTTGAGGATGAAATGCAGTGCTGAGGTCCACCTGGGTACCCAACTCTTCCTGGAAAGTCTGCCAGAAATCGGAGGTAAACTGAGACCCTCGATCTGAGATAATAGATATTGGCACTCCATGTAGGCGAACCACCTCCTGAATATATACACGAGCTAATCTCTTAGCACTGTAGGAAACTTGAACAGGGATAAAGTGTGCAGACTTAGTCAACCGATCTACCATAACCCAAATACTATCAGAACCCAAGGTAGCTCTCTCGGACTTACCCTTTAATAATTGATCTCGAATTCTACGGAGACCGCTATCCTCAAACTGACGACTCTGAATCTGCTCTAACAAAGTAGATCTCACACCAACACAAGCGATAACCCTTTCGGGGTTAGAATTATCCAGACGCACCATCGAGTTAGCTAAGGACTGAATGTCCAAAGTCAACGGTTGCTGAGAGACTGGAATGAAGGCTAAGCTACCCATACTCACTGTCTTCCGACTCAAGGCGTCCGCTACCACATTCGCCTTGCCCGGATGATAGAGAATAGAGATATCATAGTCCTTTAGCAACTCTATCCACCTACGCTGCCTTGAATTAAGATCCCTCTGAGTCATAATATGCTGAAGACTACGGTGATCTGTAAAGATCTCACAATGAACACCGTAGAGATAATGCCTCTAAATCCGTAGTACAAACACAACCGCTGCTAACTCTAAGTCATGAGTGGGATAGTTACGCTCGTGCACATTCAGATGCCTCGATGCATAAGCAATAACACGACCCTGCTGCATCAGCACACATCCAAAACCAATACCAGACGCATCACAATACACGGTAAAACCCTCACCCTCAATTGGAAAAGTCAACACAGGGGCAGAAGTAAGTCGATCCTTGAGCTTCAGAAAGCTTGCCTCACAATCCTCAGACCACTGAAATGGAACCTCCTTCCTGGTCAGTCTGGTCATAGGAGATGCAATAGACTAGAAGCCCTCAACAAATCGCCTGTAGTATCCTGCCAACCCACAAAACTACGAACCTCGGTAAGTGACGTGGGCCTAGCCCAACCTCGGATAGCCTCAATCTTCACTGGGTCTACCATGATACCGTGTCTAGACACAACATGTCCCAAGAAAGCTACAGACTCAAGCCAGAACTCACACTTTGAGAACTTGGCATAAAGCCGATGATCTCTCAAAGTGTGGAGCACAATCCTCAAATGCTGCTCGTGCTCCTCGTCACTCCTCAAATAAACCAAGATGTCGTCAATAAACACAATCACAAAGGAGTCCAAGTATGGCCTGAATACACGATTCATCAGATCCATGAAAGCTGCTGGGGCATTAGTCAACCCAAAAGACATCACCAGGAACTCATAATGGCCGTATCGAGTCCTGAAGGCTGTCTTTGGGATGTCCTCAGCCCTAACTCTCAACTGATGGTATCCAGATCTCAAATCTATTTTTAAGAATACCACTGCACCCTGAAGTTGATCAAACAAATCATCGATACGAGGCATAGGATACTTATTCTTCACTGTCATGCTATTTAGCTGTCTGTAATCGATACACATTCGCATAGATCCGTCCTTCTTCTTTACAAATAGAACTGGAGCACCCCACGGCGATACACTCGGCCTGACAAAACCCTTCCCTAGAAGATCCTCAAGCTGACTACTCAACTCTCTCAACTCAGCAGGAGCCATACGATAAGGAGCTATGAAAATAGGTCGGGTGCCTGACTCGAGGTCAATAATGAACTCTATATCATGCTCAGGAGGAAGGTCAGGTAGGTCAGTCGGGAATACATCCGAAAACTCATGAACAACAGGGACGGAGTCAAGTGAGGGACTCTCAATACTAGCATCCCGAACATAAGCAAGGAATGAATCACATCCCCTCGACATCAATCTATGAGCTCGAACATATGAAATAATCCTAATCGGTGTGCGGCTAATAGAACCCTGCCACACCACAGGAGGTACGCCAGGCATGGCTAAGGTCACGGTCTTGGCAAAGCATTCCAAGACTACATGATGGAAAGACAACCAGTCCATGCCCAGAATCACATCAAAGTCTACCATGGCCAATACAATAAAATCAATTCGAGTCTCAAACTCCTGAACAGTCACCAGACAAGATCTATATACCAGATCCACTACTAAGGAATCACCAACGGGGGTAGATACACGTAAGGGTATAGATAATAACTCAGAACACAAACCCAACCGTGGTGCGTAATAAGTAGATACATAAGAAAACGTGGATCCAGGATCAAATAATGCAGAAGTTGGCTGATGGCATACAAAAATCATACCTGTAATCACCGCATCCGAAGCCTCAGTCTCTGGCCTAGCCGGCACGGCATACAACTGACGCTAGCTACACTAGTCTGAGCACCAACCTGACCACTGATCCGACCTCCCTGCGCTCTACCTCGAGAACCCTGGGGACTACCCCGATGACCCTGTGCACCACCTCTGCCTGCTAGCGGTATAGATCTGATGGGCGATGCCGTCTGAGCTGAAGGCTCAATCTTCATGCGCTGAGGACACTCACGCGCAAAATGACCGACAACCCCACAAGTATAGCATGCTCCTGGCTCCCTGCTCGGCCTAGAAGGTCCGGATGATCCGGTATGACCCCCTCTAGTCGATGAACTGGACTGACCACGTCCCTGAGGCTGTCTAACAGAACTACTATAGGCGGGCTGACCCCTATCAGATATCTGCAAAACTGACTGTACGGGTCTACTGGGCTGACCCTGTCGCTGAAAAGACTGTTGCTGCTGCTGAGGGTATCTACCCTGAAACTGGAAACCACGACCTTTGAACTGTGAACCACTATGGCTCCCACTGAAACTACCCTGAACACGAGGTCTCTTATCGCTGCCCCCTTGGGCCTCGCGATCCATCTCCTCAATAGAGTATACATGCTCGGTAATCTCTGCGAATGACTTCCCTGAAGTCACTAAACTCTGGGTAGCTCTGCGGAGTGGCAATCTCAGTCCCCTGACAAAACATCTAACTCTCTCATACTCATCAGGCAAAATAGAAGTAGCATGCCTAGCAAGATCATGAAACCTCGCCTCATACTCGGCGACAGATAACGAACCCTGAGTCAATCTGGAGAACTCATCTCTAAGTCGCTCCCGCATAGTACGGGGCATATACTTTCCCAAGAAAATCTCAGAGAACTGGGTCCAAGTAACCGGCGGAGATCCTGCTGGCCTGGAATCAAGATATCCCCTCCACCATCTCCTCGCTGCAGTATTAAACTGATATGCCACAAAATCAATACTACGAGACTGTACCAATCCTAAATTCCTCAGTCTATTCTCGCAGCTGGACAAGAACTCATATGCATCCTCACCCGGAGTACCAACAAATCTCGGTGGAGTCAACCTCAAGAAATGCCCCAACATCTTCTGCTCATCGACAGACATGGTAGGTTGATCTATAACCGCTTGTGGAGCTACCGGCGCTGGCGGAATTTCAACTCTGGGTGCTGCAGCTGCAGGCTGCGCCTCAACACCAACTCCCTGTACTGCTGGTTGGGCTCCCTCGGCTGAAGAACCTCCAACTATTCCCAACAACTGAAGTAATGTACCTCGGAGCAAAGAAGCATCTATAAATCCAGGTGGAGCCGGGGCTGCTCCCTAGCCCACCGACTGCTGTGGAGGCGGAATATCTGGAGATATAACGGGATTGGGTAATTGATCCCTAGCATAATCTCGACCTGGGGCTGCTGCTCTGTCCTTCCCCCGACCTCTGGGTCGACCTCAACCCCTAACTAGAGCCCTTGCAGCAGGCTCGGGGTCCTGACCCTCGGCTCTCTTACCATTCATCCTTACCATCTATATAAAGAGTGAACCAAATAAAGATCAGAAACCAACATAGACTTAACGCACGGACATGAGTCAAGAAAATGAGAGACTCCCCTAGGAATGCTCCGTAGCCTCCCGAGGATAGGATACAGGCGTCCCCGCACCGATCCACAGGACTCTACTAAACATTGGCCAATGTACCGACACTACCTATACAACCTAGGCTCTGATACCAAGCTGTCACGACCCAATTCTTGAGTCGTGATGGCGCCTATCGTAACCCACCAATAGGCAAGCCAAACCCTAGCCCGGAGCGACAAGCGACGGGCTAACGGGCGGAATCTCATATAACAGAGATGAAGTGAAAGTAACCATATTTATAAACATTCTATAACGCTAAAGACAGAATCAGAATATGTATATATGCCAAGACTGAGAAGGAAGAGGACAATATATAAAGTCAAGAACCCCTCCCAAGACCTGGTGAGGTCAGTACAAGAGCCACTACTGGACACACCCAAAATATAAAATAGAAACCAAATATATATCAAACCCAACAGTCTCGAGGGCAAAAGACTATACAGTAGAAGATGGAGTAGGATCTGCCTCGGACATCAGGAAGCTCACCCTGCTCCGGAGTCAATGCTGAGAAAAGAGTTCACGTCAATACCGTCGGCTAGTGCCTGAATCTGCATCGGGGAAAAAGATGCAGAAGTGCAGTATGAGTACCGGGGCAATGGGTACTCAGTAGGCATCATCGGCCGACTGAGCTCAATGTAATATAAGCAAGCTAAAATGCGAGGATGCATGCTAAGTCCGGGGTATAAGTAACAAATACATAAGTAACTGCCGAGGCGTATAGATATGCTCAGGAAAATATAAGTGCGATACATAATAACGAGTAAATAAATGCGTAAGTAAACACACAAGTCAAACATAACCTATCTGGGCCCCCATAAGCCCGATAGGCACACGAAAGAAAATAATAACCCAGTCTGGCCCCCATAAACCAGCGGGACACACAAGAAAAGTAAATGCATAGTCACCAGTGTCTCGAAGCTGTATCAGTATCCAGTAACCACAATAACCAACAGGAGTGCACCGGGCTTGAACCGGCACCAATGGGTAATAACAAGAGGCCAGACGCCGGAGTCGAACCGGAAGCAGTGGGTAATAACAAGAGGCCACATATATATCATATCTGCCGGACTCGAACCGAAACTCATAGAACAACAACATCATAATCACGGTACCTAGTACCAAAACTCTCCAATTATATCATAACCATATGCCGGACTCGAACCGGAACTCATAATAATCAGTGGCCGGACTCGAACCGGAACTCATAGTGTATCACAATCCGGGGCCGAACTCGAACCGGAACACCCAATAGTCAATAACCAAATCATCATACCTGAATTAGTAGCCGGACTCGAACCGAAACTTATCATAGCCAGTAACCAGAACAGAATCAAATGTCATATCATATCAGATAAACGGGAAAACATGCTAGTCCGTCCCAGGCCGAAACTGAAGTATAGGTAAATGAGCTAACCCATTACTTGCTACAAGGTAAGTCCCCGGGTCCTCCTAGGTCCATAGTCTATTATCATGCAATATCTAAGTCAGTCCGGGTATCTAGAGTAGCTCATGACAAGGTGGGTCCTAATTCTAAGCTAAGACCAGCAATCCCGATCGAGTGCGGTGCTGTCAGGGACTAAAATGCTAAATAGGTCAATTTGGGTATATTCGGGGTGACTAAATACCATCACAAGTCTAACAGGTCATAGAGGGCTTAACTAAGCCCAAAAATATCAACGTTCTGACAAGTCGACAAAAGGGTAACGGGGTCCACTACCGGGTCCCGGATACCAAGTCCTGGGCTAAGTCTGTCTAAGCCTGGACTAAGGTCCAACAATAATATTCCCCAATCAGTAGTCCATAACAACAATACTATCCGACCCCAAATAGGTCATAAGTGGTGTACCGTAAGGATAACGGGCCTGGAATGTGTCCGAATAGCCCTATCCGGCCTAAAAAGGCCTAAATCACAGCAAACCACCACCTCCAAGTCTATAATTCCAGCCCACACTACCAGCACAATAGCATACATATATCACACATAAGCCCAATCTAAGTGCAAAGGGAGGTAAACCTAGCCTACCTGGACGCCTGCCGCGAACCTGCCAAGAAAACCAGCTAAATAGGAGCCTTTCCCTTTCGAGAGGCCTCAGACTGCTGCCAAACTACCAAAATAATAAAATACATGTCAAAACATGACTATTGATACCCATATTGCATTAGTTCGGAAAATGTCCGAACAGTCCACGTGGGGCCCGCTTGCGGAATAACAAAATCGAAATCGTCACAGCGTCCCAAATAATGCAGTGACCAATAGTCACAACTAACACTCCTCAATTTGAGCTCAAAATATAGCTCAAACATCAACACCAATCCCAACAGTATCACCGTGTAAATGAAAATTATCGTAAAAATAAGAAAACGTACCGTAGAAATGACGAGAGCGAGTCCACGGACTCAAATATATATACTTCTAAGCTCAAATATTAACAGAATAGCTCAAGATTGAGCTTAAATAATCAATAATGGTGAGAGGTAATTGGAAAAAGTGGACAGAATGTAAAATATTACATTCTGTCCACCACCGAATACACATATATATATGTAATGTAATAATGACTTGCACATTTAGTCACTTTCTTCTTTGTTCAATAGACACCACGTGTAAATGTGGTGTCATTTATAGTCCATGACTTTAATTTGTCCCGTTACTTATATACTCGGGTATTGCATAGGTTCGTGGTAAAATAAATATAATATTTTGAATATACCATAATTAATAGAAAAATATTTCTAGCAAAACCTCTATAAAATAAAAATATTATTTTAACATATTTAAATTCACTATCTCCGTTTTAATTATTAATAAGTTATAAAACTATTATAAAATAGTATAGATATATCATAACTAAAGAATTTTATAAAGTTCAAAAATATTTTCAAAAGGTAATTAACTATGTCATTTTACCAAATTCTAATTTAATTTAATATTTTACAACGTGCTCGGTCTAAATAATATTCTCAAACGAACTGCCCGGGAATCGAACTGTCAATCCCAGCAAGTCATAAATAACTTGGGGCAGTTATAGAAAAGCTCTAAACGCTAAGAACACACGAAAAAGAGGAAAATGATTGGGAAGGTCATTACAATTAGTGACTTGAAAATAGTTAAGTGTAGTAACTTTAATTATGAATTTGTGTTGTTAAAATAGTTAAGTATAGTAACTTGAATTATGAATTAGTTTTGTGAAAATGGTTAAGTCTATTTAGTTGAAATGTGAATTATTGAATTGAAAATGATTAAGTGTATTTAGTTAAAAAGTGAATTATTGACTAGAAAATGTTTAAGTGTATTTAGTTGAAATGTGAATTAGTGACTTGAAAATAGTTAAGTGTAGTAACTTTAATTATGAATTTGTGTTGTTAAAATAGTTAAGTATAGTAACTTGAATTATGAATTCGTGTTGTGAAAATGGTTAAGTGTAGTAACTTGAATTATGAATTAGTGTTGTTAAAATAGTTAAGTATAGTAACTTGAATTATGAATTCGTGTTGTGAAAATGGTTAAAGGTAGTAACTTGAATTATGAATTCGTGTTGTGAAAATGATTAAGTGTAGTAACTTTAATTATGAATTTGTGTTGTTAAAATAGTTAAGTATAGTAGCTTGAATTATGAATTAGTGTTGTGAAAATGGTTAATTATAGTAACTTGAATTATGAATTAGTGTTGTTAAAATAGTTAAGTATAGTAGCTTGAATTATAAATTAGTGTTGTGAAAATGGTTAAGTATAGTAACTTGAATTATGAATTCGTGTTGTGAAAATGGTTAAGTATAGTAACTCGAATTATGAATTAGTGTTGTGAAAATGGTTAAGCGTAGTAACATGAATTATGAATTAGTGTTGTGAAAATGATTAAGTATAGTAACTTGAATTATGAATTAGTGTTGTGAAAATGGTTAAGTATAGTAACTTGAATTATGAATTAGCGTTGTGAAAATGGTTAAGTCAATTTAGTTGAAATGTGAATTATTGAATTGAAAATGATTAAGTGTATTTAGTTGAAAAGTGAATTATTGACTTGAAAATGTTTAAGTGTATTTAGTTGAAATGTGAATTAGTGACTTGAAAATAGTTAAGTGTAGTAACTTGAATTATGAAATAGTGTTGTGAAAATGGTTAAGTGTAGTAACTTGAATTATGAATTAGTGTTGTGAAAATGGTTAAGTATTGTAACTTTAATTATGAAGTAGTGTTGTGAAAATGGTTAAGTTTAGTAACCTGAATAATGAATTAGTGTTGTGAAAATGTTTAAGTATAGTAACTTTAATTATGAATGAGTGTTGTGAAAATGGTTAAGTGGAGTAACTTGATTATTATGAATTAGTGTTGTGAAAATGGTTAAGTGTAGTAACTTTAATTATGAATTAGTGTTGTTAAAATAGTTAAGTATAGTAACTTGAATTATGAATTAGGTTTGTGAAAATGGTTAAGTCTATTTAGTTGAAATGTGAATTATTGAATTGAAAATGATTAAGTGTATTTAGTTGAAAAGTGAATTATTGACTAGAAAATGTTTAAGTGTATTTAGTTGAAATGTGAATTAGTGACTTGAAAATAGTTAAGTGTAGTAACTTTAATTATGAATTTGTGTTGTTAAAATAGTTAAGTATAGTAACTTGAATTATGAATTAGTTTTGTGAAAATGGTTAAGTCTATTTAGTTGAAATGTGAATTATTGAATTGAAAATGATTAAGTGTATTTAGTTAAAAAGTGAATTATTGACTAGAAAATGTTTAAGTGTATTTAGTTGAAATGTGAATTAGTGACTTGAAAATAGTTAAGTGTAGTAACTTTAATTATGAATTTGTGTTGTTAAAATAGTTAAGTATAGTAACTTGATTTATGAATTCGTGTTGTGAAAATGGTTAAGTGTAGTACCTTGAATTATGAATTAGTGTTGTTAAAATAGTTAAGTATAGTAACTTGAATTATGAATTCGTGTTGTGAAAATGGTTAAAGGTAGTAACTTGAATTATGAATTAGTGTTGTGAAAATGATTAAGTGTAGTAACTTTAATTATGAATATGTGTTGTTAAAATGGTTAAGTATAGTAACTTGAATTATGAATTCGTGTTGTGAAAATGGTTAAGGGTAGTAACTTGAATTATGAATTAGTGTTGTGAAAATGGTTAAGTATAGTAACTTGAATTATGAATTAGTGTTGTTAAAATAGTTAAGTATAGTAGCTTGAATTATAAATTAGTGTTGTGAAAATGGTTAAGTGTAGTAACTTGAATTATGAATTAGTGTTGTTAAAATAGTTAAGTATAGTAACTTGAATTATGAATTCGTGTTGTGAAAATGGTTAAAGGTAGTAACTTGAATTATGAATTAGTGTTGTGAAAATGATTAAGTGTAGTAACTTTAATTATGAATATGTGTTGTTAAAATGGTTAAGTATAGTAACTTGAATTATGAATTCGTGTTGTGAAAATGGTTAAGGGTAGTAACTTGAATTATGAATTAGTGTTGTGAAAATGGTTAAGTATAGTAACTTGAATTATGAATTAGTGTTGTTAAAATAGTTAAGTATAGTAGCTTGAATTATAAATTAGTGTTGTGAAAATGATTAAGTATAGTAACTTGAATTATGAATTCGTGTTGTAAAATGGTTAAGTATAGTAACTTGAATTATGAATTAGTGTTGTGAAAATGGTTAAGCGTAGTAACATAAATTATGAATTAGTGTTGTGAAAATGATTAAGTATAGTAACTTGAATTATGAATTAGGTTTGTGAAAATGGTTAAGTATAGTAACTTGAATTATGAATTAGCGTTGTGAAAATTGTTAAGTCAATTTAGTTGAAATGTGAATTTTTGAATTGAAAATGATTAAGTGTATTTAGTTGAAAAGTGAATTATTGACTTGAAAATGTTTAAGTGTATTTAGTTGAAATGTGAATTAGTGACTTGAAAATAGTTAAGTGTAGTAACTTGAATTATTAAATAGTGTTGTGAAAATGGTTAAGTATAGTAACTTAAATTATGAATTAGTGTTGTTAAAATGGTTAAGTATAGTAACTTGAATTATGAATTAGTGTTGTGAAAATGGTTAAGTATAGTAACTTTAGTTATGAATTAGTGTTGTTAAAATAGTTTAGTATAGTAGCTTGAATTATGAAGTAGTGTTGTGAAAATGGTTAAGTTTAGTAACTTGAATAATGAATTAGTGTTGTGAAAATGTTTAAGTGTAGTAACTTTGATTATGAATTTGTGTTGTTAAAATAGTTAAGTATAGTAGCTTGAATTATGAATTAGTGTTGTGAAAATGGTTAAGTATAGTAACTTGAATTATGAATTAGTGTTGTGAAAATAGTTAAGTATAGTAGCTTGAATTATAAATTAGTGTTGTGAAAATGGTTAAGTATAGTAACTTGAATTATGAATTCGTGTTGTGAAAATGGTTAAGTATAGTAACTTGAATTATGAATTAGTGTTGTGAAAATGGTTAAGTATAGTAACTTGAATTATGAATTAGTGTTGTGAAAATGGTTAAGCGTAGTAACATGAATTATGAATTAGTGTTGTGAAATTAATGATTAAGTATAGTAACTTGAATTATGAATTAGTGTTGTGAAAATGGTTAAATATAGTAACTTGAATAATGAATTAGTGTTGTGAAAATGGTTAAGGATAGTAACTTGAATTATGAATTAGTGTTGTGAAAATGATTAATTGTAGTAACTTTAATTATGAATTTGTGTTGTTAAAATAGTTAAGTATAGTAGCTTGAATTATGAATTAGTGTTGTGAAAATTGTTAAGTATAGTAACTTGAATTATGAATTAGTGTTGTGAAAATGGTTAAGTATAGTAACTTGAATTATGAAGTAGCGTTGTGAAAATGGTTAAGTATAGTAACTTGAATTATGAATTAGTGTTGTGAAAATGGTTAAGGGTAGTAACTTGAATTATGAATTAGTGTTGTGAAAATGATTAAGTATAGTAACTTGAATTATGAATTAGGTTTGTGAAAATGGTTAACTATAGTAACTTGAATTATGAATTAGCGTTGTGAAAATTGTTAAGTCAATTTAGTTGAAATGTGAATTATTGAATTGAAAATGATTAAGTGTATTTTGTTGAAAAGTGAATTATTGACTTGAAAATGTTTAAGTGTATTTAGTTGAAATGTGAATTAGTGACTTGAAAATAGTTAAGTGTAGTAACTTGAATTATTAAATAGTGTTGTAAAAATGGTTAAGTATAGTAACTTGAATTATGAATTAGTGTTGTTAAAATGGTTAAGTATAGTAACTTGAATTATGAATTAGTGTTGTGAAAATGGTTAAGTATAGTAACTTTAGTTATGAATTAGTGTTGTTAAAATAGTTTAGTATAGTAGCTTGAATTATGAAGTAGTGTTGTGAAAATGGTTAAGTTTAGTAACTTGAATAATGAATTAGTGTTGTGAAAATGTTTAAGTGTAGTAACTTTAATTATGAATTTGTGTTGTTAAAATAGTTAAGTATAGTAGCTTGAATTATGAATTAGTGTTGTGAAAATGGTTAAGTATAGTAACTTGAATTATGAATTAGTATTGTTAAAATAGTTAAGTATAGTAGCTTGAATTATAAATTAGTGTTGTGAAAATGGTTAAGTATAGTAACTTGAATTATGAATTCGTGTTGTGAAAATGGTTAAGTATAGTAACTTGAATTACGAATTAGTGTTGTGAAAATGGTTAAGTATAGTAACTTGAATTATGAATTAGTGTTGTGAAAATGGTCAAGCGTAGTAACATGAATTATGAATTAGTGTTGTGAAAATGATTAAGTATAGTAACTTGAATTATGAATTAGTGTTGTGAAAATGGTTAAATATAGTAACTTGAATTATGAATTAGTGTTGTGAAAATGGTTAAGGATAGTAACTTGAATTATGAATTAGTGTTGTGAAAATGATTAATAGTAGTAACTTTAATTATGAATTTGTGTTGTTAAAATAGTTAAGTATAGTAGCTTGAATTATGAATTAGTGTTGTGAAAATTGTTAAGTATAGTAACTTGAATTATGAATTAGTGTTGTGAAAATGGTTAAGTATAGTAACTTGAATTATGAATTAGCGTTGTGAAAATGGTTAAGTATAGTAACTTGAATTATGAATTAGCGTTGTGAAAATGGTTAAGGGTAGTAACTTGAATTATGAATTAGTGTTGTGAAAATGATTAAGTGTAGTAACTTGAATTATGAATTTGTGTTCTTAAAATAGTTAAGTATAGTAACTTTAGTTATGAATTAGTGTTGTTAAAATAGTTAAATATAGTAGCTTGAATTATGAAGTAGTGTTGTGAAAATGGTGAAGTTTAGTAACTTGAATAATGAATTAGTGTTGTGAAAATGTTTAAGTGTAGTAACTTTAATTATGAATTTGTGTTGTTAAAATAGTTAAGTATAGTAGCTTGAATTATGAATTAGTGTTGTGAAAAAATGGTTAATTATAGTAATTTGAATTATGAATTAGTGTTGTTAAAATAGTTAAGTATAGTAGCTTGAATTATAAATTAGTGTTGTGAAAATGGTTAAGTATAGTAACTTGAATTATGAATTCGTGTTGTGAAAATGGTTAAGTATAGTAACTTGAATTATGAATTAGTGTTGTGAAAATGGTTAAGCGTAGTAACATAAATTATGAATTAGTGTTGTGAAAATGATTAAGTATAGTAACTTGAATTATGAATTAGTGTTGTGAAAATGGTTAAGTATAGTAACTTGAATTATTAATTAGCGTTGTGAAAATGGTTAAGTCTATTTAGTTGAAATGTGAATTATTGAATTGAAAATGATTAAGTGTATTTAGTTAAAAAGTGAATTATTGACTAGAAAATGTTTAAGTGTATTTAGTTGAAATGTGAATTAGTGACTTGAAAATAGTTAAGTGTAGTAACTTTAATTATGAATTTGTGTTGTTAAAATAGTTAAGTATAGTAACTTGAATTATGAATTCGTGTTGTGAAAATGGTTAAGTGTAGTAACTTGAATTATGAATTAGTGTTGTTAAAATAGTTAAGTATAGTAACTTGAATTATGAATTCGTGTTGTGAAAATGGTTAAAGGTAGTAACTTGAATTATGAATTAGTGTTGTGAAAATGATTGAGTGTAGTAACTTTAATTATGAATATGTGTTGTTAAAATGGTTAAGTATAGTAACTTGAATTATGAATTTGTGTTGTGAAAATGGTTAAGGGCAGTAACTTGAATTATGAATTAGTGTTGTGAAAATGGTTAAGTATAGTAACTTGAATTATGAATTAGTGTTGTTAAAATAGTTAAGTATAGTAGCTTGAATTATAAATTAGTGTTGTGAAAATGGTTAAGTATAGTAACTTGAATTATGAATTCGTGTTGTGAAAATGGTTAAGTATAGTAACTTGAATTATGAATTAGTGTTGTGAAAATAGTTTAGTATTGTAACTTGAATTATGAATTAGTGTTGTGAAAATGGTTAAGTATAGTAACTTTAATTATGAATTAGTGTTTTTAAAATAGTTAAGTATAGTAGCTTGAATTATGAAGTAGTGTTGTGAAAATGGTTAAGTTTAGTAACCTGAATAATGAATTAGTGTTGTGAAAATGTTTAAGTATAGTAACTTTAATTATGAATGAGTGTTGTGAAAATGGTTAAGTGGAGTAACTTGATTATTATGAATTAGTGTTGTGAAAATGGTTAAGTGTAGTAACTTTAATTATGAATTAGTGTTGTTAAAATAGTTAAGTATAGTAACTTGAATTATGAATTAGTTTTGTGAAAATGGTTAAGTCTATTTAGTTGAAATGTGAATTATTGAATTGAAAATGATTAAGTGTATTTAGTTGAAAAGTGAATTATTGACTAGAAAATGTTTAAGTGTATTTAGTTGAAATGTGAATTAGTGACTTGAAAATAGTTAAGTGTAGTAACTTTAATTATGAATTTGTGTTGTTAAAATAGTTAAGTATAGTAACTTGAATTATGAATTAGTTTTGTGAAAATGGCTAAGTCTATTTAGTTGAAATGTGAATTATTGAATTGAAAATGATTAAGTGTATTTAGTTGAAATGTGAATTAGTGACTTGAAAATAGTTAAGTGTAGTAACTTTAATTATGAATTTGTGTTGTTAAAATAGTTAAGTATAGTAACTTGAATTATGAATTCGTGTTGTGAAAATGGTTAAGTGTAGTAACTTGAATTATGAATTAGTGTTGTTAAAATAGTTAAGTATAGTAACTTGAATTATAAATTCGTGTTGTGAAAATGGTTAAAGGTAGTAACTTGAATTATGAATTAGTGTTGTGAAAATGATTAAGTGTAGTAACTTTAATTATGAATATGTGTTGTTAAAATGGTTAAGTATAGTAACTTGAATTATGAATTCGTGTTGTGAAAATGGTTAACGTTGGTAACTTGAATTATGAATTAGTGTTGTGAAAATGGTTAAGTATAGTAACTTGAATTATGAATTAGTGTTGTTAAAATAGTTAAGTATAGTAGCTTGTATTATAAATTAGTGTTGTGAAAATGGTTAAGTATAGTAACTTGAATTATGAATTCGTGTTGTGAAAATGGTTAAGTATAGTAACTTGAATTATGAATTAGTGTTGTGAAAATGGTTAAGCGTAGTAACATAAATTATGAATTAGTGTTGTGAAAATGATTAAGTATAGTAACTTGAATTATGAATTAGGTTTGTGAAAATGGTTTAGTATAGTAACTTGAATTATGAATTAGCGTTGTGAAAATTGTTAAGTCAATTTAGTTGAAATGTGAATTATTGAATTGAAAATGATTAAGTGTATTTAGTTGAAAAGTGAATTATTGACTTGAAAATGTTTAAGTGTATTTAGTTGAAATGTGAATTAGTGACTTGAAAATAGTTAAGTGTAGTAACTTGAATTATTAAATAGTGTTGTGAAAATGGTTAAGTATAGTAACTTGAATTATGAATTAGTGTTGTTAAAATGGTTAAGTATAGTAACTTGATTATTATGAATTAGTGTTGTGAAAATGGTTAAGTATAGTAACTTTAGTTATGAATTAGTGTTGTTAAAATAGTTTAGTATAGTAGCTTGAATTATGAAGTAGTGTTGTGAAATTGGTTAAGTTTTGTAACTTGAATAATGAATTAGTGTTGTGAAAATGTTTAAGTGTAGTAACTTTAATTATGAATTTGTGTTGTTAAAATAGTTAAGTATAGTAGCTTGAATTATGAATTAGTGTTGTGAAAATGGTTAAGTATAGTAACTTGCATTATGAATTAGTGTTGTGAAAATGGTTAAGTATAGTAACTTGAATTATTAATTAGCGTTGTGAAAATGGTTAAGTCTATTTAGTTGAAATGTGAATTATTGAATTGAAAATGATTAAGTGTATTTAGTTAAAAAGTGAATTATTGACTAGAAAATGTTTAAGTGTATTTAGTTGAAATGTGAATTAGTGACTTAAAAATAGTTAAGTGTAGTAACTTTAATTATGAATTTGTGTTGTTAAAATAGTTAAGTATAGTAACTTGAATTATGAATTCGTGTTGTGAAAATGGTTAAGTGTAGTAACTTGAATTATGAATTAGTGTTGTTAAAATAGTTAAGTATAGTAACTTGAATTATAAATTAGTGTTGTGAAAATGGTTAAAGGTAGTAACTTGAATTATGAATTAGTGTTGTGAAAATGATTGAGTGTAGTAACTTTAATTATGAATAAGTGTTGTTAAAATGGTTAAGTATAGTAACTTGAATTATGAATTTGTGTTGTGAAAATGGTTAAGGGTAGTAACTTGAATTATGAATTAGTGTTGTGAAAATGGTTAAGTATAGTAACTTGAATTATTAATTAGTGTTGTTAAAATAGTTAAGTATAGTAGCTTGAATTATAAATTAGTGTTGTGAAAATGGTTAAGTATAGTAACTTGAATTATGAATTCGTGTTGTGAAAATGGTTAAGTATAGTAACTTGAATTATGAATTAGTGTTGTGAAAATAGTTTAGTATAGTAACTTGAATTATGAATTAGTGTTGTGAAAATGGTTAAGTATAGTAACTTTAATTATGAATTAGTGTTGTTAAAATAGTTAAGTATAGAAGCTTGAATTATGAAGTAGTGTTGTGAAAATGATTAAGTTTAGTAACCTGAATAATGAATTAGTGTTGTGAAAATGTTTAAGTATAGTAACTTTAATTATGATTGAGTGTTGTGAAAATGGTTAAGTGGAGTAACTTGATTATTATGAATTAGTGTTGTGAAAATGGTTAAGTGTAGTAACTTTAATTATGAATTAGTGTTGTTAAAATAGTTAAGTATAGTAACTTGAATTATGAATTAGTTTTGTGAAAATGGTTAAGTCTATTTAGTTGAAATGTGAATTATTGAATTGAAAATGATTAAGTGTATTTAGTTGAAAAGTGAATTATTGACTAGAAAATGTTTAAGTGTATTTAGTTGAAATGTGAATTAGTGACTTGAAAATAGTTAAGTGTAGTAACTTTAATTATGAATTTGTGTTGTTAAAATAGTTAAGTATAGTAACTTGAATTATGAATTCGTGTTGTGAAAATGGTTAAGTGTAGTAACTTGAATTATGAATTAGTGTTGTTAAAATAGTTAAGTATAGTAACTTGAATTATAAATTCGTGTTGTGAAAATGGTTAAAGGTAGTAACTTGAATTATGAATTAGTATTGTGAAAATGATTAAGTGTAGTAACTTTAATTATGAATATGTGTTGTTAAAATGGTTAAGTATAGTAACTTGAATTATGAATTCGTGTTGTGAAAATGGTTAAGGTTGGTAACTTGAATTATGAATTAGTGTTGTGAAAATGGTTAAGTATAGTAACTTGAATTATGAAGTAGCGTTGTGAAAATGGTTAAGTATAGTAACTTGAATTATGAATTAGTGTTGTGAAAATGGTTAAGGGTAGTAACTTGAATTATGAATTAGTGTTGTGAAAATGATTAAGTATAGTAACTTGAATTATGAATTAGGTTTGTGAAAATGGTTAACTATAGTAACTTGAATTATGAATTAGCGTTGTGAAAATTGTTAAGTCAATTTAGTTGAAATGTGAATTATTGAATTGAAAATGATTAAGTGTATTTTGTTGAAAAGTGAATTATTGACTTGAAAATGTTTAAGTGTATTTAGTTGAAATGTGAATTAGTGACTTGAAAATAGTTAAGTGTAGTAACTTGAATTATTAAATAGTGTTGTAAAAATGGTTAAGTATAGTAACTTGAATTATGAATTAGTGTTGTTAAAATGGTTAAGTATAGTAACTTGAATTATGAATTAGTGTTGTGAAAATGGTTAAGTATAGTAACTTTAGTTATGAATTAGTGTTGTTAAAATAGTTTAGTATAGTAGCTTGAATTATGAAGTAGTGTTGTGAAAATGGTTAAGTTTAGTAACTTGAATAATGAATTAGTGTTGTGAAAATGTTTAAGTGTAGTAACTTTAATTATGAATTTGTGTTGTTAAAATAGTTAAGTATAGTAGCTTGAATTATGAATTAGTGTTGTGAAAATGGTTAAGTATAGTAACTTGAATTATGAATTAGTATTGTTAAAATAGTTAAGTATAGTAGCTTGAATTATAAATTAGTGTTGTGAAAATGGTTAAGTATAGTAACTTGAATTATGAATTCGTGTTGTGAAAATGGTTAAGTATAGTAACTTGAATTACGAATTAGTGTTGTGAAAATGGTTAAGTATAGTAACTTGAATTATGAATTAGTGTTGTGAAAATGGTCAAGCGTAGTAACATGAATTATGAATTAGTGTTGTGAAAATGATTAAGTATAGTAACTTGAATTATGAATTAGTGTTGTGAAAATGGTTAAATATAGTAACTTGAATTATGAATTAGTGTTGTGAAAATGGTTAAGGATAGTAACTTGAATTATGAATTAGTGTTGTGAAAATGATTAATAGTAGTAACTTTAATTATGAATTTGTGTTGTTAAAATAGTTAAGTATAGTAGCTTGAATTATGAATTAGTGTTGTGAAAATTGTTAAGTATAGTAACTTGAATTATGAATTAGTGTTGTGAAAATGGTTAAGTATAGTAACTTGAATTATGAATTAGCGTTGTGAAAATGGTTAAGTATAGTAACTTGAATTATGAATTAGCGTTGTGAAAATGGTTAAGGGTAGTAACTTGAATTATGAATTAGTGTTGTGAAAATGATTAAGTGTAGTAACTTGAATTATGAATTTGTGTTCTTAAAATAGTTAAGTATAGTAACTTTAGTTATGAATTAGTGTTGTTAAAATAGTTAAATATAGTAGCTTGAATTATGAAGTAGTGTTGTGAAAATGGTGAAGTTTAGTAACTTGAATAATGAATTAGTGTTGTGAAAATGTTTAAGTGTAGTAACTTTAATTATGAATTTGTGTTGTTAAAATAGTTAAGTATAGTAGCTTGAATTATGAATTAGTGTTGTGAAAAAATGGTTAATTATAGTAATTTGAATTATGAATTAGTGTTGTTAAAATAGTTAAGTATAGTAGCTTGAATTATAAATTAGTGTTGTGAAAATGGTTAAGTATAGTAACTTGAATTATGAATTCGTGTTGTGAAAATGGTTAAGTATAGTAACTTGAATTATGAATTAGTGTTGTGAAAATGGTTAAGCGTAGTAACATAAATTATGAATTAGTGTTGTGAAAATGATTAAGTATAGTAACTTGAATTATGAATTAGTGTTGTGAAAATGGTTAAGTATAGTAACTTGAATTATTAATTAGCGTTGTGAAAATGGTTAAGTCTATTTAGTTGAAATGTGAATTATTGAATTGAAAATGATTAAGTGTATTTAGTTAAAAAGTGAATTATTGACTAGAAAATGTTTAAGTGTATTTAGTTGAAATGTGAATTAGTGACTTGAAAATAGTTAAGTGTAGTAACTTTAATTATGAATTTGTGTTGTTAAAATAGTTAAGTATAGTAACTTGAATTATGAATTCGTGTTGTGAAAATGGTTAAGTGTAGTAACTTGAATTATGAATTAGTGTTGTTAAAATAGTTAAGTATAGTAACTTGAATTATGAATTCGTGTTGTGAAAATGGTTAAAGGTAGTAACTTGAATTATGAATTAGTGTTGTGAAAATGATTGAGTGTAGTAACTTTAATTATGAATATGTGTTGTTAAAATGGTTAAGTATAGTAACTTGAATTATGAATTTGTGTTGTGAAAATGGTTAAGGGCAGTAACTTGAATTATGAATTAGTGTTGTGAAAATGGTTAAGTATAGTAACTTGAATTATGAATTAGTGTTGTTAAAATAGTTAAGTATAGTAGCTTGAATTATAAATTAGTGTTGTGAAAATGGTTAAGTATAGTAACTTGAATTATGAATTCGTGTTGTGAAAATGGTTAAGTATAGTAACTTGAATTATGAATTAGTGTTGTGAAAATAGTTTAGTATTGTAACTTGAATTATGAATTAGTGTTGTGAAAATGGTTAAGTATAGTAACTTTAATTATGAATTAGTGTTTTTAAAATAGTTAAGTATAGTAGCTTGAATTATGAAGTAGTGTTGTGAAAATGGTTAAGTTTAGTAACCTGAATAATGAATTAGTGTTGTGAAAATGTTTAAGTATAGTAACTTTAATTATGAATGAGTGTTGTGAAAATGGTTAAGTGGAGTAACTTGATTATTATGAATTAGTGTTGTGAAAATGGTTAAGTGTAGTAACTTTAATTATGAATTAGTGTTGTTAAAATAGTTAAGTATAGTAACTTGAATTATGAATTAGTTTTGTGAAAATGGTTAAGTCTATTTAGTTGAAATGTGAATTATTGAATTGAAAATGATTAAGTGTATTTAGTTGAAAAGTGAATTATTGACTAGAAAATGTTTAAGTGTATTTAGTTGAAATGTGAATTAGTGACTTGAAAATAGTTAAGTGTAGTAACTTTAATTATGAATTTGTGTTGTTAAAATAGTTAAGTATAGTAACTTGAATTATGAATTAGTTTTGTGAAAATGGCTAAGTCTATTTAGTTGAAATGTGAATTATTGAATTGAAAATGATTAAGTGTATTTAGTTGAAATGTGAATTAGTGACTTGAAAATAGTTAAGTGTAGTAACTTTAATTATGAATTTGTGTTGTTAAAATAGTTAAGTATAGTAACTTGAATTATGAATTCGTGTTGTGAAAATGGTTAAGTGTAGTAACTTGAATTATGAATTAGTGTTGTTAAAATAGTTAAGTATAGTAACTTGAATTATAAATTCGTGTTGTGAAAATGGTTAAAGGTAGTAACTTGAATTATGAATTAGTGTTGTGAAAATGATTAAGTGTAGTAACTTTAATTATGAATATGTGTTGTTAAAATGGTTAAGTATAGTAACTTGAATTATGAATTCGTGTTGTGAAAATGGTTAACGTTGGTAACTTGAATTATGAATTAGTGTTGTGAAAATGGTTAAGTATAGTAACTTGAATTATGAATTAGTGTTGTTAAAATAGTTAAGTATAGTAGCTTGTATTATAAATTAGTGTTGTGAAAATGGTTAAGTATAGTAACTTGAATTATGAATTCGTGTTGTGAAAATGGTTAAGTATAGTAACTTGAATTATGAATTAGTGTTGTGAAAATGGTTAAGCGTAGTAACATAAATTATGAATTAGTGTTGTGAAAATGATTAAGTATAGTAACTTGAATTATGAATTAGGTTTGTGAAAATGGTTTAGTATAGTAACTTGAATTATGAATTAGCGTTGTGAAAATTGTTAAGTCAATTTAGTTGAAATGTGAATTATTGAATTGAAAATGATTAAGTGTATTTAGTTGAAAAGTGAATTATTGACTTGAAAATGTTTAAGTGTATTTAGTTGAAATGTGAATTAGTGACTTGAAAATAGTTAAGTGTAGTAACTTGAATTATTAAATAGTGTTGTGAAAATGGTTAAGTATAGTAACTTGAATTATGAATTAGTGTTGTTAAAATGGTTAAGTATAGTAACTTGATTATTATGAATTAGTGTTGTGAAAATGGTTAAGTATAGTAACTTTAGTTATGAATTAGTGTTGTTAAAATAGTTTAGTATAGTAGCTTGAATTATGAAGTAGTGTTGTGAAATTGGTTAAGTTTTGTAACTTGAATAATGAATTAGTGTTGTGAAAATGTTTAAGTGTAGTAACTTTAATTATGAATTTGTGTTGTTAAAATAGTTAAGTATAGTAGCTTGAATTATGAATTAGTGTTGTGAAAATGGTTAAGTATAGTAACTTGCATTATGAATTAGTGTTGTGAAAATGGTTAAGTATAGTAACTTGAATTATTAATTAGCGTTGTGAAAATGGTTAAGTCTATTTAGTTGAAATGTGAATTATTGAATTGAAAATGATTAAGTGTATTTAGTTAAAAAGTGAATTATTGACTAGAAAATGTTTAAGTGTATTTAGTTGATATGTGAATTAGTGACTTGAAAATAGTTAAGTGTAGTAACTTTAATTATGAATTTGTGTTGTTAAAATAGTTAAGTATAGTAACTTGAATTATGAATTCGTGTTGTGAAAATGGTTAAGTGTAGTAACTTGAATTATGAATTAGTGTTGTTAAAATAGTTAAGTATAGTAACTTGAATTATAAATTAGTGTTGTGAAAATGGTTAAAGGTAGTAACTTGAATTATGAATTAGTGTTGTGAAAATGATTGAGTGTAGTAACTTTAATTATGAATAAGTGTTGTTAAAATGGTTAAGTATAGTAACTTGAATTATGAATTTGTGTTGTGAAAATGGTTAAGGGTAGTAACTTGAATTATGAATTAGTGTTGTGAAAATGGTTAAGTATAGTAACTTGAATTATTAATTAGTGTTGTTAAAATAGTTAAGTATAGTAGCTTGAATTATAAATTAGTGTTGTGAAAATGGTTAAGTATAGTAACTTGAATTATGAATTCGTGTTGTGAAAATGGTTAAGTATAGTAACTTGAATTATGAATTAGTGTTGTGAAAATAGTTTAGTATAGTAACTTGAATTATGAATTAGTGTTGTGAAAATGGTTAAGTATAGTAACTTTAATTATGAATTAGTGTTGTTAAAATAGTTAAGTATAGAAGCTTGAATTATGAAGTAGTGTTGTGAAAATGATTAAGTTTAGTAACCTGAATAATGAATTAGTGTTGTGAAAATGTTTAAGTATAGTAACTTTAATTATGATTGAGTGTTGTGAAAATGGTTAAGTGGAGTAACTTGATTATTATGAATTAGTGTTGTGAAAATGGTTAAGTGTAGTAACTTTAATTATGAATTAGTGTTGTTAAAATAGTTAAGTATAGTAACTTGAATTATGAATTAGTTTTGTGAAAATGGTTAAGTCTATTTAGTTGAAATGTGAATTATTGAATTGAAAATGATTAAGTGTATTTAGTTGAAAAGTGAATTATTGACTAGAAAATGTTTAAGTGTATTTAGTTGAAATGTGAATTAGTGACTTGAAAATAGTTAAGTGTAGTAACTTTAATTATGAATTTGTGTTGTTAAAATAGTTAAGTATAGTAACTTGAATTATGAATTCGTGTTGTGAAAATGGTTAAGTGTAGTAACTTGAATTATGAATTAGTGTTGTTAAAATAGTTAAGTATAGTAACTTGAATTATAAATTCGTGTTGTGAAAATGGTTAAAGGTAGTAACTTGAATTATGAATTAGTGTTGTGAAAATGATTAAGTGTAGTAACTTTAATTATGAATATGTGTTGTTAAAATGGTTAAGTATAGTAACTTGAATTATGAATTCGTGTTGTGAAAATGGTTAAGGTTGGTAACTTGAATTATGAATTAGTGTTGTGAAAATGGTTAAGTATAGTAACTTGAATTATGAATTAGTGTTGTTAAAATAGTTAAGTATAGTAGCTTGTATTATAAATTAGTGTTGTGAAAATGGTTAAGTATAGTAACTTGAATTATGAATTCGTGTTGTGAAAATGGTTAAGTATAGTAACTTGAATTATGAATTAGTGTTGTGAAAATGGTTAAGCGTAGTAACATAAATTATGAATTAGTGTTGTGAAAATGATTAAGTATAGTAACTTGAATTATGAATTAGGTTTGTGAAAATGGTTTAGTATAGTAACTTGAATTATGAATTAGCGTTGTGAAAATTGTTAAGTCAATTTAGTTGAAATGTGAATTATTGAATTGAAAATGATTAAGTGTATTTAGTTGAAAAGTGAATTATTGACTTGAAAATGTTTAAGTGTATTTAGTTGAAATGTGAATTAGTGACTTGAAAATAGTTAAGTGTAGTAACTTGAATTATTAAATAGTGTTGTAAAAATGGTTAAGTATAGTAACTTGAATTATGAATTAGTGTTGTTAAAATGGTTAAGTATAGTAACTTGAATTATGAATTAGTGTTGTGAAAATGGTTAAGTATAGTAACTTTAGTTATGAATTAGTGTTGTTAAAATAGTTTAGTATAGTAGCTTGAATTATGAAGTAGTGTTGTGAAAATGGTTAAGTTTAGTAACTTGAATAATGAATTAGTGTTGTGAAAATGTTTAAGTGTAGTAACTTTAATTATGAATTTGTGTTGTTAAAATAGTTAAGTATAGTAGCTTGAATTATGAATTAGTGTTGTGAAAATGGTTAAGTATAGTAACTTGAATTATGAATTAGTATTGTTAAAATAGTTAAGTATAGTAGCTTGAATTATAAATTAGTGTTGTGAAAATGGTTAAGTATAGTAACTTGAATTATGAATTCGTGTTGTGAAAATGGTTAAGTATAGTAACTTGAATTATGAATTAGTGTTGTGAAAATGGTCAAGCGTAGTAACATGAATTATGAATTAGTGTTGTGAAAATGATTAAGTATAGTAACTTGAATTATGAATTAGTGTTGTGAAAATGGTTAAATATAGTAACTTGAATTATGAATTAGTGTTGTGAAAATGGTTAAGGATAGTAACTTGAATTATGAATTAGTGTTGTGAAAATGATTAATAGTAGTAACTTTAATTATGAATTTGTGTTGTTAAAATAGTTAAGTATAGTAGCTTGAATTATGAATTAGTGTTGTGAAAATTGTTAAGTATAGTAACTTGAATTATGAATTAGTGTTGTGAAAATGGTTAAGTATAGTAACTTGAATTATGAATTAGCGTTGTGAAAATGGTTAAGTATAGTAACTTGAATTATGAATTAGCGTTGTGAAAATGGTTAAGGGTAGTAACTTGAATTATGAATTAGTGTTGTGAAAATGATTAAGTGTAGTAACTTGAATTATGAATTTGTGTTCTTAAAATAGTTAAGTATAGTAACTTTAGTTATGAATTAGTGTTGTTAAAATAGTTAAATATAGTAGCTCTAATTATGAAGTAGTGTTGTGAAAATGGTGAAGTTTAGTAACTTGAATAATGAATTAGTGTTGTGAAAATGTTTAAGTGTAGTAACTTTAATTATGAATTACTGTTGTTAAAATAGTTAAATATAGTAGCTTGAATTATGAAGTAGTGTTGTGAAAATGGTGAAGTTTAGTAACTTGAATAATGAAGTAGTGTTGTGAAAATGTTTAAGTGTAGTAACTTTAATTATGAATTTGTGTTGTTAAAATAGTTAAGTATAGTAGCTTGAATTATGAATTAGTGTTGTGAAAAAATGGTTAATTATAGTAACTTGAATTATGAATTAGTGTTGTTAAAATAGTTAAGTATAGTAGCTTGAATTATAAATTAGTGTTGTGAAAATGGTTAAGTATAGTAACTTGAATTATGAATTCGTGTTGTGAAAATGGTTAAGTATAGTAACTTGAATTATGAAATAGTGTTGTGAAAAATGGTTAAGCGTAGTAACATGAATTATGAATTAGTGTTGTGAAAATGATTAAGTATAGTAACTTGAATTATGAATTAGTGTTGTGAAAATGGTTAAGTATAGTAACTTGAATTATTAATTAGCGTTGTGAAAATGGTTAAGTCTATTTAGTTGAAATGTGAATTATTGAATTGAAAATGATTAAGTGTATTTAGTTAAAAAGTGAATTATTGACTAGAAAATGTTTAAGTGTATTTAGTTGAAATGTGAATTAGTGACTTGAAAATAGTTAAGTGTAGTAACTTTAATTATGAATTTGTGTTGGTAAAATAGTTAAGTATAGTAACTTGAATTATGAATTCGTGTTGTGAAAATGGTTAAGTGTAGTAACTTGAATTATGAATTAGTGTTGTTAAAATAGTTAAGTATAGTAACTTGAATTATGAATTCGTGTTGTGAAAATGGTTAAAGGTAGTAACTTGAATTATGAATTAGTGTTGTGAAAATGATTGAGTGTAGTAACTTTAATTATGAATATGTGTTGTTAAAATGGTTAAGTATAGTAACTTGAATTATGAATTTGTGTTGTGAAAATGGTTAAGGGTAGTAACTTGAATTATGAATTAGTGTTGTGAAAATGGTTAAGTATAGTAACTTGAATTATGAATTAGTGTTGTTAAAATAGTTAAGTATAGTAGCTTGAATTATAAATTAGTGTTGTGAAAATGGTTAAGTATAGTAACTTGAATTATGAATTCGTGTTGTGAAAATGGTTAAGTATAGTAACTTGAATTATGAATTAGTTTTGTGAAAATAGTTTAGTATTGTAACTTGAATTATGAATTAGTGTTGTGAAAATGGTTAAGTATAGTAACTTTAATTATGAATTAGTGTTGTTAAAATAGTTAAGTATAGTAGCTTGAATTATGAAGTAGTGTTGTGAAAATGGTTAAGTTTAGTAACCTGAATAATGAATTAGTGTTGTGAAAATGTTTAAGTATAGTAACTTTAATTATGAATGAGTGTTGTGAAAATGGTTAAGTGGAGTAACTTGATTATTATGAATTAGTGTTGTGAAAATGGTTAAGTGTAGTAACTTTAATTATGAATTAGTGTTGTTAAAATAGTTAAGTATAGTAACTTGAATTATGAATTAGTTTTGTGAAAATGGTTAAGTCTATTTAGTTGAAATGTGAATTATTGAATTGAAAATGATTAAGTGTATTTAGTTGAAAAGTGAATTATTGACTAGAAAATGTTTAAGTGTATTTAGTTGAAATGTGAATTAGTGACTTGAAAATAGTTAAGTGTAGTAACTTTAATTATGAATTTGTGTTGTTAAAATAGTTAAGTATAGTAACTTGAATTATGAATTAGTTTTGTGAAAATGGTTAAGTCTATTTAGTTGAAATGTGAATTATTGAATTGAAAATGATTAAGTGTATTTAGTTGAAATGTGAATTAGTGACTTGAAAATAGTTAAGTGTAGTAACTTTAATTATGAATTTGTGTTGTTAAAATAGTTAAGTATAGTAACTTGAATTATGAATTCGTGTTGTGAAAATGGTTAAGTGTAGTAACTTGAATTATGAATTAGTGTTGTTAAAATAGTTAAGTATAGTAACTTGAATTATAAATTCGTGTTGTGAAAATGGTTAAAGGTAGTAACTTGAATTATGAATTAGTGTTGTGAAAATGATTAAGTGTAGTAACTTTAATTATGAATATGTGTTGTTAAAATGGTTAAGTATAGTAACTTGAATTATGAATTCGTGTTGTGAAAATGGTTAAGGTTGGTAACTTGAATTATGAATTAGTGTTGTGAAAATGGTTAAGTATAGTAACTTGAATTATGAATTAGTGTTGTTAAAATAGTTAAGTATAGTAGCTTGTATTATAAATTAGTGTTGTGAAAATGGTTAAGTATAGTAACTTGAATTATGAATTCGTGTTGTGAAAATGGTTAAGTATAGTAACTTGAATTATGAATTAGTGTTGTGAAAATGGTTAAGCGTAGTAACATAAATTATGAATTAGTGTTGTGAAAATGATTAAGTATAGTAACTTGAATTATGAATTAGGTTTGTGAAAATGGTTTAGTATAGTAACTTGAATTATGAATTAGCGTTGTGAAAATTGTTAAGTCAATTTAGTTGAAATGTGAATTATTGAATTGAAAATGATTAAGTGTATTTAGTTGAAAAGTGAATTATTGACTTGAAAATGTTTAAGTGTATTTAGTTGAAATGTGAATTAGTGACTTGAAAATAGTTAAGTGTAGTAACTTGAATTATTAAATAGTGTTGTGAAAATGGTTAAGTATAGTAACTTGAATTATGAATTAGTGTTGTTAAAATAGTTAAGTATAGTAACTTGATTATTATGAATTAGTGTTGTGAAAATGGTTAAGTATAGTAACTTTAGTTATGAATTAGTGTTGTTAAAATAGTTTAGTATAGTAGCTTGAATTATGAAGTAGTGTTGTGAAATTGGTTAAGTTTTGTAACTTGAATAATGAATTAGTGTTGTGAAAATGTTTAAGTGTAGTAACTTTAATTATGAATTTGTGTTGTTAAAATAGTTAAGTATAGTAGTTTGAATTATGAATTAGTGTTGTGAAAATGGTTAAGTATAGTAACTTGAATTATGAATTAGTGGTGTGAAAATGGTTAAGTATAGTAACTTGAATTATTAATTAGCGTTGTGAAAATGGTTAAGTCTATTTAGTTGAAATGTGAATTATTGAATTGAAAATGATTAAGTGTATTTAGTTAAAAAGTGAATTATTGACTAGAAAATGTTTAAGTGTATTTAGTTGAAATGTGAATTAGTGACTTGAAAATAGTTAAGTGTAGTAACTTTAATTATGAATTTGTGTTGTTAAAATAGTTAAGTATAGTAACTTGAATTATGAATTCGTGTTGTGAAAATGGTTAAGTGTAGTAACTTGAATTATGAATTAGTGTTGTTAAAATAGTTAAGTATAGTAACTTGAATTATGAATTCGTGTTGTGAAAATGGTTAAAGGTAGTAACTTGAATTATGAATTAGTGTTGTGAAAATGATTGAGTGTAGTAACTTTAATTATGAATATGTGTTGTTAAAATGGTTAAGTATAGTAACTTGAATTATGAATTTGTGTTGTGAAAATGGTTAAGGGTAGTAACTTGAATTATGAATTAGTGTTGTGAAAATGATTAAGTATAGTAACTTGAATTATGAATTAGTGTTGTTAAAATAGTTAAGTATAGTAGCTTGAATTATAAATTAGTGTTGTGAAAATGGTTAAGTATAGTAACTTGAATTATGAATTCGTGTTGTGAAAATGGTTAAGTATAGTAACTTGAATTATGAATTAGTGTTGTGAAAATAGTTTAGTATAGTAACTTGAATTATGAATTAGTGTTGTGAAAATGGTTAAGTATAGTAACTTTAATTATGAATTAGTGTTGTTAAAATAGTTAAGTATAGTAGCTTGAATTATGAAGTAGTGTTGTGAAAATGGTTAAGTTTAGTAACCTGAATAATGAATTAGTGTTGTGAAAATGTTTAAGTATAGTAACTTTAATTATGAATGAGTGTTGTTAAAATGGTTAAGTATAGTAACTTGAATTATGAATTCGTGTTGTGAAAATGGTTAAAGGTAGTAACTTGAATTATGAATTAGTGTTGTGAAAATGATTAAGTGTAGTAACTTTAATTATGAATATGTGTTGTTAAAATGGTTAAGTATAGTAACTTGAATTATGAATTAGCGTTGTGAAAATGGTTAAGCGTAGTAACATGAATTATGAATTTGTGTTGTGAAATTAATGATTAAGTATAGTAACTTGAATTATGAATTAGTGTTGTGAAAATGGTTAAATATAGTAACTTGAATAATGAATTAGTGTTGTGAAAATGGTTAAGGATAGTAACTTGAATTATGAATTAGTGTTGTGAAAATGATTAATTGTAGTAACTTTAATTATGAATTTGTGTTGTTAAAATAGTTAAGTATAGTAGCTCGAATTATGAATTAGTGTTGTGAAAATTGTTAAGTATAGTAACTTGAATTATGAATTAGTGTTGTGAAAATGGTTAAGTATAGTAACTTGAATTATGAATTAGCGTTGTGAAAATGGTTAAGTATAGTAACTTGAATTATGAATTAGTGTTGTGAAAATGGTTAAGGGTAGTAACTTGAATTATGAATTAGTGTTGTGAAAATGATTAAGTATAGTAACTTGAATTATGAATTAGGTTTGTGAAAATGGTTAACTATAGTAACTTGAATTATGAATTAGCGTTGTGAAAATTGTTAAGTCAATTTAGTTGAAATGTGAATTATTGAATTGAAAATGATTAAGTGTATTTTGTTGAAAAGTGAATTATTGACTTGAAAATGTTTAAGTGTATTTAGTTGAAATGTGAATTAGTGACTTGAAAATAGTTAAGTGTAGTAACTTGAATTATTAAATAGTGTTGTAAAAATGGTTAAGTATAGTAACTTGAATTATGAATTAGTGTTGTTAAAATGGTTAAGTATAGTAACTTGAATTATGAATTAGTGTTGTGAAAATGGTTAAGTATAGTAACTTTAGTTATGAATTAGTGTTGTTAAAATAGTTTAGTATAGTAGCTTGAATTATGAAGTAGTGTTGTGAAAATGGTTAAGTTTAGTAACTTGAATAATGAATTAGTGTTGTGAAAATGTTTAAGTGTAGTAACTTTAATTATGAATTTGTGTTGTTAAAATAGTTAAGTATAGTAGCTTGAATTATGAATTAGTGTTGTGAAAATGGTTAAGTATAGTAACTTGAATTATGAATTAGTGTTGTTAAAATAGTTAAGTATAGTAACTTGAATTATGAATTAGCGTTGTTAAAATGGTTAAATATAGTAACTTGAATTACGAATTAGTGTTGTGAAAATGGTTAAGTATAGTAACTTGAATTATGAATTCGTGTTGTGAAAATGGTTAAGTATAGTAACTTGAATTATGAATTAGTGTTGTGAAAATGGTTAAGTATAGTAACTTGAATTATGAATTAGTGTTGTGAAAATGGGCAAGCGTAGTAACATGAATTATGAATTAGTGTTGTCAAAATGATTAAGTATAGTAACTTGAATTATGAATTAGTGTTGTGAAAATGGTTAAATATAGTAACTTGAATTATGAATTAGTGTTGTGAAAATGGTTAAGGATAGTAACTTGAATTATGAATTAGTGTTGTGAAAATGATTAATAGTAGTAACTTTAATTATGAATTTGTGTTGTTAAAATAGTTAAGTATAGTAGCTTGAATTATGAATTAGTGTTGTGAAAATTGTTAAGTATAGTAACTTGAATTATGAATTAGTGTTGTGAAAATGGTTAAGTATAGTAACTTGAATTATGAATTAGCGTTGTGAAAATGGTTAAGTATAGTAACTTGAATTATGAATTAGTGTTGTGAAAATGGTTAAGGGTAGTAACTTGAATTATGAATTAGTGTTGTGAAAATGATTAAGTGTAGTAACTTGAATTATGAATTTGTGTTCTTAAAATAGTTAAGTATAGTAACTTTAGTTATGAATTAGTGTTGTTAAAATAGTTAAATATAGTAGCTTGAATTATGAAGTAGTGTTGTGAAAATGGTGAAGTTTAGTAACTTGAATAATGAATTAGTGTTGTGAAAATGTTTAAGTGTAGTAACTTTAATTATGAATTTGTGTTGTTAAAATAGTTAAGTATAGTAGCTTGAATTATGAATTAGTGTTGTGAAAAAATGGTTAATTATAGTAACTTGAATTATGAATTAGTGTTGTTAAAATAGTTAAGTATAGTAGCTTGAATTATAAATTAGTGTTGTGAAAATGGTTAAGTATAGTAACTTGAATTATGAATTCGTGTTGTGAAAATGGTTAAGTATAGTAACTTGAATTATGAATTAGTGTTGTGAAAATGGTTAAGCGTAGTAACATGAATTATGAATTAGTGTTGTGAAAATGATTAAGTATAGTAACTTGAATTATGAATTAGTGTTGTGAAAATGGTTAAGTATAGTAACTTGAATTATTAATTAGCGTTGTGAAAATGGTTAAGTCTATTTAGTTGAAATGTGAATTATTGAATTGAAAATGATTAAGTGTATTTAGTTAAAAAGTGAATTATTGACTAGAAAATGTTTAAGTGTATTTAGTTGAAATGTGAATTATTGACTTGAAAATAGTTAAGTGTAGTAACTTTAATTATGAATTTGTGTTGTTAAAATAGTTAAGTATAGTAACTTGAATTATGAATTCGTGTTGTGAAAATGGTTAAGTGTAGTAACTTGAATTATGAATTAGTGTTGTTAAAATAGTTAAGTATAGTAACTTGAATTATGAATTCGTGTTGTGAAAATGGTTAAAGGTAGTAACTTGAATTATGAATTAGTGTTGTGAAAATGATTGAGTGTAGTAACTTTAATTATGAATATGTGTTGTTAAAATGGTTAAGTATAGTAACTTGAATTATGAATTTGTGTTGTGAAAATGGTTAAGGGTAGTAACTTGAATTATGAATTAGTGTTGTGAAAATGGTTAAGTATAGTAACTTGAATTATGAATTAGTGTTGTTAAAATAGTTAAGTATAGTAGCTTGAATTATAAATTAGTGTTGTGAAAATGGTTAAGTATAGTAACTTGAATTATGAATTCGTGTTGTGAAAATGGTTAAGTATAGTAACTTGAATTATGAATTAGTGTTGTGAAAATAGTTTAGTATTGTAACTTGAATTATGAATTAGTGTTGTGAAAATGGTTAAGTATAGTAACTTTAATTATGAATTAGTGTTGTTAAAATAGTTAAGTATAGTAGCTTGAATTATGAAGTAGTGTTGTGAAAATGGTTAAGTTTAGTAACCTGAATAATGAATTAGTGTTGTGAAAATGTTTAAGTATAGTAACTTTAATTATGAATGAGTGTTGTGAAAATGGTTAAGTGGAGTAACTTGATTATTATGAATTAGTGTTGTGAAAATGGTTAAGTGTAGTAACTTTAATTATGAATTAGTGTTGTTAAAATAGTTAAGTATAGTAACTTGAATTATGAATTAGTTTTGTGAAAATGGTTAAGTCTATTTAGTTGAAATGTGAATTATTGAATTGAAAATGATTAAGTGTATTTAGTTGAAAAGTGAATTATTGACTAGAAAATGTTTAAGTGTATTTAGTTGAAATGTGAATTAGTGACTTGAAAATAGTTAAGTGTAGTAACTTTAATTATGAATTTGTGTTGTTAAAATAGTTAAGTATAGTAACTTGAATTATGAATTAGTTTTGTGAAAATGGTTAAGTCTATTTAGTTGAAATGTGAATTATTGAATTGAAAATGATTAAGTGTATTTAGTTGAAATGTGAATTAGTGACTTGAAAATAGTTAAGTGTAGTAACTTTAATTATGAATTTGTGTTGTTAAAATAGTTAAGTATAGTAACTTGAATTATGAATTCGTGTTGTGAAAATGGTTAAGTGTAGTAACTTGAATTATGAATTAGTGTTGTTAAAATAGTTAAGTATAGTAACTTGAATTATAAATTCGTGTTGTGAAAATGGTTAAAGGTAGTAACTTGAATTATGAATTAGTGTTGTGAAAATGATTAAGTGTAGTAACTTTAATTATGAATATGTGTTGTTAAAATGGTTAAGTATAGTAACTTGAATTATGAATTCGTGTTGTGAAAATGGTTAAGGTTGGTAACTTGAATTATGAATTAGTGTTGTGAAAATGGTTAAGTATAGTAACTTGAATTATGAATTAGTGTTGTTAAAATAGTTAAGTATAGTAGCTTGTATTATAAATTAGTGTTGTGAAAATGGTTAAGTATAGTAACTTGAATTATGAATTCGTGTTGTGAAAATGGTTAAGTATAGTAACTTGAATTATGAATTAGTGTTGTGAAAATGGTTAAGCGTAGTAACATAAATTATGAAGTAGTGTTGTGAAAATGGTTTAGTATAGTAACTTGAATTATGAATTAGCGTTGTGAAAATTGTTAAGTCAATTTAGTTGAAATGTGAATTATTGAATTGAAAATGATTAAGTGTATTTAGTTGAAAAGTGAATTATTGACTTGAAAATGTTTAAGTGTATTTAGTTGAAATGTGAATTAGTGACTTGAAAATAGTTAAATGTAGTAACTTGAATTATTAAATAGTGTTGTGAAAATGGTTAAGTATAGTAACTTGAATTATGAATTATTGTTGTTAAAATGGTTAAGTATAGTAACTTGATTATTATGAATTAGTGTTGTGAAAATGGTTAAGTATAGTAACTTTAGTTATGAATTAGTGTTGTTAAAATAGTTTAGTATAGTAGCTTGAATTATTAGTAGTGTTGTGAAATTGGTTAAGTTTTGTAACTTGAATAATGAATTAGTGTTGTGAAAATGTTTAAGTGTAGTAACTTTAATTATGAATTTGTGTTGTTAAAATAGTTAAGTATAGTAGCTTGAATTATGAATTAGTGTTGTGAAAATGGTTAAGTATAGTAACTTGAATTATGAATTCGTGTTGTGAAAATGGTTAAGTATAGTAACTTGAATTATGAATTAGTGTTGTGAAAATGGTTAAGCGTAGTAACATAAATTATGAATTAGTGTTGTGAAAATGGTTTAGTATAGTAACTTGAATTATGAATTAGCGTTGTGAAAATTGTTAAGTCAATTTAGTTGAAATGTGAATTATTGAATTGAAAATGATTAAGTGTATTTAGTTGAAATGTGAATTAGTGACTTGAAAATAGTTAAGTGTAGTAACTTGAATTATTAAATAGTGTTGTGAAAATGGTTAAGTATAGTAACTTGAATTATGAATTAGTGTTGTTAAAATGGTTAAGTATAGTAACTTGATTATTATGAATTAGTGTTGTGAAAATGGTTAAGTATAGTAACTTTAGTTATGAATTAGTGTTGTTAAAATAGTTTAGTATAGTAGCTTGAATTATGAAGTAGTGTTGTGAAATTGGTTAAGTTTTGTAACTTGAATAATGAATTAGTGTTGTGAAAATGTTTAAGTGTAGTAACTTTAATTATGAATTTGTGTTGTTAAAATAGTTAAGTATAGTAGCTTGAATTATGAATTAGTGTTGTGAAAATGGTTAAGTATAGTAACTTGAATTATGAATTCGTGTTGTGAAAATGGTTAAGTATAGTAACTTGAATTATGAATTAGTGTTGTGAAAATGGTTAAGCGTAGTAACATAAATTATGAATTAGTGTTGTGAAAATGGTTTAGTATAGTAACTTGAATTATGAATTAGCGTTGTGAAAATTGTTAAGTCAATTTAGTTGAAATGTGAATTATTGAATTGAAAATGATTAAGTGTATTTAGTTGAAATGTGAATTAGTGACTTGAAAATAGTTAAGTGTAGTAACTTGAATTATTAAATAGTGTTGTGAAAATGGTTAAGTATAGTAACTTGAATTATGAATTAGTGTTGTTAAAATGGTTAAGTATAGTAACTTGATTATTATGAATTAGTGTTGTGAAAATGGTTAAGTATAGTAACTTTAGTTATGAATTAGTGTTGTTAAAATAGTTTAGTATAGTAGCTTGAATTATGAAGTAGTGTTGTGAAATTGGTTAAGTTTTGTAACTTGAATAATGAATTAGTGTTGTGAAAATGTTTAAGTGTAGTAACTTTAATTATGAATTTGTGTTGTTAAAATAGTTAAGTATAGTAGCTTGAATTATGAATTAGTGTTGTGAAAATGGTTAAGTATAGTAACTTGAATTATGAATTCGTGTTGTGAAAATGGTTAAGTATAGTAACTTGAATTATGAATTAGTGTTGTGAAAATGGTTAAGCGTAGTAACATAAATTATGAATTAGTGTTGTGAAAATGGTTTAGTATAGTAACTTGAATTATGAATTAGCGTTGTGAAAATGGTTAAGTCTATTTAGTTGAAATGTGAATTATTGAATTGAAAATGATTAAGTGTATTTAGTTAAAAAGTGAATTATTGACTAGAAAATGTTTAAGTGTATTTAGTTGAAATGTGAATTATTGACTTGAAAATAGTTAAGTGTAGTAACTTTAATTATGAATTTGTGTTGTTAAAATAGTTAAGTATAGTAACTTGAATTATGAATTCGTGTTGTGAAAATGGTTAAGTGTAGTAACTTGAATTATGAATTAGTGTTGTTAAAATAGTTAAGTATAGTAACTTGAATTATGAATTCGTGTTGTGAAAATGGTTAAAGGTAGTAACTTGAATTATGAATTAGTGTTGTGAAAATGATTGAGTGTAGTAACTTTAATTATGAATATGTGTTGTTAAAATGGTTAAGTATAGTAACTTGAATTATGAATTTGTGTTGTGAAAATGGTTAAGGGTAGTAACTTGAATTATGAATTAGTGTTGTGAAAATGGTTAAGTATAGTAACTTGAATTATGAATTAGTGTTGTTAAAATAGTTAAGTATAGTAGCTTGAATTATAAATTAGTGTTGTGAAAATGGTTAAGTATAGTAACTTGAATTATGAATTCGTGTTGTGAAAATGGTTAAGTATAGTAACTTGAATTATGAATTAGTGTTGTGAAAATAGTTTAGTATTGTAACTTGAATTATGAATTAGTGTTGTGAAAATGTTTAAGTATAGTAACTTTAATTATGAATTAGTGTTGTTAAAATAGTTAAGTATAGTAGCTTGAATTATGAAGTAGTGTTGTGAAAATGGTTAAGTTTAGTAACCTGAATAATGAATTAGTGTTGTGAAAATGTTTAAGTATAGTAACTTTAATTATGAATGAGTGTTGTGAAAATGGTTAAGTGGAGTAACTTGATTATTATGAATTAGTGTTGTGAAAATGGTTAAGTGTAGTAACTTTAATTATGAATTAGTGTTGTTAAAATAGTTAAGTATAGTAACTTGAATTATGAATTAGTTTTGTGAAAATGGTTAAGTCTATTTAGTTGAAATGTGAATTATTGAATTGAAAATGATTAAGTGTATTTAGTTGAAAAGTGAATTATTGACTAGAAAATGTTTAAGTGTATTTAGTTGAAATGTGAATTAGTGACTTGAAAATAGTTAAGTGTAGTAACTTTAATTATGAATTTGTGTTGTTAAAATAGTTAAGTATAGTAACTTGAATTATGAATTAGTTTTGTGAAAATGGTTAAGTCTATTTAGTTGAAATGTGAATTATTGAATTGAAAATGATTAAGTGTATTTAGTTGAAATGTGAATTAGTGACTTGAAAATAGTTAAGTGTAGTAACTTTAATTATGAATTTGTGTTGTTAAAATAGTTAAGTATAGTAACTTGAATTATGAATTCGTGTTGTGAAAATGGTTAAGTGTAGTAACTTGAATTATGAATTAGTGTTGTTAAAATAGTTAAGTATAGTAACTTGAATTATAAATTCGTGTTGTGAAAATGGTTAAAGGTAGTAACTTGAATTATGAATTAGTGTTGTGAAAATGGTTAAGTATAGTAACTTGAATTATGAATTCGTGTTGTGAAAATGGTTAAGTATAGTAACTTGAATTATGAATTAGTGTTGTGAAAATGGTTAAGCGTAGTAACATAAATTATGAATTAGTGTTGTGAAAATGGTTTAGTATAGTAACTTGAATTATGAATTAGCGTTGTGAAAATTGTTAAGTCAATTTAGTTGAAATGTGAATTATTGAATTGAAAATGATTAAGTGTATTTAGTTGAAATGTGAATTAGTGACTTGAAAATAGTTAAGTGTAGTAACTTTAATTATGAATTTGTGTTGTTAAAATAGTTAAGTATAGTAACTTGAATTATGAATTCGTGTTGTGAAAATGGTTAAGTGTAGTAACTTGAATTATGAATTAGTGTTGTTAAAATAGTTAAGTATAGTAACTTGAAATATAAATTCGTGTTGTGAAAATGGTTAAAGGTAGTAACTTGAATTATGAATTAGTGTTGTGAAAATGATTAAGTGTAGTAACTTTAATTATGAATATGTGTTGTTAAAATGGTTAAGTATAGTAACTTGAATTATGAATTAGTGTTGTGAAAATGGTTAAGTATAGTAACTTGAATTATGAATTAGCGTTGTGAAAATGGTTAAGTATAGTAACTTGAATTATGAATTAGTGTTGTGAAAATGGTTAAGGGTAGTAACTTGAATTATGAATTAGTGTTGTGAAAATGATTAAGTGTAGTAACTTGAATTATGAATTTGTGTTCTTAAAATAGTTAAGTATAGTAACTTTAGTTATGAATTAGTTTTGTGAAAATGGTTAAGTCTATTTAGTTGAAATGTGAATTATTGAATTGAAAATGATTAAGTGTATTTAGTTGAAATGTGAATTAGTGACTTGAAAATAGTTAAGTGTAGTAACTTTAATTATGAATTTGTGTTGTTAAAATAGTTAAGTATAGTAACTTGAATTATGAATTCGTGTTGTGAAAATGGTTAAGTGTAGTAACTTTAATTATGAATTAGTGTTGTTAAAATAGTTAAGTATAGTAACTTGAATTATGAATTAGTTTTGTGAAAATGGTTAAGTCTATTTAGTTGAAATGTGAATTATTGAATTGAAAATGATTAAGTGTATTTAGTTGAAATGTGAATTAGTGACTTGAAAATAGTTAAGTGTAGTAACTTTAATTATGAATTTGTGTTGTTAAAATAGTTAAGTATAGTAACTTGAATTATGAATTCGTGTTGTGAAAATGGTTAAGTGTAGTAACTTGAATTATGAATTAGTGTTGTTAAAATAGTTAAGTATAGTAACTTGAAATATAAATTCGTGTTGTGAAAATGGTTAAAGGTAGTAACTTGAATTATGAATTAGTGTTGTGAAAATGATTGAGTGTAGTAACTTTAATTATGAATATGTGTTGTTAAAATGGTTAAGTATAGTAACTTGAATTATGAATTTGTGTTGTGAAAATGGTTAAGGGTAGTAACTTGAATTATGAATTAGTGTTGTGAAAATGATTAAGTATAGTAACTTGAATTATGAATTAGTGTTGTTAAAATAGTTAAGTATAGTAGCTTGAATTATAAATTAGTGTTGTGAAAATGGTTAAGTATAGTAACTTGAATTATGAATTCGTGTTGTGAAAATGGTTAAGTATAGTAACTTGAATTATGAATTAGTGTTGTGAAAATAGTTTAGTATAGTAACTTGAATTATGAATTAGTGTTGTGAAAATGGTTAAGTATAGTAACTTTAATTATGAATTAGTGTTGTTAAAATAGTTAAGTATAGTAGCTTGAATTATGAAGTAGTGTTGTGAAAATGGTTAAGTTTAGTAACCTGAATAATGAATTAGTGTTGTGAAAATGTTTAAGTATAGTAACTTTAATTATGAATGAGTGTTGTTAAAATGGTTAAGTATAGTAACTTGAATTATGAATTCGTGTTGTGAAAATGGTTAAAGGTAGTAACTTGAATTATGAATTAGTGTTGTGAAAATGATTAAGTGTAGTAACTTTAATTATGAATATGTGTTGTTAAAATGGTTAAGTATAGTAACTTGAATTATGAATTAGCGTTGTGAAAATGGTTAAGCGTAGTAACATGAATTATGAATTTGTGTTGTGAAATTAATGATTAAGTATAGTAACTTGAATTATGAATTAGTGTTGTGAAAATGGTTAAATATAGTAACTTGAATAATGAATTAGTGTTGTGAAAATGGTTAAGGATAGTAACTTGAATTATGAATTAGTGTTGTGAAAATGATTAATTGTAGTAACTTTAATTATGAATTTGTGTTGTTAAAATAGTTAAGTATAGTAGCTCGAATTATGAATTAGTGTTGTGAAAATTGTTAAGTATAGTAACTTGAATTATGAATTAGTGTTGTGAAAATGGTTAAGTATAGTAACTTGAATTATGAATTAGCGTTGTGAAAATGGTTAAGTATAGTAACTTGAATTATGAATTAGTGTTGTGAAAATGGTTAAGGGTAGTAACTTGAATTATGAATTAGTGTTGTGAAAATGATTAAGTATAGTAACTTGAATTATGAATTAGGTTTGTGAAAATGGTTAACTATAGTAACTTGAATTATGAATTAGCGTTGTGAAAATTGTTAAGTCAATTTAGTTGAAATGTGAATTATTGAATTGAAAATGATTAAGTGTATTTTGTTGAAAAGTGAATTATTGACTTGAAAATGTTTAAGTGTATTTAGTTGAAATGTGAATTAGTGACTTGAAAATAGTTAAGTGTAGTAACTTGAATTATTAAATAGTGTTGTAAAAATGGTTAAGTATAGTAACTTGAATTATGAATTAGTGTTGTTAAAATGGTTAAGTATAGTAACTTGAATTATGAATTAGTGTTGTGAAAATGGTTAAGTATAGTAACTTTAGTTATGAATTAGTGTTGTTAAAATAGTTTAGTATAGTAGCTTGAATTATGAAGTAGTGTTGTGAAAATGGTTAAGTTTAGTAACTTGAATAATGAATTAGTGTTGTGAAAATGTTTAAGTGTAGTAACTTTAATTATGAATTTGTGTTGTTAAAATAGTTAAGTATAGTAGCTTGAATTATGAATTAGTGTTGTGAAAATGGTTAAGTATAGTAACTTGAATTATGAATTAGTGTTGTTAAAATAGTTAAGTATAGTAACTTGAATTATGAATTAGCGTTGTTAAAATGGTTAAATATAGTAACTTGAATTACGAATTAGTGTTGTGAAAATGGTTAAGTATAGTAACTTGAATTATGAATTCGTGTTGTGAAAATGGTTAAGTATAGTAACTTGAATTATGAATTAGTGTTGTGAAAATGGTTAAGTATAGTAACTTGAATTATGAATTAGTGTTGTGAAAATGGGCAAGCGTAGTAACATGAATTATGAATTAGTGTTGTCAAAATGATTAAGTATAGTAACTTGAATTATGAATTAGTGTTGTGAAAATGGTTAAATATAGTAACTTGAATTATGAATTAGTGTTGTGAAAATGGTTAAGGATAGTAACTTGAATTATGAATTAGTGTTGTGAAAATGATTAATAGTAGTAACTTTAATTATGAATTTGTGTTGTTAAAATAGTTAAGTATAGTAGCTTGAATTATGAATTAGTGTTGTGAAAATTGTTAAGTATAGTAACTTGAATTATGAATTAGTGTTGTGAAAATGGTTAAGTATAGTAACTTGAATTATGAATTAGCGTTGTGAAAATGGTTAAGTATAGTAACTTGAATTATGAATTAGTGTTGTGAAAATGGTTAAGGGTAGTAACTTGAATTATGAATTAGTGTTGTGAAAATGATTAAGTGTAGTAACTTGAATTATGAATTTGTGTTCTTAAAATAGTTAAGTATAGTAACTTTAGTTATGAATTAGTGTTGTTAAAATAGTTAAATATAGTAGCTTGAATTATGAAGTAGTGTTGTGAAAATGGTGAAGTTTAGTAACTTGAATAATGAATTAGTGTTGTGAAAATGTTTAAGTGTAGTAACTTTAATTATGAATTTGTGTTGTTAAAATAGTTAAGTATAGTAGCTTGAATTATGAATTAGTGTTGTGAAAAAATGGTTAATTATAGTAACTTGAATTATGAATTAGTGTTGTTAAAATAGTTAAGTATAGTAGCTTGAATTATAAATTAGTGTTGTGAAAATGGTTAAGTATAGTAACTTGAATTATGAATTCGTGTTGTGAAAATGGTTAAGTATAGTAACTTGAATTATGAATTAGTGTTGTGAAAATGGTTAAGCGTAGTAACATGAATTATGAATTAGTGTTGTGAAAATGATTAAGTATAGTAACTTGAATTATGAATTAGTGTTGTGAAAATGGTTAAGTATAGTAACTTGAATTATTAATTAGCGTTGTGAAAATGGTTAAGTCTATTTAGTTGAAATGTGAATTATTGAATTGAAAATGATTAAGTGTATTTAGTTAAAAAGTGAATTATTGACTAGAAAATGTTTAAGTGTATTTAGTTGAAATGTGAATTATTGACTTGAAAATAGTTAAGTGTAGTAACTTTAATTATGAATTTGTGTTGTTAAAATAGTTAAGTATAGTAACTTGAATTATGAATTCGTGTTGTGAAAATGGTTAAGTGTAGTAACTTGAATTATGAATTAGTGTTGTTAAAATAGTTAAGTATAGTAACTTGAATTATGAATTCGTGTTGTGAAAATGGTTAAAGGTAGTAACTTGAATTATGAATTAGTGTTGTGAAAATGATTGAGTGTAGTAACTTTAATTATGAATATGTGTTGTTAAAATGGTTAAGTATAGTAACTTGAATTATGAATTTGTGTTGTGAAAATGGTTAAGGGTAGTAACTTGAATTATGAATTAGTGTTGTGAAAATGGTTAAGTATAGTAACTTGAATTATGAATTAGTGTTGTTAAAATAGTTAAGTATAGTAGCTTGAATTATAAATTAGTGTTGTGAAAATGGTTAAGTATAGTAACTTGAATTATGAATTCGTGTTGTGAAAATGGTTAAGTATAGTAACTTGAATTATGAATTAGTGTTGTGAAAATAGTTTAGTATTGTAACTTGAATTATGAATTAGTGTTGTGAAAATGGTTAAGTATAGTAACTTTAATTATGAATTAGTGTTGTTAAAATAGTTAAGTATAGTAGCTTGAATTATGAAGTAGTGTTGTGAAAATGGTTAAGTTTAGTAACCTGAATAATGAATTAGTGTTGTGAAAATGTTTAAGTATAGTAACTTTAATTATGAATGAGTGTTGTGAAAATGGTTAAGTGGAGTAACTTGATTATTATGAATTAGTGTTGTGAAAATGGTTAAGTGTAGTAACTTTAATTATGAATTAGTGTTGTTAAAATAGTTAAGTATAGTAACTTGAATTATGAATTAGTTTTGTGAAAATGGTTAAGTCTATTTAGTTGAAATGTGAATTATTGAATTGAAAATGATTAAGTGTATTTAGTTGAAAAGTGAATTATTGACTAGAAAATGTTTAAGTGTATTTAGTTGAAATGTGAATTAGTGACTTGAAAATAGTTAAGTGTAGTAACTTTAATTATGAATTTGTGTTGTTAAAATAGTTAAGTATAGTAACTTGAATTATGAATTAGTTTTGTGAAAATGGTTAAGTCTATTTAGTTGAAATGTGAATTATTGAATTGAAAATGATTAAGTGTATTTAGTTGAAATGTGAATTAGTGACTTGAAAATAGTTAAGTGTAGTAACTTTAATTATGAATTTGTGTTGTTAAAATAGTTAAGTATAGTAACTTGAATTATGAATTCGTGTTGTGAAAATGGTTAAGTGTAGTAACTTGAATTATGAATTAGTGTTGTTAAAATAGTTAAGTATAGTAACTTGAATTATAAATTCGTGTTGTGAAAATGGTTAAAGGTAGTAACTTGAATTATGAATTAGTGTTGTGAAAATGATTAAGTGTAGTAACTTTAATTATGAATATGTGTTGTTAAAATGGTTAAGTATAGTAACTTGAATTATGAATTCGTGTTGTGAAAATGGTTAAGGTTGGTAACTTGAATTATGAATTAGTGTTGTGAAAATGGTTAAGTATAGTAACTTGAATTATAAATTAGTGTTGTGAAAATGGTTAAGTATAATAACTTGAATTATGAATTAGCGCTGTGAAAATGGTTAAGTATAGTAACTTGAATTATGAATTAGTGTTGTTAAAATGGTTAAGGGTGGTAACTTGAATTATTAATTAGTGTTGTGAAAATGGTCAAGCGTAGTAACATGAATTATGAATTAGTGTTGTGAAAATGATTAAGTATAGTAACTTGAATTATGAATTAGTGTTGTGAAAATGGTTAAATATAGTAACTTGAATTATGAATTAGTGTTGTGAAAATGGTTAAGGATAGTAACTTGAATTATGAATTAGTGTTGTGAAAATGATTAATAGTAGTAACTTTAATTATGAATTTGTGTTGTTAAAATAGTTAAGTATAGTAGCTTGAATTATGAATTAGTGTTGTGAAAATTGTTAAGTATAGTAACTTGAATTATGAATTAGTGTTGTGAAAATGGTTAAGTATAGTAACTTGAATTATGAATTAGCGTTGTGAAAATGGTTAAGTATAGTAACTTGAATTATGAATTAGTGTTGTGAAAATGGTTAAGGGTAGTAACTTTAATTATGAATTAGTGTTGTGAAAATGATTAAGTGTAGTAACTTGAATTATGAATTTGTGTTCTTAAAATAGTTAAGTATAGTAACTTTAGTTATGAATTAGTGTTGTTAAAATAGTTAAATATAGTAGCTTGAATTATGAAGTAGTGTTGTGAAAATGGTGAAGTTTAGTAACTTGAATAATGAATTAGTGTTGTGAAAATGTTTAAGTGTAGTAACTTTAATTATGAATTTGTGTTGTTAAAATAGTTAAGTATAGTAGCTTGAATTATGAATTAGTGTTGTGAAAAAATGGTTAATTATAGTAACTTGAATTATGAATTAGTGTTGTTAAAATAGTTAAGTATAGTAGCTTGAATTATAAATTAGTGTTGTGAAAATGGTTAAGTATAGTAACTTGAATTATGAATTCGTGTTGTGAAAATGGTTAAGTATAGTAACTTGAATTATGAATTAGTGTTGTGAAAATGGTTAAGCGTAGTAACATGAATTATGAATTAGTATTGTGAAAATGATTAAGTATAGTAACTTGAATTATGAATTAGTGTTGTGAAAATGGTTAAGTATAGTAACTTGAATTATGAATTAGTGTTGTGAAAATGATTAATAGTAGTAACTTTAATTATGAATTTGTGTTGTTAAAATAGTTAAGTATAGTAGCTTGAATTATGAATTAGTGTTGTGAAAATTGTTAAGTATAGTAACTTGAATTATGAATTAGTGTTGTGAAAATGGTTAAGTATAGTAACTTGAATTATGAATTAGCGTTGTGAAAATGGTTAAGTATAGTAACTTGAATTATGAATTAGTGTTGTGAAAATGGTTAAGGGTAGTAACTTTAATTATGAATTAGTGTTGTGAAAATGATTAAGTGTAGTAACTTGAATTATGAATTTGTGTTCTTAAAATAGTTAAGTATAGTAACTTTAGTTATGAATTAGTGTTGTTAAAATAGTTAAATATAGTAGCTTGAATTATGAAGTAGTGTTGTGAAAATGGTGAAGTTTAGTAACTTGAATAATGAATTAGTGTTGTGAAAATGTTTAAGTGTAGTAACTTTAATTATGAATTTGTGTTGTTAAAATAGTTAAGTATAGTAGCTTGAATTATGAATTAGTGTTGTGAAAAAATGGTTAATTATAGTAACTTGAATTATGAATTAGTGTTGTTAAAATAGTTAAGTATAGTAGCTTGAATTATAAATTAGTGTTGTGAAAATGGTTAAGTATAGTAACTTGAATTATGAATTCGTGTTGTGAAAATGGTTAAGTATAGTAACTTGAATTATGAATTAGTGTTGTGAAAATGGTTAAGCGTAGTAACATGAATTATGAATTAGTGTTGTGAAAATGATTAAGTATAGTAACTTGAATTATGAATTAGTGTTGTGAAAATGGTTAAATATAGTAACTTGAATTATGAATTAGTGTTGTGAAAATGGTTAAGGATAGTAACTTGAATTATGAATTAGTGTTGTGAAAATGATTAATAGTAGTAACTTTAATTATGAATTTGTGTTGTTAAAATAGTTAAGTATAGTAGCTTGAATTATGAATTAGTGTTGTGAAAATTGTTAAGTATAGTAACTTGAATTATGAATTAGTGTTGTGAAAATGGTTAAGTATAGTAACTTGAATTATGAATTAGCGTTGTGAAAATGGTTAAGTATAGTAACTTGAATTATGAATTAGTGTTGTGAAAATGGTTAAGGGTAGTAACTTTAATTATGAATTAGTGTTGTGAAAATGATTAAGTGTAGTAACTTGAATTATGAATTTGTGTTCTTAAAATAGTTAAGTATAGTAACTTTAGTTATGAATTAGTGTTGTTAAAATAGTTAAATATAGTAGCTTGAATTATGAAGTAGTGTTGTGAAAATGGTGAAGTTTAGTAACTTGAATAATGAATTAGTGTTGTGAAAATGTTTAAGTGTAGTAACTTTAATTATGAATTTGTGTTGTTAAAATAGTTAAGTATAGTAGCTTGAATTATGAATTAGTGTTGTGAAAAAATGGTTAATTATAGTAACTTAAATTATGAATTAGTGTTGTTAAAATAGTTAAGTATAGTAGCTTGAATTATAAATTAGTGTTGTGAAAATGGTTAAGTATAGTAACTTGAATTATGAATTCGTGTTGTGAAAATGGTTAAGTATAGTAACTTGAATTATGAATTAGTGTTGTGAAAATGGTTAAGCGTAGTAACATGAATTATGAATTAGTGTTGTGAAAATGATTAAGTATAGTAACTTGAATTATGAATTAGTGTTGTGAAAATGGTTAAGTATAGTAACTTGAATTATTAATTAGCGTTGTGAAAATGGTTAAGTCTATTTAGTTGAAATGTGAATTATTGAATTGAAAATGATTAAGTGTATTTAGTTAAAAAGTGAATTATTGACTAGAAAATGTTTAAGTGTATTTAGTTGAAATGTGAATTATTGACTTGAAAATAGTTAAGTGTAGTAACTTTAATTATGAATTTGTGTTGTTAAAATAGTTAAGTATAGTAACTTGAATTATGAATTCGTGTTGTGAAAATGGTTAAGTGTAGTAACTTGAATTATGAATTAGTGTTGTTAAAATAGTTAAGTATAGTAACTTGAATTATGAATTCGTGTTGTGAAAATGGTTAAAGGTAGTAACTTGAATTATGAATTAGTGTTGTGAAAATGATTGAGTGTAGTAACTTTAATTATGAATATGTGTTGTTAAAATGGTTAAGTATAGTAACTTGAATTATGAATTTGTGTTGTGAAAATGGTTAAGGGTAGTAACTTGAATTATGAATTAGTGTTGTGAAAATGGTTAAGTATAGTAACTTAAATTATGAATTAGTGTTGTTAAAATAGTTAAGTATAGTAGCTTGAATTATAAATTAGTGTTGTGAAAATGGTTAAGTATAGTAACTTGAATTATGAATTCGTGTTGTGAAAATGGTTAAGTATAGTAACTTGAATTATGAATTAGTGTTGTGAAAATAGTTTAGTATTGTAACTTGAATTATGAATTAGTGTTGTGAAAATGGTTAAGTATAGTAACTTTAATTATGAATTAGTGTTGTTAAAATAGTTAAGTATAGTAGCTTGAATTATGAAGTAGTGTTGTGAAAATGGTTAAGTTTAGTAACCTGAATAATGAATTAGTGTTGTGAAAATGTTTAAGTATAGTAACTTTAATTATGAATGAGTGTTGTGAAAATGGTTAAGTGGAGTAACTTGATTATTATGAATTAGTGTTGTGAAAATGGTTAAGTGTAGTAACTTTAATTATGAATTAGTGTTGTTAAAATAGTTAAGTATAGTAACTTGAATTATGAATTAGTTTTGTGAAAATGGTTAAGTCTATTTAGTTGAAATGTGAATTATTGAATTGAAAATGATTAAGTGTATTTAGTTGAAAAGTGAATTATTGACTAGAAAATGTTTAAGTGTATTTAGTTGAAATGTGAATTAGTGACTTGAAAATAGTTAAGTGTAGTAACTTTAATTATGAATTTGTGTTGTTAAAATAGTTAAGTATAGTAACTTGAATTATGAATTAGTTTTGTGAAAATGGTTAAGTCTATTTAGTTGAAATGTGAATTATTGAATTGAAAATGATTAAGTGTATTTAGTTGAAATGTGAATTAGTGACTTGAAAATAGTTAAGTGTAGTAACTTTAATTATGAATTTGTGTTGTTAAAATAGTTAAGTATAGTAACTTGAATTATGAATTCGTGTTGTGAAAATGGTTAAGTGTAGTAACTTGAATTATGAATTAGTGTTGTTAAAATAGTTAAGTATAGTAACTTGAATTATAAATTCGTGTTGTGAAAATGGTTAAAGGTAGTAACTTGAATTATGAATTAGTGTTGTGAAAATGATTAAGTGTAGTAACTTTAATTATGAATATGTGTTGTTAAAATGGTTAAGTATAGTAACTTGAATTATGAATTCGTGTTGTGAAAATGGTTAAGGTTGGTAACTTGAATTATGAATTAGTGTTGTGAAAATGGTTAAGTATAGTAACTTGAATTATAAATTAGTGTTGTGAAAATGGTTAAGTATAATAACTTGAATTATGAATTAGCGCTGTGAAAATGGTTAAGTATAGTAACTTGAATTATGAATTAGTGTTGTTAAAATGGTTAAGGGTGGTAACTTGAATTATTAATTAGTGTTGTGAAAATGGTCAAGCGTAGTAACATGAATTATGAATTAGTGTTGTGAAAATGATTAAGTATAGTAACTTGAATTATGAATTAGTGTTGTGAAAATGGTTAAATATAGTAACTTGAATTATGAATTAGTGTTGTGAAAATGGTTAAGGATAGTAACTTGAATTATGAATTAGTGTTGTGAAAATGATTAATAGTAGTAACTTTAATTATGAATTTGTGTTGTTAAAATAGTTAAGTATAGTAGCTTGAATTATGAATTAGTGTTGTGAAAATTGTTAAGTATAGTAACTTGAATTATGAATTAGTGTTGTGAAAATGGTTAAGTATAGTAACTTGAATTATGAATTAGCGTTGTGAAAATGGTTAAGTATAGTAACTTGAATTATGAATTAGTGTTGTGAAAATGGTTAAGGGTAGTAACTTTAATTATGAATTAGTGTTGTGAAAATGATTAAGTGTAGTAACTTGAATTATGAATTTGTGTTCTTAAAATAGTTAAGTATAGTAACTTTAGTTATGAATTAGTGTTGTTAAAATAGTTAAATATAGTAGCTTGAATTATGAAGTAGTGTTGTGAAAATGGTGAAGTTTAGTAACTTGAATAATGAATTAGTGTTGTGAAAATGTTTAAGTGTAGTAACTTTAATTATGAATTTGTGTTGTTAAAATAGTTAAGTATAGTAGCTTGAATTATGAATTAGTGTTGTGAAAAAATGGTTAATTATAGTAACTTGAATTATGAATTAGTGTTGTTAAAATAGTTAAGTATAGTAGCTTGAATTATAAATTAGTGTTGTGAAAATGGTTAAGTATAGTAACTTGAATTATGAATTCGTGTTGTGAAAATGGTTAAGTATAGTAACTTGAATTATGAATTAGTGTTGTGAAAATGGTTAAGCGTAGTAACATGAATTATGAATTAGTGTTGTGAAAATGATTAAGTATAGTAACTTGAATTATGAATTAGTGTTGTGAAAATGGTTAAGTATAGTAACTTGAATTATTAATTAGCGTTGTGAAAATGGTTAAGTCTATTTAGTTGAAATGTGAATTATTGAATTGAAAATGATTAAGTGTATTTAGTTAAAAAGTGAATTATTGACTAGAAAATGTTTAAGTGTATTTAGTTGAAATGTGAATTAGTGACTTGAAAATAGTTAAGTGTAGTAACTTTAATTATGAATTTGTGTTGTTAAAATAGTTAAGTATAGTAACTTGAATTATGAATTCGTGTTGTGAAAATGGTTAAGTGTAGTAACTTGAATTATGAATTAGTGTTGTTAAAATAGTTAAGTATAGTAACTTGAATTATGAATTCGTGTTGTGAAAATGGTTAAAGGTAGTAACTTGAATTATGAATTAGTGTTGTGAAAATGATTGAGTGTAGTAACTTTAATTATGAATATGTGTTGTTAAAATGGTTAAGTATAGTAACTTGAATTATGAATTTGTGTTGTGAAAATGGTTAAGGGTAGTAACTTGAATTATGAATTAGTGTTGTGAAAATGGTTAAGTATAGTAACTTGAATTATGAATTAGTGTTGTTAAAATAGTTAAGTATAGTAGCTTGAATTATAAATTAGTGTTGTGAAAATGGTTAAGTATAGTAACTTGAATTATGAATTCGTGTTGTGAAAATGGTTAAGTATAGTAACTTGAATTATGAATTAGTGTTGTGAAAATAGTTTAGTATTGTAACTTGAATTATGAATTAGTGTTGTGAAAATGGTTAAGTATAGTAACTTTAATTATGAATTAGTGTTGTTAAAATAGTTAAGTATAGTAGCTTGAATTATGAAGTAGTGTTGTGAAAATGGTTAAGTTTAGTAACCTGAATAATGAATTAGTGTTGTGAAAATGTTTAAGTATAGTAACTTTAATTATGAATGAGTGTTGTGAAAATGGTTAAGTGGAGTAACTTGATTATTATGAATTAGTGTTGTGAAAATGGTTAAGTGTAGTAACTTTAATTATGAATTAGTGTTGTTAAAATAGTTAAGTATAGTAACTTGAATTATGAATTAGTTTTGTGAAAATGGTTAAGTCTATTTAGTTGAAATGTGAATTATTGAATTGAAAATGATTAAGTGTATTTAGTTGAAAAGTGAATTATTGACTAGAAAATGTTTAAGTGTATTTAGTTGAAATGTGAATTAGTGACTTGAAAATAGTTAAGTGTAGTAACTTTAATTATGAATTTGTGTTGTTAAAATAGTTAAGTATAGTAACTTGAATTATGAATTAGTTTTGTGAAAATGGTTAAGTCTATTTAGTTGAAATGTGAATTATTGAATTGAAAATGATTAAGTGTATTTAGTTGAAATGTGAATTAGTGACTTGAAAATAGTTAAGTGTAGTAACTTTAATTATGAATTTGTGTTGTTAAAATAGTTAAGTATAGTAACTTGAATTATGAATTCGTGTTGTGAAAATGGTTAAGTGTAGTAACTTGAATTATGAATTAGTGTTGTTAAAATAGTTAAGTATAGTAACTTGAATTATAAATTCGTGTTGTGAAAATGGTTAAAGGTAGTAACTTGAATTATGAATTAGTGTTGTGAAAATGATTAAGTGTAGTAACTTTAATTATGAATATGTGTTGTTAAAATGGTTAAGTATAGTAACTTGAATTATGAATTCGTGTTGTGAAAATGGTTAAGGTTGGTAACTTGAATTATGAATTAGTGTTGTGAAAATGGTTAAGTATAGTAACTTGAATTATGAATTAGTGTTGTTAAAATAGTTAAGTATAGTAGCTTGTATTATAAATTAGTGTTGTGAAAATGGTTAAGTATAGTAACTTGAATTATGAATTCGTGTTGTGAAAATGGTTAAGTATAGTAACTTGAATTATGAATTAGTGTTGTGAAAATGGTTAAGCGTAGTAACATAAATTATGAATTAGTGTTGTGAAAATGGTTTAGTATAGTAACTTGAATTATGAATTAGCGTTGTGAAAATTGTTAAGTCAATTTAGTTGAAATGTGAATTATTGAATTGAAAATGATTAAGTGTATTTAGTTGAAAAGTGAATTATTGACTTGAAAATGTTTAAGTGTATTTAGTTGAAATGTGAATTAGTGACTTGAAAATAGTTAAGTGTAGTAACTTGAATTATTAAATAGTGTTGTGAAAATGGTTAAGTATAGTAACTTGAATTATGAATTAGTGTTGTTAAAATGGTTAAGTATAGTAACTTGATTATTATGAATTAGTGTTGTGAAAAATGGTTAAGTATAGTAACTTTAGTTATGAATTAGTGTTGTTAAAATAGTTTAGTATAGTAGCTTGAATTATGAAGTAGTGTTGTGAAATTGGTTAAGTTTTGTAACTTGAATAATGAATTAGTGTTGTGAAAATGTTTAAGTGTAGTAACTTTAATTATGAATTTGTGTTGTTAAAATAGTTAAGTATAGTAGCTTGAATTATGAATTAGTGTTGTGAAAATGGTTAAGTATAGTAACTTGAATTATGAATTAGTGTTGTGAAAATGGTTAAGTATAGTAACTTGAATTATTAATTAGCGTTGTGAAAATGGTTAAGTCTATTTAGTTGAAATGTGAATTATTGAATTGAAAATGATTAAGTGTATTTAGTTAAAAAGTGAATTATTGACTAGAAAATGTTTAAGTGTATTTAGTTGAAATGTGAATTAGTGACTTGAAAATAGTTAAGTGTAGTAACTTTAATTATGAATTTGTGTTGTTAAAATAGTTAAGTATAGTAACTTGAATTATGAATTCGTGTTGTGAAAATGGTTAAGTGTAGTAACTTGAATTATGAATTAGTGTTGTTAAAATAGTTAAGTATAGTAACTTGAATTATGAATTCGTGTTGTGAAAATGGTTAAAGGTAGTAACTTGAATTATGAATTAGTGTTGTGAAAATGATTGAGTGTAGTAACTTTAATTATGAATATGTGTTGTTAAAATGGTTAAGTATAGTAACTTGAATTATGAATTTGTGTTGTGAAAATGGTTAAGGGTAGTAACTTGAATTATGAATTAGCGTTGTGAAAATGTTTAAGTATAGTAACTTGAATTATGAATTAGTGTTGTGAAAATGTTTAAGTGTAGTAACTTTAATTATAAATTAGTGTTGTCAAAATGGTTAAGTATAGTAACTTGAATTATGAATTCGTGTTGTGAAAATGGTTAAGTATAGTAACTTGAATTATGAATTAGTGTTGTGAAAATAGTTTAGTATAGTAACTTGAATTATGAATTAGTGTTGTGAAAATGGTTAAGTATAGTAACTTTAATTATGAATTAGTGTTGTTAAAATAGTTAAGTATAGTAGCTTGAATTATGAAGTAGTGTTGTGAAAATGGTTAAGTTTATTAACCTGAATAATGAATTAGTGTTGTGAAAATGTTTAAGTATAGTAACTTTAATTATGAATGAGTGTTGTGAAAATGGTTAAGTGGAGTAACTTGATTATTATGAATTAGTGTTGTGAAAATGGTTAAGTGTAGTAACTTTAATTATGAATTAGTGTTGTCAAAATAGTTAAGTATAGTAACTTGAATTATGAATTAGTTTTGTGAAAATGGTTAAGTCTATTTAGTTGAAATGTGAATTATTGAATTAAAAATGATTAAGTGTATTTAGTTGAAAAGTGAATTATTGACTAGAAAATGTTTAAGTGTATTTAGTTGAAATGTGAATTAGTGACTTGAAAATAGTTAAGTGTAGTAACTTTAATTATGAATTTGTGTTGTTAAAATAGTTAAGTATAGTAACTTGAATTATGAATTAGTTTTGTGAAAATGGTTAAGTCTATTTAGTTGAAATGTGAATTATTGAATTGAAAATGATTAAGTGTATTTAGTTGAAATGTGAATTAGTGACTTGAAAATAGTTAAGTGTAGTAACTTTAATTATGAATGTGTGTTGTTAAAATAGTTAAGTATAGTAACTTGAATTATGAATTCGTGTTGTGAAAATGGTTAAGTGTAGTAACTTGAATTATGAATTCGTGTTGTGAAAATGGTTAAGTGTAGTAACTTGAATTATGAATTAGTGTTGTTAAAATAGTTAAGTATAGTAACTTGAATTATAAATTCGTGTTGTGAAAATGGTTAAAGGTAGTAACTTGAATTATGAATTAGTGTTGTGAAAATGATTAAGTGTAGTAACTTTAATTATGAATATGTGTTGTTAAAATGGTTAAGTCAATTTAGTTGAAATGTGAATTATTGAATTGAAAATGATTAAGTGTATTTAGTTGAAAAGTGAATTGTAACGACCCTTTTAGTCGTTTTGTGAACTTTCCCATTTTAGCTCTCCTATAGTTTGTATACATGATTTATGACTTGCGGAGATGGGTAGTATCGATTCTCGAGGTATTCGAAAGTGATTTAAGTCATGAGTTGAGTTCTTGGGTTTAAATAGAGTTAAGTTTGATCACGGTCAACCTTTGGTCAAGACGATCCCGAATTAGTGTTTTAGTGATTCCAATAGGTTCGGAACATACCTTTTAGTCAACTTAAATATTTGATTTATTTCTATGGGGTTCCAAATAAATTTTGAGGATTTATTAGAAGTCTCGGATATTTTAGATAATTAGTTTAATTAATGATTTAATGGGTCAAAACCACACTTTATTTACTTATGTGGCCAATACAAAAATAATTTTAAGTGGGTAGGGTTTACCATATACAATAACAATAAAATTAAAAAGTTGGCACATGGTCAGCAGCCGTTGTTTTCCAATCCGCAGTCGAAGAGCAGCACTGCATGACATAGCTTCAGGTTAGCAAAAAAAAATAACTCCTAGTGATTCTATTTCTTGTACATTAGGATTTAGATTGGTTAACTAATGAATTGTTGTTTTTACCTAATGATTACATGGACGATTAGTTACAGATTACTAGACTTTGGTCCTTATTAGTGCTAGGAGAAAAGTGATGCTGTAGTCAATTAAGGAAAAATAAATAAATAAATATATATTCATTGTTATTCTAATTAGAGTTATGTAGACTTATTAATAGGTAATAGGTGTCACATATGCCATTGTTGGCAGTGGCGATGTGCTTGGAGATTTGAACTAATATTGTTGGTTTTGACAATAACGCTGTAACAGTAATGATGCTATGGTTATATTGAGATAGGAGATTAAATAGGTCGGGAAATGGAGATTTAAGCGTAGAGTTGACAATTACAAGCTACTATTTTGATTGTTTCTTTAGGATTTTCATTTTTGGGATATGGTATTGACATATTAGACGTGACATTCTCTGATTAAGTTCGGATGGTGAGATGGAGATGTGTTTGGTGTAGATGGTTAAGTGTTAGTTCTACGATTGAAATTCACTGAAATTGAGATTTGACTATGTTTTGAGAGAAAATAAATATAGTAATATGCAAGTCATTAGATTCGTACTCTTACGGGGAATATGTATTTAAACAGATTTTGATCATTCGAAAGCTTTACGGAAGGGCAAGACACTTGCAAATTAGCTTGCATTTGGATTCTTCGGTTGAGGTAGGTTATGGTTTAATTGGAGTTTAGACTCGATTTAATTGTGTGTATGCTCCTAAATTGGATGCTTGTTGATTGGTCTTCGGACATACTCGAATTTGATGATATTTGGATTGTTGATGTTTGTATGAATAATTACTGAAAATTAAACTTGATCGAATTGCCTTATGAGTATAAGTGTGCTTGTAAATTTAGTACATTGTGTTGCATCCTGAGAGGTGGTGTGAATTTGATAAAATATACATAATATGGTTATGGAGGATCGGGTACCACGCCGGTACGAATATGGATATTGATATTATTTATTGTTGGAGGATCGGGTACCACGCCGGTACGGTACATGGACTTAGATTGTCCCCTGCAGGTCATGACTAGTTGGGCAGAAATAAGTCCCTTAGCATGTGTGTACAAATTAGTGTTGGTTTTGAGAGATTATGTGGTTAATAAATTGATAACGAACTAGTAGTGTTCTAATTGCGAGGGTGAGAAGGACATAGTGTTACTTATGGTATTATTGTTGATTTTGTGGTTGTTTACGGCATGGTTGATTTTCTTGATGATTACGTGGCTTATTTGTAAGCATTGTTTTGCCGTCATTGATGTATTTGCTAATTCGTTGAATATTTGCTATGTGTTGATGCCTGTCTACTTGTTATTTGATTTATGTGGTATACATTCTATTAAATTGAGTTGGCCTATGATACCTACTAGTATATAGTGGCTTGTACTGATACTACCCTGTACTCTTCTTTTGTTGAGTGCAGGAAGTGTTCCAGAGGCTCAGACACGACCTCATCTCTAGCGTTTGATAGTTGTTCTCGATCCAAGGGTGAGCACTTCATCTCCAGGCTGCCATGGATCATCATATTAGTTCTTGTCCTTCTTTCGGACAATGACACACTCTTTATCTTTTGTTATTTTAGACATTTCTTCTAGATGTGGTTTTTATTTTAGAAGTTCTTGTACGATGACTTTCGGGTCTTGGGGATTTTAATAAGTAGTTCGTTTGATTTTCGCAATAATTAAAGATTAGTTTTGAATTAATTAATATTAAGTTGGTTTTTATGATAGCCCCTTCTTAATATTGACTACAATGATTGGGTAATGTTTTGGGTTAGATGGTTCTCCCACCGAAATATTAGAGTGGGTGCCACTCATGGCCATTTGGGTCGTGACATGAATTATTGACTTGAAAATGTTTAAGTGTATTTAGTTGAAATGTGAATTAGTGACTTGAAAATAGTTAAGTGTAGTAACTTGAATTATTAAATAGTGTTGTGAAAATGGTTAAGTATAATAACTTGAATTATGAATTAGTGTTGTGAAAATGGTTTAGTATAGTAACTTGAATTATGAATTAGTGTTGTGAAAATGGTTAAGTATAGTAACTTTAATTATGAATTAGTGTTGTTAAAATAGTTAAGTATAGTAGCTTGAATTATGAAGTAGTGTTGTCAAAATGGTTAAGTTTAGTAACCTGAATAATGAATTAGTGTTGTGAAAATGTTTAAGTATAGTAACTTTAATTATGAATTAGTGTTGTGAAAATGGTTAAGTGTAGTAACTTGATTATTATGAATTAGTGTTGTGAAAATGGTTAAGTGTAGTAACTTTAATTATGAATTAGTGTTGTTAAAATAGTTAAGTATAGTAACTTGAATTATGAATTAGTTTTGTGAAAATGGTTAAGTCTATTTAGTTGAAATGTGAATTATTGAATTGAAAATGATTAAGTGTATTTAGTTGAAAAGTGAATTATTGACTAGAAAATGTTTAAGTGTATTTAGTTGAAATGTGAATTAGTGACTTGAAAATAGTTAAGTGTAGCAACTTTAATTATGAATTTGTGTTGTTAAAATAGTTAAGTATAGTAACTTGAATTATGAATTAGTTTTGTGAAAATGGTTAAGTCTATTTAGTTGAAATGTGAATTATTGAATTGAAAATGATTAAGTGTATTTAGTTGAAAAGTGAATTATTGACTAGAAAATGTTTAAGTGTATTTAGTTGAAATGTGAATTAGTGACTTGAAAATAGTTAAGTGTAGTAACTTTAATTATGAATTTGTGTTGTTAAAATAGTTAAGTATAGTAACTTGAATTATGAATTCGTGTTGTGAAAATGGTTAAGTGTAGTAACTTGAATTATGAATTAGTGTTGTGAAAATGGTTAAGTGTAGTAACTTGAATTATGAATTAGCGTTGTGAAAATGGTTAAGTCTATTTAGTTGAAATGTGAATTATTGAATTGAAAATGATTAAGTGTATTTAGTTGAAATGTGAATTATTGACTTGAAAATGTTTAAGTGTATTTAGTTGAAATGTGAATTAGTGACTTGAAAATAGTTAAGTGTAGTAATTTGAATTATGAATTAGTGTTGTGAAAATGGTTAAGTATAGTAACTTGAATTATGAATTAGTGTTGTGAAAATGGTTAACGGTAGTAACTTGAATTATGAATTAGTGTTGTGAAAATGATTAAGTGTAGTAACTTTAATTATGAATATGTGTTGTTAAAATGGTTAAGTATAGTAACTTGAATTATGAATTAGTGTTGTGAAAATGGTTAAGGGTAGTAACTTGAATTATGAATTAGTGTTGTGAAAATGGTTAAGTATAGTAACTTGAATTATGAATTAGTGTTGTTAAAATAGTTAAGTATAGTAGCTTGAATTATAAATTAGTGTTGTGAAAATGGTTAAGTATAGTAACTTGAATTATGAATTCGTGTTGTGAAAATGGTTAAGTATAGCAACTTGAATTATGAATTAGTGTTGTGAAAATGGTTAAGCGTAGTAACATAAATTATGAATTAGTGTTGTGAAAATGATTAAGTATAGTAACTTGAATTATGAATTAGGTTTGTGAAAATGGTTAAGTATAGTAACTTGAAGTATGAATTAGCGTTGTGAAAATTGTTAAGTCAATTTAGTTGAAATGTGAATTATTGAATTGAAAATGATTAAGTGTATTTAGTTGAAAAGTGAATTATTGACTTGAAAATGTTTAAGTGTATTTAGTTGAAATGTGAATTAGTGACTTGAAAATAGTTAAGTGTAGTAACTTGAATTATTAAATAGTGTTGTGAAAATGGTTAAGTATAGTAACTTGAATTATGAATTAGTGTTGTTAAAATGGTTAAGTATAGTAACTTGAATTATGAATTAGTGTTGTGAAAATGGTTAAGTATAGTAACTTTAGTTATGAATTAGTGTTGTTAAAATAGTTTAGTATAGTAGCTTGAATTATGAAGTAGTGTTGTGAAAATGGTTAAGTTTAGTAACTTGAATAATGAATTAGTGTTGTGAAAATGTTTAAGTGTAGTAACTTTAATTATGAATTTGTGTTGTTAAAATAGTTAAGTATAGTAGCTTGAATTATGAATTAGTGTTGTGAAAATGGTTAAGTATAGTAACTTGAATTATGAATTAGTGTTGTTAAAATAGTTAAGTATAGTAGCTTGAATTATAAATTAGTGTTGTGAAAATGGTTAAGTATAGTAACTTGAATTATGAATTCGTGTTGTGAAAATGGTTAAGTATAGTAACTTGAATTATGAATTAGTGTTGTGAAAATGGTTAAGTATAGTAACTTGAATTATGAATTAGTGTTGTGAAATGGTTAAGCGTAGTAACATGAATTATGAATTAGTGTTGTGAAAATGATTAAGTATAGTAACTTGAATTATGAATTAGTGTTGTGAAATTGGTTAAGTATAGTAACTTGAATTATGAATTAGCGTTGTGAAAATGGTTAAGTCAATTTAGTTGAAATGTGAATTATTGAATTGAAAATGATTAAGTGTATTTAGTTGAAAAGTGAATTATTGACTTGAAAATGTTTAAGTGTATTTAGTTGAAATGTGAATTAGTGACTTGAAAATAGTTAAGTGTAGTAACTTGAATTATTAAATAGTGTTGTTAAAATGGTTAAGTATAGTAACTTGAATTATGAATTAGTGTTGTGAAAATAGTTAAGTATAGTAACTTGAATTATGAATTAGTGTTGTGAAAATGGTTAAGTTTAGTAACCTGAATAATGAATTAGTGTTGTTAAAATGTGTAAGTGTAGTAACTTTAATTATGAATTTGTGTTGTTAAAATAGTTAAGTATAGTAGCTTGAATTATGAATTAGTGTTGTGAAAATGGTTAAGTATAGTAACTTGAATTATGAATTAGTGTTGTGAAAATGGTTAAGTATAGTAACTTGAATTATGAATTAGCGTTGTGAAAATGGTTAAGTCTATTTAGTTGAAATGTGAATTATTGAATTGAAAATGATTAAGTGTATTTAGTTGAAAAGTGAATTATTGACTTGAAAATGTTTAAGTGTATTTAGTTGAAATGTGAATTAATGACTTGAAAATAGTTAAGTGTAGTAATTTGAATTATGAAATAGTGTTGTGAAAATGGTTAAGTATAGTAACTTGAATTATGAATTAGTGTTGTGAAAATGGTCAAGTGTAGTAACTTTAATTATGAATTAGTGTTGTAAAAATGATTAAGTGTAGTAACTTTAATTATGAATTTGTGTTGTTAAAATAGTTAAGTATAGTAACTTGAATTATGGATTCGTGTTGTGAAAATGGTTAAGTGTAGTAACTTGAATTATGAATTAGTGTTGTGAAAATGGTTAAGTGTAGTAACTTGAATTATGAATTAGCGTTGTGAAAATGGTTAAGTCTATTTAGTTGAAATGTGAATTATTGAATTGAAAATGATTAAGTGTATTTAGTTGAAATGTGAATTATTGACTTGAAAATGTTTAAGTGTATTTAGTTGAAATGTGAATTAGTGACTTGAAAATGATTAAGTGTAGTAACTTTAATTATGAATATGTGTTGTTAAAATGGTTAAGTATAGTAACTTGAATTATGAATTAGTGTTGTGAAAATGGTTAAGTATAGTAACTTGAATTATGAATTCGTATTGTGAAAATGGTTAAGGGTAGTAACTTGAATTATGAATTAGCGTTGTGAAAATGGTTAAGTCTATTTAGTTGAAATGTGAATTATTGAATTGAAAATGATTAAGTGTATTTAGTTGAAAAGTGAATTATTGACTTGAAAATGTTTTAGTGTATTTAGTTGAAATGTGAATTAATGACTTGAAAATAGTTAAGTGTAGTAATTTGAATTATGAAATAGTGTTGTGAAAATGGTTAAGTATAGTAACTTGAATTATGAATTAGTGTTGTGAAAATGGTCAAGTGTAGTAACTTTAATTATGAATTAGTGTTGTAAAAATGATTAAGTGTAGTAACTTTAATTATGAATTTGTGTTGTTAAAATAGTTAAGTATAGTAGCTTGAATTATGAATTAGTGTTGTGAAAATGGTTAAGTATAGTAACTTTAATTATGAATTAGTGTTGTTAAAATAGTTAAGTATAGTAGCTTGAATTATGAAGTAGTGTTGTGAAAATGGTTAAGTTTAGTAACCTGAATAATGAATTAGTGTTGTGAAAATGTTTAAGTGTAGTAACTTTAATTATGAATTTGTGTTGTTAAAATAGTTAAGTATAGTAGCTTGAATTATGAATTAGTGTTGTGAAAATGGTTAAGTATAGTAACTTGAATTATGAATTAGTGTTGTGAAAATGGTTAAGTATAGTAACTTGAATTATGAATTAGCGTTGTGAAAATGGTTAAGTCTATTTAGTTGAAATGTGAATTATTGAATTGAAAATGATTAAGTGTATTTAGTTGAAAAGTGAATTATTGACTTGAAAATGTTTAAGTGTATTTAGTTGAAATGTGAATTAATGACTTGAAAATAGTTAAGTGTAGTAATTTGAATAATGAAATAGTGTTGTGAAAATGGTTAAGTATAGTAACTTGAATTATGAATTAGTGTTGTGAAAATGGTCAAGTGTAGTAACTTTAATTATGAATTAATGTTGTAAAAATGATTAAGTGTAGTAACTTTAATTATGAATTTGTGTTGTTAAAATAGTTAAGTATAGTAACTTGAATTATGGATTCGTGTTGTGAAAAATGGTTAAGTGTAGTAACTTGAATTATGAATTAGTGTTGTGAAAATGGTTAAGTGTAGTAACTTGAATTATGAATTAGCGTTGTGAAAATGGTTAAGTCTATTTAGTTGAAATGTGAATTATTGAATTGAAAATGATTAAGTGTATTTAGTTGAAATGTGAATTATTGACTTGAAAATGTTTAAGTGTATTTAGTTGAAATGTGAATTAGTGACTTGAAAATAGTTAAGTGTAGTAACTTGAATTATGAATTAGTATTGTGAAAATGGTTAAGTATAGTAACTTGAATTATGAATTAGTGTTGTGAAAATGGTTAACGGTAGTAACTTGAATTATGAATTAGTGACTTGAAAATAGTTAAGTGTAGTAACTTGAATTATGAAATAGTGTTGTGAAAATGGTTAAGTATAGTAACTTGAATTATGAATTAGTGTTGTGAAAATGGTTAAGTATAGTAACTTGAATTATGAATTCGTGTTGTGAAAATGGTTAAGGGTAGTAACTTGAATTATGAAATAGTGTTGTGAAAATGATTAAGTGTAGTAACTTCAATTATGAATTTGTGTTGTTAAAATAGTTAAGTATAGTAGCTTGAATTATGAATTAGTGTTGTGAAAATTGTTAAGTATAGTAACTTGAATTATGAATTAGTGTTGTAAAAATGGTTAAGTATAGTAACTTGAATTATGAATTAGCGTTGTGAAAATGTTTAAGTATAGTAACTTGAATTATGAATTAGTGTTGTGAAAATGGTTAAGGGTAGTAATTTGAATTATGAATTAGTGTTGTGAAAATGATTAAGTGTAGTAACTTTAATTATGAATTTGTGTTGTTAAAATAGTTAAGTATAGTAGCTTGAATTATGAATTAGTGTTGTGAAAATGGTTAAGTATAGTAACTTTAATTATGAATTAGTGTTGTTAAAATAGTTAAGTATAGTAGCTTGAATTATGAAGTAGTGTTGTGAAAATGGTTAAGTTTAGTAACCTGAATAATGAATTAGTGTTGTGAAAATGTTTAAGTGTAGTAACTTTAATTATGAATTTGTGTTGTTAAAATAGTTAAGTGTAGTAACTTTAATTATGAATATGTGTTGTTAAAATGGTTAAGTATAGTAACTTGAATTATGAATTAGTGTTGTGAAAATGGTTAAGTATAGTAACTTGAATTATGAATTCGTGTTGTGAAAATGGTTAAGGGTAGTAACTTAAATTATGAATTAGCGTTGTGAAAATGGTTAAGTCTATTTAGTTGAAATGTGAATTATTGAATTGAAAATGATTAAGTGTATTTAGTTGAAAAGTGAATTATTGACTTGAAAATGTTTTAGTGTATTTAGTTGAAATGTGAATTAATGACTTGAAAATAGTTAAGTGTAGTAATTTGAATTATGAAATAGTGTTGTGAAAATGGTTAAGTATAGTAACTTGAATTATGAATTAGTGTTGTGAAAATGGTCAAGTGTAGTAACTTTAATTATGAATTAGTGTTGTAAAAATGATTAAGTGTAGTAACTTTAATTATGAATTTGTGTTGTTAAAATAGTTAAGTATAGTAACTTGAATTATGGATTCGTGTTGTGAAAATGGTTAAGTGTAGTAACTTGAATTATGAATTAGTGTTGTGAAAATGGTTAAGTGTAGTAACTTGAATTATGAATTAGCGTTGTGAAAATGGTTAAGTCTATTTAGTTGAAATGTGAATTATTGAATTGAAAATGATTAAGTGTATTTAGTTGAAATGTGAATTATTGACTTGAAAATGTTCAAGTGTATTTAGTTGAAATGTGAATTAGTGACTTGAAAATAGTTAAGTGTAGTAACTTGAATTATGAATTAGTATTGTGAAAATGGTTAAGTATAGTAACTTGAATTATGAATTAGTATTGTGAAAATGGTTAACGGTAGTAACTTGAATTATGAATTAGTGTTGTGAAAATGATTAAGTGTAGTAACTTTAATTATGAATTTGTGTTGTTAAAATAGTTAAGTATAGTAGCTTGAATTATGAATTAGTGTTGTGAAAATGGTTAAGTATAGTAACTTTAATTATGAATTAGTGTTGTTAAAATAGTTAAGTATAGTAGCTTGAATTATGAAGTAGTGTTGTGAAAATGGTTAAGTTTAGTAACCTGAATAATGAATTAGTGTTGTGAAAATGTTTAAGTGTAGTAACTTTAATTATGAATTTGTGTTGTTAAAATAGTTAAGTATAGTAGCTTGAATTATGAATTAGTGTTGTGAAAATGGTTAAGTATAGTAACTTGAATTATGAATTAGTGTTGTGAAAATGGTTAAGTATAGTAACTTGAATTATGAATTAGCGTTGTGAAAATGGTTAAGTCTATTTAGTTGAAATGTGAATTATTGAATTGAAAATGATTAAGTGTATTTAGTTGAAAAGTGAATTATTGACTTGAAAATGTTTAAGTGTATTTAGTTGAAATGTGAATTAATGACTTGAAAATAGTTAAGTGTAGTAATTTGAATTATGAAATAGTGTTGTGAAAATGGTTAAGTATAGTAACTTGAATTATGAATTAGTGTTGTGAAAATGGTCAAGTGTAGTAACTTTAATTATGAATTAGTGTTGTAAAAATGATTAAGTGTAGTAACTTTAATTATGAATTTGTGTTGTTAAAATAGTTAAGTATAGTAACTTGAATTATGGATTCGTGTTGTGAAAAATGGTTAAGTGTAGTAACTTGAATTATGAATTAGTGTTGTGAAAATGGTTAAGTGTAGTAACTTGAATTATGAATTAGCGTTGTGAAAATGGTTAAGTCTATTTAGTTGAAATGTGAATTATTGAATTGAAAATGATTAAGTGTATTTAGTTGAAATGTGAATTATTGACTTGAAAATGTTTAAGTGTATTTAGTTGAAATGTGAATTAGTGACTTGAAAATAGTTAAGTGTAGTAACTTGAATTATGAATTAGTATTGTGAAAATGGTTAAGTATAGTAACTTGAATTATGAATTAGTGTTGTGAAAATGGTTAATGGTAGTAACTTGAATTATGAATTAGTGACTTGAAAATAGTTAAGTGTAGTAACTTGAATTATGAAATAGTGTTGTGAAAATGGTTAAGTATAGTAACTTGAATTATGAATTAGTGTTGTGAAAATGGTTAAGTATAGTAACTTGAATTATGAATTCGTGTTGTGAAAATGGTTAAGGGTAGTAACTTGAATTATGAAATAGTGTTGTGAAAATGATTAAGTGTAGTAACTTCAATTATGAATTTGTGTTGTTAAAATAGTTAAGTATAGTAGCTTGAATTATGAATTAGTGTTGTGAAAATTGTTAAGTATAGTAACTTGAATTATGAATTAGTGTTGTAAAATTGGTTAAGTATAGTAACTTGAATTATGAATTAGCGTTGTGAAAATGTTTAAGTATAGTAACTTGAATTATGAATTAGTGTTGTGAAAATGGTTAAGGGTAGTAATTTGAATTATGAATTAGTGTTGTGAAAATGATTAAGTGTAGTAACTTTAATTATGAATTTGTGTTGTTAAAATAGTTAAGTATAGTAGCTTGAATTATGAATTAGTGTTGTGAAAATGGTTAAGTATAGTAACTTTAATTATGAATTAGTGTTGTTAAAATAGTTAAGTATAGTAGCTTGAATTATGAAGTAGTGTTGTGAAAATGGTTAAGTTTAGTAACCTGAATAATGAATTAGTGTTGTGAAAATGTTTAAGTGTAGTAACTTTAATTATGAATTTGTGTTGTTAAAATAGTTAAGTGTAGTAACTTTAATTATGAATATGTGTTGTTAAAATGGTTAAGTATAGTAACTTGAATTATGAATTAGTGTTGTGAAAATGGTTAAGTATAGTAACTTGAATTATGAATTCGTGTTGTGAAAATGGTTAAGGGTAGTAACTTAAATTATGAATTAGCGTTGTGAAAATGGTTAAGTCTATTTAGTTGAAATGTGAATTATTGAATTGAAAATGATTAAGTGTATTTAGTTGAAAAGTGAATTATTGACTTGAAAATGTTTTAGTGTATTTAGTTGAAATGTGAATTAATGACTTGAAAATAGTTAAGTGTAGTAATTTGAATTATGAAATAGTGTTGTGAAAATGGTTAAGTATAGTAACTTGAATTATGAATTAGTGTTGTGAAAATGGTCAAGTGTAGTAACTTTAATTATGAATTAGTGTTGTAAAAATGATTAAGTGTAGTAACTTTAATTATGAATTTGTGTTGTTAAAATAGTTAAGTATAGTAACTTGAATTATGGATTCGTGTTGTGAAAATGGTTAAGTGTAGTAACTTGAATTATGAATTAGTGTTGTGAAAATGGTTAAGTGTAGTAACTTGAATTATGAATTAGCGTTGTGAAAATGGTTAAGTCTATTTAGTTGAAATGTGAATTATTGAATTGAAAATGATTAAGTGTATTTAGTTGAAATGTGAATTATTGACTTGAAAATGTTTAAGTGTATTTAGTTGAAATGTGAATTAGTGACTTGAAAATAGTTAAGTGTAGTAACTTGAATTATGAATTAGTATTGTGAAAATGGTTAAGTATAGTAACTTGAATTATGAATTAGTATTGTGAAAATGGTTAACGGTAGTAACTTGAATTATGAATTAGTGTTGTGAAAATGATTAAGTGTAGTAACTTTAATTATGAATTTGTGTTGTTAAAATAGTTAAGTATAGTAGCTTGAATTATGAATTAGTGTTGTGAAAATGGTTAAGTATAGTAACTTTAATTATGAATTAGTGTTGTTAAAATAGTTAAGTATAGTAGCTTGAATTATGAAGTAGTGTTGTGAAAATGGTTAAGTTTAGTAACCTGAATAATGAATTAGTGTTGTGAAAATGTTTAAGTGTAGTAACTTTAATTATGAATTTGTGTTGTTAAAATAGTTAAGTATAGTAGCTTGAATTATGAATTAGTGTTGTGAAAATGGTTAAGTATAGTAACTTGAATTATGAATTAGTGTTGTGAAAATGGTTAAGTATAGTAACTTGAATTATGAATTAGCGTTGTGAAAATGGTTAAGTCTATTTAGTTGAAATGTGAATTATTGAATTGAAAATGATTAAGTGTATTTAGTTGAAAAGTGAATTATTGACTTGAAAATGTTTAAGTGTATTTAGTTGAAATGTGAATTAATGACTTGAAAATAGTTAAGTGTAGTAATTTGAATTATGAAATAGTGTTGTGAAAATGGTTAAGTATAGTAACTTGAATTATGAATTAGTGTTGTGAAAATGGTCAAGTGTAGTAACTTTAATTATGAATTAGTGTTGTAAAAATGATTAAGTGTAGTAACTTTAATTATGAATTTGTGTTGTTAAAATAGTTAAGTATAGTAACTTGAATTATGGATTCGTGTTGTGAAAAATGGTTAAGTGTAGTAACTTGAATTATGAATTAGTGTTGTGAAAATGGTTAAGTGTAGTAACTTGAATTATGAATTAGCGTTGTGAAAATGGTTAAGTCTATTTAGTTGAAATGTGAATTATTGAATTGAAAATGATTAAGTGTATTTAGTTGAAATGTGAATTATTGACTAGAAAATGTTTAAGTGTATTTAGTTGAAATGTGAATTAGTGACTTGAAAATAGTTAAGTGTAGTAATTTGAATTATGAAATAGTGTTGTGAAAATGGTTAAGTATAGTAACTTGAATTATGAATTAGTGTTGTGAAAATGGTTAACGGTAGTAACTTGAATTATGAATTAGTGACTTGAAAATAGTTAAGTGTAGTAACTTGAATTATGAAATAGTGTTGTGAAAATGGTTAAGTATAGTAACTTGAATTATGAATTAGTGTTGTGAAAATGGTTAAGTATAGTAACTTGAATTATGAATTCGTGTTGTGAAAATGGTTAAGGGTAGTAACTTGAATTATGAAATAGTGTTGTGAAAATGATTAAGTGTAGTAACTTTAATTATGAATTTGTGTTGTTAAAATAGTTAAGTATAGTAGCTTGAATTATGAATTAGTGTTGTAAAAATGGTTAAGTATAGTAACTTGAATTATGAATTAGTGTTGTAAAAATGGTTAAGTATAGTAACTTGAATTATGAATTAGCGTTGTGAAAATGTTTAAGTATAGTAACTTGAATTATGAATTAGTGTTGTGAAAATGGTTAAGGGTAGTAATTTGAATTATGAATTAGTGTTGTGAAAATGATTAAGTGTAGTAACTTTAATTATGAATTTGTGTTGTTAAAATAGTTAAGTATAGTAGCTTGAATTATGAATTAGTGTTGTGAAAATGGTTAAGTATAGTAACTTTAATTATGAATTAGTGTTGTTAAAATAGTTAAGTATAGTAGCTTGAATTATGAAGTAGTGTTGTGAAAATGGTTAAGTTTAGTAACCTGAATAATGAATTAGTGTTGTGAAAATGTTTAAGTGTAGTAACTTTAATTATGAATTTGTGTTGTTAAAATAGTTAAGTATAGTAGCTTGAATTATGAATTAGTGTTGTGAAAATGGTTAAGTATAGTAACTTGAATTATGAATTAGTGTTGTGAAAATGGTTAAGTATAATAACTTGAATTATGAATTAGCGTTGTGAAAATGGTTAAGTCTATTTAGTTGAAATGTGAATTATTGAATTGAAAATGATTAAGTGTATTTAGTTGAAAAGTGAATTATTGACTTGAAAATGTTTAAGTGTATTTAGTTGAAATGTGAATTAATGACTTGAAAATAGTTAAGTGTAGTAATTTGAATTATGAAATAGTGTTGTGAAAATGGTTAAGTATAGTAACTTGAATTATGAATTAGTGTTGTGAAAATGGTCAAGTGTAGTAACTTTAATTATGAATTAGTGTTGTTAAAATAGTTAAGTATAGTAGCTTGAATTATAAATTAGTGTTGTGAAAATAGATAAGTGTAGTAACTTGAATTATGAATTAGTGTTGTGAAAATGATTAAGAGTAGTAACTTTAATTATGAATTTGTGTTGTTAAAATAGTTAAGTATAGTAGCTTGAATTATGAATTAGTGTTGTGAAAATGGTTAAGTGTAGTAACTTTAATTATGAATTAGTGTTGTTAAAATAGTTAAGTATAGTTGTCACGACCCAAATGGCCATGAGTGGCACCCACTCTAATACTTCGGTGGGAGAACCATCTAACCCAAACCATTACCCAATCATTTGGTCAATATTAAGATGAGTTTATCATAAAAACCAACTTAATAATAATAAATCCAAAACTAATCATTAATAATGCGGAAAATCAAACAAACTACTTATTAAAAATCCCCAAGATCCGAAAGTCATCGTACAAGAACTTCTAAAACCAAAACCATGTCAAGAAGAAATATCTAAATAACAAAGATAAGGAGTGTCTCATTGTCCGAAAGAAAGACAAGAACTAATGTGATGATCCATGGCAGCCTGGAGATGAAGTGCTCACCCTTGGATCGAGATCAACTATTAAACGCTAGAGATGAGGTCGTGTCTGAACCTCTGGAACACTTTCTGCACTCAACAAAAGAAGAGTACAGGGTAGTATCAGTACAAGCCACTATGTACTGGTAGGTATCATAGGCCAACTCAATTTAATAACATGTACACAACATAAATCAAATAGCAAGTAGATGGGCATCAACACATAGCAAGTATTCAATGAATCAGTAAATACATTAATGACGGACCAAGTAATGCTTACAACAATCCATGTAACCATCAAGAGTATCAACCAAAACGTAAACAACCACAAAATCAACAACAATACCATAAGTAACAACTATGTTCTTTTCAACCTCACAATTAGAATACCATTAGCTCGTTATCATCTCATTAAACCACACAATCTCTCAAAATCCACACTATCTTGTACACACATGCTAAGGGACTTATTTCTGCCCAACTAGTCATGACCTGCAGGGGACAATCTAAGTCCATGTACCGTACCGGCGTGGTACCCGATCCTCCATAAATAAGTAATATCAATATTCATATCTGTACCGGCGTAGTACCCGATCCTCCATAACCATATTATATATATTTTATTCAGTCCACACTATCTCTCAGGATACACCACATCGTACTAAATTTACAAGTACACTTATAATCATAAGGAAATTCAATCAAGTTCGATTTTCAATAATTATTCATATAAATATCATCAAAGTCAAGTATGTCCGAAGACCAATCCACAAGCATCCAATTTAGGAGCACACACACAATTAAATTGAGTCTAAACTCCAATTAAACCGTAACCTACCTCAACCGAAGAATCCAAATGAAAGCTAATTTGCAAGAGCCTTGCCCTTTCATAAAGTTTTTGAATGGTCAAAATCTGTTCAAATACATAACCTTCATAAGAATACAAAACTAATGACACCCATTTTATAAATTTTTACTCTAAGAATCCTAGACATAAAACCTAAGTTTGTCAAAATAGCGAGGAAAAATAGTATGTGAAATATGCTAACCTAAAGTTAATCATTATTGCAGTCACGTTATATCATTAGTGATGCAATTCTATACAGTGCATGCAAGAACATGAAACTATTAAACCTACCAATCATTACTCATTATTGCCAATCATTGGCATATAACTATACCCCATTAATTTTCTACCCATTATTAATACACCAGTGAACAACTCACCTTAGCAGTAGTAATTCATCTAACCAACCTGAAGCTATCGGTAACCCCTCCTGCAACTGCGATGGAAAATTGCAACTTCCGTGCGCCTCCCTTTGTAATTATCTGATCCTATTATTATTATATATGGTAAACCCTTCCCAATTAAATTTATTCTTGTATTGGCCACATAATTAAATAAATTATGGTTTTGACCCATTAAATTAATTATCTAAAATACTCGAAACTTCTAATAAATCCTCGGAATTTGTTTGAGACCTCGAGAAAATAAACCAAATATGTAAATTGACTAAAAAGTACATTCCGAACCTATTAAAATCATTAAGACACTAATTTGGGGTCGTCTTGATCAAAAGTTGACCGGGATCAAGCTTAGCTTTATTAAAACTCAAGAACCCAACTAATGACTTAATCACTTCTGAACACCTCGAGAATCAATACTACCCATCCTCAAAAGTCATAAATCACGTATAGAAACTACGGGGAGGATTAAAACGGAAAAGACAAGTGAAATTCACAAAACGACCAGGAGGGTCGTTACATTAGATACCAATTAAACAACCGTTCGTCCTCGAACGGGCAAACAAGAATAATAAGGTAAAACAAGGAATTACCTGAATCAATTAAAAAAAAAGATGTGGATACTTGCTACGTATGTCCGCTTCGGTCTACCTAGTGGCCTCCTTAAAAAGATTATTCTTCCACTGGACCTTCATAGACACGATCTCCTTAGTCCTCAACATACGGACATCTCTATCCAGAATAGCAAATGGTTCCTCTTCACAAGAGAGGCTTTCATCTAACAAGACCGAATCGCAACGAATTATGTAATTACCATCAGCATGAACTTTCTTCAATATAGATATATAAAACACAGGATAAACTCCCAAAAAACTCGGAGGCAATGCCAATCTATAGGTCACTGGCCCTATGCGCTAAAGAATCTCAAACAACCCAATATATCTTGGACTAACCTAACCTCGCTTCCAAAATGCATAACACCCTTCATGGGTGAAACCTTGAGCAACACTTGCTCGCCCTCCATAAAGTGCATATATCTCACTTTTCGATCCGCATACTTCTTTTGCCTGCTTTGGGCCGCTATAAGTTTCTCCTAGATGAACCTAATCTTCTCCAATGAAGATTTTTTTGAATCCATCATCGTCTATAAGAGAATATAAAAGAGTAAATCAAAATCTACTCTTAAAGGAAAACTAAGAACATTAAAATCTCTAAATTTACCCTTACATGGAGTTTAGATCGTTTACCAAAGGTTATTTGGAAAATCTACAAAAAAAAAAAAATTCCTTTTTTTTTTTTCCAACTTAGGGTTCAGCCCTAACTCAACCCTAAGCCTGAATTTAAGAGATTCTAAGGATAAATCATAGAGAACTTGTTAAAACAAGTTAGAATTACTTACTTTATGGAGAAAATCATCAAAGAATGATCAAAATCGCTCCCCTAGGGGTTGGGAATGGAGTTTTTGAGTTTGGAAACTCAAAAACCGTCAATGACACATATATAATGCGTCTTTACTGCTATAGCGATATACAGTTTTTTTGCACAGACAGTCTTCAGTAAAACGATCATAATTTTTTATTTCGACGACGGATTTATAAACGGTTGGTGGCGTTGGTAAGAAGACTTGAAGACCTTTAATTTGGTATGTCTTGGGCAACCTAACTCGTTATATTCTAGGATTAGTACTAGTTTGAAGTTGATCCTAATTTAAACTTAAACTGAAACTCAGTCGGTAAGAATTCTTTCAACACGACTTTGTGCTAGGGGTTTTGTATGACTTAGATCATACCAAATGCACTCTCATACTAAAGAATTAGTCTTAAACCTACAGATCACTATGGGTAAATCAGTAATAACGGAATGAGTCGTTACAATAGATACTAATTTACCTACTGTTCGTCCTTGAATGATCAAAAGATAAAGAAAGGCACGATACAAATTTTTGATCCTATAGCACCACATAGAACTATAACCATCTTAAATCATCACCCAAAAAAAATGATAAAAATACACCACTTATTCAATATGCCACCACAAAATCTAAGCTTTTTCTAATCGACAACATCACCAGCTCTTAACATACCAATCTTATTCGTCACCGCAATCACTTTCCCTGGATACTTCCTCCTCCTAATCACACTCTCATCACGACATATTCCCCTGCCACCTATCAAAAATAATAATTCATACTTGACAACCAACATCTATACACAAAGGCTCAAATCACCACAAACAGGTCTAGACACTAAATAATTGTAACCACAATGCCTTTAATCACTTACAACCGCTCCTCTAACCTTAAGGATTATTGTAACAGGAACATGACAACTCCATTCGAAGGCCTAAGCTAATATAGATACACCCAAACTCCACAATAAAGATAGAAATACAAGAATTAGCTATCGAACATCCTTTTTCACTTCACTAAGTTCAAACCTACAACCATTAATAGGTGCATTCAACCACGATTATAATACCGACTTTATTCACGCTCTTACAACAATACTAAATCCACCAGCCTGTATTTTCACCCCTATTCATTGATCATTCAGCTTAGCTAACACTCCAGTATTCAATTACTAATATCAAGTAAATTCATCATTATCATCTCCACCTAGCATATTACCGGAATCAACCCTGGAATATAAATTAATCGCCAACAACAATGTCTATAATTAGGTAATTATACCCCAACCATGAGTCAACCACAAAACAATAAATATTAAACTTAGGCTTTCCTTTTCTAGAACCTCCTGTCAAGGTACCAGATTTCCAACCTATGTAATGACTGCAAAAATTAGTCTTTACAGTCTTAACGCACTCTTCAAGAATATACGACAATCAACTACTTATAGTCGGAAACCTTTAACCGGTCAGATTATTAAGCTAAGTGATCAACCTGCCCTTATTAAATCAAAGTCTCATATGTCAAACTAGTTAGCACCCAATCGTTTCATCTATATGGTTTTTGAAAGAAATTGGGAAAGGTATAAAGGACAGGGAAGGCTGACAGCCTTTGGCATTTCCCCCATCCTTCCCAACACAAAACTGTTCAATCTCTTCATTTTCACACTTTTCATTTCTTTTTATGAAAATGCTAAGACTTGGTAACCTCAATATTTCATAACACTGGTTTTTGACTAATTGAATAAGGATTTAGTCAAAATTAAGATTTCAAAAAAAAGCTCAAAAAAAAAGTTTAACGAAACATGACAAGGACAAAGGGAGATTTTGTCTCCCTACCGCTATAGCGGTAAAAAGGTACTGCTACATCGGTATGCAGATACTGACTACCTTCCGTTGTAGCGGAAGGTTACCTCTATAGCATTATACCTGCAGTGTTCTGCAGAATTTTTAATTTCTTGTTCTATTTTTTCGGCAGGCAACTAGTTCCAAACTCGTTTCGATTCCTAGGATCCTTAACCCAGAATCCTTAGCACTTCACTCCTTGGTTTAACATCTCTCGAATTTACTGACTAGACTCTTCATCACAATGATAAATATCCTGGTATTAATCATACCCCTTAGTAATTCAATTTAACAACCACCGGTCGTTATCTTTCCAAGTTACGAATGCTTTCATAGTATTCATACAGATATTTCATTGAAATAGTTTCATCACAAGGTTAGAAATTAATTACGGCATTCGTAACTTCATATTTTCAATAAACATGTTCATAGACACTTCCCACATTAACATCATGATTATCTCATCATTTGCCTAGTTTTAGGAAACTAGTTCATACAAAAGCGATGAACTATATAAAACAACAAATTGGTCCTCATTAGGAGCTCAAAGGTCATATATCATCCACAATTCTGGTCCTCTTAAGGAACCGTTATTAATCAAATTATCATTATCAAATATTATCAATCAACACTACAATTATTCGAAATCATTACACTAAGCAACTTCATGCCACTGTTAGAAACAACAATACAACTATATTTTCATAACCCACTCTAAAAGGAACATTATTATCCGATGTTCATATTTTCATTTTAGCATCAATAAAGCTTTCATTATTTCTATGACTTCATGGTCTATTCAAACCACATAATAAGCACAATCTAACTCTTTGGTCCATTATCCGCACATTATTTCATAATTCGGCAATTTATCCGATTAATTCATCATGAATCATCATCAGATAGTTTATCATACCACAATTTCGATTAATATTTCTCCAAGTAACCCATATTTCAACAAGTCACTATCTCACACAGAGTTCAAATAGTACATATAGTTTCAACCAACACATAATTTTAGCATAAAAAAAATAAAATACAATCTCAATCAGCACATCATCACTTAACATTTATTCAACACAAATCTAGGCATTGCAACAATCCAATCAACCTGACAGTGCAATAACACAAGTACTTTACAACCAACCCCAACCATACATACTTTTATTCATTATCTTTATTTAGGCGGCAAGTTTTTTTTTTTTTTTTTTTTTTCCAATGATCACTACTTAATCATTCGTACACAGTACGACCTTTCGGCATATACCAATTAGAATAACCTATATTCCAATTTAATGCTGGGATATAAACTGAGACGATCAATCTCAATCATCTTTAGTAAGATACCAATTGGGACTAGATACCAATTGGACTCAACCCAACCATGCAACTGACTCCGAACGTACGATAGGATAAATGAAGTGAAACAGCTCCTAAAATTCCTTATAGCCTTCCACAGATTTTTTTTTTTTGATTTGCACCGGGTGTCCGAGTCTCTTAGAGCCCCGACTAATCCCGGGGGTGCACAGGCCCTCGGCAAGGAGTTTCCCACAAGTGCACCACGGGTAATTCAGGTTTTTACCCTGGCCGATGGCCCTCAGAAATTGTTTCAGGGAACTTTATTCAACATTTGCTCTTGTCCTCACCATCTGCGAGAATAAGAATGAAAGAAGTTTGATACCAATTTGTATCACCAGATACCAATTGAAGTTAAGTAATAGCACGAAAGAAAGAAGAATTTGAATTTTCCTAGTGTCTGGCAGCCTCTCGAAGAAAAGTACAGACGTCTCCGTACCGTTCTACAAGACTCTACTAGACATGTTCTTGTACGACGAGATCGACGAACCTAGGGCTCTGATACCAACTTTGTCACGACCCAAATGGCCATGAGTGGCACCCACTCTAATACTTCGGTGGGAGAACCATCTAACCCAAACCATTACCCAATCATTTGGTCAATATTAAGATGAGGTTATCATAAAAACCAACTTAATAATAATAAATCCAAAACTAATCATTAATAATGCGGAAAATCAAACAAACTACTTATTAAAAATCCCCAAGATCCGAAAGTCATCGTACAAGAACTTCTAAAACCAAAACCATGTCAAGAAGAAATATCTAAATAACAAAGATAAGGAGTGTCTCATTATCCGAAAGAAAGACAAGAACTAATGTGATGATCCATGGCAGCCTGGAGATGAAGTGCTCACCCTTGGATCGAGATCAACTATTAAACGCTAGAGATGAGGTCGTCTCTGAACCTCTGGAACACTTTCTGCACTCAACAAAAGAAGAGTACAGGGTAGTATCAGTACAAGCCACTATGTACTGGTAGGTATCATAGGCCAACTCAATTTAATAACATGTACACAACATAAATCAAATAGCAAGTAGATGGGCATCAACACATAGCAAGTATTCAATGAATCAGTAAATACATTAATGACGGACCAAGTAATGCTTACAACAATCCATGTAACCATCAAGAGTATCAACCAAAACGTAAACAACCACAAAATCAACAACAATACCATAAGTAACAACTATGTTCTTTTCAACCTCACAATTAGAATACCATTAGCTCGTTATCATCTCATTAAACCACACAATCTCTCAAAATCCACACTATCTTGTACACACATGCTAAGGGACTTATTTCTGCCCAACTAGTCATGACCTGCAGGGGACAATCTAAGTCCATGTACCGTACCGGCGTGGTACCCGATCCTCCATAAATAAGTAATATCAATATTCATATCTGTACCGGCGTAGTACCCGATCCTCCATAACCATATTATATATATTTTATTCAGTCCACACTATCTCTCAGGATACACCACATCGTACTAAATTTACAAGTACACTTATAATCATAAGGAAATTCAATCAAGTTCGATTTTCAATAATTATTCATATAAATATCATCAAAGTCAAGTATGTCCGAAGACCAATCCACAAGCATCCAATTTAGGAGCACACACACAATTAAATTGAGTCTAAACTCCAATTAAACCGTAACCTACCTCAACCGAAGAATCCAAATGAAAGCTAATTTGCAAGAGCCTTGCCCTTTCATAAAGTTTTTGAATGGTCAAAATCTGTTCAAATACATAACCTTCATAAGAATACAAAACTAATGACACCCATTTTATAAATTTTTACTCTAAGAATCCTAGACATAAAACCTAAGTTTGTCAAAATAGCGAGGAAAAATAGTATGTGAAATATGCTAACCTAAAGTTAATCATTATTGCAGTCACGTTATATCATTAGTGATGCAATTCTATACAGTGCATGCAAGAACATGAAACTATTAAACCTACCAATCATTACTCATTATTGCCAATCATTGGCATATAACTATACCCCATTAATTTTCTACCCATTATTAATACACCAGTGAACAACTCACCTTAGCAGTAGTAATTCATCTAACCAACCTGAAGCTATCGGTAACCCCTCCTGCAACTGCGATGGAAAATTGCAACTTCCGTGCGCCTCCCTTTGTAATTATCTGATCCTATTATTATTATATATGGTAAACCCTTCCCAATTAAATTTATTCTTGTATTGGCCACATAATTAAATAAATTATGGTTTTGACCCATTAAATTAATTATCTAAAATACTCGAAACTTCTATTAAATCCTCGGAATTTGTTTGAGACCTCGAGAAAATAAACCAAATATGTAAATTGACTAAAAAGTACATTCCGAACCTATTAAAATCATTAAGACACTAATTTGGGGTCGTCTTGATCAAAAGTTGACCGGGATCAAGCTTAGCTTTATTAAAACTCAAGAACCCAACTAATGAATTAATCACTTCTGAACACCTCGAGAATCAATACTACCCATCCTCAAAAGTCATAAATCACGTATAGAAACTACGGGGAGGATTAAAACGGAAAAGACAAGTGAAATTCACAAAACGACCAGGAGGGTCGTTACAATAGTAGCTTGAATTATGAAGTAGTGTTGTGAAAATGGTTAAGTATAGTAACTTGAATTATGAATTCGTGTTGTGAAAATGGTTAAGGGTAGTAACTTGAATTATGAAATAGTGTTGTGAAAATGATTAAGTGTAGTAACTTTAATTATGAATTTGTGTTGTTAAAATAGATAAGTATAGTAGCTTGAATTATGAATTAGTGTTGTGAAAATTGTTAAGTATAGTAACTTGAATTATGAATTAGTGTTGTAAAAATGGTTAAGTATAGTAACTTGAATTATGAATTAGCGTTGTGAAAATGTTTAAGTATAGTAACTTGAATTATGAATTAGTGTTGTGAAAATGGTTAAGGGTAGTAACTTGAATTATGAATTAGTGTTGTGAAAATGATTAAGTGTAGTAACTTTAATTATGAATTTGTGTTGTTAAAATAGTTAAGTATAGTAGCTTGAATTATGAATTAGTGTTGTGAAAATGGTTAAGTATAGTAACTTTAATTATGAATTAGTGTTGTTAAAATAGTTAAGTATAGTAACTTGAATTATGAAGTAGTGTTGTGAAAATGGTTAAGTTTAGTAACCTGAATAATGAATTAGTGTTGTGAAAATGTTTACGTGTAGTAACTTTAATTATGAATTTGTGTTGTTAAAATAGTTAAGTATAGTAGCTTGAATTATGAATTAGTGTTGTGAAAATGGTTAAGTATAGTAACTTGAATTATGAATTAGTGTTGTGAAAATGGTTAAGTATAGTAACTTGAATTATGAATTAGCGTTGTGAAAATGGTTAAGTCTATTTAGTTGAAATGTGAATTATTGAATTGAAAATGATTAAGTGTATTTAGTTGAAAAGTGAATTATTGACTTGAAAATGTTTAAGTGTATTTAGTTGAAATGTGAATTAATGACTTGAAAATAGTTAAGTGTAGTAACTTGAATTATGAAATAGTGTTGTGAAAATGGTTAAGTATAGTAACTTGAATTATGAATTAGTGTTGTGAAAATGGTCAAGTGTAGTAACTTTAATTATGAATTAGTGTTGTTAAAATAGTTAAGTATAGTAGCTTGAATTATAAATTAGTGTTGTGAAAATAGTTAAGTGTAGTAACTTGAATTATGAATTAGTGTTGTGAAAATGATTAAGCGTAGTAACTTTAATTATGAATTTGTGTTGTTAAAATAGTTAAGTATAGTAGCTTGAATTATGAATTAGTGTTGTGAAAATGGTTAAGTGTAGTAACTTTAATTATGAATTAGTGTTGTTAAAATAGTTAAGTATAGTAGCTTGAATTATGAAGTAGTGTTGTGAAAATGGTTAAATATAGTAACTTGAATAATGAATTAGTGTTGTGAAAATGGTTAAGTATAGTAACTTTAGTTATGAATTAGTGTTGTTAAAATAGTTAAGTATAGTAGCTTGAATTATGAAGTAGTGTTGTGAAAATGGTTAAGTTTAGTAACTTGAATAATGAATTAGTGTTGTGAAAATGTTTAAGTGTAGTAACTTTAAGTATGAATTTGTGTTGTTAAAATAGTTAAGTATAGTAGCTTGAATTATGAATTAGTGTTGTGAAAATGGTTAAGTATAGTAACTTAAATAATGAATTAGTGTTGTTAAAATAGTTAAGTATAGTAGCTTGAATTATAAATTAGTGTTGTGAAAATGGTTAAGTATAGTAACTTGAATTATGAATTCGTGTTGTGAAAATGGTTAAGTATAGTAACTTGAATTATGAATTAGTGTTGTGAAAATTGTTAAGTATAGTAACTTGAATTATGAATTAGTGTTGTGAAAATTGTTAAGCGTAGTAACATGAATTATGAATTAGTGTTGTGAAAATGTTTAAGTATAGTAACTTGAATTATGAATTAGTGTTGTGAAAATGGTTAAGTATAGAAACTTGAACGATGAATTAGAGTTGTGAAAATGGTTAACTCAATTTAGTTGAAATGTGAATTATTGAATTGAAAATGATTAAGTGTATTTAGTTGAAAAGTGAATTATTGACTTGAAAATGTTTAAATGTATTTAGTTGAAATGTGAATTAGTGACTTGAAAATAGTTAAGTGTAGTAACTTGAATTATGAAATAGTGTTGTGAAAATGGTTAAGTATAGTAACTTGAATTATGAATTAGTGTTGTGAAAATGGTTTAGTATAGTAACTTGAATTATGAATTAGTGTTGTGAAAATGGTTAAGTATAGTAACTTTAATTATGAATTTGTGTTGTTAAAATAGTTAAGTATAGTAGCTTGAATTATGAATTAGTGTTGTGAAAATGGTTAAGTTTAGTAACTTGAATAATGAATTAGTGTTGTGAAAATGTTTAAGTGTAGTAACTTGAATTATGAATTAGTGTTGTGAAAATGGTTAAGTATAGTAACTTGAATTATTAATTAGTGTTGTGAAAATGGTTAAGTATAGTAACTTTAGTTATGAATTAGTGTTGTTAAAATAGTTAAGTATAGTAGCTTGAATTATGAATTAGTGTTGTGAAAATGTTAAGTTTAGTAACTTGAATAATGAATTAGTGTTGTGAAAATGTTTAAGTGTAGTAACTTTAATTATGAATTTGTGTTGTTAAAATAGTTAAGTATAGTAGTTTGAATTATGAATTAGTGTTGTGAAAATGGTTAAGTATAGTAACTTAAATAATGAATTAGTGTTGTTAAAATAGTTAAGTATAGTAGCTTGAATTATAAATTAGTGTTGTGAAAATGGTTAATTATAGTAACTTGAATTATGAATTCGTGTTGTGAAAATGGTTAAGTATAGTAACTTGAATTATGAATTAGTGTTGTGAAAATGGTTAAGTATAGTAACTTGAATTATGAATTAGTGTTGTGAAAATGGTTAAGCGTAGTAACATGAATTATGAATTAGTGTTGTGAAAATGTTTAAGTATAGTAACTTGAATTATGAATTAGTGTTGTGAAAATGGTTAAGTATAGAAACTTGAATGATGAATTAGAGTTGTGAAAATGGTTAACTCAATTTAGTTGAAATGTGAATTATTGAATTGAAAATGATTAAGTGTATTTAGTTGAAAAGTGAATTATTGACTCGAAAATGTTTAAGTGTATTTAGTTGAAATGTGAATTAGTGACTTGAAAATAGTTAAGTGTAGTAACTTGAATTATGAAATAGTGTTGTGAAAATGGTTAAGTATAGTAACTTGAATTATGAATTAGTGTTGTGAAAATGGTCAAGTGTAGTAATTTTAATTATTTATTAGTGTTGTTAAAATAGTTAAGTATAGTAGCTTGAATTATAAATTAGTGTTGTGAAAATGGTTAAGTGTAGTAACTTGAATTATGAAATAGTGTTGTGAAAATGGTTAAGTATAGTAATTTGAATTATGAATTAGTGTTGTGAAAATGGTCAAGTGTAGTAACCTTAATTATGAATTAGTGTTGTTAATATAGTTAAGTATAGTAGCTTGAATTATAAATTAGTGTTGTGAAAATGGTTAAGTATAGTAACTTGAATTATGAATTCGTGTTGTTAAAATAGTTAAGTATAGTAGCTTGAATTATGAAGTAGTGTTGTCAAAATGGTTAAGTTTAGTAACTTGAATAATGAATTAGTGTTGTGAAAATGTTTAAGTGTAGTAACTTGAATTATGAATGAGTGTTGTGAAAATGGTTAAGTGGAGTAACTTGATTATTATGAATTAGTGTTGTGAAAATGGTTAAGTATAGTAGTTTGAATTATGAATTAGTGTTGTGAAAATGGTTAAGGGTAGTAACTTGAATTATGAATTAGTGTTGTGAAAATGATTAAGTGTAGTAACTTTAATTATGAATTTGTGTTGGTAAAATAGTTAAGTATAGTAACTTGAATTATGAATTAGTGTTGTGAAAATGGTTAAGTATAGTAACTTGAATTATAAATTAGTGTTGTGAAAATGGTTAAGTATAATAACTTGAATTATGAATTAGCGCTGTGAAAATGGTTAAGTATAGTAACTTGAATTATGAATTAGTGTTGTTAAAATGGTTAAGGGTAGTAACTTGAATTATTAATTAGAGTTGTGAAAATGATTAAGTGTAGTAACTTTAATTATGAATTTTTGTTGTTAAAATAGTTAAGTATAGTAGCTTGAATTATGAATTAGTGTTGTGAAAATGGTTAAGTGTAGTAACTTTAATTATGAATTAGTGTTTTTAAAATAGTTAAGTATAGTAGCTTGAATTATGAAGTAGTGTTGTAAAAATGGTTAAGTTTAGTAACTTGAATAATGAATTAGTGTTGTGAAAATGTTTAAGTGTAGTAACTTGAATTATGAATTAGTGTTGTGAAAATGGTTAAGTATAGTAACTTGAATTATGAATTAGTGTTGTGAAAATGGTTAAGTATAGTAACTTTAGTTATGAATTAGTGTTGTTAAAATAGTTAAGTATAGTAGCTTGAATTATGAAGTAGTGTTGTGAAAATGGGTAAGTTTAGTAACTTGAATAATGAATTAGTGTTGTGAAAATGTTTAAGTGTAGTAACTTTAATTATGAATTTGTGTTGTCAAAATAGTTAAGTATAGTAGCTTGAATTATGAATTAGTGTTGTGAAAATGGTTAAGTATAGTAACTTTAATAATGAATTAGTGTTGTTAAAATAGTTAAGTATAGTAGCTTGAATTATGAAGTAGTGTTGTGAAAATGGTTAAGTATAGTAACTTGAATTATGAATTAGTGTTGTTAAAATGGTTAAGGGTAGTAACTTGAATTATGAATTAGTGTTGTGAAAATGATTAAGTGTAGTAACTTTAATTATGAATTTGTGTTGTTAAAATAGTTAAGTATAGTAGCTTGAATTATGAATTAGTGTTGTGAAAATGGTTAAGTGTAGTAACTTGAATTATGAATTAGTGTTGTTAAAATAGTTAAGTATAGTAGCTTGAATTATGAAGTAGTGTTGTGAAAATGGTTAAGCGTAGTAACATGAATTATGAATTAGTGTTGTGAAAATGATTAAGTATAGTAACTTGAATTATGAATTAGTGTTGTGAAAATGGTTAAGTATAGTAACTTGAATTATGAATTAGCGTTGTGAAAATGGTTAAGTAAATTTAGTTGAAATGTGAATTATTGAATTGAAAATGATTAAGTGTATTTAGTTGAAAAGTGAATTATTGACTTGAAAATGTTTAAGTGTATTTAGTTGAAATGTGAATTAGTGACTTGAAAATAGTTAAGTGTAGTAACTTGAATTATGAAATAGTGTTGTGAAAATGGTTAAGTATAGTAACTTGAATTATGAATTAGCATTGTGAAAATGGTTAAGTCAATTTAGTTGAAATGTGAATTATTGAATTGAAAATGATTAAGTGTATTTAGTTGAAAAGTGAATTATTGACTTGAAAATGTTTAAGTGTATTGTCACGACCCGATTTTTCGAGTCCTGATGGCGCCTACCGTAACCCACCAATAGGCAAGCCAAACCCTAGCCCGGAGCGACAAGCGACAGGCTAACGGGTGGAATCTCAGGAAACAGAGATGAAGTGGAAGTAACCATACTAATAAACATGCTAGAAATACAAAAAAAACAAAATCAAAATATATATCCATACCAAGACTGAGAAAGAAGAGAACAATATATACAGCTGGGAACCCCTCCCAAGACCTGGTGAAGTCGGTACAAGAGCCACTACTAGACATGTCAAAAAAAAATAATACAGAAACCAAATATATACAACAAGTACTACAGTCTCGAGAGCAAAAGACTATACAATAGAGATTGAGTAGGATCTGCCTCGGACGTCAGTAAGCTAACCCTGCTCCGGAGTAAGTGCTGGAAAGAGAGTCACGTCAAAACCGTCGACTAGTGCCCGGATCTGCATCGGGGAAAAAGATGCAGAAGTGCAGTATGAGTACCGGGGCAACGGGTACTCAGTAGGCATCATCGGCCGACTGAGCTCAATATAATATAAGCAAGCTAAAATGCGAGGGTGCATACTAGGTCCGGGGTATAAATAATAAGTAAATACACTACTACCGAGGCGTGTAGATATGCTCAGGAGATAAATAAATACGATACTAAGTAAAGAGTAAATAAATGCATAAGTAAGCACTCAAGTCAAACATAACCTATCTGGGCCCCCATAAACCCGATAGGCACACGAAAGAAAACAATAACCCAGCCTGGCCCCCATAAACCGGCGGGACACACAAGAATAGTAAATGCATAGTCACCAGTGTCTCAAAGCTGTATCAGTATCCAGTAACCAGAATAACCAACAAGGGTGCACCGGGCTTGAACCGGCACCAATGGGTAATAACAAGAGGCCAGACACCGGAATCGAACCGGACATAGTGGATAATAACAATAGGCCACATATATCATAATCGCCGGACTCGAACCGGAACTCAGTACCAAAACTCTCCAATCATATCATAACCAGATGCCGGACTCGAACTGGAACTCATAATAATCAGTGGCCGGACTCGAACCGGAACTCATAATAATCAGTAACCATCATGCTGAATCAGTGGCCGGACTTGAACCGGAACTCATAATAATCAGTAACCAAGTGACATAATAGTGCCAGAATCCACACAAATACAAGTAAACGGGGACATACCAGCCCCAAAATAAACTCAAAACATAAGTAAAGGAGCTAACCCACCACGTACTACAAGTCTGGGTATACATTCTAAGTCATGGCAAGACGGGTCCGCATTCTAAATCAAACTAGCCGACCCGGTCAAATACGGTGCTATTAGAGACTAACAAGGCTAAACAGGTCAAAAGGGCATAAATAGGGTAATTTAATACAAATGGTATCCTAAAAGATCATCTCGGGGATTAACTAAGCCTAATAAGGTTTAAAGCTAACTACACCGACTGTGAAGAGTAGCGGGGCACACTACGGGGTCCCGAAACCAAGTCTGGGCTAAGGTTCCCCAAACCCCTACTAACAGCGGTACAACATTAACCAACCCTATAAAAGTAATATCTGGCACACCACGAGGATAACAGGCCCGAAACACATCCGAACAAGGCCCTAAACGGCCCAAAAGGCCTAGTCATAGCAAGTCAGTGCCAATCCACAACTACCAGCCCAAACACTAGCATAATAACATGCAAATACTATAAACAAACTCAATCTAGGTATACGGTAAGCCTAGCCTACCTGGACGCCGCCAAACGCCTGCCAAAGCTTGCTAAATAGGAGTCTTTCCCTTTCGAGAGACCTCCGATTGCTGCCACGCTAGCAAAATAATAAACTACATGTCAAAACATGAATTTTGATACCCATATTGCATTAGTTCAAAAAAATATCCAAACGGTCCATGTGGGGCCCACTTGCGGAATCAAAAAACCGAAACCGTCACAGCGTCCCAAATCACCCCATGACCAATAGTCACAACTAACACCGCTCAATTTGAGCTCAATATCTAGCTCAAACATCAACACCAATTCCAACAACCACCGTAGCTAAAACTACCGTAAAAATAAGAAAACGTACCGTAGAAATGACGAGAACGAGTCCACGAACTCAAATATACCAACCCCTAACCTTGAATCTCTCTAGAAATGCCTAAAATTGAGCTTAAAGTACTTAAAAATAAAAATGGTGGAATATATGTAGTGTAATAAAGAACACAAAATGAGGAAAAAATAAATAAAACTATAGTATATATATATATACACTACACGTACAAGACCAACAAAAAAGTAAGTCTTTTAGTCAAATGCCAATTAATGTTGCATGCACATGGCTTTATCCATTATTTTGCTCTCCATATATATATATTCGGATACTGCATAGGCTCGTGGTAAAATAAATATAATATTTTAAATATACCATCATGAATAGAAAATTATTTTGAACAAAACTTCTATAAAATAAAAATATTATTTTAACATATTTAGATTTACTATCTCCGTTTAAAATATAAATAAATTATAGAACTTTTATAAAGTAGTATAGATACATCATCACTAAAGAATTTTATAACTATCATAAATATTTTTGAAAGGTAATTAACTATGTCATTTTATCAAATTCTAATTTAATTTAACATTTTACAACGTGCTCGGTCTAGATGAATCGGGTATTCAGGCCATACTTGGACTCCTTTGTCATTGTGTTTATTGACGACATCTTGGTTTATTCGAGGAGTAGCGAGGAGCACGAGCAGCATTTGAGGACTGTGCTCCACACTTTGAGAGATCATCGGCTTTATGCCAAATTCTCAAAGTGTGAGTTCTGGCTTGAGTCTGTAGCTTTCTTGGGGCATGTTGTATCCAGACAGGGTATCATGGTAGACCCAGCGAAGATTGAGGCTATTCGAGGTTGGGCTAGGCCCACGTCGCCTACTGAGGTTCGCAGTTTTGTTGGGTTGGCAGGTTATTACAGACGGTTTGTTGAGGGCTTCTCGTCTATTGCATCTCCTATGACCAGACTGACCAGGAAGGAGGTTCCGTTTCAGTGGTCCGAGGATTGTGAGGCAAGCTTCCTGAAGCTCAAGGATCGACTTACTTCTGCCCCTGTGTTGACTCTTCCAGTTGAGGGCGAGGGTTTCACCGTGTATTGTGATGTGTCTGGTATCGGTTTGGTGTGTGTTCTGTTCGCAGAGATTATTGAGCATGTATACTCTATTGAGGAGATGGATCGCGAGGCCCAAGGGGGCAGCGATAAGAGACCTCGTGTCCAGGGTAGTTTCAGTGGGAGCCATAGTGGTTCGCAGTTCAGAGGTCGTGGTTTCCAGTTTCAGGATAGGTACCCTCATCAGCAGCAACAGTCTTTTCAGCGACAGGGTCAGCCTAGTAGGCCCGTACAGTCAGCTTTGCAGATATCTGATAGGGGTCAGCCCACCTATAGTGGTTCTGTTAGCCAGCCTCAGGGGCGTGGTCAACCCAGTTCATCTGCTAGAGGTGGTCATATTGGATCTTCTAGGCCGAGCAGGGAGCCAGGAGCATGTTATACTTGTGGGGTTTTCGGTCATTTCGCGCGTGAGTGTCCTCAGCGCAGGGCTATTGAGCCTTCAGTTCAGACAGCACAGCCCATCAGATCTGTACCGCCAGTAGGCAGAGGTGGTGCACAGGGTCGTCGGGGTGGTCCCCAGGGTTCTCGAGGTGGAGCACAGGGAGGTCGGACTGGTAGTCAGGTTGGTACTCAGACTAGTGGTAGCCAGTGTCAGTTGTATGCCGTGCCAGCTAGGCCAGAGGCTGAGGCTTCGGATGCGGTGATTACAGGTACGATTTCCGTATGCCGTCAGCCAGCTTCTGCATTATTTGATCCCGGATCCACGTTTTCTTATGTATCTACTTATTATGCACCACGGTTGGGTTTATGTTCTGAGTTATTATCTGTGCCCTTACGTGTATCTACCCCCGTTGGTGATTCTTTAGTAGTGGATCGGGTATATAGATCATGTCTGGTGACTATTCAGGAGTTTGAGACTCAGGTTGATTTTATTGTCTCAAAGTGTGAGTTCTGGCTTGAGACTGTAGCTTTCTTGGGGCATGTTGTATCCAGACAGGGTATCATGGTAGACCCAGCGAAGATTGAGGCTATTCGAGGTTGGGCTAGGCCCACGTCGCCTACTGAGGTTCGCAGTTTTGTTGGGTTGGCAGGTTATTACAGACGGTTTGTTGAGGGCTTCTCGTCTATTGCATCTCCTATGACCAGACTGACCAGGAAGGAGGTTCCGTTTCAGTGGTCCGAGGATTGTGAGGCAAGCTTCCTGAAGCTCAAGGATCGACTTACTTCTGCCCCTGTGTTGACTCTTCCAGTTGAGGGCGAGGGTTTCACCGTGTATTGTGATGCGTCTGGTATCGGTTTGGGGTGTGTTCTGATGCAGCGGGGTCGTGTTATTGCTTATGCATCGAGACACTGGTGACTATGCATTTACTATTCTTGTGTGTCCCGCCGGTTTATGGGGGCCAGGCTGGGTTATTGTTTTCTTTCGTGTGCCTATCGGGTTTATGGGGGCCCAGATAGGTTATGTTTGACTTGAGTGCTTACTTATGCATTTATTTACTCTTTACTTAGTATCGTATTTATTTATCTCCTGAGCATATCTACACGCCTCGGCAGTAGTGTATTTACTTATTATTTATACCCCGGACCTAGCATGCACCCTCGCATTTTAGCTTGCTTATATTATATTGAGCTCAGTCGGCCGATGATGCCTACTGAGTACCCGTTGCCCCGGTACTCATACTGCACTTCTGCATCTTTTTCCCCGATGCAGATCCGGGCACTAGTCGACGGTTTTGACGTGACTCTCTTTCCAGCACTTACTCCGGAGCAGGGTTAGCTTACTGACGTCCGAGGCAGATCCTACTCCATCTCTATTGTATAGTCTTTTGCTCTCGAGACTGTAGTACTTGTTGTATATATTTGGTTTCTGTATTATTTTTTTTTGACATGTCTATTAGTGGCTCTTGTACCGACTTCACCAGGTCTTGGGAGGGGTTCTCAGCTGTATATATTGTTCTCTTCTTTCTCAGTCTTGGTATGGATATATATTTTGATTTTGTTTTTTTTGTATTTCTAGCATGTTTATTAGTATGGTTACTTCCACTTCATCTCTGTTTCCTGAGATTCCACCCGTTAGCCTGTCGCTTGTCGCTCCGGGCTAGGGTTTGGCTTGCCTATTGGTGGGTTACGGTAGGCGCCATCAGGACTCGAAAAATCGGGTCGTGACATGTATTTTGTTGAAATGTGAATTAGTGACTTGAAAATAGTTAAGTGTAGTAACTTGAATTATGAAATAGTGTTGTGAAAATGGTTAAGTATAGTAACTTGAATTATGAATTAGTGTTGTGAAAATGGTTTAGTATAGTAACTTGAATTATGAATTAGTGTTGTGAAAATGGTTAAGTATAGTAACTTTAATTATGAATTAGTGTTGTTAAAATAGTTAAGTATAGTAGCTTGAATTATGAAGTAGTGTTGTGAAAATGGTTAAGTTTAGTAACCTGAATAATGAATTAGTGTTGTGAAAATGTTTAAGTATAGTAACTTTATTTATGAATTAGTGTTGTGAAAATGGTTAAGTGTAGTAACTTGATTATTATGAATTAGTGTTGTGAAAATGGTTAAGTGTAGTAACTTTAATTATGAATTAGTGTTGTTAAAATAGTTAAGTATAGTAACTTGAATTATGAATTAGTGTTGTGAAAATGGTTAAGTCTATTTAGTTGAAATGTGAATTATTGAATTGAAAATGATTAAGTGTATTTAGTTGAAAAGTGAATTATTGACTTGAAAATGTTTAAGTGTATTTAGTTGAAATGTGAATTAGTGACTTGAAAATAGTTAAGTGTAGTAACTTGAATTATGAAATAGTGTTGTGAAAATGGTTAAGTATAGTAACTTGAATTATGAATTAGTGTTGTGAAAATGGTCAAGTGTAGTAACTTTAATTATGAATTAGTGTTGTTAAAATAGTTAAGTATAGTAGCTTGAATTATAAATTAGTGTTGTGAAAATGGTTAAGTTATGAAATAGTGTTGTGAAAATGGTTAAGTATAGTAACTTGAATTATGAATTAGTGTTGTGAAAATGGTCAAGTGTAGTAACTTTAATTATGAATTAGTGTTGTTAAAATAGTTAAGTATAGTAGCTTGAATTATAAATTAGTGTTGTGAAAATGGTTAAGTATAGTAACTTTAATTATGAATTCGTGTTGTGAAAATGGTTAAGTATAGTAACTTGAATTATGAATTAGTGTTGTGAAAATGGTTAAGTATAGTTACTTGAATTATGAATTAGTGTTGTAAAAATGTTTAAGTATAGTAACTTGAATTATGAATTAGTGTTGTGAAAATGGTTAAGGGTAGTAACTTGAATTATGAATTAGTGTTGTGAAAATGATTAAGTGTAGTAACTTTAATTATGAATTTGTGTTGTTAAAATAGTTAAGTATAGTAGCTTGAATTATGAATTAGTGTTGTGAAAATGGTTAAGTGTAGTAACTTTAATTATGAACTAGTGTTGTTAAAATAGTTAAGTATAGTAGCTTAAATTATGAAGTAGTGTTGTGAAAATGGTTAAGTTTAGTAACTTGAATAATGAATTAGTGTTGTGAAAATGTTTAAGTGTAGTAACTTGAATTATGAATTAGTGTTGTGAAAATGGTTAAGTATAGTAACTTGAATTATGAATTAGTGTTGTGAAATGGTTAAGTATCGTAACTTAAATTATGAATTAGTGTTGTGAAAATGGTTAAGTATAGTATCTTGAATTATGAATTAGTGTTGTGAAAATGGTTTAGTATAGTAACTTGAATTATGAATTAGTGTTGTGAAAATGGTTAAGTATAGTAACTTTAATTATGAATTAGTGTTGTTAAAATAGTTAAGTATAGTAGCTTGAATTATGAAGTAGTGTTGTGAAAATGGTTAAGTTTAGTAGCCTGAATAATGAATTAGTGTTGTGAAAATGTTTAAGTATAGTAACTTTAATTATGAATTAGTGTTGTGAAAATGGTTAAGTGTAGTAACTTGATTATTATGAATTAGTGTTGTGAAAATGGTTAAGTGTAGTAACTTTAATTATGAATTAGTGTTCTTAAAATAGTTAAGTATAGTAACTTGAATTATGAATTAGTGTTGTGAAAATGGTTAAGTCTATTTAGTTGAAATGTGAATTATTGAATTGAAAATGATTAAGTGTATTTAGTTGAAAAGTGAATTATTGACTTGAAAATGTTTAAGTGTATTTAGTTGAAATGTGAATTAGTGACTTGAAAATAGTTAAGTGTGTCACACCCCTTTTTCGTTCGAGGTAGAAGTCGAAGGGTTTTTTTCCAATTAAAGTGACGGTTTTGAATAGGGATTATTTTTTATTATTTTACAGAGTTGCCACTTGAAATTGAGTTATGGTGTTCCAAGTCACCGTTATTGAATCCCTAATCAAAAGGAAGTTGACTCTTTATTATTGGTCTGCGAATTAGAAATTCGGGTAAGGAATTCTATTGACCGAGGGGAAGGTGTGAGGCACCCCTCATGTCCCGTGGTTCTAGCACGGTCGCTTTAATGACTTATATTTGGCTTAAGTTAATTCTTGGATAAGTTAGTTTGATTAGTTGCTCAATTTACCTAAGGGTTGAGAGGAATTATGACTATATTTTCGGCTGAGGAGCGTAACCACACACAGAGCCTTATAATTATTAAGTAAACCAAGGAGCGTAACCACACACGTGATCAACCTCGATATATTAATTGAATGCACTCTTTTTACTAATTCGCGACTATCTTGCTCACTTCTCACGCATTCACATTTATTGAAAATTATCTTGTCTCTCTCTTTCTTACTCGTGATTAAAACATTATCGAGATAAGTTTTCAAATTGATTTAAGACAACTAAAGGAAACTAGGATGGTGATGTTTAACAAAATGGCTGCATTTATCAACACCAAAATAAGAAAACATAATTATACTCAATCGGTTTGACCAAGGAATAATATTACATTTATAGTTTCTATCTCGTGAGGTATTCCCTAACTTGCAGCATCTATTCCACAAAAATAATCAAACTAAATGGTATTCAATCATTAATTCCCTTTACTATTTTACTAAAAGTAACCAAACTTGGAAGCAATTAATTTCATACTAGAAATGTCCATCGAACAATTAGAATTTTATTAAAATGTTTATTTTTTAAGGTAGCTTAGTGATGTTATTAAATGAAAATATCAGAAGGCATGAATATCTAAGCACAACAAAGAGATATAATAAGAAAGTGACGCAAAAGTTTTACAAGAAGCCAGTAATATTTTAAAGGTGTCCTTTGTAAATTCTATAAATTTAAATCTTAACTATAAAGAGGCCAAACATGAATACTTACTTCAAAAGAGAAAAAATAAAACTTAACATTCAAATACGCTAAATCATGTTCCGTCCCTTTCGCTAATCAAGAGAAACAAAATAGTAATAAAAAAAAATCAACAATCAAAAGAAACTAAATAAATCAGTAAGAGAACACATTTCATTGCATGAAGCAGAATCACATGTTCAAAAGCATGGAACTCGAATAAACTAACAATGAGAAAGAATGAACCTTTTATAGCTTTTCTGCAATACAACGAAAGCAATGATCAAAGATCTTTTCACGGGAACTCGAGCGGAACCACAAGCGGCAATCCACCATGATTTTCGACACTTGACAAGGAAACCGTGATAAAAGTGGTGTTTTTGTAAGGTTTACATGATGGTTGAGGGCTGACTTTTTCTTCTTTTTTTTTTTCCTCTCCTCTTTCTCTACTCTTTTTTTTTTTCCTAAGTCCCAAGTGTTGTTCCTCTCTTCTGTTTTTTCTTTTCTTTTCCCTTCTATTCTCTATTTTTCTATCGTTTTTCTTCCTTTTCTTCTAATGTGTTGCGTGTGTAGTATATATGTAGTCCCTCCTTTTTCTTTTTTCTTTCTTCTAATCCTTTTTCCCTTCAGTGTTTTTTTTGTGTGTTATATAGATGTATATATGTAGTAGTGTGTGAGGTGAGTGTAGGGATGTGCATGGGGGAACGTGTGTGTGTGTTGTGCAGGTGGGAAAAATGGGTGTGCAGACATGTGAGTGGGGGAGTTGGAGGATTAATGGGGTGGTTTGGTAGTTTAGGTTTGACTTCTTTTCTTCTTCTTCTTCTTCTTTTTTTTTTTTTTAATTTTTAAATTTAATATAATATAATAGTAAAAGATATTACCTAATTATTTTAAATTAATGAAAATATAGAAAAGTTAAAATAACTAGTCCTAAAAATATATAGCTAAGAAAAATATTAAAATTACTAGCTTATTTATTAAAACCTAAACTAAGTGAAAACATATTTTTTTAAAAGAACTCTTTTTTTAAAAAAAAAAAAGTAAAAACAAAACTTATCCTAAAATGTGACTCTATTTTTTTGAATCCTTTTTTTTTTTCAAGTTTTCAAATAAAACCTACTAAAAACAAAATGAAAGCTAAAAATAAAGATTAGACGTAAAAATAAATATTTAATGTTAAAAATAGGTTAAAGCCCGGGGAGGGTCAAAAATTACGTGTCTACAAAGTGTAGTAACTTTAATTATGAAATAGTGTTGTGAAAATGGTTAAGTATAGTAACTTGAATTATGAATTAGTATTGTGAAAATGGTCAAGTATAGTAACTTTAATTATGAATTAATGTTGTTAAAATAGTTAAGTATAGTAGCTTGAATTATAAATTAGTGTTGTGAAAATGGTTAAGTTATGAAATAGTGTTGTGAAAATGGTTAAGTATAGTAACTTAAATTATGAATTAGTGTTGTGAAAATGGTCAAGTGTAGTAACTTTAATTATGAATTAGTGTTGTACAAATAGTTAAGTATAGTAGCTTGAATTATAAATTAGTGTTGTGAAAATGGTTAAGTATAGTAACTTTAATTATGAATTCGTGTTGTGAAAATGGTTAAGTATAGTAACTTGAATTATGAATTAGTGTTGTGAAAATGGTTAAGTATAGTAACTTGAATTATGAATTAGTGTTGTAAAAATGTTTAAGTATAGTAACTTGAATTATGAATTAGTGTTGTGAAAATGGTTAAGGGTACTAACTTGAATTATGAATTAGTGTTGTGAAAATGATTAAGTGTAGTAACTTTAATTATGAATTTGTGTTGTTAAAATAGTTAAGTATAGTAGCTTGAATTATGAATTAGTGTTGTAAAAATGGTTAAGTGTAGTAACTTTAATTATGAATTAGTGTTGTTAAAATAGTTAAGTATAGTAGCTTGAATTATGAAGTAGTGTTGTGAAAATGGTTAAGTTTAGTAACTTGAATAATGAATTAGTGTTGTGAAAATGTTTAAGTGTAGTAACTTGAATTATAAATTAGTGTTGTGAAAATGGTTAAGTATAGTAACTTGAATTATGAATTAGTGTTGTGAAATGGTTAAGTATCGTAACTTAAATTATGAATTAGAGTTGTGAAAATGGTTAAGTATAGTAACTTGAATTATGAATTAGTGTTGTGAAAATGGTTTAGTATAGTAACTTGAATTATGAATTAGTGTTGTGAAAATAGTTAAGTATAGTAACTTTAATTATGAATTAGTGTTGTTAAAATAGTTAAGTATAGTAGCTTGAATTATGAAGTAGTGTTGTGAAAATGGTTAAGTTTAGTAACCTGAATAATGAATTAGTGTTGTGAAAATGTTTAAATATAGTAACTTTAATTATGAATTAGTGTTGTGAAAATGGTTAAGTGTAGTAACTTGATTATTATGAATTAGTGTTGTGAAAATGGTTAAGTGTAGTAGCTTTAATTATGAATTAGTGTTGTTAAAATAGTTAAGTATAGTAACTTGAATTATGAATTAGTGTTGTGAAAATAGTTAAGTCTATTTAGTTGAAATGTGAATTATTGAATTGAAAATGATTAAGTGTATTTAGTTGAAAAGTGAATTATTGACTTGAAAATGTTTAAGTGTATTTAGTTGAAATGTGAATTAGTGACTTGAAAATAGTTAAGTGTAGTAACTTGAATTATGAAATAGTGTTGTGAAAATGGTTAAGTATAGTAACTTGAATTATGAATTAGTGTTGTGAAAATGGTCAAGTGTAGTAACTTTAATTATGAATTAGTGTTGTTAAAATAGTTAAGTATAGTAGCTTGAATTATAAATTAGTGTTGTGAAAATGGTTAAGTTATGAAATAGTGTTGTGAAAATGGTTAAGTATAGTAACTTGAATTATGAATTAGTGTTGTGAAAATGGTCAAGTGTAGTAACTTTAATTATGAATTAGTGTTGTTAAAATAGTTAAGTATAGTAGCTTGAATTATAAATTAGTGTTGTGAAAATGGTTAAGTATAGTAACTTTAATTATGAATTCGTGTTGTGAAAATGGTTAAGTATAGTAACTTGAATTATGAATTAGTGTTGTGAAAATGGTTAAGTATAGTAACTTGAATTATGAATTAGTGTTGTAAAAATGTTTAAGTATAGTAACTTGAATTATGAATTAGTGTTGTAAAAATGGTTAAGGGTAGTAACTTGAATTATGAATTAGTGTTGTGAAAATGATTAAGTGTAGTAACTTTAATTATGAATTTGTGTTGTTAAAATAGTTAAGTATAGTAGCTTGAATTATGAATTAGTGTTGTGAAAATGGTTAAGTGTAGTAACTTGAATTATGAATTAGTGTTGTTAAAATAGTTAAGTATAGTAGCTTGAATTATGAAGTAATGTTGTGAAAATGGTTAAGTTTAGTAACTTGAATATTGAATTAGTGTTGTGAAAATGTTTAAGTGTAGTAACTTGAATTATGAATTAGTGTTGTGAAAATGGTTAAGTATAGTAACTTGAATTATGAATTAGTGTTGTGAAATGGTTAAGTATCGTAACTTAAATTATGAATTAGTGTTGTGAAAATTGTTAAGTATAGTAACTTGAATTATGAATTAGTGTTGTGAAAATGGTTTAGTATAGTAACTTGAATTATGAATTAGTGTTGTGAAAATGGTTAAGTATAGTAACTTTAATTATGAATTAGTGTTGTTAAAATAGTTAAGTATAGTAGCTTGAATTATGAAGTAGTGTTGTGAAAATGGTTAAGTTTAGTAACCTGAATAATGAATTAGTGTTGTGAAAATGTTTAAGTATAGTAACTTGAATTATGAATTAGTGTTGTAAAAATGTTTAAGTATAGTAACTTGAATTATGAATTAGTGTTGTGAAAATGGTTAAGGGTAGTAACTTGAATTATGAATTAGTGTTGTGAAAATGATTAAGTGTAGTAACTTTAATTATGAATTTGTGTTGTTAAAATAGTTAAGTATAGTAGCTTGAATTATGAATTAGTGTTGTGAAAATGGTCAAGTGTAGTAACTTTAATTATGAATTAGTGTTGTTAAAATAGTTAAGTATAGTAGCTTGAATTATAAATTAGTGTTGTGAAAATGGTTAAGTATAGTAACTTTAATTATGAATTCGTGTTGTGAAAATGGTTAAGTATAGTAACTTGAATTATGAATTAGTGTTGTGAAAATGGTTAAGTATAGTAACTTGAATTATGAATTAGTGTTGTAAAAATGTTTAAGTATAGTAACTTGAATTATGAATTAGTGTTGTAAAAATGGTTAAGGGTAGTAACTTGAATTATGAATTAGTGTTGTGAAAATGATTAAGTGTAGTAACTTTAATTATGAATTTGTGTTGTTAAAATAGTTAAGTATAGTAGCTTGAATTATGAATTAGTGTTGTGAAAATGGTTAAGTGTAGTAACTTGAATTATGAATTAGTGTTGTTAAAATAGTTAAGTATAGTAGCTTGAATTATGAAGTAGTGTTGTGAAAATGGTTAAGTTTAGTAACTTGAATATTGAATTAGTGTTGTGAAAATGTTTAAGTGTAGTAACTTGAATTATGAATTAGTGTTGTGAAAATGGTTAAGTATAGTAACTTGAATTATGAATTAGTGTTGTGAAATGGTTAAGTATCGTAACTTAAATTATGAATTAGTGTTGTGAAAATTGTTAAGTATAGTAACTTGAATTATGAATTAGTGTTGTGAAAATGGTTTAGTATAGTAACTTGAATTATGAATTAGTGTTGTGAAAATGGTCAAGTGTAGTAACTTTAATTATGAATTAGTGTTGTTAAAATAGTTAAGTATAGTAGCTTGAATTATAAATTAGTGTTGTGAAAATGGTTAAGTTATGAAATAATGTTGTGAAAATGGTTAAGTATAGTAACTTGAATTATGAATTAGTGTTGTGAAAATGGTCAAGTGTAGTAACTTTAATTATGAATTAGTGTTGTTAAAATAGTTAAGTATAGTAGCTTGAATTATAAATTAGTGTTGTGAAAATGGTTAAGTATAGTAACTTTAATTATGAATTCGTGTTGTGAAAATGGTTAAGTATAGTAACTTGAATTATGAATTAGTGTTGTGAAAATGGTTAAGTATAGTAACTTGAATTATGAATTAGTGCTGTAAAAATGTTTAAGTATAGTAACTTGAATTATGAATTAGTGTTGTGAAAATGGTTAAGGGTAGTAACTTGAATTATGAATTAGTGTTGTGAAAATGATTAAGTGTAGTAACTTTAATTATGAATTTGTGTTGTTAAAATAGTTAAGTATAGTAGCTTGAATTATGAATTAGTGTTGTGAAAATGGTTAAGTGTAGTAACTTTAATTATGAATTAGTGTTGTTAAAATAGTTAAGTATAGTAGCTTGAATTATGAAGTAGTGTTGTGAAAATGGTTAAGTTTAGTAACTTGAATAATGAATTAGTGTTGTGAAAATGTTTAAGTGTAGTAGCTTGAATTATGAATTAGTGTTGTGAAAATGGTTAAGTATAGTAACTTGAATTATGAATTAGTGTTTTGAAAATGGTTAAGTATAATAACTTTAATTATGAATTAGTGTTGTTAAAATAGTTAAGTATAGTAGCTTGAATTATGAAGTAGTGTTGTGAAATGGTTAAGTATAGTAACTTAAATTATGAATTAGCGTTGTGAAAATGGTTAAGTCTATTTAGTTGAAATGTGAATTATTGAATTGAAAATGGTTAAGTGTATTTAGTTGAAATGTGAATTAGTGACTTGAAAATGGTTAAATGTAGTAACTTTAATTATGAATTTGTGTTGTTAAAATAGTTAAGTATAGTAGCTTGAATCATGAATTAGTGTTGTGAAATGGTTAAGTATAGTAACTTTAATTATGAATTAGTGTTGTGAAAATGGTTAAGTGTAGTAACTTGATTATTATGAATTAGTGTTGTGAAAATGGTTAAGTGTAGTAACTTTAACTATGAATTAGTGTTGTTAAAATAGTTAAGTATAGTAACTTGAATTATGAATTCGTGTTGTGAAAATGGTTAAGCGTAGTAATGTAACGACCCATTTTGTCGTTACTAAATAAACCATTCCTCAATATTAACTTGAGTCCAAATTAGCCATCATTTTATTCATTGTGTCACCTCAAGCTTTTCGGCAAAGATTTTAGCCTTTCGATGTGTCTAGATAGACTCAAGTCTGATGAATTTAATGTAATGACCTTCCCGGTCATTTTCCTCATTTTCGTGCGTTCTCAGCGTTTAGAGCTTTTCTATAACTGCCCCAAGTTATTTATGACTTGCTGGGACTGACAGTTCGGTTCCCGGGCAGTTCGTTTGAGAATATTATTTAGACCGAGCACGTTGTAAAATGTTAAATTAAATTAGAATTTGATAAAATGACATAGTTAATTACCTTTCAAAAATATTTATGATATTTATAAAATTCTTTAGTGATGATGTATCTATACTACTTTATAAAAGTTCTATAATTTATTTATATTTTAAACGGAGATAGTAAATCTAAATGTGTTAAAATAATATTTTTATTTTATAGAAGTTTTGTTCAAAATAATTTTCTATTCATGATGGTATATTTAAAATATTATATTTATTTTACCACGAGCCTATGCAGTATCCGAATATATATATACGGAGAGCAAAATAATGGATAAAGCCATGTGCATGCAACATTAATTGGCATTTGACTAAAAGACTTACTTTTTTGTTGGTCTTGTACGTGTAGTGTGTATATATATATATATACTCTAATATTAATTCCTTTCTTATTTTGTCTTGTTTAAAGAAAAAAAAACTACATATATTCCACCATTTTTTTTAGCACTTTAAGCTCAACTTTAAACATTTCTAGAGAGATTCAAGGTTAGGGGTTGGTATATTTGAGTTCGTGGACTCGTTCTCGTCATTTCTACGGTACGTTTTCCTATTTTTACGGTAGTTTTAGTTACGGAGATATTACTTTTATAGGGTTGGTTAATGTTGTACCGCTGTTAGTAGGGGTTTGGGGAACCTTAGCCCAGACTTGGTTCCGGGACCCCGTAGTGGGCCCCGCTACTCTTCACAGTCGGTGTAGTTAGCTTTAAACCTTATTAGGCTTAGTTAATCCCCGAGATGATCTTTTAGGATAAAATTTGTATTAAATTACCCTATTTATGCCCTTTTGACCTGTTTAGCCTTGTTCAGAGCCTAGGTTGTATAGGTAGTGTCGGTACATGGGCCAATGTTTAGTAGAGTCCTGTGGATCGGTGCGGGGACGCCTGTATCCTATCCTCGGGAGGCTACGGAGCATTCTTAGGGGAGTCTCTCATTTTCTTGACTCATGTCCGTGCATTGGGTCTGTGTTGGTTTCTGATCTTCATTTGGTTCACTCTTTACGCAAATGGTTAGGACGCATGGTGCGGGACCCGAGGGTTAAGACCCCAAGCCTGCAGCAAGGGCTCCTGGTAGGGGCCGAGGTCGACCCAGAGGTCGGGGACAGGGCAGAGCGGGAGCATCAGGACGAGATCATGCTAGGGATCAGTTACCCGATCCCGTTATAGCTCCAGATGTTCCGCCTCCACAGCAGCCGATGGGCCAGGGAGCAGCCCAGGCTCCACCTGGATTTATAGATGCTTCTTTGCTCCGAGGTATATTACTTCAGTTGTTGGGGATAGTTGGAGGTTCGTCAGTCGAGGGATCCCAACCAGTAGTACAGGGAGTTGGTGTTGGGGCGCAGCCTGCAGCTGCAGCACCCAGAGTTGAGATTCCGCCAGCACCGGTAGCTCCACAACCAGTTATGGGTCAGCCTGCTATGTCTGTCGATGAGCAGAAGATGTCGGGGCATTTCTTGAGGTTGACTACACCGAGATTTGCTGGTACTCTGGGTGAAGATGCATATGAGTTCTTTTCCAGCTGCAAGGATAGACTGAGGAATTTGGGATTGGTACAGTCTCGTATTGTTGATTTTGTGGCATATCAGTTTGATACTGCAGCGAGGAGATGGTGGAGGGGATATCTTGATTCTAGGCCAGTAAGATCTCCACCGGTTACCTGAACCCAGTTCTCTGAGATTCTCTTGGGAAAGTATATGCCCCGTACAATGCGGGAGCGACTCAGGGATGAGTTCTCTAGATTGACTCAGGGTTCATTATCTATCGCCGAGTATGGGGCAAGGTTTCATGATCTTGCTAGGCACGCTACTTCTATTTTGCCTGATGAGTATGAGAAAGTTGGATTTTTGTCATGGGACTGAGATTGCCACTCCGCAGGGCTACCCAGAGTTTAGTGACTTCAAGGAAGTCATTCGCAGAGATTACCGAGCATGTATACTCTATTGAGGAGATGGATCGCGAGGCCCAAGGGGGCAGCGATAAGAGACCTCGTGTTCAGGGTAGTTTCAGTGGGAGCCATAGTGGTTCGGAGTTCAGAGGTCGTGGGTTCCAGTTTCAGGGTAGGTACCCTCAGCAGCAGCAGCAGTCTTTTCAGCGACAGGGTCAGCCCAGTAGGCCCGTACAGTCAGCTTTGCAAATATCTGATAGGGGTCAGCCCACCTATAGTGGTTCTGTTTGCCAGCCTCAAGGACGTGGTCAGTCCAGTTCATCGACTAGAGGTGGTCATACCAGCTCAGCCGGACCTTCTAGGCCGAGCAGGGAGCCAGGAGCATGCTACACTTGTGGGGTTGTCGGTCATTTTGCGCGTGAGTGTCCTCAGCGCATGGCGATTGAGCCTTCAGTTCAGACAGCACAGCCCCTCAGATCTATACCTCCAGCAGGTAGAAGTGGTGCACAGGGTCGTCGGGGTGGTCCCCAGGGTTCTCGAGGTAGAGCGCAGGGAGGTCGGACTGGTTGTCAGGGCGGTGCTCAGACTAGTGGTAGCCAACGTCAGTTGTATGCCGTGCCGGCTAGACCGGAGGCTGAGGCTTCGGATGCAGTGATTACAGGTACGATTTCCGTATGCCATCAGCCAGCCTCTGCATTATTTGATCCTGGATCCACGTTTTCTTATGTATCTACTTATTATGCACCACGGTTGGGTTTGTGTTCTGAGTTATTATCTATGCCCTTACGTGTATCTACCCCCGTTGGTGATTCCTTAGTAGTGGATCGGGTAGATAGATCTTGTCTGGTGACTATTCAGGAGTTTGAGACTCAGGTTGATTTTATTGTATTGGCCATGGTAGACTTTGATGTGATTCTGGGCATGGACTGGTTGTCTTTTCATCATGTAGTCTTGGATTGCTTTGCCAAGACCGTGACCTTAGCCATGCCTGGCGTACCCCCGGTGGTGTGGCAGGGTTCTGTTAGCCGCACACTGACAGGGATTATTTCATATGTTCGGGCTCGTAGATTGATGTCGAGGGGATGTGATTCATTTCTTGCTTATGTTCGGGATACTAGTATTGAGAGTCCATCGCTTGACTCCGTCCCTATTATTCGTGAGTTTTCTGATGTATTCCCGACTGACCTACCTGGCCTTCCTCCTGAGCGTGATATAGAGTTCATTATCGACCTTGAGCCGGGCACTCGACCTATTTCTATGGCTCCTTATTGTATGGCTCCTGCTGAGTTGAGAGAGTTGAGTAGTCAGCTTGAGGATCTTCTGGGGAAGGGTTTTATCAGGCCAAGTGTATCTCCGTGGGGTGCTCCAGTTCTGTTTGTAAAGAAGAAGGATGGATCTATGCGTATGTGTATTGATTACAGGCAGCTAAATAGGGTGACGGTGAAGAATAGGTATCCTATGCCTCGTATCGATGATTTGTTTGATCAACTTCAAGGTGCAGCGGTATTCTCAAAAATAGATTTGAGATCTGGATACCATCAGTTGAGAGTTAGGGCTGAGGACATCCCAAAGACAGCCTTCAGGACTCAGTACGACCATTATGAGTTCCTGGTGATGTCTTTTGGGTTGACCAATGCCCCTGCAGCTTTCATGGATTTGATGAATCGGGTATTCAGGCCATACTTGGACTCCTTTGTCATTGTGTTTATTGACGACATCTTAGTTTATTCGAGGAGTAGCGAGGAGCACGAGCAGCATTTGAGGACTGTGCTCCACACTTTGAGAGATCATCGGCTTTATGCCAAATTCTCAAAGTGTGAGTTCTGGCTTGAGTCTATAGCTTTCTTGGGGCATGTTGTATCCAGACAGGGTATCATGGTAGACCCAGCGAAGATTGAGGCTATTCGAGGTTGGGCTAGGCCCACGTCGCCTACTGAGGTTCGCAGTTTTGTTGGGTTGGCAGGTTATTACAGACGGTTTGTTGAGGGCTTCTCGTCTATTGCATCTCCTATGACCAGACTGACCAGGAAGGAGGTTCCGTTTCAGTGGTCCGAGGATTGTGAGGCAAGCTTCCTGAAGCTCAAGGATCGACTTACTTCTGTCCCTGTGTTGACTCTTCCAGTTGAGGGCGAGGGTTTCACCGTGTATTGTGATGCGTCTGGTATCGGTTTGAGGTGTGTTCTGATGCAGCGGGGTCGTGTTATTGCTTATGCATCGAGACAACTGAAGGTGCACGAACGTAATTACCCCACTCATGACTTGGAATTAGCAGCGGTAGTATTTGCACTGCGGATTTGGAGGCATTATCTATACGGTGTGCATTGTGAGATCTTTACAGACCACCGCAGTCTTCAGCATATTATGACTCAGAGAGATCTTAATTCGAGGCAGCGCAGGTGGATTGAGTTGCTGAAGGACTATGATATCTCTATTCTCTATCATCCGGGCAAGGCGAATGTGGTAGCGGACGCCTTAAGCCGGAAGACAGTGAGTATGGGTAGCTTAGCCTTCATTCCAGTCTCTCAGCGGCCATTAGCTTTGGACATTCAGTCCTTAGCTAACTCGATGGTTCGATTGGATATTTCTGACCCTAGGAGGATTGTTGCTTGTGTTGAGGCTAGATCTACTTTGCTGGAGCAGATTCAGGGTTGTCAGTTTGAGGATAGCGGTCTCTGTAGCATTCGAGATCAGGTATTAAGGGGTGAGTCTGAGAGAGCTACCTTGGGTTCTGATGGTGTTCTGAGGTTTGACGGTCGTATTTGTGTCCCGAGGGTTGGAGATTTGATTCAGTTGATTCTGCATGAGGCACACAGTTCCAGATATTCTATTCACCCTGGGACAGCTAAGATGTATCGGGATCTGAGGCAGCACTATTGGTGGAGTGGTATGCGGAGAGACATAGCAGGGTTTGTAGCTCGATGCCTTTGTTGTCAGCAGGTAAAGGCTGAGCACCAGAGACCTGGTGGTCTACTTCAGCCGTTACCCATTCCTGAGTGGAAGTGGGAGCGGATCACGATGGATTTCGTTGGTAGGTTACCTCGCACCTCTCGTGGCTTTGATAGTATTTGGGTTATTGTAGATCGGTTGACTAAGTCCGCGCACTTTATCCCTGTTCAAACTTCCTACAGTGCTGAGAAGTTAGCTCGTGTATATATTCAGGAGGTAGTTCGCCTACACGGAGTACCGGTGTCTATTATCTCAGACCGAGGGTCTCAGTTTACCTCCAGTTTCTGGCAGGCTTTCCAGGAGGAGTTGGGTACTCAAGTGGACCTCAGTACTGCGTTTCATCCTCAGACCGACGGGCAATCAGAGCGGACTATTCAGGTGTTAGAGGATATGCTCCGTGCTTGTGTGTTAGACTTTGGGGGTCAGTGGGATCAGTTCTTGCCTTTAGCGGAATTCGCGTATAATAATAGCTTCCACTCCGGCATTCAGATGGCTCCGTTTGAGGCTTTGTATGGTAGACGGTGTCGGTCTCCAGTTGGATGGTTTGAGACTTCAGAAGTCAGTCCTCGTGGCACAGATTTGCTCCGAGAGTCTTTGGACCGAGTTCGGGTGATTCAGGACAGGCTGCGGACAGCGCAGAGTAGACAGAGGAGTTATGCTGACCGTAGACGTCGTCCGTTGAGATTCAGAGTTGGTGATAGGGTCTTCTTACGAGTATCGCCAATGAAGGGCATGATGCGATTCGGTAGGAGGGGCAAGCTTAGCCCCAGGTATATTGGACCCTTTGAGATTCTTCGGACAATCGGGGAGGTAGCATATGTACTGGCCTTACCTCCGACCTTTTCAGCTATCCACCCAGTATTTCATGTTTCTATGCTGCGACAATATATCCCAGATGAGTCGCATGTGCTTCAGTGGGACTCGGTTCAGTTAGACGAGAAGTTAGCATTTGTTGAGGAGCCTGTGTCCATTTTAGCCAGAGATGTCAGACGGTTACGCTCCCGGGAAATTCCAGTGGTTAAGGTACAATGGCGTCACCGTCCAGTTGAGGAGGCTACTTGGGAACTTGAACGTGACATGCGAGCCCAGTATCCCTACTTGTTTACGTCTTCAGGTATATGCTTATTCTTGACTTTCGCGGACGAAAGTCCTTTTAGTAGTGGATATTGTAATGACCTTCCCGGTCATTTTCCTCATTTTCGTGCGTTCTCAGCGTTTAGAGCTTTTCTATAACTGCCCCAAGTTATTTATGACTTGCTGGGACTGACAGTTCGGTTCCCGGGCAGTTCGTTTGAGAATATTATTTAGACCGAGCACGTTGTAAAATGTTAAATTAAATTAGAATTTGATAAAATGACATAGTTAATTACCTTTCAAAAATATTTATGATATTTATAAAATTCTTTAGTGATGATGTATCTATACTACTTTATAAAAGTTCTATAATTTATTTATATTTTAAACGGAGATAGTAAATCTAAATGTGTTAAAATAATATTTTTATTTTATAGAAGTTTTGTTCAAAATAATTTTCTATTCATGATGGTATATTTAAAATATTATATTTATTTTACCACGAGCCTATGCAGTATCCGAATATATATATACGGAGAGCAAAATAATGGATAAAGCCATGTGCATGCAACATTAATTGGCATTTGACTAAAAGACTTACTTTTTTGTTGGTCTTGTACGTGTAGTGTGTATATATATATATATACTCTAATATTAATTCCTTTCTTATTTTGTCTTGTTTAAAGAAAAAAAAACTACATATATTCCACCATTTTTTTTAGCACTTTAAGCTCAACTTTAAACATTTCTAGAGAGATTCAAGGTTAGGGGTTGGTATATTTGAGTTCGTGGACTCGTTCTCGTCATTTCTACGGTACGTTTTCCTATTTTTACGGTAGTTTTAGTTACGGTGGTTGTTGGAATTGGTATTGATGTTTGAGCTAGATATTGAGCTCAAATTGAGCGGTGTTAGTTGTGACTATTGGTCATGGGGTGATTTGGGACGCTGTGACGGTTTTGGTTTTTCGATTCCACAAGTGGGCCCCACATGGACCGTTTGGATATTTTCTTGAACTAATGCAATATGGGTATCAAAATTCATGTTTTGACATGTAGTTTATTATTTTGCTAGCGTGGCAGTAATCGGAGGTCTCTCGAAAGGGAAAGACTCCTATTTAGCAAGCTTTGGCAGGCGTTTGGCGGCGTCCAGGTAGGCTAGGCTTACCATATACCTAGACTGAGTTTGTTTATAGTATTTGCATATTATTATGCTAGTGTTTGGGCTGGTAGTTGTAGATTGGCATTGGCTTGCTATGATTAGGCCTTTTGGGCCGGTTAGGGCCTTGTTCGAATGTGTTTCGGGCCTGCTATCCTCGTGGTGTGCCAGATATTACTTTTATAGGGTTGGTTAATGTTGTACCGCTGTTAGTAGGGGTTTGGGGAACCTTAGTTAATCCCCGAGATGATCTTTTAGGATAAAATTTGTATTAAATTACCCTATTTATGCCCTTTTGACCTGTTTAGCCTTGTTAGTCTCTAATAGCACCGTATTTGACCGGGGTCGGCTAGTTTGATTTAGAATGCGGACCCGCCTTGCCATGACTTAGAATGTATACCCAGACTTGTAGTACGTGGTGGGTTAGCTCATTTACTTATGTTTTGAGTTTATTTTGGGGCTGGTATGTCCCCGTTTACTTGTATTTGTGTGGATTCTGGCACTATTATGTCACTTGGTTACTGATTATTATAAGTTCCGGTTCAAGTCCGGCCACTGATTCAGCATGATGGTTACTGATTATTATGAGTTCCGGTTCGAGTCCGGCCACTGATTATTATGAGTTCCGGTTCGAGTCCGGCATCTGGTTATGATATGATTGGAGAGTTTTGGTACTGAGTTCCGGTTCGAGTCTGGCGGTTATGATATATGTGGCCTATTGTTATTATCCACTATGTCCGGTTCGATTCCGGTGTCTGGCCTCTTGTTATTACCCATTGGTGCCGGTTCAAGCCCGGTGCACCCTTGTTGGTTATTCTGGTTACTGGATACTGATACAGGTTCGAGACACTGGTAACTATGCATTTACTATTCTTGTGTGTCCCGCCGGTTTATGGGGGCCAGGCTGGGTTATTGTTTTCTTTCGTGTGCCTATCGGGTTTATGGGGGCCCAGATAGGTTATGTTTGACTTGAGTGCTTACTTATGCATTTATTTACTCTTTACTTAGTATCGTATTTATTTATCTCCTGAGCATATCTACACGCCTCGGCAGTAGTGTATTTACTTATTATTTATACCCCGGACCTAGCATGCACCCTCGCATTTTAGCTTGCTTATATTATATTGAGCTCAGTCGGCCGATGATGCCTACTGAGTACCCGTTGCCCCGGTACTCATACTGTACTTCTGCATCTTTTTCCCCGATGCAGATCCGGGCACTAGTCGACGGTTTTGACGTGACTCTCTTTCCAGCACTGACTCCGGAGCAGGGTGAGCTTACTGACGTCCGAGGCAGATCCTACTCCATCTCTATTGTATAGTCTTTTGCTCTCGAGACTATAGTACTTGTTGTATATATTTGGTTTCTGTCTTGTTTTTTTTGACATGTCTAGTAGTGGCTCTTGTACCGACTTCACCAGGTCTTGGGAGGGGTTCTCAGTTGTATATATTGTTCTCTTCCTTCTCAGTCTTGGTATGGATATATATATTTTGATTTTTTTTTTTTTTTTTTTGTATTTCTAGCATGTGTATTAGTATGGTTACTTCCACTTCATCTCTGTTTCCTGAGATTCCACCCGTTAGCCTGTCGCTTGTCGCTCCGGGCTAGGGTTTGGCTTGCCTATTGGTGGGTTACGGTAGGCGCCATCAGAACTCGAAAAATCGGGTCGTGACATTTAATTATTCATGAATCCTAATATTAATATTTTAATTTGGAAGTTCTTTAGATATGAATTAAGGTCGTACAATATCCCTAACACAAAGTTAAGTTGAAAACATTTTTAACCAATAGAGTTTCGATATGAGTTTTTATTAGGGCCAAATTCAAACGATCATATCTCCTAGAATATAAGGAGTTAGGGGGCCCAATACCCACCAAATCAAAGATCTCTGAGTCTTCTTTCCAACACAATAAACTGTTCGTCAATCTGAGTTTAGAATAAAAAGTTATGACCGTTTTACTGAACACTGTCCGGGCTGAAACGGTAATTCGCTGTAGCGAAAATTCTGGTGGTATTTAAATCATATTTAGCCGATTTTCAGGTCCAAAACTCCAAAACTTCATTCCCCAACCCTAGAGAGGTGATTTTTCAAGGTTTAGGGTGAAAGTCCTTCGTGGAGGTAAGTTTTTCCATCATCTTCTTCGTCTTTTAATCCTTTAACATCCTAGAATTATTAGAAAGACCTTCAATGGTGAAATTTTGGGTTAGAACCTTTAATGGTGAATTTTTGGAAAAAACTTATGGGTGTTCTTAATATCATCTAGAACTAATTCTAGATTATAAATTAATGATTTCTAACATGAACTTGATAAACTAGATTATGTATTTTGTTCGTTGGAAATCTTGAATTCCATAAAGATGAGACCTTTAGCATAAAAACTCCATTAATGGAGATGGGTTAAGTTTGAAAGAACTAGTTAATAGTTAATTGACCTTGGAGAATGATATAGACCTGGAATTAGGGTAGAATTAGTGGGTTTTGAATTCCCAAAGATATTTATTTAAAGAGTAATTGATTAATTACTCTTATAATTGTTTGATATTTAGATGATTGATCATTCCGAAGCATGAAGAAAGGGAATGAGCATCCTTGACATGACTTGTTGATTCAAAAAGCTTGGCGTCCAGGTAGGCTAGGTTAATGAGTAGAAGACTGTGTTATTTCATATTTTCATAATTTATAATTGATGGGAGAAAGCATGTCTAGGCCTGCAGACATGGAGTTGAGGTGAATAAAGACATAAGAACTTTACTTTAATCCCGAAAACTATGTTATTGATTGATTATGTGGACTAACACTGGTCGGCCAATGATGCCTACCAGTACGTGTGTTTGTACTGACCCTACTCTTCTACATCCCTTATTGGGATGTAGACTGGATGCAGGTTAGTTTGCAGTTACTAGATCAATGGCGATATTCAGCACTAACTTCTGCACTTCCTTCCTGGCAGATGTTAGAGTCTTTGTGTTATTTATTTTATTGTCAATCTATTCTGTAATAGGTAGCTCTTGTACATGTCTGACCAGGTCTTGGGGTAGTGAAGGATAGTTGTAAGAAGTTTTTTTTTGAAAAGTTTATTTATTGGTGTTTAATTTACTTTGTTATATTTAATTCAGTATTCTCAAAAAAAACAGAAGTCTTCCGCATATTTTTGGTTGGGTAATAAGGGTTCTCCTAGCTACTTAGGATAGCATAGGTGCCCGCACGGTCCGTTTGTTTGGGTCGTGACAAGTAACTTGAATTATGAATTAGTGTTGTGAAAATGGTCAAGTGTAGTAACTTGAATTATGAATTAGCGTTGTGAAAATGGTTAAGTCTATTTAGTTGAAATGTGAATTATTGAATTGAAAATGATTAAGTGTATTTAGTTGAAATGTGAATTATTGACTTGAAAATGTTTAAGTGTATTTAGTTGAAATGTGAATTAGTGACTTGAAAATAGTTAAGTGTAGTAACTTGAATTATGAATTAGTGTTGTGAAAATGGTTAAGTATAGTAACTTGAATTATGAATTAGTATTGTGAAAATGGTTAACGGTAGTAACTTGAATTATGAATTAGTGTTGTGAAAATGATTAAGTGTAGTAACTTTAATTATGAATATGTGTTGTTAAAATGGTTAAGTATAGTAACTTGAATTATGAATTAGTGTTGTGAAAATGGTTAAGTATAGTAACTTGAATTATGAATTCGTGTTGTGAAAATGGTTAAGGGTAGTAACTTGAATTATGAATTAGTGTTGTGAAAATGATTAAGTGTAGTAACTTTAATTATGAATTTGTGTTGTTAAAATAGTTAAGTATAGTAGCTTGAATTATGAATTAGTGTTGTGAAAATGGTTAAGTATAGTAACTTGAATTATGAATTTGTGTTGTTAAAATAGTTAAGTATAGTAGCTTGAATTATAAATTAGTGTTGTGAAAATGGTTAAGTATAGTAACTTGAATTATGAATTAGTGTTGTGAAAATGGTTAAGTATAGTATCTTGAATTATGAATTAGTGTTGTGAAAATGGTTAAGTATAGTAACTTAAATTATGAATTAGCGTTGTGAAAATGTTTAAGTGTATTTAGTTGAAATGTGAATTAGTGACTTGAAAATAGTTAAGTGTAGTAACTTGAATTATGAAATAGTGTTGTGAAAATGGTTAAGTATAGTAACTTGAATTATGAATTAGTGTTGTGAAAATGGTCAAGTGTAGTAACTTTAATTATGAATTAGTGTTGTTAAAATAGTTAAGTATAGTAGCTTGAATTATGAATTAGTGTTGTGAAAATGGTTAAGTGTAGTAACTTGATTATTATGAATTAGTGTTGTGAAAATGGTTAAGTGTAGTAACTTTAATTATGAATTAGTGTTGTTAAAATAGTTAAGTATAGTAACTTGAATTATGAATTAGTGTTGTGAAAATGGTTAAGTGTAGTAACTTGAATTATGAATTAGCGTTGTGAAAATGGTTAAGTCTATTTAGTTGAAATGTGAATTATTGAATTGAAAATGATTAAGTGTATTTAGTTGAAATGTGAATTATTGACTTGAAAATGTTTAAGTGTATTTAGTTGAAATGTGAATTAGTGACTTGAAAATAGTTAAGTGTAGTAACTTGAATTATGAATTAGTGTTGTGAAAATGGTTAAGTATAGTAACTTGAATTATGAATTAGTGTTGTGAAAATGGTTAACGGTAGTAACTTGAATTATGAATTAGTGTTGTGAAAATGATTAAGTGTAGTAACTTTAATTATGAATATGTGTTGTTAAAATGGTTAAGTATAGTAACTTGAATTATGAATTAGTGTTGTGAAAATGGTTAAGTATAGTAACTTGAATTATGAATTCGTGTTGTGAAAATGGTCAAGGGTAGTAACTTGAATTATGAATTAGTGTTGTAAAAATGATTAAGTGTAGTAACATTAATTATGAATTTGTGTTGTTAAAATAGTTAAGTATAGTAGCTTGAATTATGAATTAGTGTTGTGAAAATGGTTAAGTATAGTAACTTGAATTATGAATTAGTGTTGTGAAAATGGTTAAGTATAGTAACTTGAATTATGAATTAGCGTTGTGAAAATGGTTAAGTATAGTAACTTGAATTATGAATTAGTGTTGTGAAAATGGTTAAGGGTAGTAACTTGAATTATGAATTAGTGTTGTGAAAATGATTAAGTGTAGTAACTTTAATTATGAATTTGTGTTGTTAAAATAGTTAAGTATAGTAGCTTGAATTATGAATTAGTGTTGTGAAAATGGTTAAGTATAGTAACTTGAATTATGAATTAGCGTTGTGAAAATGGTTAAGTCTATTTAGTTGAAATATGAATTATTGAATTGAAAATGGTTAAGTGTATTTAGTTGAAATGTGATTTATTGACTTGAAAATGTTTAAGTGTATTTAGTTGAAATGTGAATTAGTGACTTGAAAATGGTTAAGTGTAGTAACTTGAATTATGAAATAGTGTTGTGAAAATGGTTAAGTGTAGTAACTTTAATTATGAATTAGTGTTGTTAAAATAGTTAAGTATAGTAACTTGAATTATGAATTAGTGTTGTGAAAATGGTTAAGTGTAGTAACTTGAATTATGAATTAGCGTTGTGAAAATGGTTAAGTCTATTTAGTTGAAATGTGAATTATTGAATTGAAAATGATTAAGTGTATTTAGTTGAAATGTGAATTATTGACTTGAAAATGTTTAAGTGTATTTAGTTGAAATGTGAATTAGTGACTTGAAAATAGTTAAGTGTAGTAACTTGAATTATGAATTAGTGTTGTGAAAATGGTTAAGTATAGTAACTTGAATTATGAATTAGTGTTGTGAAAATGGTTAACGGTAGTAACTTGAATTATGAATTAGTGTTGTGAAAATGATTAAGTGTAGTAACTTTAATTATGAATATGTGTTGTTAAAATGGTTAAGTATAGTAACTTGAATTATGAATTAGTGTTGTGAAAATGGTTAAGTATAGTAACTTGAATTATGAATTCGTGTTGTGAAAATGGTCAAGGGTAGTAACTTGAATTATGAATTAGTGTTGTAAAAATGATTAAGTGTAGTAACATTAATTATGAATTTGTGTTGTTAAAATAGTTATGTATAGTAGCTTGAATTATGAATTAGTGTTGTGAAAATGGTTAAGTATAGTAACTTGAATTATGAATTAGTGTTGTGAAAATGGTTAAGTATAGTAACTTGAATTATGAATTAGCGTTGTGAAAATGGTTAAGTATAGTAACTTGAATTATGAATTAGTGTTGTGAAAATGGTTAAGGGTAGTAACTTGAATTATGAATTAGTGTTGTGAAAATGATTAAGTGTAGTAACTTTAATTATGAATTTGTGTTGTTAAAATAGTTAAGTATAGTAGCTTGAATTATGAATTAGTGTTGTGAAAATGGTTAAGTATAGTAACTTGAATTATGAATTAGCGTTGTGAAAATGGTTAAGTCTATTTAGTTGAAATATGAATTATTGAATTGAAAATGGTTAAGTGTATTTAGTTGAAATGTGATTTATTGACTTGAAAATGTTTAAGTGTATTTAGTTGAAATGTGAATTAGTGACTTGAAAATGGTTAAGTGTAGTAACTTGAATTATGAAATAGTGTTGTGAAAATGGTTAAGTATAGTAACTTGAATTATGAATTAGTGTTGTTAAAATAGTTAAGTATAGTAGCTTGAATTATGAATTAGTGTTGTGAAAATGGTTAAGTATAGTAACTTAAATTATGAATTAGCGTTGTGAAAATGTTTAAGTGTATTTAGTTGAAATGTGAATTAGTGACTTGAAAATAGTTAAGTGTAGTAACTTGAATTATGAAATAGTGTTGTGAAAATGGTTAAGTATAGTAACTTGAATTATGAATTAGTGTTGTGAAAATGGTCAAGTGTAGTAACTTTAATTATGAATTAGTGTTGTTAAAATAGTTAAGTATAGTAGCTTGAATTATGAATTAGTGTTGTGAAAATGGTTAAGTGTAGTAACTTGATTATTATGAATTAGTGTTGTGAAAATGGTTAAGTGTAGTAACTTTAATTATGAATTAGTGTTGTTAAAATAGTTAAGTATAGTAACTTGAATTATGAATTAGTGTTGTGAAAATGGTTAAGTGTAGTAACTTGAATTATGAATTAGCGTTGTGAAAATGGTTAAATCTATTTAGTTGAAATGTGAATTATTGAATTGAAAATGATTAAGTGTATTTAGTTGAAATGTGAATTATTGACTTGAAAATGTTTAAGTGTATTTAGTTGAAATGTGAATTAGTGACTTGAAAATAGTTAAGTGTAGTAACTTGAATTATGAATTAGTGTTGTGAAAATGGTTAAGTATAGTAACTTGAATTATGAATTAGTGTTGTGAAAATGGTTAACGGTAGTAACTTGAATTATGAATTAGTGTTGTGAAAATGATTAAGTGTAGTAACTTTAATTATGAATATGTGTTGTTAAAATGGTTAAGTATAGTAACTTGAATTATGAATTAGTGTTGTGAAAATGGTTAAGTATAGTAACTTGAATTATGAATTCGTGTTGTGAAAATGGTCAAGGGTAGTAACTTGAATTATGAATTAGTGTTGTAAAAATGATTAAGTGTAGTAACTTTAATTATGAATTTGTGTTGTTAAAATAGTTAAGTATAGTAGCTTGAATTATGAATTAGTGTTGTGAAAATGGTTAAGTATAGTAACTTGAATTATGAATTAGTGTTGTGAAAATGGTTAAGTATAGTAACTTGAATTATGAATTAGCGTTGTGAAAATGGTTAAGTATAGTAACTTGAATTATGAATTAGTGTTGTGAAAATGGTTAAGGGTAGTAACTTGAATTATGAATTAGTGTTGTGAAAATGATTAAGTGTAGTAACTTTAATTATGAATTTGTGTTGTTAAAATAGTTAAGTATAGTAGCTTGAATTATGAATTAGTGTTGTGAAAATGGTTAAGTATAGTAACTTGAATTATGAATTAGCGTTGTGAAAATGGTTAAGTCTATTTAGTTGAAATATGAATTATTGAATTGAAAATGGTTAAGTGTATTTAGTTGAAATGTGATTTATTGACTTGAAAATGTTTAAGTGTATTTAGTTGAAATGTGAATTAGTGACTTGAAAATGGTTAAGTGTAGTAACTTGAATTATGAAATAGTGTTGTGAAAATGGTTAAGTATAGTAACTTGAATTATGAATTAGTGTTGTTAAAATAGTTAAGTATAGTAGCTTGAATTATGAATTAGTGTTGTGAAAATGGTTAAGTGTAGTAACTTGAATTATGGATTAGTGTTGTGAAAATGGTTAAGTATAGTAACTTGAATTATGAATTAGTGTTGTGAAAATGGTTAAGTGTAGTAACTTTAATTATGAATTAGTGTTGTTAAAATAGTTAAGTATAGTAACTTGAATTATGAATTCGTGTTGTGAAAATGGTTAAGTGTAGTAACTTGAATTATGAATTAGTGTTGTGAAAATGGTTAAGTGTAGTAACTTGAATTATGAATTAGTGTTGTGAAAATGATTAAGTGTAGTAACTTTAATTATGAATATGTGTTGTTAAAATAGTTAAGTATAGTAGCTTGAATTATGAATTAGTGTTGTGAAAATGGTTAAGTATAGTAACTTGAATTATGAATTAGCGTTGTGAAAATGGTTAAGTCTATTTAGTTGAAATATGAATTATTGAATTGAAAATGGTTAAGTGTATTTAGTTGAAATGTGATTTATTGACTTGAAAATGTTTAAGTGTATTTAGTTGAAATGTGAATTAGTGACTTGAAAATGGTTAAGTGTAGTAACTTGAATTATGAAATAGTGTTGTGAAAATGGTTAAGTATAGTAACTTGAATTATGAATTAGTGTTGTTAAAATAGTTAAGTATAGTAGCTTGAATTATGAATTAGTGTTGTGAAAATGGTTAAGTGTAGTAACTTGAATTATGAATTAGTGTTGTGAAAATGGTTAAGTATAGTAACTTGAATTATGAATTAGTGTTGTGAAAATGGTTAAGTATAGTAACTTGAATTATGAATTAGTCTTGTGAAAATGGTTAAGTGTAGTAACTTGAATTATGAATTAGTGTTGTGAAAATGGTTAAGTGTAGTAACTTGAATTATGAATTAGTGTTGTGAAAATGATTAAGTGTAGTAACTTTAATTATGAATTTGTGTTGTTAAAATAGTTAAGTATAGTATCTTGAATTATGAATTAGTGTTGTGAAAATGGTTAAGTATAGTAACTTGAATTATGAATTAGTGTTGTGAAAATGGTTAAGTATAGTATCTTGAATTATGAATTAGTGTTGTGAAAATGGTTAAGTATAGTAACTTAAATTATGAATTAGCGTTGTGAAAATGGTTAAGTCTATTTAGTTGAAATGTGAATTATTGAATTGAAAATGGTTAAGTGTATTTAGTTGAAATGTGAATTAGTGACTTGAAAATGGTTGTCACGCCCCGAATCCCATCGAGACATGATTGGCACCCGTAGCCGATAAGGCCCGAGAGAACCAACCTTTGCCTATGCTCAATCATATTCATAACCACCATTGCATAATATTATGAAATACGAATAAAGGAGAACAAGGGACATATTTAGGCATACATATGAAATTTGGCCGTTGAGGCCATCCAGTCAAAACAACATGTGTCTTTGACACTATTACACCCACATCGGTCTACAAAAGCCTCTAACAAGAGCATTGACCAAAATGAACCATAAGTCGGGACAAGTCCCCGCTTTACACATTATGTACAATACCAAAACATATATACACTCTGACTCGGAGAAGCCCCGAATGAGCTGGAGCTCACCAAAGAGCCGCTAACACTGGCAATCTACTGAGGAGGCCTACTGGGACCTGCGCCTGCAGCAAGTAAGGTAAATTCCCCGAGAGGGGTCAGTACGAAATAAGTACTGAGTATGCAAGGCTCAGATGAAACTATATTTGCCCATTAAAAATCTGATTTGCCCCTTTTTATAAGCCTCTCATGTTGTCCTTAGCCAATTCTTGGCATTTAATAATGTGTGTAGAAGGTCAAATGGAAGAATGGGTCTTTTGACCTATTTGGGCCATGGATTTCTTCCACTTTTGGGCCTCACTTTGGCCCCAGAAGACATAGCCATTTAACCCAACAAGTTTCATGCATTATTCACCATATCTCTCATGTTTATATAAGTCCATAAGGTCACGACAATATTCCCTTAAAAGATTCTCATTCGTCCTTTCGATCGCAAAAATAGGCATTCTAGTCGCCCTTGGTTTCATTGGACATTTTGGATCACTATTCACCTTTCGTGATTTGATCATGTAGGAGTATGTAGGAGTGTATTGAAGTGTTTGAATCTTTAACAATGCTCAAATAACTTCAAAGAATCAAAAGAAACCATCTAGAAATCGTCGTAGAATTGCGTTACGAAACGACTCCGGAAAGGCCTAGTTTTTGTTCCTTGCGCCACACCCCCTGAAACAGGGTAGTGGCGCAAGAATTGGGCCTGCTCTGAAGTTTATGCAGGCTGGTGGCTTGCGCCACACCCCTGAAACAGGGTAGTGGCGCAAGTTTCAGCATTTTGCTGAAATTTCCGGCCACTAATCCGACGTTTACGTATCGTCCAATCCTTTATCCAAACACTACAAAATACTTACTTAGTGATCTTAACCATCAAGTAAACATGACTTAAAGTCACCAAATGAGGTTAGAATATGTACGAGTTCTTACCCAAATGCTCCATGAAATCACAACACACCTCCTACGACGATCTAATCGCACATGTTAAGTCCGATATCAAATGTTTCACCAATAACACTATAAAACACATATGCATGGCATCTCAACACCTATGTAGATATGATCCCAAGGTATCAAGTGAGGTTATAAAGTACGGGGTGTTACAATGGTTAAGTGTAGTAACTTGAATTATGAAATAGTGTTGTGAAAATGGTTAAGTATAGTAACTTGAATTATGAATTAGTGTTGTGAAAATGGTCAAGTGTAGTAACTTTAATTATGAATTAGTGTTGTTAAAATAGTTAAGTATAGTAGCTTGAATTATGAATTAGTGTTGTGAAAATGGTTAAGTGTAGTAACTTGAATTATGAATTAGTGTTGTGAAAATGGTTAAGTATAGTAACTTGAATTATGAATTAGTGTTGTGAAAATGATTAAGTATAGTAACTTGAAATATGAATTAGTGTTGTGAAAATGGTTAAGTGTAGTAACTTGAATTATGAATTAGTGTTGTGAAAATGGTTAAGTGTAGTACCTTTAATTATGAATTAGTGTTGTTAAAATAGTTAAGTATAGTAGCTTGAATTATGAATTAGTGTTGTGAAAATGGTTAAGTATAGTAACTTGAATTATGAATTAGTGTTGTGAAAATGGTTAAGTATAGTAACTTGAATTATGAATTAGTGTTGTGAAAATGGTTAAGTGTAGTAACTTGAATTATGAATTAGTGTTGTGAAAATGGTTAAGTGTAGTAACTTTAATTATGAATTAGTGCTGTTAAAATAGTTAAGTATAGTAGCTTGAATTATGAATTAGTGTTGTGAAAATGGTTAAGTTTAGTAACTTGAATAATGAATTAGTGTTGTGAAAATTTTTAAGTATAGTAACTTGAATTATGAATTAGTGTTGTGAAAATGGTTACATCTAGTTACTTGAATTATGAAATAGTGTTGTGAAAATGGTTATGTGTGGTAACTTGAATTATGAATTGGTGTTGTGAAAATGGTTAAGGTTAGTTACTTGAAATGTGAACTTGTGACTTGAAAATGGTTAAATGTAGTAACTTGAAAATGTGAATTAGGGACTTGAAAATGGTTAATTGAAGTCACTTGAAAATTAGAATTTGTAACTTGAAAATGGTTAAGGTAGTCACTTGAAAATGTGAATTAGTGTCTTGAACTAATTAAGATTGTGATTGCGTTCTTGTGTAGATGGAATCTGATTATAGCTTTATTTATCAACGAAATAATGATATTAGAGTGGGTATGAGGGAGGAATATGCGGTTGGTGTCAAACAATTTATTGAACATGCCAAGACACTTGATGATTGGTCTGTTTTTCGATTGATTCGCTGTCCTTGTGTAAAATGTGATGGTACAAAGATTCTAAAAGAAGAGGTTGTGAGGGATCATTTTTTTAGAAAGGGGTTTCATGAAGACTATTTAAGATTGAATACTAGTCATGGAGAAGTTGGGCAAAATAACTTTGTTGTTGGTGAAAGTAGTAGTTTTGTAGGGCATAATAACTATCCAGATATTAGGATGACAGAAATGGTGCATGATGCTTTTGGGATGCAAGATGGTGTTGAATTCAGGGATAATGTAGAAGATGTTCCCAATGTAGAAGCATACCGTTTTTATAAAGAATTGCGTGCTGCTAGTCATCCCTTGTTTGACGGGAGTTCGCACTCTCAATTGTCTGTTGCTGTTAGATTATTAAGTATCAAATCTGATTGGAATATTGCTGAAGGAGGAATGGGCTCTATGATAGATCTTATTAAAGAGTTAGTTGACCCTGCTTTAGAGGTTCCTAATTCTTTCTATAAGGCAAAAAGAATGGTGTCAAAGTTAGGTCTCTCTTCGATTAGAATTGATTGTTGTGAAAATGGTTGCATGTTATACTTTAAGGATGATGCTCAACTAGAGTCTTGTAAGTTTTGTCAACACCCTTGCTATAAGCGTGGTTGTACAGGAAATAAAATTGCTATTAAGGCGATGCATTATTTACCTCTTATACCAAGGTTGAAGAGGTTGTATGCAACAAATAGCTCAGCTCCCCATATGAGATGGCACAGTGAAAATAGAAGGCCCCCTGGTGTAATGTGTCATCCATATGATGGAGAGGCTTGGAAGCATTTTGATGCAACTTATCCAGATTTCGCAGCTGAACCACGAAATATTAGGTTGGGTTTGTGTGCGGATGGTTTCTCACCTTTTTCTGTTGGTGCTGCGCAGTATTCATGTTGGCCTGTGTTTATTACACTGTATAATCTTCCTCCTGAAATGTTGATGACCAGTCCATATATATTTCTAAATTGTGTTGTTCCTGGTCCGCGTAATCCAAAAAGTGGGATAGATGTTTACTTGCAACCTTTGATTGATGAGCTGCAATTGTTATGGCATGAGGGGGTTGAAGCTTGGGACGTTTCACTTAAACAAAATTTCAATTTGCATGCTTATCTAATGTGGACTATTAATGATTTCCCTGCTTATGGAATGTTGCCTGGGTGGATGACAGCTGGAAAGTTAGCTTGTCCATACTGCATGGAAAATACAAAATCATTCACATTGAAATATGGTCGAAAAAATTCATGGTTTGATTGTCATCATTGTTTCTTGCCACGTGATCATGAGTTTAGGAGACTCAAGAATGCATTTAGAAAGAATAGAACTGAACCTGATGGTTCACCTCCAAGATTAAGTGGTCATGACATTTGGGAGAGAGTTCAACATTTTCCAAAGGTTAGTGAGGAACCATTGTATTAAGTTCAATGGGTATGGCGTTTCACATAATTGGACTAAGCAAAGCATATTCTGGGAGTTAGAATATTGGCCTGATAATAAACTTAGACATAATATTGATGTCATGCATACTGAAAAGAACTATTTTGATAACTTGTTCAACACAGCTATGGACGTGACTGGCAAGACAAAGGATAATCCTAAGGCTAGACTTGATTTACCAGAATATTGCAAACGCAGGGAATTACACTTGCAGGAGGGGACCAATGTCACTTTGCTTAAGCCCAAGGCTAGTTATAAATTCAAGTTAGACCAAAAGCAAAAAATATGTGAGTGGGTCCAAAATTTAAAGATGCCGGATGGATATGCCTCGAATTTGGGAAAGAGGGTTGATATGGAACATGGAATCTTACAGGGAATGAAAAGTCATGATTGCCATGTTTTCATGGAACAATTACTTCCAATTGCTTTTATTGGTTTGCCTGAAAACATATGGAAACCGATAGCGGAGATCAGTTTGTTCTTCAAACACTTATGTTCCACCACATTAAAAGAAGAAAATTTAGCTAAAATGGAAGGTAATATTATTGTTATCACCAACAAATTGGAGAAGATTTTTCCACCTGGGTTCTTCGATGTGATGGAACATCTTCCCATCCACCTTGTCCACGAAGACCAGCTAGGCGGTCCAGTTAAAACCAGATGGATGTATCCAGGCGAGCGGTAAGCAAGTGGAACACAATTAATTTATTTCTTAATTGTTTAAGTATATATCTATTTGTATATATTAAACTCCTAACGTAAAACTATGCAGGACCATTGGGAAATTGAAAAAGGGTCCTAAAAATAAACATAGGGTGGAAGGTTCTATAGTTGTAGCATACCTTGCTAGAGAAACATCCCAATTTTGTTCTTACTATTTTGGTGACCAAGTCGCTTGTTTGAGAAACAGACCGAATCGACACCAGGATGATGAGAATGAGTCATATCTGCAACCAATATCAATCTTCAATCAATCAGGTAGTAGGGCAAAAAAGAGCAATTTTCGCCAACTCACTGCCACGGAACACAAATCAGCAACGTTGTATGTCTTGCTGAATTGCCCGGAAGTTGATCCCTTTTTAAAGTAAGGATATTAAATATTTACATATTAAATTTAATTAATCATTTCACTAAGGAAACTAATTTTGTTTGCAATGTGAATCTTCAGTTCATTTAAGGCTCAATTAGACCAAAATCAAGTGTATGAGTCATTTGCAACATGGTATACATATCAGGTGTGTAATTTTAATAATAACACAACAAATTTAAAGAGTTTTACGCATTCTTTAACTATATATTTATATATATAGGTATTCCATTCACCAAATGCGGCCACATATAATCAGTTCTTGAAGGATATTTCTTTGGGACCTGTTGAAGCTCATACAATGTCCCACTACACATTAAATGGATTTAAATTTTCAACCCAGGAACATTCCAAAACAAGGAAAACAAACAATAGTGGTGTTTGGGTTAAGGGCGATGATGGTGTTGATTACTTTGGCATCATACAAGAGATTTTGGACATGGAGTATGCTGGTTGGCCAATTAAAAAGATAGTACTCTTTCGATGTAAGTGGTTTGATTCAAGCACAAGAGGCACAAGATTACTTAAGGAGCATAACATCATTGAAGTTAATCACACTAGAACGTATCCTGTATACGATCCTTTTGTTCTCGTACAAAATGCTAAACAAGTGTACTATGCTCCTTATCTGTTGCGCGGGGACAAGTCAGATTGGTGGGCTGTAATCAAAACCAAGCCTATAGGGCGGGTGGAAGTTGAGAATGTGTTGGAGACTGCATATCAAAATGAAATGCAGACTGATCACCAATTAGTGGACACTGACTTAGTGGATAATTTGAACCATCCGAAACACATTTTTGAAGAAGTAAATATTGCAGAAGAGGCTGAATGGGTAGAAGAGGAGGAAACTTCCGAAGAGGGTGAATGGTTTAGTGGAGAATCTTCGGGAGAAGAGGATTAGCTCTTTATTAGTTGTATTCGTTATTTTTTATTATTGATGTCTTTATGCTTTGTACTACTTACCTTTTATGTTTTTAATTTAAGTTTGATATGTAATAGCTTTGGTAAGATTACTTCACTTGAATCAAAGTCTTTTACCTATTGAAATTCTGTGTGGAATTTAAGTGTTGTTTATTTTAATCTTGCAGAAAAATTGGTATTATGTGTTTACGTGTTGTTTAGTTTACTTATTAAATGATTGATTAATTCATTCCACAATCTTAACAAAGTGACATTTAACAAACTATTGTTTGGCTTTAAATAATTTAGATGGTAGGTAAGGGTGACAAGGGTAAGCAAAAAGTTGGTACTAGTAAGGCAAAAAAGAATAAGGGACCTCCACCTTATAGACGACCCACGGGGATTCATATATCCGAGGGGCGGTCAAGTGACCTTCCAGTACGACCCTTTTATTCTAGGTCATCACATCAAACATATAATGCTCCTATGCATGTGGGTCCACTACACGGCTCTATCGAGACTCAGCCTGCCCCGATCGCCATGCCACCACCTACACAGTACTACCATCCAATCAATGGTACGTATAGTCATCTATCTCCGGCTTCCCTACCATCTACTAGCCGTCATCCAGGGACTCATAGTGATTCTGCTGGATCGATTGGGCTGAATGATCTTTGTCTTAGAGACACACCCTCTACTGCTTCAGATACACCCACGACAGCACACTCAGGAGCACCTGTTCCACAGCCAGGACAGAGAGATGCTAGTAGGAGGGAGTACATCATCCCATATGGAGTAGGGTATGATTTCAATGTATAACAACTGTATTTATTTTTTATTTACTATATTATGCTCTATGATATTAATGTTTGATCTTGTATTGCAGATTTAGGCCCAATAATAGAATTGCCAAAGTTATCTACAAATGCATACGTCGCAACTACAAAGGTTATTGGACAAGTTGGCAAAAGGTTCCAGAATTTTATAGAGAGGAAATGTTCAAAGAATTTGAGGTAAACATTTATCTTATCTACTACTTAACACATTGTTATTAAAAAAAAAATTGAATATTAAGCTATTATTTTTATTGTAGAAATATTTCTGGTATGATTCAGCGAACCAATATGCAATAAGGAGGAATTTTTTCAGAAGAGTCAGACACAGATTTAATGGACTATTGGAGTATGCAAGAAAATACAGGGTGATGCCTGAGTTTATAAATGAAGACATATGGCAAGATTTTCTTCACTACTGGAATAGTGTAAAATATCAGAAGTTGAGTGAAAAAAGGAAAGAAAGCTAGAGCGTCTAAGAAGGGTGACTCTCTACACACTGCAGGAGCTATCAGTCAGATTGTCGTTGAGGAAAAAATGGTACATAGCGTTTATCAATTTAACTGTTTATTTTTATTTTAAATATTTTTGTTTTAGAAGATTAATAATTTTATCATATGCAGGAAAAAAAATTTGGTCGAAAAATAGCTCATGATGAGTTATTCATGGAGACCCACGTAAAGAAGAAAAAGAACCCAACCGATGAAGATGTGTGGGTTGATCCACGTGCAAAAGCTACACATGTAAGAACTACATTAGTACTTATGATTTATTTATTTTTTTTACTAAAGTTTATATTATTTAACTATGAATAGCTTAGTATCTTTTTATTATTAATTTTTTACTTTACTTTAAATATAGAAAAAATTTGTAACCAAGATTACTGAATTACGTGGTACTCAGTCTCCTAGAAGTCGGGAGAACCCAATACCTCAAGATGTAGAGGAAAAGTATTGGCTAGAGTGTGCGGGTTCTCCGACTAGAGGTATAGCCTATGGCTACCCCAAAAAATACTTTACGGAGAATATTAGGTCTTCGCATTGTGGATCCTCCTCTACACCACCAGTTGATAGAGAAACCGTTATTTCATTACAGAATACGATTTCTCAGCTCACTCGAGAACTTGCTGCACAGGCTGAGAGGTCGAGGAAGAAAGAGGAGGAAACTGCTGCGCAAATGAAAATGATGCAGGAGCAAATTCTAAGTTTTCTTCATTCTCCAAGGATTCTTCCTCCGTGTCCTGGTGATGCACCTCGGGCTGCGAGAGGCTTAAGCTCACTTGACAATTATACTACGGAGGAAGAGGATGAGGATGGGGATGATGAGACTGAGTTGTAGCTTACTATTTTATCTGTTTTGGTGGTTTGTAAACTTTGATGTTTGAATAATTTGATTATTATTTTATTTTAATGTTTGAATTATTTGATTTTGATGTTTGAAGGATTTATAACTGAATTGGTGGGCTGTAATATGTGTAGCAGGTTTTATTTGAAAATGCATCATATAGGCTATAATTTTTTTTTTAAAAATTACCAGAAAACCGACCACTTGTGGTCGGTTTATGGAAAATTTCCATATAAACCTATCACTAGTGGTAGGTTTTTCTGGAAATTTACCAGAAACCTACCATCTGGAAATTTTCCAGAATTTCGACCACTATGGTAGGTTTTATTAAAAAGGCTGACGTTTGTTTTTAAAAAATATAATTAAATAAATAATCTATTTCTTTTTAAATAAATTAAATAATTAAAAAAAGCGACCAAATGTGGTAGGTTTTTTAAAAATTAATTTAATAAATAAAACCGACCATAGATGGTGGTCGGTAATTTTAATTTTATTTACTTAATATAAAGAAAATTATTATAAAAAAATTGTTTTTAATAAATAATATTGATTTATAAATTATTATAAAAAACTTGGAAAAACCTACCACAAGTGGTAGGTTTTTTCAAAAGCTACCACTATTTTACCGACCACAACTTGTGGTCGGTTTTGTGGTAGGTAAATGGCCAAAACCGACCACATGTGGCAGCTTTTTGTGGTCGGTTTTCCAGTTTTTTTAGTAGCGTGTGGAGGCAATAACTAATTGTAGTAATAAATTAAACTAATGAAGATTTATCACTGTCAATAATTCTCATAGCATTATGGGTGATCAGACAGGTAGCATTAAGGGCATGTTTGGATGGACTTATTTTAAGTACTTTTAAGTAAAAATAACTTTTAAGCAAGTATTTGGGTAAAACAAAAAAGTGGTTTCAAGCACTTATTTTTAAGCTAAAAAAGCAAAAATAAGCTAAAAGTCATAAGTTAGATTTCCTAAATTATGACTTATAAGCCAATAGCTATAAGCACATCCAAATACCCACTAAAAGGCCTTTCAAATTTCAGAAGTTTTGGGCAGAGCAGGACAGCTTCCTCAACATTGTAAAGGAGAATTAGAAGACAGAAAAGATAGACAAATGTTTTTATAAGTTCATGCAAAAATTTAAAATATAAAGAGAGTTGTATCCTCTTGAAGCAAGGACACTTTTGAAGATATTTTCGAACAACTGAATATAAGAGAAGAGGTGTAAAGCTGAAGGAGCAGCACTATAAACAAGACACCTCCCTAGAAAATAGAATGGTGCTTCAACTAGCCCAGGCAGAATTTAAAAAATATGTTCATTATGAGGAAGTTGGCCATACTTGGTTTGCTAAGGGAAAAGTAATACCAGGTTCTTTCATAACATGGTAAAGGGAAGGAGGAAAAGATTGCACAAAAAATTCCAAATTAGATTGATGTAGAGGATCTAATGAGTGCTGAGACATTGCAATTTTATCATAATCAGTTCCAATATTGAAGCTACTGATTTCACTATTCTAGAGCACATTCATGACATCATCTCTAGGGATGAAAATGAAGCACTTAGTCAGATCCCTAGCATGGAGGAGGTGAAGATTATTGTTTTCAAATTAAAGGGAATGTGCTTGTCAGTCAGATGAAATGTCTAGTATTTTTTACCAAACCTGTTGGGACATAATTGGTAGTGATATTAAAGACTGATCTCTTTAATATAGCGAAAGCCTTTTTTGAAGGTCATACTTTATCAAAGTCACTCACTCATACAAATCTAGTCCTTCTTCCTAAGAAATTTCTTCCTCAGACATTTACAGATCTAAGGCCTATTAGTCTGAGTAATTTTATTAATAAGGTAATTTCTAAAATGCTACATGACAATCTGGAGGATATTCTTGTAAAGGTGATCTCTAAAAGTCAATCAGACATTGTTAAAGAGAGATGTATTATTGAGAATATTTACTTACTTAAAATATTGTGACTTATATCATAAAAGATGTAAACTATAAGATGTGATTATAAAACTTAACATTGTCAAGGCATATGACAGAGTTTTCTGGTTATATCTCTCCAAAGTACTGCGGAAGATAGGGTTTGTTCAAATTTTTATTGATATAATATGAAGATGAATTGTCAATAATTGGTACTCTATTTTGTTCAATGGGCAGGCACATGACTTCTTTCAATCTATTTATCCTATCTGCAGAGGTGTTACCTAGAGCCCTAAATAGTCTCCTAGAAAGGGATAGCTATCAAAGTTTTGGTTTTCCCAAGTCAAGTGAGAAACTCAATCACCTAGACTAAGTTGATTACACAATAATTTTTTCTTCAATATATAAGCATTCTTTAAATATGACAATGGAAGTCTTGAAAAAATATGAACAAGTGTCAGGGCAACTTATAAACACGGACAAAAATGTCTTCTACATGTATAAAATAGTCTCTTCAGCAGTGTCCTAAGAAGTTGAAAACATCTCAGGTTTTGACAAAGGTGCTCTCCCTTTTAAATACTTGGGTTGTCCCATCTTTCCTGCAAGGAAAAAGAATGTATATTACAATTATCCAATCAAAAAGAAAAAGGACAAATTCTAAAACCAAAAAGGTAAGTATTATCCTTTAGTGGTAAGACTGTTCTAATTAATAGTGCCCTTCAAAGCTTACATATGTACCTACTTTCTACAATGGCACACACCAAATATATAATTAATGAAATTCATAAAATCTTTTCAAGATTATTCTAGAGTAATATAGAAGAAGGGAGAAACAGACACTAGTCCTCTTGGTTGAAAATGTGGTTACCAAACGAAAAGGGTGGATTGAGTTTTAGGTCTCTATTTGATGTGTCTAAGTGTAATGATCCTCATGGTTATTTTCTTATTTTTTTTACACATTTTCTTTATTTTGAGCTTTCCTGTAGTTGCTACATTGTATTTATGACTCTCTGGGGATGGTCGTTTGATTTTCAGGGAGTTCAATTGGATTTTAGACTAATTTCCCTATTTTGGATCTTTTAAAGTTAAAAAGTTTGACTTTGGTCAATAATTCTAGTAAACAACCTTAGATAAAAATTTTGACATTATCATTAGCTCCAGAATGTAGATTTTAGGCTATGAGGACCTTTAGTTTGGGTCCCAAGGTTTCCAGACTTATTTTGTGTGCTTGGGTAGATTTTGATGAAAAATAGAAAAGTGTTCACTTCGGTCAACATTTCATTGAAATAACCTCTATTGGTTATTTTGTTGATTTTATTGAGCCTGGAATGCTATTTTTGATAGGGTAGCATATTTGTTTGTGTTCACAGAATTCTGAATGAATATCGAGGACCCATTTGGTGTCATTTTTGACATGGGAATTTGCTAGTTTTTTAGCATCTAGTGAAACCAATGTTGTTCATCACGATTGCGATGAGCTCCTCATGAATACGATGGCTTAAGAAATTGACCATTGCGAATGTGATGACTCCTCTGCAAATGCGATGAACGACCCCATAGGGTCAGGGCCAGTTATTCATCACAAATTTTAGTTGTTCATCACAAACGTGATGTGCTATGTCACGAATGCAATAGGTTGGACCAGTGGGTCCTCAAAATCTCGGCAGGGATCCCGTGAATGGGAAAAAAGGGAACCCTAGTAGTATTTAAATCCCAACTTTAATTTTTCATAGTATTTTCTTGTCATTTATGAACTTGGGGACCAATTTTCTTTGGTAGTTCCTCCCTTTTAAGCTTGCGTAAGTATTCCTCTACTCCGTGGAATTATCCTTTGATTATTTTGCGTGGCTTCTATTGAAATTCCGTAATTTCCACAACTTAATTCTTGGGATTTCCTATTTTAATTCTTGGGGATGATTTTGGAGCTAAGAACTGAGTTCTAGTGTGGATCTCCATTGAATTGGGATTGGGTAAGTAAATTATTCTTCCGTAGTGTAATTCCCAATAATTTTACGTCAAATTCTGTTTTCAATTCCATTAAATTTTGAGTTTGAATTCTATGTTTACTTACTTCTTCGGGCCGATTTGATCTCCAATTTGGTTCCTCTTTTCGCTCAATTTATGAGCATCCATTTCTTACTCTACGGGAAAGATAATTGTGTGTTCAGTCTTTGAATTTCATTATCGGGCCTCGAGGGTCAATTTTGGACTTGATTTTCAGCCTGAAATATAACATTTGAATATGGGTATTATTTTACTCGTAGTGAAGTTTGGATTATATTCTTGCTAGCATGGTTGTAATACCCCGTATATTTCAACATATATACGACTAAGCTAATATCAATGAAAGTGTTTAAAAATCGAGATAGTAAGGAGGTTGTGACACCCTATATTCTACATATATTAGTTCCACTCATATGTCATTCATTGTAGCCTTAAACCAAGTTTTTTATGCGAGTAGTGATGGTTTAAGAACAAGTTTGTATGGTAATGGAATACCCCAAACATTTCACCATATGTTCATGATGTCGCCCAAAATATACCTGCTAAGAAGTATAAAGCGGTCACTGTCAAATATAGAACCCAACTAGGTTGGGGTCGATCCCACAGTGAATAGGTAGAAGTCTGTTTAGAATACTAGATGGAATAATTGGAAAGTACGTAAAACAGGGGTTTTTTTGTGAATAAAAAGTGACAGTAACAAGTGCTGGTTATATCGAGTTTGTAGACAATGAGAAAAATACACTAGGACTGTGATCCCCAATGATTCCTTAACTCCACCGATTACTTGTGCTAACAAAACCGTCCCGCTATGTGGCATGCAAAATCTGACAAGATATGTTCATATAAACGTCTCTCGACCTTGGATAGATGAATTTCACTCTTATCCTCTCGGTCTCCGAGTGTCGCACTACTAACCCTTGTCCTGGATCTCAGATAACCATTCCCGCTAAGGCTCAAGTTATTAGATGAAGGTTGATAGCTTCAAATCTCTATTGTTATCTCCTTTTCCCAATCTCTACCTCTCTCTCGAGAAAGTCTAGAATACAGGCGAGTTTCTAATGTTTGCAACCGTTAGAAGAGCAATCACAACGAAGGAAACAACAATACATGCATTCACAGCGGTACAAAATTGCTTTGCTCTTAACCAATTTCACTAATTGCTCATGGTTCACACAACCCTAGTTGATGAGTTTAGGTACTCATAATTGTAAGAAACGTAAGAAGAATTCAGAGATGAAAGCATAATTGCACACTCACATTAATGAAGACAAATGAAAATTTCAATTATCAATAAAACTCGAATTAGGGTTTGTGACTACAAAACCAAGAATATGTTTATAATCTCAAAAACCATATGAAATAGCTCTCAAAACAATATAATGACTCTCTCCCGCACATAGGACTATATAGAGGTATTTATAGATACAAAGCTAATCCTATCAAAATCAAAATAGGAGAACAGAGTCGGCAACTTCCACGGTACCGTGACTTGGTGTCGTGGAACCAAGTCATGCCAAGTAGGCTGGTGTCGTTGAAATCAGGCTCAATTATACGTATTCAGAAGTTGAGTCACGCCATCAAATCACGTCACATAGGTGGTAATCACGCCACGTGACTGGCTGGCGTGGAAATCAGAACCCCTATTTGATCTCTGAAGTGGACTCACGCCAGCCACTCACGTCACGTGAGTGGCAGTCACGCCATGTGAGTGGTTTCGTGAGTCCCTCTCTAGTGCAGATTCTTATTCTTTCTTCTTCCGACACTTTGTTCTTGGGCTTGATTCTTCCTTTTTGATCATTTTGCCTTTGAAACCTGTTTTCCTGCAAAGTAGGACAGGAAACACATCATACCAACCAAATACACCCAAGTTATTCCATATTTCCCTTGTTTTAAGCATCGAAAGTGCCATGTAACCATGGCGCATCAACACCCTCAACTTAGAATGTTTGCATATCCTCAGGCGAACAAAATAAAAACACACATATGCGATGCTTAACTAAGAGAAACCTAAGGGACCTATGGCAGTCGACTCATTGCCTTTGACACAAAACTTTTATGACCCCTCCTATTTTTAAATCAAGACCACAGTATGTATACAGGTAGCATATTATCATGACACATCAGGGATCAAGTAATGGAACTAAATTACAAACAAACAACTAAGCATCTATGCAAACGACATTATTCGAACAAATAGCAGCTAACAATGTAACTCATGTACTCTCATAACAAAGAAGTCCCCTACACTCACAGTATACTAATGAATATCATAGTAGGGACTAGGTCAAAACAATCACTCTCGCAAAGAAGTTCAAACAGTGTGCATGAAATACTATAGGCTTGGCCTTATTTTCTATGCCTTAGTTTTCGGACAGTAGGACTAGGATCACTATAGGACTTTACTCGGATTGTAATGTAGGCTTGGGGACGGGTATGGTACATATGGATGTGGTGACTCAACCCTCCTTGAAACTACACTATTTTTTGGTCCAACTTTCAACCTTTCTCATTTTTACTCTCCCTTATTCTCCTTTCTTTTATTTTCAGATTTTGGGTGTGATTTTCTTCACTTTCAAAACAAACTTTTCTTTTTTTTTTCTTTTTTTCTTTTTCTTCACACCCAAACCTGTTTTCTCTTTTTCTTTTATTAACCTCTTCTTCACACCCAACTCAATCTACGCACCCCTATAATAGCCACCCTCAACTTAGGTGATTTGCCTAAGTTGAGGTACACAGTGTCCAGGGAGGGACTAGGGCCAAGACAGGTTCATTGTAAGTCAAAATGGGAAGGTGAATAGGCTAATGAAAGAAATAGGTCAATTAAGGCTCTAAATCGGGATCAAGGGATACTTATTCATTTGGTCTGGCATTTAGGCTAAAAGTGGACTTATCAAAAAACAGCCTATGATCCTTTCCTAATCCCTATCCTCTAACATAGGCAAGACTAGCCGGGCAAGTTCTAGATCGCGCACACAAAGTGAACTAAGTAATGACCTCACACACATAGCACAGGGTTGTATTATCATCTAATACCTTTCTGATTCATGCAATGCTAGCTACAGTTATATGCCTATAATCCTAGTGCCATAACAAGATCCAACAGCTGTCACACATAAACATGCTACACACACATACTTTTAAAATTAAAAAATTTCAGGAGGGGTATCCTTAACATTCAAAAAGCATAAAATTTTTCTAAACTGGACTGCACTACTGTTCCCTTACTTTTCTCCTAATTTAGCAAGAAACACATAAACATAACATCCTCAACATGCCGGTTCTACTATGATAGCACACTCGGGGGAAAAGAAACAAGGTAACAAAACCCCCCAAGTGGTGGTACACCCCCACCCCCAACTAACAATGGTGCATTGCCCTCAATGCACCGCTATCAATAAAAGGACAAGAGAGTGAAGACATACCTGTGGCGCTCTAAGCGCCGGAAGTGGGACTGCCTGTAGCGGGATCATCAGTCTGCTCAGAATTAGGTGCATCCGATGGAGGGGCAGCCTGACTAGCGGATGCAGCAAGCGCCCTCTGCTCTACCTCAATCTGGCTCGCATGGTACTCCACCCGGGAGGATTTAACCGCCCTCTGAATATCACTCTCATACTCAGCATCACTATCAACCTGGACCTCCGGACTACACGACCTCTTGCCTATATCTATCGGAGGCTCCTCGTCAGAGAACAAATCTACCTCAAATGATGGTCGCATCGATGCCTGGCTAGGCATAGGTGGTATTATAGGAGTGCTACCCGATGCCAATGCCCTAACCTCCTCTCTCAATGCGGCTACCTCCTGGGTCAATCCGGTCATAGCAGGACCTAGTGAAGCACTCAACCGGGAGGCCATCCGTGCCTCAAAGCTGTCAATCCTCCCATGCAGCCCCCTCATAAACTGATCCATTTCCGCAGTCATCCGGGCCTCCACCCTAGCCTTTGTATCCTCTACAGTGGTCCTAACCCAAGGGTTAAGCTGGGATACCAACTTAGCCATCTGGGTCTCAGTGTGAGCCTGTCGCTCAAACATCTCCGTCTGCCGATCAACCAACTGCTGCAGGAACTCCCTAGAAACAAAAACCATACCAGAGGGAGGTGGTGGAGCGGTAGTACCGGGTACCTCGTCATCAATAGGGCCAGCGCCCTCAGTCTGTACAGGAATAGTCTCAGGTACCCTAACTGGTACGGGAATAGGCATAGGAACACTACTCGGCTCATCTAGGGCTGCTCCAGATGACTCTGACGGCTGCGATCCACGTGGAAAAATGGGGTGAGAACCCCGCTGCTGCATCAGACCAATATCCGGTATACGGGTCACCTCTATATAATGATCGAGGCTAGGTATCCTAGCCACACCCTCCCTGTCGCATAGGCTCTGGATCAAGCAGGGGAATGGTATACTCGTATTATCTCGGAAGGCCCTCTCATGGATCTCATGGATGATGTATCTAGCATTATGAATCTCATAACTAGCCAAGATGCTGGCAACCACCACAGCCCGATCCAATGTAAGCGAGTTGTCGGTATTAGTTGGACCCAATCTATGCCGAACAACGGACCACCAGAATCTGCCAGCAAAATGAAGCGTGGACTTCTTGATGTCCAGCTTACCAGTCACCCAACTAGCTGCCACACCATCCTTGGCTATGTACCCCACAATCCATTTAAGCAGCTCCAACTTCTGATCCGTATCTCGCATCCTAACCCTATCTCTGACAGTGTCCATCCGATGATTAAATTCAGGAATCAAAGCTGGAAGTGGATGGTCTGCCCCAAATAAGAAGTGGTGAATGGTCTGCTCTGAAATATCCACGCGGGTACCGCGAACCAAGATGTGCGTCAATAAGGGTTGATCCCTAAACTGCTGCCCCACAAGAGTACTCAAGTCAATTGACGCAGCGTAAGAGGCATAAAATTCTTGGACTAACTCTGATCAATAATGACCAGAAGGCTGTGCCATCCAACTCAATCCACACCGCTCAAAAATAGGCCAAATATCAGGCAATGGCCTCAACTCCTCCACCCGGTATCAGGGCTCCTCCATAATGCTCCTCCGACACACACCCCTCTCCGTCAACTCAACATCCCTATCATAAAAAACACGCATGCCCTACACACACCATCACTGAACCTTCTTACTCTGTGTGGGAGTCGGAGCACTCAGGGCACCAGTACCGAAAATATAGGTTGTAGCCTCCGCTTCAGAGGTACCCTGACTCGTAGTATCATCCCTAGAGCCTGAATCATAAGCATCCTCTCCCTCTTCAAAAAGGGGGGTGGACTCATAAGACTTATCTGGAACAATCGGTGCGACAGGCGGTGGGACAGGTTGAAGTGCTGTCTGGGTAGCAGCTCGGGCACGAGTCTGTAACCTCGTTGTTCGAGGTACTAAAGCAGTATCATCATGTCCAATGTAAAATTCCTCCACGGACCCACTTTTGTCAGACTCAGTCGGTTCATCACGCAGACGGGTTGGTAAGTCTGAGTTTTTAGTGTGAATTCTGGACAAAGAATCCAGATGGTCACTTTTGGGGTTGGATTTGGGAGGCATTGTAACGGGTTTAGGATTGGATTTTTGGATATTTGGGTCGGGTTTGGATCGGAAAATAGTTATTAGGATTGGGAAAGGGGTGGATTTTTGGATTAGGGGACTGATTTTTGAAATAGGGGGTCAGATTTGGTCAAATTGGAATGTGAGGGAGGGTTCGTATTTTGTGACTGATGTGGTGGGAGGGTTGGAATTTAGGTGATGGAGTAGTGAAAGATGTGAAATTAGGGTTTATGAGGAAGGGATGAAAGTAGAGAAATAAAGTAGCAGTTTCAAATTTTGTATCGGGTAGAGAAGAAGGGAACCAATTTTATAAACAAAAATAGGTTAGGTCGGGTCGGGTCTTCGGGGGCTGCATATACAAGTTTTCATGGGACCACCCACGTGATATGGGTTGCACTCACGACACGTGGGTACTATGTCATGGGTGTGATTCAGAACCATAAAATTGTATTCTGCATATCACGAAACCACCCACGTGACGCGGGTGGGACTCATGTCACGTGGGTCACTGACATAACTGAGATTCTGAAAGCTGAAGATTACCTCTAATGTCCATGATACAACCCACGTGACATGGGTTGACCTACGTCACATGGGTACACTGGCGTAGGTCAGTTTTAGAAAGCCAAAATATTTCTCTGATTACCACGTAACCATTTACGTGACGTGTGACACCCTACGTCACGTGATTATGTGTCGTGAGTGGTATTGAACATAATCCGTTCACTTTTTTTAGATTCCAGTTAACTTATCCTCCATTGCTCAGTCTTCACCAGATCACACATAATAAAATCTTGGGTTGCCTCCCAATCAGCGCTTGATTTAATGTCGCGCCATGACACGGCTAACTTGGATACTCAGACTTCACCAACTAGCCCATGGTTTGCCTCCCATGAAGTGCCTGATTTAACGTCGATGCACGACATGGCTAGCTTGACTACTTAGACTTCATCAAGCTCAAGTTCCTCACATGTCTTTATTTCTTCCGTGACTCTCACATAATGCTTAACACGCTGTCCATTGACTTTGAATAGAACATTATCCACTCCTATTAGTTTAATAGCACCATGTGAGAATACTCTAACCACTGTGAATGGTCCAGACCATTTGGACTTTAATTTTCGAGCAAACAAGCGACACTTGGAATTATATAATAGCACCAAATCTCCCGAGTGAAACTCTCGGTTCTCAATTCGACAATCATGATACAATTTTATTTTCTCTTTATATAATGCTGAACTTTCATAAGCCCGGAGATGAAATTCATCCATCTCATTCATCTGCTCAAGTCTTAATTTAGCCGCTTCACTCTAGTCTAAATTCAACCTTTTCAACGCCCACAAAGCCTTATGTTCAAGTTCGATGGGAAAATGGCAAGATTTTCCAAAAACCAACTGATATGGTGATGCACCAATTGGTGTTTTGAAAGCAGTTCGATATGCCCATAACACATCATCCAATCTTCGAGCCCAATCAGTCCTATTGGTATTAACTGTTTTTGCCAAAATAGACTTGATCACATGATTTGACACCTCAACCTGCTCGCTTGTCTGAGGATGGTAAGGTGTTTCCACCTTATGTTTAACACCATATTTTTCAAGCAGGGCCTTGAACAGACGATTGCAGAAGTGGGATCCTCCATCACTAATAATAACTTGGGGTGTACCGAATCATGAGAATCTGTTCCTTTTCAAGAATGCTGTGACACTTCTCCCTTCTTTATTAGGAAGCGCAATTGCCTCCACCCACTTAGAAACATAGTCAATGGCTACCAAGATGTATTTCATTCCATGCGAACTCACAAAAGGACCCATAAAGTCAACTCCCCACACATCGAACAATTCAAGCTCAAGTATAGTTGTCATGGGAAGTTCGTGTCTGCGTGAAATATTCCCTTGCCTTTGACATTGGTCACAAGCGCGAGCATAATTGTGAGCATCTTTGTAAATACTGGGCCAGTAGTACCCACATTGAAAGATTTTATGGGCAGTTCGCGCAGCTCCATGATGATCCCCAACTGGAGATAAATGACATGCTTTCAAGATACTCATCATATCGACCTCTGGAACACATCAAATAATGCCATCAGCACACACCCTAAATAAATATGGCTCATACCAAAAGAATATTCTTACCTTATGCATGAACTTCTTTTTCTGCTGATATGACATATCTTTCGGAACTAGATCACTTGCCAAAAGTTGGCAAAATCAGCAAACCAAGGGATTAAGTCTTGAGATGCTGCCAGTACTTGCTCATCTGGAAAAGTATCATCAATCTCAAGATCATCCCTTAATTTAAGCATGCCCTCCTCCTCAAGGCGTGATAGATGGTCAGCAACTTGATTTTTGGTTCCCTTACGATCCTTGACTTCAAAGTCAAATTCTTGTAATAGCAGTACCCACCGAATTAGTCCTGTCTTAGCATCCTTTTTTTGACATAAGATACCGAAGAGCTGCATGGTCTGTATGAACAATCACCTTCGTACCTATCAAGTAAGATCTGAATTTTTCAAAAGCAAAGACCACTGCCAACAATTCCTGCTCAGTCAAAGTATAATTCTTTTGAGCATGATTAAGCACTTTGCTAGCATAGTAAATCGGATGTAACATCTTCTCACGTCTTTGGCCAAGGACTGCACCCAAAGCCACTCCGCTAGCATCGCACATAACCTCAAAAGGTATAGTCCAATCCGGTGACACAATAATAGGGGTTGAAACCAATTTCTCCTTAAGACACTCAAATACGTTTAGACAGGCATCATCGTACACGAATTTCACCTCTTTCTCCAAAAGTTTGCATAAAGGATGTGCAATCTTGGAGAAATCCTTGATGAATCTTCTATAAAAACCAGCATGACCTAAGAAAATTCAAATACCTTTCACGGAGATAGGTGGAGGTAGCTTCTCAATTATCTCAATCTTCGCCTTATCCACCTCAATGCCATTTTTTGAAATCTGATGCCCCAATACGATACCCTCGTTGACCATAAAGTGACATTTTTCCCAATTCAGCACTAATTGCACTCTTCGCGTCCTTGCAGCACATTAGCAAGGTGTGCAAAACAACCATCAAACGAGTCTCCCACAACAGAAAAATCATCCATAAAAACCTCTATAGTGTCTTCCACCATGTCGGAGAAAATAGACATCATACAGCGTTGGAAAGTTGCCGGAGCATTACACAAACTGAAGGGCATCCTCGTGAATGCGAATGTCCCGTATGGACAAGTGAAAGTGGTCTTATCTTGGTCATTGGGGGCAGTAAAAATCTGATTATACCCCGAATAGCCATCAAGAAAACAATACCATCCTCTACCAGCAAGGCGGTCTAACATCTGATCCATGAAGGGCATAGGAAAATGATCTTTCTCAGTCCAAGAATTAAGCTTTCGATAATCCATGTAAACTCTCCATCTAGTCACTGGACGCATTGGAATTAACTCATTTATGTCATTTGGAACCACACTGATTCCTCCTTTTTTCGGTACACACTGAACTGGGCTCACCTACTTTCTATCAGCAATAGGGTAAACCACTCCTGTATCTAACCACATGATGATCTCTTTCTTTACAACCTTTTGCGTTGGTGGGTTCAGACGACGCTGGTGCTCAATGCTAGGTATACACTCAGGAATAAGCTGGATCTTATGAGTGCAAATTTTGGGTGGAATACCAATGATATCAGCAATGGACCAACCAATGGCCCTCTTAAATCTTCTCAATATTGAAACCAGAGCCTCTACTTACCAATCCACCAATTTAGCATAAATATTCACAGGCAAGGTATTGTTAGCTCCCAAGAATGAATAACGAAGGTAGGCAGGAAGAGCCTTAAGCTCTAAAATTGGAGGCTCCTCAATAGACGGACGAGTTGGTGGGGTTACCCTATTCTTCAAATCGAGATCCAGTTTCTTTAGAGAATACATGTATGCTCCCCTACCAGCGAGTGCACCCACCATCTCATCATATTCCTCAATACCATTGTTATAAAAATTCATAATCATGGCCGCAAGAGGTTCTACCCCCAACCTTTCTTCAAGAGACACAACAACATCACTATCATCAACCGCATCTATCACTGAAATCACCCGCTTATCTCTTGGCTGCTTCATTGAACGACAAACATTGAAAGTGACTTATTCATCATTTAACCTGAATTTCATCTGCCCTATTTCCATATCAACCAATGCACGACCAGTGGCAAGGAATGGTCTTCCCAATATGATGGGAACCTCGAAATCAACTTCACACTCAAGAATCACAAAGTCAGCCGAAAAGATGAAAGACGCTACCTTTACCAACACATCATATAGAATGCCCACCGACTTTTTCACAGTCCTATCGGCCATGAGAAGTCTCATAGAGGTTGGTTTTGGTGCTCCTAACCCCAATTGTTTAAAAACGGCTAATGGCATTAAGTTGATGTTAGCACCCAAATCACAAAGTGCTTTAGCAAAGTCGTAGGACCCGATAGTACACGGAATTGTGAGAGCTCCTTGATCCTCCTTCTTTTTAATTAGGGAACGCGAAGCAACTGCACTACAATGATGTAAGTTATCTGCTGGCTCAAAACTGACAGTTCTCTTCTTTGTCACCAAGTCTTTCATGAATTTTGCATAACCTGGCATCAGCTCCAATTCCTCTACAAGAGGGATGTTTACTGACAGCTCCTTCAACATTGTGATTAACTTCTGATATTTGCCTTCCTCAGCCTTTTTTTTTCAACCTTTGAGTTAAGGGAGGAGGAGTTCGTGGGATAGTTTTCAGCACTTGTGGTACCTCCTTTTCTTGCCTCTTTTCAGCCTTTGCCTTTTTGCTAGTATCATGATGATCGGGAACCGTTTCACCATTTAAATTATCTGGCTCTGACTCAGTTTCTACATCAATGACCATTGGCTCATTGGCCTTACCACTATCGGCAGGTATAAGTGGATCTGTCGTGCTTTTCCCTCTCCTAGTAGTAATTGCTAGACAATGGCTATTATTCTTCAGACTTTGGACGGTATTGCTTGGAAGGGTGCCTGGCTGACGTTGATTCAGTGCCAATGAAATCTGCCTGAACTGTTTCTCTAACTGTTTAATGGCAGTTGAATGGGACTCCACTTTGTGACTTATTCCCGAAATATCTGACCTAATCTCCTTCAAGCAATTTTCATGGCTCTCTGACCCCTTTACCAGTTTATTAAGAAGGGCCTCCATCGTTGAATTTCCAGAATCCTCATCACTGCTTCCTGGTGGTACATAAAGGCCATTCTTCTCTCTATAATCATCCTTCCATCTCCAATCACCATCACAGTCTCGTTCTCAATCTCTGTTTCCCGACTTGTTGTAATTGTCTCCATAATAGTTTTGACCTTGATTCCCTTCCCTTGAGTTCCAAGAGTTTTGATTAGACCCTTGGCCCTTGGCTCGGAAACCTGCCACTTCTCGATCTAGGTACTTTGCCTCTTCATCAGACTCACTATCATCATGTCTAGACGATTTACCTTATGCACCTACAGCATGCACCTTTTCAGCATCTCTGGCTGCTATTTGTTTAGCTAGAAGACCAATTTCTTTCCTCAACTGAGCAACCTCTTGAGCCACCGATATGTCCAAAGCCCTTTGAGTTGCTGAAGCTCCAATAACATATGCGCCAGCAGGCATTTCTGCCTCCCGAGTATGCCATCCTCGATTTATCTTAGTGACACGATCTAATATCTCCGAAGCTCGTTCCCATATCAAAATCATGAATGCTCTACCAGTGATAGTATCTGCTACCGCCTTTGTGTTTACATTCAAAGCCATGTAGAAGATTTCAAGTAAATTCCTACCACTCATCCTGTGATTTGGCACACTCTACAGCTTATTTTTGAACCTCAGCCATGTCTCATAGAGTGCTTCAGAATGAAGCTGTCTGAAATTAGAAATCTCGTCCTTCAACTACAGTATCTTGGAAGGTGGGAAAAATCTTTCCAAAAATTGATTTCTCAATTCTTACCAAGTAGTGATGGAACCTCGTGGCATCTCGGCCAACCACAAAGTAGCTTTTCCTGTTAAAGAGAATGGAAACAACCTCAATCGAATAGCCTCTTGGTCAACTCCAGACAGATTGTATGACGTGCAGACCCCCACAAAATTCATCACGTGCATGTTTGGGTCATCAGTAGGAAGACCGGAGAACACACCCTTCAAGTTTAGTAGATGGATGATGGCACTAGTAATGTCAAACTTAGTGCCCGTAGGTAACTCTGGTGGAATGATGGCACCAGTCTCTATTGGCTCGAAGTAGGCCAAATCTTCTTCTTCAAGATCATCATAAACAGGAACATATGGTCTCGATTTTTCTCTTAGTCGTCTTTGTCACTCTTCAGCATCAGCCAAATGTTGTTCTACTACTTGCATAGCTCGATTATTTCTTTCTGCTTGCCTAAGAGCAGCTTGCCTAGCCTGCTCTTCTCGTGTCAATTGAGCGGTAGTTTGATTCGTTGTCTCATGACCAATGTAACACCCCATATACTCCCAACCCAATATGACGACGTTGAACAATGGTTACTTAAGTGTCGAGATGCCATGCGTATGTAATTTGTAATGTTAGTGATGAGAAAATTAAAATTTGGCCTTGTACATGTGATTAAACTTGCGTAGGAGGTGTTTTGAGATTTTCATGGAGCATTTGTGGGGTTCAAAATGAGTCTAAGAGGACCTACAAACAAAGGATATTAAGGGTAAGAAGTAAGTGAAAGAATAGGACTTGAAGTATCTAACCAAACCCGCGAAGAAAAGTCGAAAAATGAAATTTTCGAAAAACATTAAAGGGGGGGGGGGGCGCCAGAGGGTGTACCACGCCACTCTGGGCTAAACTTTTTAGTCCATAGGAAGCAATCTGGCGCGCCCAAGGGCGTGCCAGGCTGGTTTCGGCCACTTTTCAAAGTTGGAAATTTTCTTAAGTCCCAAGGGTGCCCGGGGACGTACCAAGCCAATTTTTGCCACGTTTCTTATACAACCATGAGATTATATATGAAATGATTGAAGTATTATATTAGTATGGTAAAATTACTTGAGAACGAATTTGGTGTCAAAATGACGATTTTACCCTTATGGTCAAAATAAGCCATACGTGGCTAGAATTGCTCATTTTTGGAATTGAGGCTATGAGTATGAATTATGTGAGTGGGAATATTGTCGTAACATGTATGAAATGAATTAAACATGAGAAATTATTGATTATATTGGGTTAAGTGAATTGGGCTAAAAAAGGGCCCAAAATGTGAAAGAAAACATGGGCCAAGAATGGGTCAAATGACCCATTCTTCCATTGACTAAGCCAATACATTGCATTAAATGCAAAGAGTGGCTAATTATGACTTCAAATGTCTATAATAGGGGCCAAAAATCAGATTTTTAATCCACAAACACACATGCTTTTCTATCTTGTTTTTCTAGAACTCTCAAGAACACCCTTTTGGGCTCTCAAACCCTAAGTCAACTTTGGAGCAAGATCATCATTTTTCAAGCTTGAGTAAGTGATTATTATTATGGATTAATATATTATATGCATGGGAGAATATTAAATCATGTTGGTTATGCTTGGAAGTGTTGGATATGGCACTTTGTATTTTTGTAAAAGATGTGTCATCTATGAAATTTAAACTGGAAAGATGACTTGTTGTCTTAATGAAAGAGCATGGTATGGATGAAATAACAACATGTATGGTGTTATTATGGTCCTAAACTTGTTATTTCTCTATAAGTGTAAATTATGGTATTTTGGCCGATTTGTTGTTGTGAGGTGTAGTGAAGTAAATTGATAGCATAATTATGATGTTGTGATAATGGAGAGTTGAAAGTATGAACTTGGTGTGACATGCTATTGGTTATCATGTATTGGTCAATGTATAGAATATTGTGGTATTATTGGTACAATAATTTCATAAAAGGTATTGTCAAGGGGGAAATGACATGTTAAAGCCAAACATGTGACTTATTGTAATTTTATGCCGTTATAAGGTAATTGGTGGTTAATGTTGGTTACGTTATGTACTTGTGTTGTAGAGTGAAACATAAGGACGGAGCGGGACTATTGTATGCACACTTAATATTGTAGAATCGTATTGAGAATACAAGGTATGTAAGGTGACTCTTTCCGTATCCTTCTACAACATGTTGTTCACATTGACATTGGACTTGTGTCAATTCCGAGGGGCCTTGAAGTATAGTAATTCAGGTTGACGTATATTGTATCCATATGTGTCCTATTCTTAGATGAATTATGAGTCACTTATCTCTTGTTCATTTATTGAAGTTCCAAAGATGTCATAACGATGAAATTTCTAAAAGAACTGTCTTAAAGAAAGTAAGATGTAAGAGAATCTATTTATCCTTGAAAAGTATTTTCCGATCATGTCATGTTCCAAAGTCCAATAATGTGATGATTATCTTTATACCAATCTTTCACAAATAAAAGTACCAATCTCATAAGAGTAATAAGAGAGGTGATGTGCAAGTAAATATATCTATTTCTCATAAGTGAAGATTTCAATCTCATGAAGTAAAGGAGTGAAGTGAAATGTGTATATGAGTGTGCTTCAAATAAGGTTATGATCCTCAATGTATCACTCTTAATAATGGAAGTAAGAATAACAAGGGAAAGAAGTAATGTATAATTAATAAGTAATCATGGGTGGTATCCCAGGGGTTAAAATACCTAGCATGGGTCGATCCCAATAACACGGGTTGTATCCTAGCGGCGACAGAAAAGCCTAGCATTGGTCAATCCCGATACATCCCAGGGGCGATAGAAAAGCCTAGCATGGGTTATGACGGTACATCCCAGGGGTGAAATGAAAGCCTAGCATAGGTTACGATAACATCCCAGGGATCACAGTACCTAGAATGGGTTAATGACATCCCAGGGGCGACACGAAAGCCTAGCATGGGTTCACATAACATCCCAGAGGTCAAAGTACCTAGCATGGGTTAATCTCATCCCAGGGGCGACAGAACAGCCTAGCATGGGTAGAACAAATAAGATGAAAGCATGTAAATACAAGAGGATTAAAGAACGTAATATACATGGTTCCCCACTTACAGAAAGAGAGTTTATTCACGTTCATTAATTCTTTTATATTTGATTCCATTATGATGTATGATGATTTCTTATGAGCCTTACATACTCAGTACATTCTTCGTACTGACCCCCTCAGGGGACTTACCTTACATGTTGTAGGTGCAGGCATTAGTAGACCTCCTCTGTAGACTGGGGATCATTTGCAGAGTTTTGGTGAGCTCCACTCGGTTTGAAGTTTTCTAGGTCATAGTTGTATATTTGTTTTGATATTATAAATATAATTTAAAGTGGGGACTTTTCCCGACTTTAAGTTGATCTTGTTGATGCATATGTTAGAGGCTTTTGTAGACATATGTGTGTATATGGATGTAAGAGATGAATGTCCGTTTGACTTGATGGCCCCAAAGGCCAAGTTTCCTAAATGTATATTTATATAGCATATGTTTCCATGATTCATGTCTTCCGCATAGTCGCATGAGGTATAATAAGATTCATACGAGGTTACGCATATGAATGTTCATGAGCAAAGATTGGTTCTCTCGGGCCATATCATCTTCGGGTGCCAGTTCGGCCCAAATGGGATTTCGGGTCGTGAAAAAAGTGGTATCAGAGCAGGTCATTCTAAGGGTGTGTTGCATGCCACATTTATAAGTACAAGGCTATGTGACATTTAGGATGTTGTTTCTTTTCTTAACTTCTAGATCGTGCAATAGAGCCAGTGTTGTAAGTTAAATTGTATCTGACCACGGTGATTGTTTTCTTTGGTATAGTTAAAATGTCAATCACGAGAAGAGGTAGAGATAAAGGGAAGCAGGTGGATGTGCTTGCTGAAGAAGGAATGAGTAGAGTACCACCTGACCAAACTAGTCAAGGTGGAGCTGACGCCGAAATTGCATCGCAGTCTTCCTCTACTTTTCCAGCTCCAGAAGAGCCAAGAGGTAGAGAAGTACCTGCGGAACCACCTATGAACACCCCTGATCAGGATTTATGAAATGCAGTACATATGTTGACTCAGTTAGTGGCTGCAGAAGTACAAGGACGAACTGGTCCAATGGTAAATGAAGATGATGCGGCTAGAGTAGCTAGTCGGCGTGCACAGGACTTCCTAAAATTGGACCCTCCTATATTCACTGGATCAGACTTGAAAGCAGATCCACAGGACTTTGTGGATCAAATACAGAGAGATTTGGAGGTTATGCATGTGTCCGGGGTGGAAACGGTTGAGTTGGCAGCCTATAGATTGAAAGGAGAGGCGATATTGTGGTATGAAGATTGGAAGAAGTCTCGTGGTATTGGTGCAATGCCACCAAATTGGGAAGAATTTAAAACAGCCTTCCTTGATCACTATCTTCCCTATAAGATCCGTGAAGCTCGTGCGGATCAATTTTTAAACTTACGTCAAGGGAATATGAGTGTTAGAGAATATAGTTTGCAATTTAATTCCTTGGCACGATATGCTCCAAATGTGGTGGCCACAATGGAAGATAGAGTACATTCATATGTGGACAGATTGGAGCCTTATTTGGTACGAGACTGCACTATTGCTGCCTTAAATCGAGATAGCGTAGAAAATAGAGGACCAACAACAAAGAAGAAAGACACAAGAATCTAAGGAAGGGCCAGCAAAAAGGGAGAGACCTATGGGACAGTCTATGGTGTCCCCAGGAGAATCTAGATCTGGAATGTTACCGCCTAAGCCCTCATTTTTTTATTCCACAGCAGGTGCTCACTCACAATTCCGAGGGTCTAGAGGTAGTCCATATGGACAGAGTAGCGGAGTGCAGGCTCACAGACAGCAGGATTTTCTCATCCTCCGTGTCAGCGTTGCGGAAGGTACCACTTAGGTAAATGCCGGTTGGGGACAAATGCTTGTTTTTGGTGTGGCACAGAGGGGCACATAATGAGAGAATGCCCACAAAGGGGTGTGAGTGGTATAGCACGACCTACGGGATCAACTGCTGTATCATCAACATCGGTTCTTTCCACAGGCAGAGGTGTTCAGCCTATTGGTCGTGGTAGAGATATGAGAGGAGCACCTAGTTCCAGTGGGGCCCAAAATTGCACTTATGCTTTAGTGGACCGGCAGAATAAGGAAGCATTTCCTGATGACGGTACAGGTATTTAGGTATATTACCATATTTTACATGATGTATATCTATTGACTGATCCGAGCTCGACTCTATCGTATGTTAATCCATCGACTATCATGAATTTAATAGTACACTGGGGTTATTACTTAAGTTAATAGAAATATCTCCACCTGTCGGTGAGTTTAGTATAGTGAAAAGGACATATCGTAATGGTATAGTAGATGTTGTGATCATAGATGAGTAAGTACTCTTGAACGTGTCACCAATAAAAGGGGTAAGGGAATTTTGAAAGTAAGGATGTGAAATTTGCCGGAGGCGCATAAGGGTTTCATTTCATATTGTTTCCATTGAAATACTTATTGTTATTCTAGACCGACAAGTGAAAAAGGCTAATAAGTAAAGACGTACTTTTTGTAAGAGTTCTTTGGAGAAATCAACAAGTCGAAGAGATCGCATGAGAAGTTGAAAAAAAAAAAGATGATGAAATCGACGTACCCATATTTGTTTCAAATGGAGGAAAAGGTTCAAAATGTGAAAGTGGACCAATACTAAGTAAATATCCATGAGCCTTAAGTGTTTATGCGTACATATGCTAATATAGAGATGCATTTGTTGTAATAGAAGCGACATCGTTAACATTCGAGGACGAATGTTTCTAAGGGTGGAGAATGTAACACCCCGTATACTCCCAACCCAATGTGACAACGTTGAACAATGGTTAGTTAAGTGTCAAGATGCCATGAGTATGTAATTTGTAATGTTAGTGATGAGAAAATTGAAATTTGGCCTTGTACATGTGATTAAACTTGCGTAGGAGGTGTTTTGCGATTTTCATGGAGCATTTGTGGGGTTCAAAATGAGGCTAAGAGGACCTCCAAACAAAGGATATTAAGGGTAAGAAGTAAGTGAAAGATTAGGACTTGAAGTATCTAACCAAACCCGCGAAGAAAAGTCAAAAAATGAAATTTTCAAAAAAAATTAAGGAGGGGCCAAAAATCAGATTTTTAATTTACAAACACACATGCTTTTCTATCTTGTTTTTCTAGAACTCTCAAGAACACCCTTTTGGGCTCTCAAACCCTAAGTCATCTTTGGAGCAAAATCATCATTTTTCAAGCTTGGGTAAGTGATTATTCTTATGGATTAATATATTATATGCATGGGAGAGCATTTAAATCATGTTGTTTATGCTTGGAAGTATTGGATATGGCACTTTGTATTTTTTAAAAGATGTGTCATCTATAGAATTTAAACTGGAAAGATGACTTGTTGTCTTAATGAAAGAGCATGGTATGGATGAAATAACAACATGTATGGTGTTATTATGGTCCTAAACTTGTTATTTCTCTATAAGTGTAAATTATGGTATTTTGGCCGATTTGTTGTTGTGAGGTGTAGTGAAGTAAATTGATAGCATAATTATGATGTTGTGATAATGGAGAGTTGAAAGTATGAACTTGGTGTGACATGCTATTGGTTATCATGTATTGGTCAATGTATAGAATATTGTGGTATTATTGGTACAATAATTTCATAAAAGGTATTGTCAAGGGGGAAATGACATGTTAAAGCCAAACATGTGACTTATTGTAATTTTATGCCGTTATAAGGTAATTGGTGGTTAATGTTGGTTACGTTATGTACTTGTGTTGTAGAGTGAAACATAAGGACGGAGCGGGACTATTGTATGCACACTTAATATTGTAGAATCGTATTGAGAATACAAGGTATGTAAGGTGACTCTTTCCGTATCCTTCTACAACATGTTGTTCACATTGACATTGGACTTGTGTCAATTCCGAGGGGCCTTGAAGTATAGTAATTCAGGTTGACGTATATTGTATCCATATGTGTCCTATTCTTAGATGAATTATGAGTCACTTATCTCTTGTTCATTTATTGAAGTTCCAAAGATGTCATAACGATGAAATTTCTAAAAGAACTGTCTTAAAGAAAGTAAGATGTAAGAGAATCTATTTATCCTTGAAAAGTATTTTCCGATCATGTCATGTTCCAAAGTCCAATAATGTGATGATTATCTTTATACCAATCTTTCACAAATAAAAGTACCAATCTCATAAGAGTAATAAGAGAGGTGATGTGCAAGTAAATATATCTATTTCTCATAAGTGAAGATTTCAATCTCATGAAGTAAAGGAGTGAAGTGAAATGTGTATATGAGTGTGCTTCAAATAAGGTTATGATCCTCAATGTATCACTCTTAATAATGGAAGTAAGAATAACAAGGGAAAGAAGTAATGTATAATTAATAAGTAATCATGGGTGGTATCCCAGGGGTTAAAATACCTAGCATGGGTCGATCCCAATAACACGGGTTGTATCCTAGCGGCGACAGAAAAGCCTAGCATTGGTCAATCCCGATACATCCCAGGGGCGATAGAAAAGCCTAGCATGGGTTATGACGGTACATCCCAGGGGTGAAATGAAAGCCTAGCATAGGTTACGATAACATCCCAGGGATCACAGTACCTAGAATGGGTTAATGACATCCCAGGGGCGACACGAAAGCCTAGCATGGGTTCACATAACATCCCAGAGGTCAAAGTACCTAGCATGGGTTAATCTCATCCCAGGGGCGACAGAACAGCCTAGCATGGGTAGAACAAATAAGATGAAAGCATGTAAATACAAGAGGATTAAAGAACGTAATATACATGGTTCCCCACTTACAGAAAGAGAGTTTATTCACGTTCATTAATTCTTTTATATTTGATTCCATTATGATGTATGATGATTTCTTATGAGCCTTACATACTCAGTATATTCTTCGTACTGACCCCCTCGGGGTTACCTTACATGTTGTAGGTGCAGGCATTAGTAGACCTCCTCTGTAGATTGGGGATCATTTGCAGAGTTTTGGTGAGCTCCACTCGGTTCGGAGCTTTCTGGGTCATAGTTGTATATTTGTTTTGATATTATAAATATTGTATAAAGCGGGGACTTGTCCCGACTTTAAGTTGATCTTTATTGATACATCTATTAGAAGATTTTGTAGACACATGTAGGTATATGGATGTAAGAGATGAATATGTAAAAGACGAATGTCCGTTTGACTTGATAGCCCCAAAGGCCAAGTTTCTTAAATGTATATTTATATAGCTTATGTTTCCATGATTCATGTCTTCCGCATAGTCGCATGAGGTATAATAAGATTCATACGAGGTTACGCATACGAATGTTCATGAGTAATGATTGGTTCTCTCGAGCCATATCGACTTCGGGTGCCAGTCCGGCCCGAATGAGATTTTGGGTCATGAAAACCAACTGGCTGAATTGGTTGGTGACGAATATCTCCTGCAGCTGCGGGATCCTGAACTCCTTCAGTATTCACCATCCTTCGATTAGCTCTCAAAGTTCTTTCAATTTCAAGATCAAGTGGAATCAGGGGATTGCCTCAACTCCTAGTATTTGGCATACACTGGCGTATTCCCTCAAAAGTATATAAAAACAAAACCAATCAACTCCAACTAGTACTAATCAACTCCGTAACCGTATTCCCTAGCAACAGCGCAAAAATGTGATGTCGCCCATATTTTGTCCTCCTAAGAAGTATAAAGTGGTCGCTGTCAAATATAGAACCCAACTAGGTTGGGGTCGAAACCATAGGGAATAGGTAGAAGTCTGTTTAGAATACTAGATGGAATAATTGGAAAGTAAGTAAAACAGGGGTGTTTTTGTGATTAAAAAGTGACCGTAACAATTGCTGGTTATATCGAGTTTGTAGACAATAAGAAAAATACACTAGGACTGTGATCCCCAATGATTCCTTAACTCCACCGATTACTTGTGCTAACAAAATCGTCCCGCTATGTGGCATGCAAAATCTGGAAAGATATGTTCATCTAAACATCTCTCGACCTTGGTTAGATGAATTTCACTCTTCTCCTCTCGTTCTCCGAGTGTTGCACTACTTACCCTTGTCCTGGATCTAAGATAACCATTCCCGCTAAGGCTCAAGTTATTAGATGAAGGTTGATAGCTTCAAATCTCTGTTGTTATCTCCTTTTTCCAATCTCTACCTCTCCCTCGAACAAGTCTAGAATATAGGGAGTTTCTAATGTTTGCAACCATTAGAAGAGCAATCACAACGAAGGAGACAACAATACATGCATTCACAGCGGTACAAAATTGCTTTGCACTTAACCGATTTTGTTAATTCGTCATGGTTCACACAACCCTACTTGATGAGTTTAGCTACTCATAATTGTAAGAACACAAGAAAAATTCAGAGATGAAAGCATAATTGCACACTCACAATAATGAAGAAAAGCAAAAATCTCAATTATTAATAAAACTCGAATTAGGATTTGTGACTACAAAACCAAGAATATGTTTATAAGCTCAAAACCATATGAAATAGCTCTCAAAACAATGTAATGACTCTCTCCCCGACCTATGACTATACAGGGGTATTTATAGATACAAAGCTAATCCTATCCAAATCAAAATAGGAGAACAGAGTCGACAACTTCCACGGTACCATGACTTGGTGTCGTGGAACCAAGTTATGCCACATAGGTTGGTGTCGTGGAAATCAGGATCAATTAGACATCTTCAGAAGTTGAGTCACGCCATCAAATCACGTCACGTAAGTGGTAGTCATGCCACGTGATTGTCTGGCATGGAAATCAGAACCCCTCTTTGATCTCTAAAGTGGACTCACGCCAGCCACTCACGTCACGTGAGTGGCAGTCACGCCACGTGAGTGGTGTCGTGAGTCCCTCTCTGGTGCAGATTCTTGTTCTTTCTTCTTTCGACACTTCGTTCTTGGGCTTGATTCTTCCTTTTTGATCATTTTGCCTTTGAAAGCTATTTTCCTGCAAAGTAGGATAGAAAACACATCATACCAACCAAATACACCCAAGTTATTGCATATTTCCCTTGTTTTAAGCATCGAAAGTGCCATGTAACCATGAAGCATCAGTTCACCATGTTAACCCCGACCGAAAGTAGTTGAACTTGAGATAATAAGGTGCCATTCTAGCTTAAGGTTCAAAATGACCAAGTATATATAAGTGTTAAGTAAGTATAAAGTATTAACATTTGGAAAATGGAATAAAATAAGTGAGTTGCTTGCTTGACTTAAATTAAGCTAGTAGGTGACAAGTAGGTGCATCACCTACTTTGACTTATTGACCAACCTAAGAACGATATAGGTCATCACCTACTAAGACTCTTTGACCAGGTTATTAGGCCAAGTACACCACCACCTAGTTGAATTAATTCTAGCCCAAACTAAGTGAAACAATAGGAGAAGAATGGTCAGCCAAGGCCCAACAAGTTTAAGTCCATCAAGGCCCAAGTAAAATGGACAAGTAGGTGTATCACCTACTTACTTGATATTTTACGGCCAAAAATGGACAAGATAAAGGTAAGTGAACAAATTATAAGGTTATTTTAAGAATACAATGGGAATTATGTTCTTCATATTTAAATTATAGGACAACCCTCTATAAGTTGGGCAGTCCCATTTTTCTTTGTTATTAAGGGATTTTTCTCTTCTTCTTTGGTTTGAGTGTGTGAAGGAATCAATATATTGAAGAGATACAAGTTAAGAGAATAAACTATCACAAAAACTAAGGTAAGGGTACTGCCCATTTTTCCCCCCTTCCTATATACATGTTTTGGTGGAGAATTATGTATATATTATTATTAAGAACCTAAGGGGTGATGCGTTCAATATGTGGTTGATATGATAAAGGATATTTGGGGCTATTTTAGGAATTGTTTTATGTGTATATGTTGGGGACTGCCGGGTTGATGTTGGGGAAAGGTGGTAATGTAATTGGAGAAGGAGGGGCTGGAAGAATACCTTTAATTTGATAAACAATGGGATTACTGCCCAACCACTATTTCGGTGAGGTTAAGTAGCCCAAATGTATTGGTTAGCTACTAATACCAGTTTTAATACTTACTCTATTATAGATTAATAATTTGAAAGGAAGGAAGTTAATTTGGGATGCTATTGGAGTTGTACAACAAGGTATGTAAGGCTTCTTGATCCCATAATCTTTGGCATGAATCCAACACTTGTGTAACAAAGTAAGCTTTTTTAAGTGCTCTTGGTAGTAAATGATACATAGTGACAGTATAGGATCACTAATGTAGCTAATGATCTCATTCCTACTTCTTAGTGCATTAAAGTACCTCAATAGAAGTTTATTATTAGATCTATGTGCTTACTCTACCAAGTATTAACATGCTTGAATAAGCCTGTTTCATCATTAAAAAACAAACTCTCATCACATGTTTCTCTTACATGAGTTAATAAGATCCTAGATTATACATGGTAAGTATGTTTATTTTTTGGGTACAAAATTAGTCCACCTACTACCAACTTGCTTCAATTGATCTATTTAATCATATACTTCATTTTCTCACATGTTTACATGTTTCCTTCATTGGATATCATTCCCATTGTCTTACTCTATAATTTTACCTCACATATTTCTTACTTGTTCCATTATATAGTTTATATGTCCTAACTTGGAATGTGTATTGTCCCAAAGATAAATCTGTCCACGTACTTTATTAGTTTTTATATTTAGGTAACCCTTTCATTTAATATCATTTACTAAGTATTTAGCCATCAGATCACTGTATAAAGTCCATATATCTTAACTTGATGAGTTAAATATCACCACTTGATATGTGTTTCTATTTAAGCTATCAAAATGCTTATTGTGTCACATAAATTCCTAAGTGTTACGTTGGTATTACAGTTGCTTCCCATGCCATTATTACTACCTTAAGTTCATATTCACATGTCTCCTACTATGGTTTGTTGTCCCAAACCTGAATAACGTTATGACCACCAAAATAACAATCTCAAATATTAAAGAAATGATGTAAAACAAATCTAATTATACATGTGTGTTAACCCAGGGGTGGAAGGAATACCTAAAATAGGTAGATCCTAATATTACGGGTGATTCGGGGATTCTTTGGGATATATATTTTGATAGTGGTACCGTCTTGGATCCTATTAGAGGCTTTGTAGGTATTGTAAAGGCGTTATGTATTTATAGTCTCATTTTCCATTTGCACTTGTTTAGCTAGTTAACTGTGTTGTATGTATCAGCTTCTCATTAGAAATCCTATTTGTATAATCATTCTTTTGCTCATCATGGGTCATTCGTATAACATGTGATCATATGGTGCTAGTCCACCTCACCAGGGCTTGGGGTGTGACAAAGATGGTATTAGAGCAGTTTGTCCTAGGGAGACTACAAAGTCGTGTCTAGTAGAGCCTTACTTATGAATATGTTGTGCGCCATATTTATAGTTAGGGGACTGCTTGGACATTTAAAAAATGTTACTTTCTTTCATAATCCATATTGTGCGATAGGGTGAGGTTAAGAAGTCCATTCCCCCTCGTACTCTGATCTATGTTATTCACATTATGCCTACTATGGCTAAGGTCAATGGTGGCTAAAAATATAGCACCACTATTGCCTAAAAGGCAACCTACAAACAAGGGTCTCAAGTTATCAAAATTTCGATTAGGGTGAACCGATTTAGTCCAACTCTCGCGGCCCGTAATAGAAAGCGTTGTAAAGGTTTCCATTTTACTTGCACATAAGGATGCATTTGTATCATTTATATCGTCTTTGTTCATTTGACTGAGATATGATAGGTTTATTAATATTCTTAGCTTATAAATGGTTACCTAGTAATAAAAATGGGCTGCAATATTTCTTTGTGCGACTTCTTAAGAGTATGTGAACGGTTCTTAGGCCTGAGATTTCCTCCACATGACTTCTTCAGTGGATATAGGATTTAATAATACGAAGGAAATTCAACACTTTGTTATTAAATATATTAGGTTTCAGGGTTATGCATATGTCGGAAATAGAAGTTGTTGAACCAATTTCGTAATAGTTGAAAGAGGACAGTAGCATGGTCTGAAAGGTGAACCTATCAATGTGATAGTATTGCTAGGGATACCCTTAATTTGTTGATACAGACCAAACGCCTACTATATATCATCCCAGATTTTAGTAATTATCTTTTATAAGGTATGTGTGTATGACCACCCCGAATAGGTAATAATAACATGCATAATCCTTTTTGTGGTTAGAAAACTCAGGGATAAGCATTTCCAATTGTTCTATATAAGAGTGTATGTATACGTGATCTATGTTTTGGCTATAGAGGATTAGTATACAACTACAACTTAAGGTTGAAAAAGGAATATTGACTGGTTAAACCTACGTTGTGATCAGCTAGGCAATTTATAGTGCGACTAAAATACATAAAACTAGTAGTTTTAGTTTAAAAGGGTATTTGTTAGACACGAAGCAGGTAAGAGTGACACATTAATGACATAATATCAATGCAAGTTTTGATATCTAGTCTTATTAAATAGAAGAATAGAAAGGGCAATCAAAATATATACATTTGACCTAGCGTAACACCTAAGGATGCATTTGTATTGTCCTTATTAAAAGAAGGGATAGTTTGTTTTGCATATGTATAGAGTTTCGATGGCTTATTAAAATTTCCATGAAGTATCAATTACCGTTTTTTCACTTGACTCCCTGATGTTGCAATTCACTTGATCATAGCTTATCTAAACTGCAAGCTAAAGGTGTTGGATTGCCATCACTTGTTAAGTCATAAGTTGTTAACCCTCACTTATTATGGAAAAATCAGTTATCATGGACAAACCTATCTAGTTAAGCTCAAAGTGTCTAACCCTCAGATATTTTAAAATCATGATATAAGTTCACATGTACTTGACATTATCTGGGAGTTTCTATAGATAAGAGTTCATATTCTATAGTGCCTTTAAATTTAACTAGTAATTTGCTTATTTAAACTTTCATAAGGTACCAAACATCGATTGTAATGATGTCCTAGGCAAGTAATAAAGATAAGGTTGACCTCGACCTCCTATTTCTACAAATGAATTGTTAAGGATTTCTTTTCTATCATGGCCCTAGTGTTTACATTGACTCAGAAGAAAACATCTATAAGGAGAATTCTCAGGAGGTTAAAAATATAAAATGGGGAAACCTATTGCATGTATTTTGAGGTGAGTATAGAACACGAGAAGAACTATATTTAGCACTTGTGGTAGTAAGCTTGTAATTAATAAGGCAAAGTGATTCCATAAGATATCTATAGTTTCTAAAGGATCTGGTCTGTTATATAATTATATATGCTACATGTTCTATAGCTCATCGATTCGTAGGTCATATGCCTTTTGTGGGTTATTTTCTCACTTGTCACATATGTCATAGAACACTTGTATGTAGATGTTATTTGCTTCATTGAACCCTTATTTATTGCTATATGTTTCATAGGAATTTGCCCTATATGTTATTTATTACTCCGACTATTTACCTCAGATCACTTGTCCATATATAGTTGCATCACATAGAATTTTCTATATGCTGTAGGCATTAGAATTAGTACACATAAGTTAAGTATATCACCTATAACTTGTCTACATGCTATATGTTTCATAGACCATTTGTTTATATGCTACATTTCTCATAGCCTACTTGTTTTGTATAATTTTTCACGTGTTAGTCTATTTACCCATGTGATGTAGTCCACTTGCTCAATGTGATTCGTGTTACATAGTTCACTTTCTTATATGGCTTCATGTCTTATAGTCCACTTGTTTATATGTTATATACATTTTCATAACTTTAGTCCTCTGCATTATGTGCTCATCAAGTCCATTTTCCCAATGAGGAAGACTACACTATATTGAAATAGTTTTCACTGAATTACATGGTCAAGAAAGGGGTTTTATTTTCCATATTCTTATTTCGTATACCATATCTATTGAGACGTCCTGTGAAACTTGTTTATACGTGTTTTAGGATAGCCGATAAATTTTGGATAGTCCTATTTATAAAAGAAACTCTAGCAAATTTACTTGTGAAATTATAATGTTAATCAAGCTATCAACAACACCTTTCATTCGAGGATGAATGATCCAAAGAGGGGATGATGTAACAGCCTGTACATTTTAACATATATACGACTAAGAAAATATAGACAAAAGAATTTAAAAATAGAGATAGTAAGGAGGTTGTAACACCCCATATTCCTCATATATTAGTTCCACTCATATGTCATTCAATGTAGCCTTATTTTATAGGTTTAATACCAAGTTTCTTATGCGAGTAGTGATGGTTTAAGAATAGGTTTGGATGGTATTAGAATACGCCAAACATTTCAGCATGTGTACACCAAGTTAACCCAAACAGAAAGTAGTTGAACTTGAGATAATATGGTGGCATTCTAGATTAAGGTTCAAAATGACCAAGTATATATCAGTATTAAGAAAGTAGAAAGGATTAAGATCTAGAAAATGGAATAAAATAAGTGAGCTGCTTGCTTGACTTAAATTAAGGTAGTAGGTGACAAGTAGGTGCATTACCTATTTCGACTTATTGACCAACCTAAGAACCATGTAGGTGAATCACCTACTAAGAATCCTTTGACCAGGTTATTGGTCCAAGTACACCACCATCTACTTGAATTAATTCTAGCCCAAACTAAGTGAAAGAATAGGAGAAGAATGGGCAGCCAAGGCCCAACAAGTTTGAGTCCATCAAGGCCTAAGTTAAATGGACAAGTAGGTGCATACCCTACTTGATATATTAGGGCCAAAAATAGGAAAATAGGTCGGCCAAAGCAGGTCCCTTTTAAAGGGGTTTGGATCAGATCATTTGGTTCATTTTAACTTAGACAAAAATCAGCTTTCTAGAGTTTTCGGTCTTGATCTCTCTTAGCTTATACAACAACCCTATAATTCTATTAGGGTTCTTGGGATTTATTTTCCTTCCAAGATAAAGGTAAGTGAACACATTATAAGGTTATTTTAAGAAGACTAGGTGAATTATGTTCTTCATATTTAAATCATAGGACAACCCTCTATAAGTTGGCAATCCCATTTTTCTTGGTTATTAATGGATTTTTCTCTTATACTTTGGTTAGTTTGTGTTAAGGAGTCAAGATATTAAAGAGATAAAAGTTAATAGAATAAACTATCACAAAAACAAAGGTAAGGCTACTGCCCTTTTTTCCCTCCTTCCTATATACATATTTTTTGGAGAATTGTGTATATATTGTTGTTAAAGGGATGATGAGTTCAATATTAGGTTGCTATGATAAAGTGTATTTGGGGATTTTTTAGGAATTCATTTATGTGTATATATTCGGGATTGTCTGGTTGATGATCGGGAAAGGTGTGAATGTAATTAGAGGAGGGGGGGTTGGAAGAACACACTTGATTTGATAAACTATAGGCTTACTGCCCGCCACTATTTTTGTGATGTTAAGTATCCCAAATGTGTTGGTTAACTACTAATACTAGTTTTACTACTTAATCTATTGTAGATTAATAATCTGAAAGGAAGGAATTTAATTTGGGGTGCTATTGGAGTTGTACAACAAGGTTTGTAAGGCTTCTTGATCACACACTCTTTGGCATGAATCCAACACTTGTGTTACAAAGTAATCTTTCTAAGTGCTCTTGGTTGTAAATGATACATAGTGTCAGTACCACTCCTTATTGCGTTAAAGTACTTAAATATGAGTTTTTTACCAGATCTATGTTTTTACTCTACCAAGTATTAACATGCGAAGCTTAAACCTATTTCATCGTTAAAACACAAAACCTCATCACATGTTTCTTTTACATGAATCTATAAGATCCTAGATTACACATGGTAAGTATGTTCATTTGTTGGGAACATAATCAGTCCACCTATTGCCAACTTGCTTCAATTGGTCTGTTTAATCATATACTTAATTTCATCACATGTTTACATGTTCTCTTCATTGGATATCACTCCCATTGTCTTACTCTATAATTTTACCTTCCATAATCCTTACTTGCTCCATTATATAGTTTATATGTCCTAACTTAGAACGTGTATTGTCCTTAAGTTTAATCTGTCCACGTGCTTTATTAGTTCCCATGTTCATATAAGCCTTTAATTTGATATCATTTACTAAGTATTTGGCCATGAAATCACTGTAAAAAGTCCATATCTCTTGGTTTGACGAGTTAAATATCTCCATTTGTTATGCATTTCAACTTAATCTTTCAAAATGCTTATTGTGTCACATAAACTCCTAAGTATTACGTTTGTGTTATAGTTGCTTCCCGTGTCATTGTTACTACCTTGAGTCCATAATCACATGTATATTAATATGGTTTGTTGTCCCAAATTTGAATAACGTTATGTCCACCAAAATAGCAATCTCAAAGATTAAAGAAGTGATGTAAAGCAAATCAAATTATATATGGGTGTTATCCCAAGGGTAGAAGGAACACCTAGAATGAGTTGATCCTAATATTTCCAGTAGTACCTTAGGGGTTAAAGGAAAGCCTAGCATGGATTGATACCGATTTGAGTATTGATGAGGAACGTATACCAAGGGTATAATTTCTAGCATGGGTCATCCTCTTTTACCACTGATCAACTGGTCATATGTATCACATGGCTTATAAAGATTATAAAGCCAAGAAGAGTACATAAAAGAATGTAATGAACATGATTCCATAAGTGTAAGGAAAGGTGGACTTTAATCTTTGCCTATATGTTCTTGTATTGACACCTAATTTCATTGAGCTTTTGTTTTACATATGGTTACTTTATGCCTTACATATTCTGTACATTTCTTCATGCTAATGTACCTCACGGGAGACCAACATTCCATGCTGCAGGTTTAGGTTCTTCCCTAGTAGATCTCCCTCATTAAAGCATAGGATACTCAGCAGTTGTGGGCTAGCTCTATGTTGATTCGGGGATACTTTAGCATATATATTTTGATAGTGGTATAGTCTTGGATCTTATTAGCGACTTTGTAGACATTGTAAAGGCATCATATGTATTTATAGTTTCATTTGCCATTTGTACTGGTTTATCTAGTTGGTTGTGTTATATGTATAAGCTTCTCATTAGAAATCCTATTTGTATAATGATTCTTTTTCTCTTCATGGGTCATTTGTATATCATGTGCTCATATGGTGCTTGTTCACCTCACCAGGGCTTGGGTTAGGACAAAAGTGGTATTAGAGTTGTTCATCTTAGGGAGTCTACAAAGCAGTGTCAAGTAGAGCCTTACTTATGAATGTGTTGCGCGCCACATTTATAATTAGGGGACTACTTGGACATTTAGGAAATGTTACTTTCTTTCATAATCTAGATCATGTGATATAGTGAAGTTAAAAAGTCCATTCCTACTCGTACTCTGATCTGTGTCATTGCATTATGCCTACTATGGCTAAGGACAACAGTGGCCAAAAATCCAACACCACTATTGCCCAAGAGGCAAACTACAAAGAAGGATCTCAAGTTATCAAAATTCAGATTACGGTGAGCCGATTTAGTCTACCCCTCACGGCCCGCAAAAGAAAGCATTGTAAAGGTTTCTATTTAACTTGCACATAAGGCTGCATTGGTACCATTTGTATCATCTTGGTTCATTTGAGTGAGATATAATAGGGTTATTAATATTCTTACATGATAAATTGTTACTTAGTAAAAAATATGGGCTGCAGTATTTCCTAGTACAACTTCTTAAGAGGATGTGGATGGTTCTTAGGTCTAAAATTTCCTCCACATGACTTCTTCAGTGGATATAGGATTTAATCACACAGAGGATATTCAGTACTTTGTTAGTAAATATATAGGGTTTCAAGGTTATACATGTATTGGAAATAGAAGCTATTGAATTAGTTTCATATCAGTTGAAAGAGGGCAGTAGCATGGTCTGAAAGGTGAACCTATCAATGTAAAAGTATTACTAGGGATACCCCTTATTTGTTGATAAGGACCAAATCACTACTAGATATCATCCCAAATTTTAGTAATTATCTTCTATAAGGTATGCATGTATGACCACTCCGAATAGATAATAATAACATGCACGATCCTTTTTGTGGTTAGAAAACTCGGGGATAGGCATTTCCAATTGTTCTATATAAGAGTATTTGTATACTTGGTTCTTATTGTGATCTATGTTTTGGCTATAGAGGATTAGTATACGACTACAACTTAAGGTTAAAATAGGAATATTGACTAGTTTGACCTACATTGTGATCAGCTAGGCCGTTTATAGTAGGATTAAAATACATGAAGTTAGTAGTTTTGGTAAAAAAAAGGTATTTGTTAGACACGAAGTAGGTAAGAGTGAAACATAAATGACTCAATATCAATACAAGTTTTGATACCTAGTCTTATTAAATACAAGAATAGAAAGGGCAATGAAAAGATATAAATTTGACCTAGCATAACACCTAAGGATGCATCTATATTGTCCTTATTAAAAGAAGAATTAGTTTGTTTTGCATATATATAGAGTTCCGATGGCTTATTAAAATTGCCATGAAGTATAAATTACCATTTGTTCACTTGACTCCCTGATGTTACAATTCACTTGATCATAGCTTATCTAAACTGCATGCTAATGGTGTTGGATTTCCATCACTTGTTAATCCATAAGTTGTTAACCCTCACTTGTTATGGAAAAATCAGTTAGCATGGACAGACCTATCTAGTTAAGCCCAAAGTGTCTAACCCTCAGATGTTTTAAAATCATCATATAAGTTCACATATAATTGACATTAGGTGAGACTTTCTCTAGATAAGAGTCATATTCTATAGTGCCTTTAAATTTCACTAGTAATTTGCTTATTTGAACTTTCATAAGGTACCAAACTTCAATTGTATTAATGTCCTAGGCTAGTAACAAAGATAAGGTTGACCTCGACCTTCTACTCTTATAAATAAATTATTAAGGATTTCTTTTCTATCATGGCCCTAGTGTTTACATTGACCTCGAAGGAAACACCCTATAAGGAGAATTCTCAGGAGGTTAAAAAGATAATAAGGGGAAACCAATTGCATGTATTTTGAGGTGAGTAAAGAAAATGAGCAGAACTATCCAACCCGTGATTTAGCACTAGCAATAAGATGCTCGTAATTAATAGGGCAAAGTGATTCCATAAGATGCCCCTAGTGTCACACCCCAAATCCCATTGAGGCGTGATTGGCACCCGAAGTCGATATGGCCCGAGAGAACCACTCTTTGCTCATTAACCTTTGTATACGTATCCTCGTATGAATCTTATTATACTTCATGCAACTATGAGGAAGACATGAATCATGGAAACATATGCTATACATATATATTTAGGAAACTTGGCCGTTGGGGCCATCAAGTCTAAACGGACATTCATCTTTTACATATTCGTATCTTACATCCATATACCCACATATGTCTACAAAAGCCTCTACCAGATGCATCTACAAGACCAACTTCAAGTCGGGACAAGTCCCCGCTTTATACAATATTTACAATATCAAAACAAATATACAACTATGACCAGAAAGCTCCGAACCAAGTGGAGCTCACCAAAACTCTGCAAATGATCCCCAGTCTACAGAGGAGGTCTACTAATACCTGCACCTGCAACATGTAAGGTAAGTTCCCCCGAGGGGGTCAGTACGAGGAATGTACTGAGTATGTAAGGCTCATAAGAAATAACATCATACATGCGAATTCCAATAGAATAAAATATGAGAGAATAGTCAATGTGGATAAACCATCATTTTATATAATATCTTTTATAATTACTCTCCTTCCAGGGAAATTACCTTCACTCAAGAGACTTGCCTCCAATAGATTCTTCTATATGCAAGAGATTCTTTCTTGCTTCTATGTTCATTACCACTCTTGTTCATCTACTTGGTTAGTAAGTTGTAAAAGACTGACCTTCATCCACATACATCCACTCTAGGGATGGGGTAACAATATAACATTCATCTACTCTATTGGCGGGTTAACATGTATCCACTCTATTGGTGGGTTAACATACATCCACTCTCATGGTGGGGCAACATACATCCACTCTCATGGTGGGGCAACATACATCCACTCTCATGGTTGGGCAACATACATCCACTCTCATGGTGGGTTAACATACATCCACTATCGTGGTAGGGTAACATACATCCACTCTCGTGGTGGGTTAACATACATCCACTCTCATGGTGGGTTAACATACATCCACTCTCGTGGTGGGGTAATATACATGGGAGAGATTGATATATCAACTTATGAGAGATTAATACATTAAGGATCATGATAGTATCTAATACCGGGCCTCCACCTTTGGTGGGTTATATTAAATGAAATAACATAATATTGGGATTATTCCATATTGAACTTATACCCTCTAGAATGTGATCCATACTCAATTAAACGTATAGTAACCATGCACATTACTTCTTTACAATCTTATACCCTTTACTTTGTTATGAGAATGACACGTTAAAGATCATGACATTAAAGCACACACTTATATACACATCTCACTTCACTCCTTTACTTCATGAGATTGACATCTTCACTTATGAGGAATAATTATACTAACTTGCACATCACCTCTCTTATTACTCTTATGAGATTGGTACTTTTATTTATGAAAGATTAGTACAAGGATAATCATCATACTATAGGACTTTGGAACATGACATGATTGGAAAATGATTTTCAAGAATAAATAGATTCTCTTACATCTTACTCTCTTTGAGATAGTTCTTTTAGAACTTACAACGTTATGACATCTTTGGAACTCCCATCAAGAGATACGTGAATCATAAGTCAACTAAGAATAGGACGCATACGAATAACAATATATGTCAACCTGAATTGATATACGTCAAAACCTCTCGGAATAGAACAAGCCCAATGTCAATGTGAACAACATATTGTAGAAGAATACGGAAAGAGTAACCTTACATACCTTCACTTCCAAGTATGAATACACAAGCCTATGTATGAACACAATAGTTCAGCTTCTTCCTTACGTCTTACTCTACAATACAAGTACATATCAAAGTTCTTGTTAACAACCAACTCCCTTACAAATGTATAAGTGTCACAATGAGTTATGTGACTGCTATATAGCATCATTTCGTCCTTCACAGTACAATCCAATGCATTATCATACCAACAATCCCATAATATTCCACACAGTGACCAAAATATCACACATCAATAGTATTTCACATCACACTTACCCTTATACTTTCTCATTAGCATTCCGTCACAATTACTCCTATCAAATTGACTCATAACAACTTATGAACAACAATAAAAACTTAAAATAGTCCAACATGCTTCCATACACCTCTTTAAAGTCATTAAAATGACATCACAAGTTGCTAATTATATCCATAAAGGGTATAGGGGTCTTCAGGTGTCAAAGGGGGACAAAAACATGCAAAACGGGAATCTGGAAGTGACCTGCGAAGCCACCTGTGCCAGCAGGTGGCTGACCTGCGTCCGCAGGTGCCTCACCTGCGAGGGCGGGTGCCCCTTTTCGGCCAAATTGGTCTCTTTTGGGTATTTTCGTGCAATGAATGGTCCATGATCATAAATAAACCTCTTTTAACATATTTTTGATCATATTACATGCCAAAAAGAAGCCATGGTCTCACAACACACATAAACATTACCAAAACCTCACTTTCTTTTCAATCCGTCACCAAATCCATAACCAAATTTACGACAACAATTCCAAACATTATACACAAGGATAAAACAAGGCAAGACTGTAATCAAATCTCACATGTCAATATTGAATCCATCAAGTTCATTTCCTTCAATATCACAAGTCCATGTTCAAGTTTACAAGACAAAGCCATCCTCCGATTTAGCAAACACAAATTGTTTTACACATAGTGAACTTCTCACACTTCACCAACATAACCAACATGATATAAACCATATTCCATGCATAAAATATATTAAACAATAATAATATACACTTTCCAAGTCTTTCAAGACAATGATCTTGGTCCAAGGGATGAAGAGTTAGGGTTTGTGTGAGATAAGGAAAAGTTAGAGAAAATTCTAGAAAAGGCATGGGTGGAACAAATGAATAAAATTTTGATTTTTCCTCATATATATAGGTTCCTTTAAGTCTCTCTTATCCCATTATTGACATTAAATGCATGGTTGATTTGGTCAAATGGAAGATTGGATCATTTTGCCCCATTGGGCCAAGTCTTTCTTATAATCTTTGGGCCTCATTTGGCCCAATGGCACAAGACTCATGTAAGCCCCAAAAATTTAATGAATAATTCATAAAATCTCCCATGTTTAACTAATTCCATAAGTGTACACGTAGTCGTATAAGTTCGACAACATACGGGTGTTTCACTTCCTACAAAGGTCTAAGCCTATGTACTAGGCCCAATATCAATTATCTCATCAATAACATTACACAATACATACTTTTGACTCTCGATACTTGAGTAACCATTGTTCAACATCATCAAGTAGGGTTTGGTATATACGGGGTGTTACATCTAGTTTCCAAAGGATCCGGTCTAATATATAATTATACATGCTACATGTTCTATAGCTCGTCTATTCTTAGGTCATATGTCTTTTGTGGATTATTTTCTCACTTGTAACATATGTAGTAGAACACTTGCATGTAGATGTTATCTAATTTGTAGAACCCTCATTTATTACTATATGTTTAATAGGAATTTGCCCCATATATTATTTATTACACCAATTATTTACCACAGATCACTTGTCCATATTTTAGTTGCATCACAGACCATTTTCTATATGCTATAGGCATTGTAATTAGTACTCATGAGTTAAGTGTATCACCTATAACTTGTCTATATGCTATATGTTTCATATACCTTTTGCTTATATGCTACATTCCCCAAAGCCTACTTGCTTTGTATAATTGTTCACGTGTTAGTCTATTTATCCATGTGCTATAGTTCACTTGCTCAATGTGATTCGTGTTACATAGTTCACTTTCTTCTATAGCTTCATGTCTTATAGTCCACTTGTTTATATGTTATATAATTTTCATAACTTTGATCCTCTGCATTATATGCTCATCATGTCCATTTTCCCAATGTGTGTCCCGCTTACTCGTATACTATAGGTCTTATAATTCACTTGCCTACATGCTACGTGTCTCATAGTTCATTTGCTCACATGCTACTTTATAATTCATTTTCTTACACGCTACTTTATGTTTCGTATGCTCATCTACTACATGCTTTCATAGCTCACTTGTATGTAAATCACATATTTCTACAGCTCAATGGTCTATATGTCATAAGCTTATTATGTTGACCTTTTCATATGTTAAGTGATCTTTTGTGCTAATCTTCTTGCGTGTTATAGATTTTATGTTACTTACTTTTCCATATATTATATTCCCCTCTGTGCTTAATGATGTGAGTATCAAAATGTTGGGATAAAGTTTCCTTGTATCAGGATGCAGTGAGAATGGTGGCAAGAAAAGAATGGGCATATAAGTGAATTCTACTGCGAACCTTACTCATAGGTAGCTGGCTAAGTCTAATAACATAGTCAGAGGTATGACACAAAATGTTAGAGTTTCTTGTTGACAACTATTTATTCTTATAAGATTCACCTATGAGAGAAAATATGGAAGGAAAGGAAAGTTGAGCCCTAATTTGGCAGGCCTTATAAAATAATATAGATAATTGGCTAGGAAGCCTATTATTTCATGTGTCCATTATACAGAAATTTATGGGGATTGTTTTCTTCACTGTGCCCCCTTAAAGATAGTAAAGGACCAAGGACCTATCATTCAAATAAGTACCCATAGCCATTTTTGATTGCTAGGCCAGGAAGTTAAGGACAAAAGATATAGCCTCTAGTAAAGTGTTTGTGGGAGAACCGAAATATAGAAAAAGCTACCTAGAAAGTAAAAGATGATAAGAACCCTAAGTACCTATCCTTTTTCCAAACACCAACAGGAGGATCTTAAATCATATGCTCTCCTTATATGATCGTACATTTCACTAGCATTTGAATGTTTGATATCTCACTCACATTTCATATGTTTACGTATATGATTCTTGCTTAAATTCCTTAATTTTATGTGTTCAACTTGCCTAAATAAGAAAATGAGGAAGACTACACTATACTGAAATAGTCTTCACTAAATTACATGGTCAAGAAAGGGGTTTTATTTGTTATATTCTCATTTCATGTACCATAACTATTGAGACGTCCTATGAGATTTGTTTATACATGTTTTAGTTAGTCGATAGATTTTGGATAGTTCTATTTATAAAGCAAACTCTAGCAAATTTACTTTTGAAATTCCAAGGTTAATCAACCTATCAACTACACCTTTCATCGAGGATGAATGATCCAAAGGGGGGATGATTAACACCCTGTACATTTCAACACATATACGACTGAGCTAATATTGATGAAATCGTTTAAAAATCGAGATAGTAAGGAGGTTGTAACACCCCATATTCTACATATATTAGATACACTTATATGTCATTTGATGTAGCCTTATTTTATAGGTCAGAGACCAAGTTTATTATGCGAGTAGTGATGGACTAAGAACATGTTTGGATGGTATTGGAATACCCCAAACATTTCAGCATGTGTACACCAAGTTAACCCCAACCGAAAGTAGTTGAACTTGAGATAATAAGGTGGCATTCTAGCTTAAGGTTAAAAATGACCATGCATATATAAGTGTTAATTAAGTAGAAAGGATTGAGATTTGGAAAATGGAATAAAATAAGTGAGTTGCTTGCTTGACTTAAATTAAGCTAGTAGGTGACGAGTAGGTGTATCACCTACTTTGACTTATTGACCAACCTAAGAACCATGTAGGTGCATCACCTACTAAGAATCCTTTGACTATATTATTGGTCCAAAGTACACCACCACCTACTTGAATTAATTCTTGCCCAAACTAAGTAAAAGAATAGGAGAATAATGTACAACCACAGCCCACCAAGTTTGAGTCCATCAAGGACCAAGTTAAATGGACAAGTAGGTGCATCACCTACTTGATATTTTACGGCCCCAAATGAGCAACTAATTCGGCCAAAGGAGGTCCCTTTTTAAGGGGTTAGGATCAAATTATTTGGTCCATTTTAACTTAGACAAAATTAGTTTTCTAGAATTTTCTGTCTTTCTTTCTCTTAGCTTCTACAGTAGCCCTATAATTCTATTAGGGTTCTTAGGATTTATTTTCCTTCCAAGATAAAGGTAAGTGAACAAATTACAAGGTTATTTTAAGAATACTATTGGAAATGTGTTCTTCATATTTAAATTACAGGACAACCCTATATAAGTTAGGCAGTCCCATTTTTCTTGGTTATTAAGGGATTTTTAGCTTCTCCTTTAGTTTGTGTGAGTGAAGGAATCAAGATATTGAAGAGATACAAGTTAAGAGAATAAAATATTACAAAAACTAAGGTAAGGCTACTGCCCTTTTTTTCCCCCTTCCTATATACATATTTTTTGGAGAATTGTGTATATATTGTTGTTAAAGGGATGATGAGTTCAATATTAGGTTGCTATGATAAAGGATATTTGGGGATTTTTTAGGAATTTTTTTATGTGTATATATTCGGGATTGTCTGGTTGATGATCGGGAAAGGTGTGAATGTAATTAGAGGAGGGGGGGTTGGGTTGGAAGAACACACTTGATTTGATAAACTATAGGCTTACTGCCCGACACTATTTTTGTGATGTTAAGTAGCCCAAATGTGTTGGTTAACTACTAATACTAGTTTTACTACTTAATCTATTGTAGATTAATAATCTGAAAGGAAGGAATTTAATTTGGGGTGCTATTAGAGTAGTACAACAAGGTATGAAAGGCTTCTTTATCCCATACACCTTCGCATGAATCCAACACTTGTGTTACAAAGTAAGCTTTCTAAGTGCTCTTGGTAGTAAATGATACATAGTGGTAATATAGGATCAACAATGTAGCTAATGATCTAATTCCCACTCCTTAGAGCGTTAAAGTACTTCAATATGAGTTTATTACTAAATCTATGTGCTTACTCTACAAAGTATTAGCATGTGAGGCTTAAACTTGTTTCATAATTCAAACACGAACCCTTGCCACATGTTTCTCTTACATGAGTCAATTAGATCCTGATTACGCATGGTAAGTATATCTATTTGTTGGGTACATAATCAGTCTACCTACTGCCAACTTGCTTCAATGGGTCTGTTTAATCATATACTTCATTTTCTCACATGTTTACATACTCCCTTTGTCAATTACTGTTACTATATTGTCAAAGGGTGTTTCTATTTTTATTTTATCTATTTTGCTAACTGCTTTTACCGTATGTTGGGTTGTTAATATATATAAATTTTTACATCTTGCTGTAAATATTTTACTTCCTAAATTTTTACATCTTGCTGTAAATATTTTACTTCCTGGTGTTAGTTCTATTCCTGACATTTTCCAATATAATACCAATGATTTGTCAATATTCTTATCTTTTATTGCTACTGAGTAATTTGGGTTTACTGTAAATTTAAATTTTTGATATATTAAGTTTCCGTTTATTGCACTAATTATGCTTTTTTCTATAGGAAATTTGATTCTATCATCTGCTAAGTATAATTCTATTGGTGTATCTATTCCTTCTCTAAAACATGCTTTTAGTAATATTTCTATTGCTCCTAGGTGTACATGAGTTATTTCATTTTTAGTTTTTAAAGCTTGTATTTCTTTATTAAGGTCTTTTTTATTAATAATTGGTACCATTGCTCTTCCTCTTGCATATTTACAATCTATTGTATGTTCTTTTTGACTTATAACATAATACTCTTCCTTTGGTTTTCTAAACCAGTTTTGTATTATAGGTACTTCTAAAACATTATCTATTTTAAGTGATATTTCTTGTTTTTTAATTTGGTTAAATATAGTTGTATCAAATATTACTTTCTGGTTTGAAGTTTCTTCATTTTGGTAGTCATCTTTTTCAATTACTCCTGTTTCAGTCATTTATATATTCTTCAATGTCTGTATCTTCGTTATTTATTTGTTCTATTATATCTTCATCAAGATCTGTCATATTATCTATTTCGTCTATTTCATTTATTTCGTATATACTATCTTCACTTTCCATATCGTAATCTATATATGGTAATTCGGTGTACTTATCATCTTTTATTTGGATTTCTGTTATTTGTTTCTTTTTTATATTCTTAGGTATTTTACAATCTTTAGCTAAATGTCCTAGTTTTCCGCAATTGTAACATTCACATTCAGATAATTTTTTCTTAGGTTTATATGGTCTTTTCTTTTTATAGTTTTTTACATAATATCTTTTCCTTGGTTGTTTGTATTTATACTTAGATTTAAAACTTTTATATTTCTTAAATCGTTTTTTATATTTATGTTTATTGGATTGTTTAAATCCAAATTGTGGTGCTGTTTTTTGTGTACAACATGCTTTCATATTTTTATCTAATACTTTATCTAGTTTTCTTCTATCTCTGTAGGTATCACACAATCCTATAAACCATGTTTGTAAATATTTTATTCTTGCTCCTAAAGTATCTGTTAAACTTTCTGCTTCCCAATCAGCTATTATTTTTGTACTATATGGTTCAGGTAATTTTGTAAAATATGTTTTCTAACTTTTATTGCTTCTTCATGAGTATATATTCCTTTGTAGTAATATTCTTTGAAAGCACATGTATATTGGTCTGTGTAACACATATTACATATTGTTAATTTATTCATTAATTGTCTATTTAGATTTTTGTCCTTTTCCTGTTCTGCTATTTCGGTAGTCATACTTCCAAATTCATTTCGTATTCCATATTCATATTTGTCTAAGATTGCTATATTTGATGTTGTAACTGTGCCATTTTTATCTTTATTACTTCTTAGAGTTGTTCTACTTTCTTCTGTTATATTGTGTAGCCATAATTTTACTGTTCCTACTAATGTTCTTTCTATATATCCTGGTGTATCTGCTACAGATATCTTATTATCAACTAGTTGTTTTGCAATATGTCCTATCCATAACTGTATTGTTTTATTTGTGTCTATTACACAATCTAAATTTAAAAATTGGGATTGTTCTGGTACTTTGTTAGGCATCCATTTTGTATTTAGTCTACTATTCCATATTGCTTCATATCTATTATCGTCTGTTACTGTGTAATAAGTTGGTCCTGTTGTTCTTGGATTATTATATCTTCTTTTGTCATGTGATGTTCTACTGGTACTAGCTTCATTTTTTATGGTATTTATATTTGGTTTAGCATTTGTTGTATTTATTTCTAAATTAGTGTTTGTAATTTGATCCATGATTTCTGTATATGTTTCACTTATTTCTTGATTTTCAGATTGTTCTTCATCTGTATTGTCTATGTTGTCTATGCTTAGGGTTGTAAATTCTTCTGTAACATCTGGGTTAGTTTCTTCCATTTGTATTTTTTCTTTTAGTTTTTCTAATTCTTCAGCTAATTGTTTTTCTTTTTCTAATTGTTTTATTTTGAATAATTTTTGACGTTCTTCTCTTTCTTTAACTTTCTTTGCATATATTTGTTTAAGTAAGGCTAATTCTTTTTCTAATTCTTTTATCTTTGTAGATGGTTCAAAATCTATTTGTGGAATATTTGGAGTTATTTCTTGAGGTAGTTCTTGTTGTGTTTCCTCTTTTACTTGTTTAAGTTTTAATTGTTCTATTTCCTTTTTTGCTTCCATACGTATTTTTTCAACTTCTAATTTTTGATCTATTTCACTATTTTCTTTTTGTAATCGTACCATTTCTGTTAGGCTATCTTCTAGCTTAGCTGAATTGTTATCCGGCATTAAATGTAATTTTGTTCCTATTTTTCTATATCTTCGTCCTAAATTTGAATGTACTATAATTATTTGTATACCTTCTGTTCCTGTAAATATTTTTTCTTCTACTGGATATTCTTCTTTATTCATATGCGTATTTATGTTCTAAAATGTCTAATTGTAATTCTAATTCACTTAAAGTTTGTTTTTGTGCATCTATTGATTTTTTAGTTACTCCTGCAAATATATTATAATTTAATCTGTTTTTTCGGTATTCAATTTTATCTCGTATATCTATGATTTTTCTAAGTAATTCTGCCTTTCTTATTATTCTTGGTGTGTCTGGATATTTATATACTGGGTTACTTGGTTCAGGCTTATCCATTTATGGTTTGTTTTATTGATATAGTTATTTTGTGTAGTACTATTACTAATTTAGTCTTGGCTTTATTTAAGTTATTTATTTCCTTAATTATTTGTGTAATTTCTTTAAGTTTTTGTTTTCTTTGGATATTCCTTCTGTATTTTTTCTGAATCCTATTTGTTAGTTGGTTTATTTTTATTGTTTTAATCATTTTTATATTTGGTGACTTATTCGTCATAACTGTATTCTTGTTGTTTTTTAAGTTGTTTAATATACTTGAATTCTGTGTATGAGATCATATCTATTAGTACCGGCATTCTAGTATATTCATATTCTTCATAAAATTTTGTTAATTCTTTTCTGAGTTTCTGTATTTTATTATCTATGTTTATTTGTTTATTAAGTCTTATATATCTGGGGTCATCAAAAGTTAATTTTTTTCCATAGTCAAGTCCTTTCATTTTATTTGTTTGTTTTATCAATTGGGTTTTCTTACTGTTATTGCTTTTGGTTTTTATATCGGGGTGAATTATTTTAGTATTATGCTCTGATTTTTTAATTTTGTTCCTATGCTCTGATTTTTTAATTTTGTTCCTATGCTCTGATACCAATGGGAGGGGGTCCCTTATGTCTTTACTTTTATTTATCATGTTAAAAATGCGGAATTATAATAAATATCTCTTTGTCTAATTAATCTTAAGATTTGGTTAATATCTTGTACTATTAGATCTAGATAAGCAACTTCTTGAGTTTGTATATATTTATCTAGGTTGTATTGTATTAAGGTTTCTCTTTATCTTAATTCATTTATAGTTTTTTGTCAATTTTCTAAATGTTCTTGGTTCATTCTTTTAGTTAGAATCTAAATATCCTTCTGAATCTATGTCAGCGTATATATCATTAGTTTTATAATCTATATCTTCATCAGTGTCTACTATTAATAAACTATCTAAGAATGCTTCTTTCATTAAGTCTATAAGTTCATGGGTAAATAATAAGTTATATATTTTTTGTATCGAATCTTTATCTAATGTCCTTAGTATATATAGTATTAATATTTTGTAATTGTTATCCTCATTGAGTAAGTATTTAGGTGTTTTTTCTTGGTCATTTTTTATATCAGGTGAGGTGTTTTTACTAGATGTGGCCATATTTGTCATTTATGTGTGTTCAAATCATATTCCCTTTAACCTCTAATCTTATTATTATATTTATCACTAAGCAATTCAGTATGTTTAATTATTCTTTGTGTCACTACTATGGGTTTCAGCTTTGATCAGTTACCTAACAATGCCTCAACTCTGGTCTACTACCCTATTCTCGGCATTCCTAGCCTTTTCCGGTTTCGACCTCTAGGATGGCTTAGTCTGGGCTTACCTAATTCTCAGCTTACCTAACCATAGCAAACTTACTCGAATAATATAACATAATCAAACTGCTATATGATAAACATTAATAATAATCTAGAGATTATCAGGAATATAAGATTTAGTTACACATAATTAAATAAGGGTGTACCGTAGTTGTTATTTCCTCTGTTGTATATGATATTGAAGTTTGTATGTTGGAATCCTCCATAGTTTGTTGAAAAGTTGTAGATAACTGAAAGATTTTTTATTTATTTAGTGAGTTCTCAGCACATGAGAGGTTTTAGGTTTCGATTGCTCGATGCCTTCTCCTCTTCTTTGCTTCTCTATTTATATACATACAAAACGCGTAAGTGTGCAGTGCTAATCACTGTGCACTTTACGACTTTCTAAAAAGAAAATGCGTGAAATAAAGTAATGTACAACTGTCCATCTTTACATTATTACTAAACGACAAACTTAAAAAAGAAAAACGTGTAAAGAGCATTATGCTCTTATCCTAAAACACGGAAAGAATCTAATAAAGAAAAAAGTAAAGTAATTACATAATTGCTTCTTGTCGGTAGGTTGTTGGTAGATGATGTTTGACTAGTTGGTCATTCTGCTCCACTTGCTTATCCTAGTTGAACATCTGGTATATTGACAGTAGCTCCTCCGTTACATTGTGAATATTGGTGATCTGCATATTTTGGTCCTATGTATTGACAATATCTTGTTAATAGATGTGTTGAAATAAATCCTTTTTTCAGTGCTCTTGTAGTAGGTGTGTCTTCTAGTTTTAACAAGGAAATTATCCATTGTCGGACTTCTTCCATGTCTGCTTGTCGTAGTTCTCTTGAGTTGGCATAAATCATAACTTGGTTTCTACAGTAGTAGCTCCATATAGCATGTCCATTTGTATAATTATTTGCTAGTTCTTGGAGAATAACTTGTAAACCAATAAGTCTTTTATTTGCATAGAATTGTGGTATTTCTTCTTCAGGTATCTCTGGTTGTGGTTCAATTTCTTCTGGTAAAATCATGTCTCTAGTTAGTCCAATTTTGACCACTTGTATGTTTGGTTTTATCTCGTCAAATAATATTTCAGCTGGGGCAGTATAAAATCTTATATAAAAGAATGTTCCTCCAGTAATTCGTTTATAGGTAGAAAATGCGTTGTATATTTCTGGTATCTTCTGTACTTCATGTCCATCCTTAGTGTATACGGTAGCTAATAGTCCGTAATCATAACATGTCTTAACTAGGTTTGCATTTGTATCTGGTTGGGCTACAAGTTTATTGTAACCTTGTAACTTTTGGGTTATATAATCTTTCTCTGGGTCAGTGGTTGTGGTTGACCTTGGATTTAAATTTAAATGTGTTTGGATTTTGTGGATGTTGCGAATATATGTTCTGGAAAGGTGATTATATATTTCTTTATTATGGTTTAAGCTGGATGCATAGCTGGATGTTTGTGGACTGGGATTATTTGTGGATTGAAATTTTTGGATAAATGGTTTTGAGAACTGGCTGTTTAAATTGGTATTTTGTTTTTTGGTAGGTTGGCTGGTTGAGCTTGAGCTGCTTGCTCCTGTAGTTGCTTTGCCTGTAGCTGCATTAACAAATTTGTTATGAGTTTTAGGGAGTTTCTCAACGTCTCCTTCTAGTTCTGGCTGTTTACCGTCTGCCTGTGGACGTAGTTCAGCATCTTTTAAGTCATGCGGCTGACTGCTTGTAGCTTTAGCTTTCAGATTAACTTCATTAAGCTTTAGCTTGTTCATTTCTAGCTCAATACTGTCCACTTTGGAACAAAGTGTAGTAATTGCTTTTAGCATAGCTTCCATTGTACTATCTTTTTCTGGTTCGGTCTAGGTTGCCTTGTCTTGATAAGTAGTCTGCAACAGTATTTTTGTTAGTGCTAACTACTTCAATTGTAAAAGTAAAATTCTGTATATTCAATACAAGTCTTCGTATTTCTTTTGTAGTAACTGAATCTTGTATTTTTCTTGTTAGCCACCATTTTACTTGAGTGTTATCTGTTCTAATAATAAATTTGTTATATACAATATATGGTTCAAATGATAATAAGCATTTATATAAAGCAAATAATTCTTTTCGATTTATTTCCCATTTAATTTGTGGTTCCGTATAAGATCCTGAATAATATCTACAGTGATGTTCGATAGTTTCATTTAAATACTTATATTTTAATACGCCTCCATAACTATGGTCACTTGAGTCTGTTTCTACTATATATACAAATTGTTTTGTTGTATCTGGGAAATATAGCTTAGGTAAATTTTTACATAGTTCTTTTATCCGTTGAATATGGTTTTTATCTATATTATCAAAGTGATATTCAATATCCTTTTTTAATTTCTTTTGTAAGGGTTTCAAATGTTCTGCTAGTTTTGGTATATATTCTCGTACTTGATTTACTAATCCTAAAAAAGATTGTAATTTCTTTTTCGTATCTAATAATTCTTCTGATTCAATTATTTTTTGTACTATATGCGTTTGCATTTTTATTCCATCTCTATCTATTTGTATTCCTAAAAATTCTATTTGGTTTTTCATTATTTCTGCTTTACTTTTGCTTAGGCTTATTCCTGTAGTTTCTATAATATTTATAAATTTGTTTAATAATTGGATATGTTCGTCTTCTGTTCTGGAGTATAACAGTATATCGTCTATATATACTATACAGTTTTCTAATTGTGTAAAGTATGTATCCATAAAGTGTTGATATCTTCCTGGTGCATTTTTATATCCAAATGGTAGTACGTTTCATTCATAGAATCCTTGTGGTACTGTGAAGGCTGTTAATTTTTTAGATTCGTTTTCTAATTTTAAGTGGTAAAATCCTGATTTACAGTCAAATTTACTAAAATAATTATATCCTTGAATTTGTCTTATTTTTAATAATTTATTTGGTATGGGGTAGTTGTAGGTTTTAGTTTTTGCATTTAAATTGCGATAATCAATAACCATTCTACTTTTTCCTCTCTTTTTTTCACTATGTTTATTAACAATAAAGGCTGGACTAGTATGTTTGCTGTTACTTTCTTGGATATAGTTATTTGTGAGTAATTCATCAACATGAAGTGTAAATTCTTTTAAATCATCAAAATTGTATTTTAATGGTTTTTGTGTGATTATACTATTTTGGTCAATTAATTCGATAGTTATGTTTGTCCCATCCTTTAAGGGGGTTGTCACTATATAGTCATGCTAGTTTTTGTTGTATTGGTTGTAAGGTATTTATAGAAAAAGTTATTATTTCTATTTGGGTTTCTGTATTAGGATTATTTTCCAGTTTTTGGATTATATTTTTGTTTCCTTTAACCCATGGGGTTGATTTTCTAGGTTTGTTTTGTACTCTTTTAGCTGCTACTTTGTGATTACAAGGTGTTGTAAACCAACAATGTGTTTTGGTTAATATATGAGGGTATAGGTTGTCTATAAAAGACATTCCTAAGATCATATCTCTTGTTGTAAATTCATAATGATACATTGTTTTTATGTTTAATATTTTGTCCCATATTTGAATTTGTACATTTCGTGCTATATGAGTTACCATGCTTCCTTCATTATTAAATCCTGTAAATACTGTGGTTTTTTTTATTTTTTCCCATTTTGTTTCTGGTAAACAATTATATCTACAAAGATTAGCTTCTGATCCTGTGTCTATCATCGGTGTATAATATCTACTGTTATATCCTTCTACGATTATTTTTGCTAATATATATACTTTTGTCATATTTCTACTATGGTTCGTGAAATTATGATAGGCTTTCTGTCATAATGAATTATCAATTGTTTATCTTCTATCTTATAGGGTTTAACTTGTTCTAACCAATTTAATCCTAAAATAATATTTGTATTTATTTTTGTTATCGTAAAGGGTATACTAATAGGTATTCCTCCTATAATTAATTCTTGTGTTGTTGTTTCTTTTGTTTGCCTAAGTTCTTTAGGTAAATCTAGACATTCGTGTTCGTGTAGTTTAATATCAGTTTCTATTATTAATTCTCTCGTAATGTAGTTTTCTTATTCTCCCGTATCTATTAATATTAGAATCAATCTATTTCCTTCTTCGTGCTTTCATTTCTCTTCAAAGATCCAAAATTATGTCAATTTATAACTTTCCAAAGTGTCTTCTTGCTAGAAGATCTCGGAATGTTGGGATGATTCCATTACAAGACACCAAAAAAACTATCACTGAGCGCTATGGTATCCGATCCCAAATGAAGGATTTCTTCTAATTCCTATCTATGACGCAGCAAGAAAGAGAACAGTGGAGGGAGAGGTATCTTCAACATCCTTGGAAAATTTATGAGAAGCTTACAAAAATAAATCATATTTAGCTAGAAACTTTTCCTCTAGTATTTTCCTCCCAAAAAACTGAACCTCAACAGACGTTAATGCCACTCTTGATAAGAAAATATGTCGAGGACAAGTTGAGCTACTATGAGATCTGTTATTTGAGTAGTTTTGGCTTCTACCATGGATTGTATGTGTTGAATGTATCTATATTGTGTAGAATATCCTTTTATCTCTTAGCTGATGTTTGTTGTAGTTTATGAGGACATTTTATATCTGTTTGTAGGTACTTCATGATTGTGGTTTAGATGGTCCTTTTGTGCCTTACATTTTGGAATCTCAGTCTAGGGACAAGAAGCTTGTCAATGTTGTGGAGCTTCTTGACACCTATGGTAAATCTTAAAAGTGATAATACTGAAAAGTATCTGCAAAAAAAAACACAAAATTAGCTGGAAAATCTGCCACTTGATTGCCTTCCTTCATTGTGTGCTCAATCTGGATATTCCCTCCTTCTACTCCATTATTTGACCTTCCTTACATTCATACTAACATTCTAAGGGACTTTCCTATTTGCTTCTAGTGTATGTTTCATAATCATAGAATCAGTTTCTAGGATAAGAGGAAGGTAGTGATGAGTTACACAAAATTCAATTCCCTTCTCAATTGCCCAGCCTCTGCATAGAAACTACTAGTGTTGGGCATTATGCTAGCTGTGGCATACAAAAAATCTCCCTTGAAATTTCGAATGAAAAAGGCCCATCAATGTTCATTTGAAAAATCCATTAGCGGATATTTCGAACTGATGGTCTTACAGATAGTCTATGAAGTATACCCTTCCATTAACTACATATACGGTCATGTACTGGAATATCAGTCAGCCAGGGGAATTTCAACTTTGCTAATAGCTGTAGGTTTATGTCACTGTCATAAATCACCCTGCCCTTGGACATATAGCCTTGTAGAATAATATTATTCGTCTACATGTGTCAAAAAATCATAGCAGGGGATGCTTTCATTAGTGGTTTCAATATGTGAAGTGTGAACACACTTACTCCCCACAACTTCACGACTAATCTTTCTTATTTCTAACTACCTCCCATGCACTCTTGAGTACGAATAGATCATTTACAGTCAACAACTACCATGGTTTGTCACTCTCTTGAGATACTGAGATAATTGGTATTGTAGATATTACATGATGGACCAGGTCATGAGGAAGCTTTGTATTCATAACGGTTTCATTGAATGGAACGTTTTACCATTTGGATATAAAAACGCTCCAGGAAGATATCAACATTTTATGGATAAATATTTTAACCAATTAGAAAATTGCATTATATATATAGATGATATCCTATTATATTCAAGAACAAAAGATGAACATATTCAATTACTACACAAATTTGCAAATATTGTCGAGACAACAGGTATACGACATACTTACAAAGAATACTAGAAAATATAACCCATATGCTAATATTAATTCCGCTACGTAACAGATATTTTGAAGCAGCATTTAGACAGCATTCACTACCTACATGCGAAATACTAGAGGAACATTCTTTTATGTTAAATGTTATACAGCCCCAGCAGAAATACTATACATAGGAATCAAACCAGTTATACAAGTTGTAAAAATAGGATTAACTAGAGAAATGATACTACCAGAAGAAATTAGTCCCCAACCAGAGATAAAAGAAGAAGATATACCCAGTTTCTATGCAAATAAAATATTAATAGGAATAAATGCTATTATCCAGGAACTAATGCACAACTACACTAATGGCAAAGCCATATGGAAATATTCAGCTAGAAATCAAGTTATGATATATTCAAACTCAAGAGAACTACGATCAGCAGATATGGAGGAAGTCCGTCAATGGATTCTTTCATTACAATTACTTAATAAATGAAGATGAAAATTATAAGATACTACTTCTATATATACTTAGAAGGTTAGATACAGATAGCACTAGAAGAATTTATGACTTACTAATGACCTATGAAGTTATAGAATTAATGCAAAATAATTGGATAGAATTTATTATATCAGATAATGATAATGCTTATCTAGAAGATGACTACCTAGATTACCCAGATATTGATTAAAATGAACCAAGAACAGTTTGAAAACTGGAGACAAACTGTAGATGAGATAAGAGAAACAGCGACTCTAATACAATACAACTTAGACTTATACAATAGAACCCAAGATACGACATACTTACAAAGAATACTAGAAAATATAACCCATATGCTAATATTAATTCCGCTACGTAACAGATATTTTGAAGCAGCATTTAGATAAAATGGACACAATAAATAAAATTAAGGTGGTTCCGTATACGATCCTGAATAATACATGCAGTGATGTTCTGTTGTCTCATTCACGTATTTATATTTTAATACTCCGCCATAGCTATGTTCGCTTGAATCTGTTTCCACTATGTATGTGAATTCTCTTTTCTCGTCCGGGAAGTATAGCTTTGGTAGTTTTTTGCACAATGTTTTGATATGTTGTATATGGGTTTTATCTTGTTCATCGAAATGGTATTCTACATCCTTTTTTAATTTTTTCTGTAAAGGTTTTAAATGTGACTTCAAATTTCACACCTAGCTATACAATGGGAACAAGATATTATACAAGATGGACTCCAAATAAAACACCAAAACAGCATTCACTACCTACATGCGAATTACTAGAGGAACATTCTTTTATGTTAAATGTTATACAGCCCCAGCAGAAATACTATACACAGGAATCAAACCAGTTATACAAGTTGTAAAAATAGGATTAACTAGAGAAATGATACTACCAGAAGAAATTATTCCTAATTGTATATACTATCATCACTTTCTATTTCGTAACTTATGAAAGGTAATTCTGTATATAAATCAGGTTCCCACTAGATTGCATGTTCAGTGGCATCCAATTCCTCCAAAATCAATTTCCGTAGTTGAGAACCGCCTTCCAGTGTACCAAGTACGAAAATGTATTTTGCAATATTTGTTTCATATAAAATTGAACCAAATAGTGCTTGTAGTTCTGAACTTCCACAAGAGTTTAACAAATAATGCCTTAGTATCATGACTCAAAATCGAGCCATGACGACAAATATTAGAACTCTCAAGTAGCTATGCCAACCCCACTTCCCACTAGCCATATATAGAAAGTAATAGTTAATAAATAAAATAAAAAACAATGAACATAATCGGACAAACTAAATAAATAAATACAGGTAATAAGGGCCTATAAGTAGCAGAAGGAAGAACAAAATAAAAAAAAAATATCCCCCTAGACTTGGTGTCACTAGTATAAGAGCTACTAATAAATGAGTAGTACTAAATAAGTATAAATATACAAGTCGGTCTCTGAATACACATAATAAAGGTTGTAGCTATAAAATGGAAATGGATTAACTTCGGACTCCGAGAACACATCCCAAATTTGATTAAAACCTAACTGGGACTCACGAGGTCTATATAAATTGACTATAACCGGGACTTTCATTACCAATAAGTAATAAATAAAATGTCCGAACTCAAATTGGGACAAAAACTCGGTGTATCAGTTGTCTAGACCCTAATGGGGGCTAAAACCTTTTCTCGTTTTCTATTCTTTCCTTTTAAACACCAAAAACTATGCTTTTCCATCAATTTCAGACAAGTACAATGAAAGTGTATGTATGAATATACGTGTGCAGAAATAAGTAAATACATGGCACCCAATAGAAGTCTGAGAGTATAAGTATGCTCGAAAATTAGGTAATAGTCCTTTCTTTATAATATCAAACTCAAATTGAAAGCCCACTGACAGTATCTTGTACCGATAGGTTTCGCAATCTCACAAAACAGGGGTAACCCTAAAAGAAACTAATACAAACTTAACCGAGGGATAATAACTTTAATAAATCCATTCTATCGTGAAATACTACCCTAGGCCTATACTATGGATCCCTAATCTATGCCTAAAACTAAGCAAACAACATAGCTGAATGATGCATGGACTAAATAAACAATCTAAACTAAGGCTCAAATCAAATTCTACTTTAAGCCCTCGAAGCAAGCCTAGTCACTCATAAATGTCAGAAAAATCCAGCCAGATGAATATTTTCCATAATCCCATAAGCATTTTATACAATATAAAGTCTACCTAAGTAAAGTTTAAATGTGGGTAAGCCATAATATACCTGGAGGTCGAGTGGCTGAATCACGTGCCATAACTAGGAAGCCTTTATTTTTTGTACGACTTCAGAATGCTGCCACTGTCACACCCCAAGCCCTGGTGAGAAGGAAAAGCACCATATGAGCACATGCAATACGAATGACCCATAATAAGCAAAAGAATCACTATACAAATAGGATTTCTAATGAGAAGCTTATACATATAACATCAGCCAACTAGATAAACTACTGCAAATGCAAATGAAACTATTATGACGCCTCTACAATATCTACAAAGCCTCTAATAGGATCCAAGAATGTACCACTATCAAAATTTATATGCTAAAGCAACCCCGAATCAACATGGAACTAGCCCACAACTACTAGGTATCCTGTGCTTTAATAAGGGAGATTTACTAGTGGAGAACCTGTGCCTGCAGCATGGAATGTAGGTCCTCTATGAAGGACGTCAGTACGAAGAAATGTACTGAATATGTAAGGCATGAAGCAACCGTAGGTAAAACAAAAGCTCAATAAAATAAGGTGTTAATACAAGAACATATAGGCAAGGATTAAAGACCACTTTTGCTTACACTTGTGGAATCATGTGCAATACATTCTTTTTTGAACTCTTCTTTACTTTATAATCTTTATAATCCATGTGATACATATGACTAGTTGATCAGTGGTAAAAAAGAATGACCCATCCTAGGCATTATACCCCTGAGCCATGTTCCTTATCAATACACAAATCAGAATTAACCCATGCTAGGATTAAAGATATAAGTTTTCAGATATAGCTATGGAGGAATCCAACATAACAGCATCTACATCACATACTATTGAGGAAATAACAACGACGGTACACTCTTATTTAATTATGTGTAACTAATCTGTTAATTCCCAATAATCTCTAGTATATTATTATTATTTATCATATAGTAATTTGATTATGTTATATTATCCTTATTAGTTTGCTATGATTAATAAGCTAAGAGTAAGTTAAGCCCAGACTAAGCTGACCAAATGGTTGAACCCAGAAAAGGCAGCTGGATTGTTTGGTCCTGCTTTAGCTCCTGTGCTAGTTCCTGCTCCTGCAGCTGTATAAACATTTTTGTTATGAGTTTTTAGGAGTTTCGGGGTGGTCCTATGATCTTATCTTCTTGGGTCATTTATTTAAATGCGGAATTATAATAATTATCTCTTTCTCTAATTAGCCTCAATATAATATTGATATCTCTTACTATTAGATCTAAATAACCACTATTTTGTGTCTGTATATATCTGTCTAGGTTGAATTGTATTAATGTTTCTCTTTCTCTTAGTTCATCTATAGTTCGTTGCCAATTTTCTAGCTGATTTGGGTCCATTAGTAATAATCTAGATGTCCTTCTGAGTCTATATCAAGATATATATCATTATTTCTAAAATCTTCTTCATCATTATTTTCTAAATAATAACATGGGAAGCAACTTTAACACCAACGTAATACTGAGGAGTTTATGTGACACAATAAGTATTTTGATAGCTCAAATTAAAACACATATCAAGTGGAGATATTTAAATAATCAAGCCAAGAGATATGTACTTTATAAAGTGATCTGATGGCCAAAAACTTAGTAAATGATATCAAATGAAAGGGTTACATGAACATGGGAACTAATAAAACACTTAGACAGATTCAACTTAGAGACAATACACGTTCCAATTTAGGACATATAAACTATATAATGGAACAAGTAAGGATTATGTGAGGTAAAATTATAGAGTAAGACAATGGGAGAGATATCTAGAGACAATGGAACAGTCGCAACATCGAGTTAACACAAATATTTAAATTCTTTTAATGAATTCCCCCATCCTTCCTTCTATTTCTTCCGTTTTCTTCAATATTTTGACTTTCTTAATTTGCTCTCTCTTTCTTTTTCTTAGTTCTTACTTTCTTGATTTTAGATAAATTATGCAGTTCATTTTTGTTTGAATCCTAATTGAATTACTGAAAATTGAAATAGTGAAGTGCTTAGAGTGTTATTTTTGTGGTACTTTTTCCTTTCTTTTTTAGTCAGAATGTTTCATATTTTATTGAATTTAGGTTTATTATTTTTTTGCAGGTTGATCTGTGCGTAACTTTGTTGAATTTGAGTTATATTATTTTTAATAATATTGTCAAAATTGCTTTGCATGTTAATTTTTCAATTTGATTAGGAGGAACGGTAATTATTACATTGTGCATTACCTTTTATTACAATTTTAATTTGGATATATAGATGTAAGACATAGTTAATTTTTTGATTCTATTGTTGAATGAAGGATGTATATGTGATTGAGTTGCTCTGAGTGATATTTTTGTTTATCTTGGTATACTCATAACTTTTTAAAATCTTGATGCGTTCTGATTGGGAGTATATTTTAGATTTTGTTATTTTTTTGTTGTGCTTGATAATTTTTATTTTCAGTTCAATATAATATTGTATTCTTTTTATGTAGGAATATATTTTAAAAAATGAGTCTAATTAAATAATTTCTAAAAAAAATTCTAAGTCAGAGTTGGAATCAATAGCTCTTTCTCTTTCATTTTGAGATATGGTGATTTATGTGATTTGATTTTAAATAGTTTAAGTCTTATAACATCAAATAGATTAAAAGTCAGTGTTAATTTTTTGCTTTCAATAATTTTTGTCACTTTTACAGTTATTCATTTAGAATTTTAAAATAATATTTTCTCTCATTTAATTCCTTTATCTTTTACCTTTTTGAAAATTCAAAATTTCTCTACAAAGGAAGAGAGAAAAATGAATAAAGGATAATATCAAGGATTAAAAAGAGCGAAAAGGGGATAAAATTTAACAAGTTTTGATATTTTCATTTTTACTTGATAGTAACATTTTATCATATTACAAAAATATTACAATCTGTCACAATCCAAAATCGGGTCATGATGGCACCTATTATAATCCTTCATTAGGTAAGCCAAAACCCAAGGCATATACCGGTAGTTCTAGAACTTTGGATAAAACAAGGTCCCTAGTCCAACTCTGTGCTAAGTACTACTCCTAAACTGATAATATATTGGTAGCTCATAAAAATCTGATGTTCTAAAAGCTGGGTCAGAACCTATTTAATCTGAGTGTATTCTGAAAGTCTGTATACTAAAAAGTAATCATGTTTGTTTATAATAAAATTTAAATAGTCTGAAACATGCTTTGAAAACATAATTGAGATATATGAAATTTTCTTGAAATCATGTTAGATTACAATTCAAGTAGGATAATATAATACTGAATGTTAAATTATAGAAAACATGTCATAATAGTTTAGAAATCATAAGAAGATTGAAGTTTAAGGGAAATCAAAAACTGAGGTTGCGCTAAATCATAATTTATGGAGAAATTAAATTTTAATAAGTTATTTTGGGACACAAGGGTGAAAGGATACTCATTGCTGAAATCTCACATACCCGAGTTGGAGAATTCTTGCAACAAGGTTTGAATCTTGAAGCTCTTGGAGAAGAACCCTAATTTGCCTTTGAGAAGTTTAATCACTCTTTCTAATATTTCTAGGTGTTTAGGAATAGAATAGGGAAAATAAATTGACTAACTCCCCTATTATACCAATTAGGGTAACCCCAAATGACATATTTTAGGATTAGGATTTAAGAAAAATATAAAAATACCCTTTAAAAATGTAACTAAAATTTCTGATTCAGTCGTCACAGGTCTGGGCACGAGTCGTACCTTGAACTTACGAGTCATCCTCTGACTCATGGTTCCTAGACTTGCTAGCTGGCTTAGGGTATAATTTCTACCTCACAACCCCTGAGATCAACCTATGAATCGTGGCTAGGACTCGTGGCCCCTTAGAAAAAATATTGTCTCTCTGGTTCCTCATCAGTATGAGTCACTCAATGACTCGTACCCTAGACCTATGACTCATGGCCTTAAATCGTGGTCACTAGGAGGAATTCCATCTTTTAGGAATTTTGGTTTTGTTGCTCAAAACGGATCACACAACAGCTCGTGTTGGCACAAAATGACTCGTGGTCCGAATCATGTGCACTGGGGACTGGACTAGTGTTGGAATGCTTAGCACGGGTCAACCCATCACTCATGGCTTCAGTATATGGTTTGTACAGTGAGTCATTTTGTGATAAAAGATAGATTTTTCTATTGTTTTTAGTTCTAAGTCTGAGTTAGGATTTTAGGGACTTTTGGGGTGTTACAGTGTATCATGAGCTCAAATGGTGTATGTCGGTTAGAAAAGAACCTTAGATTTTGCTATATTATATTTAGTTGGCTATTTATGAAAATTTAGATAAGATGATTCTCTTTTAGATATGCAGCTACAAATACGATTTAATTTCAGTTATTGTCACGATCCAATTTCTCAGGTCATGATGGCACCTACTTCAACCCACAAGTAGGTAAGCAAAACCATAACCCAAAACTGCAAGTAACGGGCTAACAGGCGGAAGATAAACAAATAAGGGTACAATTTCAATAATAAGCCATGCGAGAAGGAATATATATATATATATATATATATATATATATATATATATATATATATATATATATATATATAGATAGAGAGAGAGAGAGAGAGAGAGAGAGAGAGAGAAAGAGAGAGAGAGAGAGCTTACCGAGAAAGAGAGGAGAGAGACAAAAATACCAAAATGAACCCCTTAAGACCTGGTAAGGTCAGTACAAGAGCCACTATGATAAAAAGAGTACTAAACAGTGTCAAATATACATCGTAGTCTCAGAATATACAAAATAAGACTATCACAACAGCAGAAGGAGGATGATCAACTCCAGAGTTTAAAAGCTCACCCAATCTTCGATCAACAGCACAACTCGAGGATGTCGTCAACAACGGTGACTCATACTCGGATATGCATCAAATAAAAGATGCAAAAGTGTAGTATGAGTACCAAAACCATCAATACTCAATAGACATCATAGGTCGACTGAGCTCATTACACCTTGGGGTGCTCCTATCTTGTTTATGAAAAAAAAAGGATGGTTATGTGCATATGTGTATCGACTACAGGTAGCTAAATAAGGTGGTAGTAAAGAATAAGTATCCTATACCTCGTATTGATGATTTATTTGACCAGCTTCAGGGTACGACAGTGTTCTCTAAGATTAACTTGAGATTTGATTACCATTAGTTGAGGGTTCGGGTTGAGGACATCCCTAAGATAGCTTTCAGGACTTGTTATTGCCATTATGAGTTCCTAGTGATGTATTTTGGGTTAATCAATGCCCTCAACAACATTCATGGATCTGATGAACCATGTGTTCAGGCCCTAGCTGGATTCCTTTGTGATTGTCTTTATTGATGACATCCTTGTGTATTCGAGGAGCAGAGAGGAGCATGAGCAACATTTGAGAATTGTGCTCCAGACTTTGAGAGATCATAAGCTTTTTGCCAAATTCTCAAAGTGCAAGTTTTAGCTCGATTCTGTTATATTCCTAGGGCATGTGGTGTCTAAGGATGGGATTATAATGGATCCACCGAAGATTGAGGCTATTTGTGATTTTTCCAGACCTACATCTTCGACTAAGGTTCGTAGCTTTATTGGTTTGACAGGTTACTACTGGCGGTTTGTTGAGGTTTTTGCTTCTATTGCAGTGCCTATAACTAGTTTGACTAGAAAAGAGGTTCCTTTTAGTAGTCCAATGAGTGTGAATCAAGCTTTTTGAAGCTCAAGTACTTGCTCACTTTTGCTCCTATATTGACACTTCCTATTGAGGGCGAGAAGTTTACAGTTTATTGTGATGCTTCTGGTGTTGGCTTAGGTTCTGTTTTGATGCAGTAGGGCCGAGTTATTGCTTATTCTTTGAGGAAGCTGAAGGTTCATGAGTGTAACTACCCCACTCATAATTTGGAGTTAGAGGTGGTAGTTTTTAAGCTTAAGATGTGGATGCATTACTTGTGTGGTGTTTGTTATGAGATCTATACTGACCATCATAGTCTTGAGTACATTGTGACTCAAAGGGAGCTTAATTCTAGATAGCACAGATGGATTGAGTTGTTGAAGGACTATGACATCTCTATTTTATACTATCTGGGCAAGATGAATATAGTAGCAGATGCCTTGATCCGGAAGGAGATGAGTATGGGTATCTTGTCTTCTATTTCAGTTTCAGAGTGGCCATTATATCCAGTCCTTAGCCAACTTGATGGTTCCACTTGATATTTTAGACTCCAAGAGGATTCTTGCTAGCGTTGAGCCTAGGTCTACCTTATTTGAGTAGATTTAGAGCTGCCAGTTTGAGGATAGTAGCCTTTATGGCATTCGTGACCAGGTGTTGAGGGTGAGTCCAATCGGGCTACCTTAGATCCATAGGATGTTCTAAGATATAATGGTTGCATCTGTGTTCTAAGGGTTAGAGACTTGATTCAGTCGATATTATCGGAGGGTCATAGCTCTAGATATTCTATACACCCTGGGACAGCTAAGATGCATAGAGATTTGACGCAACATTATTGGTGGAGTGGTATAAAGATAGATGTTGCGGACTTTATAGCACATTGCCTATGTTGTTAGCAAGTAAAGGCCGAGCATCAGAGACCCGTTGGCTTGATTTAGAGATTACCCATCCCCGTGTTGAAGTGGGAGCGGATTACCTTGAACTTTGTGAGTGTTCACCTCGTACCTCCCGTGGTTTCGATGATATTTGGGTCATTGTAGACCGGTTGACTAAATCAGACCTTTTCTCCCCCTATTCAAATGAATTTTAGTGTTGAAAGGTTTGCTCGTATCTATGTTCATGATATAGTTTTCCTACATGGAGTACCCATATCTATTATTTTAGACAGAGGTTCAGTGTTCAGTTTTAGCTTCTGGAGGGCATTTTAAGAGGAGTTGGGTACTTAGGTTGATCTTAGCACCGCATTCCACCCCCAGGCAAATGGTCATTCGGAGCACTATTCAGGTTTTGGAGAATATGCTCTATTCATATGTGATGAACTTTGGCGGTCAGTGGGAGCAACACTTAGCCTTAGCGGAGTTTGCTTATAATAACAGATACCATTCTAGTATTGAGATGGCACCATTTAAGGTATTATATGGTAGGTGTTGTCTATCTCCAATTGGCTGGTTTGAGAATTCTGAGGTGAATCCCCATGGTACTGACTTGCTTTGTGAGTCCTTAGATAGGGTGCGGGTGATTCAGGATAGGTTGAGGGCAACTCAGAGTAGGCAGAAGAGTTATGTTGATGGTAGGCTTTCTGCCTTGATGTTTGGAGTTGGTGACCGAGTCTTCCTTTGAGTATCGCCCTATAACACCCCGTACCTTCCTGAACCTACTTGATAACCTTGAACCATGTTTACCCTAGGTTCGAGAACAATAAGTATGTATTTTGCATTGTTATTGATTGAACATTTGATATTGTGCTAGTAAAGGTGATTAAACCTTTGTAGTAGGTGGTATTTGTGGATTTATGGAGCATTTGTGGGGTGAAAATGGAGGTTTAAGGGACATCCAATCAAAGGTTCTTAAAGATAAGAGGCAAGCAAAAGGTTGGGACTTGAAAGATCTAACCAAATCAGCAAAGAAAAGTCGAAATCAAAAATTAAGTGTGGGGCGCTGCAGGTGGCGTGCCAGGCCGCTTTGGCCTAAAATTTTTTTGGCACAGGCATCAAGGGGGCGCACCCAAGGGCATGACAGGCCACCCCTGCACACCTTTCAAAAGCTGGAATTTCAGCTAAGTCTTTGGGGCGCCCGGGGGAGCGCGTTGGGCTGCTTTTTGCCCGATTTCTTCTACGATTTTAAGATTATAAAAAGGACTTTTGGTTTATGGTATCATTATTCCATCAGAGTAGGACTACTTATGTGTATGTTTTGCATCCGATTTGGGATTAATTCTTCGTCACAGGTGTTTTATCAAATTATGTTAAATTAAGCCATGATTGGCAAAAATCGAGTATTATCGAGGATTGAGGCTACGAATGTGAATCACGTGAGTTGGATATTGTTGTGACATTTATGGAATTATTTAAACATGAGATAATTAGAGTATTACACTTTGAAATTGGTGGGCTAAGTTAATATGTTTTAATGGGCTCAATTTGAGGCCCAAAATGGAATAAAATGCATGGCCCAAAAGGGCAAATGACCCATTCTTCCACTTTGACTAAGTAAACATTGCAGTTAATGCCAAGAATTGGCTAAGGATGACTTGAGAGACTATATAAAAGCACCAAAGCTGATTTTTAATTCATTGTAATTCTCGTGCCTTTCTAGATATTTCCAAACATATTTCTCTCAACACAAACCCTAAGGCAACTAGTCTCTTTGGTAAAGATCATCACTTTGCAAGTCTTGGTAAGTGCCTACTCTCAAGGATTAATATATTATATGCTTAAGATGGTGTATATATCATTATGGTTATGTTGGCAAGGTGTTGAATAGTACACTTTTGCTTTTTGCTAAAAGATGTGCCATCCTTGTGATTTAAAATTTAAAGGAGACTTGAGGTTTGAATGAAAGTGCAAGGTGTGGATGAGATACTATCATATATGGTGTGTTTTTGTTCCTTAACTTGTTATTTTTCTATAAGTATAATTTGTGGGATTATTGTCGATATGTTGTTATAAAGTGTATTGAGGTGATTTGATGGAATAATTGTGATGTGGTGTTGATGGAGAAGTGTAAAGTATGAACTTGGTGTGACATGCTATTGGTTTATGATGTATTGGTCAATGTATGGAATGTTGTGCTATTGTTGGTATGATAATTTCATCGATGGTATTGTCAAGGGGGAGATGACATTTAAGGCAATCATGTAACTCATTGTCGTTATATGTACTTGTAAGGTAGTTGGTTGTTAGCGTAAGCTCCGTTATGTACTTGTGTTGTAGAGTGAAACGTAAGGAAGGAGATGGACTATTGTATTCACGTATAGAATTGTATATTCATATTGGGAATATAAGGTATGTAAGGTTACTCTTTCCGTATCCTTCTGTAGCATGTAGTATTCACCATGTTATTGTACTTACTAATTTTCGAAATGTCCTAAGGCATCTCATTTCAGGTTATCATCTATTGTTAATCATATATACCTTATTCTTGATCTATTGTTATTCATGTGTCACCTAATTGTGGACATGGCTCCAAAGTTCCAGTAATTTTATATTCAAAAGTTCCAATAATGACTTGATCATCGAATGAACTATTTCAAAGACTAAGAAGTGAGGTAATGAAGTCTCGATTCTTGGGTGGTATCCCAGGGGTTAAAATACCTAGCATGGGTCGATTCCAATATCTCGGGTGGTATCCCAGGGGTGAAAAGAACACCTAGCATGGGTCAATCCCGTTACTACGGGTGGTATCCCAGGGGCAAAAGAAAAGCCTAGCATGGGTCGATCTCGAAAACTGTTGATTACCCACTGATCAGCTTGGGGCCCGGGCATTGTAAGAACGGAAGGATGAGTAGTAAATACAAAAGTGAGTGATGAACGAATGAATGGCGTAAAAGTAAATAAAGTAATCCACGTAATGTAAATATTTCCACACATACAGAATGTCGACTTATCTATATTTGATTCCATTGAAGTATTTATGTATCATACTTCTCTTATGACCTTACATACTCAGTATATTCTTCTTATGACATCCCTTGTGGGACTTACCTTACTTGCTGCAGGCACAGGTACTAGTAGACCTCCACAGTAAGCTGCGGGTCATCTACTGATCTTTGGTGAGCTCCAGTTGGTTTGGGGCTTTCCGAGTCACAGTTGTATATTGGTTTTGGTATTGTAAATGTTGTATAAAGCGGGGACTTGTCCCGAAATTAGGATGGTTATGTATGTACTTCTGTTAGAGGCTTTTGTAGACATATGTGGATATATGAAAGTAAGAGATGTATGCCCATTTTTACTTGATGTCCCTAACGGCCAAGCTTTATGTATGTATGTATCACATGTTCCATGATTTTCGCTATTCGCATTTTATATCCATACGTAGTGGTGATGTTTCTTATGGCATGCATATTAATGGACATGAGTAAAAATTGGTTCTCTCGGGGGGCCTTATCGGCTTTGGGTGCCAGTCCGCCTCGTTGGAATTCGGGTCGTGACACGCCCATGAAGGGTATGATGAGGTTTGGGAGGAGGGGCAAGCTCAACCCCAGGTATATTGGGCCATTTGAGATACTTCAGACCATTGGAGAGGTAGCTTATGAGCCTCTCCCCCAGATTTTTTAGTTGTCCACCCAGTTTTCCATGTACCCATGTTGCGACGCTATCTTTTGTATGAGTTACACATGCTTCAGAGTTCAGTTGGATGAGCGGTTGACCATTGTGGAGGAGTCAGTACTTACTCTTGCCAGGGATATGAGACGGCTGCACTCTAGAGAGATTCCAGTGGTTAAGGTTTAGTGGAGGCACCTTAAAGTTGAGGAGGATGCTTGGGAGATCAAGAGTGAGATGCAGGTCCAGTATCCACACCTGTTTGAGCCTTCATGTACATCTTGATCCTTTACTTTCATGGATAAACGTCCTTTTAGTAGTGGATATTGTAATGACCTTTGAGGTTATTTTCTGCATTTCCGCACTATTTCAACGTTTAGAGATTTCCTTAGTTGCCCCAAGTCATTTATGACTTGCTGGAGCCGCCAGTTTGGCTACCAGGCAGTCCATTTGGTTTTTAGAGCCAATTCCCTGTTTTGAAGTCTTTGTTGATCCGAATTAGGTACCGGGACTAAACCTCAGGTAAACGGCCTTGTATGTAAATTTTGACAATTCCAGCAGCTCCAAAACGTTGATTTTAGGCTGGGGGGCCTTTGGTTTGGGTCCCAAGGCTTCCAGACTCATTTTGGGCTATTGGGTGGAAATTCGTTAAAATGAACATTGGGTATTAAACCCTCATTTCATCAAAACTACCTCGGATAGAAATTTTAATGGCGACGTAGAGTCCAGAATATTGAATTTGGTAGGTTAGCATAGTTCGTTTCTATTTGTAGGATTTCAAATGAGTCTCGAGGGTCCGATCAGAACTTATCAAAATTTTTCTAAGTGCTGGTGCAGGCATCATCTGGTGTGACAGCATGGATCGCTTTAGCGGAATCCTAGGTGTCCCCTCCCCCCCTCCCTAAAGTGACAAAAATACCATTTTAGCGGTAGTCTCCCAGGCACAAAGGACCACTTAAGCGGTGTCTTATCGCTTTAGCGGTCATTTGGCTGCTAAAGCGGCTACTACTGCTATTTATGAGGGAGACCCAATTTTAATTCCATTTATTTCATTTCCAAGTCCCTCAAAACCCTAGAAAGCTTAGATACAGTAGAATGTGATCTTTGGGTGTTCGTGGTAAGTTGAAGGGTTCGTTGGGGGAATTTTCTCATCAAAATTTTCGTAAGTTTTCATCTAATTCATTGATTTATTCTCCGATTTAACTTTAAATCCCTAGTTCACTTTACGGGCTAATTTTGGGTTCGTTTGTGCTCAAAATTTACCTATTTTTAGCGTAAATAGTTTTCACGCCTCAAATCCCATCGGGATGGATTGGCACTCGTAGACGACAAGGCCCGAGAGAACCAAGCTTTGTCTCTATTCATTCATATGCATGCCATAAGAAACCCATAATCACATAATAGCTATAGATACAAACAATGGAATTCATGGAACATGATATATATATATATATATATATATATATATATATATATGCGAAACTTGGCCGTTAAGGCCACCAAGTCAAGAACGACATATCCCTTTTACATTTATACACCCACATCCGTCTACAAAAGCCTCTAACAAATGCATTGACCAAAATGAACTAAAAGTCGGGACAAGTCCCTGCTTTATACAATATGTACAACACCAAAACATATGTACAACTGTAACTCGAAGAAGCCCCGAACTAACTGGAGCTCACCAAAGATCTGCAACACTGGCAACCTACTGTGGAGGCCTACTAGTACCTGCGCCTGCAACAAGTAAGGTAAATTCCCCAAGAGGGGTCAGTACGAAGAATGTACTGAGTATGTAAGGCCATATGAAACTTGTAAGATATGAAAATATGTCAAGAACTCAAGTTTAAATGCATAACCAATATAGATAAGTCAAAATGTAGATGAGTCACCATTCAGTACTTTGGGAACCATGTATGTTGCTTTCATTACATTCTTTGTATCTTTACTTCCATGATTATTCACCTTTGCCTTTGACCTGTGATACCCGGGCCTCGACTGAACAGTGGGTTTTAAACATCACATAGCGTTACGTTGGGATTGGCTCGAGCTAGGCTTATGCCCCTAGAGCTGCCACCCTATGAATCAATGTATATATCGGGATCGGCTCGAGCTAGGTTAGTACCTCTAGAGCTTCCACCCATATGACATTTCAGGTTCAGCTCGAGCTAGGTTATTACCCCTAGAGCTTCCCCCTGTCAGGATCAGTCCGAGCTAGGCTTATGCCCCCAGGACTGCCCCCTGATCCAACAACCTCGGGATCGGCTTGAGCTAGGCATTTTTGCCCCCAAAGCTGCCACCCATACTTGATCATTGACCACATATGCATTACTTTGTTCATTACTTTGAGATTGATACCATGACAGTCACAACTTTACTTGAAGCTTTGGATCATTAACCAATGAGTGAGAGACATATGAACAAACATTGTTGGAAACATAGCCTTATTGGAAACATAACACCATTGGAACCATTGGACAATAATCAATGAACAAGATACATGAGTATAACCACTATTGGAACTTTGGAACATAACATTGTTGAGCTTTTGGAATATTATTCATGAATATGAGACATGATATTCACAATTGATCAATGAGTAGGAAACATATGATAATGACCATTGATAACCGGATATGGAATACCTTAGCACATTTCGGGATGGGACAAGCGTAATATCAATGTGAATACTATTTGCCGCAGAAAGATACGGACAGAGTAACCTTACATACCTTGTGTTCACAATATGAATATATAATCCTGGAGGTGCATACAATAGTCCCGCTCCTTCTTTATGTGTCACTCTACAACACAAATATATAACGGGATTCACATTAACCATCAACTATTTTACAAATGCATATAACATCAATGAGTTACATGTTTGTCTTTAAACATGCCATTTCCCCTTGACAAAACCATTGTTGAAATTATTATTTCAAAAATCCCCCAATATTCCATACATTGACCAATACATGAGAATCAATACATTTCACCACAACACTTCTCCTTTACACTTTCTTATCCATATCACATCACAAATAATCCATCAAATTACCTTAATACACCTCATAGCACATATCGGCCAAAATCCCACAATTTACACTTTTAGAAAAATAACAAGTTTAATAACAAAATCCCACCATACATGTTCATATTTTATCCATACCTTGCTCTTTCATCAAGACATCAAGTCTCTTTTCAAGTTCAAATCACAAAGATGACACATCTTTCACTAAAAGCAAAAATACACTATTCACCACCTTGCCAACATAACTATCATGATATACATAATCTACCATGCATATAATATGTTAATCCAAGAGAATAAATACTTACCATGGCTTGGAATAGGATGATCTTTACCAAAGAGTCCAAAGGAAATATTTGCTTTAGGGTTTGGAACTAGAGAAATGTTTGAGAAATATCTTAAAAGGAATGAGAGTGTTCTATGAATAAAATCTTATTTTGGGGCATTTATATAGACCCCAAGTCATAGTTAGCCATTCCTAGGCGTTAAATGTGGTCAAAGTTGAAGAATGGGTCAATTGCCCCTTTGGGCCATGTATTTTATCCCATTTGGGGACTAAATTTGGGCCCAATTGCATATGTTAGCTTAACCCACCAACTTTAATGTGTAATTCACCATATATCTCATGTTTAATTAATTCCATAATGTCACGACAATATTCTCTTACGAGATTCTCATTCGTCGTCTCAATCGGAAAAATAGGAATTCTAGTCGCCCATGACTTCATTGAACATTTTGGATACCTATTTATGTTTCATGATTTGATCATGTAGGAGTATGTAGTAGTGTATTGAAGTCTTTGAAGCTTTAACAATGCTCAAAGAACTCCAAAGAACTAAAACAAACCATCTAAGAATCGACGTAGAATTGCGTTACAAAACGAGCGCAGCAGTGGCGCAAGAAATTCACCCCCTCTGAATCAGTGACTTGCGCCACACCCCCTGAAACAGGGAGTGGCGCAAGTTTTAGCACCTTGCTGAATTTTTCGGCCACTTCTTCAATACTTGCGTATCATCCAATACCTTATCAAAACACTACAAAATACTTACTTAGTGATCTTAATTATCAAGTAAACATGACTCCAAGTCACCAAATGAGGTTAGAATGTGTACGGGGTATTACCCAAATGCTCCACGAAATCACAAAACACCTCCTACGAAGGTCTAATCGCACATATTAGGTCCGATATCAAATGTTTCTCCAATGACACTATAATACACATACTCATGGCATCTCAACACCTAGGTAGATATGACCCCAAGGTATCAAATGAAGTTAGAAAAGTACGGGGTGCTACATTCTTCCCCCTTTAGAAACATTCGTCCTCGAATGTTAACAACATCGTCTTATGTACAACAAATGTATCTCTATGTTAACATACGCATACATATTTGTTATTGGTCCACATATGCACTGTGAACTTCTTCATCCATTTGAAATAGATGGGGATACTTGGATTTCATCATTTCCTCAGCTTCCCATATGATCTCCTCTATTTGTTGATTTCTCCAAAGGACTTTTACGGATGCAACATCTTTATTCCTCAATCTCTTTACTTGTCGATCTAGAATAGCAATGGGTACCTCTTCATAAGTAAGATCCTCCGTAACTTGAACATCCTCTACGGGAACAATACGAGATGGATCTCCTATGCATTTTTGAAGCATCGAAACATGAAATACCGGATGGACTGAGGAAAGTTCCTGGGGTAGTGCCAACTCATACGCAACTTGCCCAAATCTTCTAATGATTTCATATGGGCCTATGTACCGTGGACTCAATTTCCCTTTCTTTCCGAACCGCATTACCCCTTTCATCGGTGACACCTTTAAAAATACCCAATCACCTATGGCGAATTCAAGCCCTCTTCTTCTAACATCGGCATATGACTTGTGATGACTTTGAGCCATTTGTAACCACTGTTGGATCACTTTAACTTTCTCCATAGCCTGATGAATAATGTTTGGCCCAAGTAAAGCAGTTTCACCTACTTTAAACCATCCAATTGGTGATCTACATTTCCTTCAATACAAGGCTTCATAAGGTGCCATTTTAATACTTGAATGATAGCTATTGTTATACGTAAATTCAATAAGAGGCAAATGGTCATCCCAACTGCCTTGAAAATCTAACGTGCATGCTCGTAGCATATCTTCAAGTGTCTGAATAGTACGTTCTGCTTGTCCATCAGTTTGAGGATGGAAAGCGGTACTCAAATTCACCTGTGTACCCAAACTCTGCTGAAAAGATCTCCAAAAGTGTGCTGTGAACGGTGCTCCTCTGTCTGATATAATGGAAAGTGGAATACCATGCAATCGTACTATCTCTTTCACATAGAACTTCGCATAATCCTCAGCTGTATAGTTGTCTTTACTGGTAGAAAATGCGCTGACTTGGTAAGCCTGTCCACTATAACCCATATAGAATCAAACTTCCGCAATGTACGAGGCAAACCTGTAATGAAATACATATTAATCATATCCCATTTCCAGACTGGAAGATTGATACATTGCATGTAACCTCCCGGTTTTTGATGTTCCACTTTCACTTGTTGACAATTCGGGCATTGTGCGACAAATTCTGCAATGTTCTTTTTCATATTTCCCCACCAATACACTTCTTTCAATTCATGGTACATTTTAGTAGCACCCGGATGAATAGAATAGCGCGAATGATGCGCCTCTGTCATAATTCGTGTCCTCAGCTCATCTACGTCTGGTACACATAATCTCCCTTGACATCGAAGTACCCCTTCTTGTGTAAGATCAAATGCCTTGGTCAAATTCTGCTATACATTCTCCTTTAGCTGTAATAAAATAGAATCCGCAAACTGCTTCTCTTTCACTTCAGCTATTAAGGAGGATTCTGCTGCATTTTGTACAATAACCCTTTCATCTGGAGATTCAATAAGTCGAACTCCTAAGCTGGCTAGTTGATGTATATCTTTGATTATCTCTTGCTTTTCAGTCAACTGGCCACTAGTGCTTTCTACTGCCTTGCAGCTCAATGCATCAGCTAATACATTTGCTTTGCCTGGGTGATAAAGAATGTCAATATCATAGTCTTTCAAGAGCTCTAACCACCTTCGCTGCCTCAAATTGATTTCCTTCTACTTAAAGAGATATTGCAAACGTTTGTGATTCGTATAGATATCAACATGAACTCCATATAAATAATGACGCCATATCTTTAAACCAAAAACTACCGCTGCCAATTCAAGATCATGCATGGGATAATTTTCTAGTGTGGCCGCAACTGTCGTGAGGCATATGCTATGAAATTATCGTGTTGCATCAATACACATCCTAGGCCAACCCCGAAAGCATCACACTACACTACATAACCTTCGGTGCCTTCGGGAAGCACTAAAACTGGTATGGAGGTTAATTTATCTTTCAACCTTTGAAAGCTTTTCTCGCATGCATCATTCCACTGAAATTTTACTGCCTTATGTGTAAGTTTTGTTAACGGTGCAGCAATAGAGGAAAAACCTTCCACAAATCTTCTGTAATAACCTGCCAGTCCAAGAAAACTACGAATCTCTGTGGGTGTCGTAGGTCTTGGCCAATTTTTCACTGGTTCAATCTTCTGTGTATCAACCTGTATACCTTCATCTGACACAATGTGGCCCAAGAATGCAACTGATTTTAACCAAAACTCACACTTAGAGAACTTGGCATATAACTTACGCTCACGGAGAATCTGTAACACTTGCCGTAAGTGATTAGCATGGTCCTCCGGTGATCTTGAATAAATACCCTGACGAACACGTCTAGAAATGGCTTAAACACCCTATTCATCAAATCCATGAACACAGCTGGTGCATTCGTTAGTCCAAATGATATAACTAAAAATTCATAATGGCCATACCGTGTTCGGAAAGCTGTCTTGGGCACATCTTCTTCTCTAACTCTAACTTGATGGTCACCCGACCTCAAGTCGATCTTTGAAAAACACTTGCACCCTGTAACTGATCAAACAAATCATCAATTCGAGGGAGGGGATATTTGTTCTTGATCGTTACCTTATTCAATTGCCGGTAGTCAATGCACATTCTCAAAGTGTCATCTTTATTCCGTACAAATAACATCGGTGCACCCCACAGAGACATACTAGGCCTAATGAAGCCTTTGTCCAGCAAATCTTTCAATTGCTCCTTCAATTCACGCAATTCTGCTGGAGCCATTCTATATGGAGGGATAGAAATAGGCTGAGTGCCTGGAATCACATCAATGCCAAACTCCACTTCCCGTTCTGAGGGTAAGCCTGGAAGATCCTCTGGGAACACATCTAGGAATTCATTGACCACTGGAACCAAATGCGGAGTTAGTGGTTCCACATCATTATATTTCACCCGTACTAAATGACATATGTAACCCTTAGCAATCATTTTCCTGGCTTTCAAATAGGAAATAAATCTCCCTCGTAGTGCCCCTACATTACCCTGCCATTCAAGAACATTTTCTTGCAGAAAACAAAATTGCACCTTCTTGGCCCTGCAATCTACCGTAGCATAACAAGAGGCCAACTAATCCATTCCCATGATCACATCAAAATCCACCATGTCTAATTCAATGAGATCGTCCAACGTATCACGACCACACACAGTGTCCACGCAGCTACGATATACTCTTTTTGCAATAATATATTCACCGACCGGTTTAAACACTTCAATAGATTTAATTAATAATTCTGGTGCCTTTGCAAATTTCATAGCAACCAATGGAGTAACATAGGAAAATGTAGAACCGGGGTCAATCAATGCATATACATTATATGAGAATATGGATAATGTACCTGTGACAACATCAGGGGAAACCTCTGAATTCTGTCGGTCCACTAAAGCATAAGTGCGATTTTGGACCCCACTAGTACTGGCTGCTCCTCTGGCCCCTCTACTACGGCCAACCGGCTACACACCATGGCCTAGTGAAGGAACCGATGCTGATGAAGCAACAGCCGATCCTGCCGGTTGTGCTATACCACTCATGCTCCTCTGGGGACACTCTCTCATCATGTGTCCTGTCATGCCACACCAGAAACAAGCATTTGTCCCCACTCTGCATGTATCTGTATGAATACGCCCGCAGTGCTGACACTGCTGACGAGGAAAACCTGCTGCCTGTGATCCGTGACCTCCACTACTCTGCCCAGCTGGACCACCTAGAAACCCTCTAAACTGGGAGTGTGCACCTGCTGTGGAATGCGAGAACGATGGTCTAGGTCGTATAGGGAATATACGGGGCCTAGATCTAGCCCTTTTGGACTTTCCCCTGTCAAATTCATGTACCCTTCGTCTCTGTCTTTGATCTTCCATTTTCTGGGCGAAGGCTTGTATTCTAGCTAGGTCCATGTCCTTTTTCAAGGCCGCAATGGGGCAATCCCTTACCAAATATGGCTTTAGTCTGTCCACGTATGTATGGACCCAGTCTGTCATCGTAGACACCACATTTGGTGCATATCGAACCAAGGAATTAAATTGCAAGCTATATTCTCTGACACTCAAATTTCCTTGACGGAGATTTAGGAATTGATCCGCACGTACCTCACAGATCTCGTAGGGCAAGTAATGATCAAGGAAAGTTGTTTTAAATTCTTCCCAATTTGGTGGATTTGCACCAATCTCACGGGATTTCTTCCAATCCTCGTACCACAATATTACCTCTCCTTTCAATCTATACGCAGCAAGTTCAATTGTCTTTACCCCCGTCATGTGCATAACTTCCAAGGCCCTCTAAATTTGATCCACGAAGTCCTGTGGATCTGCTTTTGGATCTGACCCTGTGAAGATGGGAGGGTCCAGTTTCAAGAAATCCTGTGTTCTGCGACTTGCCACTCTAGCCGCATCATCATCATATGTCATTGGACCAGCTCGTCCTTGACTCTGGTCTTCCACTAACTGTGTTAACATATGAACTGCGTTTCTAAGATCCTGATCTGTGGCATTCATTGGTGGTTCTGCAGGTACTTCTCTACCAACTGGCTCCTCTGGAGCTGGAAAAGTAGATGAACACCGTAATGAAATTTCAGCATTTGCTCCACCTTGACTAGCTTGGTCAGGTGGCAGTCTACTCATGATACCACTTTTGTCACGCCCCGAATCCCATCGGGATAGATTGGAACTCGTAGACGACAAGGCCCGAGAGAACCAAGCTTTGTCTCTATTCAATCATATGCATGCCATAAGAAACCCATAATCACATAATAGCTATAGATACCAACAATGGAATTAATGGAACATGATATATATATATATATATACGAAACTTGGTCTTTGAGGCCACCAAGTCAAGAACAACATATCCCTTTTACATTTATACGCCCACATCCGTCTACAAAAGCCTCTAACAAATGCATTGACCAAAATGAACTAAAAGTCGGGACAAGTCCCCGCTTTATACAACATGTACAATACCAAAACATATGTACAACTGTGACTCGGAGAAGCCCCGAACTAACTGGAGCTCACCAAATATCTGCAACACTGGCAACCTACTGTGGAGGCCTACTAGTACCTGCGCCTACAGCAAGTAAGGTAAATTCCCCAAGAGGGGTCAGTACGAAGAATGTACTGAGTATGTAAGGCAATATGAAACTTGTAAGATATGAAAATATGTCAAGAACTCAAGTTCAAATGCATATAAAAAATATAGATAAGTCACAATGTAGATGAGTCACCATTCTGTACTTTGGAAACCATGTATGTTGCTTTCATTACATTCTTTGTATCTTTACTTCCATGATTATTCACCTTTGTCTTTGACCTGTGATACCCGGGCCCCAACTGAACAGTGGGTTTTAAACATAACAAGGCGTTACGTTGGGATCGGCTCGAGCTAGGCTTATGCCCCTAGAGCTGCCACCCTATGAATCAATGTATATATCGGGATCGGCTCGAGCTAGGTTAGTACCTCTAGAGCTTCCACCCATATGACATTTCAGGTTTGGCTCGAGATAGGTTATTACCCCTAGAGCTGCCCCATATAAGGATCGGTTCGAGATAGGCTTATGCCCCTAGGACTGCCCCCTGATCCAACAACCTCGGGATCGGCTTGAGCTAGACATTTTTGCCCCCAAAGCTTCCACCCATACTTGATCATTGACCACATATGCATTACTTTGTTTATTACTTTGAGATTGATACCATGACAGTCACAACATTACTTGAAGCTTTGGATCATTAACCAATGAGTGAGAGGCATGTGAACAAACATTGTTGGAAACATAGCCTTATTGGAAACATAACACCATTGGAACCATTGGACAATAATCAATGAACAAGATACATGAGTATAACCACTATTGGAACTTTGGAACATAACATTGTTGAGCTTTTGGAACATTATTCATGAATATGAGACATGAGATTCACAATTGATCAATGAGTAGGAAACATATGATAATGACCATTGATAACCGTATATAGAATACCTTAGGACATTTCGGGATGGGACAAGCGTAATATCAATGTGAATACTATTTGCCGCAGAAAGATACGGACAGAGTAACCTTACATACCTTGTGTTCGCAATACGAATATATAATCCTAGAGGTGCATACAATAGTCCCGCTCCTTCTTTATGTGTCACTCTACAACACAAATATATAACGGGATTCACATTAACCATCAACTTCTTTACAAATGCATATAACATCAATGAGTTACATGTTTGTCTTTAAACATGCCATTTCCCCTTGACAAAACCATTGATGAAATTATTATTCCAAAAATCCCCCAATATTCCATACGTTGACCAATACATGAGAATCAATACATTTCACCACAACACTTTTCCTTTACACTTTCTTATCCATATCACATCACAAATAATCCATCAAATTTTCTTAATACACCTCATAGCACATATCGGCCAAAATCCCACAATTTACACTTTTAGAAAAATAACAAGTTTAATAATAAAATCCCACCATACATTTTCATATTTTATCCATACCATGCTCTTTCATCAAGACATCAAGTCTCTTTTCAAGTTCAAATCAAAAAGATGACACATCTTTCACTAAAAGCAAAAATATACTATTCACCATCTTGCCAACATAACTATCATGATATAAATAATCTCACATGCATATAATATGTTAATCCATGAGAATAAATACTTACCAAGGCTTGGAATAGGATGGTCTTTACCAAAGAGTCCAAAGGAAATATTTGCTTTAGGGTTTGGAACTAGAGAAATGTTTGAGAAATATATTAAAAGGCATGAGAGTGTTATATGAATAAAATATGATTTTGGGGACTTTATATATACCCCAAGTCATACTTAGCCATTCCTTGGCACTAAATGTGGTCAAAGTGGAAGAATGAGTCAATTGCCCCTTTGGGGACTAAATTTGGGCCCAATTGCATATGTTAGCTTAACCCACCAACTTTAATGCGTAATTCACCATATATCTCATGTTTAATTAATTCCATAATGTCACGACAATATTATCTTACGAGATTCTCAATTGTCGTCTCAATCGCAAAAATAGGAATTCTAGTCGCCCATGGCTTCATTGAACATTTTGGATACCTATTTATGTTTCATGATTTGATCATGTAGGAGTATGTAGTAGTGTATTTAAGTGTTTTAAGCTTTAAAAATTCTCAAAGAACTCCCACAAATGCAAAGAAGTAGAAGAAGAAGATGTTGCACCAACAGCTGAAAACCAGCAAAATATCAAGTCTAAAATGACTCCGGATTAACCCTTGAGATTCTTTCGGAGTCCCATGAACACAACCAAATATGTTGTCCAACTGAAAACGTTATTTTAGACTCAATGGAATCGACGAAATGACCAATGGAGGTCGTTTTGACGAGATGCTGGCCGAAATCAACACTTTCTTGATTTTACTAGAAATCCACCCAAGCCCCCAACAGGAGTTCGAAAGCCTCGGGACTAAAAAAAAAAGGTCCCCCTATGCAAAATCTACGTTTTGGAGCTAACGAAACTGACGGGATTCTCACCCGAGTCTGTTTACTACGAATGTTGACCTAAGTCAAACTCCTTATCTTAAAGGCTCCAAACTGGGGAAATTGATTTAAAATCAGACTAAACATTTCAAGAACCGCACCACCCATCCCCATAGGTCACAAATACTATAAGGAAGCTATGGGAAGGGTCAAAACAGGAAAAATGCATGAAAATTATGAGAATGATTTAGAGGGTTATTACACAGCGGTACATAAAAACTATATGTTGAGTTATTTTAATTTTAATTTCTTACACAGTAAGTAATATAATATATTTCACAAATGGCATAACAATTAATAGATGATATTTCATTATTTATTAATACATGTTATCGATCATAACTATCTAAATTTAAATTCTTAGATCAAGAAAAAATTTGCATTGTAATCTAAACTTTTATATTGTTAAATTTTTTGAGAAAATTGTGTTGTATGCCGTAAAATTAATGGTTTTGTACCGCTATATTTAAAATATTTAAAAGCTGAAGTTTGGTTATCTTATAAGAAAATAATCAATTTTGAAAATTCAATTATGCCAAGGAAGAATTGTTAATGTTACTGTTGAAGTATATATATATATATAAAAGAAGATAAAATTGATTAAACTATAAATATCAAACACCAATTATTTTATCATAATTTATTTTCTTTAACGATAAGATTGTGGCTTGAATAAGGATTCCAAAATTGGACATATGTGCATTTTTTTAACTCTCAAAATGGTTGTATTCATTTGATGAATTATTCTTTCAAAATAGAGCACTAATGACTGAGAATGTTATGAATAAAAAGGAACTTATTTGTATAGGATTGTCACGCCTAGAATTCCAACGGTGCGGACTGGCACTCGAAGCCGATAAGGCCCGAGAGAACCAATCTTCATTCTCACACACTCCTGCGCATGATACTCAATAAACATCACCACCACAAATAGATACAAGATGCCAATAGCGGAAGTCATGGAAAGTACATGATAACAATGACACTTGGCTGTTGGGGCCATCAAAACAAAACATACGTTCTTTACATTTTCTTCATCCGTCCCACAACATCTATAAAGCCTCTACATATGCTTGACCATAACCAACCTAGATTCGGGACAATACCCCACTCTATACACATATACAATACCAAAATAAATGTACATAACGACTCGGAAAGCCCCGAACCAACTGGAGCTCACCAAAGACCTGCAAATGATCTACAACCTACTGAGGAGGTCTACTAGCACCTGTGCCTGCAGCAAGTAAGGTAAGTCCCACAAGGGACGTCAGTACGAAGAATGTACTGAGTATGTAAGGCTATAAGGAATTGCTTCAATACATAAGAACTTCAATGGAATCAAATATAAAAGAATAGTCAATATGGATAAGTCACCATTCTGTATATGTATGGGAATATGTACATTACGTGGATTACTTTCTTTACTTTTACGCTCATTCATTCGTTCATCACTCACTTCTTCATTCACTACTCATCCTTCCATTCTTACAATGCTCGGGCCCCAAGCTGATCAGTGGGTAATCAACAGTTTTCGGGATCGACCCATGCTAGGCTCTTTTTTTGCCCCTGGGATACCACCCGTGGTAGCGGGATTGATCCATGCTAGGTGTTATTTTAACCCCTTGGATACAACCCGAGATATTGGGATCGACCCATGATAGGTATTTTAACCCCTGGGATACCACCCAATAATAGAGACTTCATTACCTTACTTCTTAGTCTTTGAAATAGTTCATTCGATGATCAAGTCATTATTGGAACTTTTGAATATAACATTATTGGAATTTTGGAGTCATGTCCACCATTAGGTGACACATGGATAACAATAGATCAAGAATAAGGTATATATGATTAACAATAGATGATAACTTTAAATGAGATGCCTTAGGACATTTCCAAAATGAGTAAGTACAACAACAAGGTGAATACTACACGCTGCGGAAGGATACATAAAGAGTAAACTTACATACCTTATATTCCTCATATGAATATACAATCCTAAATGTGAATACAATAGTCCAGCTCCTTCCTTACGGTTCACTCTACAACACAAGTACACAACAGAGCTTACGTTAACAACCAACTACCTTACGAGTGTATAAGATGACAACGAGTGCCATGATTGCCCTATAACGTCATTTCACCCTTTACAATACAATTAACGGCATCTTCATACCAACAATACCACAACATTCTACTCATTTACCACAACATCATAAACCAATAGCATTTCACACCAAGTTTATCCTTTACGCTTCCTCATTAACACCATGTCACAATTATTCCATCAAGTCACCTCAATACATTTCATAACGATATATAAACAACAATCCCACAAATTATATTCATTGAAAAATAATAAGGAAAGGAACTTAATCACACCATAAATGTTAGTATCTCATCCATACCATGCACTTTCATTCAAACCTCAAATCTCCTTTCAATTTTAAATCACAAGGATGACACATCTTTTAGCAAAAAGCAAAAGTTTCCTATTCAACACCTTGCCAACATAACCATCATGATATATACACCATATTAAGCATATAATATATTAATCCATGAGAGTAGACACTTAGCAGAGCTTGCAAAGTGATGATCTTTACCAAAGAGAATGGTTGCCTTACGGTTCGTGTTGAGAGAAATATGTTTGGAAATATCTAGAAAGACATGTGTATTGTAATGAATAAAATCAGCCTTTTGTGCCTTTATATAGTCCTCATGGTCCTCCTTAGCCATACTTTAATCAATAATTGATTAGTCAAAGGAAGAATGGGTCATTTTGCCCTTTTGGGCCTTGTCTTTTGTTCCACTTTGGGCTTTAAATTGAGCCCAATAACACATATCAACTTAGCCCACCTAATTCAATGCATGATCCACTATATATCTCATGTTTAAATAATTCCATAAATGTTACGACAATATTCAACTCACGCGATTCATGCTCGCAGCTTTAATCCCAAGAATAAACAATTTTGGCCACTCATGGTTTAATTGAACATAATTTGATAAAAAGCTTATGACGAAGAATTAACCCCAACTCGGATGCTAATAACGCTCAAGAGTATCCCTACTATGATGGAATAATAATATCATATCCCAAGAGTCCTCTTTATAGACTAATAATCGTAGAAGAAATTTGGCCAAAAGCACCCGGGCACGCTCCCGGGCGCCCTTGGGACTTAGCAAAATTTCAGCACCTGAACAGGTGCACATTAGCGGCCTGGAACGCCCCTAGGCGCTCCCCTCTGCTGCCTGTGCCACAACAATTTCAGGCCAAAGCGTCCTGGCACGCCACCTGCAGCGCCCCACACTTAACTTTTGATTCCGACTTTTCTTTGCGGATTTGGTTGAATCTTTCAAGTCCAAATCTTTACCTTGCCTCTTAACTTTAATATCCTTTGCTTGGATGTCCTTTAAACCTCACTTTTCACCCCCAAAAGTGCTCCACAAAGTCACAAACACCACCTACTTCAAAGGTCTAATCACATTTACTAGCACAATATCAAATGTTCCATCAATAACAATGTAAAATACATACGTATTGCTCTCGAACCTAGAGTAAACATGGTTCAAGGTTGTCAAGTAAGTTTGGGAAGGTACAGGGTGTTTCATTCTTCCCCCCTTAGAAACATTCGTCCTCGAATGTTAATAACATCGTCTCATGTACAACAAATGCATCTCTATATTAGAATATGTATACATATACACATAATGCTTATAGATACTTACTTGTTACTGCTCCACTTCCGCATTTTGAACTTTTTCTTCCGTATAAAACAAATATGGGTACTTTGATTTCATCATTTCTTCAGCTTCCCATGTGATCTCTTCAACTTGTTGATTTCTCCAAAGAACTTTTATGGAAGGTACGTCTTTATTTTTTAACCTCTTCATTTGTCTATCCAGAATAGCAATAGGTATTCTTTCGTAAGTGAGATCCTCCATAACTTGAACATCGTCGATGGGAGCAATACAAGATGGATCTCCTATGCATTTTTGAAGCATCGAAATATAAAACACTGGATGGACTGAGGAGAGTTCTTGGGGTAATTTCAATTCATGTGCAACTTGCCCAAATCTTCTGATAATTTCTTATGGACCTATATAACGTGGAATCAACTTTCCTTTCTTTCCAAATCTAATTACCCCTTCCATCGATGACACCCTCAAGAATACCCAATCAACTATGGCAAATTCAAGCCCTCTTCTTCTAACATCAGTACATGACTTGTGTCGACTTTGGACCATTTGTAACCGCTATTGTATCACCTTAAATTTATCCATATCTTGATGAACAAGATGAAAGTAGTTTCATCTGCGTCAAACCATCCCATTGGTGATCCACCCTTTCTTCCATATAACGCTCTATAAGGTGCCTTTTTGATATTCAAACGATAGTTACTATTGTAAGCAAAGTCAACAAGAGGTAAATGGTCGTCCCAACTACTGTTAAAGTCCTATATGAAAGCTCATAAAATATTTTGAAGTGTTTATACAGTGCGTTTTGCTTGTCCATCTGTCTGCGGATTTTAACTTTATTTGGATTCCAAAATTCTTCTGAAGATTTTTCCAACAGTATGCAGTAACTTGAGCTCCCATAATTGATACAATAGCAATTGGAATCCCCTGTAATCATACTATTTCTTAACATACAACTTTGCATAGTATTCAGATATAAGTGGTCTTGACAGGTAAAACATGTACTAAATTGATAAGCCTGTCAACTATCACCTACATGGAATTAAATTGCCGGAATGGACGAAGCAAACTTGTGATGAAACCCATGTTAATCATATCCTTCTTCCAAACTGGAAGGTTCCTATATTGCATATAACCTCCAGGTTTCTGATGCTCTACTTTTTACCTGTTGACAATTCAGACAATGAGTTACAATTTCTGCAACGTTCTTTTCATGTAACCTTACCAATACATCTCTTTCAACCCATGGTACCTTTTGGTTGCTCCCGAATGAATAGAATTCCGTAAATTGAGCATGACAGTACTCCCTCTTACGTAAGATCCAATGTGTTTGTCATAGAACCTGAATACCGCTTTTCTTTCATCTTAGCTACAAATGAAGACCCTGTCACATTTTACACTATAATTCTTTCATCTAGAGTCCCAAGAAGACGAACTAGCCACCTTGACTATACCTTGCTTTTTCGTAAACTGACCCTTAGTGTTTCTTATTGCTTTGCGTCTTAATGCATCGATTATCACATTTGCTTTTCCCGGATGGTATAAAATATTACTAGCATAACCTTTAGTAATTCCATCCACATCAATATGAACCCCATACAAATAGTGGCGCTATATCCTTAAAGCAAATATCACGGCTGCTAATTCAAGATCATGTGTGGGAACGTTTCTTTCATGTGAACGCAATCGTCTTTAGGCATACGCTATTAAATTATCGTGCTACATCAATACCCATCCGAATACGACTCCTGAAGAATTACAATAGACTGCATACCCATCGATGCCTTCAAGAAATACTACTACAGGTATAGACGTCAATTCCAATTAAAAATTATTTTTTTTTAGCTCTTGGAAACTCTTCTCACATGCATCATTCCACTGAAACTCTATTGCCTTGTGTTAGCTTCATTTAGGGTGGTGAGATAGAAGAAAATCCTTCAACCACCATCCAATCCAAGAAAACTATGAATCTCTGTAAGCGTCGTAGGCCTTAGCCATTCGACCCAAGAACGCTATGGATTTTAACCAAACTCACATTTAGAGAACTCTGCATATATCTTACGGTCACGAAGAATTCTTAACACCTATCGTAAGTGATTAGCATGGTTCTCTTGTGATCTTGAGTAAGCTAACGTATCATCTATAAACACTGTCATGAACACACCTAGAAATGGCTTGAACACCCTACTTATCAAATCCATGAAAACGACTGGTGCAATTGTTATTCCAAGTGACATAACAAAAACAAAATACATAATGACCATACTGTGTTCAGGAAGCTGTCTTGGGTATATCTTTTTCTCTAACCCTGACTTGATGGTACCCAATCTCAAGTTAATCTTTGAGAAACATTTGGCACCCTATAACCGATCAAATCAATCATCATTTCTGGGGAGGAGATATTTGTTCTTAATCGTTACTTTATCCAGTTGCCAATAATCAATACACATTCTCAGTGTACCATCTTTCTTCCATACAAATAACACTGGTGCACCCTAAGGGGACATATACTAGGCCTTATAAATCCCTTGTCCAACAAGTCTTTTAATTGCTCTTTTGAATTCTTATAACTCTGCTGGGGCCATTCTATACGGAGGAATAGAGATAGGCGGAATGCATGGAATCACATCAATATCATACTCTACTTTCCGTTTAAAGAACCACATCTAGGAATTTATTTACTACTGGAACCGCTTAAAGTGTTGGTGGCTTTACATCAGTATCTGTCACTCATACTATGTGACATAAGTACCCCTTTGGGTATCATAGGAAATAACTTTTCCTCTTGGTGCTCCCACATTACCCTTCCATGTGGAGAATGAATATGTAACTTCTTAGTTTGGCAATCTACCATTTCTAGTTCAATAAAATCAACCAGTGTGTCATAACCATAAACAATTACCCTACAATTATGATATACTCTTTTAACTATCATAGATTCACTAACGAGTGTAGATGCTTCAAATGGCTTAACTAGTAATATACCTTATGTAAAAATATGGATAATGTACCTGTATCTACGTCAGGGGAAGCCTCCTAATTCTGTCGATCCGCTAAGGCATAAATACGGTCCTGGGTTCCACTGGAACTAGTTGCTCCTCTAGAACCTCTGCTGCGCCTCGTAGGATGCGCACCTCGACCTAGAGGAGGCATAGATAATGGCGATGCGACGGTTGGTCCCATAAGTCATGCCATACCACTCGTGCTCCTTTGTGGACACCTTTTCCTTACATTTCCCGACATACCACACCAATAACAAACATTTGTTCCAACCCGGCATTCACCTGAATGAAACTTCTCGTAGCGCTAGCACAGCTGACAAAAAAACCTCGATTGACTCATATTTCCCTGTGCTTGATTCCCCACTATCTGCGAATCTTGAACCTCACTTATTTTTCCAAACTGGTTGCTTCTAAACCCTTGGAATAGAGGGGAAATATTTGCTATGGAATGGGAAAATGATGGCCTTGGCGGTCTAGGAAAAACTCGAGGCCTAACTTCTTCTTGGGACGCCATAAACTGTCCCATAGGTCTAGCCCTTTTTGACGGCCCTTCTTCCAATCCTTGCATCCTCTCCTTTGCCTCTGCTCCTCCATCTGCGGTGTAAAAGCTTGTCTTTGAACTTGTACAACAACTACATGGGTCAATATTTACACCGTACTCATTAAACCCTGCTCAATAGTATTATCGGGCAGTTCCAAAGATACTCCTCTCCTTCTGGGTTCTTCTATAAATGGAAGAGTAGGAGAAGCCCGCGATACGAACTCATTTCCAGCCCCACCTTGATCAACTTGCTCAGGTGGTGCCCTACTGGTTCCTTCTCCGACAGCTCTATCTACCATCTTACCTTTTCCCCAATCTTTTCTTGCCATCGGCATTTCTATTATAACACAAGACAAAAACACAATTCCCATGGTTAGTTATAATTCCACCTATACTTTGGCTCTACTGCATGATCTAGAAATGAAGGAAAGAAACAACTCCTAAATGTCCCATAGCCTCCTAATGATAAATGTGGCACGCAACACATCCATAAGAAAGACTCTACTCATACACGGCTTTGTAGACACCATTAGGACGACCTGCTCCGATACCACTTTTTTCACAGCTCGAATTCCAACGGGGCGGACTTGCACCCGAAGCCGATAAGGCCCGAGATAGCCAATCTTCATTCTCATACACTCCTGCTCATGCAACTCAATACACATCACCACCAAAAATAGATACAAGATTCCAATAACGGAAGTCATGGAAAGTATATGATAACTATGACACTTGGCCGTTGGTCCATCAAAACAAAACATACATTCTTTACATTTTCTTCATCCGTCCCACAACATCTACAAAGCCTCTACAGATGCTTGACCATAACCAACCTAGATTCAGGAAAAGACCCCGCTCTATACACATATACAATACCAAAATAAATGTACAAAACGACTCGAAAATCCCCGAACCAACTGGAGCTCACCAAAGACCTGCAAATGATCTACAACCTACTGAGGAGGTCTACTAGCACCTGTGCCTGCAGCAAGTAAGGTAAGTCCCACAAGGGACGTCAGTACGAAGAATGTACTGAGTATGTAAGGCTATAAGGAATTGCGTCAATACATAAGAACTTCAATGGAATCAAATATAAAAGAATAGTCAATATGGATAAGTCACCATTCTGTATATGTATGGGAATATGTACATTACGTGGATTACTTTCTTTACTTTTACGCTCATTCATTCGTTCATCACTCACTTCTTCATTCACTACTCATCCTTCCATTCTTACAATGCCCGAGCCCCAAGCTGATCAGTGGGTAATCAACAGTTTTCAGGATAGACCCAGGCTAGGCTCTTCTTTTGCCCCTGGGATACCACCCGTGGTAGCGGGATTGACCCATGCTAGGTGTTGTTTTCACCCCTGGGATACTACCCGATATATTGGGATCGACCCTTGATAGGTATTTTAACCCCTGGGATACCACCCAAGAATAGAGACTTCATTACCTCACTTCTTAGTCTTTGAAATAGTTCATTCGATGATCAAGTCATTATTGGAACTTTTGAATATAACATTATTGGAATTTTGGATCCATGTCCACCATTAGGTGACACATGGATAACAATAGATCAAGAATAAGGTATATATGATTAACAATAGATGATAACCTGAAATGAGATGCCTTAGGACATTTCGGAAATGAGTAAGTACAATAACAAGGTGAATACTACATGCTACATAAGGATACAGAAAGATTAACCTTATATACCTTATCTTCCTAATACGAATATACAATCCTAAATGTGAATAAAATAGTCTAGCTCCTTCCTTACGGTTCACTCTACAACACAAGAACACAACGGAGCTTAAGTTAACAACCAACTACCTTACGAGTGTATAAGATGACAACGAGTGACATGATTGCCCTATAACGTCATTTCACCCTTTACAATACAATTCATGGAATCTTCATACCAACAATACCACAACATTCTACTCATTTACCACAACATCATAAACCAGTAGCATTTCACACCAAGTTTATCCTTTACGCTTCCTCATTAACACCATGTCACAATTATTCCATCAAGTAACCTCAATACATTTCATTAAAATATATCAACAACAATCCCACAAATTATATTCATCGAAAAATAATAAGGTAAGGAACTTAATCACACCATACATGTTAGTATCTCATCTACTCACAAGGATGGCACATCATTTAGCAAAAAGCAAAAGTACCCTATTCAACACCTTGCCAACATAACCATCATGACATATACACCATATTAAGCATATAATATATTAATCCATGAGAGTAGACACTTAGCAAAGCTTGCAAAGTGATGATCTTTACCAAAGAGAATGGTTGCCTTAAAGTTTGTGTTGAGAGAAATATGTTTGGAAATATCTAGAAAGACATGTGTGTTGTATGAATAAAATCAGCCTTTTGTGCCTTTATATAGTCCTCATGGTCATCCTTAGCATACTTTAATCAATCATTGATTAGTCAAAGGAAGAATGGGTCATTTTGCCCTATTGGGCCTTGTCTTTTGTTCCACTTTGGGCTTTAAATTGATCCCAATAACACATATCAACTTAGCCCACCTAATTCAATGCATGATCCACTATATATCTCTTGTTTAAATAATTCCATAAATTTCACGACAATATTCAACTCACGCGATTCATGCTCGTAGCTTTAATCCCAAGAATAAACAATTTTGGCCACTCATGGCTTAATTGAACATAATTTGATAAAATGCTTGTGATGAAGAATTAACCCCAACTCGGATGCTAATCTCTCTCAAGAGTAGCCGTACTATGATGGAATAATAATATCATAACCCAAGAGTCCTCTTTATAGACTAATAATCGTAGAAGAAATTTGGCCAAAAACACCCCGGCACGCTCCCGGACGCCCTTGGGACTTAGCAAAATTTCAGCACCTGAACAGGTGCACATTAGTGGCCTGGAACGCCCCCAGGCACGCCCCTCTGCTGCCTATGCAACAAAAATTTCAGGCTAAAGAGGCCTGGTACGCCACCTGTAGCGCCCAACACTTAACTTTTGATTCCAACTTTTCTTTGCGGATTTGGTTGAATCTTTCACGTCAAAATCTTTACCTTGCCTCTTAACTTTAATATCCTTTGCTTGGATTTCCTTTAAACCTCGCTTTTCACCCCCACAAGTGCTCCACAAAGTCACAAACACCACCTACTTCAAAGGTCTAATCACATTTACTAGCGCAATATCAAATGTTCCATCAATAACAATGCAAAATACATACTTATTTCTCTCGAACCTAGAGTAAACATGGTTCAAGGTTGTCAAGTAGGGTAGGGAAGGTACGGGGTGTTACAAGGATGTATTGATTAATTCTTCCAAGTCATTTCCTTATTGTTTTTTTTTCGCTCTTATAAAATGTTAATATTTTTTAACATTCAAATATTAGAAGAAGATTAGTTCCTGAATTCAATGAGTTGCCTTTTATATTTATATCTTTGAATACTTAAATATTCAAATATTCGAAAAGGATTAGTTTGTGCGGACATGTTTACTAGTTATTTAATAAACGAAAAAGGACCAGAAATACCTTTCAAGTATTGGAATTGGTTCAAAATATCCTCTGTTTATCTATTGGGCCAAAAATACCCCTTCATCCACCTTTATGGCTCAAATATACCCTTACAACTACCGGTCCTTTTTTAAATCATAGTTAAAAATTTCATTAAATACGTGAATACTTTCTATTGGTCTTGAATTAAATTAATTAAAGTGTTAAACAAAATTCGAACCCAACTAAAACTACCCAATCCAATCCATTAAAACCGCCCCAATCTATTAAAGCCGACCCAAATTACATATATATTACATACATACTGTGTGTATATGATACATTCAAAGTAAAACGGACATGTTATTGGGCATTTCTTCAAGAATTCTTAGATAATACATTGATCAAACTGCATAACATATTGATCAACAAGGCATATATTCTCCTCATATAATATAATAGATAATATGCAGCACCAGCCAAGTAGATAATTGCAACACCAGTTCACTAAGATGTACAAACATTCATCTCAAATACATATCACCTTTTATTCCTGTATCTTATGAATACTACTACATCAAACATGGAGATTTAATAGGTTTACTTACAGTGCATGTGTCAAGACTCCTAACAAATTAGATGAGTGTTCGGTAAAGCACATTGATGGTAGCACTTTCATACTTCACAATTGCTCTGTCGAGCTTCTGCAGATTTAAAATACCAGTAATTCAACATTTCTAAAGAGTTAAACAGAAAATTATCATACCCCTGGATGCACAACATTCTTCATTTAAAAAAAAACAGATAATATGTAGCATCACAAACTGTAGTAGAACAAACTGTGGCAGAACAAACTGTAGCTTGTATATTTATTTAATCTGGGTTTGGTTTAATAGGTTGGGATGGTTTTAATAGATTGGATCAGGTAGTTTTAGTTGTGTCTGAATTTGGTTTAATATTTTCATTAATTTAATTTACGACCAATAGAAAGTGTCCACGTATTTAACAAAAATTTTAATTATGATTTAAAAAAGGGTCGTTAGTTGTAAGGGTATATTTGAGTTATAAAGGTGGATGGAGGGGTATATTTGGCCCAATAGGTAAACGGAGGTTATTTTTGAACCAATTTCAATACTTGAAGGGTATTTCTTGCCCTTTTCCGTTTAATAAATTATAGGAGATATGCCAACTCTAAGAGGCATTTGGCAGCCAGTGAGAAGTTACACGTGAAAGACCTCTGCCCCAATGGCATTTGGGACTTCGAAATTCTCCCACTCAAAATCGCTCATAACATCAAACAAGCTATCCTCAACATCTACCCCCCCCCTCCCTCGCCGCTTCCACCACTAGAAAAGACCACCCCTACTAGAGACGAACCATTAATGGTATTTTCTCCACTGGAAGTACTTATCATAGCATGAATAACAATACCCATGCTGTCATCCCCAACTCTAGTAACTTCAGTTGGATCTGGAACATCCCAGTACCCAACAAGATTAAGTTCTTCCTTTGGCTCTTCCATCATGGTAGACTCCCTACCATCACGCACCTCTACTCTATTGGCCTAAACATTAATCAAAACTATCAAATCTGCAATTCTATCTTGGAGGACATTAACCACATTTTATTCAGGTGCCCCAATATTATTCCCTTCTGGAATGTTGTACACAGTGCTGGAAATTGCAATCAGACCATTGACTTTCGAGCCCTGAACACACACAACTGACTTAGTACATGGAACACCCTCAAGGGTAAAAAGTTCAATTGTCACATAAATTGGGAACATGATATTCCCCAATGCATGTGGAACATTTGGCTCAAGCGCAATGACAACCTGTTTAACAACAGAAAAGAGCGTATAGACCCCAACATAGCCATCAACCTTGCCACTGAATTCAGCCTCCTCATTGAGAACTTTAATAACTCCAAGAGAATCATCCATACTATCCAAGTCCAATGGAACCCACCCCTCCTAATATCTATATGCTAAACACTGATGGTGCTTTCCAGCACACCACACAATCTGGGGGCATAGGAGGTGTCTTTTGAAACTCAAATGGACACTGGGTATTAGGCTTCTATGAGTACATCAGTCACTCCTCACCAGTCCTTACAGAACTCTAAGCATTGAGGAAGGGCCTCCTTCTGGCCAAAGCTCACAACATAGCCCCTATTATTATTTACACTGATGCCACTGAATTAAGTACTGTGCTATAACAGGATAATGTGGTGTATAGTAATGTTATTTCTGAGTGCAGGTCATTACTAAGGGAACTACAAGCACATCCACCAACCCACATATTCAGGAAATAGAACTAAATAGTGGAGAGGCTAGCCAAAGGAGGAGCAACTGCAAGCAAGGGCAATCTCCACCTCATGCTGCAACTCCCACCTTTTGTGACAAAGCTACTGGAAGCAGATCGTAATGGTCATCTATTCACTAGGAAGACTACAAGGTCTCCTATTAACCTATCCTTCCGGTATGTGGCTGAATCTGTTATTCATGACCCATATTTTGTAGGGGGAAACCCCCCAAACTGGTCGAGTTTAATCTTAATCTAATTACATCTTTTTCTACCAAAAAAAAATGAAACTGAAAAAGGCTATACTTACCCTCTGTACATTTAAATATTGTTCATATAAAACCTTTGTTATACTATTGGGTTAGAAATAGCCCCATCATTTTAGTTTGATTCAAATATGCCCCTATCCATTAAATGACTCCACCCAACACTGAAATAGACACGTGAACATCCAAATTACCTATAACCCATCCATTTGCCCCCAAAATTCTAGGGTTCTTTATTTCATCCACTTTATTATAATATGTTCCAAAAGATGTTCAAATTCCTCGGATCTCACATTCTATTAATTGCTTCTTTTTCTGTGTAAAGTGGTCTCTTTAGAACAAATACCACAAGTCACCAGTTGTACTAGCAAGATGCCGAGGTTTGTCTCTCTTTAAGTCTCAACAAAGATATCCTGATCTGCTTATTTACCTTTTATTGCAGATGTTTATTAAGCTAGCATTTGGACATGCAATTTTATATCATAATTTCAAACAGTATTTGGACATGCGATTTAGAATAATGATTTCAAATCATGATCAGATGAAATTCCAAATTCTTAATAAATTATGATTTGGAATTTCAAATCGTGATTTCAACTTTTTTAATATAAAATTTGACTCATAAGTTTATATTTTGTAAAAAAAAAATTCATTATTTTAAATTTTGCAAAAAATAAAAACACTCGTGCTTGGCATGAAGAGATTGTTCATACCATGTGAAAAGATTACATTAAAAAATAACTAATTACTATTATTGTTGACTAGTGGATCTTTATATATTATGTGTACTTGAAAGTTTGTAACCGCAAATATTTATTCATAAAAAGAACATAGAGATATGTGATATATCAATGCAATATCTTAGGATATTACGATATCCTTTATGAACTATGATTTGCTCATTTGATAACATTATATAAGAATTTGAGAAAATTTAACAGTTTTTATAACTTGTGAGATTTTCATGTTTATGAAAAAAATTACAACTTAAAAAATTTAAATTGCATGTCCAAAAATATCACATCTCCAAATTGACCTATGTAACGACCCTCCAGGTCATTTTCTGATTTTCGTGTGTTTCCTGCGTCTCGAGCTTCCTGATAGTTGCTACCCATCATTTATGACCTGCCGGAATAGGTAATTCGTGCTCGGACAGTTCGTTTGAAACTTTTATTAATACCGAGCATGCTCTGAAATATTCGATAAATTAGAATTTGTAAAAGATATATTTTATTACATTTTATAAAATATTTTATATATTTATGAAAATTCTTTAGTTATGTTATATTTATATTATTTTATAATATTTTTATAATTTATTAATATTTTAAACGAATATAGTGAATTTAGTTATGTTGAAAATTTCTTATTATTTTTTATAAATAATTTATTTAAAATAAATTTCTATTAATAACGAAATATTCAAAAAAAATTATATTAATTTTATCACAAACCTACGGAATAGCCGATTATAAACGTAATGAGAGAAAAGAAGTATGTATTGTTGGCACTACCACTTCCATCACGTGGTGGGGGAGGTGCAGCAACATTTGTTTGCTTTAAGTGCTTCCACCTTTTGTTCAAAGCTTTCAACTTTAATTTTTAATAATTAATTACTCCTTTACGTGTAATTATGTTTATCCACCGCCCCATTATAGTGTTGGAATCTCTAGGTGGACATAATTATTTCTGGTGCAAGTCTAGGGGTGGGCGTTTGGTTGGTTCGGTTCGATTTTTGATTTTTGAGTTGGTAAAAATGACAATTGAAATCGAACTGAAGTAAATTTGATTCAGTTCAATTTTTGTAAATTCGATTAGATTTATTTCGGTTTGATTTTATGATTTGAATATCAAAATAGTAGGCCTTTTTTGTGCTTTTGAAATTGGATCAATTTTTAAAAAAAATGACTTTCCAAACCTGATTTTCATCATTTTTCAACGTGATTTACATTATAACATGTCAACATGACTTTTCAATATCATTTCATACTTCAACAACTTATTATTTCTTCTCTTGGGATATTTGAAGACGGAGAAGATATATTTGAAGTAGACGATTTGCTTACTTCTCTGAGCTAAGCTTGAGATCTGAGCCAAACTTGAGATCAAAATGATGATGATGAAGACGACTAGATAACGACATTGGGGGAGAGTGTGTGAGAGGCTGAGAGCGGAAACGTTGATCGGTTGAAGGAGAGAGGAGGAAACTTTGAGAGTGTATGTGTGAGCTGTGACTTCTGATTAGTGATTAGGGTTGGTGTAATATATTATAATAGGTATTGGGCCATCAGGTTGGGACTTGGGTTGGGTCTAATATATGTATACAATTTAAATATAATGGATATCCTATGTGTATAATTTTGGTTTTTTAGTTTAATTGAATTATATTTTTGAAAAATCAAAAACTGAGCCGATTAATCGAAACTTTAAATTTTGAAATTGAAATCGACTGAAAAACAGAAAAACTGAAATCAAAATTAAATTTCAGTTTCATTTTTTAATTTTTTCTGTTTGAACCAAAATATATCCAGCCCTATGCATGTCTTAGGTCTAGATTTGTGTGTGAACAGCTAGCCATATACACGTATCCATTAATGAACCCAAAAAAAGGGGTTGTCGGTCAACATATATTGGGATATATGTCTTTTCATTTCAATCTTCGTTCTCACCACTCGGAGATGTAGAATTGCAACAAATATTATCTCGTTTGCTCTCTTTAGGTATATGTATATATCTTAAACAAATGGCAACGTGTCACCTTCTCCAGGCTAAGCCTCATGATTTCTCTATTCTTTTTTTTTAAAATTTTTTTGTATTGTGTGGATTTCTAATTTGACCAAATCATAAGTTTTGACGGAGGGAAAAGGGTAGATAGAGTTGGTGATATATTTGGGATACGACCTTGAAGGTACATAAGGTTATTCTTTTTTTTTGTGTGTGTATAATTCCATAAGATTTATGATTTTCGAATCTATCGTGCTATCAAAATCGGTTTATAGACCTTTCTAAATTATTGGTGACATTATTCTTATTGAAACACATAATTCGATGTTATCGGTTCTGTCACAACCCAAAACCGTCGCAAGTGGCACCCACACTAACTCTTCGGTGGGAGAACCATTTAACCCAAACTACTCAAACCCAACACTTGACCAAATTTAAAATATCTAATTACTTTATTAAATAATCCAATATCTCAAAGTGTTCTAATAATAATATCTAATGCGGAATTAAATGAAGTCTAAAACAACCCCAAAAATCTGAAAGTCATTGTACCAAAACACTACAATTGTCAACAAAAGGGTTCAATCCGAAAATAACTGGAAATATCAAAGTCTGAAATAAATAGAACAAAACTAAATGGAGGACTTATGGTTGACTGAAAGATGTAGCTCACCCTTGAGTCGAAATGTAATCTGCTCTAAAGTTGAGGTCTTGATGCAGTCGCTGGAAAATGCTCTGCACTTAACAAAAAGAAGAGCACGTGTAGGATCAGTACACAAAAGTCACAGTGTATTGGTAGGGTCATTGTCCAACCCAAAATAATAAATGTGAACAAATAACCATAACTTAATAAAACAAGAACAACCATGAACACCTACCAACTAACTTTACCCTAATTATGTGACACGTAGCCTTTTCAAACAACCCCATATAATTCATCAAGTATAAGTCAATATAGACCATAACCCAAGTCAAAATCATGACTACCAACATTAACCTGGTCAACAAAACTATGACTCAACAACAAGAAGTTACACCTTACCTCAATTATATAAGTAGACAACCAAAAAGAGACCTACCAATCATTTGCAATTTATCCCGAACCACTTAAGGATCCAATTCAACAACAACAATGACAACAATCATAAACTCTAGTTCACTCAGGGAACTGTCACACTCACCAATACCTTGTATACACATGCTAAGGGTTTTATGGTCTCCCACTAGCCATGACCTACAAGGGACGTGCTCTTGTCCATGCACCAAAAATCTCACCTGCCAACCTTATATCAACCAATCCCGTGAAGATGTTCAAATACTTGATACATCCCACAATAATAAATATAAATCCCGTGAAGATGTCCAAATACCGGTACATCCCACAATAATCAACAGATATCAAAGCAATCACAACCACAAGAAAAATAAACAAGCACACTTGTACAATCAACAATCTTTTAATATAACCTCATTGTATATGAGTAACACTTAGGATATCATTCAATGATTTACCTCCTTTGAATATGCATTGTATTAAGTATACGAAGAGACAGTTAACATGCACAAATAAATCAAGTTGAGTTTCAACTACATTAAACCATCACCTACCTCAATCCAAGCATGCACCACTCTAACGAGCTTTAGCCTTGCCTTTCCATGCAATTTCAACTTTGTTGTGGTCTAAAAATAATAATATGATCACAATTCTGACAATGACCTTACATATTCAAGGATTACAATCTAATCCCATAATCCCAAGATCAATTCATGATTACTCCTCTTATACTAGGGTTTTCTACAATTATTCAACCTTAATTCTACCAAATTCATCAATATAATGGTGAATTCTAAACATGGAATTATAAATTAACAACCTTTAACAAAAACCCATGGGTTTTCCACCCAAGCAATCTAATTGCACCAGAAAATTCACCTGGGTCAAGTTAAATCCTTCCCAAAGACTAAAAACTAGTGATTCTAGGGATTAATTACCGAAAAACTAGTTTGTGGGATGGATTAACTTAGCTCACGAAGGAAATTGACAAAAAATAGGTTTAAATCATCCAAAATTTCCTCTCCTAGCCCTTAAATGAATTTGGAATAAAAAATAACATTTTTGGGAAACATCTTCATTAATCAACGCTTATTCCACTATAGCAAACCTATCCAACTATAGCGGTATCGCTATAGCAGGATTCCCCCACTATGGTGGGATTTGCCTACTATGGCGGGATTCGTCTACTATGGAAAGATTGACCAAAGCTGACTCCTGCTATAGTGGGAATATTCTCGCTATAACGGTGTAGTGGTAGTGTCATGCCTCACTCTATAGTGATGTAGGTGAGGCAGAAACTCAAGATTTTTCTCAGTTTTGCCATTTTGACAACACATGCTCAGATTTTGACATCCCAGACTAATCCATTTACGTTAAATTAGATATCAGGAGTTATACTAACCCGAATTCAATTTCAAAAGTTTCTATTAATTACTTATCATCTTAGATATCATCAAATTACCCCAAACAACTTAACCCTTAACTAATCCATTTCTAGATTACCCTAGACTATACCATATTTAAATTTTGTCTATGACTAGCCTAGCCTAAAATTTCTAACTCTTAATTTAGGGAAAACTGTAATCTAAATTTTGGCACGCTAGACTTAACCTTAATGACGGAAAGGGTCATTACAATAGATACCAATTTATCCATCTTTAATCCCCAAATGATCAAATAATAAAAATGAGATAAGTAAGAAATAAGAGAGTACTTGTATCCTCAAACAAGTGAGGGTACTTATCCCTCATGTCCCTCTTGATTTCCCAAGTAGCCTTCTTAACTGGATGATGTTTCTAATGAACCTTCATAGATTGAATCTCCTTAGTTCTAAATTTCCAAATGTCCCAGTTAAGAATTGCAATCGGCTCCCCTTCATATGAAAGATTTTTGTCAAGCAACACTGAGTACCATTTGATAATATAATCCCTATTACTATGATATTTCTTAAGCATTCACACATGGAATACCAGATGGACCCCTGACAGGCTTGGTGTCAAGGCCAATTTGTATGCTATCAAACCCATATCATTAAGGACTTCAAACGGACTAATATACCAAGGGCTAAGCTTACCTTTCTTGCCAAACTACATAACTCTCTTCAAAGGAGATACCTTAAACAATACCTACTCTCTGGGTTTGAATGACATGTCCCTGACCTTGCGATCCACATAATTTTTTTGCCTACTTTGGGTTGTGCTGCCAACATGTTGTCTTGAATGAACCTCACCTTCTCCTGAGCTTCTTTTACCAAGTTTGTGTCCAAAGGCTTAACATTACCAAGTTCGAACCATCCTATGGATGATCTACACCTTCCCCCATAGAGTTCTTTGAATGGAGCTATGGAAATGCTAGAATGATAACTATATTTGCATGAAAACTCACACAATGGCAAGAACTTATCCTAGTGACCACCAAAATTAATCACGCATGCCCTTAACATATCCTCAAGCACCTGAATAGTACTCTTAGAATTCCTGCATGTCTAAGGATGAAATACAGTGCTAAAGTCAAGCTTGGTTCCCAACTCTTCAGATATTCTGTCCCAAAATTTAGAGGTGAATTGTGTACCTTTATCAGAAATGATAGAAACTAGCACCCAGTGCAACCTCACTATCTCCTGAAAATAAATCTTGGCTAACTGCTTCGAGTTGTAATCTACTCTAACTGGAATGAAATAAATTAACATGGTTAGCCTATCCATTATGACCCAAATTGAGTCAAGCTTCCCCAGGGTCTTAGGAAGACCTACTACAAAATTCATGGCTATCCTCTCCCACTTCCACTCAGGAATGGGCATCCTCTGAAGTAAACCTGCAGGACTTTGATGTTCATATTTCACCTGCTGACTGTTGTTGCATTTAGACACATACTCTACTATATCTCTCTTTGTTCTGGGCTACCAATAGAGTTTTCTCATGTCATGGTACATCTTGTTGTACCCGAATGAATTGAGTATTGGGTACCATGAGCTTCTGCAAGTAAACCCTAAACTATATTACAAACACAAGTCATGCACACACATCCTCTCACCCTCAACACCATATACACATCAGGTGTGGTATCATATATTTCACCATACACCACCTTATTTTGAAGCTTATTTAATTTTATATCTTCAAACTCTCTAGCCTTAATTTGATCAAAGAATGTTGACCTTACCTCTATAGCGGACAACACTCTATATTTTTTATAAACAATAAACTACATGAACTGTGATGATAGAATTTAAATTTCCCTATCCAAAGGTCACCTTGACACACTTAAACAAGCCAAACTACCCATACTTACCGATCTCTGGCTCAATACATCTGCCACCACATTGGCCTTGCCCAGATGGTATTGGATGGTTACATCATAATCCTTCAATAATTTCATCTACCTGATTTGCCTCAAGTTTAAATCATTATGGGTGAAAATATGCTACAAGCTGCGATGGTCTGTGAACACTTCACACTTAGTATGAGTACCAAAACATGATTCATACTAGGATTTACATCAGGGAAAAAGATGCAGAAATATAGTATGAATACCAAAACACATGGTACTCAGTAGGCATCATAGACTGGCTGATACAAGCACGATCAGCTCAATTCGCACTAGACCTATACCCTAAGAAACACAAGCCATAATGACAAGAAGAGTAACTTGCAGAGAAATTATTGAGCTTCTAAAAAATTAATACCATGTGTGGATGATAGCTTAGAGTAAGGAAAGTCCAGGAGAGCAAGTGGAGGAGAGGGAAACAAATTGCCTATTTTGGTGAGCTCAAGCCAACTTGGGCGATGGGCAGTGGGGTAATCTAAGGCAAGCCCAAGGCCCACTTCAGTGATGGCACGGAAAGCTCAACCCACTTAGGAAAACATCAATCCACTTGGGCGAGCATCAAGCCTCTTGGGCGATCACACAAAGCCTTGGGCGATCAAGGTACCCTTTGGTCAATTAAGAAGAACCCATGAGAGTTATTTCCTTAATATCCATTTTTGGGATATTTTTGTAATAAGCTTTTTGTGCAAAGGAAATAGATATAAATAGATGCCTTAGATTATTTTCTTCCATAGATTGTTTTGATGGAGATTTGAATATTACTCTTGAAGAGTGTTTTGGGGTGGAATCCCTTTAGTCTAGTTTAGTGTAGCTAAATCAAGGTTAATGATGGGTGGATTCCCATTGTTGATTTAGAACTCTTTTGCTTGATTGTTCATATTGAGTCACTTATTTGTGGATTCAAATTTGTTTCTCAATTTCTAGATAATCAACATCTCTTCCCCCTTGGTTAATTGATTCAATTAGCCCTTCTTTCTTCTCATCTCATCTCTTTATTTCTCCCTTATCCTTTAATTTCATGTTTGTGTCAATTTCAATTGGGTTTGCTTGATTAAAATTGTGTTATTTAGTTTCTGTGTTGATTGATCCTAGTTTCTGAATTAAGATCATATCATTTGGTATCAAAGCTTAGGCTAGGAATTCACTTCTACATATCTCAATCCTAGGTTCATAAATCTGAAAAAAAAAGAGATAAAAAGTGTTTTCAGAAAATTGTAAAAAAATTTCTGTTGATTTGAGTCTTGTTGTGAGTTTCCAATACTAGAATTGTGTTCTCTAGTATCTATCAAGTCTAGATCTAAGATTTCACATTGTTTGGATGTGTTTTGAGGATTTCACTATTGTTGGGGGTGAAGAACTTAAAAACCAAGCATGTGATTTTGTAGATCTAAGTGAAATTAGAGATTCATTCATATTGGTTTTTTTTTTCTCTATATCAGTGTTTTCAAAGGCATTTTTATGGTGAGTCCTAGGGCGAGTCTCGGGGTGGGGCATAGTATAAAAACTTTGGGGCGTAAATTAAAAATGTAGATCCATAGGGCGTAAGTATTAGAATTTGGAGTGTATGTCCCGGGCGTAAAACGTAAGTCCCAGGCATAAAAACGTATGCCCAGACATTAAATTTTATTTTTATTATTTTAAAAGTATTTTTGGCTATAATCATATTTTTTATTAATGATGTAATGATATTTATACCTTATGTTATCATATGGTATTGATTTTTTCTAAAATATGTAAATAAAGGAAGCAAGTTTTTAAATTATTGTAATATATTTTTTCCATATTATTGGTGATTTATTTGGATTATTTGCAGAATCATTGAAAAATTTGCTTTTACTTATATATTTAGTAAAGAAATTATAAAAAATGAAGAAATATTAGATATATGCCCCGTAGATCCATGGAACTTACGCCTTGCCCCGAGCTACGTAAAATGTCTTGACTCATGCCCTCAACTTTTAAAATACTGCTCTATATCATTTAGAGTTCAAATCTGAAATTTGGGCGAAAACAGAGTAGAAATCCATTGGGTTTAAATTGTGTGTTCTTTATGAATTGAAAAAAAAAAAGAAATGGGATTTAAAATCTGAATATTATGTCTTGGAATTGAGAGATCAAAAGTATTGGGGTTTGTTTCCCATATCAAGAGGAGCCTAGATGTAATTTTTTGTGAAATTCTGAGCTAAATCAAAAGAGTTGTGATTTTTGGATCTTCAAATTGGTCATAGTGTTCTTTGGGATATTCATGACTTCAAGAAGAATAATCTTCAAAAAGAATGTGTTAGATCCAAAGTGAAAGAAAAGAGAAAGAGTGCTTGTGTTGGTAAAAAAGGAATTTACTAAAAAAGGGCAAGTACTAGGATAAAAAAAGGAGTACAAAAGGACAAGGGGGACCACAAAAGGTACAAGTCCTTTTGAAGGATTTTCAAACATGTTTCTGGACATTTTGGAAACCAAATAGGCCTTACTAAACTACTATGGCGAGTTAAATAGTGCTTACCAAAGTGTGGGGCAATACACCAAAGTATTAGGTGAATTCGCCAAACTTTTGAGTCGTTTCTGCCAAGTTTGGCTAGGTTTACCTAGTTTGGCGATGTGGTGACTATTTTGCTGATGCTTAGCCTTAGTTTTGTGATAAGGAGGTTAGTTTGGGGAAGTAAAGTTGACTTTAGCAAAAAAAAAGTTGAATTTTGGCGATCCCAAACCTTTTATACAACGAATCTCAAGTTTTAACTTCTTTCATTCCTTTGATTCCTAATCTCTTTTCTTGATTCCCAAACTAATTTACAACCAGTAATTGATCTACTTAGTTGTATATTGGTTCTTGAGTCCATATTTCTTCGTGCTAATTCTTTCTGAACATTTTCTCATTTACACATTCGTTGAACCTGTTGGCTTAAGTCTGTTGGATTTTGTGTGGTCCGTTGTTCGGTCTACAAGAATTTATTCTTCCACAAAGAATAAGTGAAAATTTGAATTGATTGGGCAAAGGTAGTTCTCTATCAACTTTTGGAAGACACTCTAGGAAGGTGAGTTGAGGGTTTCCAAATATGAGAGATATGAGGCTTTATTTACTAACCTTGTTTGTCTCTTACCTCTTTCACACTGTGGGTCTATGTCTTTATCCCGGATTTTTCATGATAGATTCCATTTTCCTCCATTTAGTTTTGCAGGTACTTACAAGGTGATGTAAGGGATTTTATCTTATATAGCCTTGAAATCTTTTGGAGAAGAAATATATGAGGGCTATGGAAGTAATCATGAGCATTATGGTGGTAAACACTACTACTCTGAGGGCGCATATGAGAAAATATTTGTGGACCTTATGGTGAACATAAAGGAGTAGGATTACCTTATGGAGGATATATGGGTTCTAGTTTTACACACCATGGATATGAATACGACATGAGATATAACACTTCATACTTATACCTTATATGTTAAAAGTGCAAGCTATGCTAGAAATAAAATTGGTGAGGCAGAATTCCAAGCCTCGACTTGTGCTACTTCTTATCATAAGCAAGGTCACATAGGTGCATGTGTTGAATTAAGACAGGGTCATCCGGAGGATAATGAGCTTACAACTTTGTTCACAAAATAATTGTGTTCTTCCAGGGTTCTGATAATTATGTACCAATAGGGATTATTTCCCTTATTCAGTCTAGGAAGTTAGTGTCTAAGGGGTACTTAGCCTATCTTGTTTATGTATATGATACTAGTGTCGATACTCTTCTCCTTGATTTTGTTTCTATGGTTCGTGAGTTTGTTGTGGTCTTTCCTACTGATTTGCTTGATCTCACACCTGATTGTCATATTTACTTTACTATTAATGTTGAGCCGCGCACCCATCTCGTTTATATTCTAGGATCTTCTTAGAAAGGTTTTTTTCAGGACAAGTGTGTCTTCATGAGGTGCTTTTGTCCTATTTGTAAAAAAAAAAGATAGTACCATGTGTATGTGTATCGATTACCAGTAGTTGAATAAGGTGACTATAAAGAATAAGTATTTGATGCCACATATCGATGACCTATTTGATCAGTTTCAGGGTGCGGCTGTGTTTTTTATGATTGACTTGAGATATGCATACTATCAGTTGAGGATTAGGGTGGTGGACATCCCTAAGATAGCCTTTGGGACTCTCTATGGCCATTATGAGTTCGTGGTGATGTCTTTTTAGTTGAAAAATGCCCCATTAGCAGTGATAGACTTGATGAACCGTGTGTTCAGGTATTATTTGGGGGAGCACGAGCAACATTTAAGAATTGTGTTCTAGACTTTGATAGAAGAGTAGCTTTATGCTAAATTCTCAAAGTGTGAGTTTTGGTTCAAGTCTGTAGCTCTCTTGGGACACATGGTATCCACGAATGGGATTATGGTAGACCAAGAAACGATTGAGGTAGTTTATGATTGGGCTAGGCCCACTTATCCTATGAAGTTTTACAATTTTGTCAGTTTAGCATAAAAGTAGTGAGTATGGGTAATTTGGCTAATCTTGCAACTTCAGAGAGACCTTTAGCTTTGGACATCCTGCCCTTAGCCGAATTGTTTGTTCGACTTGATATCTTTGATCATAAGAGGATTCTTGCTCATGTTAAGGCTTGGTCATCATTGATAGAGCAAATTTAAGAGCGATAATTTATGGATAGTAGGTTAAGGGTGATTCAAGATCAGGTGTTGAGAGGCGAGGCCAGGAAGGCCATCTTAGTCTAAGGTTTGTTTTGATTTTTGAGGGCCATATTAGTGTTACGAGGGTTGGTTGGTAATTTGATTATGCTTATATTGCAAGAGGCCCATTGTTCCTGGTATTATACTCATCCCATGGCAGCTACTATGTACAAGGATTTGAGACAACTTTACTAGTGATTTGGCATGAAGAGAGATATAGTGCGATTTGTCCCTCAGTGCTTGAACTATCAGCAGGTAAAGTTTAAGAACCTAAGGTCTGGTGGTTTGACTTAGAGGCTACCCATTCACGAGTGGAATTGGGAATGGGTCACTATGAACTTTTAGATTTGCTTGACATGCACTTTTTGAGGTTTGATTCTATTTGGGTCATTGTTGAACGATTTGACCATGTTAGCTCACTTTCTACTAGTTAATATGTCTTTTTGTTGAGAGAGGTTGGTTCAGATTTACGTTGGTGTGATATTCTGTTTCCATGGTGTGCAAGTGTCCATTATTTCTGATAGAGGTACCAAGTTCACTTTTATCTTTTAGAGGGATTTTCAGGAGGAGTTAGGAACTCGAGTTGAGCTCAGCATGACATTTCACCCTCAGAATGATGTCCAGTCTGAGTAGACAATATAGGTTCTGGAGGATATGTTGCAGGCCTACGTTATTGATTTTAGAGTTTAGTAGGACTAGTTTCTAGCCTTGGGAGAGTTTGCATATAACAAGAGCTAACATTTGATTATCTAGATAATACCATTTGAGGCATTATATGGTTGCAGTGTAGATATCCAATTGGGTGATTTGATGCCTTTGAGGCTAGGTCACTAGATGTGGACTGATAACGCTCAAATACACCCCAGAATAGAATGTAAGCGGTCGTTAACAATATATTTTACCCAACTAGGAGTCAGGGTCGAATCCACGAGGAACAATGTGAGTAGCAATCAATAAAGTAAGAAAGAAAAGCAACTTGCTAAAATCCAAACAAAGATACAAGTGTTTTGGGGATTTTCGATATAAAAAAGTAAAACAAGGATAGAACCTATTTTAATATGAACAAGTTGATCAATGGCTTTCACAAACGATGGAAAACAAGAGAAATGATATGGGGAATCAATTCTACCAACAATCCATTGTATTTCACTAATTGCTCATGAATTACCTATGGATTAACAAGTTAGCCTTGGAACCTCAAGTATCCTCCACATGTTTTTATCGATTGACGAATATTTCTTGGCTAAATTCCATCGAACATTAGCCAAGTGTCAAACACAACTAGTCCCAATCTATGGCTACACTAAGATTTGACTATGTCTAGCAACAAATCCATTAGATGGGTCATATGTCCCAAATCGTGCTAAATTAATCTTTCCCAACCTCAATTAGCTCTTTCAAGCATTAATCGAAGTAGATGGGAAATTCCTACTCCAATATCCTCTTTCAAGCACAACTAGAGTAGAAATTGATAAAGCATGAGATTAATTTAAACAAGCAAAATCCATTTATAAATCAAGAGTAATTAATTAACACAAAAAGCACGAGATAAAATCAAAACTCAAACCCAAAACATAAACATTGCATTGTGTCCAACAACAATGTTCAAGAATGAATCTAACTACACCCAAATATTCAATACAAAGTAGTGGAATGAAGAAAGGATTAAGAAATCTTCACTACAAAGCTTTCAAATCTTCACTCCAAGGGTGTTGGGTCAAGAACCCTAGCCTCCAAGGTTGAGAAATATGCCAAAAGATCCTTTGAATGGCTTGGGATTCAGTATTTAATGGATTGGGATCCCCAAAAATATGAAATTTCAACTTTGCCCTTGAAATCCGCCCGACGACCGCTAAAGCGGACCTATTTGCCGCTAAAGCGGACATATTGACCTTGACTAACCGCTAAAGCGGCCAAACCGTTGCTTAAGAGTGACGTTGACCATATTTGAATGACCGCTAAAGGCTCCATATGGGCTCTAAAGCGCCTGTTTGACTATCCTTGACCAACCGCTAAAGCGCACCTCAGACTGCTTTAGCGGCACCTGAGGGACATTTCTGAGATTTTTCTTCCGGCTCTTCCTTTTCATCCCATTATCATCTAGTAGTCACTCCTTTTCGTCAGAACTCCTTGTAAATCCAAAATATCTGAAATAAACACAATTCAAAAGATAATTAGCCTTATATCAAAGATTAACAACACTATGCCATAAGAACAGGTGCACAAATGAGTGGTTAAGTCGCCACTCATCAACGCCCCCAACTTAAAGACTTTTCTTTTCCTCAAGCAAAACAAAATCAAAACTTAATGAGGCTATCTATTTAAGCTTAAAAGCCAACATCAACACTTTCATATCATATTTTTCAATTAAACACCATGACTATGAATTTGGTTGGTACTAATAATTAGTCAACAAGCATGTGAGTCTTACTCAAGCAACTCCCTCAAGATCAAACTCACTTTCTAGAGTACAATGGAGTTTCAAGAATGATCGAGTAACAACAGCCAGTTCTCAAGAAATGACTCCCTATCAATAGTCAATTGAGCATGCTAGTTTGCCTTATTTTAGGAATTTATCAACTTCACCAATCTATCCTAGTTTACATGCCCTCACAAGAAAGAAAGTCCCAAACATCACAATATTTACGACACTTAGACAAGGGACAAATGCAGAAACACTCACACTCAACAAAGAATTTCCAATGCAAACAAGTATCATACCATAGGCTTGCCCTTATTTTCGATCGCCACTAACTCAAAAGTATCGGTTGGAGATCTCGAAGGACTTTTTCTAGCTTGTAAGGTAGGCTTTGGGAAGGGTAGGATAAGCATTTAGGATCCAAGTGACTACACCCTCCTTGAACTCTACAAAACACAATATATTTCAAACTTTGATCATTTGTCTCTTCATTTTCATATAACACAAGTGCCTATCTTTTTTTTTTTTTTTCCTTTTGTTTTTTACCACCTTACTGACTTACTTTCTCTATTCCTTTTTTTTTTTTTTTAAGGCACTCACTTACAAAACCCCGCGCATGATCACCTCTTGCAAGTTCCACCACACCCCCAACTTAGGCTTTTAGCCTCAAGTTGGCAATTTTAAGTTCAAGGAGGGTAGGGTTCAAGAGAGGGAGAATTTTCAAAAGGTTCAAGGCTTGTAATTTGGTTGCCAAAGAAAGGTTATTAGGCTCAAATGGGGTAACTAGTGATAACATTTATGCACGGGTAGGCTTTTAAGGCTAAAAATGTTTTCAAAAATAACAAAAAAGGCCTAAGATCATTTCACGAACCAGCACACTCAAGGCTAGCATTGAAAGATCAACGAGGCAAGTTCTAGATGACACAAGCAAGCACAAGAATTATTCTACAACCACTCACCACACATGGCATGCAAAATATTCTAGAAGGATCGATTTCATTTCCTAAACAAGAACAAAAGAGTCAATTTTCACATTGTCACCACCTAAAGAATCAAGAGTCACAAAAAGAGTCAAAGCGTTGTCACAAAATCATTCACTTCTATGCACTTATTTTTCACACAAATTTTGGATGGAGGGTGTGCTCATTTCACCTTTCACAATGCAAGACTAACTATTATTAGTATCAAACAAGCCATAATCCCACAATTTGACTCCACAAGGGCAATAATGCCACGGCTACTCAGACTTTTCCATGATAACAATAGCAACCCCAATTCACAATTCCACGGGTACTCAGACTTTCCCTGCACAAACGACCTCAACACCCACAAATGACAATTTTCCCTTAAGGAAGTCGTCACTCAATCTATCATAGGGAAGGAATCGCCAAAATAACTAACAAAAGAAAAACTTCCAAATCTAATCTAGAAATAAAAAGAAACGCAACAAACTAATCCAGCAAACTCCAAATAAGCATAATAATATCCGAAAACATAATCCAGCAATCGAAAAGGACACACAAATATCCAAATAAGCATACACAAAGCACCCCCCCAAAAAAATTTTAGCAGTGTCCTCACTGCATAACATCAAAGCATAAGAAAGTAGAGGGGCTCCCTGAATCTGCATCACGGACTCCCATCACTATCGGTTTCCTCATCATCTGTACCCTCAGCATCAGCATCGTAATCATTATACCACTGTGCGGGAACATCATCATCATCATGTGTCCTCGAGGAAGGAAGTGGGTCCTTAGGTTTTAGGACCTTTCACAAACCCTTCACACCCTTCCACATCCGTGTGAAGAACTTGTCTCTCTTCTTCTCTCTCTTCTTTATCTTTTCATGGGACTCACTCAACTCTCTATGTGACTTAGCCAAATCTGTGTACGCCTTCTTTAATCTAGATATATGGGCCCCTTGCTTCTTCTGATCATTCATGAACTTATCATAATCTTTCTTTGGGACATAACTATTAGGTCCCTAAGAAGTTTCTCCCGGCCCTGTGGGAAGTCCAGCTACCAACTCTCGGACTAACCTTACCTCTTCAGTCAATATATCAAATGGCCCTGCAGCTGATGGCCTACATGAATCAGTCTCCATCTGAGGTGACTTCCCAAAATTAATCTTTCTTTTCTTGCTTTTTGTGACAGTCCCTTCACCTCACTTCTTCAATGGGTAAATTTGCGATGTTGGTTCAACCCAATTATCTCCAGGGAACTCCTCCACGCCAGCTCTCCTACATAACTCAGTGATTAATTAAGGAAACATGAGAAATGGGTTGTCCTGTACCTTGAATTCCATAAGCTCCAGGATGAAGAAGTGACCAACATTCACCGGAATATTGTCTAAAATGCAAGCGACCATCTATGCTCGTATCAAAGGGATAGTGAATGTGTTACTGCATGGCGAAACTCGGCTACAAATGATGGATATCCAATTTCTTGCTTCAGCTGTAAACTCCTTAGCCGTGATCCCTTCTTTGGTAGCCTCCCAAGATACACTCTTTCCTGGACACATCTTCGAAACCAACCAACTACCTGGGGCATAATATTTCGCAGTGAATTCAGCATGATCAGGGTGTGGCAACCAATAGATCCCATTGATCACCTCAGCCCCAAAGTGGATCGTCTTTACTCTAATTCAGGTCACTGGATTGCTCAATTTGACAGCCTTGAGGTTTTCATAGAACTCCCTCACCCACTGCTCATTTTCCTTACAGGGTTCAGGAGCGAAATAGATCCATCCTGTGGTCTCCAACCTCTGATGAAACTCAGGAAGAGCCTCGGGGATACGCTCCAGTGAAATCCCCCTCTTAGGGAATAACTTCTTTCTGGCCAACTGAGCATAATAAACATCCTGAAACTCGAGAGAGAAGAAACGGTTCTGGTCGTATTCTCCTCCAACTTCTGTCTCATCAACAAGGTGGTGTTCCATTCTTGGCTTTTTGAAAATCTGAAATCATTACACAAACATGAACGCATAAAATCAGCATGCAGAATGATGCAATGTGAATGATATAAGCCAAAGAAATGAGTTATGCATCATTTTGGGACTTAAACACCAATTTTCAGTTTTGCAAACGTTGTGCAGATGGGCCTCAGGTACCGCTTAAGCGGACAACTGCTTTAGCGATAGGACATCGCTTTAGCGGAACCCGCTTTAGTGTTGTAAGTTGCGCTTTAGCGGGTCTTCGTCCCCAACAACACCAAAATCCAACTATTTCATCCCTTTACACGCACACACCACCACAAAACCATTTATAAACTTAATAAAATATGATAGCATCAACATACTATGAGTCCACGGGAAGATGAAGAATAATGCAAAATTTCTTTTAGACAATTTATCAAACATTTGGTGAACATAAACCCAATTCGAACCATTTACGCCACCAATGGGTACTCAAGACTTCCCCATGGTTTGTTCACCAACATACATTTCCTAAAGTCAATTCTTATACACCATCATCACTATTTTAGAAACTCAATTCGCATCAATTTTCTACCCTGACAGTGAGATCAGAAGGAAGAAGGAAACAAGAAATTACCATGAATTTCAAACTCAAAAGTAAAGGAGTACATGACACATACCTTGATTTCTTGCAGGAATTTGTGACCTGAGGGAGAATTTTTTTTTTCTTTCTTTTTTCTGAATGCTCATGAAATAAAATGGATAGGAACCGTTCCTTTAAAGGGTTGTGCTCTATTTTTGCACTCACACCTTTGTCAGGGTATTTGAACATCGTGGATCGCTTTAGCCGACATATGACCGCTTAAGCGGTCTTTGACTACACTGATAGGCAGCTTTAGCGGTACAAGGGACGCTTAAGAGCCCTTTGGCCAGATAACTGGCTACCGCTAAAGCGGACAATGTGACGCTTTAGCGTCTTATGCTTTGGTTCACACATGATCTCTTAAGTGGTAACTGAGGCTGATCAGTCTCAAGCCTGGGCAGATTCTGTCATAATTGGTGATGCCCAGGTCAGCTTTTGCGATGCGCTATTGTTTTTGGTGATCCAACCCTTTTCAGAAAGTGTTCCAAGCCCCATTTTCGAGGGTGTACAACCCCTAACTCCATTTCACTCAACTTTTTGCATCCAAACCTATTTAACTTACTTCTAGAAACTCCAAAATATTGTGGATTAGTCAAAAATAAATTTCTAAGCTAGTCTAAAAGTTAAAATTTCAGAAGTAACTGCAAAAATTTTGAGAATGATGGGTTGCCTCCCATCAAGCGCTTGATTTAATGTGACGGTATGACTCAAGCAACCTTACCATTTATATCTCCACTTTAAGGATTTGAATCTTCATCCCAACTTCACAACAAGGTTTTGATGAAGCTTGTGGGGCAAATGTAAGGAAGCGACGATCCCAACTCTATCTCTCCATTTTGAAGACTTAAATCTTTTACCCAACTTCACGTCAAAAAATCATTTAGGCTCATTGGGCATTGGTGGGAAGATCATTGGGCCACTTGTTAGACACCAAATTTTATAATTGTTGGCCTTCAAATGAGGAACACCATTTTCCCCTCTTGGAATGACAAACTCCAAAATGTATGGACTTTGTCCCTCATCTCTAAAATTCTCCATTTGCTCGATTATTTTGGTTTCCATTATATTCACCAAGCACAATGTTGAGAAATGGTTGGAATGAGGTTTAACCCTCTTCATTCTCGAATTTGCATCTTCCTTAACATTTTCACCCCGAAATGAACTAGAGTCTTCAAAAATGATTTGATTAGCTTTTTCTTGCAATTCTAGTATCATTTCATTAATTTTGGCATCTTGCATTATTTTTGATTTGGTTGGTTGGCAAATCACCATGAATTCTTCAAAATCAATCTTGACCACATCTTCATTGAAACTCAATTCGAACTCATTATCCTTGACCATTTGAAAGGGAACTTCATATAACCCAAGCTTTGCTTTCACATTGGTTTTCAACTCATAAATGGTAAGTTCAAGTTGGATCATTTCATGACATCGCTCAATATGCGTGTTGAATAACTCATCCTTCATTAGAAATAATCCCTCATGTAGTTTCCCATAGACTTCAATTTGTTGAGCTCGTTTCAAGAGCCACTCTTGGCTCACAATTTCCAAATTGTCAAGTTTTTCTTCATTTTGGAAAGCATCTTCACAACGACTTTCTTCTCTTTCACTACCCATTTTTGATTCCACCATGTATTGATGCGTGAGAGGTACCTCCTCACCCATTTTAGGTACCCATTTTAGGTACCCGATTCAAGTTAGTTTGAAGCATTGCTTGAATGCCTTCATGACCGGCTCTTTGTGCTTCTAATTCCATGTTATTGCTCCTATCAAACTCAAAAGCACTACTAGAAAATCTGTTAGAGTTTGGGGAGGGGGAAGGGTCATTTTCACAAGCATCACAATGTCTACCTTGACCACTACATTTACAATAAGTAGACCCCACATAGGATTGAGATGGTGCACACACCTCTCTCCCGGGAGCTTTTTCACAATTTTGCCAAAAGTGGGGCCCTCCACAATAAGGACATGGGTCATTAACATAAGATTTGCAACCACCAAACTCATTATTATTCAATGATTCCATAGTAACAACTATAACAAAACAAATATCTAACTAACACAAGAAACAAAATGAAATCACAAACACATATTCACAAGTCTGAATCAAAGCAAGTAAGCTAAAAGTCCAAACTAACTCAATACGCCATATTGTTCCCCGACAATGGCGCCATTTTTAATAACGCTCAAATACACCCTAGAATAGAATGTAAGTGGTTGTTAGCAATATATTTTACCCAACTAGGAGTCGGGGTCTAATCCACGAGGAACAATATGAGTAGCAATCAATAAAGCAAGAAATAAAAGCAACTTGCTAAAATCCAAACAAAGATACAAGTGTTTTGGGGATTTTCGATACATAAAAGTAAAACAAGGATAGAACCTATTTTAATATGAACAAGTTGATCAATAGCTTTCACAAATGATGAAAAATAAGGGAAATGATATGGGGAATCAATTCTGCCAACGATCCATTGTATTTGACTAATTGCTCATGAATTACCTACGGATTAACAAGTTAGCTTTGGAACCTCAAGTATCCACCACGTGTTTCGATCGATTAACGAATATTTCTTGGCAAAATTCCGTCGAACATTAGCCAAGTGTCAAACACAAATAGTCCCAATCTATGGCTACACTAAGATTTGACTATGTCTAGCAACAAATCCATTAGATGGGTCATATGTCCCAAATCGTGCTAAATTAATCTTTCCCAACCTCAATTAGCTCTTTCAAGCATTAATCAAAGTAGATGGGAAATTCCTACTCCAATATCCTCTTTCAAGCTCAACTAGAGTAGAAATTGATAAAGCATGAGATTAATTTAAACAAGCCAAATCCATTTATAAATCAAGAGTAATTAATTAACACAAAAAGCACGAGATAAAATCAAAACTCAAACCCAAAACATAAACATTGTATTGTGTCCAACAACAATGTTCAAGAATGAATCTAACTACTCCCAAATATTCAATACAAAGTAGTGGAATGAAGAAAGGATTAAGAAATCTTCACTACAAAGCTTTCAAATCTTCACTCCAAGGGTGTTGGGTCAAGAACCCTAGCCTCCAAGGTTGAGAAATATGCCAAAAGGTCCTTTGAATGGCTTGGGATTCAGTATTTGATGGATTGGGATCCCCAAAAATATGAAATTTCAACTTTGCCCTTGAAATCCGCCCGACGACCGCTAAAGCGGACCTATTTGCCGCTAAAGCGGACATGTTGACCTTGACTAACCACTAAAGCGGCCAAACCGTTGCTTAAGCGTCACGTTGACCATCTTTGAATGACCGTTAAAGCCTCTATATGGGCGCTAAAATGCCTGTTTGACTATCCTTGACCAACCGCTAAAGCGCACTTCAGGCCGCTTTAGCGGCACCTGAGAGACATTTCTGAGATTTTTCTTTCGGCTCTTCCTTTTCATCCCATTATCATCTAGTAGTCACTCCTTTTTGTCAGAACTCCTGTAAATCCAAAATATCTGAAATAAATATAATTCAAAAGATAATTAGCCTTATATCAAAGATTAACAACACTATGTCATAAGAACAGGTGCACAAATGAGTTGTCAAGTTGCCACTCATCATGGACCTGCTTCACAATTTATCGTATAGGGTCTGGATAATTTAGAATAGGCTACAGATAACTCAGAGCAGGTAGAAGAGTTATGCGAATTGTAGGATCTAACCTTGAAGTTAAGAGTTGGGGATCAGGTGTTTCTTTAAGTATCGCCCATGAAGGGCATGATGATGTTTAGGAAGAGATGTAAGTTCAGCCCCAAGTATATCAGTCTATTTGAAATTCTTTAGTGGGTATTTGATGTGATGTATGAGTTGACTTTGCCTTCAACATTCTTTGGTATTCATCTTTATTTCCATGTATCGATGCTATGGTGGTATATTCGTGATGAGTCTCATGTCCTCTAGTGGGATTCAGTTTAGCTTGATGACCGTTTTAACTTTTGAGAAGAATCCAGTTGCTATTCTAGCCAGGGATGTCAGACGGCTGAAGTCTAGAGATATTCCAGTAGTTATAGATTCGTTGAGGCACCATCCAGTAGAGGATATTACCTGGGAGATCGATCTTGACATATGGACCCAGTATCCTCACTTATTTGAGCCTTCAAGTACTTCTTCTCTCTTAACTTTTGAGGATGAAAGTCCTTTTAATAGTAGATGTAATAATGTCTGTCCAGGTCATTTTCTCTATTTTCATGTGTTTTCTGCATTTTGAGTTTTCCTACTGCCCCTACAGGTCATTTATAACTTGCTAGAACTGATGGTTCCGTTCTCGGGCAATTCATTTGAGTTTTAAGCCAATTATTCTATTTTGGAGCTTTTGAAGTTGAGAAATAAGACTTAAGTTAAAACTTCTAGTAAATTGTCTCAGTTAATAATTCTGACAGTCGTAGCTTCAAAATGTGGATTTTGGGCTAGGGGGACCATTGGTTTGGGTCTCGAGGCTTCCAAATTCATTTTAGGCTATTGGGTGGATTTTGTTTAGAATAGAAGGAGTGGGCTTGGGACCATTTTTTTTATCAAACAACCTCTGTTGGGAATTTCATCAATTCTTTTGAGTTTGGAATGTCATTTTTGCTAAAGTAGCATATTTGGTTTTCATTCACAGTGTTTTGAACAAATCCCAAGGACCTATTCGGAGAAGATTCCAACTTCAGAATTTTCCTGGTATAGGTGGTGCTGGTGCAGACTTTTTTGAGGCAGAGGGGTCGCTATTATGAATCCACTTTGGAAGCTAAGGATCCACTTTTATGGAAAAAGCTAATGTCAGCTCCTTCCAATTAAGTGGAACCTCCTCCGCTCTTGCGGAGCCACTTAGGTGGGAAAATCTCTACTTTTGAGGAGGTACACATGAACAGTGACCTTCATATTTGTGGAAGGTCAGTCTCTTAAATGACACCACTTTTGTGGCCTAACCTCCTCTTAAGTAGTGGTAGCAGTATATAATCTACCACTTCATTCCTCTAATCATTTTCACTCAAATTTAGCACCATTGTTAAGCTAAATGGAACTTGAATTATGGGGAAATCATGAGATTTAGTTGATTTATGTTGTTGCTACTGTTATGGAGTTACTCCCCTTTATTATTTCTTCGATTTCACCCTAAATTCTATCAAATTCCTAGTTTAAGTTCTTGATTTTCTTGATCTTTATGGTCTATTTTAAGACATATTTTTTGGCTCTGATCATGCTCAATTTTGGATCATATAGTCCTTGCCCTACGAGGGACCTAAGTGCAAGTTCAATTTTGAATTCTACTAACGGGTCCCACGGGCTAATTTTTGACCTGAGAAAATTTCAATGTGGGTATTGTTTTTCTCGTTTTAATGATTAGGCTCTTGTTTGGATAGTGTGGCAGTAGTCATAGGCTTTCCAGAAGGAAAATCCCTAGAATAGTTGATCGAGAGCATGCTATTTGGCCTCCAGGTAGGTTACGACTGACCTACTCTTAGACTTGGTTCGATTTCTAATTGGTTGTGGGACTTTTGTGGTTTTATAATGCATTATCTAGGTATTTCTGGTACTATTATCTTATTTAGGGACCTTAATGTAGAATTCTATTATCGAGACTCAGTTTTGGTAGTTGCTTCTCACTTAAGATTTAGTCTATGATACTTAGTAGCTTTAGTGTTACTATTGGAGGCGTTAGCCAAGGTTGGGTAGTTTGTTTGCTTTAGGTCGGGTTCTTCAGGGAATTTTTTCTGCAATACTTATCCCTTTTGGTATTTTACTTTAGGTAGTGTAGTAATAAAAGCCTCCTAGCCGAGAATTCGATCGAATGAGGTCCCATTTTTATGATAGTGTCCTTTCTATATTGAGATCACCCTAATTTACTGTGATACTTGTTATTTTTGTGTAATGTTGGTTGATCGCTTGCTCCTTCTACTTTATTCCCACACGTTATTCTTGTATATACATTAGTTTTCGAAAGGGGAAAATTTATCATTTTAGTCCTGGTTCAATTCGGGGCACCTGCTATACTCATACTTACTTCTGGGTTAATTCTGGAAGGTATTTATTCTTGATTATCAACTGAAAGCCCCGATTCGAGTACAAGCAATGTACACAGATGTTGTCATTCCCCTATAAGTCCTTCCGTTGAATGCCATAAATAAAGGAGAAGGAGTATATGGTATTATCGGGCATGTCATTCATCTCAAATTGCATTACATAATCTCTTTTTGCACATATCTATTCATTACATAATCTCATATTGTTTATTTTTTGTACCTGCTATGCTTATGGGGGTCGATTGGGTTATACCATCTTGTTTGTGCCTTTCAAGCTTGTGAGAGATTGATTAGGTTGTAGTTACATTACTATTCTCGATTGTCTAGATTGTCCCGTTATACTCTTTCTAGCATTACTATGGTTAGACTTTTTTATATACGCACTTTATTATAGTTATATCTTATGTGAGCTCAATTGGATTATGATTCTTATTGAGTACTGCATGTTTTGGTACTCATACTATAATTCGACATCTCTTTTTCCCGGATGCAGATCCTAGTATGAGTCATTAGCGCTAAAGTCCAACTCGTGTGGAGATATTTTGGTCGGAGACTTGGGGTGAGCTCTTGGAAACCAGAGTTTTTCCATCTCCCTCTGCTTTTGGACTAGTCTTTATTTGTACTCTAGGAGTCAGTTTTGTATAGATATGTATTTATCTAGTACTTCTATTGTAGTTAGTAGCTCTTGTACTTGCTAATACTGGGTCTAGGGGTTGGGTTTGAATATTTTGGTTCTTTCACTCCTTATCAACTTATCTATGTTTTATATTCCCAATTTGGCCTATATAACCTGTGTTTTACTTTACCTCTTACTAGCTCGTAACTCATCATTTGGGGCTATGGGTTCGGCTTACCTACTGGTGGGTTAAAGTAGGTGCCATCATAACCCAACAGTTTGGTATTAGAGCCAAAGTTCACTCTTATCGATGGTATAGGAGAAAAATGTGTAGTAGATTTCTGCGGATAAGTGTGAAGATGTTTATATCATATATTCGGGAGGCTATATGACATTCATAGGAAAATTTTACCTTTAGATTCCTTATTGTGCGCTCTTATTCCTACTAGCTTTAAATATCTTACTTGTTTTACTTTTACAAATAGTTAGGATGATGGATACAATGACCGAGGGTAAGGTCCCCGCGCCGACAACTAGTGCTCCAGATAGAAGCCATAGTAGAGGTTGACCCTGAGGTTGAGGTTGGGCTCAAGCTGCCGCGCCAGCTCGGGACTAGGCCAGAGTGCCATCACTAGAGCCAGTCATTGATCCAGAGCCAATTCCAGTAGATCTGCCACTACAGCAATCGGTTGGCAAGGGGCTAGCCTAGGATCCACCTAGGTTTATGTCCACTCCAGTTATAAAGGATGCCTTGGTTTAGTAATTGAGTATTCTTGAGGGTCAGGCTAGAAATGGGGCTAGACATCAGCCGAGGGAGAAGCACAGGATGACCAAGGTTTAGGATTACCGCTTACTACTATGGCTCCATGTTTAGAGGTTTTACCAGTACCAAAGGTTTCTCAGCTGATGGCAGCTTGACCAACCATGACATCAGAGGAGCAAAAAATATTGGGTTAGTTTATTAGATTAGTCCTCTGATGTTTTTAGGTACTTGAGAGAAGGATAGGTATGAGTTCCTTATCATTTATCAGGAGAGGTTGCATAACCTTAGTTTAGTGGAGACACATAGAGTGGATTTTACCAAGTTTCTGCTAGATTGGTTGGCAAAGCAGTGATGGAGGGCATATGTTAAGTCCAGACTAGTTGGATCTCCTCCCATGATTCTAAGTGTCAGAAGATGGCTATTCTAAATCCTAGACTAGGTATTTATAGGCTCCAGGAATTTGGGAATTTAAATTTGAAATTGGACTGCCTCCTCCACTGTGACGGCTCATTTGCTGGGTCACAAACAACGTGACAGTTTGCCACATGAAACGTCACTCGACTTCCTCTTGACATCAGTTCTGCTTAGCTCTGACGGTTAAGTAACTGTCCACCAAGCCTGCAATGGTCCGCCAGGATAGCCGTCACCCTGAGTCTCTTATGAGGTGATTCTATTTTTGTGTGACGGTTGGCGTGACAATCCGCCACACCCTTGGCGGTCTACCAAAGGAGTTGTCACATAGCCTATTCCTCTCATTTTTGTCCTTGGGTAAAATTCCTATAATTAAACACAGAAAGACATCAAAACTAACAACAGTTGCTTAAAAACTCACGATTATTCTTAGTTAAAAACATAAAATATTTTGTCAATATCCGGCACGTCAATACCCTCAACTTAGAATGTTTGCTTGTCCATGAACAATAAAAAATAAATAAACTAAACAAACTCTCTAAACACAAGACAACTAAGCTAAGCTGCAGAGATCAGTTGGCATTTTTAGTTCTTTCAAAACTCACCCCAATCTTATCATTTACCAATAAAACACATAACATTCATTCGATATGTCAACAACTATGGATCTAAGCATGTCATTATGATATCAATGAATAAAATGCATACACCAGAATCACTATCCTAACAATCAATAATCAATAGTACCCTTATAGTGCCCTCAATACACAGAAGTCCCAGACACACATTGAAAATTCAATCGGGGACTGGGAAAATTTATGCTCACACTCACAAGAAATTTTCAACGATGCACATACAATGCCATAAGCTTTCCCTTACTATCCTATTTCAATTTTTTTTTGAAAGCTGACTAGGATCACTACAACACTTTTTTTGGCTTGTAATGAGGGCTTGGGTGTTGGTAGGATACATTTGGGAATCAGTGACAAGCCCTCCTTGACATTAATGAACTATATTTCAACTTAACTTAAAATTCTGCCCTTATTCATTTTTTTCTACCAATCATTCCCATTCTTGAGTGCAGCAATTCTTTTGGACTTTTTTTTCACCTTTTCTTTTTTTCTTTTTCATTTTTTTTGTTGCTCACACTCATTGGTTCTTCTTTATTCATATCCATTGTTTTCATACCCTATTTCACTTATCATATACTTTTACATTAACCATCCTTAACTTTGTCAATTTGCTTGAGTTGAGGTGCACGATGTACAAGGAGGGACCAGGACCAAAATAGAGGTTCAAAGATAAAAGAGGAAAGGTGAACAACTATTAAACAAAGAAGTTTGACATCTCAAAATGGGGATCAAGGGAATTATTCACATCATTTGGACAGTCTCTTTAGGCTAATTGGACAAGATTCAAACAGGGCCAATGATCCTTTCCTAATCAACTGCCTTACAACTAAAACAGAATAAACCGGGCAAGTTCTAGATGTATGCACAAAGTCAGAAAGATGCAAAATAAGCTCACAAACAATTGGCACGAAAGAACACTTGTCAATACCTACTATCAAAATAGCAATTCAGCTTAAGCAACATTATTTCATCCATATATACTAATGACATTCAGAGATCCAAAATGGTCAACAATATGGAAACAAGCCACACATGCTAAACAAATTCATTTTGGAGGGGTCTCTATTTTCCAAAATAAAAAAAAAACACGGAAATTTAGCCACTGGTTTCTAACAGTTTAATCGAGCTACATACAAAAATAATAAACCTAAACATGTTGGTTCTACTAGATAGTACACCCGAGGGAAAAGAAACACGATAAAAAAAATCCTCTGGTGGAGACAGACTCACAGGTACCTCCACCCCCATTAAAAGAAACATGCATTGTTTCAATGCATAAATACAATAAGTAAAGGCTTAGAGGAAGGAATACATGTGAATCCCTTAGACCTCAAAGTCTTGCAAATTATTGGAGGCCTTTGCAGTCTAAGAATATAAAATGGTGACACCGGTGTGAACTAGATTACTCACATCATCAACAGTGCCCTTGGTCTCTGGAGTCAAAGTAGGCAACACTTGTGGTATGGGCCAAACTCCAAGTGCCGAGTAGGAAGAAACTCCATCCATCCAGTATCTCATATGCTTTTTCCTTAATTCTTTATCTTTTTAGATGCTTTTGCAGTGTTCCTTTAATCTTTCTCTTCTTGGGTCCAATAGTGCTTTATTTTCTTTGACTTCTTCTCTTTGCTTCCCTCAATTGGTCTCTTACTGTTAGCTTTGATAGGTCACCCCATAAAATCAACTATGGGTTTATCCTCCTCCGAATCCAACATTATTGGATCCAGGAACCCAAAAGTAGGTGCCTTTTGTAATGCAGCAATATCAGCTTGGGCATTTTTCAGTTCGACTGTGAACTTAGCCAAATCTGGGATAGACAGTTCCCTCAACCAGTTATTTACCAATAACTCTATATCATACATATGGTCATGCATATTTTCATACGGTCTGAACACTTCCTTGATTGTTTGATCCATGTAAGGCTTGAATTGCTTAGCCCATTCTTATAATTATTTCCTAAACTTTTCCTGGTTTTTAACCACTTTGATAAAATTTTGTGGAGTAAATCAGAACTTCAAATATGTAGGTGACATAGATGCTATGTTAGCAGTCTCAGTAGTTGGGGCAGCATCCTCAGCCCCAAATACAGCAGACGCATCCTGTAGATCAATAACAATAATGGCTAAAGTGGTACCTGAAGGAGTGTCGTACACGTCTAGGGTAGTTTGTATTGAGGTCCAAATGATGGAGGTTTGTGAACCCTTAACTCAAACTTAGCATCATTCAGCGTCTTATCGATGTTTTGGGTCTTGGTGTCTATCACTCTATCATCAGCCCTACTTAATATAGACACCTTTGCAAGTCTACATAATTCGGTCACCAATTAAGGGAATGGAAATGATGTAGCATCCTTAGTAGACCTTGCGTGCATTTCATCCATAATTACTTGCTCGAAGTTCACCTTGAACCCCTCCATAAAACTAGTAGTCAACACAGCCCTTGTCTCATCCAAGTTAGCATCACCACCAATAGGCATCAATCATAACCATACCACAGCCTACCAAATTTTTTCCACAAAGCTCAATGATGGCTTAGTTATCCATTCCTTCTTATTCTATAAACATGAAGTTTAACTATTCTCTATCAGTATTTATGCTAACAAGGGTAGCTGGCTAGATGTCGATATAATCTGGTGTTCAAACTTAAGGGCGATAGTCTAAGGTTCGTAAAGTTGGCCAAAATGAATCTGGTTAATTGTATGCTCAGAAATGTCAACAAAAAACCCACAATCCAAGATCCTTACCAACAATCTCGTTTCACCTCTCTCTTGTTCTAGTTCTTTTACAAGAGTTTTGGTGGCCTTAGCACTGCCTTATTTATTTGGATTAGCACTGGAGTTGTCACTACCCTCCACATTACTACTGGATTACTCTCTTGATGACTCATCCTCCTCATCAGACTGGAAGGCATAGGCTCATTGCCTTGCAATTTTCCTAGTGTACTAGCCAGGTATTTCAGTCTTCTCGACCACATTCTCTAATTTATCTCATAGTTTCAGGGTTGAGGAAGACCTTTCATGCCTCTTTTAAGTTCCACCACGTAATATGGGTAGTTTTTTATACATGGTACCTGAAAGGGGAAAACATTAGTCATTGACCAAAACAAAACCATAAGCAAAAATTCTTGAAATTCAAAACTGGGTGTACTTGACAGTTTGGGGTGATGATTTGTCACACTTATGACGACTCTTCAGCCCCAACCATCAGTGCCTTCCAGTGTATCAGTCAGTGTGTGATGGCTTGCCCTGATGGTTTGTCACAATCCTGATGGATCATTAGATAAAGCATCAGGCTGAGACATAAAACATCAATCATTTTTTTCTTATGATGGTACACTTTGGCAGTTCGTCATACTTGTGAAGTTTTATCATGTGAGCTGTAAGGGCTAAACAGTTAAAACATCTCTCAGTGTGACATTTTTTAAAACACTTGTCGAGTAACCCTTTGGTTTTTTATTATTCTTTTGAATCTCCTATCACTTAAACAAAATCAACTCTCCCGTTATCATTTTGGTACAATTAGGATACTTAGTATTCGCCCATTGGGTTTCCCGAAAAGTCAAACTTGAGCACTGCACAACCTTCTCCGAATTTAAAGAATAAAGAATTAAAGGTTATGGTTCATACATGAGCATAACTGGATTTTAGATGATAAATGGAAATACTTCTAATATTGTTCTTGTGCACACAACTATGGTTACAGAGTGTGAGCAGGATTATGTGTGAAGTTTGAAGTGTTGGGTAAAAGGTTTACGTAGTGATGAGACTTGAGTGATGGGATTAATTTATTTTGGTCGTGGGTAATTGATGATAGAAGGGAGTTATTATGTGTAGTATTGGATATTTTGGTTCAAGGATGGAAAGAAGATGAAGAGAAACCATTTAATCTTTTAAAATAGTTCTGTTAAATCTGCTTGAAGTGAATGCTTAGGTAGGTTTAAGGTATGGTTACTATTAGATTTGGCCGGGTCAACCAATATTTAAAATAAAGAGTTTAATTACATGTGACGACAAGGTTTGATGGACCGTTGAGCTTGTGATGGTTCGCCAAGCATATCATTGTTATTAAGCAGAATGGACCCCAAATGGGTTAGGTATGACATTAGGCTTTGACGGTTCAAAAAATGTGTGATGGTTCGCCATGTGAACTGTCAGCCTTAACCAGATCACCATATCTCTTACCTTCTTGTGATGGTACAGGATGACGGCTCGTCAGAGTTGTAACGGTTAATCACATGATCCATTAGCCCTTAACCAATATGTTCCCTTACCTGCTTTTCCTGGCGATTTATGTTAATAGTTCGTCAAAATTATGATGTTTTGTCAGGCAAACCATCACACTTACATAGAATGTCCTCATTGTCATCTACATCTGCATGTTCTTTTCTTGCACACTTCACAGAAAAATTAACCACATTCAAGAAGAAACACTATGCTAAAAGTCATTTTACAACAACAAGATATGGGTTAACTCCTACTAGTGCCTGATTTAATATCGCGGCACAACTCAGGTATCATGACTACTCAGACTTCATCAAGATGCACCAGTGATAACAAATTTACCTCTTGGAAAATTCTAATTTATTGTTTGACTCATTGACCATTTACCTTAAATAACTTCTCATCTTTATTTTCCAACTCCACAACTCCAAACAGAAACACTTGAGTAACTTTGAATGGTCTGGACTATTTTGATTTTAGCTTGCTCGAAAACAATTTGAACCATGAGTTGAACAACAGCACCAAGTCACCCACCTTGAACTCTATCATTTCAATTCTCTTATCGTGGTACAATTGCATTTTCTCCTAATAGATGGAAGCCCTCCCATAAGCTCGAATTCGAAATTCATTCATCTCATTTAGTTGGTCCAACCTAAAATCTGCAGCCTCACTCCAACTCAAGTCAAGGTTTTTGAGAGACTATAAGGCCTTGTGCTCAAGCTTTACTGGCAAATGACAAGCTTTACCAAAGATGAGTTAGTAAGAAGACATACCTATTGATGTTTTGAAAGCAGTGCAATGAGCCCATAGTGCATCATCAAGTTTCCAAGATGAATAGCTAGGTTTAGCATTCACAGACTTATGATTGGAATGATAGGGGGTAGCCATCTTGTGCTTCTTCACTCCATATTTGGCTAGAGTTACATGGAACACCTTGTTACAAAAATGGGACCCCCCTCATCACTTATGATTGTGCAAGGGGTACCAAATCGAGAGAAAATGTTCTTTTTCAAGAACACCACCACACTCTTACCTTCGTTGTTAGCTGAGGCCACAACTTCTATCCATTTGGATACATAATACACTGCCACCAAGATATACTTGTGAACATAAGAACTCACAAATGGTCCTATAAAATTGATGCTCCATACATCAAACAACTCTACTTCCAATATTTTGGACATAGGCATCTCTAAATTTCGGGAAATCGAACCCTGTCATTGGCATTGTTCACATGCTCTGGCAAATTCTTAGGCATCTTTATGGATGGTGGGCCAGTAATACCCACATTACAATATCTTCATTGGCGTGTGATCACCTGCATGCTGTCACCCCACTGGGGATGAGTGACAAGCTTGAGGAATACTCAACATTTCTGCCTTTGGAACACAGTTTCTGATAATGTTATCAACACATAGTCAAAATAGATAAGGTTCATCCCAGAAGTAGTTGATCACATCATGAAGAAATTTCTTTCTTTGATGGAAATTCAAATCTTTAGGTATTATGTAACTGACCAAATAGATAGCAAAATTAGCATACCAGGGTATAAGATCAAGGGATGCATCTAGTACTTGTTCATCCAGAAATGAGTCAATAATCTCCAGCTCATCCGACCTCTTTTCTTCATTCTCAAGTCTAGATAGATGGTTCGCTACCTGATTCTCACACCCTTTGCTATCCTTGACTTTAAAATCAAACTCTTGTAGTAACAATATTCATCTAAGCAATCGAGGCTTTTCATATTTCTTTGTTATTTGATACCTCAGTGTTCACAACAACTCTAATGCCAAATAAGGACACCTAAACTTTCTCAAAGGCGTAGACCACTGCAAATAACTCCTGCTCGATAGCTGTGTATTTATTTTATACCCCATATAATGTTTTGCTAGCATAATAAATGAGGAGAAAGAGTTTCTCTTAATTTTGTCTAAAAAGCAGCCCCAAGCGCTACCCCACTCACCTCACACATCACATCAAACAGTTTAGACTAATCAGGAGCAACAATAATGGGAGCAACGACCAACTTTTCTTTAAGGCACTCAAATGCCTTCAAACAATCATTATCAAAAACTAAATTAGCTTTCTTCTCCAATAATTTGCATAATGGATTAGCAATTTTTGAGAAGTCCTTAATGAACTTACAGTAGAAACCTGCATGGCCTACAAAACTCCAAGCTCCCTTCACCGAGATTGGTGGAGGTAGTTTTTCAATCACTTCTATTTTGGGTTGATCCACTTCAATTCCTTTTGCTGAAATCTTGTGTCCCAACAAAATTCCTTAACCATAAAGTGACACTTCTCCTAGTTGAGCACAAGATTGAGCTCTTCACATCCTTTCAAGGCATTACTGAGATTTACCAAGAAATCTTCAAAAGCATCACATAATACACAGAAGTCATCCATAAACACCTACAAAGTGTCTTCCACCATATTAGAAAAATGGCATCATACACCTTTGGAAAGTTGTAGGAGCATTACATAACCCGAATGACATGTGCTTGAAAGTGAAAGTCCCATAGGGTCATGTAAAAGTAGTCTTCTCCTAATTTTTAGGTGCAATGGAAATTTGATTATAACATAAATATCCATCCAAGAAGCAATACCAACTTCTCTCTTCCAATCTATAAAGTATTTGATCCATAAAGGGCATTGGGAAATGATCCTTCAAAGTCCACAAATTGAGCTTCTTGTAATCCATACAAACCCGTCAACCCATGAATGGCCTTAGTGGAATTAACTCATTCTTCTCATTAGCTACCACTGTCATGTCTCCCTTCTTTGGAACATACTACACTGGGATTACCTATTTACTATTTGAGATTAATTACACAATATCCATATTAAGACATTTGATATTTTATTTCTTCAACACCTTTTGCATTGGTAGGTTAAGCCATCTCTGGTGCTCAATGGTGGGTTTACACTATTCTTCCAGATGAATCTTATGTGTAAAGATCTTAGGCATATTTATACTCATAAATGTCATTATCTATGTGCTTTTAGCTTAGTTTTGAGGATAGCTTAAGGTTATTATTGAGTAATAAATTGTGTATACATGTATTTGTGTTTTAAAGTACATTTTTATGGTGTTTAAGGTGCATTTGAAACAAGTCTAGTGTCAAAAAGATCAAATAGAACTTAGATGAGGAAACTAGTGTCGTTAGCTTCAGCTATGCTTGTTCTAGTGTACTTGGATTTGTCCTAATGTGTTGTGTGGACTTATGGTTGTTGTGATAGTTTGTAGGAGACCAATTGAGGAGCTATGGAATCTAAATCAAGCCTAAAAACAAGCCACAAAATATGAGGGAACAAGGTACGAAAGCAGGAGAAAAATGGATGCAACCCCCAACACAATGGAGGAGGGCATACGCCGTACCCTCCATGGCGTGTTAGAAGGAATGTTCTGTACCATCAATTGGACATTAGAGGGTGTGATCTGTACCAAGTAGGTCACCATGCTACTGGTTTGTACATGTGATGAGCCACATGGCGCACCACCCCCAAATCCGACCCAAAGTTGGTGCTTAACTTATTTTAATAGGGGGCAAATTTGTAAATATATGGGATTCGTTTGGGGAACCTCATGGAAGACCTAGATTAATATACAAAGATTAATTAGCCACATTTATTCACATCTTTTGAAATCTCTTGGAAGACACACCAATTGGATAGGAGGATAAGGCAAGGAAGGCTCTGCACTAGGGTTTTTCTTCTTTTACTTTTCATTCTTGTAGTTTAAAGTTATCAACTCTTTTATGGAGATTGTTTGTATGAATATGAGTGGATAAAAAACCTCATTATAGGGTTGAGTCTATGAACATAATTGCTTAATTATGGTTTTATAATTGGTTTATTTGTCTATCAAGTCTTGTGATTGTTCTTGCATTCTTGTATTACTATTCTAAAGTATCATGAACTTTAGGATAAATCTTAATCTTGAACCGAATTGACCATAGGAGTGGAGATATTTAAGGGATATTTATTGATTGTTGAAGAATGATTTACTGTTAGGATAGTAATATACCTAAATGCCTCACTTGGTTAATGAAACGGGAAGATAGTTTAATGCATCCAAATTAAAGACTCATATCACCACTCAATGATGTAGTTACAAGATTAATTTTTGTAGAATACTTGGAGGATGAACATTCCTAAGTTTAATATCAACAATCACGATAGACACCAACACCGACTAGAAACCATAGTTAGGCATGAATGTGAAGTAATTTCCTCAACCCTGGAACTTTCCATATATTGTTTACAACTCGAATTTCTTATCATCATTAATTCTAGTATTTAGCTATAAAAACAAAGCTCAAACTTTTCTTGGTTACGACTTGCACTTGTTTAACTTATATAGTAACACTTGAAGTAGATTGCTTGTTAATCACAAAGTCCCTATGGGATTGCTATTCGGCTCATGAAGAGCCACTGTATTACTTGTACGACCAAGTACACTTGCGTGTGAGCTTGGGAGCGACAATTTTTTGGCGCCGTTGCCAGGGATTTGAAAATTAGAAACCTTCTAATTTTTCGTTTTACTATTTTATTTGATAAGTGTTAATAACTTGGTTTGGGCTACTGAAATTGCAGGTACAGGTTTGAATATTGAGTAAGTTGGCAAGGGAGAGGGAATTGGTTGAACCATAGCCTGAACCTGAGCGATGCTTGCACGAATTTAGGAGAGAAGTAGCACTTCTCTATCGAATCCTGCAAGTTTTAAAGGATGAGACTATTCCTGTAGCAATGGGTGATGAAAAACCACCTCGCAGGACATTGTGCAATGTGGTAATATCACTCACAAGTAATGTGACCTCCTGTATTCAAAAGCCAGCCGCAAGAGGCAGATTCGAGCTGAAGCAAAATATGGAGCAATTGTTGCACAAAAGCAGGAAATTTACAAGCTTATGACATGAGGATCCACAGGTTCATCTACAAAAATTTTTGGAGATCAGTGATACTTTCATCCCCGCTGGAGTATCCACAGACTATGTGAGGCTCACACTTTTCCCATTCTCACTTTTGGGAGAAGTGAAGAAATGGTTGAAGGCAGAACCTTCAAATTCAATTACAACGTGGGATGATTTGTAAAAGAAGTTCCTCATCCGATTCTTTCCTTTGGGCAAAACTGCAAGGTTAACCTGTGAGATTCTAAGTTTCAAGCAAAAGCCAGATGAGAATCTCTATCATGCATGGGAGTGATTCAAGTCACTTCTCAGATATTGTCCATATCACCAGCAGACCGATGAGGTATTAGATCATACTTTTATTGAAGGTCTTGATCACAATACACAAATTTTGTTAGATTCCGTAGCAGGTGGTTCGGCTTTAGAGAAAAAATTTGATGAGATGTACACTTTCATAAATAGAATTACATAAAGTAATCTAGATTGGAATGGTAATATGACTAGAAGCATGGTGAAGAAGCCTGCAGGTTTGATTAAGGTAGATTGTGTCACAACATTGTCTGCACAATTGGCCAGCTTTCAAAATCAAATAATGTCCCAGTTCAACAAGTTGAGTATGGCTCAACCTCAGGCACAAGTTAATACGGTTTAGCAAGTTAAGTCTTGGTGTGAAACTTGTGGAAATAGTGGTCATTCATCAGACTTATGTACAATAAATTCAGAGTCTGTGAATTTTGTGGGAAGTACGCAAAGAGGTAATCAAAGATATGGTAATACCTACAACCATAACTGGCAGAGTCAGCACAATTACTCGTGAGGGGGAATAATCAGGCTCAACCTCAGCAATTGCTGCATCAACAAGGAATTCATAATAACACTCAGGACAACAATATTAAAGAGACTTTAAAAATGATACTGGCCAACCAAGAACAAATGACTGTGGAAATAAAAAATCAGTAACTTGCCCAAAAGAATTTTGAGATACAAATGGGTCAGTTAGCTCAGACACATAACATAAGACCTTAAGGGGGTCTACCTAGTGATATAAAGCAAGCTCATAAGCAAGTTATGGTAATCACATTGAGAAGTGGTAGAGGTTTGATTGATGTACCTCCAAAGTAAAATCATGAGTTGCAAGTTGAATTGATCACACCTGAGAAAACAGAGAACCAAACTTATCCCAAAGAAGCAGAAAAAATGGGGAAGTCTGAGTACCCTAATAAGAAGCCTGTTGAGCAACCTCAAAACAGACTACCACCACCTTTCCCTCAAAGTCTCAATAAAGAAAAAAAAGATGCTTGTTTTAAGAATTTCTTTGACACATTCAGAGAACTTCACATTAACCTTTCTCTTGTGGATGTTTTGCAGGGAATGCAAAGTCTACTAATTACTTGAAAGACGTGGTGACTAATAAAAGGAGGCTTGGTAATATTGTGATGATAACACTTACTAAAGAGTACATTTCTGTGGTCATAATTAAGATGCCCACAAAGCTCAAGGACCTTGAGAGTTTCACCCTCCCCATACAAATTAGTAAAAGTGACTTTGTCCATACTCTGAGTGATTTGGGGGCAAGCATCAACTGGATTCCCTTTTCAGTTTTTAATACTCTTGGTTTGGGGAATCCAAGGCCCTTCTCAGTGGTGTTACAAATAGCGAAAAGAACGGGAGTGGTCCCCGAATGAATCATAGAGGATGTTCTCATTAAGGTTGGTAAGTTCATTATTCCTATTGATTTGTTTTCTTGATTATGATGTAGATGACAGGGTACCAATCAAATTGGGACGTCTATTTTTAGCAACTGGTGGAGCATTGATAGACGTGAGAGAAGGCACTCTCAAGATGAGATTGAATGATGAAGAGGTGGTCTTCAGGGTGTACAAAGCACTCAACACACCTTCCAACTATAGAGATCTATGCATGATCACAACTATGAAAGTGGATGAGTACGGGGTGGGAGAGTGCAAACCACCATTTACTTCTTTGGACGCTCTCATGAATTTGCCTGAATTGACCAATAAGCCTAAACCTGCACTACCTGAAAGGAATCCTGAAAAGGTAGGTAAGAAAAGTTATAGGCCTTGATCATGAGCATACCAGAGGTCAGAAAAGAAGGAGAAGATGGGCTCTATGTAGGAGAAAGAGGATGAGAAAACATAGATAGTAAATTTGTGACATGAGTCGTACCGCGACAATAAATCCAGCACTGCTTGGGAGGAAACCCAAGTTAAGGTAGTTGTTTTAATTTTTTAGTTTTCTTTAGCATCACCATTGTTTTTTTTTTGTTTTGAGTTGACAGGTTGAGGGGAAGTCTTAGTACTCGAGATCTTAGCTAAGGAGCATGGAAAAAAATGAGTGTGGGGTCTGGGTCCCTCGAACCTCCTTGATTAATAGGATGCTACTAGCTAGGCCTAGAGGCCTCAGTGAGTATTTCTATCCTTACTTTTAATTTATACTTTGGGGACAAAGTGTTATGTTAAGTGTGGGGTGGCAAATCTTATTATTTGGCTAGGGTGGAGTGTGCTATACGAGTCTTTTGGTTATTTGGTTATTTGCTCTTTGCTTATGGTGCTGAAAAATTTGAAAAATACAAAAAAAAATTTTTTAGTTATTTTTAGTTTTATTTAGGAGCACACTTTATCCACCCCTCAGTTTTTCTTTTCGATTCTTTTCCGAGGGGGAGCCCTTTGAACCCAGTATCCTTTTTAATTTTTGGGAGTAATTTTAAATTTTTTGAAATGCTCTAGTTAGATGCTATGCATGATTACTTGATGCAAGTTGGTGTTGAATGTTGAAGCATGTGTAGTAAATTGAATGAATATTGTGAGACACCTAGGCTTATTTGTTTGACTCCTGTGTGATGTTGTCTTAATATTGAATTCTTGCTATTGCTTGGTCGAGATTCTATAGGGATCCTTCTCGACTTAAACGTGTGCCATGTGCGAGTGAGACTTTTTCATATTTCGTGTTGCATATTGATGCCTAGAACTTGCCTGGTGTGTTTGTAAAGCGAAATAAAGAATGTTAAGTTTAGGAGATGATATAGTCATTTATTTGATAGCCATGTTTTATACCCTCTTTATCTACCCTTTTTGTATGATCTTAGTTTGCCCCGTTGAGCCTTTAGCCTATTCTTTGGTAGCCTTATATGTAGCTTATTCCTTTTCTTGCAATTTACCGTAATTTGATCCAAAACTCTTAAGTTCTTTAGTTGAAAAATTAAGATGTTAATGAGTGTGAAATTGAAGAAGAAGAGAAAAGTGAAAGTGATGCACCATGAAATAGTTGTTGGTGTGTTAATCAGTTTATGTGTTATTGATAGGGAGTAATGTAATGAAAAGAAAAATTGATCAAAAGTGACTCATGTGTTGATAGTAAATACTCCTTATAAAAGATATGTAAGCAGCTTAAAGAGATGGGGTAAAACAAAAGAGAGTTGGGAAGATGATAGTGGTGCAAAATAGGTTAGTTGGATATGAGCTTAATAAAAAGTGTGACGTATTAAAGCACTTAGGGAAGATAGCCACTATTTTTGACCAAATAGTTCCTACTCATCCCTTAGCCTACATTACAACCCTTAAAGTCCTACTTGATTTGATCTTTGACATTCTTATATTAGTGGAGTACGACACTAAGGGCAAGCTTATGGTTCATCTAATGTGACATGTGAATTCTTTGTGAGAGTGAGCGAAATTTCATTCGTATACCCATTCTTGTGTTAAATTGCATATTTATGAGTGAATGTGGATGACTATCTTGTGGTGAGGGATCATGTTTGATGATAGATAGGTGATTTATATGATCTCTTTGTTGAGTAATATGCATGAGTTTGCCAACTTGGTAGAGTCAAGTCTTGAGGCTAGGAGGTTTTGAGGTAGTATTCATGTGTTTCAAAGTTGTAATATGAAATATAGAATGAAGAACTTGCTATTCATGTGGTCTGTGTAGTTCTAGCTTGAGTTTGTTAGTTGTAGTAACAATGTTAGAGTCTTCCTTGATAGTGATTAATATAAGGAGTTGTTCGAGGAGGAACAAGGCTTTAAGTGTGGGGTGGTGATCTTAGGCATATTTATACTCCTAAGTGTCATTATCTATTCACTTTTAGCTTAGTTTTGAGGATAAATTTAGGTGATTATTGAGTAATAAACTATGAATATGTGTATTTGTGGGTTAAAGTAAATATTTATGGTGTTTAAGGTGCATTTTAAACAAGTCTAGAGTCAAAAAGATAAATAGAACTTAGATGAGGAAACTAGTGTCTTGAGCTATGCTTGTTCTAGTGTACTTGGATTTGTTCTATTATGTTGTGTGAACTTATGGTTGTTGTGAGATGTTGTAGTATACCAATGGAGTAGATATGGAAGCTAAATCAGGCCTACAAACAAGACACAAGATGTACGGGAACAAGGGTCGAAAGCATGAGAAGGATGGACGCAAAAGGGCATGCACCGCACCCTCCATGGAGTGTGGGAAAGAATGCATCACACCCTCAATCGCACATGAAAGGGTGCAAGCTTCACCAATTATCACACCATGCTACTGGTTTGGGCTTGCGATGAGCCACGCGGCGCACCACCCCCACATCCAACCCAAAGTTGGTTTTTAACTTGTTTTAAGATGGGGCAAAGTTGTAAATGCATGGGATTCATTTGGGGCACCAAATGGAAGACCTAAAGCTATATAAAAGGAGTACTTATCCACATTTTTTCACATCTTTTGAAATCTCTTGGAAGACACACAAATTGTAGAGGAGGAGAAGGTAAGGAAGGGTCTACACTAGGGTTTTTCTTCTTTTATTTTTCATTCTTGTAGTTTAAAATTATGAACTCTTTTATGGAGATTGTTTGTATGAATATGAGTAGATAAAAAACCTCATTATAGGGTTGATTCTATGAACATTATTGCTTAATTATGGTTTTATAGTTGGTTTATTTGTCTATCAAGCCTTGTGATTGTTCTTGCATTCTTGTTTTACTATTCTAAAGTCTCATGAACTTTAGGATAAATCTTAGTCTCGAAATGAATTGATCATAGGAGTGGAGAGATGGAATGAAGAATGTAAGAAGTATGGATCATGTCTTTAATGGTTATATATTGATTGTTGAAGAATGATTTGCGGTTAGGATAGCAATATACCTAAACGCCCCACTTGGTTAATGCAATGGGAAGATAGTTTAATACATCCTAATTAAAAACTCATATAAACACTCAACGATGTAGTTATGAGATTAATTTGGATAGAATACTTAGAGGATGACCATTCCCAAGTTGAATATCAACCCCGTAGATCAACAATCACGATAGACACCAACACTGTCTAGAAACCATAGTTAGGCATGAATGTGAAGTAATTGCCTCAACCCTGGAACTCTCCATATATTGTTTACAACCTGAATTTCTTATCATCGTTAATTCTAGTATTTAGCTATAATAACAAAGCTCAAACTTTTCATGGTTACGACTCACACTTGTTTAACTTAAATAGTAATGCTTGAAGTAGATCGCTTGTTAATCACCAAGTCCCTGTGGGATCGATATTCGGCTCATGAAGAGCCACTGTATTACTTGCACGACCACGTACATTTGCGTGCGTGCTTGGGAGAAATAGTACAAATACCCAATGGAATTCCAATAAAACCTGCAATTGTCCAACCAATTGACTTTTTGTACTTCCAGAACATAGAGACAAGCATTTTCTCTTTCCAATCTATCAAATAAGCAACTACAATCACATGCAATGTATTATTCTCACCCAAAAACATGTATCGAAGATGACTAGGCAGTTCCTTGATCTTTTACATGGGCAATTCTTCTATTGATGGCTTTGCTGGAGGAGTTGGCCTATTTTTCAGATCCAGGTCCAACTTCTTTAGGGCTTAAGAATGCGACCTAATTCAATCCAAATCACTAACCTTCTCCTCATAATCATTGATTTACTCCCCATTAAAATTCATCATCACAGTAGCTAGAGTTTTCATAGCAAATCTCTCTTCTATCGGCACCTCAATATCCACTTCATCGATAACATCAATGACCGAGACAACACTCATGTCTCTCGGTTGCTTCAATGACTGACATATGTTGAACTTCATCTCTTCGTTGTTCAAACTAAATTTTAACTCATTATACTCCATGTCGACTAACACTCTTCCAGTGGCTAAGAATGGTCTACCCAAGATTATGGGTACTTCAAAATCCACCTCACAATAAAGAGTCAGAAAATCCGCCAGAAATATAAAGTTCTTAACTTTCACCAACATATCATGCAGTATCCCCACTGTCCTTTTGACTGAATGGTTAGCCATCAATAGCTACATAGTCATTGGTTTTGGGGCTCCCAATCCCAACTGTCTATAGATAGACAAAGGCATCAAATTGATGTTATCACCAAGATCATATAAGGCCTTTACAAAGGTAACTACACCAATTGTGTAAGGAATAGTAAAAGCATTCAGATCAGCCTTCTTTTGAATCAGCGATCACAAAACAATCACACTACAATGATGAATATTGCCTTCTAGCTCAAAGACCACCATCCTCTTCTTCGTGAGTAAGTCCTTCATTTACTTATCATATACTGACATTTGTTCAAAAGCCTCTTCCAACTGGATGTTCACCAATAGCTGTTTTAACATATAGAAAAACTTGTGAAATTTTCCATGCTCCATCTTTTTCTTCACTCTATATGGGAAAGGAGGGGGAGGCCTAGGGATTTTTGTTCGAGACTTCTAGACCTCTTTTACCTTCTCTTTGGTCACAGTCACATCATCATTCACCTTAGTAGACTTTTTAGAATATACCTTTTTGTCATCAATGCTTTTCGGCTTTTTAGACCTGGCTGAATTCTCCTCAATATCAACATCATCAGCTACCATTTCATAATAGAAGGTGACATCCTCCACATGTGTTTGAACCAATGGATGTGGTTCATGTAAAACTCTACCTCTCCTAGTGGTGATAGCCATAAAACTTCCATCATTCCTAGGATTTTGAATAGTATCACTACGTAGAGTGACACTCTTCCACTGACTGAAAGATACGAACAACTGACCCATTTGGTACTCTAATTGCTTGATGGAAGTCAAGCGAGAATATATATGTTGACTTATTGAAGATAAGTCATTCTTCATATATTTAACACCTACCTTAGTAGATTCTACCCCTTTTAGTACCTTTGTCATCATCTCTTTTATTTTGAACTTCCCTAAAACATTATTACCTCTATCACAATTTCCTGGTGGTAGATACAGACCACTTCTGTTATTCTTACTCTTTCAATTTCTTTGGTCATGATCCTTGTATCTAGCCTTATCATAATAGTTATCCCTCTGATAGTTTCGACCTTGGTTTCCATGGACATTGACCTGAAAACTCCCCATCTAGTTGTTCAGATAATTTGTTTCTTCTTCAAGTTCTAACTTAATTGCCTTGCCCTGTGAACGAACCTACTTAACATTCTTGACACTACTTGCCAATAAGTACTTTGTCAACAAATCCATCTGAGTTTTCATGTAAGCCATGTCTTGGCCACGTTCTTCTTCTCTTCGACGTTGTACAACTAATATTCCCATATCATAAGTGTTTCTTGCTACCTCAGAATCCCGAGTATGCCAAGCTCTATTGGTTTTTGTCAACCTATCTAGAATCATGGTTGCATCTTTGAAAGTCAATCCTATGAATGATCCACCTGCTGTATTATCAATTTTTGGCTTAGTATTTGAGTTCATAGATCTATAAAAAGCCTCCATCAAGTGCTCATCTGTCATCTTATGATTGGAATATTGACGCAACTTCTTCTTGAACCTTAGACATAGCTCATGTAGTGCTTTATTATATTGCTGCCTAAAGTTACTGATTTCGTCCCTCAACTGTAACATCCTGGAAGGTGGAACGAACCTTTCTAGGAAAGCTCTTTTCAATTGCCTCTAGTTTGTTATAGAGACGGGTGCCACCTCGGTAGACCATAAAGTTGCCTCCCTAGACAGAGGCAATGGAAACAACCTCAATCAAATGGAATTCTGAGTAACTCTTGTAAAATCAAAGGAATTGCATATTCATATGAAATTCATTAAGTGCATATTCGGATCATCACCAGTCATCCCTCTAAATAATCCTTTGAGATTCAAAAATTGGATCATAGTGCTAGTGATATTGAACTTAGCTCCTAGAGCTAGTAGTGGAAGAATAATAGCCCCAGTGGCACTAACTCTATCTAAATCAGCCTCATCCTCCTTATCGAGGTTGAAGTGTATAGAAGGTTGTTGCCACCCTCTACCTCTTTGTTATTGATATTGATTGGCTAGAGCAATGTTGTCATTAAGTAGTGTGTCATCATCAACACCCAAATCATCATTGTTTGGCACATTACCGGGTGCATTCAGATTTTGTTGATGCACATAATTAGAAGCAGGCGCAGCAAGTCTTGCTGCTTCGCGCTGTTGTGCATCAATATTTTGCCTTAGAGTTCTTGCAAGTTCGGGGTCGAAAGGTAGTAATGGTTCACCCAAACGTCGATTATTTGGCATGCACAACTAGTACCCTAAAAATTACAGAAACAACAAATAAAAGTAAAATTAGGAAATAGGACTAAAAGTCAAATAAACACAACAACGTAATAGACAACCGTATTCTCCGACAATGACGCCAAAATTTGATACACCTAAATTACACCTCCTTTAAGAATCATAAGCGGTCGTTGTCAAATATATTACCCAACAAAGGTTGGGGTCCAATCCCATAGGGAATATGGAGATAACTAAATCGTATGCAATTTAAGTGACTATTAGTCGACAATTTCCATGAAATAGGGGGGGTTGTAGTAAGTTAATTCGACTCAATGTCTAATTTGTTTCAAGTAATGAGCATTAAAATTATGAAACGATAATCAATAGAGAAGACGAGCTAGGATTGTATTCACTATGTCTCTTTATTACTTTCGGTCTAATATCGATAGTAAATTTGTTTCAACATAAGTGAATGTCAGGCAATTAAACTCGATTGTTTACCTAAACGTTTCTCAACCTAGTTAGGTAACTATCCCTTTAATGCTTTCGAACTTAAAGTGATGTAAATCATAAACTCAATTTAAACCCCAAGTTGATTAATTTTGTTAGAGCATTACTTATTAGATGGAAGTTAGAAACTCCGAATCCCCATTGTTAAACCCTTTTCCTGATTTAAACTTCTTATTTCAAGTAAATTAAACCTATGACATATTCCAATGTTTTCAATCATTATAAATTTGTTAAGATGAACAGAAAAACAACACTTTCACAAGTATAATATGAATTCATACAAACATTAGCCATAGAATACTTATTTAGCCATGGATTCCACAACCCTAGTTATAGGGTTTTTAGCCACTCATAGTGATTAAAGAAGACGAAAGTAATATATTTCATAATTAAAAGAAAGAGTATTACAAAGATGAAATTCAATCCTTCGGTTCTTGACAAAAGCCCAAAAGTAGTGTTTGAAAACCCCAAACGTGATTCTCTAGAGAAAACAAAATGTAAAACTATTCGAAGTGTTAGAAGATGCCTATTCTAAACTCTAGACTAGGTATTTATAATCTCTAGAATTTGGAAATTTAAATTTGAAATCATACTGCCACCTCCACAGCGATGGCTCACCTAACAGGTCACCAACAACGTGATGGTTTGTCACATGAACAATCACTTGACTTCATCTTGACATCAGTTTTGCTTGTCTTTAAAAGTTAATTTTGATGGTCCACCCAGCTAGTGATGGTCCACCAGGAAAGTCGTCACCTGAGTCTCTCATGAGGTGATTCTGTTTTGGTGTGACGGTTGGTGTGACGATCCGCCACACTCTTGTTGGTCCGCCAAGGAAGCCGTCACATAGACTTTTTAGCACACGTCCTCTCCTTTTTGTCCTTGGGTCAAATTCCAGTAATTAAACATAAAAAGACAACAAAACTAACAATGTTTTCTTAAAAACTCACAATTATTCTTATTTAAAATAATAAAATGTGCCATCAATAGCTGGCACATCAATTGTAACACACATCTGTCCACAATTACTTCTAGAATATGGTAGTTTATCTTTACCTCTCTATTATTCTTATTGTATTTCATCTCGTAGGTAGTGGCCTATAATGTATATTCTTACCTTACTTGTTATTTATACTTGCATTATCCTTGGAGCTCAGTCGGTTGATGCCTACTGAGTTCCCCGTGTTTCAAACTCATACTATACTTCTGCACCATATAGATTATTTTGCCAATTCTCGCCACTGACGTGTACATCGTACAGAGCTATCATGGATCGGAGATTTTGGGTGAGCTCCTGACAATCAGAGTTGTTCCTTCTCTTCCTCTTTTATTGGATTGATCTTTGTTTTGTATTCTAGAGACTGTTTTGTGTATACATATATTTTATGTTAACCTTATACTCTTGTTTTGCTAGTGGCTCTTGTACTGACCTCACTAGGTCATGGGGTATAGTTTCTTTCTTCTGATTCTCTTTCTCCCTTTTTTTTTGTTTTGGTTACCTTTTTCTCCTATTACCCTATTATTCGTCATTCTGAGCTATGGGTTGGCTTACCTACTGGGTTATAGTAGGTGCCATCATTTTCTCATGCCATCATGACTTAAGAAATTGGGTTGTGACATAAGTAGTAAAGAAAGGTGTCACACAAAATAACTTCATCCATGGAGTCATCATTTGTAAGATCACTATTTGATTCAAGAACACAATCAAGCATGCTATTAAGATTAGGACAATCCAATGAATAAGTATATATTTGAAGGAAAGAAGCACCTTCTTTTTCAACTACCCATAGTAGATTATTATACAAATTATAGCTCTCCAAAAAAGCTACACAATATTATCACATTTCACACCACTAAGCACCACACTAAGAGTGATCCCATTATCATCAAACAAGACATTATACTTAAAGAGAGAAGAATCAATCAAAGATGGAGATTAAAGTATGTAATCTCATTCTTAAAAAGACAAATGTCATCTTTCAAAGAATTTTCATTCGCATGAATTCTATGAGAAAAATAAGTAATAGGATCTTCAACAAGAGATATGCTAAAGAATCACTCCTTCTAAAATGACCAACTTTATCAACATTATCACTAATGTGAGGCTCATTAATCATATCACAAACTTCTTCAATTAGTGGATTGGAATCAAAAATAAGTTTATAAACACAAGCTTCACATGAAAATATACTATTCAAAGAATAAGTGTCAACACTAGGTGACACAAATCGATCTTGCAGAAAAAAAAATCAAAGTGGTTATCAATAGGATGAACTAGTGTATGAACACTCTCAACGAAAACATTATCACTATATGATAAAGAATCACATGACAATGTACTATTATTTAAAGCACAAGTGTCAACACTAGGTGGACACAAATTGATCTTCCAAGAAGAATCAATTCAGTCATCAAAAGGATTAACTAGTGTATGAAGACTCTCAACAAAGACATTATCACTATGTGGCAAAGAATTATTAATTTCACATGAAGACAATATATCACTTACACTTTGTTCATTTGAAATTTTTGAAGTGTCAAGTTTAGCTCTTGTACCTTGAATCTCATAAGAAAGATTTTCTTTGCCTTGTATTCCTCTATTTTCTATGCTTGTACCTACACAAGAGTCCTTACAAAGAGAAGGATATTGAAAGAGGTTAGATTCGTTTTGTGACAATTCTATCACTTCACTCCACACATCCTCTCCTCTTTCCGCTCTTGAGTTTCCACATTGCACTCCCTTACTCCTCACAATCATTTGTCTCTCATATTCATAGGACTTGAAAGAAGTGCCCAAAGTTCCTTGATGAGGATTAGTGAAATTAGGTGGAAAGAGAATTTGCAAACAATTTATTCTAGTACTCAATCGATCAAATCATCCTTCCATTCAAGTAGAGAGGTTGGTGAAGAAGTTTAATAATTCACCGAAAGTGGGTTCTTTGGTGTGAACGTGCTTTTCATTGTCATTACCCGCCATTGGTACCTATATTACACTAATCCAAAGCAAACAAACACATTAGGTTAGTTAAAAAAAAGATTCACAATCACTCAATTAATCACACCTTATTTGCCTCACAAATTGCTTTGGCCAATAATTGTATCTTGTTTAGTCCGATGAAATGCAAGGTCCAATCTCTACTTGAGACCAAGAATGGATTCTTGTTGACTCAAAAAATAATGCATAAAAGCTTATGGATAGGAGCCAATAACTTTCAATGAAAATAAATAAGAAAAGATGAAGAAAAAAAATTATCACAAAAAAATTTGGACTCTAGAACTAATTATCAAGATAGCTGAAGAAAATACTTGATGTTAATTAGTTTTAGATAATTAAAGAAATGAGATGAGGATTAAAACTTGTTAACAAGTAATAAAAATAATAATTAGTTGAGAAAGACGAAGAAAAATGAGTTTAGGAGAAGAAATAGACCAATTTTAATACTTGAAATTTTTTTGAGGGCTGAAATTGACACTTAGAATTATTTGGGACTGCTGAAAATCAGCCCACTCTCTGATGGGGCATTGATTGTTGCATTGGTAGTTCTCTACTGACTTGGCCTACTGACGTGGCCTGTCTAAGTGGATTTAATTATTTTTTCAAATCTGATTTTTATTTAAATTCTAATTTTTTTTCCAATTGTGAACCCACAAACACTTATAACAAAAATTACCTTGGAGACTTGAATTAAATGTACCTTTTTGCCTCCTTCTTCTTCACGAACAACTTGAAGATGTTCAAGAAAACCAAGAACACATACCACACCAAATATTCTCCAAATCACTCCAAATTTTTGGAGTAGCTTCCCCACGATCTAGAGAACACTTCCCAAATAAAGAGACTCATTTTGACTTTTTCTCCAACTTTCAAAGCTTCACTCAGTTTAATGGTGAATCTTCTCCAAAACTCGAAATTGGATGAAATTTGTAGATTTGGACTCAAAAAATACTAGGGAACAATTATCTAATGTCAAAAACAACAAATAAAAACAAAAAAAATCATATTTTTTTTGGACAATTTTTTTTTTTTTTTGAAAATATCAAAATTTCACGACTTATGTTTGTAGAAACAAACCTAATCCAAGCTTTGATACCAAACTGCTACAATAAGGAATACGCAGAAGACAAAAAGAACAAAGAAAATCAAAACACTGAAACAAAAGATTAAAGAATTAAAGATAAAAGGATAGAAGCAAGACATAAGGAAATCGAAAGCAACCAAAGGATGTTAAACCCTAAGACCTAAATTGATTGATCCAAATAAAGCATCCATACTCTTACAAAGACCTCAAGGAAATTAGATTCCCAAGCAACCCTTCTTTCCATACTCAAACACAATCAAAATCTTCAAAAAGCTCTCAAACTTTCAAACTCTCAACAGTGTATTTAGTATTCAAACAACATAATCTAGATAATCTAAGTCTTGAAAATCATAAAAGAACACTATTTATACTAGAAAAATAAAGAAGGCACTATCTATTACAATTTTACCCTTAATAAAGTAAGGGCCTTGTTTGGTTATCTTCTTTTGTGGACTTCATGAAATAGCCATTTGCATACATAGTTCCTTTTCTCCCTTCTTCCTTGTACTTCCATTTAAGAAAGTTTTTGGACGTCAAGTCTTCATCCCAAGCATCCTTCAAGCCACCAAAGTAATGACACAATGAAAAGTCTACAAACTTCATAACTCGGTTTTGTGTGCAAGATTTTTAGGAAACTCAGCTGCATCACAATCCACCCATTTTTTTGGGTAAATATATGTCTGACTAGGCCACCCAATGACTGTGTCTCCCCTCTTCCTTAAAATTCTATAAGAATTTAGAAAATACTTTATTCAAAACATGCAAAATACACTTAGGAGGTCTGATAGGAGATAACAAATAGATGGGAATACTCTAAAGCACATTATTGTCACGGCCTAAATGGTCATGAGTGGCACCCACACTAACCCTTCGGTGGGAGAACCTTCTAAACCTTTAACCCATTTAGTTAATCAATTAAGACAAAATAATAATCTCAATAAATTTAATAAATAAATGTGGAAATCCTAACTATTACATCCCTAAGACCTGAAACTCATCGTACATAGGACACTAACAAACACTATCTATGAATATCTTATAAAAGAACAAAAATAAAATAACTCTATGTTCCGAAAGAAAGACAACACTAACTAGGAAGATCCATCGCAGCTTGGAATGATATTAGCTAACCCTCGGATCGATCAACTGGAAGTATTAGAGATGAGGTCACGCTTGATGCTCTGCAAAACAGTCTACACTCAACAAAAGAAGAGTACATGAGTAATATTAGCACAAACCACTATGTATTGGCAGGCATCATCTGTCGACCTAATTTAGATATATCTCTATAATCAAAAAAATAAGTAGACAGGTGCATCAACACATAAATAATTAATATTGACATCCAAAAAAATCATCTTTACTCACAACAAGCAATGTCAACAAAACAAGGATATATAAGTCACCAACAGATATCATCTATCACCATGCACTCAGCAATCTCAATAGCCACATCACAAAACAAAGATCTATGTCCATACCAATCTCATATATATATATATATATATATATATATATATATATATTACACCTCTCTATTCACACCATGTATCATGACAACTCTCATTATAATTACTTATTTGTACACACACGATAAAGGGTCTTATATCTCCAATAGTCATGACCTGCAGGGACACACTAAGGTTCATGTAACTACTAGAATTATTTCCCATTGGCACAATAACACTCACCAAGACCATTTATGATCGACACCATAACACTAGCTGGAACCATTTCCCATCAGCATAATAAGAATATGAAGTTCACAGATAGCCACAGTACCACTCGACAACATGAAGGTTTAAATCTATACCCTTACCTTTTTCAATATATCATAACATGGTTTCACTCTCCACTCTATCATTAGGATAGCACAATAAATACATAAACCTTACAAATGCACTTCAATCATCAATAATCATTCAACATATATCAATAATTTACAAATTATGCATGCAAGCCTTGTCACATCAACAACTATCACAACCCAATTTCTCGAGTCATGATGACACCTACTTTAACCTACCAGTAGGTAAGCCAAACCACAGTGCAGAATGATAAGTAATGGGCTAATCGGAGGAAGATATGAAAATAAAGGTTCAACTAAAGTAATAAAACACGAGAATAGATATATACATATGTAAAAGCATGCTATACACGAGGGAAAGAGCACAAAAGCATCAAAATGAATTTCCCCCATGACCTGGTAAGGTCAGTACAAGAGTCACTAATATAAAAAGAGTACTAGACACTGTCAGAATATACATCATAGTCTATGAATATGCCAAGAAGACTGTCAAAAATAGCAACGAGAGGAGGATCAACTTCAAACTCTAAAAGCTCATCCTATCTCTAGACAGTAGCACTATGCAAGGATGTCATCAATGATGGTGACTCGTACTCTAATCTGCATCAGGAAAAAAATGCAGAAGTGTAGTATGAGTACCAAAACAATGGGTACTCAGTAGGCATCATAAATTGACTGAGCTATATTACAGTAAAGGCATAAATAATGTGTGAGAATGTAAACCTAAGTCAATAAATAAGGGCAGGAATGGAATAATAGCCTATATCAGACGGATGCGATGTATATAAGATGAGCAACTCAAAAACAAAAATAAAATCTAACTATAATCTAATTGGGTCCCCATAAGCTAAAATGGTACACACAAAGAAGAATAAATCCAACCGAGCCCCCATAAGCATGATGAGTAAAAACAAAGGATAAAGCTAAAGAAAGGACAAAATATAGTAGTAATAAACGTAAAATGATCCAGAATATGCCTCAAGCGTACCTTTACTCCTATTTCGTAGTCATAACTTCCATTTTATTGGCAATCACCAGTTTTCTAAACCCAGATCAATAATAGAAATGATAATAAATGTCGAACACAAACTGGAACTCATTAATGATAATCATATTGCATATATTGGACTCAAACCAAAACTGATAGGTAATAATAATATGAAAATTGCCTGACTCAAACCGAAACTAGTAAGCTCAAAACTAATAATGATAGCCCAAGGTTTTAACCTATCTCAAGTCCATTTATTCATTATAAACCAATTTTAGGTGGTCAAATACATTTAAGGCATAGCGGATACCAATTATTAAGGCTGAGAGGCGCAGTCTAAGGTCAAATACTTCTTTACCCAGGGTAACAGAGCTAAATAAGTGTATAACAATGCCTAAGTCAATCTGAAGTCTAGGTAATAGCCTAAGGAAATAGCTATGTGATTATTAAGGTAAAAAAAGAGGTTATTCTAAACATTCTATCTTAAAAGGGTTATAGGGTCCCATAAAGCCCAACCTAAGGCAAACACCTACCCAAACCTAGGATAAGGCTTCTCAGTCCTGACCCAAGGAACTAAAAGATCAAAGTCTAATACTAAAGGATAATCTTTTGCCAATGTAAGGGAAAACAGGCACTAAAAGATCTAAGTCTAATCCTAAAGGATAATCTTTTACTAATGAAAGGGAAAACAGGCTCGAATTCTACCGAAGAGGGCCCCTAATTGGCTAAACAAGGTAATAAATGCTAAAATAACTACCAAGCCATAATTACCCACCCATAGCTAGCATAATATCACACTCATATCATAATAAGGTATAGTCTAGGAGAATAGTAAGCCTAGCCTACTTGGATGCCGTCGAAAGCACGAATAATCCTCTACACCAGAGCTTTTCCATTTTGAGAAGCCTCTGACTACTGCCATGCTATCAAAACCTCTGACTATTGCCACGCTATCAAAACAATGTTCTATACATCAAGTTCAAAAAATAAGTACCCATATTGCATATTAATGCTTCGAGTCAGAAATAAGACTAAAAATCCCCCATGGGGCCCATTTGCAGAATCAAAAAATTGAAACCATCACAACGTCCCTCTCAGTTCAAGGATTATTTTCCCCAAAATTGGGTGCAATTTGAGTCCCAATCATCCCCAAAATAGCCCCAAATATAATCAAGAAATTAAGAATTAATCAGAGAATTAATTAGGGAATTAATCTAAGAATTGACCAAAACATACGATATAATAGGCGGGGAAATGATTACAATGATGTTTCCAACTCCCAATATAGAATCTCTTATAATTTATGATCTCACAAGTTTCTACAATGGATTTTGGTCTTAAAAATTGAACTGAAAAATGAAAGCATAAGCTACTTATACAGCCAGGGGTTCTTCATCTCAAATGCGAGACCCCTGCTTCCAACGTCGGAGCTCACCTGGATAGGTCTTCGCAAATATAGTTGGTCTATTGTGATCGTGATGAAGAAGGCTGGACCAGCCAGGTGGCCTTCCTCTTTGCGATTGTGAGGGCTAGCCTGCGAATGCAGAGGTCAAGAATCCTTGACCCTTACGATCGCGGTAAAGGCCTGCATAATTCTCCAAATGGGCCCTCGAGATTCATATGAAATCATGTGAATGCAAATGAACTATACTAACCTACAAAATTAGGCAATCCATACACAACAAAAGCATCAGAACATCCATCCGAGGTCGTTTAGACAAAAAGTTGGTCCTATACCCAAGGGTCTATTTTTACCATTTTTCACCCAATAACCCAAAATGAGTTCGAGGGCCTCAGGACTTGGGCAAAGGGTTCCCCTAGACTAGCCTAAAAATTGACCTTCCAAAACTGATGAGACTATCAAAAATGGCATCCAAGGCCATTTAGCTGAAGTTTTATCCCGAGACCCATTTCTCAATCAATAGCTCCAAAACAAGGAAATGGCTCTAATAAAATAAATAAACTTCTTGGTGACCAAACTGTAAGTCCAAGCAAGTCATAAATGACTTGGGAAAGTTATCAGAATATTGTAAATGTAGAAAAAACATGGAAAAAAAGATAATGACCTGTTGGGTCATTATAACATCCATTACTAAAAGGACTTTCATCCGTGAAAGTAAAGGATTAAGAAGTACCTGAAGGCTCGAACAAGTGAGGATACTAAGTCCGCATATCATGCTCGGTCTCCCAGGTAGCCTCCTCAACTAAATGGTGTCTCCACTGAAACTTAGCCACAGGAATATGCCTAGAATGCAACCATCTAACATCTCTGGCTAGGATAGAAACTAGCTCCTCAATAAAGGTCAACCTCTCATCCAGTTGAACCGAGTCCCACCGAAGCAGGTGAGACTCATCCAAAATATAATGCCTGAGCATCGACACATGGAAAACTGGATAAATGGCTGAAAAGGTTGGAGGCAAGGCCAACTCATATGCTACCTCTCCAATTGTCCAAAGAATCTCAAATAGCTCGATATATCTGGGGCTAAACTTGCCCCTTTTCCCAAACCTCATCACACTATTCATGGGAAATAGTCGCACAAAGACTCGATCTCCAGAAGTTAAAAGTGAACTGAGAGCCTTGATTTGAAATAATAGACATGGGCACCCCATGAAGGCGAACCATCTGTCAAACATAGATTTGAGCCAACCTCATAGCATTGAGGGAAGTTTGAATAGGAATGAAATGGGAAGACTTGGTAAATCGATCTAAGATGACCCAAATGCTATCAGAACCATGAGTAGTGTGAGGAAAACCACCCATGAAATCTATAGTAATCCACTCATATTTACACTTAGGAATGTGTAGCCTCTTAAGCAATCTACCAGGTCTCAAATGCTCGGCCTTCACCTGCTGACAACACAGAAATTAAGCCATGAAGTCCGCCATATCTCACAGTATACCTCTCAACCAGTAGTGTTGCCTCAAATCTCTATACACCTTAGCTATCCCGGGGTGAATAGAAACCTGGAGTTATAAGCCTCCTAGAGTATCAACTAAATCAAACCTTCTACTCTCTAAACACAAATGCGACCATAGAATCTTAAAAGGACCTCAGAATCTAAGATAGACTTCGTGGACTCACCTCTCAACACCTGATCTTAAATGCCATGCAACCCACCATCCTTGAAATAACGACACTGAATCTGCTCCAATAAGTTAGATCTAGCCTCAACACTAGAAAAAATACTCATGGGGTCTGAAATATCAAGTCAAACCATCATGTTGGCAAGGGACTGGACGTCCAAGGCCAACGGTCACTCCAAAATTGAAATGTAGGCTAAGCTACCCATACTCACTACCTTCCGGCTTAAGGCGTCTGTTACCATATTTACCTTCCCCTAATGGTATAGAATAGAGAGATCATAGTCCTTCAACAACTAAACCCGCATATTTCATCTCAAACTAAGCTCCCTCTAAGTTATAATGTACTGAGCACTACAATGGTCAGTGAAAATCTAGCAGCAAACACCAAAATAGTAATACCTCTAAATCTTAAGCGTAAAAATAATTATCGCCAACTCCAAGTCATGAGTGGGGTAGTTACACTCATGTTCCTACAGTTGTCTTAAAGCATATACAATAGCTCAGCCTCACTGCACCCCAAACTAACACCAGAAGTATCAAAATACATAGCAAACCCCTTGCCCTTAACTGGAAGAGTTAGAATAAGAGCTGAAGTAAGCAAATCCTTAACCTTTAGAAAGCTCACCTCACAGCTATCAAACCACTAAAATAGAACCTCCTTTCTAGTCAATCTGGTCATCGATGTTGTGATAGTAGCAAATCTCTCAATGAATTGTCTTTAGTAACCTACCAACCCAATAAAACTGCAAACCTCAATTGAAGATATTGGCCTATACGAATCATGAATGGCCTTAATATTTGCCGATTCCACCATAATCCCATTCTTGGAAACTATGTGCCCCAAGAAAGCTCCAAACTTAAGCCAAAACTTGCATGCATATAGCCTATGATCTCGCAAATTGTGAAGCAAAGTCCTTAAATATTGCTCGTGCTCCTTCCTACTCCTCGAATAGACCAGGATGTCATCAATGAAACTATTATGAAGGAGTCCAAATAAGGCTTGAAAACATGGTTCATAAAGTTCATAAATGCTACTGGGGTATTGGTCAACCCAAAAGACATCACTAAGAACTCACAATAGTTGTAGAGAGTCCTGAAGGCTGTCTAAGGGAAGTCCTCAGACCAAATCCTCAATTGATGGTAGGCAGACCTCTAATCAATCTAAGAAAACATTGCCGCACCCTGAAGTTGGTCAAATAGATCATCGATATGAGGCATAGGATACTTATTCCTTACTGTCACCTTATTCAACTACCTGTAATCAATACCCACATGTAAAGAACCATATTTCTTCTTCACAAATAAAACAGGAGCACCCCAAGGTGATACACTTGACCTAATAAAACTATTACCCAAAAGATCCTGAAGTTAAATTGTTAGATCCTTTAGTGCATTAGGAGCCATTCTTTAAGGAGCCATAAAAATAGGTCGGGGGTCAGCTCGAGGTCAATAGCTAACTCTATATCACGCTCAAGAGGAAGGCCAGGTAGGTTGTAAAGAAATACATCAGGGAACTCATAGACTATAGGAATAAAGTTAAGTGAAGGACTCTCAACACTAATATCATGAACATAAGCAAGATATGACGCTCAACCCCTCGACATCAATCTCCTAGCTCAAATATAAGAAATAATCTTCATCGGTGTGTGGCTAAATGAACCCTGGCACACAACAAGGGGTATACCAGGCATGGTTAAGGTAACGGTCTTTGCAAAGCAATCTAAGACTGCATGATAAAGGGATAACCAGTCTATGCCCAGAATCATATCAATATCTACCATGTCTAGCATAATAAGGTCAACATGAGTGTCAAATCTCGAATGGTCACAATACATGATCTATAAAATCAATCCACTACTGAAGAATCACCCATAGAAATATATAAATATATGGAGCCTCGATCAAATAAAGCAGAAGCTAGCTGATGGCATACTAAAATCATACCTATGATGACAACATCCGAAGCCTCAGCCGTCGACCTACCAGGAACAACCTACAAATAACCTCGTCCTTCTCTGGAATGGATGCATCTCTGGTTACCTGCCTGAGGACCTTCTATAGAACCATAGGTACCACCACTACGAACCTAAGTACCACCTATAGCTGGAGGAGATACTGATCTAATTAGTGGAACACTCTGTGCGACTGCTCCATCGAGAAGGTCTGACTGGTCTTGAATGGATAACTTATCCTGAAGACCTTAATTGTACACCCTTTGAAGACTGACCACTGCTCTACCACTAACGTCACTATAACCAGGCTGACCCTCATCTAAAATCTAATGTGCTACATAAATGGACCTACTAGACTTACCTTGATACTGATAAGGCTGATGCTGGAGGTACCTACCCTAAAAACCTCTACCTCTGAACTATGAGTTGTTGTGGCTCCCACTATAACTTCACTATTGATTTACATCTTATTGGTGCCCCCTTGGTCCTCACAATGCATATATTTTAGAGTCTGAACATAGTCACCAATATCCATAAAAAACCTACCGTAACTACCAGACTCTTATTAGCCATGAAAAGTGGAAGCCTTAGGCATCTGACAAAGCAACCAATATGCTCATACTCGATAGGTAGAATCACAGTGGCATGTCTGGCCAACTCATGAAACCTTGCCTCGTACTTTTTCATAGATATAAAACCCTACTCCAATCTAATAATCTGGTCCCTCAAATTCACACTCAAGCTACAAGGCATATACTTTTCCAAAAAAGCCTCGAAGAATGGAGCCCATGTAATAGGGAGAGATCCAGCTGTCCTCGAATCATTATACCCTCTCCACCATAGTCTGATTGCTCGATCAAACTGAAAAGTGGTATAGTCCACACCATGGGACTCTACCAATCTTATGCAACCTCTCCTCACAACTAGTAAAAAACTTAAATGCATCCTCACTTGGCCCCCTGCAAATCTAGGTTTAGCCTTTCTCAAACACCAGCCCAGCATCATCTGCTCATGAGAAGTCATAACTAGTTAGGCTACTTCTTGTTGTGGGACTACTTGTGTGGGTGGGACCTCTACTTTTGAAGCCGCATCTGCGGGTAGTGTTCCTAAACCAAGACCACCCAGGGCTGCTGTCTGGGCCTTATTTGTCAGCGGACCACTTACCAAGCCCAGTAATGGCAGTAAAGCATCGCAAACAACTGAAGAAGATATAAATCTCGATGGGGACTAAGCTACCCCCTAAGACACCTGATGCTATGGGGGCTGATCCTCTGGTGCTATCTCTTGCTCGGAAGTAATAAAAGGATCTAGTGAAGGCTTCTTGGCCTGGTCTCTATTTGGGGTTGTAGTTGTAGTTTGACCTCAACCTCTGGGTCAACCTCAACCTCTAATCGGTGCCCTAGCTGAGAGCTTAAGATCCCCATGCCCAGCTGCCATAGCCCATATCCTAACCATCTACAAAAGAGTATAACAAATGAAAATCTAGAAACCAATATAGACTCAACGCATAGAAAATGAACCAAAAAGGTGAGATTTTCCTATGAATATCCTGTAGCCTCCTGAATATGCTATATGAATGTCATCGTACCGATCCGCAAGACTCTACTAAATACTTTCTCTTGTACCAACAATATCAGTGAACTTACGCTCTGATACCAAACTGTGACAACCCAATTTCGTGATTCATGATGACACCTACTTTTACCCACTAGTAGGTAAGCCAAACTATAGCCTGGAAAGATAAGTAACAGGCTAATCGGCGGCATAAGAAAAGAAAATAAAGGTCCCACTCAAGTAATAAAAACTTATAATAGAAATACACATATGTAAAAGAATGCTATACACGAGGAAAAGAAGACAAAAATATCAAAATGAGTTCCACCCCTCCCCCCAACCTGGTAAGGTCTGTACAAGAGCCACTAATACAAGAGGAGTACTAGACACTGTCAGAATATACATCAGAGTCTTCGAATATACAAATGAGACTATAAAAAATAGCAGAGGGAGGAGGATCAACTTAGGACTCTAAAAGTTCACCCTATCTCCAAACAACAGCATAACCTAAGAATGTCATCAATGGTGTAAACAAATGGGGTTGCTGGTAATGTAGTATGAATACCAAAACAATGGTTACTTAGTAGGCATCATAGGCCGACTAAGCTAAACTACAGTAAAAGCATAAATAAAGTGTGAGAATATAAACCTAAGTCAATAAATGAGGGCATGAATGGAAATACTATCCTATATTAGGCAATGCGATGTATATAAGATAAGCAACTCAAAGCAGAAATAAAATACTAAATATATCCTAATTGGGCCTCCATAAGTCTAGAAGCCACAAACATAGAAGAATAAACCCAATCGATCCCCTATAAGCACGGTGAGTACGAACAAAGGATAAAACTAAAGTAAGGATGAAATATAGCAGTAGTGAACATAAAATGATTTAGAATATGGACCAAGCATACCTTATACTCCACTTTCCCAATCATAACTCCATTTTATTGGTAATCACCAGTTTTCAAACCCCATATCAGTAATAAGAATGATAATAAATGTCGAACTAGAATCGAAATCACAAATAATAATCATATAGGTTATGCAAAGGCTCAAACTGTAACTGAGATAAAAATAATATAGAAATTATCGAACTCAAACTGACACTAGTAAGCATTAAACTAATAGTGACAACCCAAGGTTTTAACCTATCTCAAGTCCATTTATTCAGTAAGCACTAATTTTAGGCAGTCAAATCCTTTAAGGCAAAGAGGATTCCAATTATTAATGTCAAAAGGCACGGTCTAAGGTAAAATACTGCACAACCTGGGGTAATGGAGCTAAATAAGAGTAAAATAATGCCTAAGTCAATCCCAAATAGGTAATGGACCAAGGAAACAACTATGTGATTATTAAGGTTAAAAAAAGGTTATCCTAAACATTCTATCTTAAAAAGGATGGTGGCGCTCACTACCAATCCCCAAAACCCCAACCTAAGGCAAGCACCTAACCTAACCTAGGCTAAGGCTTGTCTACCCCAACCTAAGGCACTAAAAGAATTAAGTCTAATCCTAAAGGTTAATCTTACACTAATGTAAGGGAAAATGGGCCTGAATTCTACCAAAGAGGGCCCCTAATCTACTAAAAAATGCAATCAATACTAAAATAACCACCAAGCCATAATTACCCACCCAAAGCTAGCATAATATCACATTAATACCATAATAAGGCACAGTCTAGTAGAAAGGTAAGCCTAGCCTACCTGGACAGTGTTGAAAGAACAAATAATCCTCTAAACTAGAGATTTTCCCTCTCGAGAAGTCTCCGACCGCTGCCACTCTACCAAAATATTGTTCTATACATTAAGATGAGAAAATTGGTACCCATATTGCATATTAACACTCTGAGTTAGAAATTGAACTAAAATTCTCTCATGGGGCCAGCTTGCAGAATTACAAAATTTAAACTGTCACAGCGTCCCTCTCAGCTCAAAGATCATTTGCCCCAAAGTTGGGCGTAATTCGAGCACCGATCAGCCCCAAAACAGCCCTAAACATAATCAAGAAATTAAGAATTGATCGAAGAATTTAAATAGTCAAAAAATTAAAAAATTTAAACCATCACAGTATCCGACTCTACTTAAGGATCATTTGCCCCAAAATTGGGCGTAATTCGAGCCCCGATCAGCCCCAAAACAACCCTAAACATAATCAAGAAATTAAGAATTAATTAGAGAATTAGTAGAAGAATTGACCAAAAATTTACGAGATGATAGGCGAGTAAATTATTACAATGAAGTTTCCAACTCAATTCCTACTCCCAATATTCAATCTCCCACAATATCTAAACTCATAAGTGACGACAATAGTGTTTTGGTCTTAAAAAGTAAGCTGAAAAATGAAAGCATCAACTATTTATATAGCCAAGGGTCCTTTATCGAGAATGCAAGACCCCTATCACAAATGCAGGAGCTAACCTGGACAGGCCTTCGCAAAAGCGACTGATATATCGTGATTGCGACGAAGAAGGCTGGACCAGCTAGGCCGACCTCTTCTTTGTGAATGCGAGGGTTGGACCTTGAATGCAGAGGTAAAGAATCCTTGAACCTTATGACCGTGTCCAAGGTTATATGGACGTGAAGGAAATTTTTGGCATGCACCAGGTGCATCAGCACAAGCAATTTTTCCAAGTTGCAAATTCTCTTAACGGGCCCTCAGGATTCATTTGGAATCCCATGAATTTAAATGAACTATGTTACCCTACCAAATTCAGCATTCTGGACTCGATGGAACCATCAAAACTTCCATCCAAGGTCGTTTTGACAAAACGTAGATCCGGGTCCCAAATTATAGGGTCAATTTTACCTAATTTTCACCCAATAGACCAAAATGAGTATGGGGGCATTGAAATCTGGACCAAGGTTCCCCGATCCTAAAATCTACATTTTGGTGCTGATGAGAGTGTCAAAATTGGCATACGAGTCTGTTTACCTAAAGTTTTGATCCAATAACCCATTTCTCAACTTCAACAGCTCCAAAATAGAGAAATGGCTCTAAAAATCAAACGAAATGCTCGGTGATCGAACTGTGAGTCCCAACAAGTAATAAATGACTTGGAGAAACTACAAGAATGATCTAATCACATAAAAATAATGGAAACAAAGATAATTACCTAGAGGGTCGTTACAACATCGAATAAATTACAAGTTATGTCCAAACATCAATGAACATGCTATTCAAATTGAAAACATAAAAGTGACTAAATCAATTCTAACTTCACATAAACTATATCCTACCTCTACCAAGGAATATCCTCAAGTAAGCTAATCTGCAAGAGCCTTGCCATTCCTAAATGCTTCAAAATTTTCAAAGTTTAAAACAATTACAATAAAAGAGTAACTAATCATTAACTCTTCAATTTTAAGCTTTGGGGGTTCAACCCCACTATTATTACCCTTTTTACAGCCTATGGCTTCAACTAACAATTTTTCAATCATTACATTGCTCCTAATTCCCATAATTTATGTTCAAGAGCAATAATTCTACACTAGAAAGTGTTATCTTACACCCTAGAAGCAATTCTAGATTATTTTACATCTAACCTAGGCTTTCCCCATCATTTCATGGACTTTGGGTTTTAACCCACCATTCCATCCTATTAATCTCCCTAATATTTCAATGTTAGAAGAGGATTACAATTTAAAAAGGTGAATGGAATTACTTACTGCAATAAGGAAATCACGTAGCCTTGAATGAAATTGCCTCCTAGTAGTTTAGAACAAAACTTTTGAGTTTATGAAATAAAACTCATAGAAAACAGACTTAAAAATGATTTAATATGTGTATCGTTTGTTGCAGTAGCCACTTCCTTGCTACAGCCGATCCTCTATGGAGGGATTGTTCTTGTAATAATGGACCTCAACTATATTACCACTACCGCTATAACGGAATAATGACCAGTATGTTGGTTTTGCTACAGATGTAGTGTACCTTAAATAGTAGCTCAAGGAAAGATTGAATCTACCCCCATTTGACAACATAAATTATAAACTTAGGATATCAGAAAGTTATCCCAATGTGGCAACCTCTTTAACTAGAGTTCTACAAATCCATTTACCATCTCAAAAATTCATATAGAAAACTATGCCACTTAACCATCCCCTAACAAACACCACAAACAAACACTATACCATGAATTACAAATCACCACTAGAGCACACAACACTAGTTTTCCATCAGAAACTACCCTACCTTGAGATTTTATCAACTCTCTTACTAGGAGAAATCTAGCAGGATGCATACGCCCTAAATAATGCTATAATGATGGAAAGGTCTGTTACAATTATTAATCAACACTGGCTTACCTCAAAATGATAGACTTTTACCTTTTCATGGTTGCAACTTGTTCTACAACTTCTTCATGAGCTCATAGAAGTGATTTTTCCTTTTTCTAACATATCCAATAGGACATCCTAAATAAGTTAAAGGAAATTTTCCCTTAGAAAAGCGTAAGCATTCCTCCACCTCATGAATAATAGCACTAGTAGTGTTGTGGCAAACAAAGAAAGAACTTGTTGATTTGTTTATGTTTTGACCAGACTGCCTCTCGTAGTCTCCTAAAGTCTCTCTAGTTAATTGAAGAGATATCTTATCTACAAAAATAAAAAATATGGTATTATCAACATATGTTAGATGATTAATCTTATAACTCTCTTTTGGGATCCCAAAGCTCTTAAATTTCCTATTATAGAAAAGGTTATTCAAAGTTCTAGACAACACCTCTAGAGATGAAATAAATAGGGTAAGTGAAAGAGGATCCCCTTGTTTAGCACCCCTAGTAGAATGAAATAACCCATGGGCTTATCTATTTATGAGAATGGAATACCAGTTACTAGCAAGTAACCTCCAAGTCTTGTATACTGATGTGAGGCCAAAATATATATTTTTAGTTATTATTTACCTCATATTTAGTATTTTATTTGTCATTTTTGACCATTGATTTATGAATTGTACGTAATATTATATTTTGATGTGTAGGATTAAAATGGTGTGAATATGAAGAGATTTGGAGCCAAAACGAATTAAAAATGGAAGATTATAGAAGAAAATCAACCAGACAACTTAATGAATTAAACTTAATAAAATAATCCCATGTTATCTTTGATTTGAATAGAAACACGATTGCAGTAGCTTGCCGCACTATGCATCATGATGCGGAGCCAGCAATATCTGAATTTGATCTTTCTCAGTCCATTTTGAACTCAGTTATTTTATTTTGGATTTTTTCCTACACCTATAAGTATTAAATAAAATCATTTTTTAAAGAAATTTTGACCTAGAGAGAGCAGCAAGCCACCTTGGATGTCAGGGAATTTTGATTTCATCTGTAACACCCCGTACCTACCAAACCCTACCTGACAACGTTGAACAATGTTTACTTAAGTGTTGAGAGCCAAAAGTATGTATTATGTAATGTTATTGATGAGGTAATTGATATTGGGCCTAGTACAAGGGATTAGACCCTCATGGGAGGTGTAACACCCCGTATGTTGTCGAACCTATACAACTACATGTACATTTATGGAATTAATTAAACATGAGAGATTTGAAGAATTATGCAATTATTTGTTGGGGCTTATATGAGTCTTGAGCCAATGGGCCAAATGAGGCCCAAAGATTATAAGAAAGATTTGGCCCAATGGGGTAAAACATGATCCAATCTTCCATTTGACTAATCAACCATGCATTTAATGCCAAGAGATGGGTAAGAGTGACTTGAGGGATACACATATATATATATATATATATATATATATATATGAGGAATTATTCATTCAATTGGTGGGCTCAATTAATAATTTGTAATGAGCTAAATGAGGCCCAAAAAGTAGCATAAAGGCATGACCCAAAAAGGGCATAATGACCCATTCTTGCAAGACCAAGTCAATATAAGAGGATTGGACCAAGTGTGTGGTTAATATACACCATGAGGAGACTATATAATGAGGGGAAAATCAGATTGTAATTCATTTTGGACACCCATGCCTTTAGATAGAATTTTCTCAGCATTGCCTTATCTCATACAAACCCTAGGCCTTCATCCTTTTGGCCAAAGATCATCACTTGGTGAGTATTGGTAAGTGTATATTATTATGGTTTAATATATTTTATCCATGGAATATGGTTTATATCATGTTGGTTATGTTGGTGAAGTGTGAGAAGTTCACTATGTGTGTATGTGACATGCTTGCTAAATCGGAGGATGGTTTTGCCTTGTAAACTTGAACATGGGCTTGTGATATTGAAGGAAATGAAATTTATGGATTTATTATTGATATGTAAGATGTGATTATAGTTTTACCTTGTTTTACCCTTGTGTATAATGTTTGGAATTGTTATTGCAAAAGTTAGCATGGAAGTGATGACGTATTGAAAGGAAAACGTAATTTTTGGTGGTGTTTATGTGAATATGAAACCATGGATGTTTGTTGGCATCTAATATGTTCTAAAATATTTTAAAGTAAGGTTATTTATGAACATGGACCATTCATTGCATTAAAAGACCCAAAAGAGACTAATTTGACCGAAAATGGGCATCCGCCCTCGCAGGGGAGGCACCTGCGAGCGCAGGTGCCAAAGAAGATGCCACTATACACTGCCAAGGGTCATATGCGTGCGTACCTCATCCACCTTCGGGCGTAGGTTGCAGCACAGGTCAGCCCCAGAGTTAGTTTTGTGTGTTTTCGTCTCTAGTTGATCCCCGGAAGCCCCTATACCCTTTTTGGATGTAATTATCAACTTGTGATGTCGTTTTAATGACTTTAAAGGGGCGTATGGAGGCATTTTTGACTATTTTAAGTATATATTGTTGTTTATAAGTTGTTATAGGGCAAGTTTATAGGATAAATTGTGACGAAACGATAATAAGAAAGCATAAAGGGTAAGTGTAATGTGAAATGCTATTGATGTATGATAACTTGGTCAATCTGTGGAATGTTATGGTGTCGTTGGTATGAGAATGCAGTGGATTGTATTATAAGGGGTGATATGACCTTATATGGCAGTCATATAGCTCATTGTCATTTTGTACACTTGTACGGTAAATAGTTGTTAACGAGAGTTCCCTTATGAACTTGTGTTGTAGAGTGAAAAATAAGGAAGGAGTTGGACTATTGTGTTTATATATAGAATGGTGTATTCATACTTGGACGTAAAGGTATGTAAGGTTACTCTTTCTGTATCCTTCTGCAGCATATTGACATTGTATCTATTCCAGTCCGAAATGTCCAAAGGTATATCAGTTCAGGTTGAGAGATATTGTAATTCACATGTGTACGACTCTTAGATGAATTTTGACTTACGTATGTCCTTTTCATTGACTGAAGTTCCAAAGTTGTCATAATGTGGTAAATTCTAAGGAAGCTATATCAAAGAAAGTAACGATGTAAGGAGAGTTTATTTAGTTTTGAATAGTTTTTCCAATCATGTCATGTTCCAATAGTATTCGCATTGACTTTACGCTTGTTCCATCCCGAAATGTGCTAAGGTATCTTGTTTATTGATTATTGTCCAATGGTTCCAATGGTGTTATGTTGCCAATAAGATTATGTTTCCAATAATGTTTATTTACATGTCTTCTATTATTGGGTATGGTTCCAAAGCTTTCAAAAATGTTATGCAAAAGGAATGTATCAATCTCTCACAAGTGAATGTACCAATCTCTCATAAGTAAAGGTATCAATCTATCAAAAGTAAAGAAGTGAAGTAATGCATATGTGGTTAATGATCAAGTATGGGTGGCAGCTTTGGGGGTAAAAGCCTAGCTCAAATCGATCCTAGGATTAGGGGGCAGTCCTAGAGGCATAAGCCTAGCTCGGACCGAACCTGATAGGGGGCAGCTCTAGAGGTATAAACCTAGCTCGAGCTGAACCTGATATGTTGATTTATGGCTGGCAGCTCTAAAGGTAAAAATCTAGCTCGAGTCGATCCCAATATATTGATTCATAGAGTGGCATCTCTAAAGGCATAAGCCTAGCTCGATCCGATCCCAACATAACGTTATGTTATGTAAACCCACTGATCAGTCGGGGCTCGGGTATCATATTTCACAGGCAAAGATGAATAATCATAGAAGCAAAGAAGCAGAGAAAGTAATGAAAGCAATAGACATGATTCCAAAAGCACAAATTGATGGTTTATCCATATTTACTATTTTATTACAGTTGTTTTAGTTTATATGTATATTAACCCACCAATAGAGTGGAGGTATGTTATATTATTAACCCTAGTCTCTAGAATAGAAGAATCTCTAAAACCTCTTTTATAGAAGAATCTCTAGAATCTCTTGAGTAGACAGATTTCTTGAATAGAAGAATCTCTGAGAAGTAAGTCTTTTGAGTTGAGGTAACTCTCTGGAATAAAGGGGTATGTAAGGGATAGTATATGAATAATAAGGACATGAGAGAATACTCATAAGTGGAAATGACAGAAGAAAAATAAGTACATGGTTCCCCACTTACAGAAAGAGAGTTTATTCACATTGTCTATTTCTCTTATATTGATTCCATTGTTGTTATGATGTTTAATACAGTTCTTATGAGCCTTACATACTCAGTACATTCTTCGTACTGTCCCCCTCGGGGAACTTACTTTAAATGTTGCAGGTGCAGGCACTAGTGGATCTCCGCTGTAGGTTGACAGTATTTGCAGATTTTTGATGAGCCCCAGTTGGTTCGGGACTTTCCAAGTCAAAGTCGTACATTTGTTTGATGTTGTAAATGTTTTATAAAGCGGGGACTGGTCCCGAATTTAAGTTGGTCTTATAAACGTAGCTGTTAGAGGCTTTTGTAGACGTATGTGGGTATATGGATGAAAGAGATGTATGGTCACTCGACTTGATGGCCCTAACGGCCAAGTTTCACATATTGTACATGTTTTCCATGACCTCCACCATTGGCATTTTATATGTTATCGATTACATGAGATAGTACGATGTTCATACGAGGATATGCATATGTTCATGAGCAAAGATTGGTTCTCTCGGGCCATATCAGCTTCGGGTGCCAATCACACCTCAAATGGGATTTGGGGCGTGACAAAGTGGCATCATATAAGGTCGTTCTAAGGATGTCTACAAAGCCGTGTCTGAGTAGAGTCTTACTTATCAATGTGTTATGCACCACATTTATAAGTAGGAGGCTACGAGACATTTAGGATGTTGTTTCTTTTCTTCCTTCCAGATCGTGCAATAGAGCTAGTGTTGTAAGTTGAATTGTATCTGATCATGGTAATTGTTTTCTTTGGTATAAATGCCAATCACAATAAGAGGTATAGGAAAAGGTAAGCAGATATAGATATGTCTGCCGGTGAAGGAATGAGTAAATCACCACCTGACTAAGCTGGTCAAAGTTATCTCCACCTTTTGGTGCATTTACTAGAGTTAAAGGCACATGTTGTATAATGGTATAGTAGATGTTGTGATCATAGATGATTAAGCACTTTGAAAGGTTTTATTAATGAAAAAAGTAATGGGATTTGGAAAGAAAGGGGAAATTGCCCTATACAGCATGTCATATGAAATTGCCGAAAGTGCATAAAGAGTTCTATTTCATGTTGCTCCCATTAAAAATATACAAATTACAGAGGATGTCACTAGGAAGAGCTACCTGTTGCTATTCTAGATCAACAAGTCAGAAAGGTCACTTGGAAAACTGGAGAAATGATGAATTCTTAGTATGTCCATTGGGCTAGCGAATGCACCTGTAGTTTATATGGATTTGATGAATAGAACGAAGCCAATCTTAGACAAGTCCGTAACAAAGTTTACAGATGTTATGGTAGTCTACTCGAAGACCATAAGGAACCCATGCTAACTAGTTACGGAAAATGTCATAGATTCTTCGTGATCGTATGATATAGACACAAATTCTCTAAGGGTGAACGCTAAGTAAACCCCGTAGCATTCGTGGGTCACATAGTATCAGATGAAGGAATAAGGGACTATATACCAAAGGTAGAAGCCGTGAAGAATTGGCTAAAACCTACAACACATACAACGATTCGTAGTTTTTTGGAGTTTAGCCGGCAATACCCTTACCAAGTTAACACAAAGTAACTAAGTTTTGGTTGGATGATGTATGTGAGAAAATTTTGCAAGAGATGAAAAATAAATTGACTACTACACTTGTACTAGTACCTCCCAAAGGCACATAAGAGTATGCAGTGTATTGTGATATTTTACAGGTTGGTATGGGATGTGTATACATGCAGTACAACAATGTGATAGTGTATGCCTTAAGAAAATTGCGCCCACATAAAAGAACTTATCCCACATATGATTTTGAGTTAACAGTTGTGACAATTGCTTATAGAAGATGGCACCACTACTTGTATTAAACTTCAGGTGAAAGAATTATAGTATCAAATGTGGCAGAAGTTTCATTGGTATCTGAGAAAAAGAAGAGCAATATGCACATCCCGTGTTATTCAGTTGAAAAAGAACATATAGTAAAGTTCGACAAAGGTGGTTGATCTAAAGAAATATTTTATGTATTGGATATATATATATGAGATAGAGAAATGCATTATGGTAAAAGCACCGCATGCATGGTATTCTATTTAGTAGGGAGTGATCACTATGCACCATGATTTAGAAATGAATGATTTTAATGTTGTAATGAGTATGAAGTGGTTGGTTTCTTGTGATGGCATGAAGATTGCCCAGCTAAGAAAGTATATTTCCCTTTTCTTCCATAAAAGACCGTCCTTGAGCCGAAAGGTAAATTTGTTTTCTATCCTGAGGACAGGAAAGCGATGCCCATGGTATACACATGTCAGCTAGTAAGACTTAGAGTGTCCCTGTAGGGTGCACCAGTGTTGTTTGCACAAACGAGAAATGGAACATTGTGAATGTGTATTGGTTATCGGCAACTGAATGAGGTAACAGGTAGAACTACAGGAAGTTTGGGTATACAAGTAAAGTTGGGTACAGTTTTCCATCCCTAAATAGATGGACAAGCAGAACGTATCATTCAAACACTTGCAATTATGTTACCAACTTACACTTTGTATTACCAAAGTAGTTGGGATGCCCATCTACCCTTTATTGAATGTATTTGTAATAATATCTATTATTCAAGTATCACAATGGTATCTTACAAGGGTTTACATAGAAGAAAGTTTAAATCCTCAATTGGATGATTAGAGCGGGTGGAACTACCTTACTTGGGGCTAGATTTTGTTCACTAAGCTATAGAGAAGGTTAAGGTGGTACCATAGTCGCTACAAGTTAACACAAGTCATACGCCGAGATCCATTACTTTTATTGAAAATGTACAAGTTATGGAGGATCCTACTAGGAAGGGATACCTATGGCTATTCTAGACTGACAAGTGCAAAGGTTCATAAATAAAGACGTAACTTTCGTAAAAGTTCCTTAGAGAAATCAACAAGTCGAATAAATAACCTGAGAAGCTGAAAAACAAATGATAAGACCACGGTACCTATATTTGTTTCAAACAGAAGAAGAAAGTTCAAAAGTGTGGAAGTCGAGAATGACTAAGTAAGTATCTATATGAGTATATGTATAGAGAATCTAATATAGCGATACATTTGTTGCCCATGAGATGATATCGTCAACATTCAAGGACGAATGTTCCTAAAGGGGGAAGAATGTAACACCCCGTACCTACCAAACCCTACTTGACAACGTTGAACAATGTTTACTTAAGTGTCGAGAGCCAAAATTATGTATTATGTAATGTTATTGATGAGGTAATTGATATTGGTACTAGTACAAGGGATTAGACCCTCGTGGGAGATGTAACACCTCATATGTTGTCGAACCTATATGACTACATGTACATTCATGTAATTAATTAAACATGAGAGATTTGAAGAATTATGCAATTATTTGTTGGGTATTATATGAGTCTTGAGCCATTGGGCCAAATGAGGCCTAAAGATCATAAGAAAGACTTGGCCCAATGCGGCAAAACTTCATCCGATCTTCCATTTGACTAATCAACCATGCATTTAATGCCAAGAGATAGGTAAGAGTGACTTGAGGGATATATATATATATATATATATATATATATATTTATATATATATATGAGGAATTATTCATTCAATTGGTGGGCTCAATTAATAATTTGTAATGATCTAAATGAGGCCCAAAAAGTAGCATGAAGGCATGGCCCAAAAAGGGCATAATGACCCATTCTTGACCCATTCTTGCAAGACCAAGTCAATATAAGAGGATTGGACTAAGTGTGTGGTTAATAGACACAATGAGGATACTATATAATGAGGGAAAAATCAGATTGTAATTCATTTTGGACACCCATGCCTTTAGATAGAATTTTCTTAACATTGCCTTATCTCATACAAATCTAGGCCTTCATCCTTTTGGCCAAAGATCATCACTTGGTGAGTATTGGTAACTGTATCTTATTATGGTTTAATATATTTTATACATGTAAGATGGTTTATATCATGTTGGTTATGTTGGTGAAGTGTAAGAAGTTCACTATGTGTGTATGTGACATGTTTGCTAAATCGGAGGATGGTTTTGCCTTGTAAACTTGAACATGGGCTTGTGATCTTGAAGGAAATGAACTTGATGGAGTTAGTATTGACATGTGAGATGTGATTATAGTCTTACCTTGTTTTACCCTTGTGTGTAATTGTAACACCCTGTACTTTTCTAACCTCATTTGATTTCTTGGGGTCATATCTACCTAGGTGTTGAGATTCCATGGGTATGTGTTTTATAGTATCATTGGTGAAACATTTGATATCGGACCTAATATGTGCTATTAGACCTTTGTAGGAGGTGTTTTGTGATTTCGTGGAGCATTTGTGTAATACTCCGTACATATTCTAACCTCATTTGGTGACTTGGAGTCATGTTTACTTGATGATTAAGATCACTAAGTAAGTATTATGTAGTGTTTTGATAAGGTATTGGATGATTTGCAAGTATTGAAGAAGTGGCCAAAAAATTCAGCAAGGTATTGAAACTTGCGTCACTCCCTGTTTCAGGGGGTGTGGTGCAAGCCACCTGATTCAGAGGGGGTTCATTTCTTGCGCCACTGCCTTGCTTTGCAGCAGTGGCGCAAGGCACAAAAACTGTGCCCTTCCGGGCTCGTTTCGCAACGCAATTCTACGTCGATTCTTATATGGTTTCTTTTTGTTCTTTGGAGTTATTTGAGCATTGTTAAAGCTTCAAATACTTCAATACACTCCTACATACTCCTACATGATCAAATCATGAAATATAAATAGTTATCCAAAATTTTCAATGAAGCCATGGGCGACTAGAATTCCTATTTTTGCGATTGAGACTAAGAATGAGAATCTCGCAAGAGAATATTGAAGTGACATTATGGAATTATTTAAACATCAGATATATGGTGAATTATACATGAAAATTGATGGGCTAAGCTATATGTGCAATTGGGCCCAAAATTAGGGCCCAAAATGGAATAAAAGACAAGGCCCAAAAGGGCAAATTGACCCATTCTTCCACTTGACTAAGGGACCATTGCATTAAATGCCAAGAGTGGATAAGGATGAAAATTTAGGGCCTATATAAAGGGGTAAAAATATGATTTTTTATCCATTACAAACACACATGTATTTTTATGTTTTTCTAGAAAATTTCAAGAGAACCCCTTTAGCTCTCAAAACCCTAAGTCAACTTTTGGAGAAGATCATCATTTTTCAAGCTTGGGTAAGTGTTTATTATTATGGTTTAACATATTATATGCATGGGAGATTATGTATATCATGTTGGTTATGCTTGGAAATGGTGGACATGGTACTTTGTGTTTTTATATAAGACGTGTGATCCATGAGATTCAAGCTTGAATTATGACTTGTGACTTTGATGGAAGAGCATGGTATGGATAAAATATGAACATGTATGGTGTGTTATTAAACTTTTTATTTTTCTAAAAGTTTAAATTGTGGGAATTTGGCCGATATGTGCTATGAGGTGTATTAAGGTAATTTGATAGATTATTTGTGATGTGGTGTGGATAAGAAAGTGTAGAGGAGAAGTGTTGTGGTGAAATGTATTGATTATCATGTGTTGGTCAATGTATGGAATATTGGGGGATTTTTGGAATAATAATTTCATCAATGGTTTTGTCAAGGGGAAATGGCAGGTTTAAAGGTAAACATGTAACTCATTGATGTTATATGCATTTGTAAAGTAGTTGATGGTTAATGTGAATCCCGTTATATATTTGTGTTGTAGAGTGACACATAAAGAAGGAGAGGGACTATTGTATGCACCTCTAGGATTGTATATTCATATTGAGAATACAAGGTATGTAAGGTTACTTTGTCCGTATCTTTCTACGGCAAATAGTATTCATATTGACATTACGCTTGTCCCATCCCGAAATGTGCTAAGGTATTCTATATCCGGTTATCAATGGTCATAATAATATATTTCCTAGTCATTGATAAATTATGAATCTCATGTCTCATATTCATGAATAATGTTCCAAAAGCTCAACAATGTTATGTTCCAAAGTTCCAATAGTGGTTATACTCATGTATCTTGTTCATTGATTATTGTCTAATGGTTCCAATGGTGTTATATTTCCAATAAGGCTATGTTTCCAACAATGTTTATTCACATGTACCTCACTCATTGGTTAATGATCCAAAGCTTCAAGTAAAGTTGTGACTATCATGGTATCAATCTCAAAGTAATAAACAAAGTAATGCATATGCGGTCAATGATCAAGTATGGGTGGCAGCTTTGGGGGCAAAATGCCTAGATCAAGCCGATCCCAAGGTTGTTGGATCAGGGGGCAGTCCTAGGGGTATAAGCCTAGCTCAGACCGATCCTGACAGGGGGCAGCTCTAGGGGTAATAACCTAGCTCGAGCCGAACCTGAAATATTGTATGGATGGCAGCTCTAGAGGTACTAACCTAGCTCGAGCCGATCCCGATATATATATATTGATTCATAGGGTGGCATCTCTAGGGGCATAAGCCTAGCTAGAGCCGATCCCAACATATGATATGTTATGTTAAAACCCACTATTCAGTTGGGGCCCGGGTATCACAGGTCAAAGGCAAAGATGAATAATCATGGAAGTAAAGAGACAAAGAATGTAATGAAAGCAACATACATTGTTTTCAAAGTACAGAATAGTGACTCATCTACATTGTGACTTATCTATATTGGTTATGCATTTGAACTTGAGTTCTTGACATATTTTCATATCTTACAAGTTTCATATGGCCTTACATACTCAGTACATTCTTCGTACTGACACCTCTTGGGGAATTTACCTTACTTGCTGCAGGTGCAGGTACTAGTAGGCCTCCACAGTAGGTTGCCAGTGTTGCAGATCTTTGGTGAGATCCAGTTAGTTCGGGGCTTCTCCAAGTCACAGTTGTACATATGTTTTAGTGTTGTACATGTTTTATAAAGCGGGGACTTGTCCCAACTTTTAGTTCATTTGGTCAATGCATTTGTTAGAGGCTTTTGTAGACGGATGTGGGTGTATAAATGTAAAAGGGATATGTCGTTCTTGACTTGGTGGCCTCAACGGACAAGTTTCGCATATGTATATATATATCATGTTACATGAATTCCATTGTTGGTATCTAAAGCTATTATGTGATTATGGGTTTCGTATGCCATGCATATGATTGAACAGAGACAAAGCTTGGTTCTCTCGGGCCTTGTCGACTATGAGTGCCAATCCGTCCCGATGGTATTTGGGGCGTGACAATAATGTTTGGAATTGTTATTGCAAAAGTTAGCATGGAAGTGATGACGTATTGAAAGGAAAACGTAATTTTTGGTGGTGTTTATGTGCATATGAAACCATGGCTGTTAGTTGGCATCTAAGATGGTCTAAAATAAGTTAAAGGAAGTTTAGTTATGAACATGGACCATTCATTGCATTAAAAGACCCAAAAGAGACCAATTTGACCAAAAATGGGCATCCGCCCTCGCAGGTGAGGCACCTGCACCGCAGATGACCCTGGACACTGCCAAGGGTCATCTGCACGCGTACCTCATCCACCTATGGGTGCAGGTGTCAGTGCAGGTCAGCCCTAGAGTTAGTTTTGGGTGTTTTCGTTTCTAGTTGATCCCCGGAAGCCCCTATACCCTTTTTGGATGTAATTATCAACTTGTGATGTCGTTTTAATGACTTTAAAGGGGCGTATGGAGGCATTTTTGACTATTTTAAATATATATTGTTGTTTATAAGTTTTTATAGGGCAAGTTGATAGGAGAAATTGTGACAAAACGATAATAAGAAAGCATAAAGGGTAAGTGTAATGTGAAATGCTATTGATGTATGATAACTTGGTCAATGTGTGGAATTTTATGGTGTCGTTGGTATGAGAATGAAGTGGATTGTATTATAAGGGGTGATATGACCTTATATGGCAGTCATATAGCTCATTGTCATTTTGTACACTTGTACGGTAAATAGTTGTTAACGAGAGTTCCCTTATGAACTTGTGTTGTAGAGTGAAAAATAAGGAAGGAGTTGGACTATTGTGTTTATATATAGAATGGTGTATTCATACTTAGACGTAAAGGTATGTAAGGTTACTCTTTCTATATCCTTCTGCAGCATATTGACATTGTATTTATTCCAGTCCGAAATGTCCAAAGGTATATCAGTTCAGGTTGAGAGATATTGTAATTCACATGTGTCCGACTCTTAGATGAATTTTGACTTACGTATCTCCTATTCATTGACTGAAGTTCCAAAGTTGTCATAATGTGGTAAATTCTAAGGAAGCTATATCAAAGAAAGTAACGATGTAAGGAGAGTTTATTTAGTTTTGAATAGTTTTTCCAATCATGTCATGTTCCAATAGTATTTGCATTGACTTTACGCTTGTTCCATCCCGAAATGTGCTAAGGTATCTTATTTATTGATTATTGTCCAATGGTTCCAATGGTGTTATACTGCCAATAAGATTATGTTTCCAATAATGTTTATTTACATGTCTTCTATTATTGGGTATGGTTCCAAAGCTTTCAAAAATGTTATGCCAATGGAATGTATCAATCTCTCACAAGTGAATGTACCAATCTCTCATAAGTAAAGGTATCAATCTCTCAAAAGTAAAGAAGTGAAGTAATGCATATGTGGTTAATGATCAAGTATGGGTGGCAGCTTTGGGGGCAAAAGCCTAGCTCAAATCGATCCTAGGATTAGGGGGCAGTCCTAGAGGCATAAGCCTAGCTCGGACCAAACCTGATAGGGGGCAGCTCTAGAGGTATAAACCTAGCTCGAGCCGAACCTGATATGTTGATTTATGGCTGGCAGCTCTAAAGGTAAAAACCTAGCTCGAGTCGATCCCAATATATTGTTTCATAGGGTGGCAGCTCTAAAGGCATAAGCCTAGCTCGATCCGATCCCAACATAACGTTATGTTATGTAAACCCACTGATCAGTCGGGGCCCGGGTATCATATTTCACAGGCAAAGATGAATAATCATAGAAGCAAAGAAGCAGAGAAAGTAATGAAAGCAATAGACATGATTCCAAAAGCACAAATTGATGGTTTATCCATATTTACTATTTTATTACAGTTGTTTTCGTTTATATGTATATTAACCCACCAATAGAGTGGAGGTATGTTATATTATTAACCCTAGTCTCTGGAATAGAAGAATCTCTAGAACCTCTTTTATAGAAGAATCTCTAGAATCTCTTGAGTAGACAGATTTCTTGAATAGAAGAATCTCTGAGATGTTTAATGTAGTTCTTATGAGCCTTACATACTTAGTACATTCTTCGTACTGACCCCCTCGGGGGACTTACTTTAAATGCTGCAGGTGCAGGCACTAGTGGACCTCCGCTCTAGGTTGACAGTATTTGCAGATTTTTGGTGAGCCCTAGTTGGTTCGGGATATTCCAAATCAGAGTCGTACATTTGTTTGATGTTGTAAATGTTGTATAAAGTGGGGACTGGTCCCGAATTTAAGTTGGTCTTATAAACGTATCTGTTAGAGGCTTTTGTAGACGTATGTGGGTATATGGATGAAAGAGATGTATGTTCACTCGACTTGATGGCCCTAACGACCAAGTTTTACATATTGTACATGTTTTCCATGACCTCCGCCATTGGAATTTTATATGTTATCGGTTACATGAGATAGTACGATGTTCATACGAGGATATGCATATGTACATGAGCAAAGATTGGTTCTCTCGGGCCATATCGGCTTTGGGTGCCAATCACACCTCAAATGGGATTTGGGGCGTGACATCATCTTTTCTTCTCCTTATTTATTTATTTTTACGTGAATTCTTTATATGATTTGTTGTAATTGTTTTATGTCTATGTGGAATTAAACTTCTCGTTCTAGGATTATGGTAGTTAATAAAATGATTGGTAAGTAAATCTTGATTTGATTTGTTTGATTAGCATAATAGTTGTTCTTATATTCTTGCTTTTACTATTTTAAAGATTCACGACCTTTAAAATAAATCTTTGATCCCGAAGCGAACTGACCAGGTAAAGGAAGGTTATAATGAAGAATATAGGGAGTAAGATCTCTTCTATAGTAAAATAAGGAATTGATTTGTGACTAGGATAGGAATATGCTTAGATCACCTTACTTGATTACAAAATGGGAAGATAAATAAATGCATTTGAATTAGCTTCTCACATCCCAGCTCAATGATTTAGTTATGAGACTCGTTTGAATAGACGATTAGAGGATGACCATTCTCGAATCATAAAATCAACCCCATAAATCAACAACTAGATGATCAAATAAGTTGATGAAATAGATACTAAACATGATTGTTAATTAAATCATGATCCTAGATCGATTCATTCATAGATTGTATAAGAATCAACTCTTTTCTTGGTTAATTGTTCATTAGTTATTTTACATTTATTTTTAGTTAAGTTAATTTATAAATATCTCTTGAAATCCACCACTTGAATAAATAATAAGGATTAGTTTAATTTAGAAGAATAGTTAATCGAAAATTCCTTGTGGGTACGATATCTGGACTCTCAATCCTATATTACTTGTACGGCCGCGTACACTTGCGTGTGCATTTGGACACAATATATTTTTGGCGTTGTTGCCGAGGACTTTGATGTTAATTATTTATCTAGACTAGACTTTTTATTTTTATTTGCTTGAGTTGTATATAATTTATTTTTGTATAAAGTTTTGTTTTACTTTTTTATCACTCTTCTTGATATGTCAGCCTGGGAAAAATGGTGCTTGAATGATGACAACTCTTGTTGTTTTCATGGAGGACCATAGTTAGATGGTAATTGTCATGATGTTTAAGAGAGAGGTTGTGCGCACCTACCTAATCCTTTGAATTGAATATTTGTTAGATGTGTGGTGGTCAAGATACATTAGAGTCACTGTCCAAACTTCTATTCCCCTCTTCTGAACCCCTATTATGATCAATTTATTGCTTGTGATGCTGGCAGGAATGATATAGCTGAGAAAGCAGACGATGATTGGATAAACGAACGAGAGCATCAATTCAAATTGTATGAGTGTCTTTGGGATGGTCTCACAACCATGACAATCTAATTAATAAAAGAGAGAGATGAGCTTATTTCAAAGATAGCTCAATTTGGCTTAGATATCCGTGACCTGATTGTTAGTTGATGAAAAAGATTGAGATGTATGATGTCCAATCACCAATAGTTGTGGAGACTAGACATTATATGGAGAGGGAAGATGAATTTCAACCATCCAACAATTATTTTTTGATTGAGGCTGACGTTGAGAGGGAGTATACATGTGACCATGTTGCAGATAGTGCAAGTGAAAAAGTGGGACATATTGGACTTCATTCAAATCACTTTTGTACATTGCTGATGACAGTGAAAAAGTGGGACATATTTAGATGATGACATGTATTTTGAGTCATCTAAATTGCTGAAAGAGTGTGAAGATGAGGAACAAGGCACCTACATTCTGAAGTTTGCATAAGACAAGCAACATAACAACATGCCTCACCTCAGGACCAAGTTGTTTAACATGCACCATCGATTACTTGGTTCCTTCATCTTTATACCATTACCCTATGAGTGAAGCAAAAAAATGTGGATGTGATGTTGGGGGTGAAATTCATATCCTCAAGGTGGAGGAAAAAGTTGATGGGTCATGCCGCGACTTTAAATTAGATGCTTGTTAGGAGGCAACCCAACATATAGTAAGTAGTTTTATTTTTATTTTAGTGTCACTTGTTTTTTTGTTTTTTTTTGTACATCTAGGGGAAGTTTGAGTACCCACAATCTGATCTAAGGAGCATGGCGAAATCTAAGTGTGGGATCCTCCAAACCCCTTGATGGAAAAAGTGGAAATTGACATGCTGATATCTAGCCCTAGCCTAGAGGGCCTCAGGGAGTATCTTTAACCCTTGTTTTACTCTATTTATTGCTTTGGGACAAAGCATGATTTTAAGTGTGGGGCGGGATGTCTTTCAATATTTTTTAGGGTGAATTATGCTACAAGATATGTTTACTTTTTTAGTTTCTCACTTTAAACTAAAAACAAAATTGATAAAGTTTAAAAACAAAAAAAAAGATTTTTATTTTATTCTTTAGATTAGTTTTAGTTGGTTTTTAACTTTTTAGTCTTTATTAGAGCATACTGTGCCCATCCCTTGGTTTTTCTTTTTGGTTATTTTTTGAGGGGGGGGTCCCTTTAAATCGAGTATCTTTTAATTTTAGGAGTAATTTTATTTTTTTCTGGATAAAAAAGAAAAGGCCACATTTTTTTACTTGTGTGATACTGGCGATTTTGGCCTGATCATGAGTATTACTTTCCTATGAGTACTTAAATGTAAATAAAATAATAAACTTTTTGATACCTAGACTTATGGTTGGACTCTGTAAATAAATTATTTCATTTTGTAGTTTGTGATGACCATGTCTATCTTATAAATGGAATTGATCCATCTTGATTGATACTTGTGCCATTTGTGGTAAGGTTTTCTTGCATATTCCATGTGTTCCATCTTTGTCTATAACTAGCCCTGCATGTTATTGAAGTGAAATAAAAAGTGTTGCTTTGTTTAGAAGATGATAATAGGCTTTCTTTAATTTGTCTTGAGAATTTTAGCCTTTTCAGATATTATACCACTAGTTAACCCCTTTGAGCCTATAGCCTCTTGTTGGTACCTATATTTTTGCCTTGACCCTTTTGTTGAGTCCCTAGTTTTTGCACCCTGCTTCCGTGAGCGTTGTAGCATAAACTATGATAAAATCGTTAAACCTGGAGAAAAGAAGTGATTGAGTAAAAAAAAAGTGACCAATGATAGCTACAAAGTGATGAGAAGGCCCTCTTAGAAAGAATGTGACATGAAAAAAAAGAGAAAATTATTTGAGAAAAAAAATTATTGAAGCATTCTTGATATGATGAGATTACGTGTGATTACTTGATGGACAGAGGGCTAAAAATAAAGAGAAGAAAATAATTGTTTATGAATTCTAAAGGTGCAAAGTACTCAGGGAAGTGTAAATCACTATTATATAGTTTTCCTACCCGTCCCCTAGCCAACATTACAATCTATAAAAGTCCTATTTAGTTCTATTAGAGCATGCTTAATTAGTGGAGATGTAAATAATGGTCAATCCTATGGTTCTTTGTGCAGACATCTGAATTCTTTGTGGGTGTGAGAGTTATTCCTTGATGCTAAGTCCTTAAATTATTGTAATGACCCTCCAAGCCATTTTCTCGATTTCTGCATGTTTTTGGTGTTTTGAGCCTTCCCACAGTAGTTACAAGTCGTTTATGATTTGCCGGAACTGTCGGTTTTGTTATCGAATAGTTCGTTTGGGTTTTAGGCTCATTTCCTTATTTTGAAGCTTTTTCTGTTAAGGAATTTGTCTTGGACCAAAACTCATAGGAAATGGACTTGGATGGAAATTCTGATAGATCTATCAGCTCTAGAATGTCGACTTTGGGCTGGAGAGACCCTTGGTTCAGCTCCCGAGGCTTTCAAACTCATTTTGGGTTATTGAGTAGAATTTGGTTTAAAATGAAACTCTAGGTGTGGGCCCCAAATTATGTCAAAATAACCTCCGTTGGAAATTTTGATGTTTTTGTTGAGTCTAAAATATTGAATTTGGTATGGTAGCATAGTTCATTTGTGCGCATAGGGTTCCGAACAAATCTCGAGCACCCAATCAGGGTCTATTTGGACTTAGAAAAATCTAGTGTTGATGTTGCTGGTGCCATCACAATGGCGATGCCTTGACCTCCTAGGCAATGTCACTTTGGTTCGCCTAGAAAAGTAGGCGACCTTGGTATAGCCATCGCCCAAGCGAGGTCTTGGTTGCCTAGGAGAGGTCGCCTGGGCGAGCTTTATACCGGGAGTTGAGGCTGCCTTTGGCATGCCATCACCTTGGCAAGGCCTTGGCCGCTTAGGCGATACTGCCTTGGCGATGCCAAGTGCCTCCTAGGTGATGGGGATGCTTTGTTAAAAGCTCAAGCCCCACGACCTTTAGGGTATTTTCTTGAAAGAAAATGCTCATTGAAGCCCTTAGGAGCTTGGAAATCAGCTTGGGATCACTAGTTTAAGGCCAGGGATATTACGGGGATGTCAAGGTGACTTTTACCTCATCCAAATCTCGTAATTTCCGAGCTCTTTTTTTCTTAATTTCTCCATTTTTAATTGTTGAAACCCTCTTACGTTGGGGATGATTTGGGTAAGCTAATGAGCTCACTTTGTGCTCAAATTTTGGCCACAAGTTCCTTGAGTCATGAGGGACCTATTAAAGGATCCAATTTTAGAATTCTGTGCTTAGGCCCCATAGGCCCATTTTAGATCTGAATTTTGATCTAAAGTATTGTATAGCAATTTGGGTTTTGTTTTACTCCTATTAAAGTGTATATTATGATTTTGATAATGTGACGTCATTTTGGTATCATGGATCAAAGATGAGTGATTTATGGACGGTTCAAGAATTTGGTTCAACTATGAGGTAGGTTTCGGTTTACTTTCTCTATGAGAATGTGTATCGCATAGATTGCATGCTAGGTAGGGATTATTGGAGCGGATTATGCCAAGTAAATCATGACTTAGTCTATTTAGGGGACTTGGGATAGAAATGTGATCCGAACCCTAGCCTAGGATACCCGTTATGTCCCTAGAACCATATTATCCTTGATTATAGGCATGTTAACCATAGATTGATGTTAATGATCCTTTAGTATAAGACTCTCGATATTGCTTAGCGAATTGGATAGTAGTTCCCTATATTTTGGTGATATTATTATACTATTTATGTACTGTTGTGCACGAGGTCGTGGTTATGATACCAGTTGGACTCTAGTTAAGTATTTTACCCTTAAATAGGACGTTATTCTAGTTTATAGATGCTTATGGTTGTATTGTGTGTATACTGGTGATGGCATGCATACTTTTAGATGCATTCATGCTCCAAAATAGATTATCAGCTTTTGGATCTAAATGTTCTATTTTGGAAACTAGACCGAGATTGATTTCGGTCCAATATCATCCACTCTTTTACCATTACTATTTACTTCGGTCGAGAGAGATTCCAACCTTTTCTACGCTATTATACCGATTTAGTCCTTAAGTTGATTTCGGGTAATAGATCTACAAACTTACACTTGTTTAGTCATAGTTCGAGTCTATGCACTTATTATATTTACATATCTCTCCGGTACTGGACAGAGTAGATTATTTGTGATGACTATTAGAATTCTTGATTTGGGACCAGGAAGTGTATACGGATATCCCGAGTCCTCTATATGCCTCTTCATCCGTGAGCCGCAATGCCGGGGGAGGATAGTCGCCATAGGTCCTGCCTTTACGAGCTATTGAGCTGCAGGAGGTGTATACACTTGTTACATTATGGTACTTTGGTCGTACATGGAATTTCTGGTTTATGCTATATTTCATTCATTCATATACATTGGCTAACACCAGTATAATTGTATGGTGCTTATATCTATTAGAATTATGGGGGGTTGTATAGGTATAAGATATGATTGGTGTTTGCTGAGTGTTTGCTTGAATTTTCCAGGCTTATGGGGGCCTGGTAAGGTATTGTTTTTTTGGACTAGCTAGTTACTTTACTGATGGTTATTATGGTTAGTTCGTGGTAGGATGATTATGGACTGGTGCCCGAGATTGTCGGTATGTTTCTGATTTCCCCTTTTCTATCATGGTAGGGTGAATTATTGTTAAGTTACCTCATGATTAGTCACCCTTTGGTTAGAGGCATTGATTATACTAGTATTGGCTCCTTTACTTAATTATGATCCTTGAGATGTTAGGTTGACTCCCTCATGTTATTACCTTTGAATTAGTCGTATATGTGTGTGTATATATTTATATATATATATATATGGAATTACCATATATCCCCCTCTTCCTTTGTCTATTCATATTGTATACATATTCTTTGACCTTGTATACTACTACATATCCTTCTTTCACTCTTCATTGGTATATTGTCTAGTGATATACGGTATTGTACTGTAGTTTCTGAATACTATTAGAATAGGATAGTGCATCCTTATTGCTATATTAGCCTCATTACGCTTAGTTTTCCTAGATAATTGTCTGCAGTTTTATTCTTGCTTACAAGTTATTGATGCTTGCATTATCTTTGGAGATCAATCGACTGATGCCTACTGAGTACCTCGTGTTTGGTACTTAAACTACACTTCTACAACCTGCAGATCGTAGTATGAGTTCTCATCGTTGATGTGTGAGTCGTGCGGAGCAGCTATGGATCAGAGATTTAGGGTGATCTCCTGACTTTTGAAGTATTCCTACTCTCCCTCTTATTGATTAGACTGATCTATATGTTGTATTTTAGAGATGATTTGTACTTATATTTATGTTGTATTTCACTCTGTACTCTTGTTGTATTAGAAGCTCTTGCACTGACTTCACCAGGTCTTGGGATATTATCAGCTTCAGCCTTTTGAGGATAGAGTGATGAGTTTGTGTTAACAAGACTCAGATGATATTTTGTATGGTTTAGAGTATATAGCAGGTTTGGAAAGGCAAAAGAAGGTTAGATTTGGAAATTGGAGCTGGTTACATGATTCATGCCTTGGATTGCCTTTAGTCTGGTTGATTTTCTGCTTGGTTGTGCATGTATCAGTGTGTTATTAGCATGTCCTGGTTAAGATTTGTGTTTATCAGTCATTTGGCTTTTTGGAAAGTGAAGTAAGGAAGTTGCTGAAAAAGGGATACCTATAGCAAAATCCCTTAGTATCATTGTTTCTGCTTAGAGCTTATCTCGGGAGACATGCTCGGGGCAAGTGGGCCTAGTACCTCATCCTTTTTTAGCTTTCAGGCTCTTTCTATCCATTGACTTTCATGGATGAAAGTCCTTTTAGTAGTGGATATTGTAATGACCCTCCAAGTTATTTTATCAATTTCTATGCATTTTTGGTGTTTCGAGCCTTCCCATAGTGGCTATAAGTCATTCATGACTTGTTGGAACTTTTGGTTAGGTTATCAGACAGTTTGTTTGGGTTTTAGGCTCATTTCCCTATTTTTCAAAGTTTTGCTGTTAAGAAATTGGTCTCGGACCAAAACTCCTAGTAAATGGACTCGGATGGAAATTCTGGCAGCTCTATCAGCTCTTAAACATTGACTTTGGGCTAGAGGGACCCTTGGTTCAGGTCTTGAAACTTTCAAACTCAGTTTGGGCTATTGGGTAGAATTTGGTTTAAAATGAAACTATAGGTATGGGCCCACATTGTGTCAAAAAGACTGCTATTGGAAATTTTTATGGTTCCATTGAGTCCAGAATGTTGAATTTGGTATGGTAGCATAGTTCCTTTGCACACACGGGGTTCCAAACGAGTCCTGAGCACCCGATCGGAGTCCATTTGGACTTAGAAAAATCTGATGCTGCAGTTGTTGGTGCAATCGCCATGGTGATACCTTGGCTGCCTAGGCGATGTCGCCTTGGCATGCCTTGGGTAGCCTAGGCTAGTAGGCTACCTTGGCATGGCCATCGCCCAAACGAGGTCTTAGCCACCTAGGCGAGGCTGCCTGGGCAAGCCTTGTGCCGCCTTGGCGCTGAGGCTTCCTTTAGCATGCCATCGCCTTGGCCGTCTAGGTGATTTAGCCTTGGCAAGGCCTTGATCGCCTAAGTGATGCCTCCTTGGCGATGCCAAGTGTTGCCTAGGCTATGTGGCTGCTTTGTTAAAAACTCAAGCCCCACGACTTTTAGGGTATTTTCTTGAGAGAAAATGACCATTGAAGCCCTTAGGAGCTTGGAAATCAGCTTGGGATCACTAGTTTGAGGAAATGCCCATTATGGGCCTATAACCATATTATCCTTGATTATAGACATGTTAACCATAGATTGATTTTAATGATCCTTTAGTATAAGACTCACCATATTACTTAGAGAATTGGATGGTAGTTCCCTAGATTTTGGTCATATTATTATACTAGTTATGTACTGTTGGGCCCAAGGTCGTTGTTACGATACCAGTTGGAATTCAGGTCAGTATTTTACCCTTAAAGAGGGCATGATTCTAGTTTATTGATGCTTATGGTTGTATTGTTGGATACTGCTGATGGCATGCATAATTTTTAGGCGCATTCATGCTCACTTAGTGGTACGATTCCAGTCAAAACCATTATTTTACTACTGTTTTCCAAAAAGGGATTTATTTACACTTTTCACTTTTGAAATGGACTCTTTTATAACAGGAATCATACCACCTTACTTAATGGATTATGAGCTTTTGGAACTAAATATGCTATTTTGAAAATTAGACCGAGTTTGATTTCGGTCCATTATCATCCACTCATTTACCACTACTACTTACTTTGGTCTAGAGAGATTCCAACCTTTTCTATGCTATTATGCCGATTTAGTCCCGAAGTCGATCTCAGGCAATGGATTTATTGACTTACACTCTTTTAGTCACGGTTCATGTCACCCAATGGGTTGGACTGACACCCGAAGCTGATAAGGTCTGAGAGAACCAATCTTTACGCCTGTCCATTCATATTCATGCCATTAGAAACATCACCACCACGTAAGGACATAAAATGCTAATAGCGGAAATCATGGAAAATGTGATATCTACATATACATGAAACTTGGCCGTTAGGGCCATCAAGTCAAAAGGACATACATCTCTTACGTTCATATACCCATATATGTCTACAAAAGCCTCTAACAGAAGTACATACATGGCAAACCTATGTTCGGGACAAGTCCCCTCTTTACATAACATTTACAATACCAAAACCAATGTACAACTGTGACTCGGAAAGCTCCGGTCCAACTGGAGCTCACCAAAAATCAGTAGATGATCCGCTTACTGTGGAGGTCTACTAGTACCTGTGCCTGCAGCAAGTAAGGTAAGTCCCACAAGGGACGTCAGTACGAAGAATGTACTGAGAATGTAAGGCCATAAGAAACAGTACATTACATAGATACTTCAATGGAATCCAATGTAAGTGGGTACCCAATGTGGATAAGTCACCATACTCTATGTATGAGAATCCGTACATTACGCTACTTACTTTCTTTACTTTTACGCTCATTCCTTCATTCTTCACTCACTTCTTCATTCATTACTTATCCTTCCATTCTTTCAATGCCCGGGCCCCAAGCTGATCAGTGGGTAATCAACAGTTTTCGGGATCGACACATGCTAGGATTTTTTTCCCCCTGGGATACCACCCGTAGTAGCGGGATTGACCCATTCAAGGTGTTCTTTTCACCCCTGGGATACCACCCGTAAATATTGGGATCGACCCATGTTAGGTATTTTAACCCCTGGGATACCACCCAAGAATAGAGACTTCATTACCACACTTTTTCAATCTTAGAAATAGATCATTCGATGATTATGTTATTATTGGAAATTGGAACCATGTTCATCATTATGTGACACATGACTTACAATAGATCAAGAATACGGTATATATGATCAACAATAGATGATAACCTGAAATGGGATACCTTAGAACATTTTGGAAACGTACAAGTACAATGACAAGGTGAATACTATATCCTGCAGGAGGATACGGAAAGAGTAACCTTACATACCTTGTCGTTTCACTATGAATACACAAGCCTATATAGGGATACAGTGGTCCAGCTTCTTCCTTACGTTTCACTTTACTACACAAGTACATAGCGGAGCTTACATTAACAACCAACTACCTTACCAGTGCACAAGACGACAATGAATTACATAGGCACTTTAGAACGTCATTTCACCCTATTACCATGCCACTTATTGCATCCACATGCCAACAATACCATAACATTCCACACATTGACCAAGACCTCATAATTCAATATCATTTCTCATCAAATTGATCCTTTATACTTTCACATTAACACTACGTCAATATTATTCCATCACATCATCGCAACACCTTTCGTAACAACACATGAACAACAATACATAATTGGTATTATTCAAATTATCGCCGGAATACTCCTTTAAAGTCATTCAAGAGGTCCCATAAGTTGATAGTTACATCCATGAAGGGTATGGAGGCTTCGGGGGATCAAAGGGATGCAAAAACATACAAAACAAAACTTTGGACCGGTCTGTGGAGCCACTTACGCCCGCAGATGGCTGACTTGCAGCCGTAGGTTCCCCTCTGGCAGCATCCAGAGGCACCTGCGTTGGCACCTGCGCCCTCAGGTGCTCCAGACGCAGGGGCGGATGCTCGGTTTTGCCGAAAAGGGTCTTTTTTGGGCCTTTTTGTGTAATAAATGGTTCAAAGCCATAAATAAGCTTCTCTTTGAATATTTTAGGTCACTTAAACGTCAACAAACAACCATGGTTTCAACACGCACAAAAACATCACCAATACGACACTTTCCCTTCACTTACGTCGCCTATTCCATGAACAAATTCGCCAAAACAATTCTAAATGTTATACATAAAGGAAAACAAGATAAAAACATAACCAAACCATACATATTGATATTCAATCCACCAAATCCACTTCCTTCAAGACCACAAGTCCACTCTCAATTTTATAAGGCAAAACCCTTTGCCAATTTAACAAACATGTAACATTTCACACATAGTAAGCTTCTCAATACTTCATCAACATAGCCAACATGATTTATACACCCTCTCATGCACATAATATATTAAACCATAGTAATAAAGACTTACCAAATCTTGTACAAAGGTGATCTTGTCCACAAAAATGACTTAGGGTTCTTGAGAGCAAAAGGAAATGTTCTGAATATTCTAGAAAAGGACATGGGTGTTGTATTGAAATAAAAATCTGATTTTTCTTGCTATATATAGTACCTCAAGTCACTCTTATCCAAGTCTTGGCATTAAATGCAATGTTTTCTTGGTCAAATGGAAGAATGGGTCATTTTTGCCCCATTGGGCCATGTCTTCTTATGATTATTGGGCCTCATTTGGGCCCAATGGCACAAGACTCATGAATGCCCAAGAAATTAAAGTATATTCATCAAATCTCTCATGTTTCACTAATTCCATAAATGTTCACGTAGTCGTATAGGTTCGTAAACATACGGGGTGTTACATTCTTCCTCCCTTAGAAACATTCATCCTCGAATGTTAGTGAAATTATTCAAAGTAAACAATTACAAGTCTAGGAGCATTCATCATGTTATCATATATATATATATACTCAATGCTTATAAATACTTACTTGTCATTGTTCCGATCTCGTATCGTGAACTTGTTCTTCCCTTTGGAACAAATGAGGGTACTTGGACTTCATCATTTCTTCAGCTTCCCATGTGACTTCTTCTATTTGCTGATTTCTCCAAAGTACCTTTACGGAAGAGACATCCTTATTCCTCAACCTCTTCACTTGTCTATCCAAAATGGCAATAGGTATCTCCTCATAGGTAAGATCCTCGGTAACCTATACATCGTCAATAGGAGTAAAACGAGATGGATCCCCTATGCACTTTCGAAGCATCGAAACATGAAATATTGGATGAAATGTGGAGAGTTCTTGGGGTAGTGCCAACTCATACGCAACTTGCCCAAATCTTCTAACAATTTCATACAGGCCTATATAACGTGGACTCAATTTTACTTTCTTTTCAAATCGCATTACCCCTTTCATCGGTGAAACCTTTAAAAATACCCAATCACCTATTGAGAATTCAAGCCCTCTTCTTCTAACATCAGCATAGGACTTGTGTCGACTATGGGCCATTTGCAAGCGCTGTTGTATCACTTTAACTTTCTCCATAGCCTGATAAACAAGATCTGGCAAAAGTAAAGCAGTTTCACCCGCTTCAAACCATCCAATTGGTGATCTAGATTTTCTTCTGTACAAAGCTTCATAATATGCCATTTTAATACTTAAACGATATCTGTTGTTGTAAGCAAATTCAATAAGAGGTAAATGGTCATCCCAACTGCCTTGAAAATCTAATGTGTAAGCTCGTAGCATATCTTCAAGTGTTTGGATGGTACGTTCTGCTTGTCCATCAGTCTGAGGATGGAATGTCATACTCAGATTCACCTGTGTACCCAAACTATGCTGGAAAGATCTCCCAAAATGCGCAGTAAATTGTGCTCCTCTATCTGATATGATGGAGATCGGAATCCCATGTAACCGTACTATCCCTTTCACATACAACCTTTCATAATCCTCCGCTGTATAGGTGGTCTTGACTGGTAGGAAATGCGCTGACTTGGTAATCCTATCAACTATAACCTATATAGAATCAAATTTTTGCAGTGTACGAGAAAAACCTGTGATGAAATCCATATTAATCATATCCCATTTCCAGACTGGAAGATTGATACATTGCATGTAACCTCCTGGTTTCTAATGCTCTACCTTTATTTGTTGACAATTCGGGCACCGAGCAACAAATTCTGCAATGTTTTTCTTCATATTTCCCCACCAATACACTTATTTTAAATCATGGTACATTTTAGTAGCTCCCGGATGAATAGAATATCGTGAATGATACGCCTCTATCATAATTCGTCTCCTCAGTTCATCTACATCCGGTACACATAATCTACCTTGGCATCGAAGTACCCCTTCTCGTGTAAGGTCAAATGCCTTTGTCAAATTCTATTGTACATTCTCTTTTAGTTGCAATAATATAGGATCTGCAAACTACTTCTCTTTCACCTCCGCTATCAATAAAGATTCAGCCGCATTTTGTACAATAACCCCTTCATCTGAGGATTCAAGAAGACAAACCCCCAAGCTGTCTAATTGATGTAGATCTTTGGCTAACTCTTTCCTTTCCGTCAATTGGCCACTAGTGACTCCTATTGCCTTGCGGCTCAACGCATCAGCTACCACATTCGCTTTTCCTCGATGGTATAAGATATCAATATCATAATCTTTCAATATCTCAAGCCACCTTTGTTGCCTCAAATTAAGTTCCTTTTGCTTGAAGATATACTGTAAACTTTTGTGATCAGTATAGATGTCAACATGAACTCCATACAAATAATGACTCCATATCTTTAAAGCAAATACCACCACTGCTAATTCAAGATTATGCGTGGGATAGTTTCTCTCGTGTGGCCGCAACTGTCATGAGGCATATTCTATGACATTACCGTGCTGCATCAATAAACACCCTAAACCAATTCCAGAAGCATTACAATACACTGCATAACCCTCGGTGCCTTCCGAAAGTACTAACACCGGTGTAGAAGTCAATTTATCTTTCAGCTCCTGAAAATTTTTCTCACATGCATCATTCCACTAAAATTTGACTGCCTTGTATGTAAGCTTCATTAGTGGCGCAGCAATATAAGAAAACCCTTCAACAAATCTTAGATAATAACCCGCTAACCCTAGAAAACTACTAATCTCTATAGGTGTCGTAGGTCTTGGCCAATTTTTCACCGCTTCAATCTTCTGTGTATCAACTCAAATTCCTTCATCTGACACAATGTTACCCAAGAACGCAACACATTTTAGCCAAAATTCACATTTAGAGAACTTCGCATTCAACTTACGCTCGCAGAGAATTTGCAACACTTGCCATAAGTGATTAGCATGGTCCTCTTGTGGCTTTGAATAAACCAGGATGTCATCTATAAATACCGTCACGAACACGTCTAGAAATAGCTTAAATACCCTATTCATCAAATCCATGAACACAGCTGGGGCATTTGTTAGTCCAAATGACATAAATAAAAATTCATAATGGTCATACCGTGTTCGGAAAGCTGTCTTGGGTACATCTTTTTCTCTAACTCTGACTTGATGGTAACCTGATCTCAAGTTAATCTTTGAAAAACACTTGGTTCCCTGTAACTGATCAAACAAATCATCAATTCGAGGGAGGGGATATTTGTTCTTGATCGTTACCTTATTCAATTGCCTATAGTCAATGCACATTCTCAATGTGCCATCTTTCTTTCATAAAAACAATACCGGTGTACCCCACGAGGACATACTAGTCCTGATTAAGCCCTTGCTCAGCAAATCTTTTAATTGCTCCTTCAATTCACGCAATTCTGCTGGAGCCAGTCTATACCAGGAAATAGAGATAGGCTGAGTGCCTGGAATCACATCAATACCAAATTCTATTTTTCGTTCTGGGGGAAAACCTATAAGATCTTCTGGAAATACATCAAGATACTCATTGACCACTGGAACTGATTGAGGAGTTGGTGGCTTCATATAAATATCATGCATTCTAACTAAGTGGCATATATACCCTTTAGATATTATTTTCCTAGCTTTAAGATAGGAATAAATTTACCTTTTGTGTCCCTACATCACCCTTCCATTCAAGGACATTCGTTCGTGGAAAATGAAAATGTAATTTCTTAGCTCGGCAATCTATCGTGGTATAACAAGAAGCCAACCAATCCATGCCCATTATGACATCAAAATCCACCATGTCCAGCTCAATAAGATCGGCTAGTGTGTCATAACCACACACAGTTACCACACAATTACGATATACTCTTTTTTCAACAATATAGTCACCAACTGGTGTAGATACTTCTATCGACTTGGTTAATAATTCCGGTGTTCTTTCAAATTTTACAGCAATCAATGGAGTAACATATGACAATGTAGAACCCGGATCAATCAATGCATAGACATTATATGAAAATATGGATAATGTACCTGTGACTACGTCAGGAGATGCCTCCGAATTCTGCCATTCCACAAGAGCATAAGTATGATTCTGAGTTCCACTGGAACTGGCTGCTCCTCTGGCACCTCTACCGTGACCCGCAGGCTGTACACCTCTACCTAAGGGAGGAAATGATGATGATGATGCAATGGTTGATCCCACAGGTGGACCCACATTACCCAAGCTTTTTTATGGGCAGTCTCTCATCATATACCCCGCCATACCGCACCAAAAGCAAACATTTGACCCAAGCCAGCATTCACCTAAATAAAACCGCCCACATTGCTGACATGGCTGACGAGAAAATCCAACGGTCTGCGAACCTCGAATCCCACTACTCTGTCCAATATTACTACCTCTAAACCCTCAGAATTAAGCTTCAGTGCCTGCTGCGGAATAAGAGAATGACGATCTCGGCGGTCTAGGAAACATCTGAGGTCTAGATTCTCCTTGGGACACCATAGACTGTCCCATGTGTCTAGCTCTTTTGGACGGTCCTCGTTCAGATTCATGTACTCTTCTTCTTTTTCTTTAGTCCTCCATCTTTTCTGTGAAGGCCTGAAGTCTAGCTATATCCATATCTCAATTTAAGGCAGCAATAGTGCAGTCTCGTACCAAATATGGCTCTAATCTGTCCACATATAGATGTACTCTATCGGTTATTGTGGCCACTAAATTCGGGGCATATCGAGCCAAAGAATTAAATTATAGACTGTATTCTATGACACTAAGATTCCCTTGACGCAGATTCTAGAATTGATCCACACGAGCCTCTCGGATCTCATAAGGAAGGTAATGATTAAGGAAAGTTGCTTTAAATTCTTCCCATGTAGGTGGATTTACACCGACACCATGAGATTTCTTCCAATCTTCATACCACAATATCACCTCTCCTTTCAATCTATATGCAGCAAGTCCAACTGTTTCTACCCCAGTTACATGCATAACATCTAAAGCCCTTTGAATCTGATCTATAAAGTCTTGCGGATCTTCATTTAGATCTGACCCAATGAATGTGGGAGGATCCAGTTTTAGAAAATCCTGCGTCCGTCGACTAGCTGCTCTAGCTGCACTATCATCACCTATCATTGGACCACCTTGTCCCTAAACTTGTGCAGTAACTATTCGGGTCAACATTTGCACTGCATTCTTTAAGTTTGGGTCAGTAGTATTTACTGGTGGTTCCACAGGTACTTCTCTTCCTCTTGACTCTTCTGACAATAGAAGAGTAGAAGAAGCCTGTGTTGCCATCTCTGGTTCAGCGCCGCCTTGATTAACTGGTTCAGGAGAGGCTCTACTAGTTCCTTCTCCAGCAATTCTATCTATCCTCTTACTTTTACCTCGACCTCTTCTTGTCATCGGCATTTTTCTATAACATACAAGAACAACAATTTTATGGTCAGAAACAAGTCCACCTATAACTTCGGCTCTAATGCACGATCTAGAAATGAAGGAATGAAACAACTCCTAAATTTCCCACAGCCTCCTACTTATAAATGTGGTGCACAACACATACATAAGCAAGACTCTACTCAGACAGGGCTTTGTAGAAACCCTTAGGAAAACCTGCTCTGATACCACTTTTCTCACACCCCGTATCCCAACGGGGTAGACTGGCACCCGAAGCCAATAAGGCTCGAGAGAACCAATCTTTACTCCTGTCCATTCATATGCATGCCATTAGAAACATCACCACCACGTAAGGACATAAAATGCTACTAGCAGAAATCATGGAACATGTGATATCTACATATACGTGAAACTTGGCTGTTAGGGCCATCAAGTCAAAAGGACATACATCTCTTACGTTCATATACCCACATATATCTACAAAAGCCTCTAACAGAAGTACATACATGGAAAACCTATGTTTGAGACAAGTCCCCGCTTTACATAACATTTACAATACCAAAACCAATGTACAACTGTGACTCGAAAAGCTCTGATCCAACTGGAGCTCACCAAAAATCAGTACATGATCCGCAGCTTACTGTGGAGATCTACTAGTACCTGTGCCTGCAGCAAGTAAGGTAAGTACCACAAGGGACGTCAGTACAAAAAATGTACTGAGTATGTAAGGCCATAAGAAACAGTACATTACATAGATACTTCAGTGGAATCCAATGTAAGTGGGTACCCAATGTGGATAAGTCACCATTCTTTATGTATGAGAATAGGTACATTACGTTAATTACTTTCTTTAATTTTACGCTCATTCGTTCATTGTTCACTCACTTCTTCATTCATTACTTATCCTTCCATTCTTTCAATGCCTGGGCCCCAAGCTGATCAGTAGGTAATCAACAGTTTTCGGGATCGACCCATGCTAGGCTTTTCTTTTGCCCCTGGGATACCACCCGTAGTAGAGGGATCGACCCATGCTAGGTGTTCTTTTCACCCTTGGGATACCACCCGTAAATATTGGGATCGACCCATGCTAGGTATTTTAACCCCTAGGATACCACCCAAGAACAGATATTTCATTACCTCACTTCTTCAATCTTAGAAATAGATCATTCGATGATTATGTTATTATTGGAACTTTTAAAAGTAAAATTATTGGAACTTGGAACCATGTTCATCATTATGTGACACATGACTTACAATAGATCAAGAATAAGGTATATATGATCAACAATAGATGATAACCTGAAATGAGACACCTTAGAACATTTTGGAAATGTACAAGTACAATGACAAGTTGAATAATATATGCTGCAGGAGGATACGGAAAGAGTAACCTTACATACCTTGTCATTTCACTATGAATACACAAGCCTATATGGGGATATAGTAGTCCAGCTTCCTCTTTACGTTTCACTCTACAACACAAGTACATAGCCGAGCGTACATTAACAACCAACTACCTTACCAGTGTACAAGACGACAATGAATTACATAGGTACTTTAGAACGTCATTTCACCATCTTACCATGCCACTTATTGCATCCACATGCCAACAATAACATAACATTCCACATATTGACCAAGACCTCATAATTCAATATCATTTCTCATTAAATTGATCCGTTATACTTTCACATTAACACTACGTCAATATTATTCCATCACATCATCGCAACACCTTTCGTAACAACACATGAACAACAATCCATAATTGGTATTATTCAAATTATCATCGGAATACTCTTTTAAAGTCATTCAAGAGGTCCCATAAGTTGATAATTACATCCATGAAGTGTATGGGGGCTTCGGGGAATCAAAGGGATGCAAAAACATACAAAACGAAAATCTAGACCGGGCTGTGGAGCCACCTGCGCCTGCATATGGGTAACCTATGGCCACAGGTGCCCCTATGGCAGGATCCAAAGGCACTTGCATTGGCACCTGTGCCCGCAGGTGCTCCAGACGCAGGGGCGGATGCCTGATTTTGTCGAAAAGGGTCTCTTTTGGGCCTTTTTGTGTAATAAATGGTTCAAAGCCATAAATAAGATTATCTTTGAATATTTTAGGTCACTTAAATGTCAACTAACAACCATGGTTTCAACACGTACAAAAACATCACCAGTACGACACTTTTCCTTCACTTACGTCACCTATTCCATGAACAAATTCGCCATAACAATTCCAAATGTTATACATAAAGGAAAACAAGATAAAAAAATAACCAAACCATACATGTTGATTTCAATCCACCAAATCCACTTCCTTCAAGACCACAAGTCCACTCTCAATTTTATAAGGCAAAACCCTTTGCTAATTTAACAAACATGTAACATTTCACACATAGTGAACTTCTCAATACTTCATCAACATAGCCAACATGATTTATAAACCATATAATGCACATAATATATTAAACCATAGTAATAAACACTTACCAAATCTTGTACAAAGGTGATCTTATCCACAAAGATGACTTAGGGTTCTTGAGAGCAAAAGGAAATGTTGTGAATATTCTAGAAAGGACATGGGTGTTGTATTGAAATAAAAATCTGATTTTTCTTTCTATATATAGTCCCTCAAGTCACTGTTATCCAAGTCTTGGCATTAAATGCAATGTTTGCTTGGTCAAATGGAAGAATGGGTCTATTTTGCCCCATTGGGCCATGTCTTCTTATGATTATTGGGCCTCATTTGGGCCCAATGGCACAAGACTCATGAATGCCCAACAAATTAATGTATAATTCATCAAATCTCTCATGTTTAACTAATTCCATAAATGTTCACATAGTCGTATAGGTTCGAAAACATACGGGGTGTTACAGTTCAAGTACGTACACTTATTATATTTACATATCTCTCCGGTACTGGACAAAGTAAATTGATTATGAGGATTATTGGAAGTCCTGGTTAGGGAACAGGTAGTGTATATGGATATCCCGAGTCCCGTAAAGGCCCCTTTATCTATGAGCCATAGTGTCGGAGATGGATGGTCGTCGTAGGTCTTGCCTTTATGAGTTATTGAGCTGGAAAATGTGTATACGCTTGTTATGTTATGGAACTTCGATCGGACATGGTATTTCCGATTTATGCTGAATTTCATTCATTCATATGCATTGCCTATCACCAGTATGATTGTTTGGTGCTTATATCTATCGGCCTTATGTGGGTTGTATAGGTATAAGCTATGATTGTTGTTTGCTGAGTGTTTGCTTGAACCTTCTGGGCTTATGGGGGCCCGGTTAGGTCTTGTTTGTCCAAACTAGCTGGTTACTTTAATATTGGTTATTATGGTTAGTTCATGGAAGGATGATTATGGACTGGTACACGAGATTGTCAGTACATTTCTGATTTCCCTTTTTCTATTATAGTAAGGTGCATTATGGTTAGGTTATCTCATGATTAGTCACCCGTTGGTTAAAGGCTTTGATTATGCTAGCATTAACTCCCTTACTTGATTATGATCCTTGAGATGTTAGGTTAATTCCATCAGGTTATTACCTTGGAGTTAGTCTGATATGTGTGTGTGTGTGTATATATATATATATATATGGATTTATCATATATCCCCCTTTTTCTTTGTCTATTCATATCGAATATGTATTCTTTGGCCTTGTATACTACTAGATATTCTTCTTTCACTCTTCATTGGTATATGGGCTGGTGATATACGGTATTGTACTGTAGTTTCCGAATGCTGTTAGAATAGGATAGTGTATCCTTATTGCTCCATTAGCCTCATTATGTTTAGTTTTCCTGCATAGATATTCTTGCTTACATGTTATTTATGCTTGCATTCTCTTTGGAGCCCAGTCGGTCTATGCTTACTGAGTACCAGGTGTTTGGTACTCTTACTACACTTCTACAACCTGCAGATCGTAGTATGAGTTCTCGCCGTTGATGTGTGAGTCGTGCGGAGCAGCTATGGATCAGAGATTTAGGGTGATCTCCTGACTTTTGAAGTATTCCTACTCTCCCTCTTATTGATTAGACTGATCTATATGTTGTATTTTAGAGATGACTTGTACTTATATTTATGTTGTATTTCACTCTGTACTCTTGTTGTATTAGAAGCTCTTGCACTGACTTCACCAGGTCTTGGGATATATCAGTATATTAGTCTCTTTATTATATTCTTTTCTACTACTTTCCTTATTTCTCTTAGCAGTCCATTACTAGCTATTCTGGACTATGGGTTGGCTTACCTACTGGTGGGTTAGAGTAGGTGCCATCACTACCTAAGAAATCGGGTCGTGGTAATTATATTTAATCTTCGAAATTGAGTATGTGAACTACTTTTTTTTTCTAGTGAGGGCACTTGTTTCATGATAGATAGGAGATGTTATTTTCTTTCTTTGACAGAGTAGGTGAGTGAACTTAAATTTAATGAGTTAGAGTCCTTGATATAGCCTAATTGCTTGTATTAACCAAATTGGCGGTGTTCCTAGCCTGATTTATTGAGATGAGCATTAATGTTTGCTCGAGGACGAGCAAGAGTCTAAGTGTGGGGTGGTGATGTGAGGCCAAAATATATATTTTTAGTCATTATTTACCTCATATTTAACATTTTATTTGTCATTTTTAAGCATTGATTTTATGAATCTTGCTTAATATTATAGTTTTATGTGTAGGATTAAAATGGTGTGAAGATGAAGAGATTTGGAGCCTAAATGAATTAAAAACGGAAGATTTTAGAAGAAAATCAAGCAGGCAGCTTAATGGATTAAACTTAATAAAATAATCCCATGTGACCTTGGATTTGAATTGAAATGCGATTCCAGTAGCTTACCGCACTGTGCCGCGCGACACGGAGCCAGCAATTTCCGAATTTGATCCTCTTCAGTCTATTTTGTACTCAGTTATTTTAATTGTGATTTTTTCCTACACCTATAAATATTCCATAAAATCAGTTTTTAAAGAACTTTTAACCTAGATATAGCAAGAACCCACAGTGGAGGCCGGAGAATTTTGGTTTAATCTTTTCTTCTCCATATTTATTTATTTTTACGTGAATTCTTTAGATGTTTGTTGTAATTGTTCCATATCTATGTGGAATTAAACTTCTTGTTCTAGGATTATGGTGGCTAATAAAATGATTGTTTAGTAAATCTTGATTTGATTTGTCTGATTAGCATAATAGTTATTTTTGTATTATTGTTTTTACTATTTTAAAGATTTGCGACCTTTAAAATAAATCTTTGAGCCAGAAGTGAACTGACCAAGGGAACGGAGGGTTAGAACGAAGAATATAGGGAGTAAGATCTCTTCTATAGTAAAATAAGGAATTGATTTGTGACTAGGATAGGAATATACTTAGATCATCTTACTTGGTTACAAAACGGGAAGATAAATAAATGTGTTTGAATTAGCTTCTCACATCCCAGCTCAACGATGTAGTTGTGAGACTAGTTTGAATAGACGATTAGAAGATGACCATTCCCGAATCATAAAATCAACCCCATAAATCAACAGCTAGATAATCAAATAAGTTGATGAAATTGATACTGAACATGATTGTTAATGAAATTATAATCCTAGATCGATTCATTCATAGATTGTGTAAGAATTTACTCTTTTCTTGGTTAATTGTTCATTGGTTATTTTACTTTTATTTTTAGTTTAGTTAATTTATAAATATATCTTGAAATCCACCGCTTGAATAAATAATAAGGATTAGTTTAATTTAAAAGAATAGTTAATCGACAAGCCCCTGTGGGTACGATATCTGGACTCTCAATCTTATATAATTTGTATGACCACGTACACTTGCGTGTGCGTTTGGACGCAACATCTACTATCAGATTATTAAATCCCATTTTCAACAACACTTTTATTAGAAAACCCCAATCAACTCTAACATAGGCTTTGGTTATATAAATCTTAATGACCACATCTGTTGGCGTTTCTCTCTTCTTGATTTTTATGATAATTTCTTGTGCTAACAGTACATTCTAAGTAATGATTTTACCTTTAACAAACCCATATTGATTATCAAAGATGAGTCTTGGAAGAAAAACCTCTAATCTGTTATGTAGAACTATGGAAATCATTTTATTAAGAAAAATACTAATACTAATGAGCCTTATATAAAGAAAAGATTGAACAATCTCCTTTTTAGGAAATAAGACCATGTTTGTGGGAGTAATAGATATGGGGAAAGTACAACCTTGAGAGAATGCAACCACCACCTTGAAAACAACTTCCCCAAAAATATCCCAGTAACTCTAAAAAAATTGACCAGTAAACTGATAATGCTCAAATACACTCTTGATTATGAATGTACACAGTCCTTAACAATATATTTTACCCAACTACGAGTCGGGGTCGAATCCAAAGGGAATGAGAGCGCTAGTTTCACTCTTAAGTGTCACAAGCTATTCTAGGCTCGCACGCAATGTTAATATTAAACATAAAAGTAAATTGGGGGGGGGGGGATTTATTTGAATAACTTCTTAGTATCAAATTAATAATATCAATGATTGGTTTGCCAAAGTGAAATGCAACAAGATTATATTCAATTGAATTAAAGTACTTGGGGTTATGGCTTCTCGAGAATGGTTATATGTATGGGAAAGTGAATGGTTATATGTATGGGAAAGTGAAATACACCTAAGATTATATTACTAGTTATGATTAGGCATGATTTTAGATATTGGAAATGATTTCTCAATCCACAACAAAATATCACATGGGTTTCTATTGAACACCCAAGTGTCTACACTACTAAACAACCATTATCTTCGAAGTGGATAATCTATCACTAGCATTACCACTTAAATGAGTGTAACTCAAGTTTCCTTAGATAAATCTCATCACTCTTGTATACCCTTTCAAACAATACAAGAGATCCAAGCATAGACTAAGTTTGTAACCTCAATCCATAAGTTAAGACAAAGAGATTTAGCTAAAATCATAACATACATTCTAATTCAAAGGTAAATAATCACCACCCACACACAATCACTACTCAATAATGCATACCCCCAAGTATGGAAAATTAGCTACTCGTAACAAAGGAACAAGAAATTATACTAAGTTCTTCTTCCATATCCACTAAAGAATTCAAACGTTTTACAAGAAAACTTTAAATTCCAAGCTAAGAGTAGTAAACCCCAAGATTAAGGTTTGATTACAAGCTCAAGACTATGCAAACTTGACAAAAGATAATATTTCTAATGACCAAAAAGGTTTGAATAGCATCAGGAAAAAAGCGCCACACAATTATAGAAATGCCACCGCTTGACAATTCGACTAGGCAAAATCCATCGTTGAATGAGACGGCGATGCACCGAATTATACATGGCTCGTAGATTCATCAACCTAACAAGTTCCAAGTGTTGTCTTCTATTCCTTCTGGTGATGCTAGACTTGGTCCACCGATCGGTTCGGTGATCACCGATATGTCCATTGTGTCGCCATTTTATTTCACTTTTTCTTGGCCTTTTTCTATCATATTTGGCAAGGGAGATGCTCAATTGGCGATACGCCACTCACTTCGGCGATGCACCGAAGTGTCTCTTTTATGCCTTTGTGCAATTTTGGCTTCATTCTTCCATCTTTCGCATCTTTTTCCTGTTTTTTTTTTGCTATTTTGATCACTTCTAGGCCATTACCCTAAAATCAAACCAAATCAACATTAAAAATGCTTCAATTTAGCATAAAGGAGATGTTTTCTTCCTAATTTTAGGGCAAATGAGGCTCAATTTTCCAACTTATCAACACCCCTAACTTAAACCTTTACTTATCCTCGAGTGAATCAATGCACACACAGCAAAACAACCATTTCCTACAAATAGTACAACTTGAGAGCATAGACACAAACTTCTTTTCTGAAAATGCTTTGCCCTCAAAATTTTGAAAACCAAGGCCCATGTTTAGCCTATCAAGATCTCAACTTGTCAACAACAAGCATAAAAAATTATCTAAATGTTACCAAGCCAAGCACATGCTCATATACTTCAACCGAGATTGAAGAATACTCAAGCAAGACAATTAAACACCCTTACACAAAGAAGTCCCTTCCCTAAGAACACGATTATCAACAACTCTAGGGAATAACACGAATCACTCACTCTCCAATACAATATCAAGAACACAAGTACTACACCATAGGCTTGCCCATAAGCTCCATTCCACCATATCAAAGCATGCAACTTCGAAGAACATCTAAGTCTTAGTTATGCTTGCATCGTAGGCAATTGGTAAGGTAGGAAAGGTTAAGGTTATAGTGACTCTACCTCAACAATGCATATAGAGAGAGCTCAATCCATATATTTTCCCAAGGCTAGCTCTTTATAACACTTTTAGGACCAATCTTTCAAAACCTTTCAAGCTACTTTCCTCTTCCTATCCTTTCAAAATTTGAATAACTACAAATACTTACAACAAAAATGATTACAGGTTCTCTCTATTTTTATATACCAACCAAGGATACAAGGATAATTGGAAGAGGATGTTTACAGTCCCCACATTTATGAACTACCAAGCACATGCAAATTTTGAGATCTCCTCCACCCCCAACTTAGGCTTTTGCCCTACGTTGGTCTTTAACCTCACCTAGACACTTTGAGGAGGTTTGGTTCAAAAAAGGGATTTGAGAGAAAAGGGTTTCGGCTTGTAACAAGGTTATTCAAGAAAATGGGTTCCAAGGCTCAATAGGGGACAAAATTGGACACTGTACTTACCAAGGGATGGCTCAATTTTGGTCACAAAGGGTGGTTTACTCTCAATTAATGGCCTAAGATCATATCTCCAATATTGAACACTCTTTGTTTTCAAAATGGAGCAACTGGGCAAGTTCTAGGTGGAGTCAATACATAAGATCAAATCAAAACCTTCCTGCACGTGGTACTCAATCGCATACTCAAAGTACTCTTCCTCAATTATCATACCACATTCACAGGACATATCAAGGAAGGTATTCAAGCAGCCAAAATGAGATGAGAGTTTTCACAAAAATGAGGGTCTATCTAGCTTAACTTGACCAATGGAATATTTTTAAAGATGGGCATTTTTTTGAAAAATTGGACATACATCACAATGAAAAATAAATTCAAAAATTGCGAATGTGAAATATCTACCCAAGTGTACCATTTGAGTCAAAGTGTTCTATTGCTAGTACACTTTTCTCTTAAGAATGCATGCTAAAATGAATTTTTATTTGGAATGAAACTATAACTACTAACCAAAAATCAAAATGAGACGATAAAGAAATAGAAACCACATATCACACCTTGAATAGAATCTCAAAGCACAAACATATAAGATAAAATCCAAAGCACCAATATCTAAATATTACAACTCGAATAAAAATAAGAATGAGTATCATACTGTCAATCCACGTATCAAAACAAAAGACAATATCCAAAATGTAAGCGCACTAATATTGCAGATCCAAATAGATAACCTTCTTACCCCCAACTAACATGTATGAATTATCCTCAATGCAATAGGACTAGATAAAGTAAAGAGAGAGAGTGAGGGTCCCACTGAATGTGGCTAAACCTAAGGAGGCGACTGGCTCACCGAATGGCCACTGTCTGGGCATCAGTACTTGGATCAGCTCCATCTATCTGATGAGATGGATCTGGTACAACATCTGTAGTCTCCATGGTAGCAACTGAGCTAGAGGTCTTGATCTATTATGTCTCACAAACCAACCTCTCCATAGTGGCAACAAGTATAGCATCCTTGATATTTTGTCTGTCAGTCTTCTCTGAGCAACCTGTGGATCAACCTGAATACTAATTTAGCCCTGGTCCTCAAAGAACGCATCAATCTCAGGATTTTCCACCACATCATTTGAAGAACGGTCAGAATCCACCCTCTCCTCATCAATCACTGGTGCAGTCTCACGAATAGGTGCAAACTCTAGGGCTGGTGTATCAGATGAAGCTCCCCATAAGGGGGTCATATCGGGGAATCAGAGCTCATCAACCTGCTTTCAAAGGGAAGCTAACTAACCCTACATGCTAGTAAGAGCCTATGGTGGAATAGACTGCTGAGGGGCACTTAACTCATCCATCTCCTTCCTAAAATGCCTCAAAGTCTCCCTAAAACCCCACATCTCCTCATGTATCAGATCCATAGAAGCTCTTAAAGCACTAGCAATCATGTTCAAAATATATCTCTCAATTTGAGCTGACCTAGCATCCCCAGTATAAGCTATGTGTCCCATCCTTATGATATCAACCGATGTCAATGGGGTCCTTGAGGAACCCACAACAGTAAAAGGTTGAGAAGGGGGGCCACTAGGTATAGGTAGCTGTAGAGATGTGCCCGCAGCTAGAGCAGTAGTACCAGGAGTGTGCGTGGGCTTAGGAGGAGTGAAATCTTGAACAAACATAGGAGTGGTTTGGTTGGCACCACTATTAGAAGTCAAATCAATCACCGAGGAACCTTTCTCCCGAGCTTTCTTCTTTTGGAGTCTTATCATACGCGTGATATCAACTATAGAAATAGGGTTGTACACAAAATCCTTCTTCTTGTTAAACGACACTTTTACACGGCGACATAACTCAATAATCAAGCAAGAAAAAGCCAAAGAAGTCAGCTTCTATTGAGCCCAGTTAGCAATGTCTAGGACTATGAACGATCCTAAATTCAAGGCCTCTTTGGTAATGATTGAGCCAACAAGAAGCTCTCAGGGACACATGAGAATAGGTTCATTCTAGGAAGAAGAGATATTGCTACACACATATCTCAACCAATACCGAGCTTCTAAATTAATAGCTACCTTATAGATTGGTAAAGCGGGATTAAGCCACTTGGGCATGATATCACTTAGCAACAGGGCTAACCAAGCCAGTACATCCTCCTCTGAGTCTTTCTCAAAAAAATCAAGGTCGTGATTATTGATCTTCTTACAACCCATCACCTTTTTAATCATCTTCGTATCACAAATCATATAAATACCTCTCACCCTCACAATATCCTTCATCACTTGAGGTCCTCTCCTCTTTGTTTCTGGCAATAACTTTCCATACATATCATAGAACTCCCTAACCCAAGTCTTAATATAAGGTTTGAGGGGTTCAGTGAATGCCTAAAAATTATGATAGTGAAGTGCTGAAAGGACCCTCGGGTGTTTGCCCTCAAGACCACACAAGCTCAGAAGCTGCTCTTCTATGATAGTGTATTAGTGTTGCAATTATGATTTAGCACATGCTCGTCTCCATGAGGGTGCACAAAAGGTACAGCTGGAGTAGTAAGGGATTGCTCTACTCTAGTTCTTTTTTCTAGTGCTGCTCGGGAGTGTGGAGAGGTGTATGAATGGGTGTGGTGTTGCCTTTCTCCGAGGAATTAATTTTGTCACTCTTGATGTTTGAGCTATGCTTCGAACTGCTTTCCACAACATCCTGGGCCTTTGACTATCCTGTATAATCCCTCTTATGCTTAGTAAGCTTCTTATGATTTTTTCCCTCTCTAATCACGACCCTTTTTGCCATTATCAAGGTGGGAGGAAGGGACTTGGTTTGTTTTTGAGAGACACGCTTCATTGGAGGAATTCCTGCATGTGAGAGTAGCAATGGGCTTGGCTCGTGTTAGCAAAACAACACAATTTTCAAATCCCAATTATGTATGCATCGCAGAACAAATAGGCGTATCACCAATCAAATCGGTGATGTAAGGGGTTATCGCCGAAATGGACAGAAAAGTTTAGGACAAGTTGGCGAAGTAAATTGGGAAATCAGAAATACGTCGAAGGATTCGGAGATACTCTTCGAGCATTGCCGATTCATACCTAAGTTAGCTTACCATTTTGTAACTTTCAGTAACAAGGGGAGCACTTCGGCGATGCGCCATATAATTCCACATATCACTGAAGTACTCAACTCTTCGCTGAATAGTCGTCTTCTCCAATCTCCAAATCATGACCCTTGGCCTTCAATGGCAATTTTCTTTCACACTTTTTGACAATGGGTACTCAGACTTCCCCAGGTTTCATTATGCACCTACCCTTACGACAATTTTGACCTTAAGAATGACGTTACCCAATCTAACAATGGGCAAAATCAGTTGATTTAAAGATCAATTTCACAAAAATATTAACTAATTACTTCAAACCCAAAGCAGCACAAATAAAAGTCATGCCAACAATTTCCATTTTCAACACTTATGCGTTAATCATAAATCATAAACAAACATTATGCAAATTTCCAGTAACAAAAATGAATTAATCTATGTATGCACCAGGAATTCAAAACAAAAATACCATAAACACTCAATATATAAACAATCAAAATGGATGCTTGCAAAAATGAACTATAACCTTTCAACTTTTATGAAGAAATTAATGAAAAACTTCAAGAACAAGGACTCAAGGTGCACGTGTGATATTGGAAATAAGATTTGAAGAATTGAAGAGAGCGTGTGTGTGTGTGTGATTTGATGAAATGAGAGAGTGAATACAGAGAGAAGAAAGTGAGGGAAATGAAATGGATTTGAATAAATATTAAGGGTAAAGGGGTAATGGAAAGTCAAGGGTAAAGAAATTCAAACTATTACTTAAAAACCCGCTCAAGTTAGACGTAACTTTTCCATCTTGAATTGCATCGGTGATGCGCTGATGTGAAGATCCATTGCTGAATGTAATAGTGTGTTGGGCCTTTGGTTCTCATTTTGGCAAAGCAAATCGGTGATGGAGGCATGTAACCAAATACATTGGTGCATCACCGATTGGAACCTACCATCGCCAATTTTAACAGATCATGCTAAGTTGGGAAACCCCTTCGGTGAGGATCTTTAGTGATGCGCCAATTTTATCGACGCATCACCAAAGCCTCCTCACTAGATTTTGGCACACGATTTTCCAACTTTTTCTTCTCAAATTTGGTTCATATCAAATTTCTCTCATTTCAACTCCATCATTCACCTACACAAGTCAACAAATATTATTCAAAAATGCCAGAAACTAAACTTAGGTTGCCTCCAAAGAAGTGCCTTTGTTATTGTCGTGGCACAACGTTGCCCTTCATTCATATAATATTATTGAGGTAGATCATCTCCACGAAATCTGACTTTAGGAGTAACCTTTGGTGATGTTTAAATCATTACCCATTCACGGAAAATCGGGACCCCAAATCATTCTCCAATGCAATCGCTCCGTTAGAAAAATGCCTCACCACTTTGAAGGGACCCGACCACCTTGTTTTGAGTTTTCCCAGAAACAACTTATACTTCTAGTTGAACAACAAGACATCATCATCCACCTTAAACTCTCTTTTTAGAATCTTAGCATCATGCCATCACTTCATACGCTCCTTGTAGAGAGTAGAACATTCATAGGCTTTTAGAAGAAACTCATCCATCTCATGGAGTTGGTCTATCCTCAACATGGATGCCTCTTTTCAATCCACATTTGACCTCAACAAGGCCCACAATGCCTTTTCTTTAAGTTTGATGGGAAGGTGGCAAGCTTTTCCAAACACCAACTTATAAGGAGACATGTCATTGGGGGTTTTGAATGCGGTTCTATAGGCTCATAAAGCATCATTAAGATTTTAATCCCAATCCGTTCAACTAGCATTTACAGATTTCACCAAAATCTCCTTTATCTCTCAATTAGACACTTCTGTCAACCTATTGGCTTTAGGTTGTTATGGGGAAGCCACCTTATGCTTTACCCCATATTTTGTAAGCAGAGACTGAAAAGATTGATTGCAAGAATTAGATACTCGATCGCTCCTAATAGCACGAGAAGTGACAAACTGAGTAAAAATGTATTTCTTTAGGAATTGAGTAACACTCTTAGCTTTATTTTTCGGTAAGGAAACAACTTCAACCCATTTAGAAACATAATCAACCAATACCAAGATGTAACAGTTTCTATACAAAATCTTGAAGCGTCCCATGAAGTCTAAATCCCAAACATCAAATAATTCAACATCTATACTTGGTTACAAGGGCATTTAATGTCTCCTTGAGATCCCTCCTTGCCTTTGACATTACTCGCACACTTTCACCAACACATAGGAATCACGATACAACGTTGGACAATAAAAGCCACTTTTGATGTCATACGAACACCACCATGATGGCCACCAACCAGTGAAGAATGACATGCCTCAAGGATAGGAATCATTTATTCTTCCATAACACAACGATAGATCATTCCATCTGCACACTCCCTAAAAATATTTGGCTTATCCCAATAATATCTCCTCACATCATAGAGAAACTTTCTCTTTTGAGCATAACTCAAGTCAATGGAGAGTGCTCCATAAATTATATAATTTGCAAAATCTGCCTACCAAGGCACAACCTTCCCAGAGAGCCATGACAAGCTCATCGGGAAACTTGTCATTGATCTCCAACTCCTTCATCCTCACATCATTTGATTCAAGGCATGACAAGTGGTCTGCCACTTGATTCTCACATTCGTTTTGATCTTTGACTTCAAAATTAAATTCTTGCAAAAGAAAGATCCACATTATCAACCTTGGCTTGGCCTCTTTTTCACCATTAAATATTGCAAGGCAGCATTATAGGTATGCACCACAAGTTTTGTGCCCAACAAATATGTTTGAAATTTCTCAAACCCATAAATTACGGCTAGTAATTCTTGCTCCATAACGGTGTAGTTCCTTTGTGCATCATTCAACGATGTACTAGCATAGTAGAAAGGATGAAAAACTTTCTCCTTTATTTAACAAGCACGACCCCCAAGGAAAATCTACTAGCTAATAAAGATTAAGTACACCTTAGAAATGAATGTACGCAGTCGCTAGCAATATATTTTACCCAACAAGAGTTGGGGTCGAATCCACATGGAGTGAGAGAGATAGCTTCACTCTCAAGTGTCACAAGTTACTCTAGGTATGCTCGCAATATGAAAATCAAACATGAAAGTAAAATTTGGGGGGGGGGTTGTATTTGAATAACTTCTAGTAACAATTTTTTTGTTGTCAAAGATTTGTTTGTCAATGCTTAAATGCACAAAGGTTGTAATCAATTGAATTAAGGCACTTGGGGTTATGCCATCATGAGATTAATCCTATGCATGGGTAAGTGAGAATACACCTAGGGTTTGGTTGTTAGTCATGATTAGGCATGGTTTTAGATATTGGGAGTGATTTCTCAATCCACAACCAAATTTCACATGGGTTTCTCTCAAACACCGAAGTGTCTACACTACTAAACAACCATATACCTCGAAATGGATAACCTATCTCTAGAATTACTATTTAAATGAGTGTAACTCAAGTTTTGTTAGCTAAATATCATCACTCGTGTACCCTCTTTCAAGCAATACAAGAGATCCAAGCATAGATTAAGTTTGCAACCTCAATCTATAAACTAACTCATAGAGATTAAGCTAAAATCATAACATTCAACCCAACACAAAGGAGAATAATCACTACCCACATACAATCAACACTCAATCATGCATAACCACAAGTATGGGAATTTAGCTACTCACAGACAAGGGAAAAATAAGTATACCAAATTCTTCTTCCATATTAACTAAAGAATCCAAATGCTTTTCACAAAAATATTCTAAGTCTAAGCTAAAAGTAGTAGATCCCCAGGATTAGGGGTTGATTACAAGCTCAAGCATAAGCTCTTATTAACAAGATGGGGTTTCAAAAGATCAAAAAGTGTTAAATATCATCAGGAAAATTGGGCCACGTAATTATAGAAAACCACCACTGGACAATTCGGCTGAGTTATATCTATCGCCGAATGAGTCCCCGTTGCACCAAATTGTACAAGACTGGACCAATTTATAAAATTATGAGCTTCAGGGGCTGACCTCTATCACATTTGGTGATGCATTATTGGTGCATCGATCTGTTCGGTGCTTCGCCGATTTGTTCCATGCTTCGTCGTTCTGCTTCTCTTTTTTCTTGACCTTTTTCTGTAACTTTTGGCTATAGCGAGCCTCTATCGGTGATGCGCTGACCACTTTGGAGATACGTCGAAGTGTACCTATTATGCCTTTGTGCAATTTTTGCTTAAATCTTCCATCTTTTTGCTCTTTTCTCTCCTTCTTGCTGTTTTGATCACTTCTAGGCCTCTACCCTGAAATTAAACCAAATCAACATTAAAACTACTTCAATTTAGCATTGAGGACATGTTTTTCTCCATATATCTAGGGTAAACAAGTCACATTTTACTGACTCATCAACACCCCCAACTTAAATCTTTGCTCATCCTCGAGTAAACTAATATACTCACAGCACAACTACCAATGTCTACAAATAGTACAACTTGGGAGTTTAGACACACATTTATGAAAATGCTTTGCCCTCATGATTTTGAAAACCAAGGCCCATGCTTCACCTATCACAATCTCAAATTGTCAATAACAAACATCAAATATTATCTAACTGTTATCAATCAAGTGCCCTCACACAAAGAAGTCCCTTCCCTCAAAATACGAATATCAATAAATCTAGGGACTAAAACAAATCACTCACTCTCAAAAATAAGATCAAGGACACAAGTACCACGCCATAGGCTTGCCTGTAAGCTACCTTTGACCACGTCAAAGCATGCAACTTTGAAAATCACCTAAGTCTTAGTTCGGCTTGTAGCGTAGGCAATGGGTAAGGTAGGGAAGTGTAAGGTCAAAGTGACTCTACCTCGACAAAGCAATTTAGAGAGACCTCAATTCATCTATTTTCCCAAGGCTTGCTCTTAATAAATCGTTTTGGGACCAATCTTTCAAAACCCTTTAAAACTACTCTCCTCTTCCTATCCTTTCAAAATTTAAGACACAACACATATTTAAAACCATGAACTAAACTACAACTCTTTGCCGAAACTTTTCAACTTCTTTCTTCTTATCTTTTTTTTAGGGTATAAAGGTAATTAGAAGAGGATGTTTGAGGTCCCCACTATTATGAACTACCAACTACATGCAAATTTTGAGGTGTCCTCTAAGTTTAGTTCAGGAGAAGGGTTTCTACTTGTAATGAGGATGTTCAAGAAAATGGGTATCAAGGCTCTCTAGGGGAAAAATTTGGTCACTTTAGTCACTAAGGGACTGCTCAATTTTTGGCCAAAAAGGGGTATTTGCTCTCGATTAATGGCCTAAGATCACGTCTCCAATATCGTACACTCATTGCTTTGCAATACGGAGCATCCATACAAGTTCTAGGTGGACTCGATGCACAAGATCAAATCAAAATCTTTCTTGCAGATGAAACTCAATCACATACTCAATATACTCTTTCTCAATTATCGTACCACATTCATAGGACATACCAAGGAAGGTATTCAAGTAGCCAAAATGAGATGAGGGTCTTTACAAAATTGAGAGTCTAACTAGCTTAAAGACCAAAGGAAAAATTTGATAAACATCATCTGAAAAATCTACCTAAGTGTACCATTTGAGGTAAAGTGTTCTTTTGCTAGTACACTTTCCTCTTGAGAAATGCATGCTAAAGTGAATTTTTTTATTTGCCATGAAAAATACAACTACTTGCAATGAAAACTATAACTACTAAATAAAAATCAAAATGATAATGACATAAAAACCACACATCACACCTTGAATAAAATCCAAAACACCAACATATCAAAATAAAATCCAAGGAACCAAAATCTGAATATTACAACTTGAATAAAAGTAAAACGAGTAAATCTAACTGTCAATTCATGCACCAAAATGAAAAACAATATCCAAAATATATAAGTGAAATGAGCAGCAATATTACAGAACCAAATACACTCCGCACCCCCAACTAAAATATATGTATTGTCCTTAATGCAATAGGACTAAAAAAAGTAAAAAAAGAGCGAGAGTGAGGGTCCCCCTGAATATGGCTAATCCTGAGGTTGCAGTTGACTGACTGAAGTGGCCACTGTCTGAGCATCAGTGCCTAGTTTATCTCTATCAGTTTGGAGGGGTGGATCTGGTACAACTAGAGTCTCCTTAGCAGCAGCTAAGCTGGAGGTCCCAACCTATGATGTTTCGTAATCTGACTTCTCCATAGTAGCAGCAACTACAGCTTCCTCAGTCATCTGCCTATCAGTCTGTGCATCTACCAGTGAATCTACTTGGATCCCTATCTAGCCTGTCTCTTTGAAGTACCTCTCAATTTCTACACTATCTACATCATTATCTGAAGCTATGTCTGACTCACTTCCTCCCTCTTCATCTAATGGTGCAGTCTCACAAGCTGGAGTACGGGTTGGAGTAGGTGTCTCAACTGATGCTCCCCACCAGTGGGCAACATCTAGAAAATAGAGCTCAGCAACATGCTTCTGAAAGGAAGCCAACTCACTCTGCATACCTTCCACAACCTCAGAAGAAATAGACTGTTGTGGGGCACTCAACTTATACAACTTCTTCCAAAAAAGCCTCAATGTCTTATTAAACCCAAGCATCTCCTCATGTACCAAATCCATAACAATATTCAGAGCACTAGCAATCATACCCAGAATATCTCTCTCGAGTCTGGACAACCTAGCATCGCCCGTATAGGCCATTTTCTCCATCCTAATAATGTTAGCCTAGGTTAAAGGGGCTCTAGATAAACCCACAATAGTGGAAAGCTGAGGAGTGGGGCCACTGGGTCTAGGCGGTTATCAAAAAGTGCTCGTACATGGGGTATCAGTAGATGGAGTAGGAATCGACTCCAGAGGAGTCGAATTTAGAATAGGAAAAAGAGTGGGCTAGCTGGCAACACTATCAGCTGAAGTCAAGTCAATCACTGGGGTAACTTTCTCCTGTGATTTCTTCAATCTAGATTCCTCAACTAACTCAATCCTCTTAATATCAACTGTAGACATAGGGGTGTACTCAAAATCCTTCTTCTTGTTGAATAGCACTTTTGCACAGTAACACAACTCAGTAATCAAGTAAGGGAAATACAAAGAAGTCAGCTAATATTGAGTGCAGCCAACAATGTCTGGGATGATGAGATTTCCCAAATTCAAAGCCTCTTTGGTAATAATGGAACCAATAAAAAGCTCTTTGAGGCTCATAAGAATATCCTGGTTCTAAGACGGGGAGATATTGTGACAAACAAAGCTCAAACATTATCTTACTTCCAAATGAATGGTTCCCTTATGAATTTTAATAGCAGGGTCAAGCCACTTGGGCGTGACATCACTCAGCAATGGGGCTAACCAATCTCGTACATCCTCAATTTGGTCCTCCGCCCGAGATGAGAAGTAATGCTCACTAATTTTTTGGCACCCCAACACCTCATTGATTGTTTTGGAATCACAAATTATATCAACACCCCTCACTCTCACAACATCCCTTGTCGCTTGAGGTCCTCTTCTTTTCTTTTTCGACAATAATTTCTCATACTCCTCATAGAACTCCCGCATCGAGTTTTCAATGTAAGGTTTAAGGGGTTTAGTGAATACCTAAAAAACATGATAGTGAAGTGCTGAAATAACCCTTGGATATTTTCCCTCAAGACCATGCAAGCTCAGACGTTACTCCTCTATGATAGTGCATTGCTTTTGCACCTTCAACCGGTTCAAAACATGTTGGCCTCCATGAGGGTGCACAAAAGGCACAACTAGAGAAATAGAGGACTTATATACTTTTGTTCTCTTTGGTGGTGCTTCCTCAGAAGTGCGGAGATGTGCATGGATAGGTTTTTGTGTTACCCTCCTCCAAAGAATTTATGTTGTCCCTCTTGGAGGTAGGGCTATGCTTAGGAATGCTTTCCTCCAAAACCTAAGCTTTAGACTTGCCCGAATCATCGCTCTTTTATTTGACAACTTTCTTTGGCCTTTCGTCCTCTATAATTTCAACCCCTTTTTCCATTGTTTAAGAAGGATGAGGTGACTTGGTCTATTTCTTTGAGATGCACACAAGAGTCACAATGGACAATGGAGTTGGCCTGTGTTATAAAAACACACACTTGTAATATTCTAGAGATGCATCACCAAACCAATCGGCGCATTGCCAATCAGATCGGTGATGCAAAGGGATGTCACCAAAATGAACAAAGAAATTTGGTTGAATTTGACGAAGGTAAGTGGGAAATCGGCGATACGTCAAAGGATTCGGCGACACTCCTCGAGTATCACCAATTAGCTAAGGCATAGTTGATCAATACTTAAGTTCGCCAAATAAGCGATAACTTTCAATGACACGGGAAGCACTTTGACGATACGCCACATGGTTTGGCTCATTATCGAGGTTCTCAACCCAGAGCCGAAATGTCATCATCCTCAAGGCTTTCTTTCCGCGACCCTTCGCCACCAATGGCGATTTTCTCAACTATTTGGCCATGGGTACTTAGACTTACCCAGGTTTCATCACATACACATTCAAAAGACAAGTTTTCCCTTAAAAACGATGTCACCCAGTCAATCATTAGGCAAATTTAGTCGATTTATCATCAAGACAACATAACTACCAACTCCTAACTTTAAACCTACTGTAAAAAATGAAATAAACTCATGCTCACAATCTCCATTATTAACATTTACGCATAAAGGTAAGCAAAAGAAACCATTAACTAAATTTCCAAGAGTAAAGTCCAAGAGATTCTATCTACACACAAGAATTTAAGTATTAAAAGCACTAGGAATACACAACCATCCACAATTTTATCCGCTAAGTGAGAAATCAAAAATGAGTTCTAACCTTTAAGTAAATGCAGAGATTGATGTTGGGATTTAGACTCGAGTGTGTATGTGAGAGTTTGTGATATGGGAGAGTGAAAGGTGAGAAGAAAAATGAGGAAATGAGGGGAATTTGAATAAATACCAAATGTTAAAAACAATTGGAAAGTCAAAGGTCATAAAGAACATTCAAACCGTCACTGAAAAACCCGTTCAAGGTCGGCGTCCAATTTCCTCACCGATCACATTGGAGGTGCGTCGATTTGGAGACTTATCACTTAATATAGCAGTTTACTGGGCAAAAAGAGTCTCATCTAGGTGAAGCGAATTGGCGATGGGATTGTGTTGCTGATCACATTGATGATATACTGATTTAGCACAACCATCGATGAATCTACCAGTTCCTAACAAGTTGGGAAACCCATTTGGCAAGGGACTTCGGCGATGTGCTAATTGGCTTGGCGTATCGCCAAAGCCTCCTCACTGGAGCTTGGTTCTAGTTTTCCTAATTTGTTCTTCTCTGAACTAGTGCATGTAATCTTTTCCACATTTTACTTCATCCTTCACCTACACAAATCAACAAACATTATTTAAAAAGACAAAAACTAAACTTAGGTTGCCTCCCAAGAAGCTCCTTAGTTATCATCGCGACACGACGTTGTTCATCATTAATCTAACATCATCGAGGTAGATTACCTCCTAGAAGTCCGCTTCTAAGAGCAATCTATGGTAATGTTTAACTCGTTCTCCATTCACAGTAAAATGAGATCCCGAGTCATTATCAAATTCAACTGCTCCATTAGACAAACAATTCACCATTTTGAAGGGGCCCGACCACCTTGTCTTGAGTTTACCCAAAAACAACTTATACTTCGAGTTGAACAACAAAACATTGTCGCCCACCTTGAACTCTTGCTTTAGAATCTTGGTATCATGTCATCTCTTCATCTATTCCTTGTAAATAGTGGAGTTTTTATAGGCTTTCAAATAGAATTTATCCATCACATGAATTTTCTACCCTTGACTTGGAAGCATCCTTCCAATCTCTATTCAATCTCTTCAAAACCCACAAAACCTGGTGTTCAAGTTAGACTGGAAGGTGGCAAGCTTCTCCAAACACCAATTGATAGGGTGACATGCCAATGGGGTTTTTGAATATGGTCCTATAAGCCCACAATGCATCGTCAAGTTTTTGGGCCCAATACATTCTACTTGCATTCACAGTCTTTGCAAAAATCTCCTTAATTTCTCGATTAGACACTTCCTCCAATCTATTAGCTTAGGGATGGTATAGGGAAGACACCTTATGCTTTACCCTATACTAAGTGAGAAAGCATCAGAATGATTGGTTGCAAAAATGGGAACCGCCATCACTCACAATAGCATGAAGGGTGCCAAACCAGGTAAAAACATATATCTTCAAGAACAAAGCAACACTCCTAGCCTCACTGTTTAGCAAAGCATCGGCTTCAACCCACTTCGATATATAATCAACCGCTACCAAGATGTAACGCTTTCCATAGGAACTCACAAAAGGCCTATAAAGTCCAACCCCTATACGTCAAACAACTCAATATCTATGTTTGGTTACAAGGGCATCTCATGTCGCCTAGAAATGCCCTCTTGCCTTTGGCTTTGTTCGTAAGCTCTCACAAATTCATATGCATCTTGATATAATGTTGGCCTATAGAAACCACACTGAAGAACTTTTTATGTGGTGAGTACACCACCATGGTGTCCACCAACCGGTGATGAATGACATGCTTTAAGGATAGGCATCATATCTTTCTCCATAACACAACTACGAATTATACCATCCACACACTCCTTAAAATATAGGGCTTATCCCAATAATATCTCCTCACATCATAGAGAAACTTCTTCTTTTGAGCATGACTCAATTCTTCGGGGATTGCTCCACAAACAATGTAATTTGCAACATCCACGTACCAAGGCACAACCTTCACTGAGAAAGACTTGACAAGTTCATATGGGAACTCATCATTGATTTCTAACTCCTGCATCCTCACATTATTTCATTAAAGACATGAAAAGTGGTCCGCCACTTGATTCTCACACCCCTTTCAATCTTTGACCTCAAAATCAAATTCTTGCAAGATCAATATCCACCTTATTAACCTCAGTTTTTCCTTTTTCATTGCCATCAAATAGTTCAAGGCAGCGTGATATGTGTGCACAATAATTTTGGTACCCAACAAATATGCCTAAAACTTTTCAAACCCATAGACCGCAGCTAGCAATTCTTGCTCTGTAAAGGTGTAGTTCCTTTCTGCCTTATTTAATGATTTGCTAAAATAGTAAATAGGATGAAAAAGTTTCTCCTTTCTTTGACCAAGTACCGCTTCAAGTGCAAAGCCATTGGCATCACACATGACCTAAAATGGTTGTGCACAATTTAGGGCAATGATAATTAGGGCAGAAATAAGTTTCTCCTTGAGGCAATTGAATGCCCTCACACATTCTCCATCAAACTCAAATTTTGCCTCCTTTTCAAGAAGATTGCATGTAGGATAAGCAATCTTGGAGAAATCATTTATGAACCTCCTATAAAAACCCGCATGGCCAAGAAAACTTCTCTCACCTTTAATAGATATCGGAGGGGGTAATTTAGAAATCACCTCAACTTTTGCTTGATCAACTTGAATTCCCTTGTCGAAAATCTAGTGCCCGAGGACAATCCCCTCTTTCACCATGAAAAGACATTTCTCCCTATTCAAGATGAGGTTGTTTTCCACACACCTCTCAAGCATCTTCAATAAATTATTGAAGCACCCATCAAAGGTATCACCTACAACCAAGAAATAGTCAATGAACACTTCTATCGAGTCCTCAACCATGTCTGAGAAAATTGAAGCCATACACTGTTGATTTATAGCTGGTGCATTGCATAACCCAAAGGTCATGCGCTTGAACGCAAATGCTCTATAAGGACATGTAAAGGTAGTCTTTTCTTGATCTTTGAGGGCTATACATATTTGATTGTATCCCAAATATCCATCGATGAAACAATACCAACCTCTCCCCACTAATCTATAAAGAATTTGGTCCATGAAAGGCATGGGGAAGTGATCTTTCTCCGTCCATGAATTCAACTTCCTATAGTCAATGCACATTCTCCAACCTGTGACTGAACTCACGAGAACAAGATCATTTTTGTCATTTGGAACCACGGTGATTCCACCTTTCTTTAGAACACAATAAATCCTGCTCACCCATGTGCTATTCGAAATCACATACACAACACCTGCATCTATCCACTTGATGATTTTCTTTTTCACAACTTCTTGCATGGGAGGATTCAACCTCCTTTGATGCTCAACACTCAATTTGAAATCGGGTTCCAACTTTATCTTGTGTGTACAAATGTTGAGTCCAATCCTAATAATATCAGTAATGGTCCATCTAATAGCCCGAATATATCTTCTCACCACAAACTTTAATGCCTCATCTTGCCATGGAATCATGTCTCCCACAATGATAATAAGTAAGGTATTATTATTGTCACGCCCCGTACCACAATGGGATGGATTGGCACCAGTAGCCGATAAGGCCCGAGAGAACCAAGCTTTTCTTACATTCATTCATATGCATGCCATAAGAAACTCCACGATCCTGTAAGAACATAAAAGACTCATAGCGGAGCTCATGGAACATGATGATATATATATATCTATGAAACTTGGCCTTCAGGGCCATTAAGTCAAACGGACATACAACTCGTTCCTTCACATTCATTTACATACCCACATACGTCTACAAAAGCCTCTAACAGAAAATACATACACGACCAACCTAAGTTCGGTACATGCCCCGCTTTACATAATATTTACAATACCAAAATCAATGTACAACTTGGACACGGAAAACCCCGAACCAACTGGAGCTCACCAAAGATCAGTATATGTCCTACGGCTTACTGGGGAGGTCTACTAGAACCTGTGCCTACAACAAGTAAGGTAAATTCCCCAAGAGGGGTCAGTACGAAGAATGTACTGAGTATGTAAGGCTGTATGAAACCCAATCAGTATATAAGAACTTTCATGGAAAATAATTACAAGGGACATGACAATATGGATAAGCCATCAAACTATATATTTGTAACTGTGTGCATTACTTTCGAAACTCGCTTCACTTTAGTGCTTTTGTACCTCTTCTTACTTACTTGTCAGTCATTAATGATATACTGCTCGGCCCAACTGATCAGAGGTAAAATTAATAATATCTTCATGTAGGTGTTCATTTCACCCCATGGATACACCCATAATGTTGGGATAGTCATCATGCAGGTGTTTCTTTCACCCCATGGATATCGTCATGAAGGTGTTTATTACACCCCATGGATACACTCATCATATTGGGATCGTCATCATGAAGATGGTTATTTCACCCCATGGATACACTCACTCATAAGATATTAATACATTGAGGATCATGACATTATTAGAACCACACATATATGCATTTCGTTATTCTTCACTTCATGGGATTGATACTTGATAGTTAAAACATGATTAGAACGTGGAACATAACATTTTTGGGATTTTGGAATCATGTCCATGTTTATGTAACATATGAGCAACAACGACTAAAGAATGATAAGCATATGACTTAACAATAGATAACAACCTGAATGAGATGCCTTTGGACATTTTGGAATAGGGTAAGCACATAACTCATATGAACAACATGCTGCAGAAGGATATAGATAGGATAACCTTACATACCTTCACTTTCACGTACGAATACGAAAGCCTATATATGAACACAATAGTCTATCTTCTTCCTTACATCTTACTCTACAATACAAGTACATATCGGAGCTTACATTAGCAACTAGTTACTATACAGGCGTACAAAATGACAATGAGCTATATGACTGTCGTATAACGTCATTTCATCCCCTTACAATACAATTCACTACATTCTCATATCAACAACACCATAACATTCCACACATTGACCAATATATCATACATCAATAGCATTTCACACCACACTTACCCTTTATGCTTTCTCATTATTATTCTGCCACATTTACTCCTCCCAACTTGTCTCATAACAACATATGAATAAAAATACATACTTAATACATTCCAACATGCCTCCATACTACACTTTAAATTCATTAAACCCGCATCATAAGTTGATAATTACATCCAAAAACGGTATAGGGGCCTTCGGGGGTCGACTAGATGCGAAAACATACAAAACGGAAAACTGGGCTGACCTGAAAATCCACCTGAAACCTGCGCCCATAGGTGACCTTTGGCATATGCCAGAGGCACCTGCGTTGGCATCTGCGCCCGTAGGTACCCTCGTCTGCGGGGGCGGATGCCCGTTTTGGTCCGAAATGGTCTATTTTGGGTCTTTTAATGAAATGAATGGTCCATGATCATAACCAAACTTATTTTGACATATTTGTGATCATATTTAATACCAACAATCATCCATGGTCTCACAACACACATAACAACACCCAAAACTACACTTTACGGTCAATACGTCACCAATTCCATAACCGATTTCACAATAACAATTCCAAACATTATACACAAGGAAAAAACAAGGTAAGACTATAATACATCTCACATAACAATATGGAATACATAAATTTCACTTCCTTCTAGACCACAAGTACCTATTCAAGTTTACAAGACAAAACCATCCTCCGATTTAGCAAACATGTAACATTTCACACATTGTGAACTTCTCAATACTCCACCAACATAACCAACATAATATACACAATATATCATGCATAAAATATATTAAAACATCATAATAAACACTTACCAAGACTTGTACAAATATGATCTTGTCCACAAAGATGAGAGCTTAGGGTTTGTGTGAAAGAAAAGTGTTGGATAAGTCTAGAAAAGGCATGAGTGTCCAAATGAAATAAAATTCTGATTTTATATCGTTATATAGCCCTTTAAGTCACTCTTATCCCTTTCTTAGCATTAAATGCAAGGGTTAATTGGTCAAATGGAAGAATTTTAGAAGAATGGGTCAAATTCTCATGTTGGGCCATGTCTTCCTTATGATTTTGGGCTTCATTTTTGCCTAATGGTGTAAGACTTAATACTGCCCACAATATTAATGTATAATTCATAACATCTCTCATGTTCCCATATTTTTCCATGAATCTTACGATAGCCAACTAGACTCAAAAACGTATGGGGTGTTACATTCTTCCCCCCTTAGAAACATTCGTCCTCGAATGTTAGTGTTATCATTCAAAGTAAATAATTACAAATCTAGGAGCATTCTTCATGTCATCATATAGATATATACTCAAAGCTTATAAATACTTACTTTTCATTGTTCCGGTTTTATATCATGAGCTTGTTCTTCTCTTCGGAACAAAGGGGGTACTTGGATCGCATCATTTCTTTAGCTTCCCATGTGACCTCTTCTTTTTGCTGATTTCTCCAAAGTATCTTTACAGATGCTACGTCCTTATTACTCAACCTCTTCACTTGTCTATCCAGAATGGCAATAGGTATCTCCTCATAGGTAAGATCCTCTGTAACTTGCACATCCTCCATAGGAGTAAAACGAGATGGATCCCCTATGCATTTTCGAAGCATCAAAACATGAAATACCGGTTGAATTGTGGAGAGTTCTTGGGGTAGTCCAAACTCATATGCAACCTGCCCAAATATTCTAATAATTTCATATGGGCCTATATAACGTGGACTCACTTTCCCTTTCTTTTCGAACCGTATCACCCCTTTCATCGGTGACACCTTTAAAAACACCCAATCACCTATGGAGAATTCAAGCCCTCTTCTTATAACATCGGCATAGGACTTGTGTCGACCCTGGGCTATTTGTAATCGCTGTTGAATCACTTTAACTTTCTCCATGGCCTGATGAACAAGATCTGGCCTAAGTAAAGTAGTTTCACCCGCTTCAAACCATCCAATTGGTGATCTACCTTTCCTTCCTTACAAAGCTTCATAAGGTGCCATTTTAATACTTGAATAATAGCTATTGTTGTAAGCAAATTCAATAAGAGGCAAATGGTCATCCCAACTGCCTTGAAAATCTAACGCGCAAGCTCGTAGCATATCTTCAAGTGTCTGAATAGTGCGTTCTGTTTGTCCATCAGTCTGAGGATGGAAAGCCGTACTCAGATTCACCTGTGTACCCAAACTCTGCTGAAAGGATCTCCAAAAATGCGCAGTAAATTGTGCCCCTCTATCTGATATAATGGAAATCGGAATTCCATGTAACCGTACTATCTCTTTCACATATAATCTTGCATAATCTTCCGCTGTATAGGTGGTCTTGACTGGTAGGAAATGCGCCGACTTGGTAATCCTGTCAACTATAACCCATATAGAATCGAATTTCTGCAATGTACGAGGCAAACCTGTAATGAAGTCCATATTAATCATATCCCATTTCAAGACTGGAAGATTGATACATTGCATGTAACCTCCTGGTTTCTGATGCTCCACCTTTACTTGTTGACAATTCGGGCATTGAGCGACAAATTCTGCAATGTTCTTCTTCATATTTCCCCACCAATACACTTCTTTCAAATCATGATACATTTTAGTAGCACCCGGATGAATAGAATAGCGCGAATGATGTGCCTCTGTCATAATTCATTTTCTCCGCTCATCTACATCCAGAACGCATACTCTACCTTGGCATTGGAGCACCCCTTCTTGTGTCAGATCAAATGCCTTTGTCAAATTCTGTTCTACATTCTCCTTTAACTGCAATAACATAGGATCTGCAGACTGCTTCTCTTTCACCTCAGTTAGTAGTAAAGATTCAGCCGCATTTTGTACAATAACTCCTTCATCTGAGGATTCAAGAAGATGAACCCCCAAGCTGGCTAATTGATGTAGGTCTTTGATTATCTCTTTCTTTTCCGTCAATTGGCCACTAGTGCTTTCTACTACCTTGCGGCTCAATGCATCCGCCACTACATTTACTTTTCCTGGATGATAAAGAATGTCAATATGATAGTCTTTTAAGAGCTTTAACCACCTTCGTTGCCTCAAATTGAGTTCCTTCTGCTTAAATATATATTGCAAACTTTTATGATTGGTATAGATATCAACATGAACTCCATACAAATAATGACGCCATATCTTTAAAGCAAAAACCACCACTGCTAATTCAAGATCATGTGTGGGATAATTCTTCTCATGTGGCCACAACTGTCGTGAGGCATATGCTATGACATTGTCGTGTTGCATCAATACACACCCTAGGCCAATCCCGTAAGCATCACAATACACTGCATAACCTTCAGTACCTTTAGGAAGTACTAAAACTGGTGTGGAAGTTAATTTATCTTTCAGTTCCTGGAAAATTTTCTCACACGCATCATTCCACTAAAATTTAACTGCCTTATGTGTAAGATTTATCAACGGTGCAGCAATGGAAGAAAACCTTCCACAAATCATTGGTAATAACCTGCCAGCCCAAGAAAACTACGAATCTCTGTGGGTGTCGTAGGTCTTGGACAATTCTTCACCGCCTCAATCTTCTGTGTATCAACCTGTATCCCTTTATATGATACAAAGTGACCCAAGAATGCAACTGATTTTAACCAAAACTCACACTTCGATAACTTTGCATACAACTTACGCTCACAGAGAATCTGTAACACCTACCGTAAGTGATTAGCATGGTCCTCTGGTGATCTTGAATAAACCAGGATGTCATCTATAAATACCGTGACAAACATGTCCAGAAATGGCTTAAACACCCTGTTCATCAAATCCATAAACACAGTTGGCGCGTTTGTTAGTCCAAATGACATAACTAAAAGTTCATAATGGCCATACCATGTTCGTAAAGCTGTCTTGGGTACATCTTCTTCTCTAACTCTGACCTGGTGGTAACTCGACCTCAAGTCGATCTTTGAAAAACACTTGGCACCCTGTAACAGATCAAACAAATCATCAATTCGAGGGAGGGGATATTTGTTTTTGATCGTCACCTTATTCAATTGTCTATATTCACATTCTTAACGTGCCATCTTTCTTTCGCACAAATAATACCGGTGCACCCCACGGAGACATACTCGGCCTAATAAAGCCTTTGTCCAGCAAATCTTTCAATTGCTCTTTTAATTCACGCAATTCTGTTGGAGCCATTCTTTATGGAGGAATAGAGATAGGCTGAGTGCTTGGAATCATATCAATGCCAAACTCTACTTCCCGTTCCGGGGGTAAGCCTGGAAGATCCTCCGGAAACATCCAGAAATTCATTGACCACTGGAACCGACTGCGGAGTTAGTGGTTCCACTTTAGTATCTTTCACCCGTACTAAATGACATATGTATCCCTTGGCAATCATTTTCCTTGCTTTCAGATAGGAAATAAATTTTCCCCTTGGTTCCTTTACATTACCCTGCCATTCAAGAACATTTTCTTGCGGAAAACAAAATCGCACCTTCTTGGCCCGGCAATCTGCCATGGCATAACAAGAAGCTAACCAATCCATCCCTATTATCACATAAAAATCCACCATGTCTAATTCAATGAGATCGGCCAATGTATCATGACCACACACAGTTACCACACAATTTTGATATACTCTTTTTGCAACAATACATTCACCAACCAGTGTAGACACTTCAATTGATTTAATTAATAATTCTGGTGCCTTTGCAAATTTCGCAGCAATCAATGGAGTAACATAGGACAATGTAGAACCGTGGTCAATCAGTGCATATACATTATATAAAAATATGGATAATGTACCTGTGACGACATCAAGATAAGCCTCTAAATTCTATTGGTCCACCAAAGCATAAGTGCGATTCTGGACCCCACTAGTATTGGTTGCTCCTCTGGCACCTCTACCACAACCAACAGACTACACACCTCGGCCTAAAGAAGGAACCGATGATGATGACGCAAAATTCAATCCTGCAGGTCGCTCCACACCACCGAAGCCTCTTCGCGGGAAGTCTCTCATCATGTGCCCCGCCATACAACACCAATAACATACATTCATACCCCGCCGACATTCACCTAAATGAAATTGTCTGCAATACTGACACAACAGGCCAAAAGATCCCGCTGTCTGTGAACCACGACTCCCACTGCTTTGCCCAGCTTGATTAAAACCCCTGGACCCTCGAAAGTGAGAGGAAGTTCCTGTCGTGGAATGAGAAAATGAAGGCTTAGGTGGTCTAGTAAAACTCCGAGGCCTGAACTCTGCTTGGGACGCCATAGACTATCCTGTAGATCTAGCCCTCTTTGACGGCACTTCGTCAAACCCTTGTGTCCTTCTTCGTTGCCTCTGATCTTCCATTTTCTGGGCAAAGGCCTGTATTCTAGCTATATCCATATCCCGATTTAGGGCAGCAATTGTGCAGTCTCGTACCAAATATGGCTCCAATCTGTCCATATATCGATGTACTCTGTCTTTCATTGTGGACACCACATTTGGAGCATATCAATACAAGGAATTAAATTGCAGACTATATTCCCTGACACTCAGATTCCCTTGACGGATATTTAAAAATTGATCCGCACGAGCCTCTCGGATCTCATAAGGAAGGTAGTGATCAAGAAATACCACCTTAAATTCATCCCACGTAGGTGGGTTTGCACCAATACCACGAGCTTTCTTACAATCCTCATACCACAATATAACCTCGCCCTTCAATCTATAGGCCACAAGCTCCACCGTTTCTACACCCGATACATGCATCACCTCCAGAGCCCTTTGGATTTGATCTATAAAATCTTGGGGATATTCATTCGGGTTTGATCCAGTGAATGTGGGAGGATCTAATTTTAAGAAGTTATGTGTTCTGCAACTAGCTTTTCTCGCTGCACTATCATCACCCGTCATTGGACCACCTTGTCCCTAAACCTGTGCAGCAACTATTCGTGTCAACATCTACACTGCATCCTTTAAGTCGAGATCAATAGTAGTATTTAATGGTGGATCTACAGGTGCTCCTCTCCTACTCGACTCTTCTGGAATACAGGGAGTGAAGGAAGCTCGTGACACAAATTCATGCTTAGTATCGCCTTGATTAACTTGATCAGGTGGTGGTATATTGGTTCCTTCTCCAGCAATTCTATCTATCCTCTTACTTTTACCTCGACCTCTTCTTGTCATCAGCATTTTCTATAATATACAAGAACAACAATATGTATAGTTAGCAACAATCCCACCTATAACTTCGGCTCTAATGCACGATCTAGAAATGAAGGAATGAAACAACATCCTAAATATCCCGTAGCCTCCTACTTATAAATGTGGTGCACAACACATTGATAAGTAAGACTCTACTCAGACACGGCTTTGTAGACACCCTTAGAACGACCTGCTTTGATACCACTTTTGTCACGCCGCATACCCCAACGGGACGAATTGGCACCCGTAGCTGATAAAGCTTTTCTTACATTCATTCATATGCATGCCATAAGAAACTCCACTATCTTGTAAGAACATAAAAGACTCATATTGGAGCTCATGGAACATGATGATATATACATATGTATGAAACTTGGACTTCAGGGACATCAATTCAAACGGACATACAACTCGTTCCTTCACATTCATTTACATACCCACATACGTCTACAAAAGCCTCTAACAAAAAATACATACACGACCAACCTAAGTTCGGGACATGCCCCACTTTACATAATATTTACAATACCAAAATCAATGTACAACTTGGGCACGGAAAGCCCCGAACCAACTGGAGCTCACCAAAGATTAGTATATGTCCTGCGGCTTACGGGGGAGGTCTACTAGAACCTGTGCCTGCAGCAAGTAAGGTAAATTCCCCAAGAAGGGTCAGTACGAAGAATGTACTGAGTATGTAAGGCTGTATGAAACTGAATGAGTATATAAGAACTTTCATGCAAAATAATTACAAAGGACATGCCAATATGGATAAGCCATCAAACTATATATTTGGAACTGCGTGCATTACTTTCGATACTCTCTTCACTTTAGTGCTTTTGTACCTCTTCTTACTTACTTATCAGTCATTAATTATATACTGCCGGACCCAACTGATCAGAGGGAAAATTAATAATATCATCATGCAGGTGTTCATTTCACCCCATGGATACACCCATAATGTTGGGATAGTCATCATGCAGGTGTTTCTTTCACCCCATGGACATAGTCATGAAGGTGTTTATTACACCCCATGGATACACTCATAATATTGGGATCGTCATCATGAAGGTGGTTATTTCACCCCATGGATACACTCACTCATGAGAGATTAATACATTGAGGATCATGACATTATTAGAAGCACACATATATGCATTTCGTTATTCTTCACTTCATCAGATTGATACTTGATGGTTAAAACATGATTAGAATGTGGAACATAACATTTTTGAGATTTTGGAATCATGTCCATGTTTATGTAACATATGAGCAACAGCGACTAAAGAATGAGGAGCATATGATTTAACAATAGATAACAACCTGAATGAGATGCCTTTAGACATTTCGAAATTGGGTAAGTACATAACTCATATAAACAACATGCTGCAGAAGGATATAGATAGGATAACCTTACATACCTTCACTTCCACATATGAATACACAAGCCTATATATGAACACATTAGTCCAGCTTCTTTCTTACGTCTTACTCTATAATACAAGTACATATCAAAGCTTACATTAGCAACTAGTTACTATACAGGCGTACAAAATGACAATGAGCTATACGACTGTCGTATAACGTCATGTCATCCCCTTACAATACAATTCATTGCATTCTCATATCAACAACACCATAACATAACATTCCACACACTGACCAATATATCATACATCAATAGCATTTCACACCACACTTACCCTTTATGCTCTCTCATTATCATTCTGTCACATTTACTCCACTCAACTTGTCTCATAACAACATATGAACAACAATCCATACTTAATACGTTCCAACATGCCTCCATACAACACTTTAAAGTCATTAAAACGGCATCACAATTTGATAATTACATCCAAAAAGGGTATAGGGGCCTTCAGGGGTCGACTAGATGCGAAAACATACAAAATGGAAAATTGGGCTGAACTGCGCAGCCACCTGCGCTTGCAGGTGACCTTTGGTAGATGCCAAAGGCACCTGCGTTGGCATCTGCGCCCGCAGGTGCCCTCGTCTGCGGGGGCGGATGCCTGTTTTGGTCTGAAATGGTCTATTTTGGGTCTTTTAATGCAATGAATGGTCCATGATCATAACCAAACTTATTTTGAAATATTTTTGATCATCTTGAATACCAACAATCATCCATGGTCTCACAACACCCATAACAACACCCAAAACTACACTTTACAGTCAATACGTCACCAATTCCATAACCGATTTCACAATAACAATTCCAAACATTATACACAAGTACAAAACAAGGTAAGACTATAATTACATCTCACATAACAATATGCAATCCATCAAGTTCACTTCCTTCAAGACCACAAGTACCTATTCAAGTTTACAAGACAAAACCATCCTCCGATTTAGCAAACATGTAACATTTCACACATTGTGAACTTCTCAATACTCCACCAACATAAGCAACATAATATACACCATCTCTCATGCATAAAATATATTAAAACATCATAATAAACACTTACCAAGCCTTGTACAAAGATGATCTTGTCCACAAAGATGAGAGCTTAGGGTTTGTGTGAAAGAAAAGTGTTGGATAAGTCTAGAAAAGGCATGAGAGTCCAAATGAAATAAAAATCTGGTTTTATCTCTTTATATAGCCCCTCAAGTCACTCTTATCCCTTTCTTAGCATTAAATGCAAGGGTTAATTGGTCAAATGGAAGAATTTCGGAAGAATGGGTCAAATTCTCATGGTGGGCCATGTCATCCTTATGATTTTGGGCTTTATTTGGGCCCAATGGTGTAAGACTTAATAATGCCCACAATATTAATTTATAATTCATCACATCTCTCATGTTACCATATTTTCCCATGAATGTTACGGTAGCCAACTAGACTCGGAAACGTACGGGGTGTTACAACTATCACCCAAGAACATAGAACGAAGATGCAGCGGAAGAGGTTTAAGCTCAAGCTTCAGTGTCCCTATAATTGAACGTTTGGTGGGAGGATTTTCCCGATTCTTCAAATTAAGATCAAGCTTACATGGGTTCTTTTAATAAAATCCAAGACCTTTCTAAGAAGCCACTGCTTAATCATATTCATCAATATATTTACTTCCATAGTTCCACAACACCCCCGCTAATGGGTTACTAATAAACTTCACTTCCATTGCATTGGTTACCTCACCATCTATCACATCGATCATGAAAACAACTTGTAGATCCATTGGTTTCTTTAAAGGCTTGCACCCGTTGAATGATACTTCTTCATTGTTGACCCAAAATTTTATCTCACCATACTCAACATCAACCAAGGCCCAATCGGTAGCCAAGAATGGCTTACCAAGAATAATAGGAACCTCATGATCAATTTCACAATCCAAGATCACAAAATCGGTTGGAAAGATAAAATGGTCCACCTTCACAAGTACATCATACAACACACCCACGGGCTTCTTAATAGAATGATCAGCCATCAAAAGTCTCATTGTGGTTGGCTTAGGAGCACCCTAACCTAGCTTATGATAAATGGCCAATGCCATCAAATTAATACTTTACTCAAGATCACAAAGAGCCTTTCCAAACTTATACACACCGATGGTGCATGGGATAGTGAATGCTCCTGGGTCCTCTTTCTTCACAACTATTTGGCTCGTCATTATTGCACTACAATTATATGTCACCTCTATTGTTTAAAAATCCATTACTCTATTCTTTGTCACCAAATCCTTCATGAAATTAGCATACCCGGGTATCTCTTGAAGGGCCTCAATTAATGGGATATTTACCAAAAGGTTGCTAAACTTATCAAGGAAATTTTTGAACTTCGAGTTATCTTCTTTCTTAAGCCTTTGCGAAAAGGAAGGGGTTATTTTGACTTGCAGCCTTGAAATAATTGGATTTTGATCCGACTTTGGAACATTACCATCAACCTATTTTGCCCATCTTCAACTTCAAATTTCTCCTACACTTCTCCCGGCTTTTCAACATCCGGATCATTAGCCTTTTGGGGCCTCGTCACTAAACTTATCAAGTCTCTTTCTTTTTATGCTTCCTTGTTCTCCAACATTCTTATCACTAGGATCTTCATCAAGATCTACCGCATCATTTTAAAGAGCTCTCCCACTTCTAGTAACATTAGCCATCAGATGAGCATCATTCTTCGGATTTACCACCATATCACTTAGAAGGCTTCCTCTTTTTTTTGCATTTATTTGAGAGGAGAGTTGAACCATTTGAGTCTTTGAGTCTCTATTTTCTCAATTGAGGTCAAATGCAAAGTGACAGTTTGATTGAGTATTGAAAAATCACTCTTCATTTCTCATAATATTTTATCACTTTCTTCAACTACCAAGAGGATGTGAGCAAGTACGTTTTCATTATTATACTTTTGTAGATCAAAAGAGGTTGTTTCTTTCCCTTTAGCTCAATCATGTGGAGGGATAGGCCTATTATAGTACATCTCCTTGTCTCTCTAATCTCGGTCTCTTTCTCAATATTTTCACTCTCGGTCCTTTCACTTTTGGTCTTAATCCTTCCAACCTTGATTCCCGCCTTATCTTTGGTAGGTAGGTTGGGAACCTCCCATTTTATTAGATAAGAATCTAATTTCTTAATCAAGAGATTTCGTCTCCTCATCATCATATGCTTGGGCCCTGTGTGAAGCCACGACATTAACCGCCTTTGGGGCCTTTCCCACAAACAAACCCTTCTTTTGAAGTAGATGAAGCATGACACTAGTGACATGAAACACCGCATTTCCATCCGCGGGTGGAATTCAAGTGGCACTCGCTCTACCGGCATCCCCGAGGTGATCCTCATCCTCAAGATGCCCATCGAAGGTAGCGACATTGGTACCATGTTAACTCATCCCGTTGAGACTTAGATTATCACCAGATTAGAACAAAAACAACAAGAAAATGTAAATTAAACACTACGGCTAACTCAAAGTAACTTATAGCACTAAAAAGAATGAATGCTACGTTTTATTCTCCAGTAACGTCGCCATTTTGATAACGCTAATGTACACCTTAGAAATGAATGTACGCATTTGCTAGCAATATATTTTACCCAAAATAGTCAGGGTTGAATCTGCATGGAATGAGAGTGATAGCTTCGCTCTCACTCTTAAGTGTCACAAGTTACTCTAGGTTTGCTCGCAATATGAATATTAAACATAAAAGTAAAATGGGGGTTTGTTTGAATAACTTCTTAGTATCAAGTTAATAATATCAATGATTGGTTTACCAAAGAAAAATGCAACTAGATTGTATTCAATCAAATTAAAGCACTTGGGGTTATGCCTTCTCGAGAATGGTTATATGTGTGGGTAAGTGAAAATACACCTAAGATTCAATTGCTAGTTATGATTAGGAATGATTTTAGATATTGGAAATGATTTCTCAATCCACAACCAAATCTCACATGGGCTTCTCTTGAACACCCAAGTGTCTACACTACTAAACAACCATTATCCTTGAAGTGGATAATCTATCACTAGCATTACCACTTAAATGAGTGTAAATCAAGTTTTATTAGCTAAATCTCATCACTCTTGATCACCTTTCAAGCAATACAAGAGATCAAAGCATAGACTAAATTTGCAACCTCAATCCATAAGTTAAGACAAAGAGATTGAGCTCAAATCATAACATACAGTCTAATACAAAGATAAATAATCACCACCCACACACAATCACTACTCAATAATGCATAACACCAAGTATAGGAATTTAGCTACTCAAAATGAAGGAATAAGAAATTATACCAAATGCTTCTTCCATATCCACCAAAGAATCCAAACGTTTCATAAGTAAACTATAAATTCCAAGCTAAGAGTAATAAATCCCAAGATAAGGGTTTTATTAAAAGCTCAAGCCTATGCAAACTTAACAAAAGTTAATATTTCTAATGACCAAAAAGGTTTAAATAGCATCAGGAAAAATGGGCCACATAATTACATAAATGCCACCGCTTGACAATTCAGCTAAGCAGAATCTACGCCAAACCACACGGCAATGCACTGAATTTTACATGGCTCTCCGATTCTTCAACCTAACAAGTTTCAACGGTTGGATTTTGTTCCTTTTGGCGATGCTAGATTTGGTCCGCCAATCGGTTCGGTGATGCGCCAATATGTCCATTGCGTCGCCGTTTTGTTTCTTTTTTTCTTGGCCTTTTTCTGCCATATTTGGAGATGGAGATGCTCAATTGGATATCCACTTCTCACTTCTGCGATGCACCAAAGTGTCTCTTCTATGCCTCTGTGCAATTTTTTCTTCACTCTTCCATCATTTCACTTTTTTTGCTATTTTGTTCACTTCTAGGCCTTTACCCTAAAATCAAAGCAAATCAACATTAAAAACGCTTTAATTTAGCATTAAGGAAATATTTTCTTCCTAATTTTAAGGCAAATGAGGCGCAATTTACTGACTCATCATAAACCCACTAAGACCATAGCATGGAATAACCCTCTATGTCATTTTCTTGCTTTTTGTGTATTTTCAGCATTTTGAGCTTTCTTCAACTGCCCCAGGTCATTTATAGCCTACTGGGACTGGTGTTGGCACCTAATTTTTGCTCTCCATGATTTAGTTTAATTTTGAGATTCTTCCATTCAAAACAAATTTTAAAGCATGGTTTAATAAAATTAAAGAATTTTCAAAAAAAAATTATATTAATTTTTATTTTAATTAATAATTATGTATCTGTATTCAGATGTAGGGAATCATATGATTTTATTACTTAAGAATTTTTAATCAAAATCAGAGTTCGTCCTTAGAATTGATTAAATTAGAAGTAAATTTGGTTTAAATATATTTTGCCTTAAAATAAATCATTTTTGTAAACAGGTAATTATTTCGATCTTGTCAAATCAAGAAGATCGTAATTAAATTAGATGTTAATTCATTTAAATTTTTGTTCAAATTAAGTCAATTGCTAAATGTGGTCATGTTTGATAATTGATTTGACTATAATTGCAATGCAACTGACCATCTTTGAATTTAATTCGACTAATTCTTAAATGGATTTGGCTTATTTTTAAGCAAATCAAGTTATTTTTAAAATAGCCTAAATCTACCTTCTTTGTCCTAAGTCTACCCGACACAGGCCCAAATCTTATTCCTCTGACCTGACCCAGAACTACTACCAAATGATGCCTTTTTTCCACTCAAAACGACACCTCTCCTCTCCCTCTTCGCTTGTACTCCTTCAATGTTAGGAGCACGTGGGACCTGTACTAGGGGAGGAGCGATAATTCTCTAAAAACATCTTTTTCCCTAAAATTTTGGAGATGCCTTTTTCCAAAATTTAAAAATTAGTACGAATTTGTATGATTCCACCCCATCCAAAGCTTATCCTCTAAGCAAATTTGAAAACCCCTTAAGCGAAATTCCAGAAAAGTCCCTAGAAATTCCTATCCCACATCGATGAAAACCAATTTTCCAACCCCAAAATCCTCTTATAGTTGCCTCACTATTTATTGAGTTGAGGCAAATATTAAAGTCCACAATGATATATCAAGAGAGGCATAGGTCAAAAAGAAAAATCCCAAATTGAAAGAAAGATTTTCCTAAGTTTAAAGTTTTCAAGATAGAATCCTTGTAATACTAGTTGAGCCTTGGATTTTGGCTGAAACGGTGGATTTTCCAGCTGTGGAACCAGCTCCGATGAGTTGGAGTCCAAGTTTGTTTCCCCCAAAAAGGTAACCTACTCACCTATTTTGTTTTCCCTTCAATTTCTGGTTCTTGCACTTTGAGATTAATGTTTTGGCCCCATGTGAAATTTGGACTTAGCTGGTCTTGAATGAATTTTCTTTTTAGTATTCTATAAATGGTTCATCTTTTTCTTTCTCTATGTGTTAAGCAGTACAGTGAAATTTAGTTATTGTTTTGAATTTTGTTGTTAAATGTTTGTCTGATTATAGTAAAGATATGTTGTTGACATTTAAAGACACTGTTATAATTAAATTAATTGGAGATGAACTTTGTTTATGTTTTTCAGAGTGTAGTTGATTTTTTGATGTGTGGTCTATTTTGTTATATAAACAGTAGTAGAAACTTGATGATAGGATTGTTGTTGTGACTTGCTTGGAGTTTGTGTTTATTTGATTATGGAAAATGGTTATTTAGTAATTGATGACATGGATTTGAGTATATTTGGAGTAAAGGATTCCCTAAAAAGGGTCCTATCGATTCATCATATTGACTAGGATTCGTTAAAGTGATGAGGTTAAATTTTTTAGGGAACACTCTCCACTGCTTACCAAAAAACATAATGTTAAAGTGAGATAGAGCTCTGTAATAGTCTATCTTCACTATAAAATTCGTCTTTAGTTTTAATGTCATGGAGTTTCATGTGACCATTGAATCTGGAATTTTTGGGTTCCCATTTTTTTTGATAAAACAGTGGTGTCTAGGATGTGCTAGTTGTTTGGTAAAGTTTATGGTAGTTAATTGTGCCCTTAATTTTAAATTCCACTATTGTGTTAAATGGTTCCCGTTGTGACTCAAATTTTCCTCAAAACCAAGGAGTCCCTGAGGATCTTTTGATTCATAATATCAAGTCAGATCCATAAATAAGGGGATGAGGTGATTCAAAAAGGTTCGAAAGGCATGATTTAGGGCTACCTTTAGCAAAAATCCCAAAGATAGAGTTTTTGATGTAAAAAAGCTTCGCAATAGCTTATTTCATCTCATAACTCTATTGTACCAGTCTAGATGATGTGTTTTCCCTTTCAAATATTTTATTTGGTGTTCCATACCATTTAAAATCTAGAAAGGAAGAACGAACATTTATTCTCCAAGAATTTGGCTCTTGTAAGAGATGAACACTAATAAGCAAAGGCTTTATTTTAACTTATTTAATGAAGTAGGCAGATTGGTATGACTACATGATTTGAAGGAGAAAGTTGGTATTGGAGTCAAGTTGAGTTCAAACAGAAGTCTTGAAAAAATTAGTTTGGCTTCTCTCATATACCCCTATGGTTTGGAAACCCCACATTCTAATTAAATTCACATAATCATTATCTACAATGATTAAAAGGTCCATCTTATTGTTGTTGAATTGGTAATTCTTGTAGTTTTTGTTTATCTACAAATTTTGATATGGAAGCTTTGTCTCCTGTTTTTTAGTGTTTTTTTCCAGTTTGTTTGGATGATTTGATCTGCATAAACTTGAGAAAATAAGTAACAGCTTAGGTATGAGTATCTGATTTGTGTCCTCTTTCTAATTAAATTGTTCTGTTCTATTCAAAGTTGATTGCTTGACTCCCTTGGTTTAAGAGATCTTTATTTTAATAGGTTTAGTTCGGAGACTCATCTTTCTTAATAATCAAGTATGTGATTGACTTCTTGGGTCTTGAAATTTATTATTGTATACTTGATGCATGATCTAGCATCCAAAAGTGGCACTTGGTCTTCGTTTGTGAGTTTGATCTTAGACCTTTAAATCAACTAGTAAAAGCGAACACCTTAGCTTTTTATTTGTGAAAAAATATGTTTAAATGCTCTCTATTTTCCTCGTCTCCAGTGGTATTCCCCTTATTCGCTTTCCCTGAAATCTACATACATATTGTTCATAGGTCCTACTTATTTAATATGCATCATATGTGAATGATATTAAAGGTCTAGAGATCATTGAACTGTGATTCAATATATTTTGCTCATTTGATGAGTAAGTGTGAGTTTAGGTTGCTCAAAATCTACTTTAATAGTATCTGAGCCCATGCTTGGTATTTAATTGTACAAATGCAATATTATTTACCATGGATCTATGATGATTTACTAATCATTTCTCTTTTCTTCCATGTGACATTGCATTCGAGTCCAATTTTGACTTTTTCTATCCCCGCATCTACGAAATTGGGTGAAAACCGAATGATCTTTCTAGTCAGCATCTTATCAAGTCTTAGTGGATTGATTTAAAGTCCAAATGCAACAACAACAAGGAAAGCAAGGAATGATAAAAATAGGCCAAAACCCATTGTGGCTGTAGCAGCCCAAGATGCGCAAATGATCAGATGGACCGTAAAGTCCATAGTTAGTTTAAGATAGATTTTATAGGCCTCATGGCCCCAATTTTATTTTAAGGCAGGTTTTATGGGCCTCAAGGACCTAATTTTAGTTTAAGACAGGTGTGCTAAAGCATAAATAGATTTAGGACAGGGATAATTCAAATGGATTTGGGCCTAGAACCTAAGTCCCACTAGTTTATTTTGTTAGTTTATTATTGTTTTCCATTAAGATTGATATCTTTTGATAACTAAGTAGAATTCTCCTTTAGAGTTGCTATGCTTTTACAAAATGCATTTTCTTATAAAACCATGTTTAATTTAAGTCTTCCTGAAACACGTATTTTGTTCAAATACTCAATCAACCTTTGCAATTTCTTTCACAATAAGCATGACTCTTTTTCAATGTTAGTCAAAATAAGTTATTTTTAAATAGACCGGATAACCGCAAGTTAGCGGATACTCTTGGCGCCTTACCACCCTTCCAAGTGTATTAATAGGAACCACTTACTCAAAATTTTCTTAAAAGTCTCTAAGTCTTTTTCTGTTTTAAGACTTGGAATTTCTCCAAAAGGTTTTCTTAATTTTCTTTTTTTAATTAAGTAGAGACTCTTGCTTTTTACTTAAAATCATTTTGAAAGTTGAATAAAGTTTTGAAATGATTTTGAAAGTCGAAACCATTTTCCCACAAAAAAAAAAATGGCGACTCTGTTGGGGACTTCAACTAGGTTCTAACCAAATATTTGGACTGGTTTTATTTGACTAACTATTTGGGTTTGTAATATTTAAATTGGTTATTTGTTTAAAATTTTTATAATTATAATTGTTGTATTCATGGCATACCGATTCCACCAATTGAACTATTAGATTACATTAGGAAAAACTATTACACATCTTTTGCAGTCGTCCCCTCTAATAAAAAACCAAAAATTCTTGAATCGATAAATAATTATTCTTTTCTAGGTCGTCCAACACTTGTTATTATTTCAGCCCATGACTGTCCACTCGGGATCCCGGTCACTTTTGAAAGAAAACCACTCCAGTCAAACTAAGGTAGTGCAAAACAAAATCTCGTGAACTAAGCATGCCGACCTAAGTGACCCAGTACCCCAGGGATATTAGGCCTATTAGAGAGACCACCTTTTATTGAAAAGGGCCTCCAGTCCAAAATGACAATCACACCCTTATGAGATTAATTGACGTATGTGATGCCAATTTGTAAGGACCATTGTCCGTAGGGTTTGGAAATTATTTAGATAGTTTCTTGATTTGAAAATCTTCATCTAAAAGGAGTTCCGAGTTCCAAAAATTCCAAGAAGTTTGAGAATAAAGGACCTTCCATGGTGGCCTAGTTTAGGGTTGTTCCCTTGCGTGGGGTTGATATTCGTTTGTGTACCCGTTTCCCTAATTTTTATCCCCATTTGATATATTTTTATCATTTTGTATATGATATGTTTCTAGGGGGCATAGTATTAATATGATACTGCAGAAAATATAGCAGAGGTGCACTTGTTTTACATTATAAGTTTATAGCTTTAGGCTACCGAAACAGTCTTCTTCAGTTGGGTTTTCAGTTTCGTCTTCTCCAACCATCTTTATTTTTTGACCATCTTCTCCAACCATCTTTACTTTTCGATGCCGGTAACTAACTCCGACCATCTTTAAACCATCAAAATAGTATTTTCCAATGGGTTTTCCTAGAATCTTCTTCGACCAACTTTACGGATCTATACGGTAAGTCTCGAATCTAACCGAAAAAGAGTCCTCCGGTGACTTCTCAAGCAAGCAGATTTGCACCCCTATTTCTTCTCTCTTTCTTTTCTTTTTAACCCTTTCAGGTAGCACAAGTCCGGTACATCTTCTCCGACAGCTTGTGGCATATATTTTTTGGCCATCAATTTTAGATGTGGTAGCAGCAGTAGGTAGAGGTGACGGAAGCAAAACTCTGGTGATCAACTTCTACACCAACTTGTCGGAATCTTATAAACCAATCGAGAAAACGTCCTCCACATTATTACCGGATCAGGTGCACTTGTTTCATACCTCTAGTTATCTTGTCTAGGTTTATTGACTATTGGAGACGGATATGTCAGATCTCGTTCGATATTTGTATTTATTTCATATGTCTCATTTCATACCTCTCTTAGTTTCTTGTCTTGATTGTTCTTGTGGGCTTACTATTTTCTTGGGTTAGTTCAGTTCTTGTTAGTGATTGTTGTTTACTAAACTTACGTTTTAATATATTATTTTATTGTCTTTAGCATACACTATTGATTCTTCATTCTTTCCTGTGAGATTTATTGCATTTAACAAATGTTGTTGATTCACTCTTCTTTTCATAGATTCATTACTGATTCCACTCGTTATTTTTATTGTGTCTTTAGCTTACCTATTTTGCTCACCTTCTTATTTTCTTATCTTATTGAGTAATGGTTTTGGTGGTCGATGGTAGACTAGGGTCATGTCATAGGTTAGGGTTGGTATCGGGGTTAGCACCATGGTCTAGGGTGAGGTTGAGATCGGGACCTGGTTTAGGGTCGGGTCTAGGGTCGAGTTTAGGGTGAGGGTGAGGGGTAGTAGGGGTAAGTAGGATAAGGGAGCCTCTAGGTTGATATTTGGGTCTTGGAACATAGGGACTCTTCAAGGAAAGTCCATATAGCTCGTGAAGATTCTTAGGAAGAGGAGGATTAGTATAGCTTGTGTCTAGGAGATCAAAAGGGTATATTCTAAGACGATGGATGTGGACGGGCATAAGTTGTGGTATTCTAGTAGCGTGAGGCATAGAAATGGGGTAGGTATCTTAATAGATGAAGAGCTTAGGGAGCAGGTAGTGTATGTTAAGTGGGTTAATGATAGGTTGATGCCGATTAAGTTGGTCATTGAAGGGTCTACGTTAAACGTTATTAGTGACTACGTGCCACAAGTGGGCTTGGATGAGAAGGAGAAGAAGAGCTTTTGGGAGATTTTGGATGAGGTGGTGAGAGGCATTCCGAGCACTGAGAAACTTTTAGTTAGAGAGGATTTCAATGGAAATATTGGGTCTTTATTGAGAGGCTATGATGATATGCATGGAAGTTTTGGTTTCAGGGAAAGGAATGAAGGAGAACCACACTTATTGATTTTGCTAGAGCTTTTAGGTTGTGGGTAGCAAATTTGAGCTTCCCGAAGAAGGAAGAACACCTTATTACTTTTCGTAGGTGGTCAAGACTCAGATATACTTTTTGCTCCTTAGGAAGGGTGATAGAGCGATATGTAAAGACTGTAAAGTTATACCAAGCAAGAATCTTTCAACCCAACATAAGCTTCTGGTTATGGACTTAGAAATCAAAAAAGACAGAAAGAAAAGGGGTGCAAAGGATCAGCCCAAGATTAAGTGGGGTATGTTGACTTTGATCAGTGCTTTGAAAATAGATGAGAAGCTGAAAAATATGGGGGCTTGGGATAGTATAGGGGATATAGATAGTATATAGGAGACGACTGCCATTTTTATCAGGGAGACCACTAGAGAGGTGTTGGGTGTCTCAAGAGGCTGATCTGGCAAGCACCGAGGGGACTGATGGTGGAACGCCGAAGTGAAAAGGAAGGTGGAGACTAAAAAGGTTGCCTATTCCAAGTTGGTTGAGAGCAAGAATGATAAGGAGAAGCGGACAAGTAGGTAGGAGTATACTTTAGCCAGGAAAAAGGCTAAGTTAGCAGTTACTATAGATAAGACGACAACTTTTAAGATCTTGTATGCGGCTTTAGAGGAGAAAGATGGGATTAAGAAGTTGTATAGGCTGGCCAAGGCTAGGGAGAAAAGGGACCGTTACCTTGACCAAGTGAAGTGCATCAAGGGAGAGGATGGCAAAGTGTTGGTGGAGTATGCCCTCATTAGGAGGAGGTGGCAGTTCTATTTTCATAGACTTTTGAATTATGAGGGGGACAAAAGTTTCTTGTTGGGGGACTTGGAGCACACAGAGAGGTGTCGCGATTATGGTTATTGTAGAAGTATAAAGGTTGAAGAGGTCAAGGGTGCTATTCATAGGATGCGTAAGGGTAGGGCGACTGGGCCCGATGAGATTTCGATGGATTTTTGGAAGTACACTGGCAGGGCAGGTATGAAGTGGCTGACAAGGTTGTTTAACATTATTTTTGCGGCAGCGAAGATGCCCGAAACTTGGAGATAGAGTACGATGATTCCATTATATAAGAACAAGAGGGACATTCAGAGTTGCAACAACTATAGGGGTATCAAGTTGTTGAGTCATACTATGAAGGTTAGGGAAATAGTGGTAGAATTGAGGCTGAGGAGGATCGTGACTATTTTTGAGAATCAGTTTTGTTTCATGCCAGGTCGATCGATTACTAAGGCCATTCACCTAGTGAGGAGGTTAGTGGAGAAATTTAAGAATAGGAAGAATCACTTGCACATGGTGTTCATCGATCTTGAGAAGGCGTTCGATAGAGTTCCCAAGGAGATTCTGTGTAGGTGCTTGAAGGAAAAGGTGTGCTCGTGGCGTACGCTAGGTCGATTCAGGACATGTACGATGGTGCAAAGACGCATGTGAGGATGGTAATAGGTGATTTGGAGCACTTTCATGTTTTGACAAGGTTGCACCAAGGATCGACTCTTTGTCCATTTTTATTTGCCTTCGTGATGGATGTTTTGATACGGCGTATTAAAGGGAAGGTGCCTTGGTGTATGTTATTTATTTATGATGTGGTACTGATTGACGAGACCTGGGGAGGAGTTAATAATAGATTGGAGGTTTGGAGATATACCCTTGATTCTAAAGGGTTTAGGTTGAGCAAGACTAAGACGGAGTACTTGGAATGTAAGTTTAGTATTTGACGCATGAGACTGATGTGGTAGTGAAGCTGGATTCTCAGGCCATCCAAAAAAGGGGTAGTTTCAAGTATCTGGGGTCTATGATTCAGGGGAATAATGAGATTGACGAGGATGTAATGCACCATATTGGTGCAGGGTGGTTGAAATGGAGGCTCACTTTGGGAGTTTTGTATGATAAGAAGGTGCCTCTGAAGCTTAAAGGTAAGTTCTATAGGGTGGCCGTCCAGTCAGCTATGTTATATGGAGCAGAATGTTGGCTAGTTAAAAACTCCCACATCCAAAAGTTGAAGGTAGTGGAGATGATGATGTTGTGATAGATGTATGGACTTACCAGGAGTGATAGGGTTAGAAATGAGATTATTCGAGAGAAGTTAGGAGTGGCTTCTATGGAAGACAAGATGTGGGAAGTGAGGTTGCGATGGTTCGGACATGTGATGAGGATATGCATGGATGCTCTAGTATGGTGGTGTGAAAGGTTGGCTTTGGATAGTTTTAGGCGGGGTAGAGGTAGGCCAAAGAAATATTCAAGGGAGGTGATTAGGCATGACATGGAGCAGTTACAGCTTACGGAGGACATGACCCTTGATAGGAAGGTAAGGAGGATGCAGATTAGGGTAGAGGGTTAGTGGGTAGGAAGGCATCCATATTAGTAAGGAAGAGTGTTTGTTTGTATCTGTGCCTGGTTTTTTTGGCAGATTCTTGTTCGTGTTATTTTGGTGATATTTGTGATTTTGAATAAATAGTCTATAGTATTACTCTGTGGGTGTCTTGATTCTTCTATTATCTAGCGATGTGTTATCTCTTTTTTTTTTGTTTTTATGATTATTGTTTGTTATTGTTATCTGTTCTGAGCTGGGGGTCTATCGGAAATAGCCTCTCTACTTCATCTGAGGTAGTGGTATGGACAGCATACACTTTACCCTCCCCAGACCCCACTTGGTGGGAATACACTGGGTATGTTGTTGTTGTTGTTGTATGTTTTTAGGGGGCAATGGAACATTTCACAAATGGCATACACATCTTTTAATTATTTAGGCTTACATTTGGCATAAAAAGGTCACATATTTGCATAGACACACCATAAACTATTTACATATTGTGTGATATAACTATATTGTGTGTGTTGCTTAAATCAAAGATGAACTGAACCATTCCTATTCTGATGGTATTTACAGAACCCCTTTAGGCAAAAAAACGTAAGCTCACTATGCAAAAGTCCAACCAAAATACTCCGAGTATTTCAAAGTTTTCCAAAAAAATCCTGCAAACCTCTTTCACAAAGCCTTTAAAAATTTAAACTACGTAGGGCCCACTTTTCCTTTGTGAGATATGTAGGCAGTCTTTCATCTTGGCTCCTATTCTTAAAAACCTTTATTTCTCCATTTTGTAAAATGAGTTATGAGGATGCGAAAGATTAGCGAGCAAAAGCGTCAGATCGAGAAGACTTAGCCTAAGTCAACCTTCCTCACAAACGTACGTACCCTACAATCAATGGGCAAAGTTCAGCACATTGGAATCCTTTGAAATGGTATCCACCTGTGTATTAATTTGCCTACAATGAAAGAAACTTTATGGGTTTACTTCGTGTCAAATATCTTGTGTTATTTGCCACTAATGATATCGAACATTTTTCCTTTTGAGTTGTTCTTCTCTTTAAATAGGTAGAGGCTGATTTGTATTGGTAAGTAAATGTGTCTATCTTAAAAGAACATGTTACCTGGAACTTCTAACTTCATGGAAAAGAGGAGGAAAAAGATAGAGATGACCAATGCAATAGTCGTAAATCAACAAAAACCCTCAGATCTCAGATCAAGGAAATCACGTCAAAATAATGAATTTAATGTATATTTGGTCCAACAAATCACCGACTTACAGGAACAAATGAAAAATGTCAAAGAGGTTGTTACCATGAAGAACACGCTCCCTGTTGATAAAGGAAAATCGCTATCTCTGTTCCATTCATTAAACTCATATATCCCCCAACCATTTCCAAGAGTATCCCACGAGGGCCAAGAATCTCATTCCTAATCCACCCGCTATGGATCTAATTACTACAAATCAATTACTGATAGAATCCACTCATGTTGCCTCTCTTCAACTCATTCAAAATCAAATTCCAAATACTAGTACTATCAAAATAACATACTTTCATACAAAGCTCCACTATCTATATACCAAAATTCCATTCCTCCATGCCAAACTCAGTTACCAATCTACCAAAATGTCATACTATCATATCAAACTCCACCTCTTAGTTTTCCAAATCATCCTACTTTTCAAAACCACCCGATGAACTCGCACACCATCACTCAAGCTACGCCTGCTCAAATAATCTATACTTCAAAAAATTCTCCCTAAGTTCAAACCAAACAGGACCATTATGAGGAAATGGGGAGAGAATGGAGTAGGAGCGAGAGAATAATGCAAGCAAGAGATGATTGCATTAAAAGATGTTGTCTCCCAAATTGGAAAGGACACCAAGTTAGAACAAGGTTCGGTTGGATTGAGGCATGAGGAACTTTTGTATACATCCAGACCTAAATCTACCCGAGCATCATGAAGTGCCAAATTTTGATACCTTCGATGGAACAGGAAATCCTATGCCTCATCTCCAACTTTATTGTGACAATCTCATTAGAGTCGGGAGAAATAAGGCACTATTAATGATGTTGTTAGGCCAAACCATGAGTGGAGAAGCTCTTGAATGGTATACATCTCAGGATCTACACAAGTGGATGACATGGACACTTATGGTCAAGGCTTTTGTGGAAAGATTTGAATTCAACATCAAGGGGGGTCCCGATTGATACTTCTTGAAAAAAATAAGGAAGAAGCCCACAGAAAATTTTATGAATATGCTATCCATTAGAGGGAAGTAGTTGTAAGAGTGCAACCTCCTATGAGCAAAGAAGAGATGACCACTACTTTCATCAGGGCCCAAGAACCCGATTATTATGATAAGATGATTCCTTTAATGGGATGAACATTCTCTAAACTCATTAAAAAAGGTGAATCTTTGGAGTATGCCCCTAAGATGGGGAAAATCACTGTATTGCATGTTGCTTAAAATAACTCGACTAGCGCTATTGAAACAACAAAAGAGACAGTAGAAGAAGTGTTTGTTGTTAAGGCAGACACTATACATTTGGCTCCACATAGGCAACATCAAAACCACTATGCTGACTGAAAAAAGCTAAATCATCCAAATTTTTGTAGGCCTTCCAAAATATTCACACCATTTATGGAATCTCAAGCTCAGATTTTTGAAGGACTAAATGTAATTAGTATGCTCTATCATATATAAGAAAGATAATTAATCCTTTGGGAAAATTTTATAGGGAAGATAAAAGATTCTCTTATCATTCAGGAGCAGTTGGACATGACACGAAAAGTTGCTCGGCCCTATGGCGTAAAATTCAGAACATGATTGACAATCAGTTGATCATAATTGAGAATGCTTCCTCGAATGATGACAACTTCACAGATCAAGGGTAGGATCAAGATATTGTTAATGGGGTCATTTGAATATATCCCTCATCAAGGATCAAAAAGAAGGATGTAGTGAAATTGGCAAGGATCTTGCATTGGAAGTTATTGCTTTCTTTCCTATGTAAACAAACATTATTGCTTTCTTTCCATTATTGTCAGACCTTTCCTTGTAACATGAACTGCGTGATAGCCTAAGTTCTCAAGAATTGTATATGTAAGTGGCCTGTGTCAGCTTTGATTACCCCTTTAGACATATCTCTAATCTTCAATTATAGGTTGGAACTACATTTGACCTGATTCCTCGTGCAATGGAATACATAGGCGCCCCAACGGCTCGGTCATATCACCCCAGCAAATGGAAACTAGGGTATAATTTTTGACAAGGACCTCAAATATTCTACAAGATAAAATCTCTCCCATGAATCAAGTCTAAAAATCACGTCGAAATGTGAAATTGGGGAAAATGTTTAGGAGGGAACTCAAAATTCTTTGAGGAGTGACATCAAATTTACAAGATTTATTCTGTGTTATAGACTGGGGTAGAATTTTTTGAGGAGGGTTCTCAAAAAATTACACCCAGATGGAATTTCAAGACCAAACGAGTTGTAAATCCAAACACAGAAAGGAGCATCAGAACCAGCAAGGCTAACACAAATCAGTGTCCCAAACTAAGAATTTTTCTTTGAGTGAAGGAAAACAAAGTCTCAAAACTGACAAGGATGAAACCATTAAAGGTAGATAAAAGACGTTAATTTTAGTTATCTCATTATGATGCCTAATACTTTCCTCAAATTTTGTAGGTAAAGTTGTCATGCACAACGACTGAGTCTATGAGATATATCATACAAGCTATCAAATTCAAATCATTAAGTGATTCAACTAAACTTGGTTCCTGGTGATAAGAGTGGGAGGCAAAGTCTAAGAGGTTCTCCCTAAATTCAAATAATCAAGCCAAAAAATTTCCAAATACGAGTATCAGGCCTGAACTATGGTTGTCCTAATACCTTCTTTGTCACTCCCCGAATCCCATCGAGACGTGATTAGTACTCATAGCCGATAAGGCCAGAGAGAACCAACCTGTACTTATGTTCGTTCATATGCATACTATCAGAAACACCCTTATCACGTAAGAGCTTATCATGCTAACAAAGAAATTTATGGAACATGTGACGTATATAAATATATGAAACTTGGCCGTTGAGGCCATCAAGTCAAAAACGACATGCACCTTTTACATTTACACCCACATTTGTCTACAAAAGCCTCTAACAAGTGCATTGACCAAAATGAACTAAAATTCGGGACAAGTCCCCGCTTTATACAACATGTACAACACCAAAACATATGTACAACTGTGACTCGAAGAAGCCCCAAACTAACTGGAGATCACCAATGATCTGCAACAACTGGCAACCTACTGCGGAGGCCTACTAGTACCTGCGCCTGCAGCAAGTAAGGTAAATCCCCCAAGAGGGGTCAGTAAGAAGAATGTACTGAGTATGTAAGGCCATATAAAAATTGTATGATATGTAGACATGTCAATGAACTCAAACACAATAAATGATCAATATGGATAAGTCACAATAGTGTACTTTGGAAACCATGTATATTGCTTTCTTTACTTTCTTTGTTTCTTTGATTCTATGGTTATTCATCTTTGCCTGTGAACTGTGATACCCGGGCCCCGACTGAACAGTGGGTTTAACATAACATAACGTTATGTTGGGATCGAATCGAGCTAGGCTTATGCCCCTAGAGCTGCCACCCTAGAATCAAAGCATTGGGTTCGGCTCGAGCTAGGTTATTACCTCTAGAGCTGCCACCCATAAACCAACTGATCAGGTTCGGCTCGAGCTAGGATTATACCTCTAGATCTGCCCCCTGTCAGGTTTGGTCTGAGCTAGGATTAGGCCTCTAGGACTGCCCCCTGATCCAACAATCTTGGGATCGGCTTGAGCTAGGCATTTTGCCCCCAAAGCTGCCACCCATACTTGATCATTAACCACATATGCATTACTTTATTCATTACTTTGAGATTGACATAATGATAGTTATAACTTTACTTTAAACTTTGGATCATTAACCAATGATTGAGAGACATGTAAATAAACATTGTGAGAAATATAATATTATTAGAACCATAGCACCATTGGAACCATTGGACAATATTCCTTGAACAAGAGACATGAGTAATCACTATTGGAACATTGGAACATAACCTTATTGAGCTTTTGGAACATTAACCATGAATATGAGACATGTGGTTAACAATTGATCAATGAGTAGGAAATATATGACAATGACCATTGATAACCGTATATAGGATACCTTAGCACATTTCGTGATAGGACAAGCGTAATGTCAATATGAATACTTTTTGCCGTAGAAAGATACGGATAGTGTAACCTTACATACCTACACTTCCAAGTATGAATACACAAGTCTATGTATGAACACAATAGTCCAGCTCCTTCTTTACGTCAAACTCTACAATCCAAGTTCATACCGGAACTTACATTAGCAACTAGTCACTATATAGGCATACAAGGCGACAATGAACTATATGACTGCTGTATAACGTCATGTCACCCCTTACAATACAATCCAAGGCCTTTTCATATCAACAACACCACAACATTAAGTACATTGACCAAGAGATCATACATCGATAGCATAACACACCACACTTACCCTTTACGCTTTTCTCCTTATCATTCCGCCACAATTACTCCTTCATAACAATATATGAACAACCATACATACTTAATACAGTCCAACACACCTCCATACGATACTTTAAAGTCATTAAAACGACATCACAAGTTGATAATTACATCCAAAAAGGGTATAGGGGCCTTCGGGGATCAAAATGATACGTAAACATTCATAACAGAAAATGGGGATGACCTGCGCTGCCACCTGCACCCGCAGGTGGATGATATGTGCGCGCAGATGGCCTCTGGAAAAATCTAGGGGCATCTGCGTTGGCATCTGCTCCTGCAGATGCCCTCGTCTGCGGGTGCGGAAGCCCATTTTGGTCCGAAATGGCCTCTTTTGGGTCTTTTAATGCCATGAATGGTACATGATCATAACCAAACTTATTTTGACATATTTTTGATCATTTTAATGCCAAAAATCAGCCATGGTCTCACCACACTCATAAACAACACCCAAAACGACACTTCTTGATCAATACATCACCAAATCCATAACCAATTTCACAATAGAAATTCCAAACATTATACACAAGGAAAAAACAAGGTAAGACTATAATAACATCTCACATGTAAATATTTAATACATCAAGTTCAATTCCTTCATGACTGTAAGTCCATGTTCAAGTTCACAAGACAAAACCATTCTCCGATTGCAAAAATAAACAGTTTTACACATAGCACACTGTCTAACACTTTGCCAACACAACCAATATGCTTTATACACCATATTAAACATAATATATACTGAACCATGAGAATAAATACTTACCAAAGCTTACCAAAGAATGATCTTGGCCCAACAAGTAGTTGCCTTAGGGTTTTTGTGTGAGAGAAAATGTTTAAGAAAAATGTTAAAAAGGCATGTGTATATCTAATGAATAAAAATATGATTTATGGGTTTATATATTCCCTTTTGAATGATCCTTATCCACACACTTGGTGGGTTTACTTGGTCAATGGATGAGCAATGCAAGAATGGGTCAAAAATTCTTTTGGGCCATGTCTTCCTTATGATTTTGGGCTTCTTTTTGGGCCCAATTGTGCAAGACTTATTAATGCCCATAAATTTAATACATAATTCATCAAATCTCCCATGTTCTCATATTTCCATAAATATTACGGTAGTCAGCTAGACTCCGAAACGTACGGGTTTTACATTCTTCAATAGGATATGTAGGTGCCCTAAATAGATCGGTCATATTATCCTAGGAAATGGACACTACGGCAGAATTTTCAAGAAGGAATCTCGAAAATTCAAAAGAAAAGATCATTCGTCAATAGTTTGAATGGAAGATAATACCAAAGAATGCAATTGAAATGGATTTTGATAAGAATATCAAGATCCCCATATAGTCAACAACTCATGACTTATCTCAAAGGCATGCAACTGGGGAAAAATTTTGAAGAAAACCTTAAAATTTCCGCCAAACATCATTCATGAGTTCAAGCTCCAATGATTTTCCAGCACCAACCGATTAGAGTCAACTTCAAAAATGCCCAACTATAATAAATTCCAAGTTAATCAATCCTCATCTATGCTAAATTTCTCAAAATGTTATATTCAGACCCCTATTTACAATCTTGAAAATCACTAAAGCTCGTCAGCAAATGTCAGAGGTGTTGAAGTCTTAAACCAAGGATGTTCATTGATCGAGGGATTAATGAATGAGGAGTAAATGATAACATCCTCCTTATATCACCATCCAAATCAAAATGAACATATAATGTTTGAAAGTGATATTAACGGGGTTGAGCCATTCATTCACATCCAAAATAACCTCTTATTTAGCCATACACTACGAAAAGAGGATGAAGTTTGCAAACAAAGTCATTTATATTGTTAATTCTTTCACTAAAACTTTCTCTAAGTTTGACTATGGTTGCTACCAAAATGTGACATTGTGTCTACTAATCATTTACCTTGAGTACAAGTACACACAAAGGAGTTGGCATAATGATGGAGCGATCAAAAGGATCACCCTATAAAGAGAGACCAAAGATATCCTCCTCCGACTCACTATTAGTCAAGACGAACATGTAATGTTCGAAAATGTTATTTGTAGTTATCCCCAAAAATAGATTTTAGCCACTTATTTACATTTGAAGTGCTATTGTTTGGAATCCCCCTCGAAAATAGGACGTTGATGACAAACCAAGTCTTTCGAATTATATTCTAAAATATTTCTTTAAATATTTGTTAAAGATTGATTATAGTCACTAGCAAAAGTGACACTATGGCTACTTAACGTTACCTTGGGCACAGGTACACACAAAGGAGTTTGCACGTTAATGGAGTGATCAAAAAGATCACCTGATAAGGAGAGAGCAAAGATATCCTCTCAGACCCATCATGGTAAAAAACGAACATATAACATTAGAAAATAGTATTTGTTGTTGTCCCCATAAATGGGTTTAAGCCACTTATTTACATTTTGAGGACATTTTTGTTTGGATATCCCTCTTGAAAAGAGGAGGTTGATGAAAAACCAAGTCATCCAGATTATGTTCTGAACATTTTCTTTAAATCATTTTAAAGATTGACTGTAGTCACTAGTAAAAGCAACACTATGGCGACTAATCATTTACCTTGAGTGCAGGTACATGCAGAAAAACCAACACACTGGAAAACAAATCCAGGTGAGGTTTCACTTCAAACTGCCAAGAGGACCATTACATATCATTACCGAGATGCTTTGGAGAACATATATCCAATATCGCGCATAGACAGTGGAGTTCGGCATCAAGGATATATCAACATTTTTTATATCTAATAATCACACATAAATTATAGAGTTTGGCATCGAGGATATCAGCGGGCTATCCATCTTGTTACAGTTTGATTATCGAGCCATCCACCCTATTACAGTTGGATTATTGAGCCATTCACCTTGTTATAGTTGGACAATTATCGGGTCATCCACCCCGTTGTAGTTAGATTATCAGTCTATCTACCCCATTACAGTTTGATTATTGAGTAGTCCACGTTGTTACATTGGGACAATTATCGAGCCATCCATCCTGTTATAGTTGGATTATCGAGCCATCCACCTCGTTAAAGTTTGATAATTATCAGGCAATCTACCCTGTTATAGTTAGATTATCGGGTCATCTACCCTGTTATGGTTGGATTATCGAGTCGTCTGCCTTGTTATAGTTGGATAATTATTGGGCAATCTACCTTTTTATAATTGGACAATTATCATTTAATCTACCCTGTTACAGGTGGATTATTAGGCCATCCACCTGATTACAATTTCACATGACTAGGGATGTCTGTAACTTACCTTCTGTAGTCAAATAATGAACTAGATTTCCCAAAAATTGGCAGTCCAAGGGATATTTTCTAACTACATTGTCTGAAATAAGATAGTGTACGAGAACACCCAAAAGTTGATAGTTTGAAGGCTATATCTAAGACACATCGACGTCTGAAACTGGATAGTATGCAACATCACCCAAAGTTTGATAGTCCAAGGGTCATTCATATATCGCACCAATATCTAAAATTGGAGCAATGTGCAAGACTACTAAAAATTGACAATTTCAGGGTTATATATAAGCCGCATCATATCCAAAGTTGATTATGCGCAGGACTATCCAAAGAATGGAAATTCAAGGGAAATCTGTAAGTCATGTTATGTACGACAAGGGATAAAAGTGCAGGACTACCCAAAGGATCACAATTTGAGGGATATCTATAAGTTGCCTCTTATTCAACGTCAGATGATGTGCAAGATTGCCTGAAAGTTGAAAATTTGAGGGATATCTGTATGCCACCTCTTATCCTAAGTTGGATGATGTGTAAATTATCCAAAGGCTGACATATCAAGGGATATCTATAATTTGTATCTATATGGATGATGCACAAGACTTACCCGAAGCCATATGATCAACACACGGTTGCAGGGACTGTTCTACCCAAAATGTCATAGGTGGCAGAGAGTGCCACCCTATTTTGAAAAAATTATTTAATTGCTTAGAGGGCCATCATATCCAACAACTAAGAGAGCTTTTGTGACTATTATTGTGAAAAATTATTATCTTCTAAAATAGGTACAAGAGAGGATGACATCACTTTTTCAGAAATCAATCCACGCGAATGTATGGTGAAAGAACTATCTATCCTTTCTGAATTACGTTTTCTACTAACTTTCTTGTTTTAGATTTTGTCAAGAGAATCCGAAAGGATGAAATTCTCAAACCAAAACCACAAGTTTTTCCAAGAAAAAAAAATGCCTAAGAAGACGAAGGGAATCAACAAATTTATCAAAGAAAGTGTCATACATAGAGTATGATGCAAGCTGCGCCAAAAATAATGTAGCACAGGAGTTGAGGTGAAGACAATGTCTCTTTATGTGAGATTATTTTAATACTAACAATCTTGTTTGAGATATTTTTGAGAGTATCCAAGAGGATGAAAATCTACAACCAAAACCATAGTTGTGGACGACTCCAAAAAGGATGTAACATAACATGAAACTTTTTCTTAGCAGCAAACAAAGACATAGTCCGAAGAGGAATACCAACCTTTTTTATATGTGACCTAAAGGATGATTTTCACCTCCATCAAACCACACCCATATAAGAAGGCATGTGGATATTTTAGGACATTTTTATTTCAATTTTGCTTCCTGAGTATTCCTAAATTTACACTGCAAGCAACCTTTCCCCTTTTCTTCAAATGTTGAAAACTCAACTGCATTGTAAACTCCTCCAATCTCCTCATTCATCTGCTCTTTGATCTCTCCATAACTCAAAATTGGTATAGCTTTTAAATTCCTTAAAAATTATGCTTGAAAATCAAGCATTACAAACTACAAGTGGCCTGAATTCTCATGAAATCCGAGATTTGTGGGAAACTCGATACCAGGGTTAGACCATGATTACTTGAAATTCATACGAGAAACAACCATTTTTGAGAAAAAAAATTATGGTCGGACAAAATTAGGAATGTCAAACTCACTTTGCCCAGTATTACTTGTATTCACCCTATCCAAAGGTAGGGGTTAGTTGTTGACACTTAAAATTTTCCCTCCATGATTTAGTTTAATTTTGAGCTTCTTCGATTTTTAACAAATTTGAAATAATGGTTTTATAAAATGAAAGAATTTTTCAAGACAATTTCAGATTAATTTTTCTTTTGATTAATAATTATTTGTCCCCATATTCAAATGTAGGGAATCATAAGATTTTATTACTTAAGAATTTGTAATCAAAAATCAGTGTTTGTCCTTAAAATTGATGAAGTTAGAAGTCAATTTGGTTTAAATATATTTTGCCTTAAAATAAATCATTTTTATAAAAAGGTAATTACTTAGATCTTGTCAAATCGAGAAGCTCGTAATTAAATTAATTTTAATTTTTGTTCAACTTAAGTCAATTGATAAATGTAGTAATGTTTGAAAATTGATTTGACCACAATTGCAATGCAATTGACCATCTTTGAATTTAATTTTGCTAATTCTTAAATGGATTTGGCTATTTTTTTAACAAATTAGGTTATTTTTTAAATAGCCTAAATCTACCCTGTATGTCCTAATTCTACCCGACCCAAGCCTAAATCCTACTCCTCCGATCTAGCCCACCTACCCCTATTTCCTCTTTTCCTTAAATTAACGCTACCAACAATGACAAACAACAACACAACACCAGCAACAACAACTACTATTAAATGATACCTTTTCTCCACTCAAAACAGTACCTCTCCTCTCATTCATCACTCGTACTACTCCCATGTGGGGAGCACGCGAGACCTGTACTATGGGAGGTGCAAGAACTCTCTAGAATCAACATTTTTATAGAAAATCCAAAGATGCCTTTTTTCAAAATTTAATAATTAGTACGAATTCGTCAGATTCCACCTCACCCAAAGCTTATCCTCCAAGAAAATTTGAAAACCCCTCAAACAAAATTCTAGAAAAGTCCTTCGAAATTCCCATCGCACATTGGTGATAACCTATTTTCCAACCCCAAATTACTCTATAAATACCTCACTATTAATTGAGTTGAGGCTAGTATTGAAGGTCAAGATGATCTCTCAAGCAAGAACCCCAACATAAGAAAAGGGATTTTGTTGAGAGTTATTAGAGGTCAAAAAGCAAAATCCTGAATTAAAAGAAGGATTTTGCTAAGTTTAAAGTTTACAAAACTAGAATCCTTGTAAAACTTATTGAGCCTTGGATTTTTGTTGAAATAGTGGGTTTTTCGATGGTGGAACCAGCTCCAATGAGTTCGAGTCCCAATTTGCTTTTCCTAAAAAGGTAACCTACTCACCTATTTTGATTTCCCATCAATTTTTGGTTCTTTCTCTTTGAGATTAATGTTCTTGCCTCATGTGAAATTGGTCTTGGTTGGACTTGTATCAATTTTATTTTTAGCATTCTATAAATGCTTTATCTTTTTCTTTTACTTTTTCTTTCTTTATGTGTTAAGCATTATAGTGAAATTAAGTTATTGTTTTGAATTTTGTTGTGAAATGTTTGTCTGATTATGGTAAAGATATGGAGTTGAGATTTAAAATTGTTGTTCTAATGAAATTAATTAGACATAATACAATGACCCTCCACGTTATTTTCTCCATTTTCATGAATTTCTAGTGTTTTGTGGTTTCCCATAGAGGGTACAGGTCATTTATGACTTGCCAGGACCATCGGTTTGGTTCCGGGGATGTTCGTTTGGGTTTTAAGCTCATTCCCCTATTTTAGAGCTTTTAAAGTTGAAACCTTGGTGCACATTAGCTATTTTGCTTAAATTGTGCCATGTATGGGGAAAAGAGCTCGTATTCCTACTAGGAAGGCAGAGATAGCTCAGGAGAATACTCGAAGGGGAGGTGTTGGTCAACTAAAGAAAGGAATTCAGGTTCAAAATAGCCCAATTGAAAGAGCAACTACGGTTGAATCATCAACTGAAGTTGTGAATCAAAGGATTACTAAAGTTGTAGTGACACAGATGTTAAGAGAGATTGCAATCTAACTATTGAGGATCGATGGTGTGTCAAGGAAATCAAGTCCAGCAGTGGTGGTGGGGAAGGGGATTGCGCAAGTCAGTGGAACAAGGACCTCGATTGATCAAGGAGAAGAAACAATAGGGAAATCTGGATTAGTGAGTAGTCAAATGTCTTGGGCAGACAAAGTGGAGGCTGTGACTGCAGCAACAAGGAAGCCATCAGAATGGGATAATTTTGACATTGCAAAAATCGCAAATCCTGGGTTCAAATTGGACATTGTTGCTACAAATCTGTAAGGTGTGGTACCTATTTGTGAAATTGTCGAAAAGGATATTAAGTATGAGATTCTCTACTGGAACAATGCAATCGTTTGTTACTTGTTAGGGGCACACCCACTGTTCTCTATTCTCAACGGATTTATTCAAAGAAAATGGGAAAACCATGGGATCAATAAGGTATCCATGCTCAAAAAAGCATATTGTTGGTGAGGTTTGATACAGAACTAGGGAAGTGTGAAGTAGTACAAAGGGGCATCTATCACTTTGATAATAAGCCTTTCATACTTGGAATCCAGATATGGAGTTCCCTAGAGAAGAATTGCACACTGTACCCATTTGGGTTAAGCTGATGGGGTTGGATTTTAAGTATTGGAGTCCACAAGGACTTAGCAAAATTGGAAGTGTGATAGGAAAATCGTTGATAATTGATCAAATTATGGAAAAGAAGATAGTACTAAACTTTACCAGATTATTGGTGGAAGTGGATATTGATACACAACTGCCTAAAAAAATATTTTTTAGGTTGGAGAAAGGAAACTTAGTAGACCAAAGAGTCCAGTATGACTGGAAACCAACTTTATGTAAATGTTGCAATAAATATGAATATAGTGAGGACACATGCAGAAAGAAGAACCCTCCAAAGGATAAGAAGGCTCCTGAGGAAGGAGAAACAAATGTATTAAAGGCTACCGAGGAAGGGGAAACAAATTAATTGGTGGGGAAGGTAGCGGGAACGGATCATGAGGTTCAGAGGGCACAAGAGATAGGAACAGAAGTGGGAGTTACCAAGGAAATTGTAGTAGCAGCTAATGAAGTCCCTACTGTGGCACCAACACATGTTAGGGAATAGGTTGGACTCAGTTGGATTACATCTCTTAACAAATGAAGGCAATAATAAGGGAGGGTGTTCAACAGAGGAATAAGATAGGTCCAGGTTCAATTAGGAAGATGTAATTTTAGCAGGTGGTAACTGTGGTAAGAAAGTACAACATTCTCATTTGGGATGGATATCTTTTTATATTGGAATGTCCAAGGACTAAATGCCCCTAATAAGCTAAAGGAAGTGAAATTCCTTTGCAATAAAGAACAAGTTGGTTTGATCGATCTTGTGGAACAAAGGTTAAAGCAAATAACATTGGAGTATCATCATATAATGGAAGGGTGTGGATAAACTAGAGAACGGATTACTATCAGGTGGATTATGTATATGGTTGTGCGCAAGCAATCATATGTAGGGTGGTTAATAAGAGTCTGAATTTGGAGTTTTTGTTGACAGTAGTCTATGGGTTTAATACCAAAGAAGAGAGAAGAAGTCTTTGGAGTTAACCAAAAAGAGTAAAACAAGAATGCTCTGGCCAATAGCTATTAATAGGGGACTTTAATAATGTTCTAAATATGGATGATAGATATGGTGGAAGTCCAATTACTGTGCCTAAAGTTTTAGATTTTTAAAATTGTGTTGATATATGTGAGCTGATGGTACTACCTGCTAATGGGTGTAGATACACTTGGAATGATAAGCATGGTTCAAATAAAGTGTTTTCAAAAATAGATTAGGTGCTAGTGAATCATGATTGGATGACTCATATGCCCAATTATATAGAAAATTCCTACTTGAGGGGGCTAGTGATCATTGCCCAGTCAATGTGGAGTTACTAGAAGGTAGAAGCTGTAAAAAGAAAGCATTTAGCTATTTTAATGTCTGGCCCACACATCCTAGTTGCATGTGTAGGGTGAGGGAGGTTTGGAGTAGGCCTGTGTAAGGTCACACTATGTGGGAAGTGGTTAGGAAGTTAAAAATGTTAAAGGGGAAGTTGAAGACTATGCACAAGCAATATTTCTAGGATGTAGTAGAACAAGAAGAGAAGGATAGGAGGGTATTAAAGCAAGTGCAATAGGATTTACATATGTAGCCTGGTAATCAGGATTTGTAGGGAAAAAAAAAGAGAGCTCCACTTGAAGTGTAGAAAGTCATCTTATTTAGCTAAATTGTGGCTGCAACAGAGGAGTAAAGTGAATTGGATACAACTACATAATGATAATACTCAATATTTTTATGCAGTGGTAAGGCATAGGAGTCTGCAACATGCTATCACTCAATTGCAAGATAGAAAAAATATGTTGTAGCATGATCCGGAAGAGATTGCAAAGATTTTAGTTGAATTCTATCAGGACTTACTGGGTAGAAGAGAGGTAAACAATAGCAGTGTGGAGTAGAAATATATACAGAATGGGTATATTTTATATGTGGCAGATCAGATAGAACTAGTGAAACCTTATACAAGTAAAGATGTTAAACAAGCTATGTTTAGCATAGATGGGAATAAAAGAGCAGGTCCGGATGGTTACAGTAGTTATTGTCTCAAAAAGGCTTGGGAAGTAGTAGATGATGATGTTACTAAGGCAGTACTTGAATACTTAGAGAATGGGAAATTTCTTAAACATATTAATGCTACCATGATCTCTCTTATTCCTAAGGTGGAGTACCCTCAGCTTGCTAGTCAATTCAGACCTATTTTCTATTGTAATATAATGTACAAATGCATCTCCAAAATCTTATATGTTAGATTGAGGAAAACACTGTCTTTGTTGGTTGCTGGAAATCAGGCAACATTGATGGAGGGAAGGTCTCTGATACATAATGTCCTCATATACCATGACTTATTGAGACACTACAAGAGAAAGACATCTCCTAGATGTATCATTAAAATAGATTTAAGAAAAGCATATGACATGGTAAGTTGGGAATTTGTTGAGGAAGCATTGAGAGGGTATGGGTTTCCAATACCTTTTATAAAACTGCTAATATGTTTCATTACTACCACTAAGTTTTCCATTAAGGTAAATGGAGAAGGATGTGGATACTTTGAGGGGAAAAGGGGTTTGAGGCAGGGGGATCCTACTTCCCCTTTGATCTTTGTTGACACCCAATTTTGACCCTCCTTTATGTGATTTTACTCATTTTAGCCTCTATTTTTATTACGAGGCCAAAATCACTATTTTTACTCATCTTTTATCAAATTATGTGCTAACAAATATTATCTGCTTTATTTTTATATTATTATTATTATTATTATTATTATTATTATTATTATTATTATTATTATTATATCATTGATAACTTGCAAATGTCTTTTATTTACTCTTTTGCATTTACATACTTTATTATTATAAACACTTGAAAAAAAAATATATTTTTAAAGTTATTGTTCACTTACATAATAAAACATATCAGAAGAGACTTATATCAAGGGTATGGTTTCTATCATGACATGCAAGGTATGGTTTCTATCATGACATGCAGACACAAATGTTTTTGTACTTATTAACAAGATCCCTAATTCATTAAGATTAACACTTGCACTAATTCATACATTTATCCTTAAAAAAAAATGTATTGCTAGACACATGGATCAAGAAACTTTAATAACACATAACACATGATCCAAAGGCACATAGAGAATTATGCATGGGCTAAATAAACTCATATTCAAATACATAGCAGTTTAAGCATAAATAGGAAAAAACACTAACATTCTTTGAAGAGAGCAAAATATATAAGAGAAACAGAACCAAAGAAAACAGTTTAGAATGTCATACCACGAACAAAATACCGCCAAATATTAATAGGTATAATAGTCTCCGAACAACCTCAAAAATTAATATCCCGAGATCCAGTAGAACATAAAAGATATGGAATACGCTTAAAATGACTTGCAAAGTGTAAGTTATGTGAGAGGGAAAGAAAAGAATCGAATCCCTTTTCAAGATGTCAAGAATACAATATTTATAGTGAGAGAATTTAAGAATTAAATTGGTAAGAAAATAATTGATAGCAAGAATTTAAAATGAGGAAAAGAATAAAATCTGATTTTGGGGTGATTTGAGGTGAGATAATGCAATGATTTTTGCGATTAGAAAAAATTGTGTAAAAAATATTGAAGGAAAGAAAATTAAAATTAAAAAAAAGGAAAGAGAAGAAAAGAAAGGAAGTAAAATAATTTGAAGTAAAGAAAAAAGGGACGTTGGAGTGGAGTAAAAATAGGAGAATTTGATTTGGTGGAAGTTATTATTATTATTATTTATTTATTTTGGGAGAAAATGTACTGGGACCACGCCTATAGTGCCTGTTTACCAACATTCGAGGGTGCATAATGTTGTTGTGGTAGCCCCAGGATGGATGCACTTTCTGGGTCAAAAGTGTTTCCTCGTCCGATATTGGGTCCTGTTATGACAGAGAATGATCATGAATTGTTGTATAAGTTCATGATGATGAAACTCCTAACTTTCCTTGATTTACAAATGGAGGATGACTTTGAGTTTATTATGGACTATCATGAGAGGTTGCACAAGATGGTTATTATGTAGCAATTTGTAGTAGAGTTTGTGACCTTCCAACTGTAAGAAGATGCTAAGCAGTTGTAGATGGCATATGTAGAATGTCGGTCTTCAGCATTGCCTATGTTGACTTGGAATTAGTTCCACACTTTGTTTTTAGAAAAGTATGTGCCACGCACCTTGTTTGACAAGAAGAAAGACGATTTTCTCGCCTTGAGTAGGGTAATATGACTATTGCAGCTTATGATTCTAAGTTTCATATCTTGTCTAGGTTTGCCAGACACTTACTTAATTCAGAGGAAGAAAGGATTTACCGTTAATAAAGGGTTTGAATACTAACTTCTAGGTCTCAGTACTATACTTCCTTTGGTAAGACCTTTAATGAGGTAGTGGAGTTTGTGAAGAAAGTAGGGGGAGTTAGACAGGATGGGTATGCCAAAATAATGGGAAAGAAGGCCTAAAATACAGGTAAATTTAGCGAATCCTAATCTAGAGGCTAAACAGTTCTTAGGCCTACCATGCACATCCGATATAGTAAGATTTTCCAATTGCTACAGAGGGTCCATCAGGTTCAACTCAGCAGCCTTCAAGTGTGGGTAAACAAGGGGATTCATATTCTACTACTAACCGACCTTCATTAGATTGAGCTTGTTTTAGTTGTGGTGGGATTGTACATTATAAGAGGAACTGTCCTAATGGTAGATAGTCAAGTTTTTCAGGGTCAGCAATAGTTTAAAGCTTTGGTTTCGACTAACATAGAAGGTGGAGGAAATGTTAGGGGTCTTCCACTGATAAGTTAACATTTTACCCGATTCTCAATATATTTGAGCTTGAATTATCTTGAAATTCTCATTTATTCAATATAAATTCTCATGTTATATGGCTCTTGTGTGCAGGTAATGGATGAATTTGAGCCCGAGCTAACCATGCGAGTCAATGGGATTTCGAAAAGTGAAGAAAAAAGGCTTAAATTAGCACCCGGGGAGATTAACGGCCACCTGCGCATCCATGTCATAGGCTGCGCATGCAGTTGGATGACTGAGTAGCTGAGCAGCACATGGCAGTGTCACCTGTGCTGGCCTCCTGCGCGCGCAGGTCAGCCATCTGCACTGGAACCTGCGCCAGCAGATGGCTAGTGCAGTGGCACTTCTGTAATTTTTAGGGATGCGATTTTTAGCTATAAAAGGGAATTTTTCCAGCTCTGAAAGGGATCTTTTTGGGCATTTTTGGAATGATAGAGTAAAGGAGAGTGAAACCCTAAGGAGAAACAAGTTACATTCTTGCATTTTTGGATTAATTTCGTGTAAACATTTGAATTCAATGGAAGTTTGGGAAGAGAATTTGGGTGATTTTCTTCTCTCTTCTTCTATGAGTAGCTAAATTCTCTACTTGGGGTTATTCTTGAATAATATGTGATAATTGTATGAGTTTTGTTTATTTGATTTATGTTTAGATAATTGCCATGGGTTTTAATCCCATTCCATGTTTTCATTCAAATTAGGGGTTGCAAACTCTAATTAATTTTAGAACTCTTATCATCCTTGACAAAGGGGACAAGGGTGAGGAATGGGTGTGAACAATAACTTGATGTGTGTCATTTAATAGCATCTCTTAGACAAAAGGATGTTAATTGAGGTATTGGATTGGTCTTATAATCTGCACTTTTGAGGTGTTCGAAAGAACCCAATTGTGTAACCTTGGTGTTTGGTTGACAAATCAACACCAAGCACCTGTGATCCAACCTACCCAAGGTTCTTAACTAAACGTCGTCAAATGCTCAAATTACCCATACACAATTTCACTCTTATGATGGCATAACCCCAAGTCTCGTAATACTCTTGATTTTAACTTCTCTTCTCTAATCTTGAACATTGTGTGCCCTAAGTTACAAAAGTCTAAATAGTTACAAATTAACAGATGATAACCCCCCATTTACTTTTATGTATTATTTTCATAGCATCACGCGTTAGCACTAGTTGCTTCTGACACTTAGAGGTGAAAGCTATCGCATTCATTCCTCGTGGATTCGATCCCGACTCCAAGTTGGGTAATTATATTGCTAACGACTACTTACATTCTATTCTGGGGTGTATTTGAGTGTTATCAAAAATGGCACCATTGTCGGGGAATAAAACGTAGCGTTCATTTCTTTTAGTGTTTTAAGTTACTTGTGTTTACCGTGGTGTAAGTTTACTTTATTTGTTGTTTTTGTTCTTCATAGGTGATGACCAAAGTCTTCACGATTCAATGAGTCAACATGGTAGCCATGCCACTTCATTTGACAGACATTTTCAAGATGAATATCATTTGGGAGATGTCGGGAGAGATAGTGCCATCCGGATCCCACTCGGGGACAACAATGAAGTTTTCCACATTACTAGTGCGATGCTTCACCTCCTTCAAATGAAGGGGTTATATGGGGGTCAGGCACATGAAGACGCAAATCTTCACTTGAAAAATTTCATTGAGGTGTGCATGCCATTTAATATTGCACACATATCACAAGAGTTCATCCAGTTGAGACTCTTTCCCTTCTCATTAAGGGGCGAGGCTGCGTTGTGGTTGAGGCAATTGTCCGCGGGTTCAATTACTACATGGTCGGAATTGATGGAAGCATACTTGGATTGGTTCTTCCCACCATCCCGGATGTTACAATGGAGAGATGAGATTATTAACTTCCGTCAATTGAATGGTGAACCGTTACATGAGGCTTGGAAAAAGTTTAACACAAAATTGATGCAATGCCCGACTCATGAAGTTCCGGATAAGATGATTCTCCAAATATTTTATCGAGCATTAGATCAATTGAACAAAATGGTTGCGGACAATGCAGCTGGTGGGTCTTTGGTGAAACAAACTTATGGTGTTGCATCAACAATATTGGACCAAGTTACCAAACAAAGTCGGGGTTGGCATACAAGAGATTTCGAGGTGGCCGTGGGGGCTCCCTCCGCATCTTTTGTAAGCCATGAACAAATAAAGAAAGATAAGGAGAGAGACGAGAGTATGGCTAAGATGATGACACAACTTGAACTCCTCACTAAACATGTAATAGGTTCAACACAAAAGGTGGTTAACGTCGTAGCCTCTAAAGATGCTAAGGGCTACAATGATGATGAAACGGACACTCTTGATGAAGAAATCCAATTTATGTCAAATCAAGTGGGGGGTTCCTGCCCCACCTACCAAAGGAAGGGCGGGAATCAAGGTTGGATGGATAAAGACCGTGATTGGAAAGATCGTGAGTGGAAAGATTGTGATAGAGATCGTGATAGAGACTGAGATTGGAGGGATAAAGATAGAGACCGTGATTGGCTAGATGCGAATCGGGATTATGATAGGTATATTCCTCCACATGATAGGTCTTGGGAGTTGAAGGAAGTGATAAGATGTTAATGGAAATGAAAGGGGATTTGTCGCATCTCAACCAAACTGTCACCTCACATTCGGCTTCAATAAAACAACTTGAAACTCAAATGGGTCAACTCTCCTCCCAAATGAATGCAAGACAAAGAGGAGGACTCCCTAGTGACACGGTGGTGAATCCAAAAAATGACGCTCACTTCATGGCCATTGTTACTAGAAGTGGGAGAACCCTTGGAAATAATGTTGAAAATCTTGATGACAACCTTTGTGATAGGGGTGTTGGGAGCCAAGTGAGCAAAACAAGAACTCGTCTTGATAATTCAAAAGAGGAAACTCAAATGTCACAAGAGCAAGGTGTTGCCGGGTCGGAAAAGGTGGAAGCGAAGGAGGTAAGCCCACAAGTGGTTGATCATGGTAATGCAAAACCGAATGAAAACTCGGTTGTCTCTAAGCCACAAGTTAACATTCCCCCTCCATTCCCACAAAGGTTTAAGAAGAAAGAAGATGATTCGAAGTTCAAGAAATTCCTTTCTAAATTTAGCAACCTTTCGGTAAATATACCATTATTGGAAGCCCTACAAGATATGCCCAGGTATGCTAAGTTTATGAAAGAATTGGTAACAAAGAAGAGAACCATGGACTTCAAAGCAATTGAAGTTACTCATAACTGTAGTGCTATAATGTCTAGTACGATGGTTGTGCAGAAGGATGATCCGGGGGCATTCACTATCCCATGTACTATTGGGGTGTATCAATTTGGGAAAGCCTTATGTGATCTTGGGGCAAGTATTAATTTGATGCCATTATCCGTATTTCGGAAGTTGGGTTTGGGATCCCCGACATCAACGACAATGCGGCTATTGATGGTCGATCGCTCTATAAAAAGACCCATAGGTGTGTTGTGTGATGTGCTTGTGAAGGTGGATCGTTTCATTTTTTTGGCCGATTTTGTGATCTTGCACTGTGAAATTGACCATGAAGTCCCCATTATTCTTGGTAGACCATTTTTGGCTACCGGTCGAGCTTTAGTTGATGTTGAATGCGGTGAAATAAAATTCCGAGTAAACAATGAAGAGGTGTCATTCAATGTCTACAAGTCCATGAAATAACCTATGGATTTACAAGTTGTCTCCGTTATCGATGTGGTTGATGATGTAGTGGCTAATACTATGGAGGTTGAATTTGTTAGAGAACCTTTGGTAGGAGTCTTGTGGAATCTTGAAAGCGAAGGGGATGAAAGATATGAAGAAGAAGTTGCATCCTTGAAAGGTTTTGGGTCTTACCCAAAAAATCCTTGTAAGTTGGATCTTGACTTGAAAAATAGGGAAACTCCTCCCGCGAAGCCTTAAATTAAAGATCCACCATAAATCGAGCTCAAACCATTTCCACCTTATCTCCGGTATGTGTTCTTGGGATAAGGGGAGACTCTACCCATTATTATTGCAAGAGATTTGTCATCTTGGCAAAATGAAGTGTTGAAATCGGTGGTGAGTCGGTATATTCGGGCACTTGGATGGACTATAGCCGATATTATTGGAATTTCACCCGGCATATGCACCCATAAGATCAAGCTTGAGCCCGAGTTTGTAGCAAGTGTAGAACATCAAAGAAGACTAAATACTCATATACAAGAAGTTGTGAAGAAGGAAATCATCAAGTGGCTTGACGCGGGTGTAGTTTATCCTATATCGGATAGCACTTGGGTGAGTTCAATTCAATGTGTTCCAAAGAAAGGTGGTATCACGATAGTCCCAAACAAAAATAATGATTTTATACCCGTCCATCCGGTCACGGGTTGGAGAGTGTGTATTGATTATAGAAAGTTAAATTCATGGACTGAGAAGGATCACTTCCCCATGCCCTTCATCGATCAAATGCTTGATAGTTTGGCGGGTAGGGGTTCGTATTGCTTCCTATACGGATATTCAGGCTATAATTAGATCTTCATAGCTCCCGAAGACCAAGAAAAAACTACTTTCACTTGTCCCTATGGAACTTTTCCCTTCAGGCGCATGCCCTTTGGGCTATGCAATACACTGGCCACTTTTCAGTGGTGTATGCTTTCTATCTTTTCTGACATGGTAGAGAGTTCTATGGAGGTGTTTATGGATGATTTTTCAGTGGTTGGCGATACATTCAAAAATTGCCTTGAACATTTGGAGAAGGTGCTTGAAAGATGTGTGGTGAATAATCTTGTGTTGAATTGGGAGAAGTGCTATTTTATGGTTAATGAGGGGATTGTTCTTGGACACAAAATATCAAGCCGAGGAATCCAATTCGATCAAGCCAAGGTGGAAGTCATTGCTAAGCAACCACCTCCGACATCTGTCAAAGGGATTCGGAGTTTACTTGGCCATGCGAGTTTTTATAGGAGGTTCATTAAAGATTTCTCTAAAATTGCCCATCCAATGTGCAAACTCCTTGAGAAGGAGGTCACTTTTGAATTAAATGAAGAGTGTTTGAAAGCATTCAATTGCCTTAAAGAGAAGCTTGTCTCAGCCCTGATTATAGTGACCCCAAATTAGTCATAACCATTTGAACTCATGTGTAATGCTAGTGGGCTGGCATTGGGAGTTGTGTTTGGACAACACAAAGAGAAACTTTTTCATCCCATCTATTATGCTAGAAAGTCATTGAATGATGCTCAAAAGAACTACACTGTTACAGAACAAGAATTGCTAGCCGTGGTGTATGGGTTTGAGAAATTTCGAGCTTATTTGTTAGGCATAAAAGTCATTGTGCACACCGATCATGCTGCTCTCTGGTATTTAATGGAAAATAAAGAAGCAAAACCCCGATTGATAAGGTGGATTCTACTACTTCAGGAATTTGACTTTGAAGTGGAGGATTGAAAAGGGTGTGAAAACCAAGTAGCCGACCATCTATCACGTTTTGAGACAAATGAGAAAATTTGGGGAGATGTTGTTCTTGATGATACATTCCCATATGAACTTGTCATGATCTTGAAAGAGAGCATTCTACTATGGTATGTTGATTTTGCAAACTATATAGTGAGCGGACTTCTTCCTGATGAGCTGAGTTACTATCAAAGGAAAAGATTTCTCCATGATGTGAAACGGTACTTCTGGGATGAACCCTATCTTTTTAGGGAATGTGTAGATGGAATCATACGGCGATGCGTCATGGAAGATGAGATAAAATCCATTCTTGGAGCATGCCATTCTTCTCCTTTTGGTGGCCACCATGGTGGTGTGAGAACCGCAGCGAAAGTCCATCAGTGTGGGTATTATTGGCCTACCATTCACCGTGATGCTCACGAATTAGCAAAGACTTGCATTCAATGTCAAAAGCATGGTGGTGTCTCGAGGAGGCATGAAATGCCTTTAAGACCCAATCTTGAGGTGAAGTTATTCGATGTATGGGGCCTTGACTTTATGAGTCCATTTGTGAGCTCATATGGTAATAAGTATATATTGGTGGCCGTTTACTACTTGTCCAAATGGGTCTAGGCCATTGCCTTACCAACCAATGAAGGTAAAAGTGTAACTCTCTTCTTAAAATTGAAGAAAGGAGGCTTAAATTAGCACCCGGGGAGATTAACGACCACCTGCGCACATATGACATGGGCTGCGCACGCAGGTGGCTGACTCTGTAGCTGAGCTGCACAGGGCAGTGTCACATGCACTGGCCTCCTGCGCGTGCAGGTCAGCCATCTGCGCTGGAACCTGCGCCAACAGATGGCTAGTGCAGTGGCACTTCCATAATTTTTAGGGACGCGATTTTTAGCTATAAAAGGGAATTTTTCCAGCTATGAAAGGGATCTTTTTGGGCATTTTTGGAAAGATAGAGTAAAGGAGAGTGAAACCCTAAGGAGAAACAAGTTACATTCTTGCATTTTTGGATCAATTTCGTGTAGACATTTGGATTCAATGGAAGTTTGGGAAGAGAATTTGGGTGATTTTCTTCTCTCTTCTTCTATGAGTAGCTAAATTCTCTACTTGGGGTTATTCTTGAATAATATGTGATAATTGTATGAGTTTTGTTTATTTGATTTATGTTTAGATAATTGCCATGGGTTTTAATCCCATTCCATGTTTTCATTCAAATTAGGGGTTGCAAACTCTAATTAATTTTAGAACTCTTATCATCCTTGACAAAGGGGACAAGGGTGAGGAATGGGTGTGAACAATAACTTGATGTGTGTCATTTAATAGCATCTCTTAGACAAAAGGATGTTAATTGAGGTATTGGATTGGTCTTATAATCTGCACTTTTGAGGTGTTCGAAAGAACCCAATTGTGAAACCTTGGTGTTTGGTTGACAAATCAACACCAAGCACCTGTGATCCAACCTACCCAATGTTCTTAGCTAAACATAGTCAAATGCTCAAATTACCCATACACAATTTCACTCTTACGATGGCATAACCCCAAGTCTCGTAATACTCTTGATTTTAACTTCTCTTCTCTAATCTTGAACATTGTGTTCCCCAAGTTACAAAAGTCTAAATAGTTACAAATTAACATATGATAACCCCTCATTTACTTTTATGTATTATTTTCATAGCATCACGCGTTAGCACTAGTTGCTTCTGACACTTAGAGGTGAAAGCTATCGCATTCATTCCTCGTGGATTCGATCCCGACTCCAAGTTGGGTAATTATATTGCTAACGACCACTTACATTCTATTCTGGGGTGTATTTGAGCATTATCATCCACAAGAAAGGCGTAGTGGTTATCAGGAAAGCTATGGTTGCAATTGGGGTGGTGGTAATGCTAGTAGAGGTGCTACACAACCTGCTAGGAAAGTTGCTTAAATTGATGACAGGGCCCATTGCTATGCCTTCCCAGTAAAATCTGAGGTAGAGCCATCAGATAAAGTTATTGCAGGTACCATTCTTGTCTGTGATCAGATGACTTCGGTCTTGTTTGATCCAGGTTCTACTTTTTCCTATGTGTCTGTTAAATTTGATTTGGGGTTAGACATGGTTTGTGATATGCTTTATTCACCTATTTATGTATCTACTCAGTTGGGGATTCTCTGGTCGTGATTCAAGTATATCATACTTGTCTAGTGATGTTTATAGGTTTTCAAACTTGGGTGGACTGGATATGTTAGATTTTGATATTATTTTGGGTTTGACTTGGCTATAACCTTATCATGATGTATTGAATTATAATGCTAAGAATTTAACCTTGGTTATGTCGGGGATGGATAAACTAGATTGGGAGGGTCTATAAGCCTGGTCCAGTGAAACTCATTTTTTTCATTCGTGCTAAGAAGTTTATAGGGAATAGATGTTCAACATTCTTAGCACATCGTTAGGATACTAGTGCAGAGGTTCTATTGAGTCAATTCCTGTAGTGTATGAATTTGAGGAAGTGTTCCATACTAATTTGCCTGGTAGTCCTAAACTAGAACCGGGCACTAGCCCTATTTCCATTCCTCCCTATAAGATGGCTCCGATTGAGTTAAGAGAGCTTAAGATTTAGTTGCAGGAGTTGCTTGATAGGGGGGTTATTCTTCCTAGCGCTTCACCGTAGGGGTGCTCCAGTATTTTTTTGTCAAATAGAAGGATGGTAGTATGAGAATGTGTATAGATTATTGACATATTAATGAGGTAGCCATCTAAAATAAGAACCCATTACCTAGAATATATGATTTTTTGATCAGTTGCAGGGTTCTTCAGTGTTTTCTAAGAGAGATCTAAGGTCGGGGTATCATCAGTTGAAGATCCGGCTTGAGGATATTCCTAAGATAACTTTTAGGACTCGTTATGGGTATTAGAAATTTTTGGTGACCTTTGGGTTGAATAATGCACTGGCAACCTTCATGAGTTTGATGAATGATATCTTTTAATCTTTTTTGGATTCATTTGTAATTGTATTTATTGATGACATTTTGGTTTAATCTAGAGAAAAGAGGAGCATGCATGGCATTTGCACATTGTCTTGGATATATTGATAGAGAAGAAGCTTTATGCAAAATTTTCTAAGTTTGAGTTTTGAATGTCGTCCGTGTCCTTTTTGGGGCATATGGTTTCTGAGTAAGGGGTAATGGTGTATTGATAATGCTCACTTACACACTTAAAAAGATGTATGAGGTTATTAGCAATATATTTACCCAACTATAGTGTTGTGGTCGATCCTGTGAAGAACAATGTGACTAGAGATTGAGAAAATAAGGAATAAAAGTAACTCACTCGAATCTAAACAATTGATGCAGGTGTTTTTTTGGGGGGTTCAATGTAGAAATGAAACAAGGATAGAATGAACAATTTGATCAATGGCTTTCACAAACGATGGAAAATAAGGGGATTGATAACACAAAATTAATTCTATCAATGATCCATTATATTTAATTAATTACTCACTAATTAATTATGAATTTAGCAAATTATCCTCGAAACCTCAAGCATCCGCTAATGTCTCTCGACTAAAAGCGAATATTTCTTAGCTATATTCTCTCGAATCTTAGTTAAGTGCCAACACAAATAGTTTCAATCTTGTGCTATGCTAGGAATTTTCCTATCTCTAGTTCAATTCTATTAGATGGGGCATACGTCCTAAATCATGCTAATTAATCTTTCCCAACCTCTATTAACTCTTTTGAGCTTAATCAAAGTAAATGGGTAAGTCCTTAGGTTAGCTACTCCCTTAGGAAATCAATAAAGCATGGGATTAATTAGATAAGCACAAACCCAATCATAAACTAGTAAGAATTCATGTAATACAAAAGCAAATGATATAAATCAAAACCCAAATATTGTTATGTTTCAAAATCAATATTCAAAATCAAAATTAACAACTTCACCCAAATATAGTCACTACAAAGCAAGGACATGAAGAAAAGATTAAGGATTGATCGCTACAAAGCTTCCAAATCTTCACTCCAAGGGTATTGGTTGAAGAACCTAGCCTCCAAGCTTGAGAAATAAGCCAAAGATGTTTTGCTTAGAGGTTGGAATCGAGTTTTGTATTCTTGAGATCAAATTCATGAAATTCCAAAACTGCCCCTGGTGCTTGACCAAAATCCTTTTATGTGTGCACATAGGTCCCATACGTGTGTTGGGTCGCGTGCGCAGCTAGCCCCTGCATGCGCATAGAAAATGCCATTAATACCTGGTAAAACCCTTTTATACATGCGCATATGTTCCACTGCATGCACAAAGGTGCTTGTGCAGCTATTACAGTGTGTACACATAAAAGGAAATCACTGCCAGTTGTGTCCCTCTTTATTTCAGTCCTGTTTCACTCATTTTCACTGGAGCTCCTTGTAAACCTCAAATTACCTGAAACCAACACTATTCAAATGATAATTATCTTCATATTATTGATTAAAGACACAAAATCATAAGAAAAGAGAAATAAATAAGTGGCAAAATCACCACTTGTCAACACCCAACTTAAAGACTTTGCTTGTCCTCAAGAAAACAAAATTAAAACTCAATAAGGTCTTCAATTTAAGCTAAAAACTGACATTATAATTTTCACATCACATTTTCAAATTAGGCACAATGACTATGAATTTGGTTGGTACTAATAATTAGTCAACAACATGTAAGTCTTACCCAAGCAACTCCCTCAATTTAAAACACAATGGATTCTCAAGAATAATCAAGTGTCAACAACCAATTCTCAAGAAGTGACTCAAAACCACTGGTCAACCAAACATGATCCCTTGACTCATTTTTGGAATTTATCAACTTCACCAATCTATCCTAGTTCACATGCCCTCATAAGAAAGAAAATCTAAAGTCCCCGACTCATAATATTCACAATAATTACACAAGGGACAAATGCACAAACACTCATGCTCAACAAAGAACTTCCCATACAAACAAGTACCTGTACCAAAACAAAATTGAGCCAAGTACAGTTTTTTTTTTGGCCGCTTTCTAGTCACTTTTTCGTTCATTTTGGTGAATGAACTGTGTATTTGGTGACCAAACTACCCCTTATAAAAGTGTTAGACAGTACATAAAAGTTCCTCTAAGTTTTTCGAACTCCCAACTCATTTTCTGCCCATTTTACCTAAGTAAGGGCCATTTTGGTGATCTAAAAGCCACTTTGGTGATGGAAAGGCACCCTTAGGTGATGGTAGGCCTAGTTTGGCGATGGTACTTACTAGTTTGGCCGTGGTAGCCCAACTTTGGCTATGGTATGTTGATTTTCTCGATCAGAAATAGCCCTAAAAAGTGTAATATCATTTTCTAACTTCCTAGTTCCACTTCCTTGGTTTGTAATCACTTCTTTGATTCTTAAAACTAATTTCCAACTATTAAATGACCTTACTTGGTTGTTGATTAGTTCTTGAGTCCTTTCTTTCTTTTTCCTATTTCTTTTGAGCTTTTCTAGTTTTATTTCATAGTTAATTCTTGATTCAAGTCCTTTAGTTTTTAATAGAGTCATCTGTCTTTCTTGAAACAAGAATCCACTCTGGCCAAGAGTAGAAAATTAACATTTAGCATACCACCGGGTATAAGTAATCTTCAACATTAGCCGAGCCAATTTGTGAGACAATCAAAGGTGTATAAACATGAGCAATTGTGATTTTTATTTAATAATACAAATGTTGTTTGTTGTATTTAGTAAATGTATTTTGTAGGTACAAGGAATTATAAGGAAGCATGTCATATTTTCCCCTTCTAGGGATACTCTATCCTATAACTCTAATTCTAAAGCATGAATATCAGGATATAGGAACCAAGATGGATATAGGGTATCCTCCCAATCCTACAATTCTCATGAAGTTGCTAGTAGAGTGCCGCCTATGAACCAAGTGAATATCGATCCTGAATTTAGGTTCCATCATATGGAGGTGTGTATTAATTGTCATGAGGGATTTCAACTCGAGATCAATGATTTCTATAGTGATTTCTATGTTACTCCACAAGTGGTTGAGCGGTTAGGAGCGGATTGTAAAAAGAAGAGAATTAATTTTTTACGTCCACAAGAAATCCTTCAATTCTAATGTAGAAAAGAAAAATAAAAGCTAATCCCAACTTTAGGATTTGATTACAACTTTTCAGATCTCAAAATTATGCAAAAGATAGGGTTTTAAGTCATAAAAATCTATTTATTGATGAAGAAAATCGAGCCCATCATATTTACAAAACATTCATTGTACTAATTTTGGTGATAGAGAAAGCATCTCCAAACTCATCGGCGATGCTCCGAAAATGCCCAGCATTGCCGAACTGACATAGATCTTTGAGCTTCAGTTGTTTGAGTTTATTGAATTTGGTGATGGAAACACATCATTGCCAAACTCATCAGCGATACGCTGAACTTAATAGCTGCTCGCCGAACTGTAATCTTCAAAACCTGAATGAACTGCTTCCTTTGGCAACAGATCTTCCCCTTTGGCGATGCGCCAAGAGGTTTGGCGATTCTCCTAACTCCTTGAGTGATGCTACTTCCATTTTTAGCTCCTTTTCTCTATTTTTTTTATTTTAGGCTTCGTTGGTCATCTTTTGGCTTCAACCCTGAAAAACAAACTAACTAACATTAAAACTAGCTCAAAATGGCATTGAGGACTTGATTTCTTACCACTTCTAGGCTAAATGAGTCGCAATATACCGACTCATCAACACTTCGAACTTAAACCTTTGCTTGTCCTCAAGCAAATCAATGTATACACAACAAAATAACAATGTCTACAAATGGTACTACTTGCAAGTTCAAACACACGCCTCTTTGTGAAAACTATCTTACCCTCATGCCTTTGAAAAGCATTGACATAATTATCCACGATCTAACATTCAATTCATGTTCTACAAGCCTCAAGTATTGACTAGACGCTACCAAACCAAGCACATGCTCATAGATATCAATTTAATCAATGTGCTTGATGAATACAATTGAGTTCCCTCACAACAAGAATATCCATTTTCTCACGATACAATCAAATTTAAAATCAAGGGATTAATATGAATCACTCTCGCTCCCAAAGAAGACCATGCACATAATTAGCATACCATAGGCTTGTCCATATTTTCCATCTCACCTCAATCAAACATACTAGGTTGGAGTTCACAAAGGTCTTTTGATGTCTTGTATCGTAGGCAACGGGTAAGGTAGGATAGCATATGGTTATAGTGACTCTACCTCCTTGAAGAACTACATGAGACCTCAACTTACTTCTTCCCTAAAATTCACTTCATCCAATCATGCTATGGACCAATTCTTGATGTTGCACTTGCTAACTTCCTTCTCTCATCCTTTTCAAACCAAAATAACTCAACTATCTACATTCTAAGTCTACAATTTCAACTTTTTTTTTCATTCATTTTCAATTTTTTTTAATGATTTACAAGGGATACTAGGATGAACAAAAGAAGTAAGTAATGGTCCCGATTCTATGAACTTCTAATCACAAATTCTACCTAGCAATTCCTACACCCCCAGTTTAGGCTTTTTGTCTAAGTTGGTTTAAGGCGTCAACTACATGATTCAAGGTGGTTTTAGTTCAAAAGAAGGTATTGTTGGAGAATGGGTTATGACTTGTAACATAGTTGTTCAAGAAAAAGTCTCGGTCATTCACTCATAATGTGGAAGGCTATATAGTCAATTTCAAAGTCTTACTCTCGTTTGGTGGCCTAAGGTCATTTCTCAAACTTCACAATGCTCTCTGCTTAGTGATATACCAACAAAGCAACTTCTAGTTGGACTCATAACACAAGACCAAATCAAAGCCTCACTACTCAAGTAACTCAACTACACACTCGAAGCAACACTTTTAATTCCCCAATTGACATACCACATTCATTGCACATATCGAGGAAGGTATTCAAGTATTTAAAATGAGATGAAAATATTCACAAAAATGAGTGACTAACTACTTCAAATCAACCAACTAAAATGTTAATAGATGGCCACATTTTTAAAAATGGGTCAATTCACAAAGAAATTTGTCATTTTCAAGTTTCATGCATGTGAAAATCTCCACATGAGTACTTTTTGAGTCAAAGTATTCTAATGCTAACACACTTCTACTTGAATACCAAGAAAAAAAAGAGCTTTATTGATCAAACACACTACGAACTACTAACACTAAGAAATAAGAACCACAAATAAAATGCAAATCACAACATACACTCGAATAAAACCCCAAAAAGAATGCACCTATAAAGTGAAAATCATCCAAAATATTACAACCTGAACCAAAATAGTATTAGAATCAAAGTATCATAATCAGAAATCAATCAAAATATTACAGATCCAAAATAATACCCCTAACTCAGAATAAAGTAGTGTCCTCAATGCAATAGTACTAGGATATAATAGAAGAATGAGTGGAAGGGTCCCGCTGAAAGGTGCTAAGCCTGATGTGATGGGTTGCTCGCAGAAGCAGCCTTAGTCTGGGCATCACTGCCTGACTCAGCTTCAAATACAGTTTCTAGGGCTAGATATTGAATGACAGAAGGCACCTCTAATTTAGCCTCTGGGTCAGTTGCAGGGTCAAATGTCTCCTCAGTGGGTTTAGACCCGCTACTATTAATTTGTAAAATCTCCTGGGTCGACCTCATCAAAGCATCAACCATAATGACCACCTCAGTAGCCTGGATATAATCCTGAATCATAAAAGCAGGATCAACAACAACATATGCACTTTGAGTATCAATATCCTCCTCATCCTTAGATTCAATCTTGAAGGCATCCTTATCATCATTAACCTTTGGTGTAGTATTTGGAACACATTTTGTAGCCTGTGGGGTAACCTATGTAGCCTCAGTCATAACAACATCTGTACTGTCCTATAAAGGGTTAAGCCAGATTGGTTAGAGAGATATGGATCTCAACTGATCCAACTTAGTGCTCATCGAAGGAATTATAGTCTGTATGGATGCCCAATCCATACTCTTTCTATCTATACTCTGTTGCTGCCGACCCTCTCTAACTATTATGCTCAAGTCATCCAGCCTCTCACCATAAAGTCTTAGAATCTTACTGTAGCCCCCTTATCTCATCATGTATAGGTGCTAAAGCAGCCTCAATGACTATCTAGATGATGGTCGGTATAGCCACCTCCAATCGAGATAACCTCTGATCCACTGCATAAGTCATATTACCCAGCTTGAGAATTACAGCCTAAGTAATTGGAGTTATAGAAGGAATTGTAGCCATTAAAGATCATTAATCATAAGCACTAGGTTGCGTCAGTTGTGGAGGCTCAGTAGATGAAGTGGTGGGAGGTGGAGTAGTATTAATAAGAGTGGGTAGTGTGGCTTCACCCTCTAAGGCCTCAATATTAACCACCGGGGATGTATCAACCCGGGCTTTCTTGCTCGCTTCTTGCAGAGTAGCCTCAATCCTAGTTATGTAAACAGTAGTGGTCGGAGTATACTCAATATCCCTTTTAGGATCGAAGGGAACCTTTGCCCTCTGGTAATATTTCGTGATGAGACACAGGAATGAGATGGAAGTTTTCTTTTGCTGAGTTCACATTGCAATTTCTGGAGCAATAATTGGCCAAGATTCATCCTTTTCTTCAGAATAATCATGCCTAATAATACCTTCTTTGGGTGCTGAATAACTGACTCATTTTGTGATGGCATGAGTTTGCTATATATGAAATTTAACCAATATCGAGCCTCTAAAATAATATTGCTCTTTTCAATTGGATCCCCTAGTGCAATCAACGAGGGTGTACCATCACTAAGAGAAGCAACTAACCAACCCTGAAGATCATCAATAATTTTTTTTGACCTTATAGCAAGGTAGTGAGATACATTGTTCATGCACCCATAAATCAAATTGATCAGAGTTTCATCATATTTAACCTTGACTTATCTAACCACAACAATGTCCCTTGTTTCTTGAGGCTATTTTTTTTTTTTTAGAGTGAAGCAATTGACCATAAGCTTCATAGAACTACCAAACCCAAATTTCCATATACGGATGTTCAGGTTGTGTAAAAAGATCAAAACCATGATACCCAATGGCAGCCAATATCCTAGGATATTTGTCACTCAACCTATCTATGCACAATCTCTGCTCCTTGATAATTATATGCTTTCCTAAAACCTAGACTCTATTTAATAACCGGGGAACCAATATGGGGTAAGGGTCTAAGGTAAATTTGGAGCATTGTTCATCCCTCTTTCTCTTAGTTTGTGTTACCTCTGGATTAGGTAATGGTTCATGGATTAGAGTACTATTCCTAACTTTTTCTCTTTTATCGGAGGTGGTTCACTGATATCTCAAATAGTTGGTACTATGTTTAGAGTCGGACCCCTCATTACCGGAGATATGAGACTGTGTTATCACTTTTATTTTGGATTTTTGAGCATCCACCATTACCTTCTTTTGTACAATTCTTTTGGGGTTAGAGCAACCCGAAATTTTTATCCCCTTTTAGTTTTACTCTTGGACAGAGGGGGAGTCTTTCTTTTCTTGTAAATGTGTTTTTGCTTATCCATACCTGCATATAAAAGAAGACCATATACCAAAACAGGGTGACAAAACACAAAGCTCAGGGGGTGGTGTCACCAAACTACTTCGGCACATCACAGAAGAGTTTGGCGACACTGAAGACCATCAATAAACTTGACAGTTAAAATGCCTATTTCAGTGTTGAGTTTGGTGAGCTAGAGTGCGAGTGCCGAATAGTTTGGCAATACTCGATGGAGATCACTAAACTATAAAACCTCGCTAAACTTAGACCATAATCCCTACTAACACTGTCTACTTAGACGATGTGGGGAGCACTTTGATGATGCGCCAATGAGTTTAGCATATCGCCAAACATATCGCCAAAGTTTTTAACCCATCACCACAGTGTCTTCCCCAATTGAAACCTCAGGCCAATAATGGTATTTTCTTCATATATTTACACTACGTACTTCGAAATCCCAAATTTTGGACAATAATTTCCACCAAATAATTGATTTTTCCCTTAAGAATAATGTCACTGAATATATCATTGGTAAAACTCAATCGAATTTGAGATTCAACACCATAAGAAGACCCCATGTTCAAAATTCAACTAAGAAAACTAATTGGACTAAAATCTCAACCCTTGCTATCAATTAACTACACAACAATGGAATCCCTAGCAGATAGATGACAAATCTACAACTAAATCGACCCTAGTGCAAGTTCAAATTAGAGAAATATTCAAGCAACATTATCAAGGACAATTAATAGGTGATTTAAAACAACCACGGCATAATGTTATTACACAATAGGGAATAGAATCTTAAGCTTTACCATATCTAGAACTAAAAATAAAAGAGAATAAAGTATAAACCATGAATTTCAATCCTTCAAAATGGTAAGTCGCATAAATAGGGGAAAGGGTTTAGAGATAAATTGGCATAAGAGATTTACAGCACTGAGAAGTAACAATGACGACTGGTGCACATTGGTGTTACAAGTGAGTTGAGTGAGTATGTGTGTGATTCATTGAGGTAGTTTAAGTGAAAGAAATGGTGGAGTGTAGTTAGAGAAAGGGTTTAAGTGGAAGAGGAAAAATTTAGGAGTCAGACCATTTGACCTCTTTAAGTTATGAGTTCAGCGATCAGAAGAGGCATCACCAAAGTGTTCGGCGATGGGCTGAACTCTTATTATAGTTCCAAACTTACCAGTTCCAAGAGCTTAGAGGACCCGTTTTGGTAGAGGACTTCAGTGATATGCCAAACTGTTCGACGATTTGCCAAAGTGCCTCCCCTGGAGATAAGTCCAAGACCTCAAAATAGTTAACTTTGGTGATCAGCTCGGCGATATGCCAAAGTGATTACCGACGTGCCAAAGTAAATCACCAATATTTTGTTCCTCCAACTCATATTGTGATATGTTTTCCATATTCCAAACCAATCATACACCTGCTCCACATAACAAACGTTATTTAAATTGACATAAAATAAAACTTAGGTTGCCTTTCAAGAAGCGCCTTAGTTAATGTCATGGAACAATGGTATCTATCTTCATGTCAAGCATCATTGAGGTGGAGCACCTCAATCTTGGTAAACTTTGATCCACCAAGATAGAAGTGCTTCAAACATTGGCCATTCACCATAAACCTAAACTTATCATAGCCTTCCAACTCAACTGCTCCACTAGGGTAAGCTTCGATAACTTTGAATAGCCCCGACCATTTTGATTTGAGATTCCCGCAAAGAGTTTGAGTCTTAAATTAAAGAGCAACACATCATCCCTAACTTTAAATGCTCTCTTCAAAATTCTGGCATCATGCCACTTTTTGTTTGCTCCTTGTAAGGAGCGGAGCTTTCATACACTCGAAGGCAGATATCATCAATATCTTGAAATTGCACCACTCTTGACTTAGAGGCATCACCTCATTTCATGTTTAGTTTCTTCAAATCCTAAAGATCACGATATTCAAGCTCAACTGGTAGATGGAAATCTTTTCCAAATACTAGTTAGTAGGGAGACACCATAATGAGTGTTTTGAAAGTCATTCGGTATGCCCAAAGGGCATCATACAATTGCCTTTCCCAATTGGTTTGACTCACATTCACTATTTTTTCCAAGATTCTCTTGATCTCCCTATTCGACACCTCTACTTGCCTACTAGTTTGGGGGTGATATGGCATAGCAACCTTATGTTTGACTCCATACTTCTCTAGCAATGCACCAAACACTAATGAGAGCCACCATCGCTAATAATAGCTCGGGGAGTCTCAAACTTCATGAATATATGCTTTTTCAAGAAGAAGGTGACATTCTTGCTCTCATTGTTGGGTAATGCAACTACCTCAATCCATTTAGACACATAGTTGATGGCTACTAATATGTATTTATCGCCAAATAAACTCATAAAAACCCCCATAAATCAATTCCACAAATAATAACTCAACTTCAAGATTCAGCTTCAAAGGCATTTTATGCCTTCTAGAGATACATTCTTGCATTTGGCATTGAGTACACGATCAAACCAAGTCATTGTCTTCTTGATGGAGTGTGGGTTAATAGAAACTACTTTGAATGACCTTAGCAGCTGTCCTTATTCCACCATGGTGACTACAAAATTATGAGGAGAGACAAGGTTCAAGTATGGGTTGTATTTCTGATTTGGTAACACATCTACAAATCACACCATCAACACAATCCTTAAACAAATAGGGTTCATTCCAATAGTACCATTTAATATCATGAACAAACTGCTTCTTTTTATATGAAGTTAGATCTTTAGGAAAAATGCCACATACAAGATAATTGGGCAAACCAAGGCACCACATTTCTCAAAATATCCATAACAAGTTCATTAGGGAAAGACTCATCAATGTCTATCTCCCCCAACTTTTCACCATTTGATTTGAGGCCGGACAAATGGTCCGCCACTTGATTTTCACAACTTCTCCTATACTTCACCTCAAAGTCAAACTCTTAGAGCAACAAAATCAACTGAATTAACCTCGATTTCACCTCTTTATTTGCCATCAAGCATCAGATGGTAGAATGATTAGTATGGAAGATCACCTTGGTGCCCAACAAATAGGCACAAAACTTCACAAAAGCATAAACCATGGCAAACAACTCTTGCTACATGACTGTGTAATCTTTTGTGCCTCATTCAAAGATTTACTATCACAATAAACCAGATGGAATAGCTTGTCTTTTCATTGCCTAAGTACTACTCCTAATGATATCCCACAAGCATTACACATAAGTTCAAAATGAAGGGACCAATTTAGAGCTACAATGATTGGTGTCGTCACAAGCTTTTCCTTACACAACTTCCAATTAATTTAAATTTAGCTTCTTTTTCAAGAAGCTTGCATAATGGATGTTCTATAACTTCAACCTTTGCTTGATCTACTTGAATTCCATGCCCCAAAATTTTATTTCCAAGCACAATCCCTTCTTTTACCATAAAATAGCACTTCTCTTAATTGAGCACAAGGGTTTTTTTCCACACAACATTGGAGCACTTTGCTTAAATGATCAAGACATGCTTCAAAGGAGTCTCCTACCACCGAGAAGTCATCCATGAACATATCCATTGAATCTTCCACCATTTCTTAGAATATTGACAACATACATCTTTGGAAAGTAGCAAGAGCATTGCATAATCCAAAAGGTATGTGTTTGAATGCGAAAGTACCATATGGACAAGTGAAAGTTATCTTTTATTAGTCTTTTAGGTCAATGTATATTTGATGTACCTGGAGTAGCCATCAAGAAAGAAAGACCATCCTCCCCTTACCAATTGATCCAATATTTGGTCAATGAAGGGAATACAAAAATGGTCTTTCTTGGTTCATGAGTTGAGCTTTCTATAATTAATACAAACACACCACCATTTAACTAGCCTCAAAGAGATACATTCATTCTTCTCATTAGAAACAACAATGATTCCACCCTTTTTAGGCACATATTGCATCGGGGTCACCCAAGTACTATCAAAGATTGGGTACACCATACCTGGTCAAGCCACTTTATAATTTATTTCTTGACTACTTCTTGCATTGGAGGATTCAACCTCCTTTGATGTTAAATGCAAGGCATATAATTGGGTTTTAGTTAGATTTTGTGGGTACAAATTCTGGGAGGGATTCTTATGATATCAGCAATTATCCATCTAATGGTCCTTATGAATTTCCTCAACATGGATACCAAAGCTTCTACTTTCCAAACCAATAAATCAACCGCTATAATAATGGGACAAGTGTTTTATTTCCCTAAGAAAACATACCAAATATGGGGAGGAAGATGCTTAAGTTCTTGTTTTGGTGGCTCTTCAATGGATGATTTGGCGGGTGGACTCTTGTAGTTCTTTAAGTCAAGATCAAGTTTGAGTAGGTTCTGGTGTACGTACCAAACCCTGTCAATGATGCTACCACTTTATTGTATTCCTTAACATCTTTACTACTATAGTTCCATAATACCGCTGCCCATGGTTCACTTATAAAACCAAACTTTGATGTGTTAGCAACCGCTTTGTCAATTGAATCGATGACCAAAATCACTTGCCAGTCCCTCGGTTGTTTCATCGACTTGCATATATTAAATATAACTTAATCATTATTCACTCTAAACTTCAATTCACCATATTCCACATCTACCAAAGTTCTCCTGATAGCAAGAAAAGGCCGATGATTGGGACCTCATAATCTATCTCACAATCAAATATGACAAAGTCAGCAGGAAATATGAACTTATCCACTTGGACTAGCACATCAATAAAGAATTCCCACTAGTTTTTTAATTGACCAGTACGCTATTAATAAACTTATTGTGGTAGCCTTGGGAGTCCCCAAGCCCAACTTCTTAAATATGGCCAACAACATCAAGTTGATGCTTGCTCCCAAGTCACACAAAGCTTTGGCAAATAGGTACACAGTGATCGTGCAAGGAATAGTAAAGTCCTCGAGGTCTTCCTTCTTTACTACAACATTGCTAGACATAATTGCACTCCAATGGTGTAATATTTCAATGGTTTTGAAGTCCATATATTATGTGACGATTTGATTCAATAAAGAGAAGTCACACTTCATCTTTTTAAGAACTTTTTCACTACCTTTGGCCCGATTTAGTATTTGTACAAGCATGTCTTCTGTTCTATATCTTTTCAGGTCTGAAGTGGATACTTTAGCCATTGGGCAATCATAAGGGGTAAAATATCTATCTTTATCATGATATCTAACACGATCTCTGTCCTTTAAATCATGATCCCTATCGCGATCTCTCCAATCTTTATCACGATCCTTATCTTGGTCATGCTAATCACAGTTCTTATCCATGATATAACCTTGATCCCCGCCTTGCCTTTGATAGGTAGATTGAGAACCCCCTTATTAGTTTTCCAAGAAGTGAATCTCCTAATCAAGTGAGTCATCATCTTCATCATAGAGACGGCTTCCTCTAATAGGAACGATATTTATATTATTAGGGCTTAAACCCATGACATGATTTGTCAAAAAGGTGCATTTGAGTGATCATTTTCATTGTGTTCTCATCACGTTCCTTATTTTTCTTTCATAGCTCTTGGGTCACTAAAGATGATAAGGGAGAACCTATTGCCCCCTTGATATATCGGGTGTACCAAGAACAACTAGTCTTTGTTCTTTGATAAGGCTATCCCAAAGCAACTGTAAAAGTTTGATTCATTAAGGAACCATCGGCTAGATTGTCTGCCACAATTTTGTTCAAAGAATCCAACGAATGATCGCATATTTGTAGCAACACATTATCAGGTAGACATGAATAGGACATTAGATCAACTTTTTCTTGAATTAAAGCCATGACTCAAGAAGGGGCTCTCACTCAATTAGCAAAATTTAGTGATTTTTTCCTGAAGTTGAAGCAATTAGGAAAAAGGAAAGAACCTATCAAGGAATGCCTTGGTAATATGATCCTAGAACTAATTTATCCTTTGGGAAATTCTCTAAGCCAAATAACCGCTTCCCCTGTCAAAAAGAAAAGGGAACAACTTCAATTGGATAGACTCTTGAGAAATGTTTGCTATGCAGAAGGGGGTGCAAACATAAATAAAACTTTTAAGATGGTTATTTTCATCCTCATGCAATTGACCACTAAATAACCCCTTCATTTTTAGCAAATGGAGCATTGTACTTTATAACACCCCAAAAGTCCCTAGAATCCTATCTCAGATTTAGAATAGAAACCAACAGGACTTTCAAATTTCTCTAGTCTCAAGATGACTAAAGTGACGAGTCATGGTCAGATCACATGAGTCGTTCCATGACTCATCCTAATAGTCCAGCCCAAAAAATTTTAAAGATGAAAATTTCTCATAGTGACAACGAATCGAGATCACGAGTCGTGGTATCTACCTATGAGTCGTCCTATGACTCATAGAGTGCCTATCTAGTCTAATAGATGATTAAAAATGGTCTTTTTACAATCCCATGACATGTTCTCTACTAAGAATCCATATATATAAGTATGATGAGTGTATTAGATGTGATTTGAGGTCATAAAAAGTCCATACACCTAGTTGAATTGAAAACTCCTTTTCCGACCAAGTTCCAGTGTAAGATTCTTCTTGGGTCAACTTCAAAAGATAACTGCTCCAAGTATATAAAGAGTTATATGGCCTAAAACCCACCAAATTAAAGGTGTTTGAATCTTTTTTCCAACGCCCTGATCATTTGTTAATCTGATTCACGAGTAAAGAGTTATAGGGTTCTTAGTGAAGCAATGTCAAGCATTATTTTCAGTGATGATGAGTCGTCCCTAGACATGATGAGCACTTATCATGACTATCCAGAGAAGTGTCAGAAATGGTCTGAAATGATGATTCAGCCATGACTCGTACCCCTAGGTGATGAATCCTCACATGAGCCATCGTGACTGGCACGAACAACATTACATATAATTTTAAAAGGGTTGTTTGGTCTTTTCCTACCCTTTAACCCATATACTATGTCGTGTTAACTTTTTAGAGGGGATTAAAGAGGAAATCAGATTACTTATCGCTTGTTAACATCAACTAAACTCCCAAAATCAAAAAAGTAGTGATTCAAAAGCTCTCAAGTTCTCACAAGGTTCAATAACCCGGGGTTAATCCTCAAGCTCAAATCCTCTATGTTCTAGTTCAAGAATCTTCAGTAATCAGGTATGTGGGTATTCAATAAGGGATTTTTTCACCCTTATGCTCAAAAACTATTTTTAAAATATGAATTTCAATTATTATTTTATGAACTCATGATCTAGGTTTCACACCTAATTATGCCAAATTCTTGAATTTCAGTTCACTTATGATATTTTATGATAAGTATCCCCATTGAAAGTTATTACGCATGATTACGATAGCTTTAACGGTCACATCCCAATTTTTGAGTCATGATGGCGCCTACCGAGAACCACCAATAGGCAAGCCAAGACCTAGCCTGGGGAGACAAACGATAGTCCAATAGGTGGGATCCCATAAGAAAGAAGATGAAGCAAAACTACGACCATCAACATGCTACGAATGTAAAGACAAAGGGAGTATACATATCGTTACAAAAAGGAAAAGGACAGTATATAACTCTAAAACTCCTCCAAAGACCTGGTGAGGTCAGTACTCAAGCCACTACTAGACATATCCAGAATACAAGATAACAGCTTTACCTGCTCCGGAATCAATGCTGAGAAGACAGTCACGTCATGGCTATCAGCTAGTGCCTGGATTTGCATTGAGAAAAGATGCAAAAGTGCAGTATGAGTACCGGGGCAACAGGTACTCAGTAGGCATCATCGGCTGACTGAGCTCAATGTAACATAACAAGCTGAAGTACGGGTTTGTATGCTAGGTCTGAGTATAACTGATAAATAAATGCTATACTGAATAATTAGTAAGTAACTATGCACTGAACATATAAGTCAAACATAACCCAACTAGGCTCCCATAAGCCCGCTGGGAACACAGAAGAATACAATACCCAGCCTGGCCTCCATAAACTGGTGGGACACTCAAGAATAGTAAATACATAGTCACCAGTATATCAAATATGTACCAGTATCCAACAATCACAATAACTAATGGAGCGCACCAAACTTGAATCGGCACCAATGGGTAATAACAAGAGGCCAGACGCCGGAGTCGAATCGAACACAGTGGGAAATAACAATAGGCCACATATATATCATATCTACTGGAATCAAACCAAAACTTTGAGAACAACCGTATCATCATCACAGTACCCAGTACCAAAACTCATAGTGCACCATAATCTAGGGTCGAATTCTAATCGGGACACCCAATAGTGAATAACCAAAATCATCATACCTGAATCAGTAGACGGACTTGAACTGAAACTCATCATAGCCAGTAACCAGAACATAACCCAATATCATATCATAACCAATAAACAGGGAATATGTTAATCATAGGCCGAAGCCAAAATATAGGCAAATGAGCTAACCAATCATCTGCAACAGGGTAGAGCCCCGGGGTATCCTATGTTTATAGTCCACTATTATGAAATATCTAAGTTAGTCCAGGTATCTAGAGTAGATCATGGCAAGGCGGGTGCCAATTCTAAGCCAAGGCCAGCAATCCCGATCAAGTGCGGTGCTATCGGGGACTAAAGGCTAAACAGGCCAACCGGGTATAATCGGGGTGACTCAATCCTGTCACAAGACTAACATGTCACACAAGGGCTTAACTAACCCCAAAGATATCAAAGTTCTGACAAGTCGACATAAAAGGTAATGGGGCCCATTACCGGGTCTCAAAAACCAAGTCTAGCTATACCTGTCTAAGTCTGGGCTAGGTCTATCTAAGCCTAGACTAAGGTTCAATAATAACATTCCCCAACCAGCAACAACAACAACAATACTATCCGACCCCAAATAGGTCATCTATGGTGTACCACGAGGATAACGAGCTTGGAATATATCCGAATTAGCCCTTATCCGGCCTCTAAATCACAGCAAACTACCACCAAGACTATTGTACCAGACACAACACCAGTATAATAGCATACATTTATCATACACAAGAACAATCTAAGTGTAAAGGAAACCAAGCCTACCTGGACGTCGCCGTAAGCCTGTCAAAGAACCCACTAAGCAGGAGTTTTCCCCTTTCGAGAAGCCTCTAATTGCTGCTACGTTATCAAAAGGGTAAACTAGATGTCAAAACATAACCAATTATACCCATATATCACTAGGTCAAAAAATTAACAGACAACTCACGTGGGGCCCGCTTGTGGAATCAGCCAAACGAAAACTGTCACAGCATCCCAAATCTCATCGTGAGCAATAGTCACAACATCTACCTTATCATCTGAGCCCAATACATAGCTCAAATACCAATAACAATACCAAACAATCCAACGGAAATATAAACAACCGTAGAATTGAGAAAACGTACCGAAAAAATATCGAGAATGAACCTACGAACTCAAATATGTAAGTGTCCAAGCTTGGACCTTGCTATACAAGCCTACATAAGAGCTTCAAGCAATACAAATGGTGCTTCTATGGACCTTGGGCGTTTAAACAAGAGAGAGAAGATGAATTATATATATATAGCCAATGCAGGTGAAGCTAAAACGCCATAAGTTGCCGCCTAAGTACTCCACCGCTTCCACCGCTTGGCCGTAAGAATAGAGCCTAGGGTCGCTTAAGCGCCTATGTCCGCTTTAGCCATACCCTTGGCTGCTAAAGCGCCTTGGCCTAGCCTGCCTTGGCCGCTAAAGTGCACCTAGGGCCGCTTAAGCATATGGCCAATGCCAAAAATGGCTAAGTCCAGGGTAATTTTGACGATGTGTTCGGGATAGATTCGGAGTCCCATGCACGCAAGCGAACTATGCTACCTAACTAATTTCTATGCTTCGGACTCAATAGCGCTGTTAGAATTTCCATCAGAGGTTGTTCTAACTAAAACTAGGGCCCACGCCCCGAGGGCTGACTCGACTTTAGCCAATATTCAACTGTCACCCAAAACAAGTTCAGGAACCTCGAGACCCAATCAAAGGTCTACCTAACCTAAAGTTGACATTCTGGATCCGATGAGGTGGTTAGAAATGGCATCCGATGCTGTTAAACAGGGGTTTAGGCCTGGGAGCCATACCTGACTACCAGAAAATTTAACATAGGAAAGTGACTCTAAAAGTCAAACGAACTACCAGGTAACCATACTACCAGTCCCAGTAAGTCATACAAGACTTGGGGCAGTCATGGGAAGGCTCTAAACTTCGTAAACACGTGTAAACACTGGGAACGTGAACAAGTAGGGATACTGGGCTCGTATATCACGCTCAAGCTCCCATGTAGCCTCCTTAATCGGAGGACGGTGACACTACTGTACCTTAACCCATGGAATATCCCAGGAGCGTAATCGTCTATCATTTTTGGCCAGAATAGACACAGGTTCATTTACAAATGTTAACTTCTCGTCTAACTGAATCGAGTTCCACTGTAGCATATGCGATTCATTCGGAATGTACTATCACAGCATAAAAACTTGGAACACTGGGTGAATAGTTGAAAATGCCGGAGGCAAAGCTAACACATATGCTACCTCCCCAACTATCTGTAGAATCTCAAAGCGTACAATCTATTTAGGGTTAAGCTTGCCCCTCCTACCGAATCTCATCACACCCTTCATGGGATACTCATAAGAAGACTATATCACCAACTCTGAATCTCAACGGACGACGTCTATAGTAAGCATAACTCCTCTGTCTACTCTGAGTTATCCGTAGCCAATCCTGAATCACCCGAACTTGGTCTAAAGATTCAAGAAGAAGTTCTGTGCCACGAGGACTAATCTTTAAAGTTTCAAACCAACCCACTGGAGACCGACACCGTCTACCATACAAAGCCTCAAACGGAGCCATTTGAATGCTGGTGTGGAAGCTATTATTATATGCGAACTCTGTTAAAAGCAAGAACTGATCCCACTAACCCCCAAAGTCTAACACATAATCACGGAGCATATTCTCTAATACCTGAATAGTCTGCTCTGACTGCGCGTCGGTCTGAGGATGAAAAGTAGTACTAAGGTCCACTTAAGTACCCAAATCTTCCTTGAAAGTCTGCCAAAAATTGAAGGTAAACTGAGACTCTCAATTTGAGATAATAGATACTGGCACTCCATGTAGGTGAACCACCTCCTGAATATATACACAAACCAACCTTTTAGCACTGTAGAAAACTTGAACAGGGATAAAATGTGTCTTAGTCAATCGGTCTACAACGACCTAAACACTATCAAAACCATGGGACGTACGAGGTAATCCACCAATGAAATCCATAGTGACTTGCTCCCACTTCCACTCGGGAATGGGTAACTACTGCAGTAAACCATCGGGTCTCTGGTGCTCGGCCTTTACCTGCTGACAACACAGGCATCGAGCCACTGACTTTGAAATATCTTGGCACATACCACTCCACCAGTAGTGCTTTCTCAGATCTCGGTACATCTTAGCTGTCCCGGGGTGAATAGAGTATATGGAACTGTGCACCTTGCAAAAAATCAAAGGAATCAAGCCTCCAACCCTCGAAACACATACACGACCATCATATCTCAGTACTCCATTAGAACCTAAGGTATCCCTCTGGGACTCACCTCTCACTAACTGCTCTCAAAGATTATGAAGTTCACTATCCTCAAACTGTCGATTCAGAATCTGCTCTAACAAAGTAGACCTCGCCCCAACACAAGAAATAATCCACCTAGGATCAGAGATATCCAAACGTACGATCGAATTAGCAAAGGACTGAATGTCCAAAGCCAATGATCGCTGAGAGACTAGAATGAAGGCTAAGCTATCCATACTTACTGCCTTCCGACTTAAGGCATCGAAAACTACATTCACCTTTCCCAAATGGTAGAAAATAGAGATGGCATAGTCCTTTAATAATTCTACCCATCGGCGCTACCTCAAATTAAGATCCCTTGGAGTTATAAGATGCTGAAGACAGTGGTGATCAGTACAAATCTCACAATGAACCCTGTACAAATAGTGCCTCTAAATTCTAAGTGCAAATATTACTGCAGCCAACGCCAAGTCATGAGTAGGGTAATTATGCTCGTGCACCTTTAGCTGTCTCTATGTATAAGCAATCACGCGACCTCACATACATTAGAACAAAACCCAAGCGGACACCAAAAACATCACAATAGACAGTGAAACCCTCACCCTCAACTGAAGGAATCAACACAAGAGCGGAAGTAAGTCAGTCGTTGAGCTTCAAAAAGCTCACCTTAGAATCCTCGGACCACTGAAATGGGACCTCCTTCCTGGTCAATCTGGTCATAGGAGATGCAATAGATAAGAAACCCTTAACAAATCGTCTAAAATAACTTGCCAACCCAACAAAACTGCAAACCTCAGTAGGCGACGTCAGCCTAGCCCAACCTCGAATAGCCTCAATCTTCGCTGGGTCTACCATGATACCATGTTTGGACACAACATGCCTTAAGAAAGCTCCAGAATCAAGACAGAACTCACATTTTGAGAACTTGGCATAAAGCCAATGATCTCTCAAATTGTGGAGCACAATCCTCAAATACTGCGCGTGCTTCTCACTACTCCTCGAATAAACCAAAATGTCGTCAATGAACACAATCACAAAGGAGTCCAAGTACAGTCTGAATACACTATTTATCAAATCTATAAAGGCTACCAGGGCATTAGCCAATCCAAAGGACATCACCAACAACTCATAGTGGCCGTAACGAGTCCTAAAGGCTGTCTTAGGGATGCCTGCAACCCTAACTCTTAACTGAAGCTAATCAAAAAAATCATCAATACGAGGCATAGGATACTTATTCTTCACTGTTACCCTGTTCAGCTGCCTGTAATTGATACACATATGCATGACCTATCTTTTTTTTTTTATGAAAAGAATGGAGCACCCTACGACAACACACTTGGTTTGATAAAACCTTTCCCCAGAAGGTCCTGGAGATGACTACTCAACTCCCTCAACTCAGCAGGAGCCATACGGTAAAGAGCCATGGAAATACGTCAGGTGTTCAGCTCAAGGTCAATAATAGGTCAGTTGAGAATACATTAAGAAACTCACGAACAATAGGGACAGAGTCAAGCGATGGACTTTTAATACTAACATCCCGAACATAAGGAAGGAAGGAATCACATCCCCTTTACATTAATTTATGAGCCCAGACAATGAAATAATCCTCTTCAGTGTGCGGCTAATAGAACCCTGCCATACCACCAGGGGTATAACAGGCATGGATAAGGTAATGATTTTGGCAAAGCAATCCAAAACTGTATGATGAAAAGACAACCAGTCCATACCCAGAATCACATCAAAGTCTACCATGGAAAATACAATAAAATCAACCTGAGTCTCAATCTCCCAAACAGTCACTAGACAAGATCTATATACCCGATCCACTACTAAAGAATCACCAACGGGGGTAGATACATGTAAGGGTACAGATAATAACTCAAAAAATAAACCCAACAGTGGTTCATAATAAGTAGTTACATAAGAAAATATGGATTCAAGATAAAATAATGCAGAAGCTGGCTGATGGCATACAAAAATTGTACCTGTAATCACCGTATCCAAAGCCTTAGCCTTCATCCTAGCTGATACGACATACAACTGACACTGGCTACCACAAGTCTGAGCACCGACCTGACCACCAGTCCAACCTCCCCGTACTCTACCTAGGGAACCCTGGGGACCACCCCAACGACCCTGTGCACCACCTCTGCCTGCTGGCGGTATAGATCTGATGGGTGTACCTTCTGAACTGAAGGCTCAATCACCCTACACTGAGGACACTCATGTGTGAAACAACCGGCAACCCTATAGGTAAAACATGCTCCTAGATCCCTGCTCAGCCTAGAAGATCCAGTTGATCTGGTATGACTACCTCTAGTTGATGAATTGGATTGACCACATCCCTGAGGCTGACTACCATAACCACTATAGGCGGGCTGACCCCTATCAAAAATCTGCAAGGCTAACTGTATGGGCCTACTAGGTTGACCCTGTCGCTGAAAAGACTACTGTTGCTACTAAGGGTACTTACCCTGTAATCGACGGCCTCTGAACTGCGAGCTGTTGTGACTACCACTGTAACTAACCTGGAATCGGGGTCTATTATCACTGCCCCCTTGGGCCTCAAGATCCATCTCCTTAATCGAATACACATGCTCAGCTATCTCAGTAAATGACTTCCCTAAAGTCACTAAACTCTATGTAGCTCTATGAAGTGATAACCGTAATCCCATGATAAAATATTTGATCCTCTCATACTCATCAGGTAAGATAATCGTAGAATGCCTAGCCAAGTCATAAAATCTAGCCTCATACTCAGCTACTATTATAGACCGCTGCCTCAACCTGGAAAACTCATCTCGAAGATGCTCACGCATGCTACGGGGCATAAACTTCCCCAAGAACACCTGAAGAACTGTGCCCAAGTAACAGATAGAGATTTAGCTAGCCTGGAGTCAAGATAACCTCTCCACCATCTCCTCGCAACTGTATCAAACTGGTAAGCAACAAAATATACCCCACGCGACTTTACTAATCCCAAATTCCATAGCTTCTCCATGTAGTTGGATAAGAACTCATAAGCGTTCTGTCGCAGAGTACCCACAAATCTGGGTGGAGATAATCTTAAAAAAAAAATCAACATCTTCTACTCCTCGGAAAACATAACTGGCTGGACTACTACCGGTACAGGCAGAACCTCAACAACCTCAACTCTGGTGTCGTAGCTGCAGGCTGCACCCCAACACCAACTCCCTATGCAGCTGGCTGTACTTTCGCAATAGGTGGACCTCTAACTAGTCCCAGTAACTCTACCAATGTACCTCGGAGCACTGAAGCTTCAATAAATCTAGGTGGAGCCTGGGCTGCTCCCTGGCCCATCGACTGTTATGGCAGCGGAACATCTGAGGCTGCAACGGGATCGGGTAATGGATCCCTAGTCTGATCTCAATTTAGGGTTGCTACTTTATCATGCCCCCAATCTCTAAGTCGACCTCAGCCCCTGACTGGAGCTATCACTGCGGGCTTGGGGTCCAGCTCCCCAGCTCTCATGCCACAAGTCCTAGCCATCTGCGGAAAGAGTGAACCAAATAAGGATCAGAAACCAACACTGACTCTATCGCACGAACGTGAATCAAGGAATGAAACTATCCCCTAAAAATGATTTGTACTCTCCCAAAGATAAGATAGAGGCTTCCCTGTACCGATCCATGGAACCCTATTACACATCGACTCATGTACTAACACCACCCATAAAACCTAGGCTCTGATACCAAGCTGTTACGATCCAATTTTTGAGTCATGCACCAAGAACCATCAATAGGCAACCTAAGCCCTAGCCCGAGGCGACAAGTGATGGGTCGATAGGTGGGATCTCATAATAAAGGAGATGAAGCAAAACTACTACCATCAATATGCTACGAATGTAAAGACAAAAGGAGTATACATATCGGGACAAAAAGGAAGAGGAATAAATATAACTCTAAAATCCCTCACAAGACCTGGTGAGGTCAGTACACGAGCCACTACTAGACATATCCAGAATACAAGACAGAAACCAAATATAAACAACATATATACAACAGTCTTGGATCCAAAAAACTATACATTAGAGATGGAGTGGGATCTGCCTCAAATGTCAGTAAGCTTTACCTACCCCAAAATCATTGCTGAAAAGAGAGTCATATCACGGTTGTCGGCTAGTGCCTGGATCTGCATCGGGAAAAGATGTAGAAGTGTAGTATGAGTATTGGGGCAACGGGTACGCAGTAGGCATCATTGGCTGACTGAGCTCAATTTAACATAACAAGCTGAAGTATGAGGGTGCATGCTAGTTCTGGGTATAACTGATAAGTAAATGCAATATTGAATAATAAGTAACTGCGCACTGAACATATAAGTCAAACATAACCCAACTAGGCCCCCATAAGCCCGCTGGGAACACAAAAGAATACAATACCCAGGTTGGCACCCATAAACTGGTGGGACACTGAAGAATAGTAAATACATAGTCACCAGTGTATCAAAGCTATACCAGTATCCAATAATCACAATAACCAATGGAGCCCACGCCCTAATGGCTGACTCGACTTTAACCAATAGTAGGTATATCACCCAAAACAAGTTCGGGAACCTCGAGACCCAACCAAAAGTCTACCTAACCTAAAGTTGACATTTTGGATCCGATGAGATAGTCAGAAATGGTATCCAAGGCCGTTAAATAGGGGTTTAGGTTCGGGAACCATACCTGACTACCAAAAATTTCAACATAGGAAAGTTACTCTAAAAGTCTAATGAACTGCCAAGTAACCGTACTACAAGTCCCAACAAGTCAGACACGACCTAGGGTAGTCATAAAAAGGCTCTAAACGTCGTAAACATGCATAAACACTGGGAATGACCTGGAGGGTCATCACATTAACTTAGTTATTCTAATATTTAAAGAATTACACATATTTCATAGACTTTAGCCTATTTCAGAATAAATTATGCATGATTTGATGGATTTAAGTTTATTTTAGTATTACATGACATGTTTTTCATGAGTTTACATTTAGTATGATATTATCCTATATAAATTGAATATCAACATGATTTCAAGTAAATTGCATTTGATTCAGTATTTCATGATTTTACTAATTGATATGATTTTATGTTATTTCCATATTTTCAAAAAGTTTGGCGTGTTATGAACACACGATCCCAGTATTCTTGATTTTAGCATGAATAAACATGATCGATTTTTATATATAGACCTTTAGAATATTTTTAGTTTTAAATAGGTTCTAACCCCCGATGCAGAGCCTTAGATTTTATATGTTATCAATATAATCAGTTTGGGAGTAGTACTTAGTATAGAGCGGATGCAGGGATGAAGGCTCATCCATTAATAAATACTGATACCTTTGGTTAAAGTCCCAAAGTCCCAGTACTATGGTACGAGCATAGGTTATTAAGGGTCACCAATTGAGGTTGATGCCTTAGTCCATTGGACATCAGTTAGCTGATCCACATTAGTTAGGTTCATTACCCTTGGCAAGGTATAGAACCCCTCCCTGCTAGGGTTATAAGTTGGACGTTATTTAGCTGAGATGAGGTGCATCAGTTAACAAGCTCTCTTATAGTTTCAGAGCTAGTGATTGTAAATGACCCTGAGTTCAGTTTTACTTGCATTTAAATTATGGCCTTTTAGATTATCATTGAATATCAGTATTTATGTATTTTATGAGGGGTCATTGTACTACAGTTCATCTTTTGCACTCAGGTTGCATTCAGTACAGTTTTATAGTATGTTCAGTGTTAGATTTAAATCATATATAAAAAAAATTCTTCTATAGCTTTCCAATTTTCAAAATGTTTTAACTCATGATTCAGAAAGTGTTTTATGTCTCCCAGCTTTTCAGTACAGATATGACTCAATCCATATTACAACAAATGGTTTATTTACTCAGTTTAAAAGCATGGTTTAAGTGTTATACATGATAATTGCATATCTCACATGCTCAATACATTTAAAGTACTGACTGCATACTTTCCTGAAGCTACATTATTTCATAATGTAGGTATCAATGATAGCTCATAGGTTTATGATCAGTCAGATCACAAATTCCATTCAGTAAATAATAAGTTCTCTTTATTTGGGAACTCTAGTTAGTTAGTAGTTGTAGCAATTTATTTCAGTTCATATATTGATTAGAGATAGCTAGACTAGGGTATAGCTATTTAAATCCCCGATCGAAATCATCCAAAATCAAATTGTACACCTTAGTGATTAACTCAGCAGAGGCTTCATAGACAGTTAATCAGAGTTGTATTCAATTTGTGTTTTTTTTGGATTTATTTATAATATAGTTGTTGTATTAAACTTATTGACTTTCAATCAAACTTTAGTTTGGCCCAGTTATCATGCTTAAACTTCATCACAGTGTTTTTAGTATTTATTTTCTAATTTATATATTTCATTTAGCTGCTCATGAATCATGCCAGTATCAAGGGTTATCTTGGGACCACTTCTGGTTCTAAGAACTGTGTTACTTCAAGGGTGTAGACTTGGGTCGTGACAAACTTGGTATCAGAGCACAGAGTTAAAGTTTCCTACAGTGTCTATGAAGCCGTGCCTAGTAGAGTCTTACGGAATGATACATAGACGGTTATACTTTTTTGTGAGAGCGTATAGGGTATTTAGGAAATATTTATTTTCTTTCATACTCTAGATCATACAGTATAGATTTTATCTAGGAAATATATGTAGATTTTAGCATTGATCCCTTTCCACTGACTACACCATATCTTCAAGGTAATAGAAAAAGTCAAACTTAAATTCCTACTAATAAAGTTTTCTCAAATAGAGCCTACAAATAGTTTTGTGGCTGCACAAAAGGTTGAGAGGATCCCATCAGTGCTTATATGCTTAGAACTTTTATAGAATTAACTCTTGTTTATGTAAATCATGCATTGAAATGAAGTAAGATATGCTCTGAGATCCCTTCTCAGAACCTTAGTGCAGATGACCTTTAAGAGGGAAGAAGTATGTATCTAGATTAAATTCTTTTGAAGTGTTCACCTCGAGTAATTGTGATTTGAGATGTTAAGATCCATAGTAGCAGAATGACCCCATAGTTAAAAGTATGAGTCTAGAAATGTGGTAGAAGTAGAGGCCGGATATTGTGTATCTAGAGATAGTAGATGGAGTTATGTATCTAGTAAGCCAGTAATGAGTTGCATAGACTTTTTGATAGTACATTGAGAGATTTACCAATTAATGGGACATAGAGTATGCCAATGCTTTAGTAAGGATCAAGCCTAGGTAGTGACCAAAAAGATAGATAAGGTTGTTAAGGTTGAGTATTTTCATAAAATTTTGAGTGAACTATTGTTTTCTAAATTCTATCCAGTAGTGGTAAGTTGGTGTAGTGTATGAGAAATTATGTGGCTATCCATGTTAAGTGTTAGAATCTAAGTTTGGATTGTGGATTATCAGGCTAATAGGGAGAAAGAGTTTTGAATTTTAGACGGAAAGGGTGTGTACTTTGGGTCTTGTGATACTTTATAAGATACTAAGTTAATAAGCATTTAAGTTATAGTATGATGACTATAGAGGCTAGAGAAAGTTAAGAGTTGCATCTAAAAAAGAAGTACTAGAATTGAGTTTACACTCTTAGATGTAGTCTTTTAGGGGGAGATTAGTACTTATGTGTATAGTTATGCCATGACCGCTAGTGTAAAGTGATTACAGTTCAGTTTAGAGTTTATTAAAAAGGTTCACAAACTTTGAAGGACGTCTTTTGATCTAAGAGGGAGATAATAGGATAAAGAACCAAGTTAGGTTTTAAGATTCTAATAGTAATGCTAGTGAGTTCTAGAATAGTGCTAGGGGGAACAAGATACCCAACCCATTCTTATCTCAATATATTCCTTGTATTTCAGTCAGGACGATATTCTACTCATGCCTTGCATGTGCCATGAACATAACTCATAATTCATGCAGTTCATACAGAATTATGTCCATTCCCAATTCCTAGTATAAGGAGTAATAGTTCACTTAGTAGTCTGAATTATACTCTATGAATATATGAATTCTAGTCCCATTTCATACAATTCATGACTCATGCACTCATGTTTTACAGTATGCTCAGTCCCATGAATTCATGATATGTCCTTAATGACTTTGAGACCATACTATGTCATGTATGTTCTTAGATCATATCTCTAGACCAAGTTAGTTCCTGCTATATTTTACTTCTCAGGCCCCAGTTAAGTGTCAAAGCTATGAAAATCCATAAGTTAAGATTTCACAATTTCCCTCTTATTCCATGCCCTCGTGTTCTAGTTCTTCAATGACCTTTCTTATGCTTTGACGATGATGTTTATGGCAGTTGAGTAATAGGATTGAATGATTTTTTGACCTGTGGATAACAACTTATAGTGGTTAATGCCTCTTTGATTAGAACTTATTGTTGATTGTTTAAGACGGCAAGAAGATGTGTATTTTAGAGGGTGATAGCTTTTAGTGGATATGAAATATAGATTCACATGGTTGGGACCAGTATTGTAATTTTAGTGGTAGTTCTTTGTATCTCTTAGTTAGGTTTGAAAAGAGTAAAGAATGCAACTAGACTTAGCCCTTGGTAGCCATATGTAGTGTATCCGAAAAGGTTTGGAATTTTCAGTGAGTTAAGTGTAGCTTTTTCATAAAAAAGAACATGGTTGAGAAATGTTGCTAAGTTGGAAATTTCCAATCCATTTCTTAAGGCATAGTAGTCCTATTCTTACTGCCAACAGAGATACTTCTGTTTCATGATATATGACTTCAGACCAATGATGTCTCATGTTCAACTATAAGTTGTTCCTATTCTATGAGCTCAAATCAGCAGACTAGGATGCTCAGACCATGTTAGTATATATTAAGATATCTCACTCAGATCATGCCCGCAAATCATTCCTCCTAATGTTATTAAAACTTCTGACAATAAGCATTGGAGGAAATAGATATTTATTTCTCAGTGACTCTTAGAAATTTTCACTATGTTATCTATCATTTTGAAGTTCTATGTGTACGTTTTTGTCATGAATGCTTCAGTTGAGTTCTAAACTCTCAATGTGAAACAGTCCTTATAGCCAGCAATTCAGTTCAGAGAATCAGACGGACAGTTCCAGTAATTTCCCCTCCTTCTTTTTAGTCTTACTCTCCTAAGTTTCATGTCTGTGTCTATCCCATGCAGTTCCTTATTTTCATTCATACTACGTGTAAATTCATTTTAGTATCCCCAGTCTAAATCGGCCCCAACCATGAAAGATATCTAGATTTAGAAATTAGTTATAATGTTAGATATCCAGTTTTAGAAATAAGTTCGACAGTATTAGTAAGTTCCATCCTTTTTAGTGCAGCCTTAGTCTTTATTCGTTGAAAAATGTTCCCAATGGGTTGATATTATAACACCCCAAAAGTCCATATAATCCTATCATAGACTTAGAACAGAAACTAGAAGAAATTTCAAATTTCTCAAGTCACAGGAGAACTCAAGTGATGAGTCGTGGTCAAATATGATGAGTCGTTCCATGACTCATCCTGACAGTTCAGCCTAAAATTCCTAAAAGATGAAAAATTCTCCTAGTGGCGATAACTCAAGGCCACGAGTTGTGGTATCTACATACGAGTCCTCCTATGACTTGTAGGGTGCCTATCCAGTCCAACAGTCATTGAGAAATAGTCTTTTCCCAATCTCATGACATTTTAACTACCTAGTATTAGGTGTGATTTGAGGTCATAAGAAGTCCCTAACACCTAGTTGAATTGAAAACTCCTCTTCCAAGTTCTAGTGTAAGATTTTTCTTGGGTCAACTATAAGAGATCATTACTCCTAGTATATGAAGGGTTAAGAGGCCTAATAATCATAAAATTAAGGGTGTTTGAATCTTCTTTCCTACACCCCCGACTTTTGTCAATCTTATAGGGGTTTTAGTGAAGAACTATCTAGCAGTGATTTTGGTGATGTCGAGTCATCCCTAGTCATGATAAGTCATCCTAGACTCATCATTACTATCTAAAGAAGTGTCATAAAGGGTCTGAAATGATGATTCAAGCCACGACTCATACCCCCAGGTGATGAATTGTCACATGAGCCATCATTACTGGCACCAATAACTTTTTGGACTATTTTGAAAGGGTTGTTTGGTCTATTCCTACCTTTTTAACCCCTATACTATGTCATTTTGACTCTTTAAGAGGGGATTAAAGGTAAAATCAGTTTATTTACCCCTTATTAACATCGATTAAACTCCCAACACTGGAAAATAATCGAATTCAAAAGCTTTCAAGTTCTCTCAAGGTTCTATAACCCAGGGTTCATCCTCAAGATCAAATCCTCCATGTTCTAGTTTAAGAATCTTTAGTAATTAGGTATATGGGTATTAAATAATGTATTCCTTTCACCCTTATTCCCAAAACCCAGAGTTAAAATATGAATTTCAGTTCCCTTATAATATTTTATTATGATGATCCCCATTCGAAATTATTATGCATGATTTCCATGGCTTCAACATTGTTATTCTATTACTTGAAGAATTATACATGTTTTATAGACTTCAGCCTCTTTTAGAATAAATTATACATGATTTGATAGATTTCAGTCTATTTTAGTATGACATGACATGTTTTCCACGGGTTTACATTTAGTATGATATTATGCTATATGAATTTAATATCAACATGATTTCAAGATAATTACATTTGATTCAATATTTCATGATTTTACAATATTTCCATATGATTTAGTATGTTTTCAGAAAGTGTGGTGTGTTATGAACACATTATCCTAGTATTTTAGATTTTAGCACGAATAAATATGATTAATTTCTATATATAAACCTTCAGAATATTATTAGTTTTAAATAGGTTATGACCTCAGATGTAGAGCCTCAATTTTTACAAGCAATTAGTGTAAATTGGTTTGGGAGCAGTATTTAGCACCAAACGGATGCAGGGATGAAGGATGAACCATTTATAGAGGCTGATACCTTGGTTAAAGTCCCCAAGTCCCAGAACTACGTTGCCAGCATAGGCTATTTAGGTTCACCCGCTAGTTGAGGCTGATAACTTAGTCCATCTGACATCAGTTAGTGGATCCACAATAGTTAGGTTCATTACCCTTGGTAAGGTATAGAACACCCGTCCACCTAGGGTTACAGGTTGGACCTCATTTAGCTCAGAGAAGGTATGTCAATTAACAGTCTCTCCTATAGTTTAAGACTTAGTGATTGTATATGACCCTCAATTCAGTTTTACTTGCATTTAAATTATGACTTTTTAGATTATCATTGTATATCTGTAGTTACGTATTTCATAAGGTGTCATTGTACTACAATTCATCTTTTGCACTCAGCTTGCATTAAGTGCAATTTTATAGTATGTTTAGCATTAGATTTAAATCATACGAAATATTTATGCTTCTCTAGCTTTCTAGTTTTCAAAATGTTTTAGTCATGATTCAAAAAGTGCTTTATGTCTCAGTTTTTCAATATAAACATGATTTAATTCATATTCTAGTAAATGATTTATTTTTCCAGTTTTAAAAGTTTGGTTTAAGTGTTATACATAATTATTGCATATCTCATATGCTCAGTACATTCAAAGTACTGACCGCATACTTTCCTTGAGCTATATTGTTTCATAATGTAGGTATTAGTGCTAGCTCACAGGATCATAATCAGGCAGATCACAACTTCCAATTAGGAAATGATAAGTTCTCTTTATTTGGGAACTTCGTCAGTTAATTGTCTTAGCAGTCTATTTTAGTTCATATATTAATTAGAGATAGCTGGGGGTCATATTTGGTTACCTATATTCAGTATTAGTAGGGGATTTATAGATAGTCAGTCAGAGTTGTATTCAGTTTCATTATGATACAGTTGTTGTATTAAACTTATTGACATTCAGTCAAACTTCAGGTTTGCCCAGTTATCATGCATACACTTTTGCATAGTGTTTTCAGTATTAATTTTCCAATTTACATATTTCTATTTAGCTGCTCATGAATCATGCCACTATCAAGGGTTAGCTTGGGACCACTTGTTGTTCTAAGAATTGTGTTACTTACAGGGTATATACTCGAGTAGTGACAAACTTGGTATCAGCGCAAAGAGTTTAAGTTTCCTCGAGTGTCTATGAAGCCATGAATATTAGAGCCTTGTGGAATGGTACAGAGAAGTCTGTACTTTTTCTTGAGAGCCTATAGGGTATTTCAAAAATGTTTGTTTTCTTTTATACTCTTGATCGTGTAGTATATATATTCTCTATGAAATGTATGTAGATCTGTGCATTGCTCCATTTCCACTGACTACGCCTCATCTTCGAGGTAATAGAAATAGTCTAGTTTAAATTCCTACTAATAAATTTTTCTCAAATAGAGCCTACAAATTTGAGGTGTCACAAGGGCTTGAGAGGAGCCCATCAGTGCTTCTATGCTCAGAACTTTGAATAAATTAACTCTTGTTTATGTAAATCATGCATTGAGATGAAGTAGTAAGATGTGCTCTCAGATCTCTTCTCAGAACCTTAGTGCAGATGACCCCTAAGAGGGAAGAAGTATGTATCTAGATTAAATTCTTTAAAAGTGTTTACCCTATAGCAATTGTGATTTGAGATATAAAGAGCCATAGTAGCAGAATGACCCAAGAGTTAGAAGTATGAGTCTAGAAGTATAGTAGTAGTAGAGTGGGGATAGTGTGTATCTGGAGATAGTCGATGGAGTTATGTATCCATTAAGCCAGTAATGAGTTGTGTAGACTTTATGATAGCACATTGAGAGAGATTTACTAGTTAAGGGGATATAAGTAGGTCAATGCTTTAGTAAGGATCAAGCCTAGGTAGTGACTAGAAAAATAGATAAGATTGTTAAGGTTGAGTATTTTCATAAAATTTTAAGTGGACTATTATTTCCTAAATTTTATCTAGTAGTGTTAAGTTGGTATAGTGTATGAGAAATAGTGGGGCTATCCGTGTTAAGTGTTAGAATCAATGTTTGGATTATGGATGATCAGGATCATAGGGAGAAAGAGTTTTGAATTATAGAAAGAAATGGTGTGTACTCTGGTTATTATGATACTTCATAAGATTCTAAGTGAATAAGTGTTTAAGTTATAGAAGATGACTATATAGGCTAGAGAAAGTTAAGAGTTGTATCTCAAAAGGAAGTACTAGCATTGGGTTTACACTTTTAGACATAGTCTTTCAGGGGGAGTTTAGTACTTATGTGTATCGTTATACCCCAACTGCTAGTGTATAGTGATTACAATTTAGTTTAGAGTTCATTGAAGAGGTTTACAGCTTTTGAATGACATCTTTTGATCCAAGGGGAGATGATAGGATAAAGAACCAAGACATGTTTTAAGATTCTAGTAGTAATGCTAATGAGTTGTAAAATAGAGCTAGAGGGAAGAAGATACCTGACCCATTCTTATATCAATATATTCCTTATACTCTTGTCATCACGACTCTCTACTCATACCTTACATGTTAGTGCCATGATCATAACTCATAATTCATACAGTTCATATAGAATTATGTCCATTCCTAGTTCCTAGTATAAGGAGTAATAGTTCATACAGTAGTCCAAATCATACTCTATAAATCTATGAATTCTAGTCCTATGTCATACAACTCATGACTCATGCACTCATGTTTTACAGTATGCTCGGTCTCATGTACTCATGATACATCCTTAAAGACTTGTGAGACCATACTATGTCATATATGTTCTTAGATTAGATCTCTTGACCAAGTTTATTCCTACTATATTTTACTCCTCAGGCCCCAATTGAGTGTCAAAGTTATGAAAATCCTTAAGTCATGATTTCACAGTATCCCTCTTATTCTAGACCCTCATGTTCTAGTTCTTCAGTGACCTTTCTTATGCTTTGATGGTGATGTTGATGGCAGTTGAGTGATAGAATTGAATGATTTGTTGATATATACGTGGATAATAACTTATGGTTGTTAGTGACTCATTGATTAGAACCTAAGGTTGATTATTCAAGGCGGCAAGAAGAAGTGTATTTTTGAGGGTGATAACTCCTAATGGATATAAAATATAGATTCCCGTGGTTGAGACCAATATGGTCATTTTAGTGGTAGTTCTTTGTATCTCTAAGTTAGGCTTGAAAAGAGTAAGAGCATGCATCTAGACATAGCCTTTGGCTGCCATATGTAGGATACCCTAAAAGGGTTGGAATTTTTAGTTAGTTACGTGTAGTGTTTTCATAAGAAGGAACATGGTTGAGAAATATTGCTAAGTTGGAAATTACCAATTGCATTTCTTAAGGCATAGTAGTCCTATTCTTACCACCAGCTGCGATACTTCTGTTTCATGATATATAACTTCAGACCCTCTCATGTTCAACTGTAAGTTGTTCCTATTCTATGAGCTCATATCAGCAGACTAGGATCCTCAGATCATGTTAGAATCTTTATTGAGATATCTCACTCAGATCATTCCCGTGAGTCATTCCCCCTAATATTATTAGAACTTCTGACAAGAAGCGTTAGAGAAAATAGATATTTATTTCACAGTGAATCTTAGGAATTTTCACTATGTTATCTATCATTTTTCAGTTCTATGTGTACGTTTATGTCATGAATGCTTCAGTTGAGTTCTATACTCTTAATGCGAATTAGTCCTTATAGCCAGCAATTCAGTTCAATGAATCTGACAGACAGTTTCAATATTTTTCCCTCCTTCTTTCTAGTCTTACTCTCCTAAGTTTCATAGTTGTGTCTATCCCATGTGGTTTCTTATTTTCATTCATGCTATTTGTAAATTCATTTGAGTCTTTACTCCCAGTCTAAATCAGTCCCAACCATGATACATATCAAGATTTATAAATTAGTTATCATGTTAGTTATCCAATTTCAGAAACCAGTCAGACAGTACTAGTAAGTTCTCTCCTATTCAGCCCAACCTTTGTCTTTATTTGAGCATAAATATTCCTAAGGGGGAGATATTATAACACTCCAAAAGTCCCTAGAATCCTATCATAGACTTAGAATAGAAACTAGTAGGAATTTCAAATTTCTCAAGTCACAGGATGACTCAAGTGACGAGTCGTGGTCAGATCTCATGAGTCGTTCCATGTCTCAACCAGACAGTCAAGCCTAAAATTCCTAGAAGATAAAAATTTCACCCAGTGGTGACGAATTGAGGCCACGAGTCATGGTATCTACCTACTAGTCGTCCTATGACTCGTAGGGTGCTAATCTAGTCCTAAAGTCGTTTAAAAATTGCTTTTTCCTATCTCATGACATTTCAACTACCAAGAATCCATATATATAAATATGATGTTAGTATTAGATGTGATTTGAGGTCATAAGAGTCCCTAAAACCTTGTTGAGTTGAAAACTCCTCTTTCGACCAAGTTCTAATGTAAGATTCTTCTTAGGTTAACTTTAAACGACCATTGCTCCTAGTATATAAAGAGTTGGGAGGCCTAATATTCACCAAATTAAAGGTATTTGAATCTTCTTTCCAATGCCCCAACTTTTGTTAATCCAATTCTAGAGTAAGAAGTTATGGGGTTTTTAGTGAAACACTATCAAGCAGTGATTTTAGTGATGGTGAGTCATTCATAGTCATGACAAGTCGTACCCAGACAGACTCATCATAACTACCTATAAAAGTGTTAGAAAGGGTCTGAAATGATGATTCAAGCCACGAATCGTACCCCCAGGTGATGAATCATCACATGTGCCATCATGACTGGAACCAATAACTTTTTTGGACGATTTTAAAAGGGTTGTTTGGTATTTTCCTACACTTTTAACCCCTACACTATGTCATTTTTATTCTTTAAGAGGGGATTAAAGGGAAAGTTAGTTTTCTTATCCCTCATTAACATCGATTAAACTCCCAACATTAGAAAAGAAGCTATTCAGAAACTCTCAAGTTCTCTTGAGGTTCTATAACCCAGGGTTCATCCTCAAGCTCAAATCTTTCATGTTCTAGTTCAAGATTTTTCAGTAATCAGGTATATATGCATTAGATAAGGTATTCCTTTCACCCTTATTCCCAAAACCTAGTTTTAAAATATAAATTTCAGTTATGATTTTATAAACTCATGATCTAGGGTTCACACCCAGTTATGCCATATTATTGAATTTCAGTTCTCTTATTATATTTTATGATAATGATCTCCATTCAAAGTTATTATGTTTGATTTCCATGGATTCAACTCATTTATTCTAATACTTGAAGAATTATACATGTTTTATAGACTTCGGCCTCTTTCAGAATAAATTATTCATGATTTGATGGATTTCAGTCTATTTTAGTATGACATGAAATGTTTTCCAAGGGTTTATACTTAGTATGATATTATGATATATGAATTGAATATCAACATGATTTCAAGTAAATTGTATTTGATTCAGTATTTCATGATTTTACTAATTGATATGATTTTACAAGTTGATATGATTTTACAATATTTTCATTGATTTAGTCTGTTTTCAGAAGGTTTGGCTTGTTATGAACACACGATCCCAATATTCTTGATTTTAGCATGAATAAACATGATGAGTTTCTATATACAGACCTTTAGAATATTTTCAATTTTAAATATGTTCTGACCCCTACAAAGCCTCAAATTTTATGAGTTATCAGTGTAAATTAGTTTGGAGTAGTATTTAGCATCGAGCGGATACAGGGATGAAGGCTCACCTATTTGTAGAGGCTAATACCTTTGAAAGTCCCCAAGTCCCAAAACTACGTTGCTAGCATAGGTTATTAAGGGTCACCAGCTAGTTGAGGCTGATACCTTAGTCCATTGGACATCAGTTAGCGGATCCACATCAGTTAGGTTCATTCCCCTTGGTAAGGTATAGAACACCCTCCCAGCTAGGGTTATAAAATGGACCTCATTTAGCTCAGATGAGGTGTGTCAATTAGTAGGCTTTCCCATAGTTTCAAACTCAGTGATTGTAAATGACCCTCAATTCAGTTTTACTTGCGTTTAAATTATGGCTTTTCAATTATCATTGAATATCAGTATTTATGTATTTTATGAGGGGTCATTGTACTACAGTTCAGCTTTTGCACTCAACTTGCATTCAATATAGTTTTATAGTATGTTTAGCATTAGAGTTAAATCATACAAAATATTTATGCTTCTATAGCTTTCCAGTTTTCAAAATGTTTTAGCTCATGATTCAGTAAGTGCTTTATGTCTCCCAGCTTTTCAGTAGATACATTTAATTCTTATTACATCAAATGGTTTATTTCCTCAGTTTTAAAAGCATGTTTTAAGTGTTATCCATGATTATTGAATACCTCACGTGCTCAGTATATTCAAACTACTGACCGCATACTTTCCTCGAGTTACATTATTTCATAATGTAGGTATCAGTGCTAGCTCACAGGATCATGATTAGGAAAATCACAACTTTTGGTGAGCAAATGATGAGTTCTCTTTATTTGGGAATTCCATTTAGTTAGTAGTCATAGCAGTCTATTTCAGTTTATATATTGATTAATGATAGCTGGGGGTCATGTCTCGGCTACCTATATTCAGTATTAGTAGTAGCTTCATAGACAGTTAGTTAGAGTTGTATTCAGTTTGTTTTTTTTAGTTTCTTTATGATACAGTTGTTGTATTGTACTTATTAACTTTCAGTCAAACTTTAGTTTTGCCTAATTATCATGCTTAAACTTCTGCATAGCATTTTTAGTATTTATTTTCCAATTTACATATTTCTATTTAGCTGCTCATGAATCATGCTAGTATCAAGGGTTAGCTTGGGACCACTTTTGGTTCTAAGCACCGTATTACTTTCAAGGTGTAGATTCGGGTTGTGACATACTTGTAACATGAAAGGTCAGCATTCCCCATCATAGGAGGTAGGAAAATGATACTTTCTCTCCCAGCATAACCCAAATGGTACTCTTTATTAAATTTCACTTCCTAGCTCGTGGTATCACTACCACGTTGACTCATGTTTTCACCTAAAGTAAAATAAAAAACAACAAATAACATAAATTTAAAATAAAGCTAAACACAAGTGATTTAAAAACATAAATAAAGGAATTCTATACTTTTATTCTTGACAATGGTACCATTTTTGATAATGCTCAATTACACCCAAGAAAAGTACACGCGGTCATTTTCAATATTTTTAACCCAACTTTGAAGTTGGGGTCGAACCACAGGGAATTAATTTTGCAAATTTCACTTTAGAGTGTAAGTAGACCACTTAATGCTTGCATGGGGGGTTTCGTAAACACTTTTGAACACCTTTTGATTGTAGTTATCAAGAGAGCAAAATTGCAATAAATAAGACTTAAAAATAATAATCAATGATAAAAAGTACTTGGGGTGTGTTATCATGAGTAGATTCATACATGGGTGAGTAACAATTGCCTTAAAACTATGGGTAAGCTAGATTTTGGGTATTAATGCTAGTCTCTCATCTAAGCACTAAACTTCACAAGTGGGTTGGGTTTTCTCAAACCCCCTATGTGCACCATCATGACCAATTCAAAACCTCAATTTGATAGCATTATTTCTAAGATATACCGTTAAAAAATACTAGTCTAGTCATTTTTAATCATTATCCATCACCCTTATGTCCTTTCTTAAGTAAGATAAAGGATCTAAGCTTAACTAGAGTTTGCAACCTCTAATTGTAAGTTGAAACATGGGATAATGATTAAACCCATAATAAACAATCAATTAGAAAAGCAAATATTTACTACCCAAGTATTTATCAATACTCAATCATCACACACCCCCAAGCTGGGGAAATTAGCCAAGCATAATGAAAGATAAAGAAATTATATCATCATGCTCACCCAAATCTACCATTAGATTGAATTATATACAAAAAATCCTTCAATTCCAATGTAGAAAAGCAAAATAAAAGCTAATCCCAACTTTAGGATTTGATTACAACTTTTAGATCTCTAAATTATGTAGAAATAGGGTTTGAAGTCATAAAAATCTATTTATAGCTGAAGCAAATCGAGGCCAACACATTTATAGAAATGCCACCATACTACTTTTGGCGATAGAGAAAGCATCGCCAAACTCATTGGTGACATGCCAAACCTGCCCAGTGTCACCGAACTGACTTAGGTCTTTGAGATTTATTTGTTTGAGTCTGTTGAGTTTGACGATGAAAACTCATCATCGCAGAACTCATCAATGATACACCAAACTTCATAGTTGCTCGCCGAACTGCTATCTTAAAAACCTGAATGAATTGTTTCCTTTAGTGATAGAACTTCATCTTTGGTGATGTTCCATAGGATTGGTGATGAGCCTAAATCCTTGGGCGATGCTACTTCTATTTTTAGCTTTTTTTTTTTTCTTCCTTAGGATTTATTGTTCCTCTCTTGGCTTTAACCCTAAAAAACAAACAAACTAACATTAAAATTAGCTCAAAATGGCATTAAGGACTTGATTTCTTATGACTTCTAGGCTAAATGAGCTGCAAAATGTTGACTTATCACAGATCCCCAGAAGATAGCTCCAGTTAAGAATTGGGCTAGGCCTACCTCTGTGACTGAAGTTCGTAGCTTCATGGGTCTAGCTAGCTATTATCATGGATTTATCAAGGGATTTGCCTCAATTGCTACTCACTTGATAAGACTGACTTAGAAGGAAGTACCTTTCATTTAGTCTTACAAGTATGAAGACCACTTTCAAAAGCTTAAGTCTTTTATGACCACATCTCCCATCCTTACTTTGCCAGTTGAAGGTAAGGATTTTATAGTATTTTGTGATGCTTCATGTTTTGGATTGGGTGTTGTATTAATGCAGGATAAGAATGTGATAGCTTATGCTTCAAGGCAATTAAAGGTCCATGAGAAAAATTATCCAACTCATGAATTGAAGCTGGTAGCGGTGGTTTTTGCACTCAAAATATAGAGACACTACCTATATGGTGTCAAGTGTGAGGTTTTAATAGACCATTGCAGCCTATAATATCTGTTCACTCAGAAAGACTTAAATCTAAGACAACAACGGTGGATGGAGTTACTAAAGGATTACGATGTTACCATCCAGTATCATTCGGGAAAGGCCAATGTGGTGGTAGATGCATTGAGCAGGAAAGCTATAAATATGGTAAGTTTAGCTTGCTTGAAAGTAACAAGGTATCCATTCGCTAGAGAGATTCAAACTTTAGTGATGTAGTTTAGGGTGTCTGTAAAGGGTGGAGTGTTGAATAGTGTGGAGGCAAGGTTGATGTTCCTTCATCAGATAAAGGCTAAGAAGTTGGAAGATGTAAAGTTGAATAAGATTCGAAATAAGGTGGTGTGTGGTGAGGATCCAGAGCTCACACTTGATGCTAGTGGCATGTTAAGAGTGAAAGGGTATGTGTGTATGTGTCTCGAGTTGATGAAGTGATTCCTAGTATGCTAGTGGAATCTCATGGCTCGAGATATTCTATACATTCTAGTGCAACTAAGATGTACCATGACTTGAGACAACTCTATTGGTGGCTCCAAATAAAGAGAGAGATAGTAGAGTATGTGGCTAAGTGTCAGAATTGTCAGCAGGTAAAATACGATCATCAAAAGCCTATAGGTTTACTTTAGAGAATGTCCATTCTCAAGTGAAAATAGGAGATAATCGCTATAGATTTTATGGTAGGACATCCTAAGACTTTGGGATAGTTTGATTCAATCTGGGTCATTGTAGATAGGCTAACAAAATCTGTATATATTTCATTTCGATTGAGGTAAATTATAACATAGTGAAGTTAGCTAAGATCTATGTAAAAGAGGTATTAAGATTTCATGGGGTTCCAATCTCTATTATAGCTAGTAAAGTTATGTAGTTTACCTCCAACTTTTGGTATATATTACATAAGGAGCTGGGCACTAAGCTAGACCTCAGTACTACATTTCATCCTCAAATGAATGGCAATCTGATAGGACTATTAAAGTGCTAGAAGACATGTTTCAGGCATGTGTGGCTAGCTTTGGGGGTCATTGGGATCAGATTTTGCCCTTGTAAAATTTTTTATACAATAATAGTCATCACTCTAGTATTGACATAGACCCATTTGAAGCTCTCTATATGAGGAGATATAGATCACCCATAGTCTTGTTTGGGGTGGGTGATGTGAAGTCCTTGGGTACTGACTTGGTAAAAGAGTCTCAAGAGAAGGTAAGGTTTATTCACAATAAGTTGTTGGAAACCAAAAGTCAACAGGAGACATGTTCTTCAAAAAGGGTGAACTTGTATTACTTAAGGTTTCTCCTATAAATAAAGTGATGTAGTTTGGCAAGATGGGCAAGCTTATCCCTAGGTATATTGGTCCACTCGAGATTCTTGATGATATGGGTCCAGTGGCTTACAAATTATGTTGCCTTTAAGTTTGTCAGGAGTCTATCTGGTATTCCATGTTTCTATTTTTAAGAAATACCATAGGTATGGTGAGTACATTATTCATTTGGACTCATTATTGTTAGATAAGAAACTCTCCTATAAGGAGGAACCGACAGTGATACTAGATCGAGATATTCAAAAGTTGAGATCTAAGGAGATTAGGTCTGTGAAAGTCTAGTAGCAGCAACGTCTTGTTGAGGAGGCCACTTAGTAGACTGAATCAGATATACATGACAAGTACCCTTGTTTGAGGATTCATGTATTTTTTTGCTAGTTTTTCCCTTCTTTTCCTTTGATTTTCATTTGAGGATGAATGATGGGTAAATTGGTATCTATTATAATGACCCTTTCCATTGTTACAGTATGCTTAGTATGCAAAAATTCAGGTTAATTTTCTCTCTAGATGAAGTGTTGAAAATTTTAGGCTAGGCTAGTCTTGGATGAATTTTAGGTATGGTGTGGTCTAGGTAAATCTGGTAATTAATAGGGTGTTGATTTAAGATCATGATGTGTTAGCTAAGATGTTATAGAGTTCATATAAACTTTCAATATGGAATTTGGGTTAGTAGAACTCCGAATATAGCATTTGACGTAAATGGGTTAGTTTGTGAGGTTGAAATCTGAGAGTGTGTTGTAAAAATAGCAAAATTTAGAAGCTGCCAAAGTTTCTTCCTCGTCTACCTCACTGTAGTGGGAGGTAGGCTGCTACCGCGATCTCACTATAGTAGAAGTCAACTTAGGTCAGTTCTGATATAGTGGGTGGATCCCGCTATAACAAAGATGCTTTAATGAGAATCAGGTTGCTATAGCCGGCTCAACATAGTAAATAATAGTTTTGGCTTAAAAAGTTATTTTTCATCCTAAAAAATTTAGAGGTTGGTCAGGGGAAAATGTGGGCGATTTTGTTCAATTCTTCTTGAATCCCTCCAATGAGGTAAGTTATTCCACCAATCTAATCTATATTATATCCCCAAATCCTTAGAATCTTCATAGGTTGATTATGGTGGGGATGATTATTTAACCCTAGGTTGGAGGAATTGATATGATATGCTTGAGGTGGTATTCAAATTGCTTGTTAATGGTTTATAAGTGTTAAATTAAGTATTATAAACTAGCATTTGACCTCTTAATCATAATGTATGGAGAATTTGGGTGGAATGAAGGGTTGAAAACCCCCAGAGTAGTGGAATTATTTATGAAATTGACCTTAGAGTTATGAATTTAGGTTGTACTGCATAGAATTGATAGAGCAATGGTTAAATTGTTCTTGATATGTTGTCTTTAGAATGAGATCAAATCGAAGCTACCAGAAAGGGCAAGGCTCACATTATTTAGAGCATTGCATGGGTTGGATTGAGGTAGGTTATGATTGAATTGGAGTTAAGACTCAATTTAATAGTATGTGTGTATGTTAACTGATTGCTTGTTTATTTAGTTGTAATGCATGCTAAAGAATGTGAACTGTTAATTGTTGAATGCAAGTTTGGAAATTTTAAATCTATAATGAGATTGGTAAAAAGGACCTTGTTTATATGCAAGGTGGTTAATTTAGCTCACTTTGTGATTTTACCTTTTTATGGTACTGTTGTTGTTGTGAAATGAAAAACTAATGGTTGATCATGATTGAATTGGTAGATTTCAGGGAGAATAAGGGTGAGAACATTTGAATAAGGGTGGTATAACACTTGGTTTGGGATAAGGGTGGCAGACACTAGTTTCTGGGTTATTTGGCATATGGACTGAGCTCGTCCCCTATAGGTTATGGCTAGTGGGAATTTATAAGATCTATAGTGTCTGCTCACACAATGATTTGGAGAGTTTGACTACTTTCTGAGTGAATGGGGTTATATTTTATTGGTCATTATATTTGGATCCTTTTGTGGTCCGGTTATTTGATATTGTACTTTAAAATAAGTTAATACTTGTTTTTGTACAATTATGAGGCGTTTTCTGATGCAATGAGTTTTGTTGTAGTTGACTTGAACTGAATACTATTTGCTTGAAGTTGATTCATCTATTTACTTGAATTGGTCTGTTAAAGTGGCATTGTGGTGGAAAGACTGATTTGAATGCATATTTCCTAGACAACATGTTTTTCTAGTTGTTTATAAATTACTAGTTAAGCGTTCACATTAATTAAATTGAGTTGGACTATAATCCTACCAGTACATAGTGGTTTTGTATTTATAGTACCTTGTACTCTTCTTGTTGTTGAGTACAGAGCATATTCCAGCAACTTCGACGAGATCTCATATGTAGATTATAGCACAAATTCAGATCTAACGGTGAGCAATCATCTTCTGAGCAACCATGGATCTATAATGTTTTGATCTTGTCAATTGGTTTTCAGGCAAAAATACTTTTTGTTTTGTTGTTAGTTTTCTAGATTGTACCCATGGATATGTTTAGTTAGATGTTCTGGCACAATACACTCTGGTTTTGGAGAAGTATTAGAATTGATGATTTGGTTTTTGCATTTAATTAAAGCGTTAGAGATATTATTTATTTATTAGAAATATGGTTTTGCTATTATTAAAGCTGGTTAAGTAATTGGTAACCGTAGTTTAGGTTAGATGGTTCTCCCACCGAAGGGTTAGTATGGGTGCCACTCACGATGGGTTTGGGTCATGATAGGTCCATATTTCATCAAAACAACCTCTGTTGTGAATTCCTTAAATTCCACTGAATTTGAAATGCAGGTTTCAATAGGGTAGCATATTTGGTTTGTGTTCATAGGGTTCCCAATGAATCTTGAGGTCCCTTTTGGGGAAATTTCTAACTTGGGATTCTTTTTTTGGTGCAACAGCACTTGGTGCAGTCTTATTCTCTTCATTGAGTTTGTGATGAGACCTTTACGATCGTGAAGGTTTAATTTTCCTGGGCATTGTGATTGCGAAGGGATTTTTGCTATCGTGATGAAGTCACTATAGGATTGGATTGGGTTTGTTCATCACAATCGCGATGCGGTCCACTGCAATCATGATGGCATGTACATATTGAGGCTCGCATTCGCAATAGGGTCCTACAATCGCAAAGGACCCCTGGGCGGTATAAATTCCCCAACTTTGATCTTCTCTACATTTCTTTCATCAAACTTTGGTCTTATGAGCTGTGGGAGCACCATTTCTCTGGGATTTTCAGCAGGGATTGTTTTGAGTAAGTTTGTTATGCTTCCCTCATATCATCCCTGCTATTTTAATGCTAAATTCTGCCCCAATTTTTTCTAAAATTTGAGCTTGAGTTTTTCATTTCCTATAACATTTCGGACTGTTTTGAGTCCCTAAATGAACTTCATGTTTGCCCAATTTTGGGGTACTAGTTACTTCCCTTATGGGGAGGGTAATGATGGGTTTAATTTTTACTTTCATTGATGGGTTCTGAGGGTCAATTTTTCACTCGATTTTAGAACCAAATTTAATTATGATATGTGTGTCATTTTTCTCATAGTACCATGTAGATTGTAATTTTGATAGTGTGGTAACTTTTTGAGATCAAATAGAGGAAAAGACAACTTAGTGTCGGTCCAAGACTGCTGTTCAGCTTTGAGGTAGGCTACGGTCTACTTTCTTTTAGACTTAACTCTACGAGATGGTATATTTTATGAATTTCATGTGGGGTAGGGGTGAAGAGGATAAGATTAGGATTATTTCATCATTTCTGCTATTATTGGCCTACTTGGGAATCTTAGAGTATAATAACTTCTTCACATTAGAATAGAATACTTGCTATAGTGTTAGGATTAGATTATGTATCCGCAATATAGGCCTAGGGTAGTATCTTGTGATAAAACTAGTATTCTTCAGTTGACTTTTATTTTAGTTTCCTTTTTTACTCTCATATTTACTATACCATGTGTTTATAGGCCTAAGGTGGTAGATATGCTTTAGCTGGACTGTAGGTCAGTGTTGCTTTGTTGTGGAGGGTGACTTTGCCCAATTCTGTGGATACTTATACATATATATGTATATGTATACCTATACTGGAGTGGCATTCATACATTCATTCATGCTTATACACGGAGTGTGGTACGGTCCCAAGGAAAAATCCTAATTTTTGGGCTTTTATAACAAAAAGGGAACTCATACCACCCTTACTACTGGTTGAATGCTTTTAAAATGGCAATGTACCACTTTTACTATTGATTTAAAATTTTAAAGGATTTGAATCACTTTTTATCACTGGTTTGTTGTGTTGGAAATAATTTTCACTCTTAATACTAAATTTGGGTTTTAAAAATATTTGTAACATTTTTACCACAGATTTTAAAACTAGAAAGTTTGTACTACTTTAAATTCGGGCCGAGGTACATTTTTGGTCCAGTTATTTGGTTACTATCTTTTATTTATACTGTGGAGATGAGTGATTCGATGGGCATTTTCAGGTGGCTCGAGGTATATGTTTCAGGTTGTACCTTACTTTTTGCATTGGCCACATATTGCATTATATATGTTGAAAGAGAGGGAGGGAGGGAGAGGCTTGAGATTTTGCTGAGTAGGTTTATTTTGTTGCATTGGATTTCAAAATGGTAAAATGGACTATTTTACTTCTAGTTTGAGTCTGGAAGGTATTTTTTACTTGTTATTACTTGGAAGCCCCAGTTTGAGTCCGAGTGAGGTATATGAATATCATGAGTACCTTATGTATCCTTTCTTTGAGAGCCACAAATGCTGGAGGAGAAGTGTATGGTATCATGGGCCATGACATTCATCTCATACTATATTGTATGTTATTCATATGCACTTACTTATCCATATATATTGCTTGTAGGTGGTATTGTTTGTTGTTCTTACTTGTAGAGCTTATGGGGGCCGATTAAGTTATATTGTCTGCTGTTTGTACCTTCCGAGCTTATCGGGGATCAATCGGGTTATTGTTTGATTATTATTTCTATTATCTTTATTTATTCTTTGTTATCCTTCAAATTGCTAGACTAGTTTCCTTGTATAGATTTACTTGCATGTTATTTATGCATTATATTATCTTTGGAGCTTGGTCAGCCTATGATGCCTATTAGATACCTCATCTTTTATTACTCATACTGCACTTTTGCATCTCTTTTCTTGATGTAGATCTTAGTACGAGTCTTTCTTGCTGATTCTATTTGTTTGGAAGATTTTTGCATGGTGTTGTGGTGAAAATTTGGCGTCAAGATGCTTACTTATCTCCTCTCAGTATTTATTACTTGTATTTTAGTATATCTTGTACAAACTGGTATTAGTTTGGTCCATATTCTAGTACTTAGTATCTTTTGTATAGGTGACACCAAGTCCGGGGATTGGATTTCCTTGTGTATTCTGTACTTCTTGTTTCAATAAGGCCCCCTATTTTGTATTTTTTGTACCTGTTATGTATATATTTATACTTGTCAGCATTGTTATCTTATTTTAGCTACTTCTATCTACTTTATTAGCCGTTAATTTTGGTATATGGCATGGGATATGGCTTACCTACTTGAGGATTATAGTAGGTGTCATTATGGCCTGAGTAGGGATTGTAAAAGATTAGTATCGGAGCATAGGTTCACTGCTTTTATTGGTATAAGAGCCCAATTCCTAGTATACTCCTGTAGATCAGAATGATGACGTCAGTATCCTATCTTTGAGAGGTTATAGGCATTCTTAGCAAAAGCTTATACTTGACTCTTTATCTTGCGTCTGTATATCTATCGACCTTTAAAATGTTTTTTTCGTGAACTCTTTCTTTCATGGATAGGATAAGATCACCGGTAAGCAAGGATGAGACTCCTGCACCCATTACTAGGACCTCAGCCTAGGGTCAGGCTAGAGAGCCATAACCAGAGTCGGAGATAGAGATCGAGGATCTACAATATTAGCCAAAGGGTATGGGGCCATCCCGGGCTTTGATAGGATTTATTATCATGCTATCTCTTCAAGATACTATGGTTAGGGTTCTGAGCCTTCTAGAGGGTATGTCACAGGCAAGGGTAATGCCTAGTAGTTCGAGTGGTTCTCAGGCCAGTGATGAGTTTGCAGGTCTTCAATAGGGTTCTATGTCAGTTTTAGAGTATGATACCAGGTTTCTCGAGTGGGCTAGACATGCCTATATGAATATTCCTATCGAGCTCGAGAGGGTGCAGAACTTTGTTAGATGGTTGGTTTTACTGCTCTATTTGGCATCAAAGCCTTTAGTTGTAGTTGGGTCTACTTTTCTTCAGGTTGTTGGACTATGCGAGGACTATGGAGTTGGTATGTCTCGAGATCTATAGAGGCGGTGACAATAATCCTTACCATCAGGACAGTTCCAGTGATACTTTGTCAAAAGTCAGGGGGTATTTCCAATAGAGAATCACCATTTCTCTCAGCCTAGTAGGCCCATCTATTAAGCACTTCAGGTTTCAGATAGTGGTTATATGTGTCAGGTATGATTTAGAAGCCTGAGTTTAGGTTAAGCCTCTTAGGGTTTGCATTTTAGGTCTTTAGGTTATGGTAGTCATTCTAGTTCTAAAAGACATTTTCGTTGAACTCTAGCCGACAGAGGGTGTTATAAGTGTTGTGAATTTAGGCACTGTTCTAGGTAGTGCCCCAAGCGTGATTTTGTCATGCAGTTGGATCAGTAGGTTCAGGACTTTAGGGATCTATCTCTACTAGCCAAAGGTTGTTTATAGGGTATTAGGGGTGGTCCCTAGGGTTCTAGAGGTGATTTTCAATAAGGCAATGTAGGCGGTGGTGCAAATGCTCATTTCAGGGATGGAAACGATTAGCTTTGTGCTTTTTTGAGTAGGCCAAGAGTCGAGGCTTTAGAGGCAGACATTGATGGTATGATTTCCACTTGTTATCATTTAGCTTCTATGTTATTTAATCCAGGGTCTCTGCATTCATATATGTTTGCCATTTTTACTACTTGTTTGGGTTGGTATAGCGAGCTTTGCCTGTTCCTATATGTGCAGCTACCCCCATAAGGTATTTTTCTTAGTAGTGGATGGAGTGGATGATCATGTGTTGTTAATATCTTGGGGTATGAGACTTGGGTAGATCTCATTATCTTAGACCTGGTAGTTTTTAATATGATTATGGGTATAAGGTGGTTTTTTCCTTACATGCAATTATGGGTTATTTGCCAAGATTTCTACCTTAGTAAACCTGGTATTCTTTAGATTGTGACGTGAGGGATTGTTAATCAATTTTCGAAGGAGGATTACTTCATTTATTCAGGAAAAGAGGGTGGTAATGAAGGGGTGTATAGCCTTTCTTGCTTATGTTTGTGATGCTAGAGTTGACGCTCATTCACTTTAGTCAGCTCCTATGGTTAGTGAGTTATTGCTATTTGTCTTACTAAGTTATCTATTTTTCCACCCCGAGCGTGATTCTAACTTAGGCATTAATATTAAGCCAGGCACCTAGCCCATTTTTATTCTACAATATCGAATGGCTCCAGCTGGGTTAGGGGAGCTTAAAAACTAGATTTAGAGTCTTCTAAGTTAGGAAACCATTCGGCATAGTGTGTCTCTATATTTTCTTCCATTTAATTTGTGAAGAAGAAAGATGGTTCCATGCATGTATTTATTGACTAGCGATAGCTAAATAATGTAACTATTGAGGATGAGTAGATGATACTACATATTGAAAATTTGATTTGAGTTTAGGCTATCATCTGCTGATGATTTAGAGATCGGGCATACGTAAGATTGCCTTTAGGATTCATTGCGGCCACAATGAACCCTTGGTTATGCTGTTTGGTTTTACCAATACACCACAACATTGATGGGTTTGACAGACCATATGTTTGGGCTTTATTTGGACTTAATTGTGATAATATTCATTGACAACACATTAGCTCCAACCTTTATAGGATCAACAACTATATCCTAAGTTCTTGAGTGTTAGGTTGCCTTGATGTGTGTGGAACTCTTTGGGCACCCAGTGCCCAAGGACAGGATTATGGTAGATCTGATAGAGCTTGATGCAGTTCGTGTTTGAGCTAGGCCCATTTCTCCTATCGTGGTTCATGGTCTTATTAGGTTAGTGGGTTATTACAACTAGTTTATAGAGGGGATTTCTCCTATTGTAGCGCTATTGACTAGTTTGATTTAGTAAAATATGCATTTTCAGTGGTCCAGCGAGTGTGAGGTGAGCTTTCTGAAGCTTATGTCTTTATTGGCTCTATTTATGATTTTTGACTCTTTTTGTTGAAGGGCAGGGCTTATAACTTATTGTGGTGCTTCTAGGGTCAATTTGGGTTTTTTGTTGATGTAGCAATCTGAGTATGACAGATATATGAGATGAGAAGTGTTATTAAACACTTTGTATCTTGGGCTTGATTGTCAGCAGGTGAACTTCAGGCACTTCAGTCTTGGCGGTTTGACTCAGAGGCTACATAGATAATTATGTATTCCGTGATTTTTTTACCACTTACATTTTGGTAGTTCAATTTCTTTTGGGGATTATTGATAGGTTGACTAGGCCAGCTCACTGCTATGGGTTAAGCTTTCTTGCAAGTTCAGAGAGGTTGACTCAGATTTGCATTTTTGAGATAGTCCATTGCATTGGGTTCTAGTTTCCATCATTTTCAATTATGGTACTCAACTCACTTTTGGGTTCTGTGGGATTTTTATATAGAGTTGGGCACACGAGTGGATCTTAGCACAACTTTCTACCCTCAAACTGATGGTTAGTCTGAGTGGACTATTCAAGTTTGGAAGGACATGCTTTGAGCCTATGTTATTGATTTTGAGGGTTAGTAAGACTAGTTCTTAGCCTTGGCATATATTGATTGTCATTATTTGAATATTCAGATGGCTCCTTTTTAGACATTATATGATAGACGGTATGAGTCTCTGATGGGTTGGTTTCATGCTTCGAGATTAGGCCATGAGGCACAAAGTTGTTGAGTTATTCTATGGATAGGGTTCAAATGATTCAGGAGAGTTATACTGATCAGGGGATGCGAGACTTAGAGTTTGTGGTTGGCGACCAGGTGTTTTTTCCCATGAAGGGCGTAGTGATGTTTGGGAAGGAAGATAAGTTCAGCTCTAGGTATATTAGGCCATTTGATATCCTCCAGTGTATTGGTGATGTGGTATATGAATTAGCTTTACCTCTAAGCTTTTTTGGGTGTTTGCTTTGCATAATGTGCGTCTATGCTAAGATAATACTTTCTGGCTGAGTCTCACGTGCTTTGGTAGATTATAGTTTAATTAGGTAGTAGTTGACTGTTGAGGACAAAAGTGTTATTAGTAGTGAATGTTGTAATGACCCTCCATGTTATTTTCCTAGTTTTCATGCATTTTCTCTGTTTTGAGTTTTCATGTAGTTGCTACATGTCATTTATGACTTGCTGGGTTTGGATCTCGAGGAGTTCGATTGCTTATTAAGACAATTTCTGTATTTTGGAGCTTTTCAAGTTAAGAAGTTTCACGCTGGTTAAAACTTCTAGTAAATGGCCTTGGATGAGAATTCTGAGGGTTCCATTAGCTCCAAAACATGGATTCTAGGCTAGAGGGACCATTGGTTTGGGTCTCGAGGCTTCCAGACTTGTTTTAGGCTATTGGGTGGATATTAGTGAAACAGAATGAATGGGTTTGGGCCCATATTATGTCAAAATGACCTTCATTAGGAATTTCGTCAATTCTATTGAGTCTAGAATTTCTATAGGGTAGCATATTTGGTTTGTGTTCATGGGGTTCTAAATGAATCATCAGGACCTGTTTAGGGAACTTTCTAACTTGGGATTTTTACTGGTGCAACAACACCTACTGCAACCCTATTCTTGTCATCACGTTCACAATGAGACCTTCACGATCATAAAGGTCTAATTTTCCTGGTGTAACACCCCATACGTTTCTGAACCTAGTTGATTAGCGTAACGTTCATGGAATTATTTAAACATGAGAGGGTTGGTGAATTATGCATGACTTTGTTGGGCTGAATTTATGTTGTGCTAATGGGCTCAAAAGAGGCCCAAAATTAACAAGAAAGACATGGCCCAAATGGGAAAAATGACCCATTCTTTCTTTGACCAAGTAAACATAACATTTATGACCAAAGTGTGGCTAAGGATGAGACTTAAAGGGACTATAAAAGGGCAAAAATCAGATTTTTATTCATTTAGACACACTTGCAAATCTAGAAATTTCCACAAGATATTTTTCATCTTTCACAAACCCTAAGTTGCTATCTCTTTGGACAAGATCACTCCTTTGAAAGCTTTGGTAAGTGTTTATTCTTATGGTATAATATATTACATGCTTAATATGGTGCATAAATCATGTTGGTTATGTTGGCAAAGTGTTGGACAGCTCACTATGTGTAAAATTATCTACTTTTGCAATCGGAAAAGGGTTTTGCCTTGTAAACTTGAAAATGGACTTGTGGTCTTGAAGGAAGTGATTTTGATGGATTAAATATCAACATATAAGATGTGGTTATTTCCTTAACTTGTTGTATCTTTGTATAAAATGTTTGGAACTGTTATTACAAAATTGTGCATGGACTTGGTGGTATATTAAAAGAAAAATGTGATTTTAGTGATGTTCATGGGTGTGGTGAAACCATGGTTGTTCGTTGGTATCTGAGTTAAACTAAAACATGTAAAGAGAAGCTTATTTGTAGCCATGGACCATTTATTAAAAAAAGGGACCCTAAAATGACCCTTGGAGGCTGAAACGGGCATCCGCCCTTACGTCTGGAGCACCTACGGGCGCAGATGCCAATGCAGGTGGCTCTGGACAAGGCCAGAGGGGCACCTGCGGCCGCATGTCATCCACCGGCAGGCGCAGGTGGCTCCACAGCCCAGTCCAAAATTCCATTTTGTATGTTTTTGTCTCTCTTTGATCCCCGAAGGTCCCTATACCCTTTTTGGATGTAATTATCAACTTATGATACCTATTGAATGACTTTAAGGGGTCGTTTGGAGGCATGTTGGATTATATAAATTATGGATTATTGTTAATATGTTGTTATGAAAGGTATTGAGGTAACTTGATGGAATAGTTGTGATGTAGTGCTATTGAGGAAGCGTAAATGGAAAACTTGGTGTGAAATGCTATTGGTTTATGATGTCTTGGTCAATGTGTGGAATGTTATGGTGTTGTTGGTATGGTAATGCAGTGGATTGTATTGTAAAGGGTGAAATAAAGTTATATGGCAGTCATGTAGCTCATTGTCGTCTTGTGCATTTGTAAAGTAATTAGCTGTTAATGTAAGCTCTGTTATGAACTTGTGTTGTAAAATAACACGTAAGGAAGGAGCTGGATTATTCTATTCACTTATAGAACTGTGTATCCATATTGGTAAGATAAGGTATGTAAGGTTAATTTTTTCGTATCCTTCTGCAGCACATAGTATTCACATTGTCATTGTACTTGTTCCATTCCGAATGTTCTAAAGTATCTCAGTTCGGGTTGTCATCAATTGTTAATCACATGTTCTTTATGCATTGAGAAATTGTTATTCATGTGTTATATAATGGTAGGCATAGTTCCAAAGGTCCAATAAAGTTACGATTCCAAAGTTCCAATAATGTGCAATCACTAATGTATCAATCTCTCAAAAGAAATGAAGTAATGCATAGTTGTTGGTTACAAGAGTACGGGTGGTAGCTCTAGAGGCATAAGCCTATCTCGAGTCGATCCCAAGATTATTGGATCAGGGGGTAGTCCTAGAGGCTTAAGCCTAGCTCGGGAGGAACCTGACAGGGGGTAGCTCTAGAGGTAAGAACCTAGCTTGAGCTGAACCCGATATATTTGTTTAGGGGTGGCAGCTCTAGAGGTAATAACCTAGCTCAAGCCGAGCCCGATGTATTGATTTATGGGTGGTTTCTCTAGAGGCATAAGCCTAGCTCGAGCTGATCCCAACATAACGTTACGTTATGTTAAGACCCACTGATCAGTTGGGGGCCGGGTACAACATAGGTCAAATGATGATGAATGAACATAGAAGCAAAGAAATTAATGAAAGCAATGTATATGGTCCCACATATTCAGAGCTATGGTTTATCAATACTGACTATTCTCTTATAATTATTTTCATTGAAGTTCTTATGTATTGATGCAGTTTTTTATAGCCTTACATACTCAGTACATTCTTCGTACGGACGTCCCTTGGGGGACTTATCTTACTTTCTGCAGGCACAGGTGCTCATAGACCCCCACAGTAGATTGCAGATCATTTGCCGATCATTGGTGAGCTCCAGTTGGTTCGGGGCTTTCCAAGTCACATGTGTACATTTTTTTTGGTATTGTAAAGTTGTATAAAGCGGGGACTTGTCCCGACTGTAGGTTGGTTATGTACATGTATCTGTAGAGTCTTTGTAGACGTATGTGGGAAGATGAATGTGAGAGATGTATGTCCATTTTGACTTGATGGCCTAACAACCAAGTTTCATATATAGCATATGTTTGCCATGACTTCCGCCATTAGTATTTTGTAGTTACATGACATAGCATGATATTCATACTGAGACATGCATACGAGGGTAGATGAGTAAAGATTGGTTCTCTCGAGCCATAACGGCTTCAGGTGCCAGTCCGCCCCGTTGGAATTCGGGGCATGACAAAAGTGGTATCAGAGTAGGTCATCCGAAGGGTGTCTACAAAGCCATGTCTGAGTAGAGTCTTGCTTATGGATGTGTTGTGCACCACATTTATAAGTAGGAGGCTACGGGACATTTGGGAGTTGTTTTTTTTCTTCATTTCTAGATCGTGCAATAGAGCCAATGTTGTAAGTGGAATCGTATCTGACAATTGGAATTGGTTTTCTTGTTTATAGTAAAATCTCGATTTCAAGAAGAGGTAGAGGCAAAGGTAAGCAGGTAGATATGCTTGTCGGTGAAGGAATGAGTAAATCACCACCTGACCAAGCTAGTCAAGGTGGAGCTAACACTAAAATTGCCTCACGGTCTTCTTCTACTTTTCCATCTCCGGAAGAGCCAAGAGGTAGAGAAGTACCCGCAGAACCGCCAATGAATGCCACTGACTAGGATTTAAGAATTGCAATGCATATGTTGACTCAGATAGTTGCTGCACAAAGTCAAGGACGAGCTGGTCCAACGACAAATAAGGATGATGCAGCTAGAGTGGCGAGTCACAGGACACGGGACTTTCTGAAATTAGACCCTCCTATATTCACTAGGTCAGATCCGAAAGAAGATCCACAGGACTTCGTGGATCAAATCCAGAGGGCTCTAGATGTTATGCTCGTGATTGGTGTTGAAACAGTTGAACTTGCGGCCTATAGATTGAAAGGAGAAGCTATATTATGGTATAAAGACTGGAAAAGATCGAGGGGTATTGATGCACTTTCAGCTGGTTGGGAAGAATTTAAAATGGCATTCATTGATCATTACCTCCTATATGAGATCCGGGAGGCACGTGCAGACCAGTTCCTAAATCTACGTCAAGGGAATATGAGTGTTAGAGAATATAGTCTTCAGTTTAATTCCTTGGCTCGATATGCTCCGAATGGAGTGGCCCCAATGACAGATAGAGTCTATTGATATGTGGACAGATTAAAGCCATATTTGATAAGGGACTGCACCATTGTTGCCTTGAACAAAGATATGGACATAGCCAGAATACAGGCCTTCGCACAAAAAATGGAGGATTAGGGACAGAGAAGAAGGGTACATGAATCTGAAAGGGGACAGTCCAAAAGAGCTAGACCTATGGGATAGTCTATGGCATCCCAAGGAGAATATAGGCCTCGGATGTTTCCTAGACCACCTAGACCATCATTCTCCTATTCCACAGTAGGCACTCACTCTCGATTCCGAGGGTTTAGAGGCGGTCAATCTGGGCAGAGTAGCAGAATTCACGGATCACAGGCAGCCGAATTTTCTCATCAGCAGTGTCAGCACTGCGGGTGTACTCATTCAGGTACATGCCGATTAGGGACAAATGATTGCTTTTGGTGCGGTATGTCAGGGTACATGATGAAAGAGTGTCCCCAGAGGAGCATGAGTGGTATAGCACGACCTACGAGATCAGCTTTTGCGTCATCATCATCAGTTTCTTCTTTAGGCCGAGGTGTGTAGTCTGTTGGTCGTGGTAGAGGTGCTAGAGGAGCAGCCAGTACTACTGGAGTCCAGAATTGTACGTATGCTCTAGTGGACCGACAGAATTTAGAGGTTTCTCCTGACGTAGTCACAGGTACATTATCCATATTTTTGCATAGTGTGTATGCATTGATTAATACGGGTTCTACATTATCATATGTTACTCCATTGATTGCTGTGAAATTTGAGAGAACGCCAGAATTATTAATTATGTCAATTGAAGTATCTACACCAGTTGGTGAATATATTGTTGCAAAAAAAGTATATCGTAATTGTATGGTAACTGTGTGTGGTCATGATACACTAGGTGATCTTATTGAACTAGAAATGGTGGATTTTGATGTCATAATGGGTATGGATTGGTTGGCTTCTTGCTATGCCACAGTAGATTGCCGAGCTAAGGAAGTACATTTCCATTTTCCACAAACGAATGTTCTTGAGTGGAAGGGTAAAGTAGGGGCACCGAGAGGAAATGGATACATCTGTCACTTAGTAAGAGTGAAAGATACTGATGTGGAACCACTAACTCCTCAGTCGGTTCCAGTGGTCAATGAATTCCCAGATGTATTTCCTAAGGATCTTCCAGGTTTGCCCCCAGAACGAGAAGTTGAATTTGGTCTTGATGTGATTCCAGGCACTCAGCCTATCTCTATTCCCCCGTATAGAATGGCTCCAGCAGAATTGCATGAATTGAAGGAGCAATTAAAGGACTTGCTGTACAATGGCTTTATCAGGCCTAGTATGTCCCCGTGGAGTGCATCAAGTATTATTTGTACGGAAGAAAGACGGCACATTGAGAATGTGCATTGACTATCGGTAATTGAATAAGGTAACGATCAAAAGAAAATATCCCCTCCCCAGAATTGATGATTTGTTTGATCAGTTACAGGGCGCCAAATGTTTTTCAAAGATTGACTTGAGGTCGGGTTACGATCAAGTCAGAGTTAGAGAAGCAGATATACCCAAGACAGCTTTTCGAACACGGTATGGCCACTATAAATTTTTAGTTATGTCATTTGGACTAACAAATGCACCAGTTGTGTTCATGGATTTGATGAATAGGGTGTTTAAGCCATTTCTAGACGTGTTCGTGACAGTGTTTATAGATGACATCCTGGTTTATTCAAAATCACAAGAGGACCATGCTAATCACTTACGGCAGGTGTTACAGATTCTTCGTGAGCGTAAGTTGTATGCAAAGTTCTCTAAATGTGAATTCTGTTTGAAATCCATAGAATTCTTGGGTCATATTGTGTCAGATGAAGGAATTCAGGTTGATACACAAAAGATTAAAGCAGTGAAAAATTGGCCAAGGCCTACGACGCCTACAGAAATTCATAGCTTCCTTGGGTTGGCAGGTTATTACAGAAGGTTTGTTGAAGGTTTTTCTTCCATTGCTGCACCTTTAACAAAGCTTAGACACAAGGCAGTCAATTTTGAGTGGAATGATGCATGTGAGAAAAGTTTCCAAGAGATGAAAGATAAATTGACTTCTACACCGGTATTGGTACTTTCGGAAGGCTCAGAAGGGTATGCTGTCTATTGTGATGCTTCCGGAGTTGGCCTAGGGTGTGTATTGATGCAGCATGGTAATGTAATCGCGTATGCCTCACGAAAAATGCAACCATATAAGAGAAATTATCCCACATATGATCTTGAATTAGCAGCTGTGGTATTTGCTTTAAAGATATGGCACCATTATTTGTATGGAGTTCATGTTGACATCTACACTAATCACAAAAGTTTGCAATATATCTTTAAGCAGAAGGATTTGAATCTAAGCCAGCGGAGGTGGCTTGAGCTATTGAAAGACTATGATATTGATATTCTATATTATCTAGGAAAAGCAAATGTGGTAGCTGATGCATTTAGCCGCAAGGTAGTAGGAGTCACTAGTGGCCAGTTGACGGAAAAACAAGAATTAGTCAAGGATCTACATCAACTAGCTAGCTTGGGGGTTCGTCTTATTAAAACTTCAGATGAAGGGGTTATTGTACAAAATACGGCAGAATCTTTATTAATAGCTGAAGTGAAAGAGAAGCAGCTTACGGATCCTATGTTATTGCAGCTAAAAGAGAATGTACAACAGGGTTTGACACAGGTATTTGATCTTACGCAAGAAGGAGTAATTCAATGCCAAGGTAGATTATGTGTACCGGATGTAGATGAGCTGAGGAGACGAGTTATGACAGAGGCGCATCATTCACGATATTCTATTCATCTGAGAGCTACCAAAATGTACCATGACTTGAAAGAAATGAATTGTTGGGGAAACATGAAGAAGAACATTGCAGCAGTTGTAGCTCAATGCCCAAATTGTCAACAAGTAAAAGTAGAGCATCAGAAACCTAGAGGTTACATGCAATGTATCAATCTTCCAGTCTAGAAATGGGACATGATTAACATGGATTTCATCACAGGTTTACCTCGTACACTGCGAAAATATGATTCCATAGGGGTGATAGTTGACAGGCTTACCAAGTCAGCGCATTTACTACCAGTCAAGACCACCTATACAGCTGAAGAGTATGCAAGGTTGTATGTTAAAGAGATAGTGCGATTGCATGGGGTTCCAATCTCCATTATATCAGATAGGGGAGCTCAATATACTGCACATTTTTGGAGATCTTTTCAGCAGAGTTTGGGTACACAAGTGAATCTGAGTACGGCTTTCCATCCTCAGACAGATGGACAGGCGGAACGAACTATCCAAACACTTAAAGATATGCTACACGCTTGCGCATTAGATTTTCAAAGCAGTTGGGATGACCATTTACCTCTTATTGAATTTGCCTATAATAATAGCTATCATTCAAGTATCAAAATGACACCTTATGAAGCTTTATACGGAAGAAAATGTTAATCACTAATTGGATGGTTTGAAGCGAGTGAAACTGCTTTACTTGGGCCAGATCTTGTTCATCAGGCTATGGAGAAAGTTAAAGTGATTCAATAGTGTCTACAAATGGCCAAAAGTCGACACAAGTCATCTGCTGATGTCAGAAGAAGAGGGCTCGAATTTGCCATAGGTGATTGGGCATTCTTGAAGGTGTCACTGATGAAAGAAGTAATGAGATTTGGAAAGAAAGGAAAGTTGAGTCCATGTTACATAGGTCCATATAAAATTGTCAAAAAAATTGGACAAGTTGCGTATGAATTGGCACTACCCCAAGAAATCTCCACAGTTCATCCAACATTTCATGTTTCGATGCTTCGAAAGTGGATAGGAGATCCATCTCGTATTGCTCCCATTGAAGATGTACAAGTTATAGAGGATCTCACCTATGAAGATATACCTACTATTATTCTAGATAGACAAGTGAAGAGGTTAAGGAATAAATACGTAGCTTTCGTGAAGGTACTTTGGAGAAATCAACAAGTAGAAGAGATCACATGGTAAGCTGAAGAAATGATGAAGTCAAAGTACCCTCATTTGTTTCAAATGGAAGAAAAAGTTCAAGTTACGGGATCAGAGCAATAACAAGTAAGTGTCTATAAGCATTATGTATATATATGATAACATGAAGAATGATCCTATACTTGCAGTTGTTTAAATTGAATAACGTCACTAACATTCGAGGATGAATGTTTCTAAGGGGGGAAGAATGTAACACCCCGTACGTTTATGAACCTAGTTGATTAGCGTAACGTTCATGGAATTATTTAAACATGAGAGGGTTGGTGAATTATGCATGAATTTGTTGGGCTGAATTTATGTTGTGCTAATGGGCTCAAAAGAGGCCCAAAATTAACAAGAAAGACATGGCCTAAATGGGGAAAATGACCCATTCTTTCTTTGAGCAAGTAAACATAACATTTATGACCAAAGTATGGCTAAGGATGAGACTTAAAGGGACTATAAAAGGGCAAAAATCAGATTTTTATTCATTTAGACACACTTGCAAATCTAGAAATTTCCACAAGATAGTTCTCATCTTTCACAAACCCTAAGTTGCTATCTCTTTGGACAAGATCACTCCTTTGAAAGCTTTGGTAAGTGTTTATTCTTATGGTATAATATATTATATGCTTAATATGGTGCATAAATCATGTTGGTTATGTTGGCAAAGTGTTGGACAGCTCACTATGTGTAAAATTATCTACTTTTGCAATCGGAAAAGGGTTTTGCCTTGTAAACTTGAAAATGGACTTGTGGTCTTGAAGGAAGTGATTTTGATGGATTAAATATCAACATATAAGATGTGGTTATTTCCTTAACTTGTTGTATCTTTGTATAAAATGTTTGGAACTGTTATTACAAAATTGTGCATGGACTTGGTGGTATATTAAAAGAAAAATGTGATTTTAGTGATGTTCATGGGTGTGGTGAAACCATGGTTGTTCGTTGGTATCTGAGTTAAACTAAAACATGTAAAGAGAAGCTTATTTGTAGCCATGGACCATTTATTAAAAAAAGGGACCCTAAAATGACCCTTGGAGGCTGAAACGGGCATCCGCCCTCGCGTCTGGAGCACCTGCGGGGGCAGATGCCAACGCAGGTGGATCTGGACAAGGACAGAGGGGCACCTGCGGCCACATTTAATTCAACTACGGGTTCAGGTGGCTCCACATCCCAGTCCAGAATTCCATTTTGTATGTTTTTGTCTCTCTTTGATCCCCGAAGGCCCCTATACCCTTTTTGGATGTAATTATCAACTTATGATACCTATTGAATGACTTTAAGGGGTCGTTTGGAGGATGTTGGATTATATGAATTATGGATTGTTGTTAATATGTCGTTATGAAAGGTATTGAGGTGACTTGATGGAATAGTTGTGATGTAGTGCTATTGAGGAAGCGTAAAGGGTAAACTTGGTGTGAAATGCTATTGGCTTATGATGTCTTGGTCAATGTGTGGAATGTTATGGTGTTGTTGGTATGGTAATGCAGTGGATTGTATTGTAAAGGGTGAAATGACGTTATATGGCAGTCATGTAGCTCATTGTCGCCTTGTGCACTTGTAAAGTAATTAGTTGTTAATGTAAGCTCCGTTATGAACTTGTGTTGTAGAATAGCACGTAAGAAAGGAGATGGATTATTGTATTCACTTATAGGACTGTGTATCCATATTGGGAAGATAAGGTATGTAAGGTTACTTTTTCTGTATCCTTCTGCAGTACATAGTATTCACATTGTCATTGTACTTGTTCCATTACGAATGTTCTTAAGTATCACTGTTCGGGTTGTCATCAATTGTTAATCACATGTTCTTTATGCATTGAGAAATTGTTATTCATGTGTTATATAATGGTAGACATGGTTCCAAAGGTCCAATAAAGTTACGATTCCAAAGTTTCAATAATGTACAATCACCAATGTATCAATCTCTCAAAAGAAATGAAGTAATACATAGTTATTGGTTACAAGAGTACGGGTGGTAGCTCTAGAGGAATAAGCCTAGCTCAAGCCGATCCTAAGATTATTCGATCAAGGGGTAGTCCTAGAGGCATAAGCTTAGCTCTGGCCGAACCTTAAAGGGGGTAGCTCTAAAGGTAAGAACCTAGCTCGAGCCGAACTTGATATATGGGTTTAGGTGTGGCAGCTCTAGAGGTAATAACCTAGCTCGAGTTGAGCCCGATATATTGATTTATGGGTGGTAGCTCTAGAGGCATAAGCCTAGCTTGGGCCGATACCAACATAACGTTATGTTATGTTAAGACCCACTGATCAGTTTGGGCCCGGGTACAACATAGTACAAATGATGATGAATGAACAAAGAAGCAAAGAAACTAATGAAAGCAATGTACATGGTCCCACATATTTAGAGTTATGGTTTATCCATACTGACTATTCTCTTATAATTATTTTCATTGAAGTTCTTATGTATTGATGCAGTTTTTTATAGCCTTACATACTCAGTACATTCTTTGTACTGACGTCCCTTGGGTGACTTACCTTACTTTCTGCAGGCACAGGTGCTCATAGACCCCCACAGTAGATTGCGGATAATTTGCCGATCATTGGTGAGCTCTAGTTGGTTCGGGGCTTTTCGAGTCACATGTGTACATTTTTTTTGGTATTGTAAAGTTTTATAAAGTGGGGACTTGTTCCGACTGTAGGTTGGTTATGTACATGTATCTTTATAGGATTTGTAGACATATGAGAGAAGATGAATGTGAGAGATGTATGTCCATTTTGACTTGATGGCCCTAACGACTAAGTTTCATATATAGCATATGTTTGCCATGACTTTCGCCATTGGTATTTTGTAGTTACATGAGATAGCATGATATTCATACGGAGACATGCATATGAGGGTACATGAGTAAATATTGGTTCTCTCGGGCCATAACAGCTTCGGGTGCCAGTCTGCCCCGTTGGAATTCGGGGCGTGACACCTGGGTATCGCGATCACGTGGGGGGATTGTCACAATTGCATTAAAGTCACTATAAGACTGGACCAAGTTTATTCATCGCAATTGTAGGTGGTCCACCGTGATCATGATGACTTGGATCGGTTGAGTCTTATATTCTTGACAAGGTTCCCGCAATCACGAAAGACCACTAGGCAGTATATATTTCCCAACTTCGATCTTCTTTCCATTTTTTCATCCAACTTTGGACTTATGAGCTGTAGGAGCACCATTTCTATGGGATTTTCATTAGGGAACATTCCAAGTAAGTTTGTTATGCTTCCTTCGTATCATCCCTACTATTTTAATGATGAATTCCTCCCCAATTTTGCTGAAATTTGAGCTTGAGTTCTTGATCTCCTATACCTTTATGGGCTATTTTGAGCTCGAAATGAACTTTTTATTCACCCTATATTGGGGTACGAGTTCCTTACCTTATGGGGAGGGTAATTGCGGGTTTAATTTCTGCTTTCGTCAATGGATTCCGAGGTTCAACTTTTTACCCAATTTTGTAATTTTTATATGGGTGTTGTTTTTCTTGGAGTAGTGCGTAGAATGTGACTTTGATAGTGTGGAAGCTTTCTGAGGTCGAACGAAGGATAAAGGTAGTTGAATGTCAGTCTTCAATTGTGGTTCAGTTTGAGGTAGACCACTAGCTACTTTCTTTTAGACTTAACTTTAGAGATGGTATATTTTATAAATTTCACATGGGGTAGGGGGTGAATAGGATAGACTTAGGATATTTCATCATTTCTGCTACTATTGACCTACTAGGGGATCTGATAGTAGAATAGCTACTTGAACCTTAGATTAGGATACTTTCTATAGAGTTAGGATCAGATTAGGGATCCTTAGTATAGGCCTGGGGTAGTTTCTCGTGATAAAACTAGTATTCTTCATTAAACTTTTATTTTAGTTTTCTTTTTACTCTCGTAATTACTGTACCATGGGTTTATGGACCCGAGGTCATGGATATATTTTTGCTGGACTCCAAGTCAGTGTTTCTTTGTTGTGGAGGGTAGCTTTGCCCTATTTTGTGAATTCTATACATATGTATGTATATATATATATACTTATACTTGAGTGGCATATATACATTCATTCACACATATACATGGATTATGGTATGGTCCTAAGGAAAAACATTGATTTTTTGGCTTTTATAACAAAAAGGGAACTCGTACCACCTTTTACTACTGGTTGAATGATTTTAAAGATGAAAATGTACTACTTTTACAATAGATTTGGGATTTTACGGGATTTGTATCACTTTGTATCACTGGTTTGTCGTGTTGGAAAGATTTTCTCTCCTACTAATAATTTTGACTTTTAAAAAGATTTGTTACATTTTTCCACAGATTTTTAAACTAGAAAGACTGTACTCCTTTAATTTGGGCTGAGGGACGTTTCCGATCCATTTCACCATTTACTTTTTTTTATTTATGCTAGGGAGACGAGTGAGTCCAACAGGTTATTTTGGGTGGTTCAAGGTATATGTTCCGAATTATACCTTACTTTTTGCATTGGCCACATATTGCATTGCATATGGTGAGAGAGAGAGAGAGAGAGAGAGAGAGAGAGAGAGAGAGAGAGGCTCGAGGTATTGTCTAGAAGGTTTAGTTTTCTGTATTGTATTTGAAATGGGGAAAATGGACTATTTTACTTTTGATCTGAGTCTAGAAGGTATTTATTACTTATTTTTATTTATTACTTATTTTTACTTGAAAGCCCCAGTTCAAGTCTGGGTGAGGTATGCAGATATAACGAGTCCCTTATGGGTCCTTCCTTTTATAGCCACATATGTTGGAGGAGGAGTATACAACATCATGGGCCATGGCATTCATCTCATACTGCATCTTATGTTATTCATTTGTACTTACTTATTCATATACACTGTTTGAATGTGGTATTGTTTGTTCTTTGTACTTGCTGAGCTTATGGGGGTTGGTTGGGTTATATTATATGTTGTTTGTATTTTTTGAGCTTATGTGGGCCCAGTTAGGTTATTGTTTGATTATTATTGCTATTATTTTCATTTATTCTCTATTATCCTTTAAATTGCTAGACTGGCATCTCTGTATAGATTTCCTTGCATGTTATTTGTGCTTATATTATCTTTGGTGCTCGGTCAACCAATGATGTATATTGTGTATCGCATCTTTTGGTAATCATACAACACTTCTGCATCTTTTTCCCTGATAAAGATCCTAGTACGAGTCTTCCCAGTTGATTTTTTCATTCGGGAGTTTCTTGCTTAGAGTTGTGGTGAGCACTTGGCATCCAAATGCTTACTTATCTCCTTCAACTATTTATTGTATGTATTTTTTTGGATCCTGTATAGATTAATATTAGTTTGGTCCATATTCCAGTACTTAGTTGCTCTTATACCGGTGACACCAGGTCGAGGGATTGGATTTCCTTTTGTATTATGTCCTTTTTGTTTCCTTAGGGCCTCATTTTGTATATTTTCTACCTATTATGTATATATCTATACTTGTCAGACCCGTTATCTTATTTTAGCTACTTTTATCTATTTTTTTACCCATTACTTTGGTATATGTGTCACGACCCAAAATTTCAGGTCATGATGACACCTAATAAATCCACCAGTACATAACCGAACCCCATAGCCTGAAACAGTAGGTAATGGGCTAATAGCATGAAAGAACAAATCATGGAATAGGTGGCCTAGATATAAGTACAACACAGATAATGGGGCCCATAAAATATACATAAAAAGTCTGAAGGAACAAAATACACCCCCAAGACCTGGTATAGTTGGTACAAAAGCTACTAAATACACCAGGAGCACTACCTAGATACAATATGTGTAGGATCATCTCTGAATATAAAAAAAATAAAGATTTGACCAACAAAATAGGGGGATAAAGAACAACTCTAGACGTCATGAGCTCACCCCAAGTATCCAATCCAAGACAGCTCTGCATAAGGTACACCTCAGGGATGAGAACTCATACTAGGATCTACATCAAGGGAAAAAGATGCAGAAATATAGTAGGCATACCAAAACATACGGTACCCAGTAGGCATCATATGTTGACTAAGCTCAATAGATAAATTCAACTCTAAACAACATGAAACAAGATAATGAATAATGTAAGTAACATGAAAGGAAATGATATACAAACTACGTAACCAAAAGGAAAGTACTTACCAACAGAAGCTAGCCTAACAGTCTAAACCAACAAGAATCACATTAAGTAAGAGTGCTAATGTAACGACCCAAATCATTGTTACACTAAAATAGAGAGCAAAACTTTTGCCTAGTTTTTGCTTAGACCAAAATTTGAAAATTCAGGGTTGGCCTAGTTTTAGGCATATTTTAAGTGTGTAGTGGTCTAGGGAAATTTGGGAATTATTAGAGTGTCGATTGGTGATCTTGATTGTAATTTGTGTTAAAGGATGAGTTTAGGAAGTCATAGAAACTTTTGGTGCATAGAATGGGTTAGTAAAACTTTGGTTATAGCGATTACCGTGAAAAGATCAGTTCGTTATGTCAAAATTCAAGAAGTGTATTGTTAAATATCCAGAGCTTGAACCAAGTCTAGAGCTACTGGTTTGGAGTCAAATCAAAGATAGAAGTGTCTCTGCAATAGTATCGCTACAGCGGTAAAAGTGTTGTTTCAACGACAGTCCATTTTGCCCAGGTGTCATTGTAGTGGAGAAAATGCTGAATTCAAGTTTCCATTTTTATTCCCAATTTTCTAAAAAATGTTCAAGGGTTTAGTAAGGGTGATTCTTCATAAATATAGGGGTTTTCCATCCTTGAGGTAAGGTACCTTTACACTTCAAACTCGAAATTACTCCTCTAGATTCGCAGGATTGTAAGAATCATAACCATGGTGGAAATTAGAATTTATCCCTAAGTTTATGAACCAATGGGAATTAGTGGGGAATGATTTTTTATCAATTGTTATTGATCCTAGGGTTTTAGAAAATACTTCATAGGGTAGAATTCATCCTTATAATTATAAAATATGAAGAATCCAAGAGATTAAAGGGTAGAAAATCCTAAGATGGTGAACTAGGTCAAGTTCATGAGTTAATTTGATGAATGTGAGTTCCTAATTCTTAGGAAGGGTGAATTATTGTGTTAAAGTCTATGTAATTATTGTTTACAGATCAAGAATGGGCAGAAATCAAAAGACAGAGCAAGTCTGTGGCTATATAGTATTTTTGAGAAAGGAATTAAGGTAGGTTATGGTTTAATAGTAGTAAGGACTTGCTTGACTCTATGCTTATATGTGAGTTGGATGTTTGTAATTTATTTAGGGCATTATTTGGGATTATTGACTGTATCATGCATTCAACATTTGGTTTTAAGATGATATATGGATAGGGTGTCAGGCCGACACTATTATACAGATCATATGTCACATCGACATTGTTATTGGATTGGGTACCATACCAGTATAGGAACATGGGCTGAGCTTGTCCCCTACAGTTCATAGTTGAGAATATCTGCTGAATCTAGTATGTGTGTACATCTTGCATTCATGCAAACATATAAGTACAGGGGTGGAGCTCGGGTAGCTGGAAGATCAGCTAGGATGAGATCATCGATAAGTTGGCATTTGCCAACTTTTAGTCTTTTAAGCTTGAATTATTGTATTGTTTTCTTTGATCGATGCATATCTTATGTTAAAATGCTCACTTGTGCAGCTATTTGAGGAATTTGAGAATGACCAAACCTTACGAGTCAAGTAGAGTGCAATAATAAAGAAAAATGACCTAGAATGATTTATTAAAGGAAGAATTTGAAGAAACATGGATCTTCTCTTAGTTTGATCTTGCATTTCAACATATGCTTCCACAAATGAGCCTACCAATAGATCACTAAAAGAGGACGTGGGATATGCGTGACCATTTGCGCCCGCATCCCATCAATGCGCCTGCAAAAGGGGTCCGCAGATGGGCTGGCAGATCACTAGAAAAGAAAAACTTTTTGAGTTACGGAGGAATGTGTGCCCGCATCTCACAATATGCTCTGAAATTTGTGCTAGCAAATGCCTTACGCAGTGGCATTCTTGTAATTATTTTAACCTATTTTTCCAGCTATAAAAGGGATTTTGTGGATCTAAAACATCATCTTTTTGCATAATTTTGAGATTGAGCACTTTGTATTCAAACCATAAGGTGGGATTTAGATTATTTCTTGGTTTTAAACATTGGATTTGAAGATTTACTTATGAATATTTGAATCTTATTGGTAAAATTTCTTTGTATCTCACTATGTTTGGCCAATTTCCCCAACTTGGGGTTCTGTGATGATTGAGTAGTGATTAATGCATGGATAGTATTTATTTGCTTTCCTAATTGATTATATTTTATGGGTTTAGCCATTACTCTATGTTTTGACCAAAAATTAGAGGTTGCAAACTCTAAGTGAGCTTAGATCCTTTATCATCCTTGAGAGAGGAGATATGGGTGAGAAGTAATGGATAAGAACAACTTGATTCTTTTCATTTAATGATAGATCTTAGATATAAGTCTATTAAGTTGAGGTAATAGATTGGTAATGATGAAACACATAAGGGTTTGAGAGAACAAATATGTGAAATTTGGTGTTTAATAGGGAGATTAGCATTAATCCTCAAAACTTAGCCTACCTATAGTTTTAGTTGAATTAAAGAAAATATATGCTCACCCATGTATGGATTCACACTCTTGATAGCACATCCCCAAGTTACCTTATCATTTGATTACAACTTTCAAGTTCTCATAAGTGTAAATCAACTCACTATTGATAATTTGAATCAAAAAAATTCAAAATTAGTGACAGAACCCTCATTTTACTTTTATTGCATCTTAATTATACGAGCAAGCATTTAGTGAATCAATACACTCTAAGGTGAACCTTTATTGTTCTTTCCCTGTGGGATCAAACCCGACTCAAGAGTTGGGTAAATGTATTGCTAGCAACCATATACATTTTTTATGGGTGTAATTAAGTGTTATAAAAAATGGCGTCATTGCCTAGGAATGAAAGTTAGCATTCATTTTTTGTAGTGTTTTGAATCACTTGTGCTAGCCGTTGTTTGAATTTATTTTGTTTGTTGTTTTTTATTAGGTGAAATTATGAGCCGACATGGTAATATGAGTCAAAATAGTAGTGATACCGTGACTTATAATGGGCAATTTGAGGATGATGACCATTTGGGTGATGCCAGAAGGGCTAGTGCTATTTGCCTACCACCCACGGTGGACAATGTGTCTTTCCATGTTACTAGCGTCATGCTTCACTTGCTTCAAATGGAGAGGATGTTTGGTGGTCAACCATATGAAAACGCAAACATGCACTTAAAGAATTTCATTGATGTTTGCACCCCTTTTGACATCGCAAATATCTCCCAAGAGTCCATCCGGCTATGATTGTTCCCTTTCTCACTGGCAGAAGAGGCGGTTACTTGGCTTAGGGAATTACCCGAAGGGTCTATTACTTTAAGGGTTGAGTTGAATGAGGAATTCCTTGATAGATTCTTTCCTCCATATCATATGCTTCAACTTTGAGATGAAATTACAAACTTTTGCCAAGTGAGTGGTAAACCCTTACATGAGGCATGGCTAAGATTTAAGAAAAAGTTACTACATTTCCCCAAACATGAACTACCGGATTAAATGTTTCTCCAAATCTTCTATTGATATTTGGATTCTTTGAACAAGGCCATGGCTGACAATTTGTCTGTTGGGTCTTTGATAAACTAAACATTTGGAGTTATTATAGGCTTGCTTGATCAAATGACAAAGCAAAATTGAGATTGGCACACACTAGTTATCGAGGTGGACGTGGGGGATCCATCCATGTCTTGTGTGAGTTAAGAAAAAAGGAAAAAGGATGAAGAGAGTGATGGAAACATGGCCAAGATTATAACACAAATGGATTTCTTGACAAAGCACTTTATGAGGTCAACCCCCAAAATATTTAATGTCGTAGCTTTAAGTGGAAATAGAGCTTATGAGGATGATGATGTCGATTCATTTGATGAAGAGATCCATTTCTTATCGAATCAAAAGGGGGTTCCCAACCTACCTATCAAAGGCAAGCGGGGATCAAGGTTGGAAGGATAGAGATAGAGATTAGAGGGAGAAGGATCGATATTAGAGAGATTGTGACCATGATTGTGAATAGAGGGAAAAGGAATGAGAGAAAATTGTGATTGGATAGATAAAGAGCTTGATTGTGATAGATATGTCCCACCTCATGATATATAAAAGGGCAAAGAGTCCACTTCCATAGATCCAAAAAGCTATAAAAAGGAAGATATGCTTGCTAGAATTCTCATAGAAGTTGAAGGGAGTGATAAGATGCTCAAAGATATGAAAAGTGACCTCTCTTAATTAAACCAAATGGTAAATTACCATGCAGATTTTATTAAACAACTTTAGAACCAATTGAGCCAAATCTCGGCTTACCTCAACCCAAAACAAAAGGGAGGGCTCCCTAGTGACACCGTGATAAATCTCAAGAATAGTGCTCATTGCATGCCCATTTTCACTAAGAAAGGAAACACACTTAGTGGTGAGGTTCTGGATCTCTATGATGACCTCAATGATAAGGTGGGTGAAGAGCAAGCATGTTTAATGAGAAATAGGGTTGACAAGCCAAATGAAGAAGTTCCTATTCCCAAAGAGTCGAATGTTGAAAAATAGGGAGAAGTTGAAAATGTGGTTGAGAATGAAGAGAAAAACCAAGTGGACAATGAAAATGTTTCAAAACTAGAAGAAAAATTGGTTTCTTCAAATCCAACAGTCAAGATACCTCCTCCATTTCCACAAAGATTCAAGAAGAAGAAGGATGATACTAAATTCAAAAGTTTTTCTCTAAGTTTAGCAATTTGTCCATGAATATCCCATTGGTAGAGGCCTTGCTCGAAATGCCTAGTTACAACAAGTTTATGAAGGACTTGATAACCTAAAATAGAGTCATGGATTTTGAAACAATTGAAGTGTTGAACAATTATAGTATGATAATGTCTAGTAACATGGTGGTGAAGAAAGAAGATTCGGGGGTATTTAACACTCCTTGTACTATTTATGTTTATCAATTTGGTGAAACCTTGTGTGATCTAGGAGTGAGCATAAATATAATGCCATTGGCTGTTTTCAAAATGTTAGGCTTGGGAAATCCCAAGGCCACAACTATGAGGTTATTGATAGAGGATCGATATATAAAGAGATCAATGGGAGTCCTCTATGACATACTTGTTTGAGTTTATTGATTCATATTCCCTATGAATTTCTTTATTCTTGATTGTGATCTTAACTATGAGGTCCCCATCATTCTTGGTAGGCCCTTCTTTGTTATCGAAAAAGATCTCGTTGATGTGGAGTATGGTGATTTTAAACTTTAGATCAATGGTGATGAAGTCACCTTTAATGTATGCAAGCCCATGAAGCAACCTAGATATATGCAAGTGATCTCGGTGATTGATGATGAGGTTACCGGTGCAATATAGGTGGATTTTATAAGTGAACCACTAGCGGTGGTCTTATGGAGCTTCGAGAGTGAATATGTTAAAGAATATGATGAGGTTGTAGCTTCTTTGACATGCCTTGGTTCATACAACAAGAACCTGCATAAGCTTGATCTTGATCTAAAGAATCAAGAGAGTCATCCCGCCAAGCCATTAATAGAAGAGCCATAAAAACTTGAGCTCAACCTACTCCCTCCTCATCTTTGCTATGTATTTTTAGGGAAAGATAATACCTTGACCATTATTATAGCGACAAACTTGTTATTGTGGCGAGTCGAGGCTTTGAAATCTATATTAAAGAAATTCATTAGGGCTATTAGTTGGACTATCACTGACATTATTGGGATCCCTCTCGGTATTTGCACTCTTAAAATCAAGTTAGATCCCAAATGTGTGCCGAGTGTGGAACATCCAAGGAGGTTGAATCCTCCAATGCAAGAGGTGGTTAAAAAGATCATTAAATGGCTTGATGCAAGCATAGTGTATCCAATCTCGATTAGAACTTGGGTTAGCCTGGTACAATATGTGCCCAAGAAGGAGGAATTAGGTGGTTCCTAAAGAGAATAATGTACTTATTCCCATTAGACTGGTTACGTGTTGATGAGTATGTATTGATTGTCAGAAACTCAACTTATGGACGGGAAAGGACCACTTCCCTATACCTTTCATGGATCAAATGCTATATTATTTGGCGGGCGGGGTTGGTATTATTTTATTGATGGGTATTTTGGGTATAACAAATTCTCTATAACCCTCAAAGACCAGGAGAAGACCATTTTCTTTCAAATGCATGCTTTTTGGATTATTAATGCTCCCGCCACCTTCCAAAGGTGCATGTTGTCAATATTTTCAGATATGGTGGAAGAAATAATGGAAGTTTTCATGGATGACTTTTTGATAGTGGGTGATACATTTAAAGATTGTCTTGGGCATTTGGGCAAAGTTATTCAATGGTGTGTTGAAACAAACCTTGTTCTAAATTGGGAGAAATTCCTTTTCATAGTATAGGAAGGAATTGTGCTTAGACATACGATATCGGGGCAAGGTATTCAAGTCTACCAAGCCAAAGTCAAAGTAATTGCCATGTTGCCCCCTACCATCTCCGTTAAGGGTGCGAGAAGTTATTTAGGACATGTCGGCTTTTATCAATGATTCATCAAGAATTTTCCCAGATAGCCCATCCAATGTGTAAGCTTAATAAAAAGGAAGACAAGATTGACTTTGATGTATATTGTGTGAGGGCATTCAATTGCCTCAAAGAGAAGCTTATTATGACTCCGATTATTGTGGCCCAAAATTAGTCACATCCCTTTGAGATCATGTGTGATGCAAGAGGATTGGTATTAAGTGCAGTTCTCGGCCAAAGAAAGGACAAGAACTTTCACCCAGAATATTATGCAAGCAAGTCCTTGAATAATGTGGAAAGGAACTACATGGTTACAGAATAAGAATTATTAGTCGTGGTCTATGCATTTGAAAAATTTCGTTCCTACTTATTGGGTAAAGTAATTGTTCATACTGACCATGCCGCTATTAGATACTTGATGGCCAAGAAAGAAGCTAAACCATAGTTAATCCAGTGAATATTGTTACTTCAAGAATTTGACTTTGAGGTCAAAGATAGAAAAGGGTGTGAGAACTAAGTGGCGGATAATCTATCTCACCTTGAATGTAATAATGAGAAGTTGGGCAAAATTTACATTAATGAGGCTTTTCCTGATGAGCATATCATGGCTCTTTCAAGGGGTGTGGAACCATGATATGCGAACTACGAAAACTATGTTATGTGTGGTTTAATCCCTGAAGATTTGAATCATTATCAAGAAATGCATGTCCTCCATGATGTGAAGTAATATTATTGGTATGAACCCTATTTATTTAGGGAATGTGTGGATGGAGTGATTCATAGGTGTGTTATAGAATCAAAAATGCAACACATTCTTGAGTCTTGCCACTCTTCTCAATTCGGTGGTCACCATGGTGGTGTAAGGACGACCGCTAAAGTCCTTCAAAGTGGTTTCTATTAGCCTATGCTTCATCGGGATGCTCATGATTTGGTCTGGTATTGTGTGCAATGTCAAATGCAAGGACGCATCTCAAAGAGGCACAAAATGCCCTTGAAGCCTTATTTTGAAGTTGAATTGTTTGATGTGTGGGGTATTGATTTCATTGGGCCTTTCGTGAGCTCATATGGGAATAAGTATATTTTGGTGGTCGTTGACTATGTATCAAAGTGGGTTAAGGAAATTGCGTTGCCAAATAATGAGAGTAAAAGTGTCACAATTTTCTTAAAGAAGCTTATCTTTACAAGGTTTGGGACTTCCTGAGCTATTATTAGTGATGGTGGCTCTCATTTTTGCAATAGGATATTTGGTGTGTTTCTTGAAAAGTATGGGGTCAAGCATAAGGTTGCTACCCCATACCACCCTCAAACTAGTGGCCAAGTTAAAGTGTCAAATAGGGAGATTAAAGCAATCTTGGAGAAAACAGTCAATGTGGGTCGAACCAATAGGGCGAGACAATTGTATGACGCTTTTTGGGCGTACCATACAGCTTTCAAAACACCAATTAGAATGCCCCCCTATCAACTCATTTTTGGGAAGGCTTTTCATCTACCGATTGAGCTAGAACACCATGCTCTTTGGGCCTTGAAGAAGCTAAACATGGATTGATGAAGCTACTAAGTTTAGAGTGGAGCAATTGCAAGAATTGTATGAATTACGCCTTCGGGCTTATGAAAGCTCCACTCTCTATAAAGAGCAAATGAAAAGATGTCATGATGCCAAAATCTTAAAAAGAGAGTTTTAAGTTGGGTATGATGTGTTGCCTTTTTTAACTCAAGGCTTAAACTCTTTACAGAGAAGCTCAACTCGAAATGGTCTAGCCTATTCAATGTTGTGCAAGCTTATCCTAGTGGAGTGGTTGAATTGGAAGGCCATGACAAGTCAAGGTTTAAATGGACAACACTTGAAGCATTTCTATGTTGGTGGCCCAAATATTGCTAAGGTCAAGGCGTTTCTCCTCAACGATGCTTGATCCATGACATGATACCGTCGTGTCGTGACGATAACTGAGGTGCTTCTGGGAGGCAACCCAAGCATAAGATTGATGTTTTATACTTATTATTGTACTTATTTTGAGTTGTACTCGTGAACGCATGTGAAACAATTAAGTTTAGGTAAATCACAACACTATTTTAACCAAGAAAGTGTCATTTGTGTGCATAAATGCCTATATGTGGGCGCAAATTAAAGAACAAAACAGGAACGGATTACCTGGGCATTCTTTAAAAAAATTTCCCTCTTTTGCGTGCGTAAATGCCCACATGTGGCTGCAAAAGGATGAGCAAGTCAGGTAAGTTGGTGTCTTTAATTTCTTGAGTAAAATTGTTGATCCTTACCCGATACGGTTAGCCCAACACCTGACCCACACCTATTTTCCCTTCAAACCCCATTAAACACTTAAAAGTTAAAACCATTACACTCGACACCCTTAAAACTCTCACCCAACAATCGTTGACCCCCATCCAATGCTTACCCTTTCCCTTTCTCACTCCTATACACCACCGACAACCCCAACGCCAACACCGACCGGTGCATCCCAACTCTGAAAAACTCCCATTGCACCTTTCTCTTGATCATCTTTCAAGTTTAGCTCAATTTTTTATAAGTTCACTCTTTCTTGCTCAATCTTGGGACCCATAATGTGGTATGCTTCTTTCTACTTTCTTACTTATGTGTCTATTGAAATCGAAGTTGGTGATATGAAATAATTTGCTAGAAAGTATGATTCTTGGTGTTTATTATTAATGTTTGGGGGACGTAACAATTGAGGCTTCATTTTGATTAATGTTGGGGAAATCTTGAGTACCCATATTATTTTCAAAGGGTATGGACAGTATGATTCCCTCATGTGTTTGATAAAAGTTTCCAAATGAAGTTTTTACCAATTTCTTTAATTGTTCATGACTTAATTGTTAATGGGAAGTGTATGTGAGATTGTATGTTTAAATTCAAATTAGCATGCTTACTAACGAGGTTATATTCTTTGTTTGAGTGGATGGGTGTCATTATGTTTGAATCATGGTGTTGTATGGTGATGTCTTGAATATTTTCGTAGGATACATTTGCATTTGACTTTGGAGGTGAAGTTTGAATAACCCCATTAACCAACACATATGATTTGACCCGATGATAGATTGAGTGACGTTATTCTTAAGGGCAAGTCATCATTTTGGTTATTTTGAATGATCGTGGTCAATTCTAGAGGATATGTGTCAATCCTGTGGGGTGATATTGTGTTTAATATAGTAGCATAACTTAATTTCCCATGTTCTATTGGTATGTGTGGCTTAACTTTGGGATTTGACAAGTTCAAAACTTTTTGTGTGTCCTTGAAATTCTATATGAGAATGGTGAATAATCCATAGTCTCATGGAGTTAACACTATAGCTCATTTAGAGTCTTTATAAAACACACACCTCATTTTACACCCCTCAAAACTCAACAATTATAGTCGGAATTCATTAGTTGCATATTTTTGAATCACTATTTGTAAATCCCTATTTGTGTTGGTAAATTAGGGCGCATTTCTGACCAAGAGATTTTGTTTCCTAGAAACCCTCACTTGCGTCCACACTTTACAATTTGCATGCGCATTTTGGGGTACGATTCTTGATTGTTGCTAGCTGTTTTACTGATCCTCATCAGCGCATTAACTTGCCTGCGCAGATGCTGGTTTGCATTCGCAAATAAGTGTTTATGGTTTGCATAGTTAGTCTTTCACAGTTACTTGCCCTCGTATGCTCTTTCATGTCTTTTAACTTTGCATTCCTTAATTTTAGCATATTATTTATTTTCTTTTATAACATATAAAATCCAAAAACATGTTTTACCATTGTAACTTTGTTTGTTGCTTTGTTTTCTTTTCAGCGATGAGTCCAAGAAAGTCAATGCCTTATACAACCAAGAAGGACAAGGCTAAGGGCAAATCTAAGGCCACAACCTTTAAGGTTTCCAAACCAACTCCAGACCATGATGATGATTCTTCCAACACTAATCTTCAAGGGTCTCTTCGTATTTTAATGGGTTTGGACAAGAAAGATGAATTACAAAGAAAGCAAAAGGAAGACAAGATTTACTTTTCTTTCGAAGGGGTGCATAAAATTTTTATTGAGTGGATACGCACCTGAGGGTTCAACCCAAAAAGGTTATTCAATTTGAAAGGAGTCCCGGACCATTATCCAAACATTGTACAACAAGTTGAGGAGCGTGCATGGCAAAAATTTACTAATGCAGATCACCCACCTAATATCTATTTCCCAGAGATTATTAAGAAGTTCTGTGCTTCCTACAATGTTCAACATTGGAAACGCAAGTATAAAGATATGATGGAACAACAACCTTGCTTGACCAATATTATCGTGAGAGGAATAAGGTTCCATGCACTCTAGAGTCTATTAACAATATTTTTTTTTAGTTGCTTTCTAAGCCTGGCACTGAATATAAAGAGCAGTTGGCAGGTGGGCGTAATCAATTTCCTTGGCTCACATGCGTTATATACAAAGGACTCCTGGCATGGTAAAATGGTGAGAGTCTAATTTTAAGGTGTGATCTCACTATTCAAGCCAAGCATTGGCTTGACTTTTTATGTTCTCGGCTACAACCTTTGATAAATGATCAGAATGTGGAAATTGAGAAGGCAATTTAGGTAGGTTGAACTATGGGTGGTGTACACATTAATGTTGGGGAGATCATTTCTGAGGTGATCAAAAAAATATCCAAACACTAAGGCACATTGTTACCATTTCCTTCTTTAATAGATGAGTTATGCCATGTTGCCAATCCTACGGGGAAGAAAAGAAAAATTTTTGAGGTGTCTAGTTCTTTTATTGGATAGCTACCAAATCTTGAGGGTGTTACCACTGCTCCTGAGATTTCACCTTCACCGGCTACCCCAATGACTACTATTAGAGCTACACCATCTGTTGATCCACCACTTGCACAACCTCTTCCTAGAATTACACAGACTTATCCTCGTGTTACATAGCCTACTAGACTTTATTTAGTTGTCACCTTCTCCAAGGTGGCCTCCATGAATTTTGCAAATAATAGCACCTTGGGTCTACAAGTTCTTGATATTCGACAGTTCATTCAGGTGGCCATTGATAGTAGCCTTGAGCCTCTACGAACCCAAATATGAGATTTTGAGTGTAGATTGATAGTAATTAAGGGGGAAAAGGATTATGAGTGTGTTGCTACACTTAGGGTTGATCTTATTAGACTGAGGGAGGAGTTCCAGCTAGTACAACCTTCATTCTCTTTGTTTAACACACAGATGCCACCACCTCAGGTGGCTACTGATCCAATTCTACCCTTTGCTGATTTGTTTGGGGTCACCACCGAGAAGGGTAAGATAGGAGATGACTTTATTCAGAGGCTAACTGAAGCCCAACAGGTTCAGGTTGCCACCCAGTTGTCCTTAGATGATCAACATGCTAGATTAGTTGGTGTGAGTTCCATCTCTCAGCCTATAATACAGACTGATATAGAGGACTATCGTGATAGTTTAGTTGTAGCCACAGAATCTTAATCTGAGGAGGCTTCTATTATTCCAATTGATGTGAAGTTATAGTCCACTCCTACTGATGATCCACGCACCTAGAGAGCTTCAGGAAGTCTTTACCCTTCCTTTTTTTAATTCTCTATTATTGCATTGGGGATAATGCAACATGCTTTATTTAGGGGGTGGGACATTTTATTAATGGTCTGCAATATTATGTTTTGTTATACTCTTGATATTACCCTTGTCGGGCTAGTGTTGGATTGCTTTCATACATTCTCTTGCCCTTGTCAGGTTCGTGTTTTGGATTATGTTCTATTATTTGGATGATTTTGATATCCTTTCCTGGGCTCGTATTATGCACTTGTCATGTTTATATCATTTGAGGTCCATGTGCATTTTACTTGTTTTGGCTATTTTGGTGATGTCTATTCGTACTAGTGCCCTCATTGGGCCAATTTGAAATATTAGATGAGCGCATTGATCTATTAGCCTCTTGTAAATATGTGTCAAATAAACTCTAAGGGTTTTCTTTGAAACTCAGTTCTTTCCCAAGTAGTATATTTTCTTTTTGTTATTTTATTTTATTTGTCAAACCGAGTGGCATTTTCCTATGATGGTGGAACGGGCGACCTTTTAAGGAAAATACCTTTCTTTAGAGTATGAATCAAGTTAATAATTTAGCAAAGTTTGAGAGGAACCTACAAAAATTTTCATTTACAAGCTTTCACGTGAATTGTGACCTTCGAATTCAATACGTGGCTCTTTCTTCACAAAAGAAGAGTTTTCGATTTGAAGTAGTTTGTTGAGTTCATTTGCTCAAATTATTTGGAAGACTTACTTTCTATTTTAAGAGTTTGGTGAGGTTTTGATTGATTCCATCACATGTATTGTAGTCTATAACTTGCCTCGAGTGTATTCAAGGCGAAATTCTATACCACGCTTGGTTTGGAAAGTGACCCGAGGCCTTCTTTGGACTGTTACATTGCCTAAATTCCACTTTGACATGTTCCCTAGTCAAACCTATTTGAGCCTTTTTCCATTTTCTTCTTTCATTGTAACAACCATACTAGGACACCATAGCCTTTTAAATAACCCTTCTTTTGGCACCTAACCTCCTTCAAGGCATCACATTTTTCAAATATAGCCCGGTGTAGGCAAAATGCCTAAGTTTGGGGACGCATAGTTGTGAAAATGAAAAAATTAGGCCAAAAGCCTAAGTTTGGGGGGTTTTCAAGACCTGTTTATGAGATTTGTATGCTTAGTTGTCTCATTGAATGCGATTTGAGAGAAGATATGGACTTAGAAATGGAAATGAAGAGCCCGTCCCATTGAAAATGAAAAGAATAAGTTGAAAAGCATAAAAAGGGGGCATAAATGTATAGCAAAGAGAAAACATCTTGAAAGAAACAAATGAATGAATGAGGTGAAAAAGCGTGAAAGGTGTGATAGACAAGTAAATGGAAAAGCCTTGAGAAGTTCAAAAAGGGTGAATAAGGTGGAAAAGTTTTGAAGAAGTGGGCCTAAGTAGTCATCTAAGCAGTTGCATTTAGGGAGGTTTAAAAGTAACTTGATACATAAGTTCCCTTCCATAACCCAAACTCTCATTATTACCCACAAATCCTTGGCAATTTCAAACCATGTAGGTCTACATTAGTGGCGAATGACACAAAGGGCAAGCCTATGGTTCTACTTATTATACTTGCATTTCTTTGTGAGAGTGAGTGTAATTCTTTCTATATCTTTGTCCCTTATGATGTGCATTATATTATGTGAGTAGGACTAACTCTTGCGTGTGAGTGGCACCTACACCTTGAAGTGGAGAGTGATGTCTTACTTTTAATTGGGGGAAAGCAAGAAAGACAAGACACGAAGTGAGTTTGAGACAAGTTTTGAAACTCCAATGTCAAAAATTGAGATGCTCCTTGTTTTTAAGCTCTTACTCATTAATGTCCTCCTTTTTTTAAAAAAAGAAAAGAATTGTATTTTTAAAGGATAAGTGATAGTTGATTATTTTCCATGACTTGTTGGGAGAACCAATTGAACTTTGTGATTTTGGTCGTATAGCTTAGTACATTGTGCTTGATTTGGAATCTAGAGTACCCTTCTTTTTAGGAAGGTCCTTACTTGCTTGAGGACAAGTAATAGTTTAAGTTTGGGGGGTTGATAAGTTGGTATTTTGCCAACTTTTTAGTCTTTTAAGCTTGAATTATCATCTTTTTTTCTTTGATTTGATGCATATCTTATGCTAAAATTCCCACTTGTGTAGGTATTTAAGGAATTTAAGCATGAGCTAAACTTACGAGTCAAGTAGAGTGCAATAATAAAGAAAACAAACCTAGAATAATGCATTTTAGGAAGAAGTTCAAGAAAAAGGGATCTGCTCGGAGTTTGCACTCCCATTTCACCATATGCTCCAAAAAATGAGCCTACAAACTGGCTAATCGATCACTGAAAGAGGATGTAGGATATGTGTGACCATCTACGTCCGCATCCTACCACATGAGCCTATAAAAGAGGTCCGCAGATGGGTTAGAAGATCACTAGAAAAGAGAAACTTTTTAAGTTGCAGAGGAATGTACCCCCGTACCACAGCATATGTGCTGGAATTCGTGCCAGCAAATGCCTTATACGGTGGCATTCTTGTAATTATTTGTAACCTATTCTTTTTTAGCCATAAAAGGGATTTTGTGGATCTGAAACATCATCTTTTTGCATAATTTTGAGCTTGAGAACTTTATATTCAATCCCTAAGGTGGGAGTTAGTTTATTTCTTGGTTTTGAAAATTGCATTTGAAGATTTACTTGTGAATATTTGAATCTAATGGAGTATTTTAATGAGCATATTGGTATAATTTCTCTTTCCCTCACTATGCTTAGTTATTTTCCCTAACTTGGGGTTGTGTGATGATTGACTAGTGATTAATGCATGGATAGTGTTTATTTGCTTTCCTAATTGATTATATGTTATGGTTTTAGCCATTTACTCCATATTTTCAACACAAAATTTGAGGTTCCAAGCTCTAATTAAGCTTATATCCTTTATCATCCTGCGAGAAAAGATATAGGTGAGGAGTAATAGATAGCAACAACTTGGTTCTTTTCATTTAGTCATAGATCTTAGAAATAAGTCTATTAAGTTGAGGTATTAGGTTGGTAATGATGGAACACATAAGGGTTTAAGAGAACCATATGTGAAATTTGGTGTTTAATCGTGAGATTAGCATTAATACTCAAAACCTAGCCTATCCATGATTTTAGTTGATTTAAAGCAAATATATGCTCACCCATGCATGGATTCATACTCTTGATAGTCAACCCCAAGTTACCTTGTCATTTTATTACAACTCTCAAGTTCTCGTTAGTGCAAATTGACTCACTATTGATAATTTGAATCAAAAAGCATTCGAATTTAGTGACAAAAACTCCCATTTTACTTTTATTGCATCTTAATTGGGTAAATATATTTCTAGCAACCACGTACATTTTTTATGGGTGTAATTGAGCATTATCAATCACCATCCCCTCCCCCATAGCAGAATGCTCTGGATTTGGTCCTGAATGAAGAGGTGATGTTTATAGAGGAAGAGGTGGTGGTTCCAGAGAATGTGGTACCCATGCAGAATGGTGCAGCTTAGGTGTTCATGCCCGTAGAGTTGATTGTAGGTGATGGGGTTTCTGATTAATTTGGCTAGCACCGGTACTACTCCAACAGTTCTTGTATTTTTGTCCCTACCTTTGCAATATGTCATTGCTGTAGTGCCTCAGATGGATGAGGGCTCTGAGACAGAAGTGTTTCCTCAATAGGTATTGGGACAAATGATGAATGATGATGAGCATGGATTGTTTTGTAAGTTCATGAAGATGAAACCTCTAGTGTTTCAGGGAACTAAGTCAGGGGATGTATTTCAGTTCTTGATTGACTATCACGAGTGTCTACACAAGATTGGCATTGTACATAGGTATGGAGTGGAGTTTATGACATTTTAGTTACAGGTAGAGGCCATGTAATGGTGGAGATCTTTTGTTGAGTGTAGGGTTGGTTTACGTCTACTTACTTAGGCTCAATTATTGAATGTGTTCCTTAAGAAGTATATTCCTCGTACCTAGCAGGATCTGAAGAAAGACGATTTCCTAAGACTTGACTAAGGTGATATGTCTATGGCGACCTATGAGGCCATATTTCATGCCCTGTCTCGTTATGCACTTTAGTTGATTACTTTAGAGGAGGAGAGGATCAAGTATTTTGTGAAGGTTTGAATACAATCCTTCAGGTGGTTGCACTGCAAGTAGCCATACCCAGGAAGATTTTTTAGGAAATGGTAGAGTTTCTGAAGAAGATGGAAGGTCTTAAGAACTAAGGAGAAGTAAAGGGGGAGGAAAAGAAGGCTTGGAAAATGGTTCATTTTATTTATACTTATTTGAGGGGTCGTGGTTCACAATGTTATTCTTCTTGTCTATTTTATTCTGTCATGCCTATTTTCACAAGGGACCTGTTATCAGCCTTCCCCAATAGATAGTTATACATCTTTAGCATCTTTAATTCAGTGTCCTACCTTAGACATCAGATGCCATAAGTATGGGGGATTAGATCATATTCAGAGGTTTTGTTCTAACTACTTATCTGCAAAATAATTGACTCAGCAGCCAGCGACTAGTGTCTTAGTCCCTGCAGGTCGTAGTGGCAGAGGATATGGTATGGATCATCCATATGGTGGGCGTGGTGGTAATACTACGGGTAGGGGTGGATACCAACCTAACTATGCTGGAGGACAGGTTGGTCGAGGTGAAGCACAAACTAGTAGAGATAGTGGTCAGTGTGGTGATAAGGCTCATCTTTATGTTGTTTCGGCCCTTCCTGAAGCTGAAGCTTTTGATATTATGATCATAGGTACTATTCTTGTCTTTGATCATATGGCTTCTATGTTATTTGATCTAGGATCTACTTTCTCTTATGTTACTGTGAAATTTGCCTTAGGTTGGGACTTAAAATGTGAATTTCATGATACTCTTATATATGTGTCTATACCTGTTGGAGTTTTTGTTTGTGTTGATCAGGTTTATCTGGCATGTCCTGTGATATTTATGAGGTATATGAGCTTGGTAGATATAGTGATCTTAGATATGGAGGAGTTTGAAATTATTTTGGGAATGAGGTGGTTGTCTCCTCATCATGCTATTCTTGATTGCTATGCTAAGACTGTTACCATAGTTATGCCTAGGATAGAAAAATTAGAGTAGGAAGGTACTCTTACGCCTACTCCTTTGAGAAGTATGTTAGCCATTTACGTCCTAAAGTTAGTTAAATAGGGGTGTAGGTCATTCCTAGCTTATCTTTGAAATGATAGTTGGGCAGTCCCTGCTATTGCTTTATATTTAGTAGTGTGTGAGTTCTTAGAGGTTTTTCCTGATGATCTCCCCTTTATGCCTCATGACCGTGAGTTTGACTTTTGTATAGACTTAGAGATGGCAACCCAACCCATATCTATCCCTTGTTATAGTATTTCCCTAATAGAGTTAAAAGAATTGAAGTCCCAGTTACAAAAGTTGTTGGGAAAGCATTTTATCCATATGAGTGTTTTGCCTTGGGGTGCTCCTGTACTCTTTGTGAAAAAAAAATGATGGTAGTATGTGGATGTCCATAGACTACCGACAGTTGAATAAAGAGGCTATTCATAACAAATATCCTTTGCCTAGGATATATAACCTATTTGACCAGTTGCACGGAGATGCGATGTTATCAAACATTGATTTGAGGTAAGGTTACCATCAGATTAAGGTTCGGGCGGAGAACAACCCAAAGACTGCCTTCCAAACTCATTATGGATATTATCAGTTTTTGGTTATCTCTTTTGGCTTGACCAATTCCCCAGACGCGTTCATGAGTTTGATGAATGGAGTATTCAAGTCATTCTTGGACTCATTTGTTATTGTTTTCATTGATGATATTCTGGCTTAAGGAGAAGAAACTTTATGCTAAGTATTTGAAGTGTGAATTCTAAATGTCTTTAGTGTTTTTTTTGGGCATATGGTATCTATGAAAGGGGTAATGGTAGACTCGCAGAAGGTTAAAGCTGTTAAGAAATGGGCTAGACCGACCAATGTTACAAAGGTTCATAGAGTGTGGGGTTGGCCAGTTACTATCGTCGGCTTGTTAGGGGGTTGCCTCCATTGCTTCGCAATGACTCGCCTGATTCAGAAAGAGGTACCTTTTGTGTAGGATGATAAGTGGGAGGAGAGCCTTCAAATTCTCAAGACCTTGCTAAATTCAACTCCTATTCTTACCTTGCCTATTGAAGGTAAGGATTTTATTGTGTATTATGATGTTTCACGGTATAGTTTAGGTGTTGTTTTGATACAGGGTTAGAATAGAATTGCTTTTGCTTCAAGGCAACTTAAGTCATATGAGAAGAACTATCCCACTCATAATTTGGAATTGCCAGTAGTGGTCTTTGCTTTGAAAATTTAGAGACACTACCTCTATAAGGTGTAGTGTGAGGTGTTCACAGACCATCGTACTTTGCAGCATATGTTTACACAGTGAGATCTGAATTTGAGGTAGAGAAGGTAGATAGAGTTGATCAAAGATTATGATATCTTAATTTTGTATCATCTGGGAAGTGCCAATATAGTGGCAGACGTATTGAGGCAGAAGCTGGTAAGCATGGGATGTTTGGCATAGTTGGAGGTGTCGAGATGCCCATTGGCTAGAGAGGTACAAACTTTGACTAATGGTTTTATGAGGTTGCAGGTGACTAGGAAGGAAGGAGTGTTAGACCATGTTGAGGCTAAGTGTACATTTTTTGAGAAGACTAAAGCCATGCAGTTTGAAGACAAGAAGTTGAACAACCTTAGGGAGAAAGTATTACAAGGTGAGGCCAAGGAGGCCATTCTTGATGAAGAGGGGGTTTTGAGGATTCGGGGATGTGTGTGTGCACCTCATGTGGTCAACTTGATTCCCACCATCCTTGCCGAGGCTCACAATACTAAGTACTCTATACATCCTGGTGCAACTAAAATGTATAGAAAATTAAGACAAAACTATTGGTGGCGTAGAATGAAGCGAGACATTGTGGATGTTATGACCAAGTGCCAAAGCTGTCAACAGGTTAAGTATAAGAATCAAAAACCTAGTGGCATTTTTTAGAGGATACCCAATCTGGAGTAAAAGTGGGAGAGAATAATCATGGATTTTGTTGTGGGTCTTTCTAAGACCCTAAGGAAGTGTGACTCCATATGGGTGATTGTCAATCGATTGACCAAGTTTATACACTTTGTTTAGGTAAGGATGGATTATAATACAACCAAGTTAGCCAAGATCTATGTGAAGAAGATTATAAGACTTCATGGGGTACCTATTTTCATAGTGTCATGTAGGGGTTCTCGATTGAACTCTAGCTATTGGGAGAAATTTCAATCCAAATTAGGTACTAGATTGGACTTAGAACAACCTTTCATCCGCAGACTGACGGGCAGTCAGAACGGACGATCCAGGTACTTAAGGATATGCGCCAAGATTATGTGATGGACTTTGGTGGTCAGTGGGACCAATATATACCTTTGTGTGAATTTACGTACAACAATAACTACCATTCCAGTATTGACATGGCTCTTTTTGAAGCTTAGTATGGAAGAAGATGTAGGTTGTGAATTGGATGATTTGATGCATTCGAGGTGAGACCTTGAAGCACTAATATGCTAAAGGAGTCGATTGAGATAGTGAGGTTCATCCAGGAGAATTGGTAGTAGCCCAGAGTCGACAGAAAGAATATGCAGATAATAATATAAGGGATGTGCAATTCGCAAAAGATGAGAAATTATTGCTGAAAGTGTATCCCATGAAAGGTGTAATGCGGTTCAGAAAGAAGGGGAAGTTGAGTTCGAAGTACATCGAACCCTTTAAGGTTTTGAATGTAGTTGTATCAGTGGTGCATAGGTTGTCTCTACCTCCCATATTGTCAGGAGATCATCCTGTGTTTCAAGTGTTAATGCTCAAAAAGTACCATGGGGATGGAGACTACATCATTCGTTGGGATTTAGAATTGTTTGACAAAGAGCTCTCTTATAAAGAGGAGCCAATTGCTTTCTTGGATAGAGATGTGAGAAAGCTGAGAACTAATGTCATTCCATTTGTAAAGGTTCAGTGGACAAACTGTCTAGTTGAGGAAGCCATTTGGGAGACAGAGGCGGATATGCATAAGTATTGTTCATCAATTCAGGTATTCCTTATGCATATTTGTGGTGGTGTTTTAGTTAGTTATCATTTGGGGATGAATGAGTGGTAAATTGGTATCTAATCTAATGACCCAAATCATCGTTATACTGAAATAGAGAGTAAAAATTTTGCCTAGTTTACCTTTAAACCAAAATTTGAAAATTCAAGGCTGGCCTAGTTTTAGGCATATTTTTAGTGTGTGGTGGTCTAGGGAAATTCGAGAATTATTAGAGTGTGATTGGTGTTCTTAATTGTATTTTCCATTCGAGGATAAGTTTAGGAAGCCGTAGAAACTTTTGGTGCGTAGAACGGAGTTAGTAGAACTCTTAGTTATAGTAATCACCGTGAAAAATCAGTTCGTAATGTCAAAATTAGAGAAGTGTGTTGAGAAATGGATAAATCTAGGACCAAGTTTCGAGCTAATAGTTTGGAGTTATTGTAGTGACAGAAGTACCGCTTCAGCGGTAAAAGTATCATTGCAGCAACAATCCATTTAGCTAAGGTGCCACTACAATGGTAGATCCTTTACGGGGAGGACGAAGGGCAACACCTATTAGTGATATAGCTCGAGCAGTCAGAGGACCGGCTAGAAAGCGATCACCATTCCCTCCCCCACAGCAGGATGCTCCAAATTTGGTCAAGAATAAAGAGGTGATGGTTTAGGAGAAAGAAGTGGTGGTTCCAGAGAATGTGGTACCCATGTATAATGGTGCAGCTTAGGTGCCTATGTCTGCAGAGTTGATTCAATAGGTGTTGGGGTTTTCGTATTGGTTGGGTATCATCGGTACTACTCCATTAGTTCCAGTATTTCCATCCCCAGCCTTGCAACATGCCACTATTATAGCACCTTGAATGGATAAAGGCTCTGAGATAGGAGGGTTTCCCTAATAGGTATTGGGACTGGTGATAACTGATGATGAGCATGGACTGTTGATGTGTCGTGAACTTACGACAGTTTTTATGCTTAAAATGGTGAATATTTGCATGTACGAGGGTATTTCTATGTGGATATAATGGGGTTTTGGGTGTTTGCAGGTCAAATAGGTCCGGATGAGTGGAGTGCTAGATTTTGGATAGATAATGCATCAGACGACCCAATTTCATGATTGTGGAACCTAACCATGATCATACCCAGGCATCGTAGGAGGAATCAAAAGGTGACTCTTCGGAGGTGATCAGATGAAAGCTCCCCATGATCATCAGTTGATGTCACGATTGTACAACCTGATTTTGGGAAGGACTTCCTGAAAGAAAGGCTATAGAACATAAGTGAGGAAAAGATCAGACGACTGGATCCCATGACCGTACCTAGAAATGGAGGTCTGACTAAGAGGTCATAGGAATAAAGATCAGAGTTAAAGTCTGCAGGAGTTTAGGTGAAACAGGATCAGACAGCCACATTGTACGGTTGTAGTTAGAAGATACGTATTTGTACTGAGGATCATACTAGACAAAACCTAAAGATGACCAAGTCCGTGAGCAAACCACGAGCACCAAAGACGATCGTGGAGTCAAACCACAACTGTACCTTCCATTCGTCCGAGCTGACCGACACAGAAATCCTATTACGTTTAGGATAGATTTTATTTTGTCTATAAATACTCTTATTCATTTTATTGTATCATTTTACATTCGATTACATTATTGTAAGGTTCTAAGGAACATTCTTAGTTTTGGAATTACAAACTTTGATTGTAGGGTTTTAATTTAAAGTGAGATTTTGGAGTTTTATCATCTTATTATTGTAAGTTCATGATTATGTTTTCTTATCATATTTCTTCTTGTGCTCTTGAAATTATGAGTAGCTAAACACCACAACAAAGGTTGTGGGAATCATGACGGATTAACAAAGTGGGATTCGTAGTATGAAGTAATTTTCAATCGGTGTTCAGACGTGTATTAATTGTTTCCTTGGGTTTGATTTCTTTTTGGTGGTGTACAATGTTAGAACTCGCCTAATCTGTATTCTGGACAAAAGTTTTAGTACAGATAGGAAGAAGGGAATAAATAACAGAGACTTTGAGATATCAACCTCCACTTAATAGCTTGAGTTGATAATTTAGGATAGCTAATCTGGGATCCAAGATAGGGGTTAGTAACGCAAACTCAGGAGAAGAGAAAACTTACTTGAGGACATTGCTTAGACAAGAGCTTAAAGTTGTTCTAAGTATACATAACCTATCAATTCTGCATACCAAACACTGGGAAAAATTACGAAGTACAATGAATCTACGAACTTATAAAGTTATTGGGGAACACATTCCTAGCGTTTCTCTTACATTGATTACAAATCCAACAAACCAACAACTGTTACTATTGAATTCTTTATTTACAAACCACCACCACCACCCCTTTGCTGGAGATCGTTATTGATTGCCTCAACTACTTCTTGATTGATATTTTGACTTATTCCCTATGGGATCGACCCCAACCTTAGTTGGATTCTAGATTTGACAGTGACCACTTTATACTTTTTTGGGAGGTGTAATTTGGGTAACATCAAATTTTGGTGTTGTTGCTGGGGAATACGTTTATGAAATTGATTCATTGAGTGTGTTGGGTTGTTGGTTTCTATCTCCTGAATTACTTTTCTGTTATTTCTAGGACACACACCAGTGTATGCCCAATATACAGAGTCAAGGCAATCTCTTGATTCTAATTGACACAGAACTTGAGAGAACTCCCAGAGCTAATAGAAAGATAGTTAACGAAGAAGTTCATAATCAAGGATCCCTTCTTGAGGGCGTTCACGATGATCCGACAATCTTAAATTAGCCAGTACACTAGCATGGTCGTCAGGAGACTATAGAATAGATCATGGCTCAATTAATAGCTGAGGAGAATGCTAGACAAGAAGCTACCAGACGGGAAGCTGGGGAATAAAGGGCTAGACAAGATGAGGCAAACCATCTAGCTGCACTTGATGAGCTAGAGAGGTAGAGAAGGCATAGGGGGAAACAACCTCCACAATAGCCTCTACAACAATAACTCCCTCATTATGAGGATCCGGAGGAATATTTGGATTATTTAGAGCAGGTTGAAACTGGTGTTATTATTCCATCAGAGTTACCTCCAAGGACTAAGTTTGATATCACGAGTACCATGATTCACTTGCTGAACTTGAAGGGGGTGTTCTCAAGCCTTCGTACTGATGATGTGAACATAAATATAATGATTTTTTTTGGGATTTGCACATCTGATAATTTACTAAAGTGATCCAAGAAGCAATCAAACTATGACTTTTTTTGTTCTCTTTAATGGAGAGGCCACATTATGGTTGGCCGAGCTACCACGTGGATCGATCACTACTTGGAATGAATTACGGACTTAGTTCTTGGAAAGATTCTTCCCATCTTCCAGAATGCTACAGTTAAAGAATGAGATTTATAATTTTAGACAGTTGCATTCAGAGGCGTTATATGAGACTTGGTTGAGGTTTCAGAAGAGGCTGCTAAGTGTTCCAAATCACAGGATGACTGGTAGAAACTTGTTTGAGATCTTCTACAGATTTTTAAATTCTAACACCAAGGCTGTAGAAGACACTATCACTGGTGGAGAATTCATGAGTCTATGTTGGAAGCAAACTTCTGAGATCTTAGAGCGAATCACAAAAACCAACCGAGGTTGGTATACTCGAGATACTGATAGACCTACAGGTACTTCTGTAATTGGAGCATCCACAAAATAGAAAGCACAAGATGAGGTGGTAGTTCAAGAGGTAGAATAGCTAAGGATAGAAATTGGGTTATTCACTAAATAATTTATAGTTGTCGGAGCTGAAAGGGTGAATGCAATTGGTTCAAAAGGAAAGGCACCCAAGTATGAAGATTTGGACTCTGAGGAGGAGTCAAAATATCTAGACAAAAAGGTGGTGGGTTTTTGAGACAAGGGCCAAGGGTCTAACAAAGAAACATGGAACTCAAGGCAAGGGAATCAAGGTCAGAACTACTATGGATATAACAATTACAATAAGTTTGGGTATCGAGATAGGATTAGGGATTGAGATGGCGATTGGAGGAGAAAGGATGACTTCAAAGATAAGAGTGGACTTTATGTTCCACCCGAGAGATGTGATGCTGGTTCGAGCAATTCGAGGATGGAAGATATGCTTGTAAAGGTTGTGAAAAGGGTAGATAAAATGGAAGACTACCTTAAGGAGATTAGGGCGGATATTTTGGGAATGAATCAGAAGGTTGAATTGCATGTTACTGCCATAAAATAGCTCAAGCAATAATTTGGTTAGATTTTTGCGGCATTGAATCAACGTCAGTAAGGTACACTTTTGAGCAACACTATCCAAAATATGAAGAATGATAGTCATTGTTTGGCGATTACTACTCGAAGTGGTAAGATGACCAATGATCCACCTATACCTGTGACTGTCAAAAAAGAGGTAGAGCCGGTTGTTGTCGATGATGAAAAGGTTGTCAAATCTGAAGACTCGTTGGTGGATGAGAATACACTTGAAAAGCCTCAAGTTGATGAACATGAGGCAAGAACAAGAAAGGGGAAGGACAAGAAGGTCCCAAAGGTGTTGACTCCTATTCCACAACCTCTTCTTTTTTTTCCACAAAGACTGAAGAAGAAAAGTACCAGAAGTTCATTTCTATGCTGAAGAAGTTGATGGTAAATATCCCTCCAGTCATCCCTATAACAAATGCCAGGTTATACAAAGTTTATGAAGGACTTGGTGACTCAAAAGAGGACAGTGAGTTTTATGCCTGTTGACAATATGCACCATTATAGTGTAATAACCTCTAGATCTTTTGTTAAGAAGAAAGAAGACCCTGGAGCATTTATAATTTCATGAATTATTGGGTGTTTCAACTTTGCAAAAGCTTTGTGTGATTTGGGTGCTAGCATTAATTTAATGCCGCTAGCAATTTATAAATAGTTGGGGTTGGGGTCTCCCAAACCGACTTTGATGAGACTTCTCATGGTGGATCTAACTATAAAGAAGTCGATGGAAATCTTGTGTGATGTTTTGGTGTGGGTTGCATCCTTTATCTTTCCAGCTGATTTTGTCATCCTTGACTGTGAGGTTGACTTTGAGGTTCCCATTATTTTGGGGAGACCTTTTCCTGGGATTGAGCATGCGTTGGTTGATATGAAGACTGGGCAGATGAAGTTTTGGTAGAATAACGAACATGTTACCTTTAATCTGTGCCAGTCCATGAAGTATCCAAAGGATATATGGGTGATTTTTATGATTGCTATAATCGATGAGGATGACTTGGTATCTCCTATTGAGGAAAGGCTTGGAGTCGAGGCACTCACAGTAGCCATTATGAATTTTGAGGGTGATGATATTAAGAGTTATGAGGAGATGATGAGTGCACTTGGTGGTAGGATTTCCCACACACGTGCATCGAATAAGTTAGATCAGTATTTGAAAAATAGAGTAACCCCACCAGCTCATCCTTCTATTGAGGAGCCTCTAGTTTTGGAGCTCAAGGCTCTTCCATCCCATTTTTGTTATGAATTTTTTGGATCCAACAATATCTTGTCAGTTATTATTGTAGCAGATTTGGTAGATTGGCAAGTTGAGGCATTGGTGTCCATTTTGAAGAGGTTCAAGAGGGCCATTGGATAGTCCATTGCTGATATCATTGGGATTTCAATCGAAATTTGCACGCATAAAATCCAACTTGAGCCGGATTGTATGCCCAGTATTGATCATTAATGGAGATTGAATCCACTTATGCAAGAGATGGTGAAGAAATAAGTCCTCAAGTGGTTGGATGCGGTGTGGTTTATCCGATTATAGACAATAAGTGGGTAAGCCCAGTCCAATGTGTATCGAAGAAGGGTGGGATCACTGTGGTTCCAAAAGAGAATAATGAGCTTATTCCTATGCGGCTAGTTACTGGTTGGTGTATTTTTATGGACTATAGGAAGTTGAATGCATGGACTGAGAAGGATCAATTTCCTATGCCTTTTATGGATCAGATGTTAGACCGTCTTACTGGTAGAGGATGGTATTGTTTTCTTGACGGTTATACGGGGTACAATCAGATTTCTATAGCTTCTGAAGACCAAGATAAAACCACTTTCACTTTTCCATATGGGACTTTCACATTCAAAAGGATGCCTTTTGGTCTATATAATGCAACCGCAACCTCTCAGCGTTTCATGATGGCTATTTTTTCTAACATGGTTGATGATACTATTGAAGTGTTCATGGACAACTTCTCAGTTGTGGGAGATTCATTCGATGATTGTTTGGCACATCTCGTTAATGTTTTGAGGAGATCTGAGGACTGTAACTTGGTCCTAAATTGGGAGAAGATCCACTTGATGGTTAAAGAAGAAATAGTGCTTGGTCATAAGATTTTGAGAAAGGGGATTGAAGTTGACAAGGAAAAAATTAGGTGATTGAAAAGTTTCCTCCACTAATTTCAATGAAGGTATTCGTAGATTTTTGGGGCATGCGGGTTTCTATAGAAGATTCATCAAGGATTTCTCTAAAATTGCAAATTCTTTGTGCAAGCTATTGGAGAAGGAGGTAAAATTTGTGTTTGATGATGCATTTCTGAAGACGTTTGAGTGCCTGAAGGAGAAGTTGATTTCAAACCCTATTATTGTGTCTCTCGATTGGTACATGCCATTTGAGGTTATGTGTGATGCTAGTGGCATGGCTCTAGGTGCAGTCCTAGGTCAAAGGCGAGAGAAAATCTTACATCCCATCTACTATGCTAGCAAAGTACTTAACCCTATGTACAAAATTTACACAGTGACAGAACAAGAGTAGCTCTATGTGGTGTTCGCATTTGAAAAATTTTGCTCTTATTTGGTTGGCACAAAAGTGATTATGCATACTGATCACGCAGCTCTTAGGTACCTTATGACAAAGAAGGATGCAATGCCGAGGTTGATTCGTTTGGGTACTTTTGTTGCAGGAATTTGGCTTTGAGGTCAAGGATTGAAAGGGGACTGAGAATCAAGTGGCCAACCACTTATCAAACCTAGAAGAAGAGGCCATGCTAAAACTGAAGGACGTGCTTGAAATTGATGATACTTTTTCAAACAAGCAGGTATTAGCCGCGTCGCAAGATTTAATTTCATGGTTTGCAGACTTTGCAAATTATTTGGTGTGATGTAGTTTCTGAAGACCTGTCGTTGTAGGAACATAAGAAGTGTATGTATGATGTGAGGAAATTCTTTTGGGATGAGCTATACTTATTATGAAGTTGTGCAGATGGAGTGATTTGGAGATGTGTTCCTGAGGTTGAGATAATGAGTATCTTAGAGACATGTCACTCATCACCAGTTAGGGGTCATCATGGTAGTGTGTGGGCTGCACACAAGATCTTGCAATGTGGATACTATTGGCCCACCATCTACAAAGATTCACATGACTACGCCAAGGCTTGTGACCAATGCCAAAGGCAAGGAAACATCTCACGAAGGCAAGAGCTTCCAATGACTACTATTCTTGAGCTTGAGTTGTTTGACGTATGGGGTATTGACTTCATAGGCCCCTTTGTGAGCTCGTATGGTATGAAGTATATTTTGGTAGCTGTTGACTATGTTTAAAAATGGGTGGAGGCAATTTCGCTTCCAAACAACACAGGGAAGAGTGTCACAGCATTCTTGAGGAAGAACATATTTTCCATATTCGGGACACGAAGGATTATCATTAGTTATGGAAGCTTGAACTTTTGCAATAGTCTAATCAAAGTCGTGCTTGAGAAATATGGTATGAATCATAAGGTGTCAATGCCTTACCATCCTCAGACAAGTAGGTAGGTTGAGGTCTCCAATCATGAGATCAAGTCCATTTTGAGACTGTGAATGCCAATAGGACGAATTGGTCTAGAAAGTTAGATGATGCACTATGGTCCTACCGTACATCATTCAAGACCCCTATTAGTGCTTCCCCATATCAATTTGTAAATGAAAAGGCATGCCACTTGCTTGTCAAACTTGAGCATAAGGCATTATGAACACTAAAGAGGCTGAATTTGGAATGGATCAATGTGGCTAAATTAAGGAAAGAGCAGGTGAATGAGATGGATGAATTCCATCTCCGTGCCTATGAATGGTCAGTTTTATACAAGGAGAATATGATGCTATACCATGATCATAAGATTGAGAAAAGAGAATTTACTACAGGCGATGTGGTATTGCTATTTGACTCTGAGCTGAAGTTATTTTCAGGTAAGCTAAACTCAAATTTGAGAGGACCATATAGAGTGACTAGAGTGTTTCCCTATGGTGAGATCGAGCTAGAAAATAAAGAAGGCCAGAAGTTCAAAGTAAATGGCCAAAGGGTGAAACGCTATCTCGGTGACATTAATGAAGTAAAAGTGATATGTGAACTGGATCTAGATGGTGCTTGAGAAGTCAAGCATACCTGAATCGTTCCATGATGTTAAATTAAGAGCTTTATGGGAGGCAATCCATGGCATAGTTGGTGAAGTCTGAGTAACCAGCTTAGCCATATCGTGCCACAACGTTAAATCAAGCGCTTCTTAGGAGGCAACCCATGATTTTGTACTTTTTATATTATAGGGTAATGTGTGTTACTTGTGCAGGGATTGTCCAGAAAAAAAACTGTAAAACTGGAATCAAAAATGAACCCATAAAAGGATTGTACGACTTTGGAAAGGTCCTACGATAGTGGGTTTAGTCGTCTGCACAAAGTCCAGAGGGAGGAATCATATGAGTTATATTATGATTGGTCACCATGATCGTACTTAGATGTCACGACTGTGGTATTAATCGCCTTATCAAACTCCTGAAAACCAATATTCAGGATATCAAACCTACGATTTTAAGAAACGGTCGTAGTTACATATCACGATCGTCCTTAAGGTTCGTAGGTTCCCAGGTAATTTTTGTTCAATCCTCCTGGTATGAGTAGGACCCACGATTATGGTGAGAACCAACGATCGTGGGTAATAGTCATCTGTTCGGTCTACTTATTTTAGTAGGACCCGATCTGAACTGTCCTAAATAGGGTTAAATTCACTTAATCCCTATACCCTAAGACTCGATTAAGAACCTCTTCACTTCAAACTCATTTAAACAAAGAAAAATCAATCGAAAGCAATGAATTTACAATTACTCAACTCGGGCTTGCATGATTTTGAACCCATACCTTGTCCAAGCACCCACAGTCACGAGCAAATTCGTTGTAAGTCATTTCCTATGCTTTGAACATTTCTCATGATGAAAAGTGATTAGTAACAAGTTCTGAATTAAGTAGCATTGCAAATGGGTTGTTTAAGTCTGTTAGGGTTGTTTGTGGAAGTTGAAAATGAATTAAATGATAAAGGGGCATGAGTACCCATTTTAGCTCAAAATTTGGTCAAAAAGGGTCAAATAGGGATCGGATCATTTGTTTAAAATTGAATAAGTGTCAGTGCACAATCCATGACACAATCCACTATCGTCATTTCAATGTACGATCATGGATTGGATCGTTGTGGGTGCCAGGTGTTAACCTGCAAAAAGTTCATCAGACAATCATATCCCACGATTGTCATTTTATAATACAATCGTGGTATATGCTCGTCTGATGTGATGACTCCCTAGTACTTTTGGGGAGTTCTTCCTAAAATCAAAAGGTACGATCATACCTTTATTGCACGATAGTAGGAAGGCTCTTCTAATTAAAGTACTAAAAAAATACTATTGTTTCAAAGCTGTGACTAATCATTTCTTGTATAGGTACGATTCCTCCTAAAACCCTCAAGTAGATGCAGAAGAACATCTCCAAAAAGCGGGCACCCAAGGACACACCTTCGACCTCAAAAAGTGAGTCTGAAAGCTCAAGTGGCACCGAGGTCGAGTATTCAGCAAGTTCTTTGGATGACCAACATACACCACAGGCCACTAGAGCCAAGACAAAAGAACTTGAGAAGTCCAAGGAGACTACTTCTACTGCCTTGGTGCCAGCTGCTACCCCTATGGAAATTTCCCAGTTTGAAGAGGGAAGCCATAACACAAACAAAGATATAGGTGAACACTAAGATGATGTTGAGAAATTTGAGTTCGAGGAGTAGGAGGAAGAGTCAAACCCTTAATTTTCTGAGGGACCTGCTGCTGGAAGGCCTTAAAGGGGTATAGATCCAAGGTGGTGGAGTGTACCAAACACACTTTGATGTTTTTGGCCAAATCTTAGTGGCATTGCGTAGTACCCACTGCAAATGACAATGCACTGGCTGCCATAAATGCATGTCTGGTAGTGGCTTTCATGTCTGAGTTAGATTTGAATATCCAGCAGATCATTGCAGAGGAAATTTGGTATAGAGTATTACAGTTCAGTACCACACTTTCGTTCCAGTGTCTGCTCACACAGTTGATTCAAGACTCCCATGTGCCGACTATACCGAAGGTGGAAAGGTTTAATCGGGCTACAAAAAGTGTAGATATTACACTATTTAAGGATTTAAGGAACCCGGCGGCTCTAGCCCAGGGTCCTCACCCAAATTTACCACTAGAGGTAGCGGGAGGTGCCCTAATTAGTGAGATCCCGACGTCTGAAGCAGGTGCTACTTCATCCTCTTCTCAGCAGGCCGCAACACCTACGGGTGACCATCAGTTAGTGTCGGCTGGATATACTTTGATCCCTATAACACAGTTGGAGTAGATCATGTGGAACCAACTATTGCATGATTTCCGTATTCAAAAATTGGAGGTAGGGGTAAAGCCCTACATAGCAGTTGAGATAAAGGCAAATGTGCGGATAGTTTAGACCGACTTTGATAGATTTGAGAGTCGGATGATATCTAGGTTAGAGGAGGCTCAGGATCCTGATATGAGCATGATCACTATGACTTGGCCGCGTTGAAGAAAGTAGTAAAGGAGCTTATGAAGCGGACCATCCCAGTTGTGCCTCCTATATCTCCCCCTATGCCATTCTTGGTTGATTTAGCAGTAGATGTGGACTCTTTAGTCCCAGACTTCTGCATACACGTAACACCCCGTACGTTTCTGAGTCTAGCCAACAACCGTAACATTTGTGGAAAAATGAAAACATGAGAGACTTGACGAATTTTGTATTGAATTGTGGGCATTTAAAAGGCTTATACAATTGGGCCCCTAAATGAAGCATAAAATAACAAAGAAGACATGGGCCAAAAGGATTTTATTTTGACCCATTCTTCCATTTTGATCCATTTGACGAATCAACATAGCATTAAATGCTAAGGAAAAGATAAGTAAGACATGAGGACCTATATAAAGGGAAAAAAAATCATATTTTATTCACTTGAACTCTCATCTCATTTCTAGAAATTTCCAACATTTTCTCCTTTGCTCTCAAGAACCCTAAGTCACTCTTTTGGCCAAGATCATCAATTGGTAAGACTTGGTAAGTGTTTATTATGATGGATTAATATATTTTATGCATAATATATGGTGGATATTATGTTGGTTATGTCGGTGGAGCATTGAGAAGTTCACAACGAGTAAAGTGTACATGTTTGCTAGATCGAGGGGTGTTTTGTCTTGTAAACTTGACTATGGACTTGTGGTTATGAAAGAAGTGAATTTGGTGGAGAAAATATTGACATGTGAGATGTGATTATGGTCTTAATTTATTTTATTCTTGTGCATAACGTTTGGAATTGATATTGTGAAATTGGTTATGGTTTTGGTGTCGTATTGGCCGTGAAATGTGGTTTTGAGTGTCGTTATGTGTGTTGTGAGATCATTGCAGAATGTTGGTGTTTAAGATGATCAAAAATATGTTCAAATATGTTTGGTGGTGATCATGAACCATTCATGGCATTAAAAGACCCAAAAAAAGTCATTTCGGACCAAAATGGGCATCCGCCCCCGCAGACGAGGGCATCTGCGGGCGCAGATGGCACTGGCTTCTACCAAAGTCCATCTGAGGGCGCAGGTGGCTGACCTGCGGGCGCAGGTGCCAACGCAGGTCAGCCCAGAATTGTGTTTTGATTGTTTTCGTATCCCTTTGATCCCCGAAAGCCCCGATACCTTTTTGGGATGTAATTATCAACTCGTGATGTCGTTTTAGTGACTTTAAAGTATCATATGGAGGTGTGTTGGACTATGTTAAGTATGGATGATTGTTCATATGTTTTTATAAAGTAATAACTACGACGGAATGATAAAGAGAAATGTGTAAAAGGTAAGTATGGGTGAAATGCTATCAATGTATGATATTTTGGTCAATGTGTGTAATATTATGGTGTTGTTGGTATGGAAATGCAGCGGAGGGTATTGTAAGGGGGTGATGTGATGTTATATGGTAGTCACTGTCATATTGTACGTCTTTATAGTAACTAGTTGCTAATGTAAGTTCCGGTATGAACTTGTATTGTAGAGTAAGACGTAAAGAAGGAGCTGGACCATTGTATTCATACATAGGCTTGTATATTCATACTTGAAAGTGAAGGTATGTAAGGTTCCCTTGTCCCATAGTACTCATATTTATGTTACACTTGTCCTATTCCGAAATGTGCTATGGCATCCTAGTTCCGGCTACCAAAGGTTATCGTCACAAGTCTACTACTCATTGAACAAGTGTGAACCACATGTTTCATATTCATTGATAATATTCCAAAGGTCCAATAGTGATAGTGCTCATGTATCTTGTTCCTTCATTATTGTCTAATGGTTCCAACAGTGTTACGTTTCCTCAAAGATTATGTTTCCAATAATGCTATTCATATGTCTCTCATTCATTGGTTAATGATCAAAAGCTTCAAGTTAAGTTATGACTATCATTGTATCAATCTCAAAGTATCAATCTCAAAGTAAAGATCAAAGTAAGGCAAATGTGGTTAATGATTGAGTACGGGTGGCAGCTTGGGGGCAAATGCCTAGCTCAAGCCGATACCGATATTATTGGATCAGGGGGCAGCTTTGGGGGCGAAAGCCTAGCTCAAGACGAACCTGACAGGGGGCAGCTCTAGGGGTGAAAACCTAGCTCGAGCCGAACCTGATATGTTGATTTATGGGTAGCTGGTCTAGGGGCATAAGCCTAGCTCGACCCGATCCCAACATGACGATAAGTCATGTCAAGACCCACTGATCAGTAGGGGTCCGGGTACATTGTTACATACGCATTGATCATTGAGCATTGTATTAAAGAAAGTAATGAAAGTAAATCACATGGTTCCCAAAGTGCAAAATGGTGACTCACTCATATTGATAGGTCATTTGTATTGAGTTCATTGATACGTTCATGTGTTATATAGTTTCATTTGAGCCTTAATAATCAGTACTTATTCTGTACTGACCCCTCTTGGGGAATTTACCTTACTTGCTGCAGGCGCAGGTACCAGTAGGCCTCCTCAGTAGATTGCCAGTTGTTAGCAGTTCATTGGTGAGCTCCAGCTAATTCGGGGCTTCTCCGAGTCAGAGTGTGTATATGTTTTGGTGATGTACATGTTGTATAAAGTGGGGACTTGTCCCGACTCTTAGCTGTTTTGGTCAATGCATCTGCTAGAGGCTTTTGTAGACGCATGTGGGTATATGTATATAAGGTGACTCATGAAATATTATTTTGATGGCCTCAACGGCCAAGTTTCTCAAATGTATATATATATATATATAACATGTTCCATGTTCTCCGATATTAGCCTTTCATGTTCTTATGTGATAGTAGTGTTTTTTATGGCATGCATATGAATGTATAGCAGGAAAGGTTGGTTCTCTCGGGCCTTGTCGGCTTCGGGTGCCAATCACGTCCCGAACGGGGTTCGGGGTGTGACAATACAGGCCCCGATAGGTGGGGCGATGATTTTGATTTTAAGGAGATGGGTAACAATTCACAGCCCCATAGGAAGAGGAGGAGAGGATATAGGATTAAAAAAATAAAATAGAAGAGAGCAAAGGAGAGTGAGCAAACCTTCGAGGCAGGTTTACCGGAGGACGTGGTTGATAGCCCACCTACTGCCAAGGTGGTGGTCCAGATAGGAGAGCGTATAGAGACCACCCCCTGACATCATTGAGAGCACCGTCCACCACTAGTGCCTACTTATTAGATAGTGCCTCAGCCACAGCCGAGGCCATGAGAGGAGATGATACTGGAGGGGTCACATCCGAGACCCTAGCTGATCAAAGTACTACCGATATTTAGTGCACCTCAGGTTTGTCCCTTCCCTTTATTTTATGTTTTCTATGTGTCATGCAATGGGGACATTGCATGCTTTTCAAGTTTGGGGTGGGGGTGTATCACAACCGAGGTTTTTTGTTGCCATGTTTATTTTCCCTCGGCTGCGCTATCTTAGTTAGAGCCAGCATGTCTAGGATTTTATTTTGTTGTGTTTGTTGTTTTTGGTGTTATGTTGTGTTTTGTGTATGATCTAGAGACTAGGTTGTGATAGCTACTAGTAGTATACTCTGATTGTCTATCCAAAGTAATAGAAACAACAAGATAATCTAACACTAGAAATAGTAATGCTAAAGAAGGAGAGTCAACAAGATGTACCTAGATCGCGAGTACACGCTAGTAACCAACCTGCCACAAGCTATGTAGTAATAATCAATCACTAACCTAACCAGGCTTCCATAAGTCCGAAAGGTACACAACAATAAACAAAACCCAACCAGCTCTCATAACCATGATAGGTACCCAAGAACAATCATACTAGTGATGGCAGTGCATATGAATAGATGAGTGCAATAAAAATCATGTGATGAAATGTGCAGTGAATGCCACGTCCAACAATAGTGTATACACCTCCTCCAGACATGTGGCTCATAAAGGCAGGACCCATGAGGAACACCCTTACTCCGGCACTATTGCTCACAGACGGAGGGACCCATAGGGAACTCGAGATATCCATATACAATGATAATCTACACTAATCATGAATATGACAGGTGTCCGAAATTAAACCGAGACTAAAATGATCTAAAAAGTGTCAAATGGGTTAGAATTCTCATCAGCTGTAACAAGTAAATAATAAATAAATAAATAAGGAAAAAATGAACCAGAATCCTCCTCGATATAAGTGTTCAAGGTGATGTATTTAGTTCTAAAAGTCGTCATCCAATTGTAAGGGTGACATAATTTCCGTTTTAAATTTAGTTTATGAGTGGAAAATGAGAATAAATCTCTTTTTGAAAATAGTTGTAAAAATCAATATTTTCCTTAAAATCATACCACAATGCATGTGAGTTATTGTGTGAAAGTATGTGTGCCATCACCAGTATCCAAACAATAGGAGCATAATCACTCAAGTATCTATAAACCAAAATCATCGTTCTTCTAGGGCAAAGAACACTAACCTGACATCTGACTGGTTTGTATCCAAGGCCTCGAGCCTACTAATGTACAAAACATATGCATGTATACCAATAAGGAAAAGAGAGTAAATGGAGTTATCCATGATATTAAATAGCAGCCAACTGAGGAATACTACTCTCCTGCCAAAGTACTATCCCTAACCTACTCCAAGGGCCACTAGCCTAATCCTAGCATCGTAGAACATACAAATATCACTAGCCTAATATTATTGCTACAACAGGCATACAAATATCCCTATCCTAATCCTAACACTACAACAAGCATACAGAACTAAGGAATAAGCTAATGGTCTACTCTTAGATTCCCCCAAAAAGGTCAGAAACGGCAAAAATACTCTATCTGAGGCTGTTTACTATAAGTTTTGGCCAAAGACTAATATCTCAACTTCAAAAGCTCAAAAATAAGAAAATTGATATAGAAACCAAACGAACTACCTAAGAATCGAACCACCGATCTCAGCAAGTCATAAATGACTTAGGACAGCTTTAGAAAAGCTCTAAACACATAAAACGCACGAAATGAAGGAAATGACCTGGCGGGTCATTATAATATGGCATGGGATTTGGCTTACCTACTGGAGGGTTATAGTAGGTGCCATCATAGCTCGATTTCGAGTCGTGACAATAGATCACTTAAGGAAAACACATATAGATTTTTATTAGAGGCGAATTCAGTATTTTAAATTTATGGGTATCTATAATGATCTCAAATTGATATATTATAATAATTGGATTCACGTCCAAATATTCATAAATGTTTCATGAATTTGTTTTATTTATATATAGGGCAGCATTAAAAGTTACTGGCTTTCTCTGAACCCGAAAGTCCTATCCCACATACATCGCTCATTTGTATGATAAACATTAATTAGTAACATACTAAAAATGATAACTATACTACCACATAGTTTATTTTATTATTAGAGCCTAGTTGGATAGGATTAAAAAAAAAATAGCTCTTTAGCTTAAATGCTTAAAAGCTAAAAATAAGTGCTTATAAATTGAGCAGATAAGTATTTGGATAAAAGTGTTGAAACTAAAAAAAAAAGTTGTTGATGCGTTTGGTAAACAAGAGTTGTTAAGCACTTTTTTATTGTCAAAATGACGTAAATGTCCTTAAAATCATTAACATCATAAATAAGTTAATAATAAAACTTTTAATTCTAATAATTTAAAAATAATTTCTATTTAAATGTACTTTCAACGTAAAGTAATTATGTGAGTAAATTTATAAATATAAGTTATAAATATAAGTTACTTATTTATATTTAAAATGTTAAAAAATAAAAAATTTAGGACATTTTTTTTATATAAATATAGTATTATATTGTAATATTGTAACAACTTGACAATATTAAGGAGAAAACAAAGGAGAAAGATTGAAGAGAAAACGAGGAGGAAAGGGACGAGAGAAGATGCTAAAGAGAAAGTGAAAGAAAATGATATATTTTGGAATTAGGAAATAATATAAGGGATTAAAGGGTAAATGTCTTGGTCAAAGATAAAAGAAATTTAAGCTAAAAATTAAAAAGTTGGAGGTACCCAGCTTAGTATTTTTTGTTTTTTAATAAGTTTTTAACTTTTTTAAGTACTTTTTCATTTTACCAAATACCTAAAAAGACTAAAAAAAAAAAGAGATTAAAAGTTGGTTTGACCAGCTTTTAATCCTATCCAAACGGGCTCTAATACTCCTTCTGTTCATCATTACTTGTCTAGTATACTAAAATTAGTTGTACAACTTTATTTTTCCATTTTGAAAAATCAAGAGATAATTTATCATTTTGGGTCTATTTTCCCTATTATTAAATACTACATTCATTTCTTAACATTTAGATTACTTGTAATTAATAAGGCTTATACAGTAAAATTACCCTTTTAATTACTCCCTACATTCCATTTACTTGGCCTCTTTTAACTTGGTACACCTTTTAAGAAAACATTAATTAGAAGTGTATTTTATAAAATTAGCCCTATTAATGATATTTTGAAATACTAAATCTAACTATTATTATTTTCTTTAGTTATTTAATACTGAGGGTAGTATTGGAAAGAAGTAATAAAACACTCTTGATTTACGAAAATAGACAACTAATTTGGAACAAACATATTTAGAAAGAAGGCCAAATAAAATAGAACGAAGGGAGTATTTTTTATAAGGGATATGCCAAGTCAAACATGCACAAATAAAGACGGACAGAAATATGAGTATGAAAAGGTTTTACACCACTATAAAACTTTGCGGAATTTATAACCTTCACAACAAGTACTCCCTCCATTCCAAAATAAATGAATTGTTGAGACTTTTTTTATAGTTCAAAGTTCAAGAGACTTGTTTGTACCTTTTTTCATATTTACCCTTTGGTTTAATGATGTTCTTAACTACTTTACATTTTTCTAGGAGAATAGGTTGAATAATCAAAAGGGTAATAGTGGAAAGTAGCCTTAAATTTATGTCCTTAACTATTTTTCTTAATATGTATGCATTACCTCAACAATTCATTTATTTTGGAATGGAGGGAGTATTAATTGAATAAATTTATGTGCAAATGTAGGACTGTATTTATTATTTTGGTGTAAATGCAAAGTAGGGTAATATTCTCTCCGTTCACTTTTACTTGTCACTTATTTCTAAAATAGATTTTCATTTTTACTTATCATTTTTGACATATTAAGAGAAGACAAAATTTGTTTTCCTGCTTTACCATTAGCATTAATTCCTTATTTTCCAAATCATTTTAAAGACATAATACTAAACATCAATTAATAGGGATAATATGGTAAATTAACCATGTCAATAATTGTTTTTTTTAATGGATGTGTCAAGTTAAAATGTGACAAGTAAAAGTAAACGGAGGGGAGTACTTTACCATAATAAAACCATAAATAAAGTGAAATAAAGGATGCAAAGAGAATGGATTAAAAGAAAAAGAAAAATCCTCCTACAAGTGTTTTTCTTTCATTCTAGACTAGATAAGCATACGATGTATAACGAGAATTTGAAAAGGTCAATTCCTATTTCTTTTTTCCTGTGAACTTTAATAGAACTCAATAACAAATAGAATTCCAAAAGGTGCGTCCCTTCTTTTTGTTAACTATAAGAAAATGGAAAATGTATAGATCTTAAACGCAACACTATATTTTATTATGGCTGGATATGATGTGATGACAGAATTCCCCCCTGGTTACAGATTTTTGCCAACCGATGAGGAGTTGGTTAAACATTACCTTGCCAACAAAGTTCATTATCAACTTTTACCAGCTCTACTGGTTGAAGATATCCATGCAAAGGAATTTTACAGCAAATCTCCTGAGACTCTTGGTATTAGTAATAAAAAAATTTCTCTTTATTCATTTTCATCTTTGAACAATCTACTAACAATTAAAACCGACAAGGCCTGAATTGACAAATTAAATAGGTCGTTCCTCCAGCTCAATCCTGACATTCATCATGAATTCAAAACATGTAGGTAGGAGATTAAAGTTCCCAATTCTAACAAGTAGCTGGAAACACACTTCAACGAGATCATGTTCGGTTTTTTCAGAGCAGTCCTTTCTCGTCTCTCAGACCCGCATACATCTACCATTTTATTTTAGCTTAATTAGAAAATGCTCAAGTTTGTATAAAAAAAAAAAGTAAAAATCCTTATAAAATTATAATCTTCTAACTCTAGAATATTTTTGATTTTGAACTAAAATTTGTTTATATCTCATTTACGAAATATAACTTTCTTTTATTTACTCTATAGGTTGTTATCGTGTTCCTTCCCGTTTCTTCTTCTTCTTCATTCTTTCTCCTTTATTCCCCTTGATCTTCCAAATTTTTCTATTTTTTAATCACATTGAATAAATAATACAATTATCATTTTGTTTTGTTTAATAGATAATCACTATATTTCAAGGAAAAAATAAGTCATGTAATGGAATAAAAATAATTTAGATGAAAATAAAAACATTATTGTTGAACTAGAAACAAATAATAATGCAATTGAATTGATCCAGAGAATAAAATTGAGATTACTATTTGTTCAGTACAAATTTGTGTATTGGGAAACAAACTTTGTCATTGATTTTTTTCTTTTTGACTTACAGTGAAAAATATGTGCGGTGAAGGAGAATGGTACTTCTTTATTCATGAAGATGAGTATTTTAGAGGAAATATAGGAAAAATTCGAATTGTTGGAACCGAAATAGGCTTTTGGCAATGCTTTGGAAAAGAATTTCCAATTTATAATTCAGAAAGAGATGTGGTTGGCTTCAAGGTTAATTTGAAGTATTATTCTGGAGTGGCAAAGAAAAATAATTGGACAATGGAAAAGTACCGTCTAACTTCCGAATGTGGCACTCACGACGACGAGGTAACTATATTACTTTCGCTTGCAATTTGTTTGGATTTTCTATACTAATTTCCTTTGCTATTTGTTTGAATTTTCATTTAGTAGGTCTCGTCCTCTCTTAGAGGAAATTTAAAATTATATCCTCCTTTCTTTAGAATAAATGGAATAATAAATAATGTTAAACGTCATGGTTTCCGTCGGGTTGATTTACTTCATATTTGATAAATGATTTTTACCTTTTCAAAATAAAGTCCTTGTAATGTATCATTTAATTACTGGACAGTAGCTAAATGCTAGCAAATATGGTTGAAAGTTATTAAATAGTTTTTGCTCATACGTACATTCTGGGAAGTCTATTAGAATAATTAGGTGGTTTTTGTATTTTTATTTTGTTTAATTTTGGAAAACTAGTTTTTGTTAGGGCAGAAACAGAGTGTTTGTAATGTTGCCAAACTAGAATGAAAATACCCTGCATTTATCTCCCTATTACATTATCAATACGAATTTGGTTTTGGGCTAGTTTTTAAATCTCCCTCTTTTTTTTTTTTTTTTTTTTTGGGTGCAGATGGAAGAATGGGTTCTTGGAAGAATTATAAAAGGGAAAAAGAAAGATTACACCAATTATCTATAGGTGCTTTTGTTTTTACCAAGGAGAGAAATAAAGTCGACATTCTTTATTTATTTATTATTTACCATTCTTTATTGATTCTTCATAATAATAATAATGTAACCATGCCAAGTTCGTGTTTTTCTCTTGTACGAACAACTTGGCTAGAACAGAAATGATATTAAATGATTGCTTCCAATTTTTCCGTAAAATGATGTTGTCAATAAATTTATGATTTAATTTTACAGTTATGTATATATACCTTTTTTTTAATCGAAAAGTCCAATTGACCCATTTTATTAATAAAAGAAAAAAGAAATTTCAGAAAAAACAAACATGAGTCCATTATTAAGTCCTCCTTAGCAACATTTTGATAATTACATCCCATAGCAACTAATCTCTCTTCTTGATTTTCTCTCTTTCTCCCTCCTCTGTCTCTCATCTCTCTCTTTTTGTTCTTTTTCTTTCTCGTTTTTTTTTTATACTAGTCTATGGAAACGTGCATTGCTCGTTTATCCCAAAATACTTCTTTTTAGCGATAGTCAGCTATCTTTGTTGACTTTTGGGTTATAAAATAAAATTGAGTGGCTTAATGAGTAAACTGTCTAAGTTGAGTGACCATTTGAAATATTAGCTCTGAAAATCACCTACAAAAGTAAAATACAAGTCAACTTCTAAGGCTTTCTAACATTAAATTTAAACAAATAAAGTACAATTGTAATCCAACATAAATGATAATTCGGTAGGCATCGGTTATTGAACTACTGAAATACTCAGCTCAATAATTCGATTTTCAAAAGTTGAAGAATTGTATAGTAAAACAAGCAAAAGTTAGCTCTTGGATGATCAAATTTCATCTGTAGAATTAACTTAACCTTAAAAAATTAGCTCAAATTTTGGATGAACAGTCTATCTCTTTAGATTACCTTTTGATCCACCTAAGCAATAAAATCAATTTAAGATTCCAAGCTTTAAGAAATCAAACCACCAATTTCACATAGCAAACAATTTTGCAATTGAAAAGAGCCAATAAAACACGACAAGTAAATAGATTTGAAGCCTAATTTTACACCTCGTCCGGTAAAGTTCTTGAGATCAGCAGGTACCTGTAAGAAAAATGTAATTCGATCTTAAAACTTTAAAGTAAGTAAAATTTTATTCAATAAAATAGTGAACTTAAAGAGGAGCATCATAACTCAATAATTAAGAAGTAACTCAATAAAACTAATATTACATTTTGCCATTTAAGCACTATATAGGCGATTATATATAACTATTCACCTTTATATCTAGGAGCAGCACTTGCGGCCACCACCAACTCATCCATTGCGGCCGCCGCCTCCACTACATCCACCGCTAGAGTATAGTGATTGATTATAACACAAGAAAGATATATATATATATATATATATATAATGAAATTCGAAGAATCAAAATAAAAGCAAACCAAAGATTTATTTAGAATAGAAGATTCAACAAGAAATAAAAGATTACAACTAAAAGTTATAGTTCATAAATAACAATCAACAATGACCTAGCAGCGCTAAGTTCATTCTCTACAGTCCAAATTATCATATTGTTAAGTAAAGAATTTTTTGTCCTTGCTTGGACTAAAGCCAAGTACAACTTTATGAATATTTCTTCACCACATTACTCAGCCGTGCCTATCGTCCTTCTTTTGAGGATGGTGCTTCACCGAGCATAATTGAACTATTGAAAAGACATATCAAACATTAAAAGTTGTGGTGAAATGAATAAAATCTTTTCATTCTTAGAACATCATATTTTTTGACGTAAAATAGATGAACTAAATACAAATATTGAGATTGCAAACATTCTCTGGGGTTACATATTTACATCTAATTCAATAAAACATGTTTATGAAATTTCTTTGCACTAACATTGAGTTAATCTAGATGCATGGTAACAAAACTTTTTGAATTCCTGATCAGCAAAGATACAGAGTCAAGAACAGTAATATAAATCTAACAAAATAATAATTTATATGTAGGTAAATTTTTAAAACTTACAAGTTCAAGAGAAAATATTTTAGTTTGTTGGAGAGGGAGGGTATGCTTCCTGCTGAAGAGTGATGGAAAAAAACTGAGTCTTCGGGCAAGTTAAATAGTCAGGTGTAATTTTAAATAGAGTTTTAATTGATTTAAAGTCCTAAATATAAGGAAAATAGTTAAATGACAATTCCGAAATATAATATTAAAAAATAGTACATGACATTAATTGTTTTGGACGTTTTTTGCCTTCTTTTTTTTTTTTTGGTACCAAACAAAACGGATTTGTTGCCTATTTTTTTGGACTACCAATGCACCACAAAAAAAACAGCAAAAAACAAACAAACATTACCATAAGGAATTTAACCATAATAAGATTTTTTTAAGAAAATAAAGAAAAAGTTTTTGCCAAATTTTATTTGAACACGAGAAAAGGTATCCAATTTTTTGTTAGGAAAGGTTTTAATTTCTTTATATAGTCTATATTTAATATCACAAAAATAATAGGAAAATAGTGAAAAGACTACTTTGACTAAAGAGAAGACTTTTAATTTCACTTCTTTTTCCATCTCTTTTGCAACCAAATCAACAGTTCAATTTCTTTTTCAATTCCATATATATTGCTTTCAAAATTCAACGCTGTTACAGTCAATTATTTATCCAATTTCACCATTGATGGGTCTTAAATCACTTACCCAGATCTATACAATTTCCAATCTCTTTCCATCAAAATTCATCGTTTTTACAGTTAATTTTGTCATGACCAAACTCCTCAGGTCATGATGACACCTACTTCAACGCACCAGTAGGTAAGTCAAGCCATAGCCCGAAACGACGAGTAATGGGTTAACGGGCGGAGAATAAAGGAAAACAAGGATTAAATAAATAATAACAACAAAATAGGTGGAAGCAGGAAGATATACATAAATAACATATTGTACAAGAGAGGGAAGAGGACAAAATGTACAAAATGAATCCCTCCCAAGACCTAGTAAGGTCGATACAAGAGCCATTATGACCAAAGATAAGAGTACTAGACAGTATCCAAAATATACATATATACACAGTAGTCTCGGAAATACAAAAAACTATAACTAAAATAGATGGAGGAGGATCAGCTCCGGATTCTAGAAAGCTCACCCCATTTCTGGATCAGTAGCAGGGCATGAGAATAACGTCAAGGATGGTAGATTGTACTCGGATCTGCATCAGGGAAAGGATGCAGAAGTGTAGTATAAGTACCAAAGCAACGGGTACTCAGTAGGCATCATCAGCCGACTGAGGTTAAATATAGTAAAAGCATAAATAAAATGCGAGAGTGTAAACTAAGTCAACAGTAACAGAGGTAGAAATGTAAATATCTATTGTACTAAGCAAGTGCGATAAAGGAAATAAATAACTCAAAAATAGGAGCAATGGACTAACTACAATCTAACTGGGGCCCCATAAGCCTAGAAGGCACACACAAGAAGACAATTAACCCTATCGAGCCTCCATAAGCCGGTGGGTGCAAACACGAGGAAGCTAAGGTAAGAAGCATAAATAACCTTTAACTGTGCTAGTCTCAGTAACTTCCAGATCCCAAATCCATAGTGAAAGTGTATATATGTATCGACCTTGAACCGGAATCAATAAATAGTAACAAAAAGCCAGACACTGAGATCACATAAAAAATAGTAGATAATAACAAGAGGCCGAATGGTGCATGTACAACAAAACCCAGTACAACTGCCAGAACTCTCAGTAACAACCATAATTAACACCAGAACATCCCAACCGTGATCATAGACAGATGGCAGACTCGAACTGAAACTCATAAATAGCCAAACGTAACTATAATCGATAATCCCATAAGGAACCAACCATAACCAATGCAAGTCTCGTGCCAGAACTAATAACAATAGCAATAGAGCATACACCAGACTTGAACTGGAACTGGAATGTATATATATAAATATAAGCATAACTAGATAGCGAGAAGAAATTCAAGGGTTTCAAGCCTATATCCAATCCATAAAGTCATATAAACCAATCTCGGGCGGTCAAGTCCACTAAGGCAAGACGGGTCTCAATTGCTAGGTTAAGGAGGTGCGGTCCAAGGTCAGTTACTACTTTACCTAGGAAAAAGAAGCTGAAGAGTCTAGTAATCCAGTCTAATTCAAAACCAACCCAAGGTAATAGCCTAAAGTCACAGCCATGGGTCTAACTAAGCCTAAAGAAGCTTCATATCAAATATACAATCTAACAAGGGCAGTGGGGCCCACTACAAGGTCCCAATAACCAAACTTAGGTCAGAACCTACCCAAGTCTAGTCTAAGGCTTCCCATTCCCATCTCAAGCTACTAATAGCACCAACCGTGATCATAGATAGATGCCAGACTCGAACGAAAAATCATAAATAGCCAACCGTAACTATAATCGATAATCCCATAAGGAACCAACCATAACCAATGCAAGTCTCATGCCAGAACTAATAACAATAGCAATAGAGCATACACCGGACTTGAACTGGAATGTATATATATAAATATAAGCATAACTAGATAGCGGGAAGAAATTCAAGGGTTTCAAGCCTATATCCAATCCATAAAGTCATATAAACCAATCTCGGGCGGTCAAGTCCACTAAGGCAAGGCGGGTCTCAATTGCTAGGTTAAGGAGGTGCAGTCCAAGGTCAGTTACTACTTTACCCAGGAAAAAGAAGCTGAAGAGTCTAGTAATCCAGTCTAAGTCAAACCCAACCCAAGGTAATAGCCTAAAGTCACAGCCATGGGTCTAACTAAGCCTAAAGAAGCTTCATATCAAATATACAATCTAACAAGGGCAGTTGGGCCCACTACGAGGTCCCAATAACCAAATTTAGGTCAGAACCTACCCAAGTCTAGTCTAAGGCTTCCCATTCCCATCTCAAGCTACTAATAGCACTAATCCTAGTCCTAAAGGATGATAATAAACTATGCTAGGGGAGAACGGGTCCAAAATCTACCAAGAGGGGCCCTAACCGGCTAAATAAGGCTTAAAATGCTAAAATGATAACCAAGCTAAAACTACCTATCCAAAACTAGCACAATAGTACACTAATACCATAAGTAAGCTCAATCTAAAGGGAGGATAAGCCTAGCATACCTGGATGTCGCCGAACACTCGCTAAATCCTCTACATCAGAGCTTTCCCCTTTTAAGAGGCCTCCGAGAGCTGCCACGCTATCAAAATAATGATCTATGCATCAAGATGAGAAAATCGATACACATATTGCATATAAACACTCTGGGTCATAAATCGAACTAAAAATTCCATGTTGGGTTTGCTTGCAAAATTTCAAAATTAAAACTGTCACAGCATCCCATGCAGCTCAAGGATCAATTATTACATAAATTTAGCTAGATCCAAGCTAAAACAGTACCAAAATCAGTCTAAACACCATCAAGGATTAAAGAAACAAACCCAGGAAAATAATCTAGAAATTAAGCAAAACACACGAATATTACAACGATCTCGTGCCTACCAACACGCCCCCACGCTAATCCCCGCACCAAAATATGATCTCCTCGCGATTTCAGAGCTTAGAATGGTCTAAAATAGTGGATTTTATACTTTGTATGTCCTAGAAAATAAAAGGGATATATATATATATATAAACACAATGATGGCTGCTTTAGCGCCTAAATGACCGCAAAAGTGCTCAAGGGTTGCTAAATCGACCAGGCCTGGGCTGGCTAGGCTCCACTAAAGCAGTCTAGAGCTGCTAAAGCAGCCGCTGCTAAAGCGGTGACCATCCGATTAAGCGGTTGCACCAGATACTTGGCACCAGCCAAGTTAAACAAGTCCCAACGGACTCCGACCGGGTGCTCAGGATAGGTTTGAAATCCAGTGCTCACAAACGAACTATGCTACCCAACAAAATTCAATATTTTGGACTCAACGACGCTATCAAAATTTCCATCCGGGGTCATTTCAATAAAAATTGGGTTCCACACTCCAAGGGGTTGTTTTAGCCAAATTCCATCCAATAGCCCAAAATGAGTCTGGAAACCTCGGGACTCGAACCAAGGGTCCCCTTAGCCTAAAATCAACATTATGAAGCTGATGAAACTGTCAGAAATGACATTCGACGCCATTTACTTAAGGTTTTGACCCAAGACCCATTCCTTAACTTCAAAAGCTCCAAAATAGGGAAATGACTCTAAAAACCAAACGAACTGCCCGATAACTGAACTGTCAGTCCCAGCAAGTCATAAATGACTTGGGGAAGCTGTAAGAAAGTTCTAAATGCAGTAAAGCATGAAAACATAGGAAATGACCTGGAGGATCATTACAACATCCACTACTAAAAGGACTTTCATCCGTGAAAGTAAAAGATCAAAATGTACTTGAAGGCTCGAACAGGTAGGGATACTGAATTCGTATATCATGCTCTGTCTCAGAGGTATCCTTATAGAATGGACGGTGTCTCCACTGAACCTTGACTACAAGGATGTCTTTAGAGCGTAACCGCCTGATATCCGTAGCTAAAATAGACACAGGATCCTTTGTTAAGGACAACCTCTCATCCAACTGAATCGAGTCACACCAAAGCATGTGAGACTGATTCGGGATGTAGAGTTACAACATAGATACATGAAAAACTAGATGGATGACTAAAAAGGGTGGAGGCAAAGCTAACTTATATGCTACCTCCCCAACTGTCTGTAGGATCTCAAATGGCTCGATATTACCTGGGGCTAAGCTTGCCCCTCCTCCTGAACCTCATCATGCCCTTCATGGGCGATACTCGCAGAAAGACCTGGTCACCAACTCTAAACCTCAAGGCATGAATTCTACAATCAACATAAATCTTCTGTCTACTCTGAGCTATCCGTAACCTATCCTGAATCACCCAGACCCAGTCCAAAGACTCACAAAGAAAATCTATACCACAGGACCTAACCTCAGAAGTTTCAAACTAACCAAGTGGATACCGACAATGCCTACCATACAACACCTCGAATGGAGCCATCTGAATACTCAAATGGTAGCTTTTATTATAAGCAAACTCTGCCAAAGCTAAAAACTGGTCCCACTAATCGCCAAAATCCAACACACAAGCACAGAGCATATCCTCCAAAACCTGAATAATTTCCTTCGAATTTCGATCAGTCTGGGGATGAAAGGCAGTGCTAAGGTCAACCTGGGTACCCAACTCCTCCTGAAATATCCTCCAGAAGCTAGTAGTAAACTAAGAGCCTCAATATGAAATAAAAGACATGGGTACCACATGAAGGTGAACCACCTCACGAATATAGATACGAGCCAACCTCTCGGCACTGAAGGAATTCTGAATAGGGATAAAATGGGAAAATTTGGTCAATCAATCCATGATGACCCAAATACTATCAGAACCATGATAAGTGCGAGGCAAACCACTTACGAAGTCCATAGTGACCCATTTCTATTTCCACTCGATAATGGGTAGCCTCTAAAGCAATCCACCAGGTCTCTGATGCTCGTCCTTCACCTGCTGATAATATAGGCACCGAGCTATAAACTCCGTTATATCTCTCCGTATACCACTCCACTAGTAATGTTGCCTCAAATTTCTATACATTTTAGCTGTCCTGGGGTGAATAGAATATCTGGAGCTGTGAGCCTTTCGAAGTATCAACTGAATCAAGTCTCTGACCCTCAAAAAACAAATATGATCATCAAACCTCAAAACACCCTCAAAATTTAAGGTAGCTCTCCTTGACTCACCTCTCAACACCTGACCTCGAATGCCATGAAGCCCGTCATCCTCAAACTGACGACCCTAAATATTCTCCAACAAGGTAGATCTGGCCTCAACACTAGAAAGAATGCTCCTGGGGTCAAAAATATCATGACGAACTATCATGTTGGCTAAATACTGATATCCAAAGCCAACGGCCACTAAAGACTGATATCCAAAGCCAACGACCACTACCAAACTGAAATGAAGGCCAAGCTACCCATACTCACTGCCTTTTGGCTTAAGTCATCCACTACCATATTTTTCTTGCCTGGATGGCATAGAATAGAGATGCCACAGTCCTTCAGCAACTCAATCCATCTACGTTGCCTCAAATTAAGCTCTCTTTAGGTCATAATGTACTGAAGAGTATGGTGGTCAGTGAAGATCTCACAACAAACACCATACAAATAATGCCTCCAAATCTTAAGCACAAAAACTACCACAACCAACTCCAAATCATGAGTAGGGTAGTTGCACTCATGCACTTTTAGCTGCCTCGATGAATATGCAATAGCATGGCCCCGCTGTATCAGAAAAAACCTTAAACCAACACCAGAAGCATCATAATAAACGATGAGCCCCTCGTCCTCAACTAGAAGAGTCAGAATTAGAGCTAAAGTGAGAAAGTCCTTGAGCTTAGGAAAGCTCGCCTCACAACTCACAGACCACTGAAACAGAACCTCCTTTCTAGTCAACCTGGTCATAGAGGTTACAATAGTATTAAATTTCTCGATGAACTGCCTATAGTAGCCTGCTAACCCAATGAAAATATGAACCTCAGTAGGAGACATAGGCCTAGCTCAATCACGAATAGCCTCAGCCTTTACCGGGTTCACCATAATTCCATCCTTGGTCACCACGAACCCCAAGAAAGCTACAGACTGAAGACATAACTCGTACTTTGAGAATTTGGCATAAAGCCTATGATCTCTCAAAGTGTGTTGCACTGTCCTCAAATGTTGCTCGTCCTCCTTCCTTGTACTCAAATATACTAGATGTCATCAATGAAAACAATCATAAAGGAGTCCAAATAAGCCCTGAAAATGCAGTTCATCAAGTCCATAAATGTTGTTGGGGCATTGGTCAACCCAAAAGACATCACCAGGAATTCGTAATAACCGCAGCGAGTCCTGAGGGTTTTCTTAGAGGTGTCCTCTGCCGTAATCCTCAACTGATGGTAACCAAACCTCAAATCAATCTTATAAAACACTACTACACCCTGAAGCTGGTTGAATAAATCATCGATTCGAGGCATAGTATACTTATTCTTCACTGTCACATTATCCAGCTGCATGTAGTCGATGCACACTCACATGGAACCATCCTTCTTCTTCAATAACAGAAATGGAACACCCCATGATGATACACTTAATCTAATGAAACCCTTACCTAGAAGATCCTAAAGCTGAATATTTAGCTCCTTTAGCTCAGTAAGAGCTATACGCTAAGGAGCCATAAAAATAGGTTAGGTACCCAGCTCGAGGTCAATAGCAAACTCTATATCATGCTCAAAAGGAAGGCCAAGTAGGTCAGTAGAAAAAACATTAGGAAAATCACAAACAACAGAAGAGTAAAGCAAAGGACTCTCAACACTAATATCCCAAACATAAGCAAGGAATGACTCACAACCCCTCGATACTAGTCTCATATCCTGAATATAAGAAATAATCCCCATCGACACATGGATAAAAGAACCTTGCCACACAACCAGGGGTATGCCAGGCATCCCCATCATGTCAAGGATTTTTTCCATATGAACTAACTTTATTGACTTTTTATGAACTCACCCCCATCATGTGCTTGGTAATTAGGTCCATATGAGTTTTCAGGTGTTCTTTATCTTGATCATGCTCTTCTTTTTTTGTGATGCTCTATAGTCATCCCTTTAGAGTAGGTGCTGGCTGCAACCTTAAACTCTCTAGTATGCTATGATTTGTTTGTTTGGGTAAACTCATCCAGCATATCACTGGACATAGTGAATGTATGAGTCATCATAGAACCCTCAGAAATACTATCTATCATAAATTTATTGGTAGAGTTCAACAACCTATAAAATACCTCAAGTATGACTTCAACTTGTAGCTTATGATTCAGACACTATTTTAGCTTCTTCTTAAACCTCAACCAAGCCTCATGTAATGCTTCGCCTGATAGTTGCATAAAGTTACTGATTTTATCCCTCCACTGTATCATCTAGGATGGTAGGAGGAACCTTTCTAGAAAAGTTGTGGTCAACTCTGTCTAGCTGGTAATGGAATCATTCGGCAGTTTATTCAACCAAAGGGTAGCCTCTTCTATCAATGAGAGAGGAAGCAACTTGAGTTTGATATCCTCATGTGTGATACCCAACAACCTTTATGCCACCAAAATTCAATGCAACACATTATGATATGCAAATCATAAATCAATGGCTATGAACATGTAACAATGCATCAAAAACCATCATAACCTCATCTCAATCTGTATATACATACTAAGGGGACTTATCTAACCTATAGTCATGACCTACAGGGGCCAGCTTCTTCTATATACTATATCGAAGCAGTACCCGACCCTTCGAATATCAATAGATAAGTAACATGTACCGCTGCAGTGCCCGACCCTCTGAATATCATAATGCATAAATGTCAAATCAAATATCAACAAAGATATAATACAATGCACCAAATATGCAAGTACACACTTTATCGAGATACTTAGTCAAATTTAGGTTCATCATTTCAAGTACACAATCAATATCCACCAAATCACAAAATCACAAGAATGCCCCAAAGCCAATTCACAAATATTTAATTTACGAATAGACATGGAACCCAAATCAAATCTATAACTATAATTTAAATAATAACCTACCTCAACCATAAGCCCGAATGCACTAATATGCTAAAACCTTGCCCTTTCTTGCATATTTGGATCGTTCTCAGTCTAAAAATAGTAAACAAGGAGTAATTAACATCTTACTCTCCATTTCTAGGCATTAAGAATCAAATCACACTTATTTCACCCTAGTTCATAGCCTAAAATACCAATTCAAGGTTTCCTACCCATTTATCCGCCCAAATTCCCATAATTCATGTTAATAGGTAAGGATTCTACGTTAGGAAGTAAAGTCTAATAGCCTAGAACCAATTTTAATTAATTTTAAGCCTAATCACATGCAATTCTTATCAGTTCATTTATTTTAGGGATTAACTCATGAATTTCTTCCTAACACTTAATTCTAGTGATTCTATAAACTAAATGCATTATTCTATGTTAGAATGATGGAATAAACTCAACTTAGGAGTATAAACCTCCCAAACTAGAATGAAATTGCCTCTCACAAAGCCTTGAGTCAAAATTTAAATGTTTGGGCAGAAATAACGTCAAAATCAGAAAAATAGACATTTAACTGTCGATGACCAATGCAACGGATACCTGATGTGCCATGGTTACATGGCACTTTTGATGCTTAAAACAAGGAAAATATGCAATAACTTGGGTGTATTTTGTTGGTATGATGTGGTTTCTGTCCTACTTTGCAGGAAAATAGGTTTTAAAGGCAAAATGATCATAAAGGGAGAATCAAGCCCGAGAATGAAGTGTCAGAAGAAGAAAGAGCAAGAGTATGCACCAGGGAGGAATCACGCCACCACCCACGTGATGTGGAAGCCACTCACGTGACATGAGTGGCTGTCGTGACTCAACTGCAGAGATTGAATAAAAAAACCTGATTTCCACTGTAGGAGTGACGTGGCGTGGCTACCACCCACGTGACATAGAAGCCTGCCATGACCCAGCATCTGAAGACTTCTAATTGAGCCTGATTCCTACGACAAAAACCTACGTGGTGTGACTTGGTTCCATGACACCAAGTCACGATACCGTGGAAGTTGCCGACTCTGTTCTCCTATTTGGTTTTGGATAGGACTAGTTTTGTATCTATAAATACCCATGTATAGTCCTAGGTGCGAGGGTTAGACAATATACTATTTTGAAAGTTATTTCATACAGTTTCAGACATATTCTTGGTTTTGTAGTCATAAACCCTAACTTGAGTTTTATTGATAATTGAAATTTTGGTTTTTCTTCATTATTGTGAGTTCATAATTATGTTTTCATCTTTGAATTCTTCTGGTGTTCTTGCAATTATGAGCAGCTAAACCCATCAACTAGGGTTGTGTGAACCAAGAGGAATTAACGAAATCGATTAAGTGCAAAGCAATTTCGTATTGCTGTGAATGCATGTATTGTTGTTTCCTTCGTTGTGATTGCTTTTCTAACGGTTGAAAACGTTAGAAACTCGCCTGTATTCTAGACTTTCTCGAGAGAGAGGTAGAGATTGGGAAAAGGAGATAACAACAGAGATTTGAAGCTATCAACCTTCATCTAATAATCGAAGCCTTAGCGGGAATGGTTATCTAAAATCCAGGACAAGGGTTAGTAGTGCGACACTCGAAGTCCGAGAGAAAAAGAGTGAAATTCGTCTAATGAAGGTCGAGATACAGTTAGATGAACCTAACTTGTTAGATTTTGCATGCAACGTAGCGGGACAATTTTGTTAGCACAAGTAGCCGATGGAGATAAGGAACCATTGGGGATCACAGTCCTAGTGTATTTCTCTTATTGTCTACAAAATTAATACAACCAACAATCGTTATTGTTACTGTTCATTAGCAAAACCCCCCAGTTTTACTTACTTTCCAATTGTTCCATCCGGTAATCTACTCACACTTCGAACTATTCCCTGTGGGATCGACCCCAACCTAGTTGGGTTCTATATTTGATTCAGCGACCACATTATACTTTTTCTGGAGGTATATTTTGGGCGACATCAAATTTTTACGCCGTTTTTGGGAATACGGTTACGAAGTTGAACATTACTGGTTGGAGTTGATTGGTTGTGTTTTTACATACTTTTGAGGGCATACGCCGGTGTATGCTAAATACTAGGAGTCAAGACAATCCCCTGATTGCATTTGATCTTAAAATCGAAAGAACTCTGAGAGCTAATCGGAGAATGGTGAATACAGAAGGAGTTCAGAATCCCGCAGCTGCGGGAGATATTTACAACTAGACAATTCATCCGGCTGGCCAGGAAATAGCGGATCAAACTACTGCTCGATTGACACGAGAAGAGCATGCAAGACAAGCTGCTCTTAGACAAACAAAAAGAGATAATCGAGCTATGTAGGAAGCAGCATAGCGTATGGATGATGCTGAAGAGCGACAAATATGACTGAGAGAACAACCGATACCACATGTGCCTGTTTATGATGATCCTGAAGAAGAATATGTGGCATATTTTGAGCCAATAGAGAATGGTGCCATCATTCCACCAGAGTTACCTCCGGGCACTAAGTTTGACATTACTAGTACCATGATCCATCTGCTAAACTTGAAGGGTGTGTTTGCGGGTCTTCCTACTGATGATCCAAACATTCATGTAATGAATTTTGTGGGGGTCTGCACGTCGTACAATCTGCCTGGAGTTGATCAAGAGGTGATTCGATTAAGGTTGTTCCCATTCTCTCTTATAGGAGAAGCCATTTTATGGTTGGCTGAGCTACCACGAGGTTCCATCACTACTTGGCAGGAATTGAGAAATTAATTTTTGGAAAGATTTTTCCCACCGTCTAAAATACTACAGTTGAAAGATGAGATTTACAATTTTAGATAGCTTCATTCTGAAGCACTCTATGAGACATGGCTGAGGTTCAAAAAGAAGCTGCAGAATGTGCCAAATCACAGGATGAGTGGTAGGAATTTACTTGAAATCTTCTACGGGGGTTGAATGTCAACACAAAGGCGGTAGCAGATACTATCACTGGTGGAGCATTCATGAGTCTGAGATGGGACCAAGCTTCTGAGATATTAGATCATGTCACTAAGACCAACTGAGGATGGCATACTCGGGAGGCAGATACGCCGGCTGGCACATATGCTATTGGAGCTTCAGCTGCTCAAAGGGCTTTGGATAAATATCTGGCTCAAGAAGTTGCTCAGTTGAGGACAGAAATTGGTCTTCTGGCTAAACAGATAGCGGCCAGAGATGCGGAAAAGGTGCATGTTGTAGGTGTACAAAGCAAATCAGCTAGACATGATGATAGTGAATCTGATGAAGAGGTGAAGTATATAGATCGCGAAGTGGCGGGTTTTCGAGCCAAGGGCCAAGGGTCTAATCAAGACTCTTGGAACTCAAGGCAAGGGAATCAAGGTCGAAACTATTATGAAAACAACTACAAAAAATTAGGATACAGAGATCGAGAACGGGACCGTGACGGTGATTGGAGGCGAAAAGATGATAATAGAGAAAATAATGACATTTATGTACCACCAGGAAGGCGTGATGAGGAGTCTGGAAATTCAAGGATGGAGGCACTTCTCAATAAATTAGTCAAAGGAGCAGAAAGTTAGAAGAATTGCTTGAAGGAGATTAGGACTAACATTTCGGGCATAAGTCAGAAAGTGGAGTCTCATTCAACTACCATTAAACAGTTGGAGCAACAATTCAGGCAGATTTCATTGGAACTGAATCAACGTCAGCTAGGCACCCTTCCAAGCAATACCGTCCAGAATTCGAAAAATGATAGTCATTGTCTCGCCATTACTACTAGAAGCGGGAAGTGCACGACAGATCCACCCCTACCCACCGACAATGGTGTAACTAATGAACCAGTGGTAATTGATTTAGAAGCAGAGCTAGAGCCGGATAATGCAAAGGGTGACACAGTTCCAAATCATCATGATGATAGCAATAATGCAAAATCTGAGAAGAGGAAGGAAAAAGAGGTACCACAAGTGCTCAAAATGATCCCACGAACTCCTCCTCCCTATCCTCAAAGATTGAAAAGAAAGGTTGAGGAAGGAAAATATCAGAAGTTCATCACCATGTTGAAAGAGCTGTCAGTAAACATCCCTCTTGTAGAGGCATTGGAGCAGATGCCAGGTTATGCAAAGTTCATGAAAGACTTGGTGACAAAGAAGAGAACGGTCAGTTTTGAGCCAGCAGATAATATACATCACTGTAGTGCAGTTGCTTCGCGTTCCCTAGTTGAAAAGAAGGAGGATCCAGGAGCTTTCACAATTCCTTGTACTATTGGGTCCTACAACTTTGCTAAAGCACTGTGCGATTTGGGTGCTAGCATCAACCTAATGCCATTAGCCGTGTTCAAACAATTGGGGTTGGGAGCACCAAAACCAACCTCTATGAGACTTCTCATGGCCGATAGAACTGTGAAAAAGTCGGTGGGCATTCTGTACGATGTTCTGGTGAAGGTTGCATCTTTTATTTTTCTGGCTGATTTTGTGATTCTCGATTATGAAGTTGACTTTGAGGTTCCCATCATATTGGGAAGACCATTCCTTGCCATGGGCCATGCATTGGTAGATATGGAAACAGGGCAGCTGAAATTTAGATTGAATGATGAACAGGTTACTTTCAATATCTCTCATCCAATGAAGCAGCCAGGAGATAAGCGGGTGATTTTAGTGATAGATGTGGTTGATGATAGTGAGGTTGTTGTGTCCATTGAACAAAGGTTGGGAGTAGAACCTCTGGCAGCCGTGATCATAAATTTTAAAGATAATGGTATTGGAGACTATGATGAGATGGTGGGTGCACTCACGGGTAAAGGAGCATACACTTATGCTCCAAAGAAGCTGGATCTCGATTTCAAAAATAGGTTAACTCCACCAGCTCGTCCGTCTATTGAAGATCCTCTAGTTTTAGAGCTTAAGGCTCTGCTGGCCCATCTTCGCTACACATTCTTGGTAGCCAACAATACCTTGCCAGTGATTATTTCTGCTAAATTGGTGGATTGGCAAGTAGAGGCTTTGGTTTCAGTGTTGAGAAGATTTAAGAGGGCCATTGGTTGGTCCATTGTTGATATCATAGGTATTCCACCCGGCATTTGCACTCATAAGATCCAGCTTGTTCTTGAGTGCATACCTAGCATTGAGCACCAGCGTCGTCTGAATCTACCTATGCAAGAGGTTGTGAAGAAAGAGATCATCAAGTGGTTAGATGCAGGAGTGATTTATCCTATTACTGATAGCAAGTGGGTGAGCCCTGTTTAGTGTGTGCCATAAAAGGGAGGAATTACTGTGGTTCCAAACGACAAAAATGAGTTGATTCCAATGAGGGCGGTGACTGGATGGAGAGTTTGCATAGACTATCGTAAGCTGAATTTGTGGACTAAAAAGGATCATTTTCCTATGCCCTTCATGGACCAGATGTTAGACCGTCTTGCTGGTAGTGGATGGTATTGTTTTCTTGATGGCTATTCGAGGTATAATAAGATTTTTATTGCCCCCGAAGTCCAAGAGAAGACCACTTTCACTTTTCCATACGGGATGTTCGCATTCAAGAGGATGCCTTTCGGTTTGTGTAATGCACCAGCCACCTTCCAACGCTGTATGATGTTTATTTTCTCCGACATGGTGGAAGACACTATCGAGGTTTTTATGGATGATTTTTCTGTTGTGGGAGACTCATTTTAATGGTTGTTTGGCACGCCTTGCCAATGTGCTACAAAGATGCGAGGAGTGCAACCTAGTGCTGAATTGGAAAAAATGTCACTTTATGGTCAATGATGGTATCGTATTGGGGCATCAAATTTTGAAAAATGGCATTGAGGTGGATAAGGAGAAGATTGAAGTAATTGAGAAGCTACCCCCACCTGTCTCTGTAAAAGGGATTCGAAGTTTCTTAGGTCATGCTGGTTTTTATAGAAGATTCATCAAGGATTTCTCCAAGATTGCACATCCCTTGTGCAAACTTATACAGAAAGAGGTGAAGTTTGTGTTTGATGAAGCATGTCTTAAAGCATTTGAGTGTCTTAAGGAGAAGTTGGTCTCAACCCCTATTATTGTGTCACCAGATTGGACTAAGCCTTTTGAGGTTATGTGCGATGCTAGTGGAGTGGCTTTGGGTGCATTCCTTGGCCAAAGACGTGAGAAGATATTACATCTGATCTACTATTCTAGCAAAGTGCTTAATCCAACTCAAAAGAATTACACTGTGACTGAGCAGGAGTTGTTGGCTGTAGTATTCTCTTTTGAGAAATTCAGATCTTACTTGATTGGTACGAAGGTGATTGTGCATACAGATCATGCAGCTCTTCGGTATCTTATGTCAAAAAAGGATGCTAAGCCAAGACTGATTCGGTCGGTACTTCTGTTGGAAGAATTTGACTTTAAAGTCAAGGATCGTAAGGGGACCGAAAATCAAGTGGCTGACCATCTTTCACGCCTTGAGGAGGAGGCCATGCTTAAATTGAAAGATGATCTTGAGATTGATGATACTTTTCCAGATGAGCAAGTACTGGAAGCATCGCAAGACTTAATCCCTTGGTTTACTGATTTTGCCAACTTTTTTGCAAGTGATCTAGTCCCGGAAGATATGACATATCAACAGAGAAAGAAATTCATGCATGAGGTAAGAAACTTCTTCTAGGATGAGCCATATTTGCTTAGGGTGTGTGCTAATGGCATAATTCGAAGATGTGTCCCAGAGTCTGAGATGATAAGTATTTTGGAGGCATGTCCCTCATCTCCAGTTGGGGGTCATCATGGAGGTGCACGGACTGCCCATAAAATCTTGCAATGTGGGTACTACTGGCCCAGTATTTTCAAAGATGCTCATGACTATGCTCGCGCTTGTGACCGATGTCAAAGGCAAGGTAATATTTTACGCAGACATGAACTTCCCATGATAACTATACTTGAGCTTAAATTATTCGATGTGTGGGGAGTTGACTTTATGGGTCCTTTTGTGAACTCGCATGGAATGAAATACATCTTGGTAGCCGTAGACTACGTTTCTAAGTGGGTGGAGTCAATAGCGCTTCCTAATAACGAAGGGAGAAGTGTCACTGCTTTCTTGAAAAAGAACATATTCTCACGCTTTGGGACACCCCGAGTTATTATTAGTGATGGAGGATCCCACTTTTGCAACCGTCTGTTCAAAGCCCTGCTTGAAAAATATGGTGTCACATATAAGGTGGCAACACCTTACCTTCCTCAGACAAGCGGGCATGTTGAGGTGTCAAATCACGAGATTAAGTCCATTTTGGCGAAAACAGTTAATGCAAATAGGACTGATTGGGCTCGACGATTGGATGATGTGTTATGGGCATATTGGACTGCTTTCAAAACACCACTTGGTGCATCACCATATCAGTTGGTTTTTGGAAAGTCTTGCCATTTGCCCATTGAACTGGAACATAAAGCTTTATGGGCGTTGAAAAGGGTGAATTTGGACTGGAGCGAAGCGGCTCAATTGAGACTTGAGCAGATGAATGAGATGGATGAGTTTCGTCTTCGGGCTTATGAAAGTTCAGCATTTTATAAAGAGAAGATTAAATTGTATCATGATCGTCGAATTGAGGACCGATAGTTTCACCCGGGAGACTTGGTTTTACTGTATAATTCTAAGCTTCGCCTGTTTGCTGGAAAACTAAAATCCAAATGGTCAGGCCCATTCACGGTCGTTCGGGTATTCTCACATGGTGCTATTTAGCTAAAAGGAGCAGATAATGTTCTATTCAAAGTCAATAGACAACGTGTTAAACATAATGCGGGAGTTCCGAAAGAAATAAGGACAGTTGAGGAATTTGAGCTTGACAAAGTCTAAATAGTCAAGCTAGCTATGTCGTGCCGCGACGTTAAATCAGGCCCTTCATGGGAGGCAACTTATGGGCTAGTTGGTGAGGTCTGAGTATCCAAGGTAGCCGTGTCGTGCCACGACATTAAATCAGGCGCTAATTGGGAGGCAACCCAAGATTTTGTTATGCGAAGATCTGATTATTGAGGAACAGTTAGCTGAAAATCACAAAATTTACCTAAATGGGTTAAATATCATCCACGACATGCATCACGTCATGTGAGGGTATTCTACGCCATGTGGTTGGTATTGTCAAAATCAGAGGAAAATTTCCAGGTTCTGAATCTCCTCCATGGAAGGCATCCACGTGATGTGGATGTGATCCATGCCACGTGAGTGGTTTCGTCAAAATCAAAGTTAAACAGCCTGGTTTCAGAACCTCACTCACGTCAGGAGTCACGGTTCGTAAGTAGCACCCACGTGATGTGGGTCGTCTCGTGAAACATAAAACCCTATAGGTACCCGAATCCAATCCGACCCAGGCCCATTTTTCTAAAATAAATCCGGATCCCATCTTATTCACCCGATACATAACCCAAATCCACTCCATTCTTTCCCCACTTTCAAACTCTTCAAATTAAAACCCTAAATTCCATCTCCTCTTCTAAACTCCAAACCTCACATCCACATAAACCACAAAAAAATCCGAATCCAAACCACTCCTAAACCAAAAATCCGAACCCTAGACTCCCAAAACTCCAAAAATCCGAACCTCATTACCCCACAAGTCCAAAAATCTGACCCACCCACTATCGGATCCACCAAATTTGAATCCAATACCATAAATCCGACCCAAATCCGACCCAAATACCTAAAAATTCGATCATAACCCGCTACCATGCCTCAAAAATCCAACCCCAAGAGTGACCACCTTGATGCCTCATCTCGGATTCGGACCAAAAATCTGGATTTACCGACCCGTCTGCGGGATGAACCAACTGAGTCTAATCAAAGTGGTTTTGTGGAGGAATTTGACATTAGCCATGACGATACTGCTTTGGTCCCTCAGGCTACGAGGTTATAGATGCGAGCCCGAGCGGCTGCCCGGGCAGCACTTCAGCCGGCCCCACAACCTATTGAGCCAGTTGTTCCGGCTGAGTCTTCAAAGTCCGCCCCCCAGTCTGAAGAGGGGGAGGATGCTTCTGCATCAAGTTCTGCTGCTGATGCTACGGGTCAGGGTACTTCAGCGACGGAGGCTACAACTTCTGTTTCAGGTACTGGTGCTCAGAGTGTTCCGACTCCCGTGCAGAGTACGAAGATTCAGCGTTGGTGTGTGCAGGGCATGCGTGCCTTCTATGATAAAGATGCGAAATTGACTGAGAGGGGGGGGGTGTCGGAGGAGCCTCGATATAGGGTGGATGAGTTGAGGTCATTACCTGACATATGGCCTGTCTTTGAGAGATACGGTTTGGGATGGATGGCGCAGCCTTCTGGTCGATATAGCTCGGAGTTAGTTTGAGAGTTTTATACCTCGTATGCTGCATCGATTGATTTGGGCACTCCTGTTGGGAAGAAATTTATTTTGCAGCCATTTTTGACTCATGTCATGGTTCGTGGTACCCGCGTGGATATTTTGGAGTAGACCATTCAACGCTTCCTGTTTGGGGCTGACCGTCCACTTCCGGCGTCGACCGCTAAATTTGATCATAGGATGGACACTGTCAGAGATAGAGCTAAGATGCGAGATGCGGAGCAAAAATTGGAACTGCTTAAATAGATTGCAGGGTACATAGCCGAAGATGGTGTGGCGGCTAGTTGGGTGACTGGGAAGCTGGACATCAAAAAGTCCACGCTTTATTTTGTTGGCAGATTTTGGTAGTCCGTAGTTCGGCATTGGTTGGGTCCAACCAATGCTGACAACTCACTCACATTGGAGCGGGCTGTAGTAGTAGCTAGCATCTTAGCTGGTTATGAGATTCATTTTGAGAGGTACATAGTCCGGGAGATCCACGAGCGGGCTTTCAGTGATCACATAAGTATACCCTTTCTATGCTTGATCCAGAGGCTGTGTGATAGGGCAGGGGTGGCCAGGTTACCTGCCCTCGACCATCATATCGAGGTGACCCACATTGCAGACATTGCACTGATGCAGCAGAGGGGTTCACACCCCATTCTTCCACGAGGGTTACAGCCGTCTGAGTCGTCGGGTGCAGCCCTGGATGAGCCAAGTAGTGCCTCTTTGCCTGTTCCTGCACCAGGTAGGGTACCTATGGGCGCTGGCCCTATTGATGATGGGGTACCTAGTACTAGTGTTCCACCGTCTCCTGTTGGGATGGTTTTTGTATCGAGAGACTTTCTGCAGCATTTGATTGACAGACAGACGGAGATGTTTGAGCGCCAGGCTCACACTGAGACTCAGATGGCTAAGTTGGTATCCCTGCTTAAGCCTTGGGTTAGGTCTATAGTAGAGGCTGCGAAGACTAGGGTGGAGGCTCGGATGAATACAACGATGGACCAGTTTATGAGGGGATTGCATGGGCAGATTGATAGTTTTGAGGCACTATGGCCTTCCGTTTGAGTGTTGCACCGAGTCCTGATATGGCCAGCTTGACCCAGGAGGTAGCTGCTGTAAGAGAGGAGGTTCGGGAATTGGCATCGAGTAGCACTCCCATTATACAACCTATGCCTTCCCAAACCTCCGTGCGACCAGCATTTGAGGTTGATTTGTTTGCTGATGAGGAGCCTCCAATGGATAGAGGCAAGAGACCCCGCAGTCCGGAGGATGGGGGTGAGAGTAATGCTGAGTACGAGAGTGATTTACGGAGGGCGTTCAAAGCCTCCCTGGTAGAGTACCATGCGAGCCAGATTGAGGCAGAGCATAGGGCGCGTGGTGCATCTGCCAGTCAGGTTGTCCCTCCATCGGATGCACCTACTGCTGCACAGTCTGATGATCCCGCTGTTGGCGGGCCCACTTCAGGCGCTTAGGGTGCCATAGGTATGTCTTCACTCCCTTGTATTTGATATGATATCGGTGCATTGAGGGCATTGCACCTTGTTTAGTTGGGGGTGGGGGTGTACCACCACTTGGGGGTTTTTGTTGCCATGTTTCTTTTCCCTCGAGTGTGCTATCATAGTAGAATCGGCATGTTTAGGATGTTATTGATGATGTTTTTGTGTTTCTTGCTAAATTAGGAGACAAATGAGGGAACTATAGTGCAGTCCTGTTTTGAAAGATTTTTATGTGTTTTTGAATGTTAAGGATACCCCTCCTAAAATTTCTGTTTTTTTTTAATTGTGTGAACAACATGCTTGTGTGTGACAACTGTTGGATCTTGTTATGGCACTAGGATTATAGGCAAATAACTGTAGCTAGCATTGCATGAACCGGATAGGTAGTAGTTGGTAACACAACCCTGTGCTATGAGTGTGTGAGGTCACTACTTAGTTAACTGTGTGTGTGTGATCCAGAACTTGCCCTGTTAGTCTTGCCTAAGTTAGAGGATAGGGATTAGGAAAGGATCATAGGCCGTTTTTGAATAAAGTCCACTTTTAGCCTAAATGCCGAACCAAATGAATAAGTATCCCTTGATCCCGACTTTGAGCCATAACTGTCCTATTTATTTCATTAGCCGATTCACCTTCCCATTTTAATTACAATGAACCTGTCTTGGCCCTGGTCCCTCCTTGGACACTGTGTACCTCAACGTAGGCAAATCGCCTAAGTTGAGGGTGGCTATTATAGGGGTGCGTAAATTTAGTTGGGTATGAAGAAGAGGTTAATAAAAGAAAAAGGAAAAATAGGTTTGGGTGTGAAGAAAAAGAAAAGAAAAATAAAGTGAAAAGGAGAGAAATTGCCAAAAAAAGAAGAAGAAGAAAATTGCTTTTTGAAAGTGAAGAAAAAAAATCACACCAAAAATCTGAAAATAAGAAAAAGGAGAATAAGGGAGAATAAAAATGAGAAAGGTTGAAAGTTGGAGCAAAAAATAGTGTAGTGTCAAGGAGGGTTGATTCACCATACCCATATGTACCATACCCGTCCCTAAGCCTACATTACAAGCCGAGTAAAGTCCTATAGTGATCCTAGTCCAACTGTCCAAAAACGAAGGCGTAGAAAATAAGGGCAAGCCTATGGTATTTCATGCACACTGTCTTGACTTCTTTGTGAGCGTGAGTGTTTTGATCTTGTCCCTATGATATTCCTTAGAGTACACTGTGAGTGCATGGGACTTCTTTGATTGTGAGAGCACATGGGTTGCTTCATTAGCTGCTAGTTGTTCGAGAAATGTCAAATTGTATATATGCTTAGTTGTTTGTACATAATCTGGTGCCATCACTTGATCCCTTCTGTATCATGATACTATGCTATTTTAATACACATATTGGTCTTTATTTATAAAGAGGAGGGGTCGGAAAAGTTTTTGGTCAAAGGCAATGAATAGACTGCCATAGGTCCCTTAGGTTTCTCGTAGTTAAGCATTGTGTTTGTGTATTTTTATTTTGTTCGCCTGAGGACATGCAAACATTCTAAGTTGAGGGTGTTGATGTTCCATAGTTACATGGCACTTTTTGTCACGCCCCGAATCCCATCGAGACATGATTGGCACCCGTAGCCGATAAGGCCCGAGAGAACCAACCTTTGCCTATGTTCAATCATATGCATCTCATAATCATAACCACCATTACATAAGAACATGAAAGATGAATAACGGAAACCATGGGACATATATATATACATATGGAACTTGGCCGTTGAGTCCATCCAGTCAACACAACATATGCCTGTTACACTGATACACCCACATTCGTCTACAAAAGCCTCTAACATGAGCATTGACCAAAATGAACTATAAGTCAAGACAAGTCCCCGCTTTACACAATATGTACATCACCAAAACATATATACACTCTGACTCGGAGAAGCCCCGAACTAGCTAGAGCTCACCAATGATCTGCAACGATTGGCAACCTACTGTGGAGTCCTACTAGTGCCTGCGCTTGCAGCAAGTAAGGTAAATTCCCCAAGAGGGATCAGTACGGAGTAAGTACTGAGTATGTAAGGCTCAAATGAAACTGTATAATACATGAATATTTCAATGAACTCAAAACATAAGAATAATCAATGTTAATAAGTCACCATTTCGTATTTTGGGAAACCATGTGAATTGCTTTCATTACTTTCTTTGCTTTCTTTATCTCAATGCTTACTTATCAATACATGTGTCACAAGGTACCCGGGACCCTACTGATCAGTGGCTCTTTACATAACATATCGTCATGTTAGGATCAGGTCGAGCTAGGCTTATGCCCCTAGACCTGCCACCCATAAATCAATGCATCGGGATCGAGTCGAGCTAGGCTTGTGCCCCTAGACTTGCCACCCATAAAACAATACACTGGGATCGAGTCGAGCTAGGCTTATGACGCTAGACTTGCCACCCATACTTGATCATTGACCACATTTGCATTACTTTATTCATTACTTTGAGATTGATACTAGGATAGTCATAACATCACTTTGAACTTTGGAACATAACATTGTTGGAAACTTTGAATCATTACCCAATGAGTGAGAGACGTGTGAATAACTTGGCAACATAACATTATTAGAATCATAAAACCATGGGAACTATTGGACAATAATCTATGAACAAGAGACATAAGTATAATCACTATTGGAACATAACCTTGTTTGAGCTTTTGGAACATTAACCATGATTATGAGACATGAGACTCACAAATGATCCATAAGTAGGAAATATATGACAATGACTATTGATAAACGGATATAGGATACCTTAGCACATTTCGGGATAGGACTAGTGAAATAGCAATATGGATACTCTTTGCCGCAGAAAGATACGGACAGAGTAACCTTACATACCTTGTACTCTCAATACGGATATAAAATCCTAGATGTGCATACAATAGTCCCGAACCTTCTTTATGTGTCACTCTACAACACAAATACATAACGGAATTCACATTAACCAACAACTACTTTACAATTGCATATAACATCAATGGGGTACATGTTTGCCTTGAAACATGTCATTTCCCCTTGACAAAACCATTGATAGAATCATTATTGCAAAAATCCTCCAATATTCCCAAAATTTACCAATACATGATAATCAATACATTCCACCACAACACTTCCCCTTTACACTATCTTATCCCCACCACATCACAAACAATCCATCAATTCACCTTAATACACTTCATAGCACAAATCGGCCAAAATCCAACAATTTGCACTTATAGAAAAATAACAAGTTAAATAACAAAATAACACCATACACGTTCATATTTTATCCATACCATGATCTTTCATCAAAGGTACAAGCCATAATTCAAGTTCAAATCACCAAGATAGCACATCTCCCATCAAAAGCAAAAATACATTATTCACCACCTTGCCAACATAACTATCATAATATACATAATTTCCCATGCATATAATATTTTAATACATGAGAATAAATACTTACCAAGTCTTGGAATAGGATGATCTTTACCAAAGAGTTCAAAGGAACTATTTGCTTTAAGGTTTTGGAACAAGAGAAATGTTGAGAAAATATCTTAAAAGGCATGAGGATTCCAAATGAATAAAATCTGATTTTGGGGCCTATTTATTGTCCTTGGTTCATCCTTAGCCATGTCTTGGCATTTAATGTGATATTTGACTAAGTCAATAGAAGATTGGGTCATGTGACCCATGTCTTTTGTCCCACTTTGGGCTTTTATTGAGCCCAAATCACTTAACCCAATAAAATCAATAATTTCTCGTCTTATACATATTACAATAATATTCCCACTCATGCTATTCATATCCGTAGCCTCAATCAAAAAACCAAGTGATTCTAGCCACATTTGGCTTATTCTGACCTTAAGGGCAAAACTGTCATTTTGACCCCAAATTCGTTCTCGAGTAATTTTATCATACCAATATAATATTTCATTCATTTCATGTATATAATCGTGGTTGTATAAGAAACGTGGCAAAAATTGGCTCGGTACGTCCCCGGATACCATTGGGACTTAGAAATTTCCAACTTTCGAAAAAGTGGAAAAACCAAGGTGGAACGCCCTTGGGCGCGCCAATTTGATGCCTATGGAATAAAAATTTTAGTCCAGAGTGGCGTGTAACGGTCCCCAATGCACCCAACACTTAGATCTTTTCAAAAATTCCATTTTTCGACTTCTCTTCGCGGGTTTGGTGAGATACTTCAAGTCCTATTCTTTAACTTACTTCTTAACCTTAATATACTTTGCTTAGAGGTCCCCTTAGCCTCGTTTTGAACCCCACAAATGTGCCATGAAAATGGCAAAACACCTAATCACATAATAAGAGCCAAGTTTCATTATCTCACCAATAGCATTACCAAATGTATATTTATAGCTCTCGATACCTAAGTACATATTATTTAGTGTCGTCAACTAGGGTTGGGAACGTACGGGGTGTTACATTCTTTCCCCCTTAGGAACATTCGTCCTCTAATGTTAAAAATATCTCTTCAATTACAACAATTGCATCTTATATTAGCGTACATGTACATAAACACTTAAGGCTCATGAATACTTACTTGTCATTGTTCCATTTCCGCACTTTGAACTTCCTCATTCATTTGGAATAGATAGGGATACATGGATCTCATCATTTCTTCCGCTTCCCATGTGATCTCCTCTACTTGTTGATTTCGCCAAAGAACTTTCACGGAAGCTATGTCTTTATTCCTCAATCTTTTCACTTGTTGGTCTAGGATAGCAATGGGTACCTCTTCATAAGTAAGATCCTCTGTGACTTGAACATCTTCAATGGGAATAATACGAGATGGATCTCCTATGCATTTTCGAAGCATCGAAACATGAAATACGGGGTGGAATGAAGAAAGTTCTTGAGGTAGTGCTAATTCATAAGCCACTTTCCCAAATCTTCTAATAACTTCATATGGGCCTATGTAACGTGGACTTAATTTTCCTTTCCTTCCGAACCGCATTACCCCTTTCATCGGTGACACCTTTAAAAACACCCAATCACCTATGGCGAATTCAAGACCTCTTCTTCTAACATCCACATATGACTTATGACGACTTTGAGCCGTTTGTAACTGCTGTTGGATCACCTTAACCTTTTCCATAGCCTGATGAGCGATATCTGGCCCAAGTAAAGCAGTTTCACCTGCTTCAAACCATCCTATTGGTGATCTACATTTCCTTCCATACAAAGCTTCATAAGGTTCCATTTTAATACTTGAATGATAGTTATTGTTACACACAAATTCAATAAGAGGCAAATAGTCATCCCAACTGCCTTGAAAATCTAACGTACAAGCTCGTAGCATATCTTCAAGTGTCTGAATAGTACGTTCTGGTTGCCCATCAGTCTGAGGATGGAAAGCCGTACTCAAATTCACCCTTGTACCCAAACTCTGCTGGAAAGACCTCCAAAAGTGCGCTGTGAACTGTTCTCCTCTGTCTGATATAATGGAAAGTGGAATACCATGCAATCGTACTATCTCTTTCACATACAACTTCCCATAATCCTCAGCTGTATAGGTCCTCTTGACCAGTATAAAATGCGCTGACTTGGTAAGCCTGTCCACAATAACCCATATAGAATCAAACTTTCGCAATGTACGAGGCAAACCCGTAATGAAATCCATATTAATCATATCCCATTTCCAGATTGGAAGATTGATACATTGCATGTAACCTCCTGGTTTCTGATGCTCTATTTTCACTCGTTGATAATTCGGGCATTGAGCAACAAACTCTGCAATGTTCTTCTTCATATTTCCCCACCAATACACTTCTTTCAATTCATGGTACATTTTAGTAGCCTCCGGATGAATAGAATAGCGCGAATGATGTGCCTCTGTCATAATTCGTGTCCTCAGCTCATCTACATCCGGTACACATAATCTCCCTTGACATTGAAGTACCCCTTCCTGTGTAAGATCAAATGCCTTTGTTAAATCCTGCTGTACATTTTCCTTTAGCTGCAATAACATAGAATCCGCAAACTGCTTCTCTTTCACTTAAGTTATTAAGGAGGATTCTGCTGTATTCTGCACAATAACTCTATCATCTGAGGATTCAATAAGGCGAACTCCCAAGCTGGCCAATTAATTCAAATCTTTGATTATCTCACGCTTTTCATTCAACTGACCACTTGTGCTTTCTATTGCCTTACGGCTCAATGCATCAGCTACTACATTTGCTTTGCCTGGGTGATAAAGAATATCAATGTCATAATCTATTAAAAGCTCCAACCACCTTCGTTGCCTCAAATTGAGTTCCTTCTGCTTAAAAAGATATTGCAAGCTTTTGTGGTCCGTATAAATGTCAACATGAACCCTATATAAATAATGATGCCATATCTTTAAAGCAAAAACTACCGCTGCCAATTCAAGATCATGTGTGGGATAGTTTTTCTCGTGTGGCCGCAACTGTCATGAGGCATATGCTATGACATTACCATGTTGCATCAACACACATCCGAGTCCAACCCCGGAAGCATCACAATATACTACATAACTTTCGGTACCTTCGGGAAGCAGTAAAACTGGTGTGGAGGTTAATTTATCTTTCAACATTTGGAAGCTTTTCTCACATGCGTCATTCCACTGAAATTTTACCGCCTTATGTGTAAGCTTTGTTAACGGTGCTGCAATAGAGGAAAAACCTTCCACAAACCTTCTGCAATACCCTGCCAGTCCAAGAAAACTACGAATTTCTGTGGGTGTCATAGGTCTTGGCCAATTTTTCACTGCTTCAATCTTTTGTGTATCAACCTGTATGCCTTCATATGATACAATGTGACCCAAGAACGCGCATGATTTCAACCAAAACTCACATTTGGAGAAATTTGCATACAACTTACGTTCACGGAGAATCCATAACACTTATCGTAAGTGATTAGCATGGTCCTCTGGTGATCTTGAATAAACTAGGATGTCATCTATAAATACCGTGACGAACACGTCCAGAAATGGCTTAAACACCCTATTCATCAAATCCATGAACACACCTAGAGCATTTGTTAGTCCAAATGACATAACTAAAAATTCATAATGGCCATACCGTGTTCGGAAAGCTGTCTTGGGTATATCTTCTTCTCTAACTCTGACTTGATGGTAACCCGACCTCAAGTCGATCTTTGTAAAACACCTGGCACCCTGTAACTGATCAAACAAATCATCAATGCAAGGGAGGGGATATTTGTTCTTGATCGTTACCTTATTCAATTGTCGATAGTCAATGCACATTCTTAAGGTGCCATCTTTCTTTCGCACAAATAATACCGGTGCACCCCATGGGGACATACTAGGCCTAATGAAGCCCTTGTCCAGCAAATCTTTCAACTGCTCCTTTAATTCACGCAGTTCTGCTGGAGCCATCCTATACGGAGGAATAGAAATAGGCTGAGTGCCTGGAATCACATCAATGCCAAATTCCACTTCCCGTACTGGGGGTAATCCTGGAAGATCCTCTGGAAATACATCAAGAAATTCATTGACTACTGGAATCGACTGTGGAGTTAGTGGTTCCACATCATTATCTTTCACCCGTACTAGGTGACATATGTATCCCTTGGCAATCATTTTTCTGGCTTTCAAATAGGAAATAAATCTTCCTCGTTGTGCCCCTACATTACCCTGCCATTCTAGAACATGTTCCTGCGGAAAACAAAATTGTACCTTCTTGGCCCGGCAATCTACCATAGCATAAAAAGAGGCCAACCAATCCATGCCCATGATCACATCAAAATCCACCATAACTAATTCAATGAGATCGGCCAATGTATCATGACCACACACAGTTACCACACAGTTACGATACACTCTCTTTGCAATAATATATTCGCCAACCGGTGTAGACACTTCAATTGATTTAATTAATAATTCTGGTGCCTTTGCAAATTTTACAGCAATCAATGGGGTAACATAGGAAAATGTAGAACCTGGGTCAATCAATGCATATACATTATGTGAGAATATGGATAATGTACCTGTGACAACATCAGGGGAAGCCTCTGAATTCTGGCGGTCCACTAGAGCATAAGTACGATTCTGGACTCCGCTAGTACTGGCTGTTCCTCTGGCACCCCTACCACAGCCAATAGGTTGTACACCTTGGCCTAGTGAAGGAACCGATGTTGATGATGCAACAGCCGACCCAGCTGGTCGTGCTATACCACCCATGCTCTGTTGTGGACAATCTCTCGCTATATGCCCCGGCATACCATACCAAAAGCAGACATTTGTCCCTGACCGACATGTACCTGTGTGCATACGCCCGCAGTACTGACACTGCTGATGAGGAAAACCTACTGCCTGTGATCCATGAACCCCACTACTCTGCCCAGCTGAACCACCTCTAAACCCTCGAGACTGAGAATAAGCACCTGCCATGGAATGAGAAAACGACGGTCTAGGTGGTCTGGGGAACATACGAGGCCTAGATCCTCCTTGGGACATCATAGGTGGTCCCATAGGTCTAGCCCGTTTGGAATGTCCCCTGTCAAATTTATGCACCCTTCGTCTCTGTCTTTGATCTTCCATTTTCTGGGCGAAGGCCTGAATTCTCGCTATATCCATATCTTTGTTCAAGGCAGCAATGGTGAAATCCCTTACCAAATATGGCTCTAGTCTGTCCACGTATCTATGGACTCTATCTGTCATCGTAGCCACCACATTTGGCACATATCTAGCCAAGGAATTAAACTGCAAACTGTATTCCGTGACGCTCAGATTTCCCTGTCGTAGATTTAGGAACTGATCCGCAAGTTCCTCCCGGATCTCATAAGGAAGATAATGATCGAGGAAAGACACTTTAAACTCTTCCCATGTAGGTAGATTTGCACCAATATCACGGGATTTCTTCCAATCCTCGTACCATAATATCGCCTCTCCTTTCAACCTATACGCAGCAAGTTCAACTGTTTCGACCCCTATCACATGCATAACTTCCAAGGCCCTCTATATTTGATCCACAAAGTCCTGTGGATCTGCTTTTGGATCTGACCCAGTGAATATAGGAGGGTCAAGTTTTAGGAAATCCTGCGTTCTACGACTTGCCACCCTAGCCGCATCATCATCATGTGTCATTGGACCAGCTCGTCCTTGAATCTGGGCTGCTACTAACTCTGTCAACATATGTACAACATTTCTAAGATCCTGGTACGTAGTTTTGACTGGTGGTTCTATAGGTACGCTTCTCCTACTCGACTCTTCTGGTACAGAGGGAGTGGAGGAAGCTCGTGACACAAATTCATGCTCAGTCTCTCCTTGATTAACTTGATCAGGTGGTGGTATACTGGTTCCTTCACCAGCAATTCTATCAATCCTCTTACTTTTACCCCTTCCTCTTCTAGTGTTCGACATTTTGACTATACCAAAGAAAAATAATTACCAAGATCATATACAATGCAACTTACAACATTGGCTCTATTGCACGATCTAGAATGAAGAAAAGGAATAACATCCTAAATGTCCCATAGCCTCCTACTTATAAATGTGGTGCACAACACATTGATAAGTAAGACTCTACTCAGACACGGCTTTGTAGACACCCTTAGAACGACCTGCTCTGATACCACTTTTGTCACGCCCCGAATCCCATCGAGACATGATTGGCACCCGTAGCCGATAAGGCCCGAGAGAACCAACCTTTGCCTATGTTCAATCATATGCATCTCATAATCATAACCACCATTACGTAAGAACATGAAAGACGAATAACGGAAACCATGGGACATATATATATATATATACATATGGAACTTGGCCGTTGAGGCCATCCAGTCAACACAACATATGCCTGTTACACTGATACACCCACATTCGTCTACAAAAGCCTCTAACATGAGCATTGACCAAAATGAACTATAAGTCGGGACAAGTCCCCGCTTTACACAATATGTACATCACCAAAACATATATACACTCTGACTCGGAGAAGCCCCGAACTAGCTATAGCTCACCCATAATCTGCAATGATTGGCAACCTACTGTGGAGGCCTACTAGTGCCTGCGCTTGCAGCAAGTAAGGTAAATTCCCCAAGAGGGGGGTCAGTATGGAGTAAGTACTGAGTATGTAAGGCTCAAATGAAACTATACAATACATGAATATTTCAATGAACTCAAAAAATAAGAATAATCAATGTGAATAAGTCACCATTTCGCATTTTGGGAAACCATGTGAATTGCTTCCATTACTTTCTTTGCTTTCTTTATCTCAATGCTTACTTGTCAATACATGTGTCAAAATTTACCCGGGCCCCTACTGATCAGTGGGTCTTTACATAACATATCGTCATGTTGGGATCGGGTAGAGCTAGGCTTATGCCCCTAGACCTGCCACCAATAAATCAATGCATCGGGATTGAGTCGAGCTAGGCTTGTTCCCCTAGACTTGCCACCCATAAATCAATACATCGGGATCGAGTTGAGCTAGGCTTATGCCCCTAGACTTGCCACCCATACTTGATCATTGACCACATTTGCATTACTTTATTCATTACTTTGAGATTGATACTAGGATAGTCATAACATCACTTTGAACTTTGGAACATAACATTGTTGGAAACTTTGAATCATTAACCAATGAGTGAGAGACATATGAATAACTTGGAAACATAACATTATTAGAATCATAACACCATGGGAACTATTGGATAATAATCTATGAACAAGAGACATAAGTATAATCACTATTGGAACATAACCTTGTTTGAGCTTTTGGAACATTAACCATGATTATGAGACATGAGACTCACAAATGATCCATAAGTAGGAAATATATGACAATGACAATTGATAAACGGATATAGGATACCTTAGCACATTTCGGGATAGGACTAGTGAAATAGAAATATGGATACTATTTGCCGCAGAAAGATACGGACAGAGTAACCTTACATACCTTATACTCTCAATACGGATATACAATCCTAGATGTGCATACAATAGTCCCTCTCCTTCTTTATGTGTCACTCTACAACACAAATACATAACGGAATTCACATTAACCAACAACTACTTTACAATTGCATATAACATCAATGGGGTACATGTTTGCCTTGAAACATGTCATTTTCCCTTGACAAAACCATTGATAGAATCATTATTCCAAAAATCCTCCAATATTCCCAACGTTGAAAAATACATGATAATCAATACATTCCACCATAACACTTCCCCTTTACACTTTCTTATCCCCACCACATCACAAACAATCCATTAATTCACCTTAATACACTTCATAGCACAAATCGGCCAAAATCCCACAATTTGCACTTATAGAAAAATAACAAGTTAAATAACAAAATAACACCATACACGTTCATATTTTATCCATACCATGATCTTTCATCAAAGGCACAAGCCATAATTCAAGTTCAAATCACCAAGATAGCACATCTCCCATCAAAAGCAAAAATACATTATTCACCACCTTGCCAACATAACTATCATAATATACATAATCTCCCATGCATATAATATGTTAATACATGAGAATAAATACTTACCAAGTCTTGGAATAGGATGATCTTTACCAAAGAGTTCAAAGGAACTATTTGCTTTAGGGTTTTGGAACAAGAGAAATGTTGAGAAAATATCTTAAAAGGCATGAGGATTCCAAATGAAGAAAATATGTTTTTTGGGCCTATTTATAGTCCTTGGGTCATCCTTATCCATGTCTTGGCATTTAATGCCATATTTGTCTAAGTCAATAGAAGATTGGGTCATGTGACCCATGTGTTTTGTCCCACTTTGGGCTTTTATTGAGCCCAAATCACTTAACCCAATAAAATCAATAATTTCTCATCTTATACATATTACAATAATATTCCCACTCATGCTATTCATATCTGTAGCCTCAATCCAAAAACCAAGTGATTCTAGCCACATTTGGCTTATTCTGACCTTAAGGGCAAAACTGTCATTTTGACCCCAAATTCGTTCTCGAGTAATTTTGTCATACCAATATAATATGTCATTCATTTCATGTATATACTCGTGGTTGTATAAGAAACGTGGCAAAAATCAGCTCGGTACGTCCCCGGATACCATTGGGACTTAGAAATTTCCAACTTTCAAAAAAGTGGAAAAACCAAGGTAGCACGCCCTTGGGCGCGTCAACTTGCTGCCTATGGACTAAAAATTTTAGTCCAGAGTGGCGTGGAACGGTCCCCAACGGGCCCAACACTTAGATCTTTTCAAAAATTCCATTTTTCGACTTCTCTTCGCGGGTTTGGTTAGATACTTCAAGTCCTATTCTTTAACTTACTTCTTAACGTTAATATACTTTGTTTAGAGGTCCCCTTAGCCTCATTTTGAACCCCACAAATGTGCCATGAAAATGGCAAAACACCTAATCACATAATAAGAGCCAAATTCCATTATCTCACCAATAGCATTACCAAATGCATACTTATAGCTCTCGATACCTAAGTACATATTATTTAGTGTCGTCAAGTAGGGTTGGGAACGTACGGGGTGTTACACTTTTGATGCATAAAATAAGGAAAATATGCAATAACTTGGGTGTGTTTTGTTGGTATGATGTGGTTTCTGTCCTACTTTGCAGGAAAATAGGTTTTAAAGGCAAAATGATCATAAAGGGAGAATCAAGCCCGAGAATGAAGTGTCAGAAGAATAAAGAGCAAGAGTCTGCACTAGGGGAGGAGTCACGCCACCACCCACGTGCCGTGTAAGCCACTCACGTGACGTGAGTGGATTTCGTGACTCAACTGCAGAGATTGAATAAAAAGCCTGATTTCCACGGCAGGAGTCTCGTGGCATGACTACCACCCACGTGACGTGGAATCCTGCCGTGACCCAGCTTCTGAAGACTTCTAATTGAGCCTGATTCCCATGACAACAACCTACGTGGCGTGACTTGGTTCCACGATACCAAGTCACGATACCGTGGATGTTGCCGACTCTGTTCTCCTATTTGGTTTTGGATAGGACTAGTTTTGTATCTATAAATACCCATGTATAGTCCTAGGTGCGAGGGTTAGACAATATACTATTTGAGAGTTATTTCATACAGTTTCAGACATATTCTTGGTTTTGTAGTCATAAACCCTAACTTGAGTTTTATTGATAATTGAAATTTTGATTTTTCTTCATTATTGTGAGTTCATAATTATGTTTTCATCTTTGAATTCTTCTGGTGTTCTTGCAATTATGAGCAGCTAAACCCATCAACTAGGGTTGTGTGAACCATGAGGAATTAACGAAACCGGTTAAGTGCAAAGCAATTTCGTATCACTGTGAATGCATGTATTGTTGTTTCCTTCGTTGTGATTGCTTTTCTAACGGTTGAAAACGTTAGAAACTCGCCTGTATTCTAGACTTGCTCGAGAGAGAGAGAGAGAGGTAGAGATTGGGAAAAGGAGATAACAACAGAGATTTGAAGCTATCAACCTTCATCTAATAATCGGAGCCTTAGCGAGAATGGTTATCTGAAATCCAGGACAAGGGTTAGTAGTGCGACACTCGGAGTCCGAGAGGAAAAGAGTGAAATTCGTCTAATGAAGGTGGAGAGACAGTTAGATCAACCTAACTTGTTAGATTTTGCATGCAACGCAGCGGGACAATTTTGTTAGCACAAGTAGCCGGTGGAGTTAAGGAATCATTGGGGATCACAGTCCTAGTGTATTTCTCTTATTGTCTACAAAATCAATACAACCAACAATCGTTATTGTTACTATTTATTAGTAAACCCCCCTAGTTTTACTTACTTTCCAATTGTTCCATCCGGTATTCTACTCACACTTCGACCTATTCCCTGTGGGATCGACCCCAACATAGTTGGGTTCTATATTTGATTCAGCGACCGCATTATACTTTTATGGAGGTATATTTAGGGTGACATCAACACCTGCCCACTACAACGGTCCCTTTGTACCAACAAAGTGCCTACTACGCCAGTCCCAATTCCTTTCTCACTAACTGCTCTAGCGATCAGCTACCTACTACAACGATCCTATTGTGGTAAGCAGCTGCCTGCTGCGGTAACCTCATATACGTCCTCACCGACCGTTATAGAAGATTCGCTACAACGATAGGGTCCTTCTGCAGCAACCATTGGTAAAAAATTAAGGGAGGTTCCAAAACTCTTTTATTTTGCAACACCCCCTTGGTTTTTCGACAACACAAAAATACTCTATTATGGAAAATGCCATAATCAGAGTTTTAAAAATCTGAAAACCAATCCAAAAATTTTTATGCATTACTAAATTTATTATCTATCTTGCCACACCCACGAGACCATAAAACATATCACCATGAGACACAGATGGTCTCTAACCAATACAACACTCGATTTTCATCTGAACTCGTCCTAGCCTGAGATTTTCACAACTCTCATCCAAGGGAAAAATCTCTTCGGGTTCTTACAACACAAATAACACTATAACAATAGGATGGGTCATTACATAGGATAATAATTAAACAATCATTCATCCCTGAATGGCAAGTAAAAGAAAAAGAGGAAAACAACAAGAATTACCTAAATCGGTGAACAAACAGTCTCTCTTACGCATGTCCGCTTAAGTCTCCCAAGTGGCCTCCTCAATAGGATGGTTTCTCCATGTGACCTTCATATGGGATCTCTTTAGTTCTCAACTTCCGGACATCTTGACCAAGAACATAGATAGTTTCCTCTTCACAAGAGAGGTTATCATTAAGAAAAATTGAATCTTATTGAATGATATAATCACCATCCCCATGATACTTCTTGAGCATAAAAACATGAAAGATGGGGATGGATTCCCAACAAACTTAGAGGTAAGGCCAAAATATAAGCCACCAGCACCACACCCTTTAAGATCTGAAAAGGTCAAATGTTCCTTAGACTAAGCTTACCCTTCTTCCTAAATCACATCACACCATTTATGGGTGAAACTTTGAGCAACACTTGCTCATTATGCATGAAATTCATATCTCACACCTTCCTATCTGCATACTACTTCTACCGACTTTGAGCTGCCACAAGATTCTCATGTATGAATCTAACCTTTTCCATCGACTCTTTTAATAAATTAGTGCCCCAAAATCTCACCTCAAAGGCAACAAATCACCCAATAGGAGATCTACATCTCTTTTCATACAAATCCTCAAAATAAGCCATGTCCATACTCGAGTAATGACTGTTGTTCTATGAAAACATGCACAAGGGTAAGAACTCGTCCTAATGACCACCGAAATCTATGACACATGCCCAAAGAATGTCTTCCAATACTTGGATCATCCATTCAGACTGTCCATCAGTATGAGGGTGAAAAAATGTACTTTGATCAAATTTAGGCCCAACTCTTTCTAAAAAATTTTTGCAAAAGTTAGAGGTAAACTGCATACCTCGATCCAAAACAATAGAAATAGGAACCCCATGCAGTCGGGAAATCTCCTTAACATAAATCTTGGCCAATTTGGCTGCATTATATGTCACCTGCACCAGAAAGAAGTAGGCAGACATAGTTAACCTATCCACTATGACCCATATCGAATCATACTTCACCAAAGTTTTGGGAAGACCAATAACAAAATCCATAGCTATCTTCTTCCACTTCCACTTAGGGATAAAATCCTTTACAAACTTTACGTATCCAGGCATCTTATTAAGTGCCTCAACTAATTGGATACTAACTGATAACTGATTTAATAGAGATATGAATTTTAGGAACTTTTTATTGCACACCTTCTTTTTTCGATGCTGAGGAAAGGGAGGAGTAGTTTTGGAATAAGAGTAACAATCTTTAGAACCTCCTTCTCTTTCCCTTTTTCAATAGTGTTCAATATCATCATCAATAAAAATTGGCTTATCAGACTAAGATGACTTCCTTTTTCAACATTATCCTCTATAACAACTCATTAATCTGAAGCAACCTCATCTTTCTGACTATCAATAATAGGCCATAACTTCTCAACTAACACTTTCCCACTTCTAGTGGTGTCAGTTATGCCATGACCAACATTACCTGGATTTTTGCACTATATCAATAGGCAATGTAACTTTTTCCCTATGATTTAAAGCTATAAATATCTGACCCATTTGGTGCTCAAGCTATTTAATGGAGGTAGAATAAGAATCTACCGACTCATATTTGATATGTCCCCATATATATTCTTAATCTCAGTGTTTTTAGATTTGACACTTTTCAAAACCTTTACATGCATGTCATCCATATTAGAATTATTTGAGTCATTAATTACAAGTTTTTTGCCCTTTTAAGGCACAGACACTATTCTATCATTTTTCTAATCATCCATATTTCTTCAATTTCCTTGGTCTCTATCTCTGTCTCTTAAACTAGATCACTCATGATCTTTATCCCTATAAAATTTATGACCTTTAATTCACTTACCTTTATGCCAAGAATCTTGATTACACCCTTGAGTGTTGGCCAGGAAACCCCCATCCGATGTTCACAAAGTTTACCTCCTTCTCTGAATCAAAATATTACTCATCATGTCGAGGATTTTTTCCATACGAACTAACTTTATTGACTTTTTATGAACTCACCCCCATCATGTGCTTGGTAATTAGGTCCATATGAGTTTTCAGGTGTGTTTTATCTTGATCATACTCTTTTTTTCGTGCTGCTCTATGGTCATCCCTTTAGAGTAGGTGCTGGCTGCAACCTCAAACTCTCTAGTATGCTATCATTTGTTTGTTTGGGTAAACTCATCCAGCATATCACTGGACATAGTGAATGTGTGAGTCATCATAGAAACCTCAGAAATACTATCTATCATAAATTTATTGGTAGAGTTCAACAACCTATAAAATACCTCAAGTATGACTTCAACTGGTAACTTATGATTTAGACACTATTTTAGCTTCTTCTTAAACCTCAACCAAGCCTCATGTAATGCTTCGCCTAATATTTGCATAAAGTTACTGATTTTATCCCTCCACTGTATCATCTAGGATGGTAGGAAGAACCTTCCTAGAAAAGTTGTGGTCAACTCTGCCCAGCTGGTAATGGAATCATTCGGCAGTTTATTCGACCAAAGGGCAACTTCTTCTATCAATGAGAGAGGAAGCAACTTGAGTTTGATATCCTCATGTGTGATACCCAACAACCTTTATGACTTACAGACTCCAGTGAAATTCAACATGTGGTTATTTGGGTCTTCACTGTATAGACCATTAAATAATCCCTTCATGGTGAGCAACTGGATCATATTACTTGTTCAAACTTTGCATATATAGGCAGTGGGGGCTGCAAAATATAACCAATCCAACTTCCTCGAGATTAATTTCCTCTTTATGGTGTACATTTCATAGTGCTTCTCTCCCTAAGTTGCATGGATGGTTTTGCCTGTTCCTTGCTACAGTAGTAGAAATTGCCTCAGTTTGTTGAGCAACCTCAGCCTATTGAAATGCCTCAGCTTGTTAAGCATCAGTCAGATCATCAACCACTTGGTGGCCGTGGATTCCTATATTATCATCCATTACACCTGAAATAAACAAAAACAATAAAAAAGTAAATTAGGAAATAGAGACTACAAGTAGAATAAATACTACTCCCTCCATTCCAAAATAAATGAATTGTTGAGGTAATGCACACATATTAAGAAAAATAGTTAAGGACATAAATTTAAGGCTACTTTCCACTATTACCCTTTTGATTATTCAACCTATTCTCCTAGAAAAATGTAAAGTAGTTAAGAACATCATTAAACCAAAGGGTAAATATGGAAAAAGGTCCAAACAAGTCTCTTGAGCTTTGAACAATTCAATTATTTTGAACTATAAAAAAAGTCTCAACAATTCATTTATTTTGGAATGGAGGGACTATTGAACTATTCCTAAATCGTATTCCCTGGCAATGTCATCAAAATTAGATGCATCCAAATTACACCTCTCAATGAAGTATAAAGTGGTCCCTGTTCAAATATAGAACCCTATAAGTCAAAAAAGAAGAAACATTACTTGAAGAAGAATGGATATTAAGTGCACAATTTTATCATATTACCATATATTTCAAATGTCAAAAAAAGCTCTGAGCATGCTTGACCCCATCTACCCTAATAACCATTAAACTTTATTGAAAAACCATCGTCTATGGCAGTTTTGGATCTGGTCAGTCATATTTGGTGGCTAGCCAGACATTTTATATCACATCAGAAACAAACTTCCCTTATCTCTACAATCCAAAATTGCCCAACAATACAAGTAGTTTGCCTATCCAGCCGATTAATTTGCCCAACGAGAAGTCTGGTAAAACTAATATAGTCGCGTTGAAGTAAAATCTATGGATTAAAGTCATATATGCAGATCTAGTTAAACCTATTACTCTTAATTCCCCACAAATGAATAAAGGACTTCAAAAAGAGTTTATCCCCATCAAGAAACTGCCTTTACTAATGGAATATCTTGAGTCACTTGGACTGAGGAGGAAGTTAAAAAATTAAATATAATATAGAATCTCAAATATGTTATGGTAGGAAGTTCTCTTATGGGTGGCCTAAACTAGAAGACCTTAAGGTTTTGATCCTTAAATAGTGCAATGTGAAAGGTGATCGTTAAATTGGTTTGTTGAGAAATAGACATTTTCTTATGAGATTCAATTAAATGGAGGACTTAGTAAACATAATGGAAAAGAATGTATATTACATTCTTGGAAATGATGGAATTTCATATCATATGAGACCTCTAATATATGATGTTAAGTTCAAACTTGCAGAAGAAACTACTTAAGATATGGCATAGATATCCTTTTCGGATTTATTGCATACTTCTTTTTGTCAAGGAATCTCTACTTTCAATTACTTATGATGTTGGTAAGACTATTCATATAGACATGGCAACCATCAACAAAACTAGGTCAAGTTGTGAGAGTCAAAGTACAAGTGGACTTAGTAGCCAAACTACCATAATATGTTGAAATTGAAGTGGTGAATGAGAGAAGTAAAGACAAAAGGGTAAAGAGTACAAGATTCAGTAAGATTTCTTACCAAAATACTGCAAGAATTGCAAGCTCTAAGGTTATAATGAAGCTGAATATATATGACTATATCCTGAATTGAAGCAACAACATCAAGAAGAGACAATGTAGGAAGGGGAGATTCAACAAGATTAGATGAAGGGTCATAAAAAAGTCTTATCGAGTGGAAGGAGAACTAGAAATGAGGGGAGATGGAATCCTACCATTATGAGATTCAAATTGGAAAAGACACTACAAAGTTTCTAAGTGACACTGCTTTTTCACCTATACCAAAGAGATTGATACTGTCAATACTTTTGAATTTCTCTCTGAGGAGGATAGTAAAGGAAATAATAGGAATATTCAGAGGTTATATGACTGCAGTGCAACACAAGAGACTCAAAATAAAGATACAAATGATACAATAGGAGAAGATGATACAAGCAACACAACAATGGAAAATAAAGGTAAACAACAAGAGCCATAAACTATTATGCTCTCTCAGCAACATGAGGTGCCAAGTCTCAAGAAAGATATCAGTTCACATTCTCATAGCGATAGCAACAAAAATGATTCAACATTAGTTGCTATAAATGATGACCTTCCAGGCAGACAAGAAAATGATTAGAGAGTTACTAACAACAATAAGGAAGATGAAAGCAACAACAAATTTAATCAGGACTAGATAGTCAAAATTAAGGAGGACAACATCTGAAGCTTGAACCTCCAACCTACTAGGAACAACATACAAATGGCCCTGCCCACAACCAGACTAGGTGTCTTCCTGAACACCTATCCTACCTGCCTAAGGACTACCTCTGGAACCCTGAGGACTACCTTGGCAACCCTGAGCACCACCCTTAACTAACGGTAACACTGATCTGATCGACTGGGCACTCTAAGATGAAGGCTCAATCATCCCACACCAAGGACACTCTCGAGAGAAATGACCAATGACCCCATAATAATAATCAGCCTTTGGCACTCTACTTTGTTTAGAAGGTTTGGTTGATCCAGAATGGCCACCTCGGCCTGAATAAATATCCAAAAACAAATTAAAAAAGTATCACTGTCCGAAAGAATGGACATGATCCAATGGCTGCGTGAAGGTAGATTCTCACCCTTGGATCACAAAGATGCTGATCAAATTCTATATTCGAGGTCTCATCCCAATCTCTGGAATACTGTCTGCACTCAACAAAAGAAGATCATAAGTAGTATCGGTTCAAACACTGTGTACTGCTAGGCATCATCGATCGACTCAAACAATACCCACACGTAAACATAAATCAAATATGAGTAAATTAGCAATCAACACATAACAAGTAATTTCAATCACTAATTACCAATCCACAAATAATTACTTAGTCAACTAATAACTCAACTAGACCAACCTTCACACATAGGTTCAAAAACAAGGGATGGGTCTATGACTCCTCTAAATACCAAAAGTGTAAACACACCAAACCATGTACAACTTAACCATCTCATAAGAGTAGACTTATGCCACCAAAATTCAATGCAACACATTATGATATGCAAATCATATATCAATGGCTCTGAACGTGTAACAATGCATCAAAAACCATCATAACCTCATCTCAATATGTATATACATACTAAGGGGACTTATCTACCCTATAGTCATGACCTGCATGGGCCAGCTTCTTCTATATGGTACCCGACCCTTCGAATATCAATAGATAAGTAACATGTACCGCTGCAGTGCCCGACCCTATGAATATCATAATGCATAAATGTCAAATCAAATATCAACTAAGATATAAAACAGTGCACCAAATATGCAAGTACACACTCTGTCGAGACACTTTGTAAAATTTAGGTTCATCATTTCAAGTACACAATCAATATCCACCAACTCACAAAATCACAAGAATGACCCAAAGCCAATTCACAAATATTTAACTTACGAATAGACATGGAATCCAAATCAAATCTATAACTATAATTTAAATAATAACCTACCTCAAACATAAGCCCGAATGCACTAATATGCAAAAATCTTGCCCTTTCTTGCATATTTGGATCGTTCTCAGTCTAAAAATAGTTAACAAGGAGTAATTAACATCTTACTCTCCATTTCTAGGTATTAAGAATCAAAACACACTTATTTCACCCTAGTTTATAGCCTAAAATACCAATTCAAGGTTTCCTACCAATTAATCCACCCAAATTCCCATAATTCATGTTAATAGGTAAGGATTATACGTTAGGAAGTAAAGTCTAACAACCTAGAACCAATTTAATTAATTTTAAGCCTAATCACATGTAATTCTTAACATTTCATCAATTTTAGGGATTAACTCATGAATTTCTTCCTAACACTTGATTCTAGTGAATCTAAAAACTAAATGGATTATTCTATGTTAGAATGATGGAATAAACTTACCTTAGGAGTACAAACCTCCAAAAATAGAATGAAATTTCCTCTCACAAAGCCTTGATTCAAAATTTAAATGTTTGGGCAGAAATAACGTCAAAATCAGAAAAACAGGCATTTAACTGTCGATGACCAATGCAACAGATAGCTACCCACTACAACAGTCCCTTTGTAGCAAGAAAGTTCCTACTACGCCAGTCCTAAGTCCTTTATCACTAACTGCTCTAGCGATCAGCTACCTACTACAACGATCCTATTGTGGCAAGCAGCTGCCCGCTGCGGTGACCTCATATACGTCCTCGCCGACCTTTATACCAGATTTAATACAACGATAGGGTCCTGCTGCAACAACCATTGGTAAAAAATTTGGGTAGTTTCCAAAACTCTTTTATTTTGCAACACCCCCTTGGTTTTTCGACAACACAAAAATACTCTATTATGGAAAATGCCATAATCAGAGTTTTAAAAATCTGAAAACCAATCCAAAATTTTTTATGCATTACTAAATTTATTATCTATCTTGCCACACCCACGAGACCATAAAACATATCACCATGAGACACAGATGGTCTCTAACCAACACAACACTCGATTTTCATCTGAACTCGTCCTAGCCTGAGATTTTCATAACTCTCATCCAAGGGAAAAATCTCTTCGGGTTCTTACAACACAAATAACACTATAACAATAGGATGGGTCATTACATAGGATAATAATTAAACAATCATTCATCCCTGAATGGCAAGTAAAAGAAAAAGAGGAAAACAACAAGAATTACCTAAATCGGTGAACAAACAGTCTCTCTTACGCATGTCCGCTTAAGTCTCCCAAGTGGCCTCCTCAATAGGACGGTTTCTCCATGTGACCTTCATGTGGGATCTCTTTAGTTCTCAACTTCCGGACATCTTGACCAAGAACATAGATAGTTTCCTCTTCACAAGAGAGGTTATCATTAAGAAAAATTGAATCTTATTGAATGATATAATCACCATCCCCATGATACTTCTTGAGCATAAAAACATGAAAGATGGGGATGGATTCCCAACAAACTTAGAGGTAAGGCCAAAATATAAGCCACCAGCACCACACCCTTTAAGATCTGAAAAGGTCAAATGTTCCTTAGACTAAGCTTACCCTTCTTCCTAAATCACATCACACCATTTATGGGTGAAACTTTGAGCAACACTTGCTCATTATGCATGAAATTCATATCTCACACCTTCCTATCTGCATACTACTTCTACCGACTTTGAGCTGCCACAAGATTCTCATGTATGAATCTAACCTTTTCCATCGACTCTTTTAATAAATTAGTGCCCCAAAATCTCACCTCAAAGGCAACAAATCACCCAATAGGAGATCTACATCTCTTTTCATACAAATCCTTGAAATAAGCCATGTCCATACTCGAGTAATGACTGTTGTTCTATGAAAACATGCACAAGGGTAAGAACTCGTCCTAATGACCACCGAAATCTATGACACATGCCCAAAGAATGTCTTCCAATACTTGGATCATCCATTCAGACTGTCCATCAGTATGAGGGTGAAAAAATGTACTTTGATCAAATTTAGGCCCAACTCTTTCTAAAAAATTTTTGCAAAAGTTAGAGGTAAACTGCATACCTCGATCCAAAACAATAGAAATAGGAACCCCATGCAGTCGGGAAATCTCCTTAACATAAATCTTGGCCAATTTGGCTGCATTATATGTCACCTACACCAGAAAGAAGTAGGCAGACATAGTTAACCTATCCACTATGACCCATATCGAATCATACTTCACCAAAGTTTTGGGAAGACCAATAACAAAATCCATAGCTATCTTCTTCCACTTCCACTTAGGGATAAAATCCTTTACAAACTTTACGTATCCAGGCATCTTATTAAGTGCCTCAACTAATTGGATACTAACTGATAACTGATTTAACAGAGATATGAATTTTAGGAACTTTTTATTGCACACCTTCTTTTTTCGATGCTGAGGAAAGGGAGGAGTAGTTTTGGAATAAGAGTAACAATCTTTAGAACCTCCTTCTCTTTCCCTTTTTCAATAGTGTTCAATATCATCATCAATAAAAATTGGCTTATCAGACTAAGATGACTTCCTTTTTCAACATTATCCTCTATAACAACTCATTAATCTGAAGCAACCTCATCTTTCTGACTATCAATAATAGGCCATAACTTCTCAACTAACACTTTCCCACTTCTAGTGGTGTCAGTTATGCCATGACCAACATTACCTGGATTTTTGCACTATATCAATAGGCAATGTAACTTTTTCCCTATGATTTAAAGCTATAAATATCTGACCCATTTGGTGCTCAAGCTATTTAATGGAGGTAGAATAAGAATCTACCGACTCATATTTGATATGTCCCCATATATATTCTTAATCTCAGTGTTTTTAGATTTGACACTTTTCAAAACCTTTACATGCATGTCATCCATATTAGAATTATTTGAGTCATTAATTACAAGTTTTTTGCCCTTTTAAGGCACAGACACTATTCTATCATTTTTCTAATCATCCATATTTCTTCAATTTCCTTGGTCTCTATCTCTGTCTCTTAAACTAGATCACTCATGATCTTTATCCCTATAAAATTTATGACCTTTAATTCACTTACCTTTATGCCAAGAATCTTGATTACACCCTTGAGTGTTGGCCAGGAAACCCCCATCCGATGTTCACAAAGTTTACCTCCTTCTCTGAATCAAAATATTACTCATCATGTCGAGGATTTTTTCCATACGAACTAACTTTATTGACTTTTTATGAACTCACCCCCATCATGTGCTTGGTAATTAGGTCCATATGAGTTTTCAGGTGTGTTTTATCTTGATCATACTCTTTTTTTCGTGCTGCTCTATGGTCATCCCTTTAGAGTAGGTGCTGGCTGCAACCTCAAACTCTCTAGTATGCTATCATTTGTTTGTTTGGGTAAACTCATCCAGCATATCACTGGACATAGTGAATGTGTGAGTCATCATAGAAACCTCAGAAATACTATCTATCATAAATTTATTGGTAGAGTTCAACAACCTATAAAATACCTCAAGTATGACTTCAACTGGTAACTTATGATTTAGACACTATTTTAGCTTCTTCTTAAACCTCAACCAAGCCTCATGTAATGCTTCGCCTAATATTTGCATAAAGTTACTGATTTTATCCCTCCACTGTATCATCTAGGATGGTAGGAAGAACCTTCCTAGAAAAGTTGTGGTCAACTCTGCCCAGGTGGTAATGGAATCATTCGGCAGTTTATTCGACCAAAGGGCAACTTCTTCTATCAATGAGAGAGGAAGCAACTTGAGTTTGATATCCTCATGTGTGATACCCAACAACCTTTATGACTTACAGACTCCAGTGAAATTCAACATGTGGTTATTTGGGTCTTCACTGTATAGACCATTAAATAATCCCTTCATAGAGAGCAACTGCATCATATTACTTGTGATATCAAACTTTGCATATATAGGCAGTGGGGGCTGCAAAATATAACCAATCCAACTTCCTCGAGATTAATTTCCTCTTTATGGTGTACATTTCATAGTGCTTCTCTCCCTAAGTTGCATGGATGGTTTTGCCTGTTCCTTGCTACAGTAGTAGAAATTGCCTCAGTTTGTTGAGCAACCTCAGCCTATTGAAATGCCTCAGCTTGTTAAGCATCAGTCAGATCATCAACCACTTGGTGGCCGTGGATTCCTATATTATCATCCATTACACCTGAAATAAACAAAAACAATAAAAAAGTAAATTAGGAAACAGGGACTACAAGTAGAATAAATACTACTCCCTCCATTCCAAAATAAATGAATTGTTGAGGTAATGCACACATATTAAGAAAAATAGTTAAGGACATAAATTTAAGGCTACTTTCCACTATTACCCTTTTGATTATTCAACCTATTCTCCTAGAAAATGTAAAGTAGTTAAGAACATCATTAAACCAAAGGGTAAATATGGAAAAAGGTCTAAACAAGTCTCTTGAGCTTTGAACAATTCAATTATTTTGAACTATAAAAAAAGTCTCAACAATTCATTTATTTTGGAATGGAGGGACTATTGAACTATACCTAAATCGTATTCCCTGGCAATGTCATCAAAATTAGATGCATCCAAATTACACCTCTCAATGAAGTATAAAGTGGTCCCTGTTCAAATATAGAACCCTATAAGTCAAAAAAGAAGAAACATTACTTGAAGAAGAATGGATATTAAGTGCACGATTTTATCATATTACCATATATTTCAAATGTCAAAAAAAGCTCTGAGCATGCTTGACCCCATCTACCCTAATAACCATTAAACTTTATTGAAAAACCATCGTCTATGGCAGTTTTGGATCTGGTCAGTCATATTTGGTGGCTATCCAGACATTTTATCTCACATCAAAAACAAACTTCCCTTATCTCTACAATCCAAAATTGCCCAACAATACAAGTAGTTTGCCTATCCAGCCGATTAATTTGCCCAACGAGAAGTCTGGTAAAACTAATATAGTCGCGTTGAAGTAAAATCTATGGATTAAAGTCATATATGCAGATCTAGTTAAACCTATTACTCTTAATTCCCCACAAATGAATAAAGGACTTCAAAAAGAGTTTATCCCCATCAAGAAACTGCCTTTACTAATGGAATATCTTGAGTCACTTGGACTGAGGAGGAAGTTAAAAAATTAAATATAATAGAGAATCTCAAATATGTTATGGTAGGAAGTTCTCTTATGGGTGGCCTAAACTAGAAGACCTTAAGGTTTTGATCCTTAAATAGTGCAATGTGAAAGGTGATCGTTAAATTGGTTTGTTGAGAAATAGACATTTTCTTATGAGATTCAATTAAATGGAGGACTTAGTAAACATAATGGAAAAGAATGTATATTACATTCTTGGAAATGATGGAATTTCATGTCATATGAGACCTCTAATATATGATGTTAAGTTCAAACTTGCAGAAGAAACTACTTAAGATATGGCATAGATATCCTTTTCGGATTTATTGCATACTTCTTTTTGTCAAGGAATCTCTACTTTCAATTACTTATGCTGTTGGTAAGACTATTCATATAGACATGGCAACCATCAACAAAACTAGGTCAAGTTGTGAGAGTCAAAGTACAAGTGGACTTAGTAGCCAAACTACCATAATATGTTGAAATTGAAGTGGTGAATGAGAGAAGTAAAGACAAAAGGGTAAAGAGTACAAGATTCAGTAAGATTTCTTACCAAAATACTGCAAGAATTTCAAGCTCTAAGGTTATAATGAAGCTGAATATATATGACTATATCCTGAATTGAAGCAACAACATCAAGAAGAGACAATGTAGGAAGGGGAGATTCAACAAGATTAGATGAAGGGTCATAAAAAAGTCTTATCGAGTGGAAGGAGAACTAGAAATGAGGGGAGATGGAATCCTACCATTATGAGATTCAAATTGGAAAAGACACTACAAAGTTTCTAAGTGACACTGCTTTTTCACCTATACCAAAGAGATTGATACTGTCAATACTTTTGAATTTCTCTCTGAGGAGGATAGTAAAGGAAATAATAGGAATATTCAGAGGTTATATGACTGCAGTGCAACACAAGAGACTCAAAATAAAGATACAAATGATACAATAGGAGAAGATGATACAAGCAACACAACAATGGAAAATAAAGGTAAACAACAAGAGCCATAAACTATTATGCTCTCTCAGCAACATGAGGTGCCAAGTCTCAAGGAAGATATCAATTCACATTCTCATAGCGATAGCAACAAAAATGATTCAACATTAGTTGCTATAAATGATGACCTTCCAGGCAGACAAGAAAATGATTAGAGAGTTACTAACAACAATAAGGAAGATGAAAGCAACAACAAATTTAATCAGGACTAGATAGTCAAAATTAAGGAGGACAACATCTGAAGCTTGAACCTCCAACCTACTAGGAACAACATACAAATGGCCCTGCCCACAACCAGACTAGGTGTCTTCCTGAACACCTATCCTACCTGCCTAAGGACTACCTCTGGAACCCTGAGGACTACCTTGGCAACCCTGAGCACCACCCTTAACTAACGGTAACACTGATCTGATCGACTGGGCACTCTAAGATGAAGGCTCAATCATCCCACACCAAGGACACTCTCGAGAGAAATAACCAACGACCCCATAATAATAATCAGCCTTTGGCACTCTACTTTGTTTAGAAGGTTTGGTTGATCCAGAATGGCCACCTCGGCCTGAATAAATATCCAAAAACAAATTAAAAAAGTATCACTGTCCGAAAGAATGGACATGATCCAATGGCTGCGTGAAGGTAGATTCTCACCCTTGGATCACAAAGATGCTGATCAAATTCTATATTCGAGGTCTCATCCCAATCTCTGGAATAATGTCTGCACTCAACAAAAGAAGATCATAGGTAGTATCGGTACAAACACTGTGTACTGCTAGGCATCATCGATCGACTCAAACAATACCCACACTTAAACATAAATCAAATATGAGTAAATTAGCAATCAACACATAACAAGTAATTTCAATCACTAATTACCAATCCACAAATAATTACTTAGTCAACTAATAACTCAACTAGACCAACCTTCACACATAGGTTCAACAACAAGGGATGGGTCTATGACTCCTCTAAATACCAAAAGTGTAAACACACCAAACCATGTACAACTTAACCATCTCATAAGAGTAGACTTATGCCACCAAAATTCAATGCAACACATTATGATATGCAAATCATATATCAATGGCTCTGAACGTGTAACAATGCATCAAAAACCATCATAACCTCATCTCAATATGTATATACATACTAAGGGGACTTATCTACCCTATAGTCATGACCTACATGGGCCAGCTTCTTCTATATGGTACCTGACCCTTCGAATATCAATAGATAAGTAACATGTACCGCTGCAGTGCCCGACCCTATGAATATCATAATGCATAAATGTCAAATCAAATATCAACTAAGATATAAAACAGTGCACCAAATATGCAAGTACACACTCTGTCGAGACACTTTGTAAAATTTAGGTTCATCATTTCAAGTACACAATCAATATCCACCAACTCACAAAATCACAAGAATGACCCAAAGCTATCGAATGACCCAAATCACAAGAATGACCCAAAGATATGAGTAACATATCGAATCATACTTCACCAAAGTTTTGGGAAGACCAATAACAAAATCCATAGCTATCTTCTTCCACTTCCACTTAGGGATAAAATCCTTTACAAACTTTACGTATCCAGGCATTTTATTAAGTGCCTCAACTAATTGGATACTAACTGATAACTGATTTAACAGAAATATGAATTTTAGGAACTTTTTATTGCACACCTTCTTTTTTCGATGCTGAGGAAAGGGAGGAGTAGTTTTGGAATAAGAGTAACAATCTTTAGAACCTCCTTCTCTTTCCCTTTTTCAATAGTGTTCAATATCATCATCAATAAAAATTGGCTTATCAGACTAAGATGACTTCCTTTTTCAACATTATCCTCTATAACAACTCATTAATCTGAAGCAACCTCATCTTTCTGACTATCAATAATAGGCCATAACTTCTCAACTAACACTTTCCCACTTCTAGTGGTGTCAGTTATGCCATGACCAACATTACCTGGATTTTTGCACTATATCAATAGGCAATGTAACTTTTTCCCTATGATTTAAAGCTACAAATATCTGACCCATTTGGTGCTCAAGCTATTTAATGGAGGTAGAATAAGAATCTACCGACTCATATTTGATATGTCCCCATATATATTCTTAATCTCAGTGTTTTTAGATTTGACACTTTTCAAAACCTTTACATGCATGTCATCCATATTAGAATTATTTGAGTCATTAATTACAAGTTTTTTGCCCTTTTAAGGCACAGACACTATTCTATCATTTTTCTAATCATCCATATTTCTTCAATTTCCTTGGTCTCTATCTCTGTCTCTTAAACTAGATCACTCATGATCTTTATCCCTATAAAATTTATGACCTTTAATTCACTTACCTTTATGCCAAGAATCTTGATTACACCCTTGAGTGTTGGCCAGGAAACCCCCATCCGATGTTCACAAAGTTTACCTCCTTCTCTGAATCAAAATATTACTCATCATGTCGAGGATTTTTCCCATACGAACTAACTTTATTGACTTTTTATGAACTCACCCCCATCATGTGCTTGGTAATTAGGTCCATATGAGTTTTCAGGTGTGTTTTATCTTGATCATACTCTTTTTTTCCTGTTGCTCTATGGTCATCCCTTTAGAGTAGGTGCTGGCTGCAACCTCAAACTCTCTAGTATGCTATCATTTGTTTGTTTGGGTAAACTCATCCAGCATATCACTGGACATAGTGAATGTGTGAGTCATCATAGAAACCTCAGAAATACTATCTATCATAAATTTATTGGTAGAGTTCAACAACCTATAAAATACCTCAAGTATGACTTCAACTGGTAACTTATGATTTAGACACTATTTTAGCTTCTTCTTAAACCTCAACCAAGCCTCATGTAATGCTTCGCCTAATATTTGCATAAAGTTACTGATTTTATCCCTCCACTGTATCATCTAGGATGGTAGGAAGAACCTTCCTAGAAAAGTTGTGGTCAACTCTACCCAGCTGGTAATGGAATCATTCGGCAGTTTATTCAACCAAAGGGCAGCCTCTTCTATCAATGAGAGAGGAAGCAACTTGAGTTTGATATCCTCATGTGTGATACCCAACAACCTTTATGACTTACAGACTCCAGTGAAATTCAACATGTGTTAATTTGGGTCTTCACTGTATAGACCATTAAATAATCCCTTCATGGTGAGCAACTGCATCATATTACTTCTGATATCAAACTTTGCATTTATAGGTAGTGGGGGCGGTAAAATATAACCAATAAATCCAACTTCCTCGAGATTAATTTCCTCTTTATGGTGCACATTTCATAGCGCTTCTCTCCTTAAGTTGCATGGATGGTTTTGACTATTCCTTGCTATAGTAGTAGCAGTTGCCTCAGCTTGTTGAGCAACCTCAGCCTATCAAAATACCTCAGCTTGTTAAGCATCAGTCAGATCATCAACCACTTGGTGGCCGTGGATTCCTATATTATCATCCATTACACCTGAAATAAACAAAAACAATAAAAAAGTAAATTAGGAAACAGGGACTACAAGTAGAATAAATACTATTGAACTATTCCTAAATTGTATTCCCCGGCAATGTCATCAAAATTAGATGCATCCAAATTACACCTCTCAATGAAGTATAAAGTGGTCCCTGTTCAAATATAGAACCCTATAAGTCAAAAAAGAAGAAACATTACTTGAATAAGAATGAATATTAAGTGCACAATTTTATCATATTACCATATATTTCAAATGTCAAAAAAAGCTCTGATCATGCTTGACCCCCTCTACCCTAATAACCATTAAACTTTATTGAAAAGCCACCGTCTATGGCGGTTTTGGATCTGGTCAGTCATCTTTGGTGGCTAGCCAGGCATTTTCTCTCACATCATAAACACACTTCCCTTATCTCTACAATCCAAAGTTCCCAACAATACAATTAGTTTGCCTATCCAGCCTATTAATTTGCCAAACGAGAAGTCTGGTAAAACTAATATAGTCGCATTAAAGTAAAATGTATGGATTAAAGTCATATATGCAGATCTGGTTAAACCTATTACTCTTAATTCCCCACAAATGAATAAAGGACTTCAAAAAGAGTTTATCCCCATCAATAAACTACCTTTACTAATGGAATATCTTGAGTCACTTGAACTGAGGAGGAAGTTAAAAAATTGAATATAATAGAGAATCTCAAATATGTTATGGTAGGAAGTTCTCTTATGGGTGGCCTGAACTAGAAGACCTTAGGGTTTAGATCCTTAAATAGTGCAATGTGAAAGGTGATCGTTAATTTGGTTTGTTGAGAAATAGACATTTTCTTATGAGATTCAATTAAATGGAGGACTTAGTAAACATAATGGAAAAGAATGTATATTACATTCTTGGAAAGGATGGAATTTCATAGCATATGAGACCTCTAATATATGGTGTTAAGTTCAAACCTGCAGAAGAAACTACTTAAGATATGGCATAGATATCCTTTTTGGATTTATTGCATACTTCTTTTTGTCAAGGAATCTCTACTTTTAATTACTTATGCTGTTGGTAAGCCTATTCATATAGACATGGAAACCATCAACAAAACTAGGTCAAGTTGTGAGAGTCAAAGTACAAGTGGACTTAGTAGCCAAACTACCATAATATGTTGAAATTGAAGTGGTGAATGAGAGAAGTAAAGACAAAAGGGTAAAGAGTACAAGATTCAGTAAGATTTCTTACCAAAATACTACAAGAATTGCAAGCTCCAAGGTTATAATGAAGCTGAATATATATGACTATATCCTGAATTGAAGCAACAACATCAAGAAGAGACAATGTAGGAAGGGGAGATTCAACAAGATTAGATGAAGGGTCATAAAAAAGTCTTATCGAGTGGAAGGAGAACTGGAAATGAGGGGAGATGGAATCCTACCATTGTGAGATTCAAATTGGAAAAGACACTACAAAGTTTCTAAGTGACACTGCTTTTTCACCTATACCAAAGAGATTGATACTGTCAATACTTTTGAATTTCTCTCTGAGGAGGATAGTAAAGGAAATAATAGGAATATTCAGAGGTTATATGACTGCAGTGCAACACAAGAGACTCAAAATAAAGATACAAATGATACAACAGGAGAATATGATACAAGCAACACAACAATGGAAAATAAATGTAAACAACAAGAGCCATAAACTATTATGCTCTCTCAGCAACATGAGGTGCCAAGTCTCAAGGAAGATATCAATTCACATTCTCATAGAGATAGCAACAAAAATGATTCAACATTAGTTCCTATAAATGATGACCTTCCAGGCGAACAAGAAAATGATTAGAGAGTTACTAACAACAATAAGGAAGATGAAATCAACAACAAATTTAATCAGGACTAGATAGTCAAAATTAAGGAGGACAGCATCTGAAGCTTCAACGTTCAACCTACCAGGAACAACATACAAATGGCCCTGCCCACTATCGGACTGGGTTTCTTCCTGAACACCTATCCTACCTTCCTAAGGTCTGCCTCTGGAACCCTGAGGACCACCTCGGCAACCCTGAGCACCACCCTTAACTGGCGGTAACATTGATCTGACAGACTGGGCACTCTAAGCTGAAGGCTTAATAATCCTACACCAAGGACACTCTCGAGAGAAATGACCAACAACCCAATAATAATAATCAGCTTTGGGCACTCTACTTTGTCTAGAAGGTTTGGTTGATCCAGAATGGCCACCTCGGCCTGAATAAATATCCAAAAACAAATTAAAAAAGTATCACTGTCCAAAAGAATGGACATGAACCAATGGTTGCGTGAAGGTAGATGCTCACCCTTGGATCACAAAGATGCTGATCAAATGCTATATTCGAGGTCTCATCTCAATAGATGCTGATCAAATGCTATATTCGAGGTCTCATCTCAATCTCTGAAATACTGTCTGCACTCAACAAAAGAAAATCATAGGTAGTATTGGTACAAACACTGTGTACTGCTAGGTATCATCGATCGACTCAAACCATATCCACACTTAAACATAAATCAAATATGAGTAAATTAGCAATCAACACATAACAAGTAATTTCAATCACTAATTACCAATCCACAAATAATTACTTAGTCAACCAATAACTCAACTAGACCAACCTTCACACATAGGTTCAACAACAAGGGATGGGTCTATGACTCCTCTAAATACCAAAAGTGTTAACACACCAAACCATGTACAACTTAACCATCTCAAAAGAGTAGACTTATGCCACCAAAATTCAATGCAACACATTATGATATGCAAATCATATATCAATGGCTCTGAACATGTAACAATGCATCAAAAACCATCATAACCTCATATCAATATGTATATACATACTAAGGGGACTTATCTGCCCTATAGTCATGACCTACAGGGGCCAGATTCTTCTATATACTATATCGACGTGGTACCCGACCCTTCGAATATCAATAGATAAGTAACATGTACCGCTGCAGTGCCCGACCCTATGAATATCATAATGCATAAATATCAAATCAAATATCAACTAAGATATAAAATAGTGCACCAAATATGCAAGTACACACTCTGTCGAGACACTTTGTAAAATTTAGGTTCATCATTTCAAGTACACAATCAATATCCACCAACTCACAAAATCACAAGAATGTCCCAAAGCCAATTCACAAATATTTAATTTACGAAGAGACATGGAATCCAAATCAAATCTATAACTATAATTTAAATAATAACCTACCTTAAACATAAGCCCGAATGCACTAATATGCTAAAGCCTTGCCCTTTCTTGCATATATGGATCGTTCTCCGTCTAAAAATAGTAAACAAGGAGTAATTAACATCTTACTCTCCATTTATAGGCATTAAGAATCAAAACACACTTATTTCACCCTAGTTCATAGCCTAAAATACCAATTCAAGGTTTTCTACCAATTAATCCACCCAAATTCCCATAATTCATGTTAATAGGTAAGGATTATACGTTAGGAAGTAAAGTCTAACAACGTAGAACCAATTTTATTTAATTTTAAGCCTAATCACATGCAATTCTTATCAGTTCATCAATTTTAGGGATTAACTCATGAATTTCTTCCTAACACTTGATTCTAGTGATTCTATAAACTAAATGGCTTATTCTATGTTAGATTGATGGAATAAACTTACCTTAGGAGTTAAAACCTCCCAAACTAGAATGAAATTTCCTCTCACAAAAGCTTGAGTCAAAATTTAAATGTTTGGGCAGAAATAACGTCAAAATCAGAAAAACAGGCATTTAACTATCGATGACCAATGCAACGGACACCTGCCAACTACAACGGTCCCTTTGTAGCAAGAAAGTGCCAACTACTCTATTCCTAAGTCCTTTCTCACAAACTGCTCTAGCGATCAGCTACCTACTACAACGATCCTATTGTGGCAAGCAGCTGCCCGCTGTGGTGACCTCAATTACGTCCTCGCCGACCGTTATAGCAGATTCGCTACAATGATAGGTTCCTGCTACAGCTACCATTGGTAAAAAATTAGGTGAGGTTCCAAAACTCTTTTATTTTACAACACCCCCATGGTTTTTTGACAACACAAAAATACTCTATTATTGTAAATGCCATAATCAAAGTTTTAAAAATATGAAAACTAATCCAAAAGTTTTTATGTATTACTAAATTTATTATCTATGATGCCACACCCACGAGACCATAAGACATATCACCATGAGACACAGATGGTCTCTAACCAACACAACACTCGATTTTCATCTGAACTCGTCCTAGACTGAGATTTTCACAACTCTCATCCAAGGGAAAAATCTCTTCGGATTCTTACAACACAAATAACACTATAACAAATGGATGGGTAATTACATAGGATACTAATTAAACAATCATTCATCCCCGAATGACAAGTAAAAAAAAAGAGGAAAACAATAAGAATTACCTGAATCGGTGAACAAACAGACTCTCTTACGCATGTCCGCTTAAGTTTCCCAAGTGGCCTCCTCAATAGGATGGTTTATCCATGTGACCTTCATAGATGGGATCTCTTTAGTTCTCAACTTCCGTACATCTTGACCAAGAACGGAGATAGTTTCCTCTTCACAAGAGAGGTTATCATTAAGTAAAATTGAATCTTATTGAATGATATAATCACCATCCCCATGATACTTCTTGAGCATAAAAACATGAAAGATGGGGATGGATTCCCAACAAACTTAGAGGTAGGGCCAACCTATAAGCCACCAGCACCACACCCTTTAAGATCTGAAAAGGTCCAATGTTCCTTAGACTAATCTCACCCTTCTTCCTAAATCACATCACACCATTTATGGGTGAAACTTTGAGCAACACTTACTCACTGTGCATGAAATTCATATCTCACACATTCCTATCTGTATACTTATTCTTCCGGCTTTGAGCTGCCACAAGATTCTCATGTATGAATCTAACCTTTTCCATCGACTCTTTCAATAAATTGGTGCCCCAAAATCTTACCTCAAAGGCATCAAATCACCCAATAGGAGATCTACATCTCTTTTCATACAAATCCTTGAAAGAAGCCATGTCGATACTCGAGTAATAACTGTTGTTCCATGAAAACATGCACAAGGGTAAGAACTGGTCCTAATGACCACCGAAATCTATGACACATGCCTAAAGAATGTCTTCCAATACTTGGATCATCCGTTTAGACTGTCCATCAGTATGAAGGTGAAAAGATGTACTTTGATAAAATTTAGGCCCAACTCTTTCTAAATGTTTTTGCAAAAGTTAGAGGTAAACTGCATACCTCGATCCAAAACAATAGAAATAGGAACCCCATGCAGTCGGGAAATCTCTTTAACATAAATCTTGGCTAATTTGGCTGCATTATATGTCACCTGCACCAGAAAGAAGTAGGCAGACATAGTTAACCTATCCAATATGACCCATATCAAATCATACTTCACCAAAGTTTTGGGAAGACAAATAACAAAATCCATAGCTATCCTCTTCCACTTCCACTTAGGGATAAAATCCTTTACAAACTTTACGTATCCAGGCATCTGATTAAGTACCTCAACTAATTGGATATTAACTGATAAATGATTTAACAGAGATATGAATTTTGTGAAGTTTTTATTGCACACCTTCTTTTTTAGATGCTGAGGAAATGGAGGAGTGGTTTTGGAATAAGAGTAACAATCTTTAAAACCTCCTTCTCTTTCCCTTTTTCAGTAGTGTTCAATATCATCATCAATAAAAATTGACTTATCAGACTAAGATGACTTCCTTTTTCAACGTTATCCTCTATAACAACTCATTAATCTGAAGCAACCTCATCTTTCTGACTATCAATAATAGGCCATAACTTCTCAGCTAACACTTTCCCACTTCTAGTGGTGTCAGTTATGTCATGACCAACATTACCTGGATTTTTGCACTATATCAATAGGCAATGTAACTTTTTCCCTATGATTTAAAGCTACAAATATCTGACCCATTTGGTGCTCAGACTATTTAATGGAGGTAGAATAAGAATCTACCGACTCATATTTGATATGTCGCAATATATCTTCTTAATCTCAGTGTCTTTAGATTTGACTCTTTTCAAATCCTTTGCAAGCATGTCATCCATCTTAGAATTATTTGAGTCATTAATTACCAGTTTTTGCCCTTTTGAGGCACAAACACTATTCTATCATTTTTGTAATCATCCCTATTTCTTCAATTTCCTTGGTCTCTATCTCTGTCTCTCAAACTAGATCTCTCATGATCTTTAGATCTTTATCCCCATAAAAGTTATGACATTTATTTCACTGACCTTTATGCCAAGAATCTTGATTACACCCTTGAGTGTTGGCCAGGAAACCCCTATCCGATGTTGACAAAGTTTACCTCCTTCTCAGAATCAAAATATCACTCATCATGTCGAGGATTTTTTCCATACGAACTAACTTTATTGACTTTTTATGAACTCACCCCCATCATGTGCTTGGTAATTAGGTCCATATGAGTTTTCAGGTGTGTTTTATCTTGATCATGCTCTTTTTTTTTGCGCTGCTCTATGGTCATACCTTTAGAGTAGGTGTTGGCTGCAACTTTAAACTCTCTAGTATGCTATGATTTGTTTGTTTGGGTAAACTTATCCAGCATATCACTGGACATAGTGAATGTGTGAGTCATCATAGAACCCTCAGAAATACTATCTAACATAAATTTATTAGTAGAGTTCAACAACCTATAAAATACCTCAAGTATGACTTCAACTGGTAACTTATGATTCAGACACTATTTTAGCTTCTTCTTAAACCTCAATCAAGCCACATGTAATGGTTCTCCTGATATTTGCATAAAGTTACTGATTTTATCCCTCCACTGTATCATCTAGGATGGTAGGAAGAACCTTCCTAGAAAAGTTGTGGTCAACTCTGTCCAGCTGGTAATGGAATCATTCGTCAGTTTATTCAACCAAAGGGCAGCCTCTTCTATCAATGAGAGAGGAAGCAACTTCAGTTTGATATCCTCATGTGTGATACCCAACAACCTTTATGACTTACAGACTCCAGTGAAATTCAACATGTGTTGATTTGGGTCTTCACTGTATAGACCATTAAATAATCCCTTCATGGTGAGCAACTGCATCATATTACTTGTGATATCAAACTTTACATTTACAGGCAGTGGGGGCGGCAAAGTATAACCAATAAATCCAACTTCCTCGAGATTAATTTCCTCTTTATGGTGCACATTTCATAGTGCTTCTCTCCCTAAGTTAGATGGATGGTTTTGCCTGTTCGTTGCTATAGTAGTAGCAGTTGCCTCAGCTTGTTGAGCAACCTCAGCTTATTGAAATGCCTTAGCTTATTAAGCATCAGTCATATCATCAACCACTTGGTGGCCGTGGATTCCTATATTATCATCCATGACACCCAAAATAAACAAAAATAATAAAAATTTAAATTAGGAAATAGGGACTACAAGTAGAATAAATACTATTGAACTATTCCTAAATCTTATTCCCCGGCAATGTCATCAAAATTAGATGCATCCAAATTACACCTCTCAATGAAGTATAAAGTGGTCCCTGTTCAAATATAGAACCTTATAAGTCAAAAAAGAAGAAACATTACTTGAAGAAGAATGGATATTAAGTGCACAATTTTATCATATTACCATATATTTCAAATGTAAAAAAAAACTCTGAGCATGCTTGACCCCCTCTACCCTAATAACCATTAAACTTTATTGAAAAGCCACCGTCTATGGCGGTTTTGGATCTGGTCAGTCATATTTGGTGGCTAGCCAGACATTTTCTCTCACATCAGAACAAAACTTCCCTTATATCTACAATCCAAAATTGCCCAACAATACAAGTAGTTTGCCTATCGAGCCTATTAATTTGCCCAACGAGAAGTCTGGTACAACTAATATAGTCGCGCTGAAGTAAAATCTATCGATTAAAGTCATATATGCAGATCTGGTTAAACCTATTACTCTTAATTCCCCACAAATGAATAAAGGACTTCAAAAAGAGTTTATCCCCATCAAGAAACTGCCTTTACTATTGGAATATCTTTAGTCACTTCGACTGAGGAGGAAGTTGAAAAATTGAATATAATAGAGAATCTCAAATATGTTATGGTAGGAAGTTCTCTTATGGGTGGCCTAAACTAGAAGACCTTAAGGTTTTGATCCTTAAATAGTGCAATGTGAAAGGTGATCGTTAAATTGGTTTGTTGAGAAATAGACATTTTCTTATGAGATTCAATTAAATGGAGGACTTAGTAAACATAATGGAAAAGAATGTATATTACATTCTTGGAAAGGATGGAATTTCATATCTGATGAGACCTCTAATATATGATGTTAAGTTCAAACTTGAAGAAGAAACTACTTAAGAAATGGCATAGATATCCTTTTCGGATTTATTGCATACTTCTTTTTGTCAAGGAATCTCTACTTTCAATTACTTATGTTGTTGGTAAGCCTATTCATATAGACATGGCAACCATCAACAAAACTAGGTCAAGTTGTGAGAGTCAAAGTACAAGTTGACTTAGTAGCCAAACTGTTGAAATTGAAGTGGTGAATGAGAGAAGTAAAGACAAAAGGGTAAAGAGTACAAGATTCAGTAAGATTTCTTACCAAAATACTGCAAGAATTGCAAGCTCCAAGGTTATAATGAAGCTTAATATATATGACTATATCCTGAATTGAAGCAACAACATCAAGAAGAGGCAATGTAGGAAGGGGAGATTCAACAAGATTAGATGAAGGGTCATAAAAAAGTCTTATCGAGTAGAAGGAGAACTAGCAATGAGGGTAGATGGAATCCTACCATTATGAGATTCAAATTGGAAAAGAGACTACAAAGTTTTTAAGTGACACTGCTTTTTCACCTATACCAAAGAGATTGATACTGTCAATACTTTTGAATTTCTCTCTGAGGAGGATAGTAAAGGAAATAATAGGAATATTCAGAGGTTATATGACTGCAGTGCAACACAAGAGACTCAAAATAAAGATACAAATGATACAACAGGAGAAGATGATACAAGCAACACAACAATGGAAAATAAAGGTAAACAGCAAGAGCCATAAACTATTATGCTCTCTCAGCAACATGAGGTGCCAAGTCTCAAGGAAGATATCAATTCACATTCTCATAGAGATAGCAACAAAAATTATTCAACATTAGTTCCTATAAATGATGACCTTCCAGGAGAACAAGAAAATGATTGGAGTGTTACAAACAACAATAAGGAAGATGAAAGCAACAACAAATTTAATCAGGACTAGGTAGTCAAAATTAAGAAGGACAACATCTGAAGCTTCAACTTCCAACCTACCAGGAACAACATACAAATGGCCCTGCCTACTACCAGACTGGGTGTCTTCCTGAACACCTATCCTACCTGCCTAAGGACTACCTCTGGAACCCTGAGGACCACCTCTGCAACCCTGAGAACTAGCCCTAACTAGCGGTAACACTGATCTGATCGACTGGGCACTCTAAGATGAAGGCTCTATCATCCCACACCAAGGATACTCTCGAGAGAAATGACCAACGACCCCATAATAATAATCATCCCTGGGCACTCTACTTTGTCTAGAAGGTTTGGTTGATCCAGAATGGCTACCTCGGCCTGAATAAATATCCAAAAACAAATTAAAAAAGTATCACTGTCCAAAAGAATGGACATGATCCAATGGCTGCGTGAAGGTAGATGCTCACCCTTGGATCACAAAGATGCTGATCAAATGCTATATTCGAGGTCTCATCTCAATCTCTGGAATACTGTCTGCACTTAACAAAAGAAGATCATAGGTAGTATGGGCACAAACACTGTGTACTGCTAGGCATCATCAATCGACTCAAACTATACCCACACTTAAACATAAATTAAATATGAGTAAATTAGCAATCAACACATAAAAAGTAATTTTAATCACTAATTACCAATCCACAAATAATTACTTAGTCAACCAATAACTCAACTAGACCAACCTTCACACATAGGTTTAACAACAAGGGATGGGTCTATGACTTCTCTAAATACCAAAAGTGTAAACACACCAAACCATGTACAACTTAACCATCTCACAAGAGTAGACTTATGCCACAAAAATTCAATGCAACACATTATGATATACGAATCATAAACCAATGGCTATGAACTTGTAACAACGCATCAAAAACCATCATAACCTCATCTCAATCTGTATATACATACTAAGGGGACATATCTACCCTATAGTCATGACCTACAAGGGCCAGCTTCTTCAATATACTATATCGACGTTGTACCCGACCCTTCGAATATCAATAGATAAGTAACATGTACCGCTGCAGTGCCCGACCCTATGAATATCATAATGAATAAATGTCAAATCAAATATCAACTAAGATATAATACAGTGCACCAACTATGCAAGTACACACTTTATCGAGACACTTAGTCAAATTTAGCTTCATCATTTCAAGTACACAATCAATATCCACCAACTCACAAAATCACAAGAATGACCCAAAGCCAATTGACAAATATTTAAATTATGAATAGAAATGGAATCCAAATCAAATCTATAACTATAATTTAAATAACCTACCTCAAACATAAGCCCAAATGCACTAATATGCTAAAACCTTGCCCTTTCTTGCATATTTGGATTGTTCTCAGTCTAAAAATAGTAAACAAGGAGTAATTAACATCTTACTCTCCATTTCTAGGCATTAAGAATCAAAACACACTTATTTCAACCTAGTTGATAGCATAAAATACCAATTCAAGGTTTCCTACCCATTAATCTGCCCAAATTCCCATAATTCATGTTAATAGGTAAGGATTCTATGTTAGGAAGTAAATTCTAACAACCTAGAACCAATTTTAATTAATTTTAATCCCAATCACATGCAATTCTTATCAGTTCATCAATTTTAGGGATTAACTCATGAATTTTTTCCTAACACTTGATTCTAGTGATTCTATAAACTAAATGGATTATTCTATGTTATAATGATGGAATAAACTTACCTTAGGAGTAAAAACCTCCCAAACTAGAATGAAATTGCCTCACACAAAGCCTTGAGTCAAAATTTAAATGTTTGGGCAGAAATAACGTCAAAATCAGAAAAACAGGCATTTAACTATCGATGACCAATGCAACGGACACCTGCCCACTACAATGGTCCCTTTGTATCAAGAAAGTGCCTACTACGCCAGTCCCAAGTCCTTTCTCACTAACTGCTCTAGCGATCAGCTACCTACTACAACGATCTTATTTTGGCAAGCAGCTGCCCGCTGCGATGACCTCATATACGTCCTCGCCGACCGTTATAGCAGATTTTCTACAACGATAGGGTCCTGCTATAGCAACCATTGGCAAAAAATTAGGGGAGGTTCCAAAACTCTTTTATTTTGCAACATCCCCTTGGTTTTTCGACAACACAAAAATACTCTATTATGGCAAATGCCATAATCAGAGTTTTAAAAATCTGAAAACCAATTCAAAAGTTTTTATGCATTACTAAATTTATTATCTATCATGCCACACCCACGATACCATAAAATATATCACCATGAGACACAGATGGTCTCTAACCCACACAACACTCGATTTTCATCTGAACTCGTCCTAGACTGAGATTTTCAAAACTCTCATCCAAGGGAAAAATCTCTTCGGGTTCTTACAAACCAAATAACACTATAACAATAGGATGGGTCATTACATAGGATACTAATTAAACAATCATTCATCCCCAAATGACAAGTAAAAGAAAAAGAGGAAAACAATAAGAATTACCTAAATCGGTGAACAAACAGACTCTCTTACGCATGTCCGCTTAAGTCTCCCAAGTGGCCTCCTCAATAGGATGGTTTATCCATCTGACCTTCATAGATGGGATCACTTTATTTCTCAACTTTCGGACATCTTGACCAAGAACGGAGATAGTTTCCTCTTCACAAGAGAGGTTATCATTAAGAAAAATTGAATCTTATTGAATGATATAATCACCATCCCCATGATACTTCTTGAGCATAAAAACATGAAAGATGGGGATGGATTCCTAACAAACTTAGAGGTAGGGCCAACCTATAAGCCACCAGCACCACACCCTTTAAGACCTGAAAAGGTCCAATGTTCCTTAGACTAATCTCACCCTTCTTCCTAAATCACATCACACTATTTATGGGTGAAACTTTGAGCAACACTTACTCACTGTGCATGAAATTCATATCTCACACATTCCTATCTGTATACTTCTTCTTCCGGCTTTGAGCTGCCACAAGATTCTCATGTATGAATCTAACCTTTTCCATTGACTCTTTCAATAAATTGGTGCCCCAAAATCTTACCTCAAAGGCATCAAATCACCCAATAGGAGATCTACATCTCTTTTCATACAAATCCTTGAAAGAAGCCATGTCGATACTCGAGTAATAACTGTTGTTCTATGAAAAATTGCACAAGGGTAAGAACTGGTCCTAATGACCACCAATATCTATGACACATGCCCAAAGAATGTCTTCCAATACTTGGATCATCCGTTCAGACTGTCCCTCAGTCTGAGGGTGAAAAGATGTACTTTGATCAAATTTAGGCCCAACTCTTTCTACATTTTTTTGCAAAAGTTAGAGGTAAACTGCGTACCTCGATCCAAAACAATAGAAATAGGAACCCAATGCAGTCGAGAAATCTCCTTAACATAAATCTTGGCCAATATGGCTGCATTATATGTCAACTGTACCAGAAAGAAGTAGGTAGACATAGTTAACCTATCCACTATGACCCATATCGAATCATACTTCACCAAAGTTTTGGGAAGACCAATAACAAAATCCATAGCTATCCTCTTCCACTTCCACTTAGGAATGGTCATCCTTTGAAGAGTAACACTAGGTTTTTCAAGTTCATACTTCACTTGCTGGAAATTCTAACACCTAGCTACAAAATCCAATATATCCCACTTCATTCGGTGCCACCAAAAATGCGGCCTCAAATTATGGTACATCTTGGGCACACCCGGATGTATGGAGAACTTCAAACTATGCACATCAACAAGCATGGTCAGAATCAAGTCATCCACACAAGGAAGACAAACTCATCCCCTAATCCTTAAAACACCTTCATCACCAAGAATGGCCTACTTGGCCTCACCTTGCAACACCTTATCTCGAATCTTACTCAACTTCACATCTTCGAACAACCTAGCTTTGATTTGGTCCATAAAAGTAGACCATTCCTTTACATTAGCTAGTAGTCCTCCTCTCTTGGTCACCTCTAGTCTCTTAAAACTGTTAGCTAGGGTTTTAACCTCCCTAGCTAATGTACGTCTAAAATGCTCTAAACATGCCAAACTACCTATACTCTCTATCTTCCGACTCAATGCATCCGCTACCATATTGGCCTTATTCGAATGATAAAGAATTGAAATATCATAATCTTTGAGACATTCCACATATCTTGGCTATCTCAGATTCAGATCTCTCTGGGTAAAGACATGCTGCAAGCTACTGTGATCAGTGAGTACTTCATACTTTACCTCATAAAAATAGTTTCTCCATATCTTGACAACAAACACCACCATACCCAACTCTAAGTCATGGGTGGGATAGTTCTTCTTATGAACATTCAGCTGCCTGGAAGCTAATGCAATCATATTCTTTTCCTACATCAAAACAACACTTAAACCAGAATGTAAATTATCATAAAATACAATGAAGTCCTTACACTCTGTCGATAATACAATGATAGGAGCTAAAGTCAGTAAAGTTTTGAGCTTTTGAAAGCTCTCTTCACACTCATCAGTGCATACAAAAGACACATCTTTCAGAGTTAATTGAGTCAAATGAAAAATAATAGAAGCAAACCCTTTACAAACCTATCATAGTAACTTGCCAACCCCAAAAAGCTGTAAATTTCTGTCATAGATGTAGGGTTAGTCAAATTCTTAACTGCCTCAATTTTTTGTGGGTTTACCATAACCCCTTCTTCAAAACCACATACCCCAAGAAGGACACTGAAGAAAACCAAAACTCACTCTTTTAATATTTGGCATAGAGTTTCTTCTCCTTAAGCAACCCTAACACAATACAAAAAAGAGCCTCATGCTCCTTCATACTCTTGGAGTACACAAGAATATCATTAATAAAAATGATAACAAATGAATCTAAATATGGCTTGACCACCCTATTCATCAACCCTATAAAAGTAGTCAGGGCATTAGTCAAGCCAAAAGACTCCACCAAACACTCATAGTGCCCATAACGGGTTCAGAAAGTAGTTTTTTGTATGTCCTCAGCTCAGATCTTAAGCTTGTGATACCCCCACCTCAAGTTAATTTAGGAAAATAATAAAGTACCATGTAACTACTGGGTAATGGGTACTTTTAATAAATCATAACTTTATTCAACTACTGGTAGTCTATCCACATATGAAGATTACCATCCTTATTCTTAACAAACAAGATAGGAGCACCCCGCAGTGAAGCACTAAGATGAATGAACCCCTTATGTAGTAGTTCCTGCAACTGAGCCTTTAGCTCTCTTAGTTCTACTGCTGCCATTCTATAAGAAGGAATAGAGATAGGACAAGTGCTTAGATTTAGGTCTATACAAAAATCGATGTCATGATCAGGTGGAATACCATGTAGATCATCAAGAAACACTTCTAAGAACTTACATACCACCAGAAATTACACAATAGGAGGGACCTCAGCACTAGTTTCCTAAAGATAAGCTAGAAAAGCCCACACCCCTTCCCAACTATAATTTCTTGGCATAAATAAAAGATATAATCCTTATAGGAGTAGGCCTATAATAATCCTCCCACTCCAATATATTCATCTCCAGCATAGCCATAATTACTATATTTGCATGCCAGTCAAGAATCGTATGGTATAGAGATACCTAACTCATCCCTAAGATGATGTCAAAATCCACCCTTTCTAGAATTACTAAATCAGCCCAAGTCTGATATCCCATGAACAATACAGAGCAAGCCTAATAAACCTAATCAACAACTATTGAAATCCCATCTAGCATTGACATATACATAGGATTATTAAGCATTTCACATACCATATCCATACCCAATGTAAATTTAATAGAAACATATAAGACTATGGAACTCAGATAAAATAAAATAGTAGCATGCGGTCATAGACAAGAATAGTATATGTGATCACCGCATTTGAGCCTTGGCCTTGGGTCTACTTGGAAAAGCATAGAAGTGGGCCTTATCACCCATCTGAGCACTGTCCTTGCTAGCTGTGCACCTCTTTTATCTGTATGTCCACCATCTCAGTTGGTATAGTTTCCATCTCTACCCACCTGGTGACCCACACACCCACCTTGGCGATGACCCTTACCATTACCTTTACTCCCCTACCTACTGGAACAAAGGCTCGGGAAGTCTGCTACTAGCCTGACTGACTAAAGTGGCTATAATTAGGATATTTTTTTTAAATATGACTAGCCCCACATCACACATAGTATATATGGTCTAGGGTGGGTCGATGAACTGACGATGATGAAGGAACATATCTACCAAAGTTTAAAAATAGTTGGATGGCCCCTGATGGACCCCCAAACAGACACATGTATCATGGACTTAATAGGCCAGACAGGGTAGCCCTGTAAACTCGTGTCTCTAGAATAAGAACCACCATAATTACCTACCTTACGGGCCTTTTTTTCCCCTAAATTGGCATTACCATCCTACCTCACAGCCTCTGCCTGTTTCATAAAATCAACCATCTCTTGGAAGGTCTTTCCTGAAGATTCCATCTAAAGTGTAGAAACCTGCATATCGGTATTTAACTTTTTAACAAACAATTGAATCATATCCTCCTCAGTAATCAACAATTGCGAAGATAATCAAGACAAAGCATGAAATTTGGTCACATAGGCCACAACTGACATACCTCTCTACTCAAGTCTAGTGAACTCATCCTTCTTCCTGGAGGAGGAGCATAAGGTATTGTTGGGAATGACATTCATTTCATTTTTCATTTCATGGCCTCTGTACATACTTATCTATTCTTAAGCATTACTTGTAGTTAGTATTGTTTGTTACTTGTATCCATCGTGCTTATGGGGGCTAGTTAAGTTAGTATTGTTTGTTGTTTGTATCCACCATGCTTATGGGGGCTAGTTGGGTTATATTGACTGTTATTTGTGCTTTTAGGGATTATGGAGGCCCTGTTAGGTTGTAGATAGATTATTAGTATGCCTTTCGAGGAAGTTGTAGATAGATTATTAGTATGCCTTTCGAGGAAGTTTACTTACATTTCTCTTATTCATCTAGATTTCGCCTATTATCCTCTTTTTGACCTTTATATACTTAACCTTAGATTATATTCATATTTTATTATACTTATATCTTATCTGAGCTCAGTCAGCATATTATGCCTACTGAGTACCGTGCATTTTGGTACTCATACTACACTTCTGCATCGCTTTTGCAATGCATGTCCTAGTACTAGTTATCACTACTGATGTCTTATTCATGTGGAGCTTTTGGATTTAGAGACTTAGGGTGAGCTCTTGACGACTGAAGTTGATCTATCTCCCTCTATTTCATTTCCAAAGCAAGACTTTATCGTAATGCTCGTCGACTCAACGGGTATGAATACCCAACCCAGTGGCAACAAATTTTGAGCATGAGAAATAATTTAACAATTTCAACTAACCAATCCACATTACTTTATAAAGTTTAGTACAAATTCTAATTCCTAAAATTAAAAATTTCAAACCTAGGGTTCCCAAAAATTCAATTATGCAGATAACTTTTATCCCACAAGCATAGAATTCAAAGAACAATCTCGAAGGAAAGTGATGTTTTGAAATTTTACCTCTTGAAAATGTTCTTGATTCTAAGCAAAGAGAGTGATGCATGTGGGTTATGTGTAATGACAGATGATGATGAATCCAATTAAAGAAACCATCAATTTTTATGGGATTTGGGGAGTCGATAATTATGGGAATTTGAAAGATTGAGGAGTTTATGAAGGGAAGAGATTTTAGGAATTTGAAGTAGTGTATGTAATGAAGGGAATTTAGTGTTTGACCTCCCTTTAACTGAGTTTAGTAAATTAGGGCAAGAGGGTAAAACAAGAGAGAGTCGAGTCAGGTGTGATTTTTTATTTAAATTTTTATAATCGACCATGACCCAAACTATTATCTGTGGAACCAATGACAGATGGTTCAATGGTTACTTACATGGGATCCATGAGTTAAACAACTATGATCCGTGAAACAAAAGCATAAATTGTCATTCATCTCGTGGATCTATGGTGATTCCATCTCTTATATCGAGTTTCCATGATTGACTTGATGGGTCATCCTTTGGAGGTACAAATTATCCTATCTATCATGGATCTGAACCTAAGAAGTTGCAATTTTGGGATGAAAAAGTTGGCTAATTCCATGGACCTTAAAAAATTTTAAAGTTCATTAAATCAACTATAATTTTATCTCCTAATTTTTTGTTTCCTCTTCAATTTTCCATGGTGCAAACCGCTTACCATCAAGGGTTTTCACAACCCATCCTTCAATCCATAGTTTCCCACTTTTACCAATGTTTCAGCTCCTTGTTCCTACTTTTTTCTTACCCTTACACACTTTAACAAACATTTATGATGAAAAAAAAGTAAAAACAAAGTACAAAGCACCTAGGATTGCCTTGAAAGCAATGCTTGATTTAATATCGCGACACGAATCGAGTACCTTGATTAGTCAAACTTCATAAAGATACCCCTTGGGTTGCCTGCCAAGTAGCATCTAATTGAACATCGCGACAAGACTCTAGTACCTTGACTACTTAAACTTCGTCAAGGTAAACCTCATCAATCAACTTTACCTCATCCAGTCCTCCAAGGTATTGCTTGATATGCTTGCCATTCACCTTGAATGTTTCACCATCCTAATTTTAAGCTTGATAGCACCGTATAATAACCCTTAAACTACCTTCAATAGACCAGACCATTTGGTCTTTAGATTGCCTAGGAACAAGTAAAGTCTAGAATTGAACAGTAGGACCAAATTATCCATGTTGAACTCTCTCTTCTTAATCTTTTTATCATGATAAAGTTTTATCTTCTCCTTGTAAAGGGCTATACTCTCATAATCCCTAAGTATAAAATTATCCATCTTATTTAATTGGCCAAGCCTCAAGTTAGAGGCTTCGCTCCAGTTCAAATTTAATTTCTTGAGCGTCCATAAGGCCTTGTTCTCAAGCTCCAATTGTAAATGACAATCTTTTTGAAAAAACAACTGATAAGGACACATACCTATTGGTTTCTTAAAGGCTTTCTGGTATGCCCATAGGGAATCATCTAACTTCCTTGACCAATCTATCCTATTTGCATTCATAATCTTTGTAATGATGGTTTTTTCTACCAATTAAAGTCCTCTACCTACCCGCTTATCTGAGAATGATAAGATGTTTTTGCCTTATGTTTGACACCATACATCACAGGTAGAGCACTAAACAATCTATGCCAAATATGAAAGCCACCATCACTATTTATGGCTCTCGACGTACCAAATCAGGAAAAGATGTTATGCTTCAAGAATGATGTAACACTTTCACCATCATTGTTGGGAATTGCTTTGGATTCCACCCATTTTTATACATAGTTAACAACAACCAGTATATATTTCTAACCATAGGAGCTCGTAAATGGCACCATGAAATCAATCTCCCACATGTCAAATAACTTCATTTCAAGAATTAGGGTCAAAGGCAACTCTTGTTTTCTGGATACATGATGCAAAACAACAAAATAGAAACAAGATAGAAATTAAAGATAGCAATTAAAGAAAGATAGACACAATTAGATTCAAAATAATTTTAAAATGTAATGGTGAAACTAACCAAAACACCACTTAATTGGGAATTAATAGCACCTAATCTATTAGAATCCTCAAGAAGGTACTACCCTTACTTATAAATCCTAGGACAAGATGTTGCAAATCAACAAAGGGTTTCAAGCTTTCAGAGGAGGCACAATTCTTTAAATTCAAAAACTAATGGTCCAACCCTAATCACTAACTATTTATTCTAAGGGTTAAAAAAAGTAAAGAAAGACCAAATCTCCCTTCAATTAAATTACAAGATAATTTCAATGGTAGACAGTTAATATATTAAATATCTTCAAGTCTTCCATGTTGGAACCTTCCAAAGATTCCATTTTCATCCATTAAGCTTAAAATGCTTGAAGGTCCATAGCTTGACTTCTTGTGAAAGGCTTCTTGGAGTAGTATAACTTTTATGTACATCACTTTCTCCTTTTTCACAAGAATTCACACTCAAATTCACCAACCTACATCAAAAATAGATAAATCACTAACATTGAAAGCATTATGGACCAAATACTCACTTGGTATGTCCATTTTGTAAGCATTATCCTCAATCTTCTCAAGCACTTGAAAAGGTCCATCTCCTTTTGGCATGAGCTTGTTCTTCTTTTTACTTAGAAACCACTCTTTTCTAAATTGAACCCATACCCATTCACCGGGTGCAAAGGTGACTCCATTCAGTCCTTTGTTGGCTCTTTTGGTTGCATCTTTGTTAGCCTTCTCAATTTGCAATCTTACTTTCTCATGGATGCTCTTCATAGATTTTGCCTTAGCTTTTACATATATACTTACAATAACATCTTTGAGTAAAGGAGTTAAATCTAATAGAGTCAAGGTATTAAAGTCATAGACACACTCAAAAGGGGTTATACCAATAGATCTATGAATAGCTCTATTGTATGCAAACTCAATTGATGGCAATTGATCCTCCCAAGAAGTTAGCTTTACTTTAACCATAGACCTAAGCATGCTACCTAAAGTTCTATTAACTACCTCGATTTGACCATCCATTTGAGGATGACAAGAAGTAGAAAATGGCAACTTGGTTCCTAAATTTCCCCACAAACACCTTAAAAATGGCTAAAAAATTTTGAATCTCTATTACTAACAATTGTTTGGGGAACACCATTCAATTTCATAATATTATGAACAAATAAAGTAGCAACATAAGATGCATTATCACTTTTATGACAAGCAATAAAGTGAGCCATTTTAGAAAATCTATCCACCACAACAAAGATGTTATCCATACTATTCCTAGTCCTACGGAGGCCAACAACAAAATCCATAGAAATATCTAGCCAAGGATCGGTAGGAATAAGAAAAGGGGTATACAAGCCATGGGGTTGGGTACAAGATTTAGCATGCTTACAATCCAAACACCTAGCACAAATTCTCTCTATATCTCTTATCATCTTAGGCCAAAAGAAACGTTCACTAAGAATAGCTAAGGTTTTTGACACTCTAAAATGACCCATCAAACCTCCATTGTGTGCCTCGTTCACCAACAACTCTCTCCATGATGACATAGGCATACAAAGCTTTCAATTTCTAAACAAATAGCTCTCCTTCAATTCAAATCTAGGAGTTCTAACTTCATTACCCTTCTTAACAACCTGAACACACCTATTCAGGCTCACTTGACACTCTCCAAATACTTTCCTAAAATCATCATCATTATAATATAACTTCTTCAAACTCTCAAAACTCATCAACCTAAAAGTCAAGGTATTCATCAATACATATCTTCTAGATAAAGCATATGCCATAATATTGTTTTTGACTTGCTTATAATTAATTACATATGGAAAAGACCCAATGATTTCTATCCACTTGACATGCATCTTATTAAGCTTATTTTGGACCCTAATATGCTTCAAATCCTCATGATCGGTTCTAATTACAAACTTCTTATGCCACAAATAATGTTTCCAATTTACTATAGCTCTTACTAGCGTATAGAGTTTCTTATCATAGGTACAATATTGCAATGGAGCTCTTCTTAATTTCTCACTAAAGTAAGCTATGGGTTTCCCTTCTTGCATCAAGGCCGCACCAATGCCTACTCCACTAGCATCACACTCAATTTCAAACATCTTCTCAATGTTAGGAAGTTGAAGTGACAGAGTAGAACTAAGTTTCTCTTTCAACATTATAAAAATTTCCACTTATATTCTACCCCAAATCAAAGGTTTATTGTTCTTAATACCTAGGTTAGAGGAGCGGCTAGAGAACTAAAACCCTTAACAAATCTTCTCCTATAAAAACTTGCCAACCCATGAAAGCTTCTAACATCACTAAGACTTAGGAGTTTTACAACTTCTAATGGCCTCTACCTTTTCATCATCCACCTCAACTCCTCTTGAACTTACAATAAATCCAAGGAGAACAACATGATCTACACAAAAAGAACACTTTTTAAAATTCACATACAACTTTTCATTTCTCAACACATCAACTATCATCCTTAAATGTTGCACATGATCATTCAAACACTTGCTATAAACCAAAATATAATCAAAATAAACCACAACAAAACTATTAATAAATTACTTAAGCACATGTCCATTAATTGCATAAAAGTGTTCAGTGCATTAGTTAGCCCAAAAGGCATCACTATCCACTCATATAATCCAAACATAGTTTTGAAAGTTGTTTTTCGTTCATCTCTAGATTTCATTCGGATTTGATGGTATCTACTTCTCAAATCAATTTTAGAGAATAAGGTAGAACCACACAATTCATCTAGCATATCATCATATCTAGGAATGGGAAGATATTGATATTTTAACATAATTTTATTAATGGCACGATAATCTACGCACATCCTCTATGACCTATCCTTCTTGGGTAATAGAATCACGGGCACTGCACATGGACTTAAACTTTCTCTCACCAAACCTTTATTCAAAAGTTCATCCACTTGTCTTTACAATTCCTTGGTCTCTTCAGGATTGCTTGTATAAGCTGCTTTGTTGGGTATTTGAGAACCCTGTACAAAGATAATTTCATGCTCTATTCCTCTCAAAGGAGGTAACCCACTTGGTATTACTTTCAAAAATAGATCATCATAACCTTGCAACAAAGAAGAAACAACACTTGGCAAATACAAAGAGGTTAGTTCATTATTAGAAAGAAAATAGTAACATTTAGTTTAATAAATATGACTTGAGTAGCATCCTCAATGTTTAGCTCTTTTATGCTTTCTTAATTTTGAAAAGTCATGCGCATTTTTTCTCTACCTTTAATTTTTCGCTTTTCTTGCTCACCTCTCTTTTTCCTCTCTTGGGTTATCATCTTTCTCTCTCTTGCTCCTTTCTTTGTTTTCTCTTTCAAATTTTTCTTTCAACTCTCCCATTTTTCTATATTGTCACTCACTTGAAAAGGAGAAAGAGGCTTAAGAATGTTCTTTTTACCATCCTTAACAAATGCATATTGATTTGACATTCCATTATGTTTAGCCCCTATATCATATTCCCATGACCTTCCCAATAATAAATGACAAGTTTGCATTGGTACAACATCACAAAGCCCTTCATCATTATAACTTCCATTCTTGAATTTTATCAAAACTCTCTTGGTCACCTTGAGTTCACTATATTCATTGAGCCATTGCAATCTATAAGGTTTTGGATGCATTCTTGTTGGAATTTTTAATTATTCTACCATAGATACACTAGAAACATAGACACAACTTCCACTATCAATGATAAAGAAACATAGTTGCTCTTGAACTCTACACCAATTATGAAACAAGTTCTCTCTTTGATCAAGATCTTTCCTTGCTAGAGCACTCATACTTCTCCTCACAACAAGAATAAGTTTTTCATCATCATTAATTTCTTGTCCATCACCTTCTTCCATAAACTCAGCACTACTATCATCCTCCCCATAGTCATCTTTAGATTTATCTAAAGTTTGATAGCCACCACCATTCAATGCAATAATAGTTCTTCTATTAGGACACTAATTTGCTTTATGACCATATCCTTGACATTTTAAACACTTTATTTTAAATGGAATTTCAAGTTTAGCTTTGTTATCTCCATCCTTGTAGTCCACCTTTGATTTGTCTTTGTCCAAGTTGGACTTGAAGTCTAGCTTTGCACCTTTGGATTTGTCCCAAGGAGGAGATGATTTCCAAATTTCCTTATTTTTAGCCCATGAAGAAGAAGAAGATTTCACCTTTGACTTGTTCTCCTTTTGACGGTCCTCCACCATGAGTGCCATTTGATAAACTTCATATAAAGTAGGAAGATGATGCAATTCCAATGGTTGCCTTACCTACTTATTAAAGCTCGATATAAATCTTGCCACAAGTTTCACGTCTTTATCTTTGGCATTAGTTTGAAGCCTAGTATGCTCTAGTTCCTCATAATACTCTTCCACACTCTTGCTTCCTTGTTGAAGATTGTAATACTTCTTGAGTGTATCTTGTTCATTATCTTGACCCACAAACCTTTTTCTCATATGCCTTTTCATGTCATTCAAACTTGTAACAAAATCTCTATTCACCAAAGTATCACTTTCAATTTTCTCCCACAATGTAGAAGCAAAACCTTCAAGGTAACTTATAGCATAGTTCATTTTCTTAACATCACTCACATTTTTTAGATTATATTGCCTTTCAAGCTTCACAATCCAATCAAGATATTTATTCGGGTCACTACTTTTTTTGAAGAATGGAAGTGTAACCTTGATGTTGTTGAAATCTTGATCTTCATCATCATTCCTTTTATTATACTCTCTACCATCAACAGGATACCAACCTATATTTCCTCCTCTTCTTCCTCTCCTACCTAACCGCTCTTGTTGAACTTAATCATTGCCTTTATAATCATAATTATCACTATCAAAAGAATCATGCCTTTCAAGGTTATGTTGGGCTCTTATTTGAGACCTAGTGGCTTGTGGTGGAATATTTTTTTGTTGATTTTCCCCCTTTGAAAATGTTGCTTGATTGCGAACTCTTGGTAAAGTAGCCTGAGGAGAGAGGATATCTTGTACTACCATATGTGATGGAGTTGTATCAAGAGAAGTCTTACTTGATCCCTCATTATATTGACCAATGGGATTGAAAATCTCAAATGGTTGCTTTGATATTTCTTGATTTCTTACTCTTCTATCCACATCTTCCAATTTCCCCTTCATTTCTTTCATTTCTTCCAATAGTTTTTGAAGCAACATTTCCATTTTGCTAGAGATTTCTCCCTCCAATTGAGTCATTGTACCTGCAAAAATAAATAAAAATTTAGTAGAAGGAGTTCCTCACCACTCACTCACATCATGTATCTCTCTCTTTGTCGCTCACACTTGTGTATCACTATAAGGCCAAAGGCTTTTAATGCCACCCTCAAATGAACTCACTTCACTCTTTCCATTTACCACACTTGAATAACCCAAGGTTGAGAGTCAACACCGTTAAATAATTCACTAGTGGTAAAACTTCTTTGGGATGGAGTGGAGTTTATGTAAATCAAGAAAGGAAGGAAACAAATAAGCATACAACGAAATGAAAGAAAAAAGCATGAAATAATTTGACACGAATAAATTAAATGGATAAAAACTAGTTTAGCAATAAGTATGAATTAATTCTAAATTAACAAGAAAATAAGAGAAAACAAGTTTGGAAGATTTGCACTATTTTGTAATTCTCAAATTCATCTTAGTCTCCAAGAAGAAGCGCAATTTTTTTTAAAAATCAATCTCCTTCAATACCCAAACAAATGAGCTCAAATTTGAGATATAACTTTCCCACAACTCTATCAACAACTTCTAAACAACAATTTCTTCAAATAAACACCAAATCAATAAAACCCATCTTCAAGTTTCTTCTTCAAAATGGATTTCAATATTGTTTTAAGCCATGTATTCTTTGATTTTTTTTTCAACTAGGAAGCAACAACATTTAGCTCAAAGAATAATATTAAACAACCTTCAATCAAATTCAATTTTCTTTTTTGCATTTTTTTTTTTGAAAATATCAAAACCCCAAGACTTAGATCAAGACTTAGATTTGTGGAAACAAATCTAATCCAAGCTCTTGATATCAATTTGATGTGAAACAAGAAATAGAAACAAGATATAAAATAAAGATAGCAATTAAAAAAAGATAGACACAATTAGATTCAAAACAATTAAAAGATGTAATGGTGAAACTAACCAAAACACCACTTAATTGGGAATTAATAGCACCTAATCTATTAGAATCCTCAAGAAGGTAGTAACCTTACTTGCACATCATAGGACAAGATATTGAAATCAACAAAGAATTTCAAGCTCTCAAAGGAGGCACAATTCTTCAAATCCAAAACTAATGGTCTGGCCCTAATAGCTAACTATTTATACTAAGGGTTAAAAAAAGTAAATAAAGACTAAAATTACCCTTCATTTAAATTACAAACTAATTTAAATGGTAGAAACTTAATATATTAATATCTTCAAGTCTTTCATGTTGGAACCTTAGAAAGATTCCATCTTCATCCGTAAAGCTTGCAATGCTTGAAGGTTCTTAGCTTGACTCCTTGTGAAAGGCCTTCTTGGAGTAGTATCACTTTGATGTACATAAATACACCTACATGCCTTTGACATTGATCACATGCCTTCATGAATGCATCCTGATATATAGTGGGCCAATAGTACCCACATTGTAAGATTTTCTACGCTGTACGGATGAGATAATGATGATCTCCAACAGTAGATGAGTGGCATGCCTCAAGAATCATCATCTCATTCTCTAGAATACACCTTCTTATCATGTTATCTGCATAAACCCGAAACAAGTATGGCTCATTCCAGACGAACTTTCTCACATCATGTAGAAACTTCTTTTGCTGATGGAAGTTCATCTAGAAAAGCATCATATCTCTTAACTTATTTTTCAGCTTTCCTACTTTCTCTAATCTGGACAAATTATCAACCACTTTATTTTTAGTACCCTCTGGTCCTTCACCTCAAAGTTAAATTCCTACAACAGAAGTACCCATCTACTTAGTCTCAATTTTGTGTATTTCTTTGCCATGAGGTATCGCAAGGTTGTATAATTGGTATGCACAAAGACTCTTTGCCGAGTAACTAAGCTTTGAATATCTCAAAAGCATAAACTACAACCAATAACTCTTGCTTAGTCACAATGTTGTTTTTCTGGTCTGCGTTCAGTGCTTTGCTAGAATAGTAGATTGGATGACATATTTTTCACGCCTTTGGCCTAGGACAACACCTAACTCTACTCCACTAGCATTACACATCACCTCAAATGGTTTTTCCCAAATATGGGCAATAATGATTGGTACAGAGGTCAACTTCTCCTTGAGTTATTCGAATGCCTCAAAATAAGCCTCATCAAATGCAAATTTTACCCCTTTCTCAAGAAACTTACACAAGGCATTTTCAATCTTGGAGAAATATCTAATAAACCTATAATAGAACCCAGCATGACACAAGAAACTGTGAGTACCCTTAACAAAAATTGGTGGAGGTAGTTTGGCAATGACCTCTATCTTTACTCTATCAATCTTTATACCCTTCTTAGAAATTTTTTGGCCAAGTACAATGCTATTCTTTATAATAAGTGGCATTTTCCCCATTTAACGCAAGGTTTGTCTCTTCATATCTCGACAACACCTTGCCTAGATGGGACAAACACTCATCGAAGGAGTCTCCAACAACTAAGAAATCGTCTATGAACAACTTGATACTATCCTCCACCATATAAAAAAATTGACATCATGCACTTTTGAAAAGTTAATGGTGCATTGCATAGTTCAAACAATACCACTTGAAGGTAAAGGTCCCATATGGACAAGTGAATGTGGTTTTTTATTGATCCTCTGGTGTAATAGAAATCTGATTATACCTTAAATAACCGTTAAGAAAATAGTACCACACTCTGCTAGCAAGCCTATCAAGTTTCTGATCTATAAACGACATAGAAGAATGGTCCTTCATGGTCTAGAAGATCAACTTTTGGCAATCCATACATACTCACCGTCACGTGAGCGGCCATAATGAAATCAATTATTTTTGTCATTAAGGACTACAATTATACCCCCTTTTTTAGGCACACACTGAACTAGACTTACACATTTTCTTTATAAAATAGAGTAAACCACACTTGCATCGAACCACTTAATGAACTCTTTATTCATCACCTCTTTCATTGGTGGGTTCAATCTACGTTGATGCTCAATACTCAGAATGCAATCATACTCCAATTGAAATTTATGAGTTCAAATATCATGAGGGATTCATATGATATTGGTAATATTCCACCCAATTTCCCTCTTAAATCTTCTCAATATCAAAACTAGAGTTTCCACTTGCTATTCAAGCAAATCTTTAGTAATAATCACTAGCAAAGTGTCATCATCTACTAAAAAGATATATCTTAGGTGAGCAGGAAGAACCCTTAAGTTCTAACACTGGTGGCTCTTCAATGGAATGTTTGGCTGGAAAAGTTTATCAATTATTCAAGTAGAAATCTAACTTCTTTAGAGCATAAGGATAATACTTCATTCCAGCCAGTGCATTAACTGTTTTTCATTGTCCTCAATGTCATCACCCTAAAAAATAATAAGAACAGCAACTAAGATCTCAACCGCAAACCTCTTTTTAACTAAAACTTCAACCATATCATCAATAGTTTTAATAACAAAAATGACACTCATGTATCTTGACTACTTCATAGATCCACAAACATTGAACATAACTTCCTTATCATTCAACTAAAACTTCATCTCGCTGCTCTCAACATTAATAAGAGCTCTGCCAGTATCTAAGAATGGTTATCCCAAGAATATGGGAACCTTTAAATCTACCTTATATTACAAGATGATGAAATCAGCAGTGAAAATGAAATTTTCCACTTTCATAAGAACTTCCGATATGCCCATATGTTTCTTCATGGTATGATCTACCGTGAGTTGCCGCATTATCATTGGTTTGGGGGCTCCAAAGACCAAATATTTGTCGATAGAAAGTGGCATCATATTAATTCTTGCACCTAGATCATAGAATGCCTTTGTAAAGTTAAACACTCTTATCATACATGAAATAGTGAAGGCCCCATGGTCTTCCTTCTTTTAGACCGAAGAACAAGAAGAAATTGCACTATAATGGTGCAAATTATAAGCATATTAAAAACTCACCATCCTATTTTTCCTCATAAAATCCTTTACAAACTTTACGTATCCAGGCATCTGATTAAGCTCCTCAACTAATTGGATATTAACTGATAACTGATTTAACATAGATATGAATTTGTGGAACTTGTTATTGCACACCTTCTTCTTTAGATGCTGAGGAAAGGGAGGAGTGGTTTTGGAATAAGAGTAACAATCTTTAGAACCTCATTCTCTTTCCCTTTTTCAATAGTGGTCATTATCATCATCAATAAAAAATGGCTTATCAGACTAAGATGACTTCCTTTTTCAACATTATCCTCTATAACAACTCATTAATCTGAAGCAACCTCATCTTTCTGACTATCAATAATAGGCCATAACTTCTCAGCTAACACTTTCCCACTTCTAGTGGTATCAGTTATGCCATGACCATCATTACTTGGATTTTTTCACTATATCAATAGGCAATGTACCTTTTTCCCTATGATTTAAAGCTTCAAATAGCTGACCCATTTGGTGCTCAAGCTATTTAATGGAGGTAGAATAAGAATCTACTGACTCATATTTGATATGTCCCCATATATCTTCTTAATCTCAGTGTCTTTAGATTTGACTCTTTTCAAAACCTTTGCAAGCATGTCATCCATCTTAGAATTATTTGAGTCATTAATTACCAGTTTTTTGCCCTTTTGTGGCACATAGACACTATTCTATCATTTTTATAATCATCCCTATTTCTTCAATTTCCTTGGTCTCTATCTCTGTCTCTCAAACTAGATCTCTCATGATCTTTATCTCTATAAAAGTTCTGACCTTTATTTCACTTACCTTAATTCCAAGAATCTTGAGTAGACCCTTGAGTGTTGGACTAGAAACCCCCATCCGATGTTCACAAAGTTTACCTCCTTCTTAGAATCAAAATATTACTCATCATGTCGAGGAGTTTTTCCATATGAACTAACTTTATTGACTTTTTATGAACTCACCCGCATCATGTGCTTGGTAATTAGGTCCATATGAGTTTTTAGGTGTGCTTTATCATGATCATGCTCTCTTTTTTTTTTGTGCTGCTCTATGGTCATCCCTTTAGAGTAGGTGCTGGTTGCAACCTTAACCTCTCTAGTATGCTAGGATTTGTTTGTTTGGGTAAACTCGTCCAGCATATCACTGGACATAGTGAATGTGTGAGTCATCATAGAACCCTTAGAAATACTATCTATCGTAAATTTATTGGTAGAGTTCAACAACCTATAAAATACCTCAAGTATGACTTCAACTGGTAACTCATGATTCAAACACTATTTTAGCTTCTTCTTAAACCTCAACCAAGCCTCATGTAATGCTCTCCTGATAGCTGCATAAAGTTACTGATTTTATCCCTCAACTGTATCATCTAGGATGGTAGGAAGGACCTTTCTAGAAAAGTTGTGGTCAACTCTGCCCAGCGGGTAATGGAATCATTCGGCAGTTTATTCAACCAAAGGGTAGCCTCTTCTATCAATGAGAGAGGAAGAAACTTGAGTTTGATATCCTCATGTGTGATACCCAACAACCTTTATGACTTACAGACTCCAGTGAAATTTAACATGTGTTAATTTGGGTCTTCACTGGAGATACCATTAAATAATCCCTTCATGGTGAGCAACTGCATCATATTTCTTGTGATATCAAACTTTACATTTATAGGCAGTGGGGGCGGCAAAATATAACCAATAAATCCAACTTCTCGAGATTAATTTCCTCTTTATGGTGCACATTTCATAGTGTTTCTCTCCCTAAGTTGCATGGATGGTTTTGCATGTTCCTTGCTGCAGTAGTAGCAGTTGCCTCAGCTTGTTAAGTAACCTCAGCCTATCGAAATGCCTCAACTTGTTAAGCATCAGTCATATCATCAACCACTTGGTGGACGTGGATTCCTATATTATCATCCATGACACCCAAAATAAACAAAAACAATAAAAATTTAAATTAGGAAATAGGGACTACAAGTAGAATAAATACTATTGAACTATTCCTAAATCTTATTCCCCGGCAATGTCATCAAAATTAGATGCATCCAAATTACACCTCTCAATGAAGTATAAAGTGGTACCTGTTCAAATATAGAACCCTATAAGTCAAAAAAAGAAGAAACATTACTTGAAGAAGAATGGATATTAAGTGCACAATTTTATCATATTACCATATATTTTAAATGTCAAAAAAAACTCTGAGCATGTTTGACCCCCTATACCCCAATAACCATTAACCTTTATTGAAAAACCACCGTCTATGGTGGTTTCGGCTCTGGTCAGTTATCTTTGGTTGCTAGCCAAGCATTTTCTCTCACATCAGAAACAAACTTCCCTTATCTCTATAATCCAAAATTGCCCTACAATACAAGTAGTTTGCCTATCCAGCCTATTAATTTGCCCAACGAGAAGTCTGGTACAACTAATATAGTCGCGTTGAAGTAAAATCTATGGATTAAAGTCATATATGCAGATCTGGTTAAACCTATTACTCTTTATTCCCCACAAATGAATAAAGGACTTCAAAAAGAGTTTATCCCCATCAAGAAACTGCCTTTACTAATGGAATATCTTGAGTCACTTGGACTGGGGAGGAAGTTAAAAAATTGAATATAATAGAGAATCTCAAATATGTTATGGTAGGAAGTTCTCTTATGGGTGGCCTGAACTACAAGACCTTAGGGTTTAGATCCCTAAATAGTGCAATGTGAAAGGTGATCGTTAAATTGGTTTGTTGAGAAATAGACATTTTCTTATGAGATTCAATTAAATGGAGGACTTAGTAAACATGATGGAAAAGAATGTCTATTACATTCTTGGAAAGGATGGAATTTCATATCATATGAGACCTCTAATATATGATGTTAAGTTCAAACCTGAAGAAGAAACTACTTAACATATGGCATAGATATCCTTTTCGGATTTATTGCATACTTCTTTTTGTCAAGGAATCTCTACTTTCAATTACTTATGCTGTTGGTAAGCCTATTCATATAGACATGGCAACCATCAACAAAACTAGGTCAAGTTGTGAGAGTCAAAGTACAAGTGGACGCCAAACTACCATAATATGTTGAAATTGAAGTGGTAAATGAGAGAAGTAAAGACAAAAGGGTAAAGAGTACAAGATTCAGTAAGATTTCTTACCAAAATACTGCAAGAATTGCAAGCTCCAAGGTTATAATGAAGTTAAATATATATGACTATATCCTGAATTGAAGCAACAACATCAAGAAGAGACAATGTAGGAAGGGGAGATTCAACAAGATTAGATGAAGGGTCATAAAAAAGTCTTATCGAGTTGAAAGAGAACTGGAAATAAGGGGAGATGCAATCCTACCATTATGAGATTCAAATTGGAAAAGACACTACAAAGTTTCTAAGTGACACCGCTTTTTCACCTATACCAAAGAGCTTGATACTATCAATACTTTGAATTTCTCTCTGGGGAGGATAGTAAAGGAAATAATAGGAATATTCATAGGTTATATGACTGCAGTGCAACACAAGAGACTCAAAATAAGGATACAAATGATACTACAGGAGAAGATGATACAAGCAACACAACAATGGAAAATAAAGGTAAACAACAAGAGCCATAAACTATTATGCTCTCTCAGCAACATGAGGTGCAAAGTCTCAAGGAAGATATCAATTCACATTCTCATAGCGATAGCAACAAAAATGATTCAACATTTGTTCCCATAAATAATGACCTTCCAGGTGAACAAGACAATGATTAGAGAGTTACTAACAACAATAAGGAAGCTGAAATCAACAACAAATTTAATCAGGACTAGATAGTCAAAATTAAGGAGGATCTATTTGAGCAGCAACCACATTAAATTGATAGTGCTATCCTTCAGAGGGATCAGGCAAAATTAAAGCAACACTTGCACTATGAGAAGATATTAGAGGTAGAAATTTGGGAACCAATGGTTCACTGATGGGGATAGTAATGCCAGATATTTTCATAATCTGGTTAATGGTAGAAGAAAAATTGTTGTTACTCGCAGAATAATGGATTCTAATGGTGTCTGGACAAAAGGGGATGAACTAGTGGCAGCATCAGCAATAGCTTTTTCCAGGAGCAGTATACTGCTAGAAGTGATCCTCATTACTTTTCTTTATTTAATCACATTCCAAACTTGATTGTAGAAAAGGATAACGATAAGCTAAATGTCTATCCATCAGAAGAAGAGGTCGAAAAGGTAGTGTTTGAGATTAATAGGGATAGTACTATGTTACGACTCAAAAATTCATGTCATGATGGCACCTACTATACCCAACCAATAGGTAAGCCAAACCCATAGTCGAGACTGACAAGTAATGGACTAATAAGAGAAAGAGAAATACATGAGATATAAAGACCAAATAAAGGGACTAAACACATAAAATAAGACCCATACATCTATATTAATACATAGGGAGAGAAGGAACAAAATATACAAAATACCTCTAAGACTTGGTATTAGTCGGTGCAAGAGCCACTTTATATACAAAAAGTACAGATACAATACATATTCAAAATAGACTCTGAATAGACAAAATAAAGACTAGTCCAAAAAGTAAAGGGAGATGGATCAACTTTGATCATCAAAAGCTCACCCTAAGACTCTAAATCTAAAAACCCTGCACGAAGAAGGCATCAGTAGTGATAACTCATACTAGGATCTACATCAGTGAAAAAGATACAGAAGTGTAGTATGAGTATCAAAACACAGTAGGCATCATAGGCCGACTGAGCTCATATAATATATAAGTATAATAAAATGCGAATATAAGCTAAGGTTAAGTATAGAAAGAGGTTAATAGGCCAATTCAAGATGAAATAGAGAAATATAAGTAAACGTCTTTAAAAAGCATAATAATAATCTATCTATAACCTAAGAAGGCCCCCACAAGCCCAAAAGGCACAAACTACAAGGAATATAACCCAACCGCCCCCATAAGCACGTTTGATACAAACAACAAACAATATTAACTCTAAGCAATGCATAAGAATAGATAAGTATGAATGGATGTCACCAAATGCAATATGAAATGAATGTCATGTCCAACAATATCGTATACTCCTCCTCAAACATATATGGATCATAAAGGGAAGACCAATGAAGGACTTGCAATATTCATAAACCTTACTCAAAATCAAATCGAGACTTCTAACTAATAATCAGTAATACTAGGTGCTTGAAATCAAAACGGGGCTAAAATAGTTAATACATATATAGAACTGTATCCAAATATATAAAATAAAGACTAGTCCAAAATGTAGAGGGATATGAATTAACTTCGTTCGTCAAGAGCTAACCTTAAGCCTCTAAATCCAAAAGCTCTGCACAAGTAAGGGATCAGTAGTGATAACTTGTACTAGGATATGCATAATATGCAAACTGAGCTCAAATAAGATATAATAATGATAAAATACGAATATAAGCTAAGGTTAAGTATAGAAAGGTCAAAAAGAGGATAATAGACCAAATCTAGATGAATAAGAGAAATTTAAGTAAACTTCCTCCAAGGGCATCACAATAATCTATTTACAGCCTAATCAAGCCTCCATAAGCCCTGAAGGCACAAACAACAGGCAATATAACCCAACCGCCCCATAAGCACGATGGATACAGGCAACAAACATTACTAACTACAAGCAATGTGTAATAATAGATAAGAATGTATAGATGCCATGAAATGTAAAATAAAATGAATGCCAAGTCAATATCACACTCAGGCAGAAGGCCATGCAATTTGATGGGAAAGACATCAACAAAATTACAAACCACAGGAACAAAATCAATAAATGGAATGTTTGTACTAGTATCATGGATGTAAGCAAGATAGGCCAAGCACCCCTTCGACACTAACCTCCTTGCTTGAATATAAGAAATAATCATTGTACATGCGTGACTATCTTAACCGTACCACACAACCAGGGATATGCCAGGCACAGCTAAGGTAATGGTCTTGGCAAAGCAATCCAAGACCACATAATAAGGGGATAACTAGTCCATGCCCTGAATAACATCAAAATCTACCATATTGAGCACAAAAAGGTCTACCCAAGTTTTATACTCCCAAGTGGTCACCACAAAAGATCTATAAACCTGATCCACTACTAAAAATCATCTACGGGAATAGCTACATACATAAGCACATGCAAAGGCTTGCTAGACAACCCCAAACGAGAAGTAAAGTATGTAGAAACATATGAATATGTACAACCCAGATCAAATAAAATAAAAGTTGGTTGACAATAAAATGAAGTCATACCTGTGATCACGACATCTGATGCCTCCACCTTCAGCCTACCAGGAAAGGGATACAACTATCCATGCCCACCTTTAGATCGAGTACCCAAATAACCACCTATCCTATCCAGTTGAGCACCTCTATAAGCACCCTAGGGAACCCCTTACTACCCTGAGAACCACCTTTAGCCGGTGGCATCACTTCCATGAGAGATTGAACTATCTGTGAGGAAGGCTTGATTATCTCACGCCGGTAACACTCTCTGGAAAAGTGACTGATCTCACCATAATTATAACAACTCCTAGGTGGTCTACCCTGATGAGAAGTACCTGCTAACCCAGAATGTCACCATGGCCTAAAGAACTAGAATGAGAACCCCTCAAAAACAAATCGGAGCTCTAACTATTATACCCAGGATGACTACCACCAGAGAGCTAAAGTATGGCCTGTACGAGACCACTAGGCTGAATATACTACTGCTCTTGACCTCTACCAAAGAAACCCTTACATGTAAATTGAGAACCATTGAAACTTCGCTAGCAGTGGGGCCTCTTATTGCTTCCTTGGGGCCTCGCAATGTATGCCCTCTATAGTACGAGCATGGTCAACAACCTTTAAGAACAGATGAATCGATAATACAATCTTCTCTATAGCTAGGCAAAGTTGTATTGTCAACCCCCTGATAAATCATCCCACCCTCTCATGCCCTGTAGGTTTTATTATAACAGCATGTCTAGATACCACACGAAACCTTGACTCATACTCAAATATAGTCATAAATCCCTACTGCAGATCTGTAAACTCATCCCTCAATCAATCCTGCATGCTACAAAGCACATGCTTCCCCAAGAAAGCCTCGGAGAATTGTGCCCAAGTCATAGAAGGGGATCCATCTGGTATACACTCAACATAAGCCCTCCACCACTGCCTCGCTAAGCCATCTAGCTAAAATATTATATAATCCACTCCATGAGACTCCACTAAATCTAGGTGGTGAAACCTCTCCTGACAATTAATAAGAAACTCATGCGCATCCTCTCCTATAACACCTAAAAACCTTAGAGGATCCAATATAATAAATATTCCTAGCATTCTAAGCTCCTCCGATGTCATGGCTGGTTAGGATGCCATCGGCTGAGCACCCATCGACACTAGTAATACCTCAACATGGAGAACTACAGCAGTAGGCCACTCCTATTCTTATAATACCCTGACACACTCCCTGAATTGATGTTTTTGACATACCCCTTAAAATACTTAACAAGCAGACCAACGTGTCATGTAATACAAGTGTAGCCATAAATTTGGGTTGAGTCTGGGTTGGTACCTGACCCACTAGCTTTTGAGGTGGCAAATTTGCTAGTATTAGTTGTGGATCAATAACTAGCTTTGGTGATGGCACTCTGGCATGGTCCCAAGCTAGTGCGGTAGCTCAAGCCTGACCTCAACCTTGGGGTCAACCTTTACCTCGACCCCTATTTGGAGCCTTAGCTACCGGTGTGGGGGCTTTGCCATTGTTTGTTGTAGCCCTTGTCCTAACCATTTGCAAATGAGTGAAACAATTGAGATTCTAAGAATCGATAAGAATAAAGGCGCACGAAATGGAATCAAAGGGGTGAAATTTTCTATGAATGCCTTATCATCTCCTGAAGATAGGATATAGATGTCATTGTATAGACCATGTGGGACACAACTAGACATCTTTTTCTTGTACCAAAGATACCAGTGAACCAAGGCTTTGATACCAAACTGTCGCGGCCTAAAAATTTAGGTCAGGATGTACTATACCACACTAGTACCCAATAGATTAGCCAAACCCATAGCCCAAAATGGAAAATAATGGGCTAATAAGAGAAAGAAAACTATAAGAGATATAAAGACTAAATAAAGACACTAAACACATGAAATAAGACCCATACATATATATACATAGGGAGAGAAGGAACAAAATATACAAAATACCCCCAAGACCTGGTATTAGTCGGTGCATGAGCCACTACATATACAAGGAATACTTCATATATACAATTCATATACAAAACTATCTTCAAATATAAAAAATAAATACTTGGCCAAAAAGTAGAGGGAGATGGACCAACTCCTATCGTTAAGAGCTTACCCAAAGTCTCTAAATCTAAAAGCTTCATATGAGGAAGGCATCAGAAGCATTAACTCAATAGGATCTACATCATGAAAAAGATGTAGAAGTGTAGTATGAGTACAAAAACACGCGGTACTCAGTAGGCATAATATACCGATTGAGCTCAAATAAGATATAAGTATAATAAAATACTAATATAAGCTAAGGTTAAGTATAGATAGGTGAAAAAGAGGATACTAGGCCAAATATAGATGAATAAGATAAATGTAAGCAAAATTCCTCAAAAATCATTATAATAATAATCTATCTACAACATAACCGGGCCCCATAAGCTTAGAAGGCACAAACAATAGGCAATATAACCCAAACGACCCCCATAAGCATAGTTGATACAAGCAACAAGCAGTACTAACTACAAGCAATGCGTAAGAATAGAAAAGTATGCATAGATACCATGAAATACAATATGAAATGAATGCTATGTCCAACAATACTGTATACTCCTCCTACAACACGGTGACTCATAAAGGCAGGAACTACGGGGGACTTGCAATATCTGTATATGTTGCTTGAAATTAAACTGGGTTTTTTGAATAATAATCACTAATATCAGGTGCTCGGAATCTAACCAGGGTTAAAATAGTCCTTTTTCCTCTTTAAAAACCAAAATCCATTAAAAAACTCCTCAAGTCCCATTTTAAACTGAAAATAATATTCTTAGGCCAAGTCACCTATATACCATGAATATGGAACAATAACATGCATAATAAACTGATTAAATCAACTGATCAACCATTACCAACTCCGCCAATAAGTACCACAGTAAACCAGGACTATCCCTCTATAAAAAGGACACTATCCTAGAGTAAACTACCTTACTTAACAATCTTATAGCTACAACTCCTAAGTAACCTGACCTAAGGCAAGAAACTACCCAAACCTATACTAAGTCTTCAAATAATAACCCTTAAAGCTGCCAAGTATTCTAGACTAAGCCCAAGCGAGAGATAATTACCTAAACTAAGGATTATTGGTGAAATTCTACCTTAAGGCTACTAAGTCAATGAATATAATCATAATTACCTAAGTAAAGCATATCCAAAGCGTAATGTCCCACCCAAATTTAGAAAATCATTAGACGTATACCTTAAACGAGCCAAGTCTAAGAGTAGGTTAGCCGTAACCAACCTGGAGGCCAAACAACATGCTCTCAAACACTAAACTAGAGCTTTTTCCTTCCAAGAAGCTTACAACTACTGCCAAGCTAACAAAATAATGATCAACATGTCAACACGATAAAGACAATACCCAAATTACAAATTAACACTAGGGCTGAAAATTGAGTCAAAAATCAACCCATGGGGCCCGCTTATGGAATCCATGTTGAACCCATAATTATGTTCCTCGTAGGACAAGGAGCGCATGCTAAAAAAACTGAGAATAATTAGTTTCCAAATTAGTGCCCAAAATAGCCTACAAAGCTAAAGAGAAATCAAGAATTTAACTAGGAATTTCACAAAATTGAAATGGGAATTGACAGGGGAAAATAGTGGAAGATGATATGAGGGGTTGTATTAATATACCATGAATCAACTAGATTATTCCCCATAACTTACCTAAGCTCCAAGGTCTAAAAAGGTGAACAAGACTTAGAAAATGTTCTAAAAATGAGAAGGAGAAGGAAGTGTATAATCTGCTACACCGCTTAAGTGGTGGCTTGGGCTCAAAAGTGGTAGTTGCTTAAGAGACAAACCTTCCACTTATCCTTAAAAAAGAAAGTTAGCCCACTTAGGCGACTCCACAAAAGTAGAAGAGGCTTCGCTTAAGTGAAAGAAGTTGACATCTGCTACCTCCGCAAAAGCAGCTCCTCAGTTGCTTAAGTGGCTTTCACAAAAGTTGTCACCATGCCAAAAATACGGCTTCACCAGGTGTTGTGCACCAGCAACTTTGCAATGTTTTGGAATTCTCTAAATGGGTCCTTACATGCAAAGAAATATGCTACCCTATCAAAAATTGCATTTCAGACTCAATAGAATCAATGAAATTCCCATAAGAGGTTATTTCAATGAAAAGTGGGTCCAACACCCAATTTTTCTTTTTTAACTAAAACCAACTAATAGCCAAAATGAGTTTGGAAACCTCTAAACCCAAACCAATGAACCTCCTGGCCTAAAATCCATGTTTTGGAGCTAACAGAACTGTCAGAATCCTCATATGAGGTCGTTTGCTAGATGTATTAACTGAAGTCAAAGTTCATAACTCCAAAAGCTCTAAAATAGGGAAATTGGCTTAAAACACACAAAAACTGCCTAACAACCGACCAACCAGTTATTTTACTGGATAATCATTTTCGACTTTCAAAATCATTTCCAAACATAATTCAAATTTCAAAATGATTTTAAGTAAAAAACAAGAGTCGTCACTTAATTAATAAAGGTAAATTAGGAAAACCTTTTGGAAAAATTCCAAGTCTTAAAACAGAAAAAGACTTCGAGACTTTTAAGAAAATTCTGGGTAAGCAGTTCCTATTAATATTCTTAGAAGGGTGGTAAGGTACCAAGTGTATCCGCTAACACGGTTATCCGGTCTATTTAAAAATAACTTATTTTGACTAACATTGAAAAAGAGTAAGGCTTATTTTAAAGGAATTACAAAGATTGAACGAATATTTGAACAAAACACGTGTTTCGGAAAGACTTAAATTAGACCGAGTTTTATAAGAAGATGCATTTTGCAAAATCATAGCAACACTAATGGGAAAATTTAACAAAGTTATCAAATGATATCAAGCTTAATGGCAAATAATAATAAACTATAAGAATAAACTAGTGGGACTTAGGCTCTAGGCCCAAATCCATTTGAATTAACCCTGTCTTAAATCTATTTGTGCTTTATCCCACCTGTCTTAAACTAAAATTAGGGCCTTGAGGCCCATGACACCTATCTTAAACTAAAATTGGGGCCTTAAGGCCAATAACACCTATCTTGAATTTAATATGGACTTTGAATTCCATCAGATCATTTGCCCATCTTGGGCTGCTGCGGCCACAATGGGTTTTGGCCCATTTTTATCATTCTATACTTTCCTTGTTGTTGTTGTTGCATTTGGACTTTTAATTAATCCACGAAGACTTGACAGGAGTCTGACTCAAAGGATCATTGGGTTTTCACCCAATTTTGATGATGCGGGGATAGAGAGAGTCAAAATTGGACTCAGATGCTATATCACGTGGAAGAAAAGGGAAAGTATTAGTAAATTATCATGGATCCATGCTAAAAACATATTGCACATGTACAATTAAATACCAAGCATGGTCTCAAATACTATTAAAGTTGATTTTGAGCAACCTAAATCACATTTAATCATCAAATAAGCAAAATTAATTGAATCAAAGTTTAAAGATCTCAAAACCATTAAGATCATTCACTGATGAGGCATATTAAATAAATAGGACCTATGAGCAATATGTATGTAAATTTCACAGAAAGCGAATAAGGGGAATACCACTGGAGACGAGGAAAATAGAGAGCTTTTTAAACATATTTTTTACAGACAAAATGCTAAGGTGTTCGCTTTTACAAGTTGATTTAAAGGTCTAAGATCAAACTCACAAACGAAGACCAGGTGCCACTTTCAGATACTAGCTCATGCATCAAATTGAATAGTATGCATCAAGCAGTATACAATAACCAATTTCAAGACCCAGGAAGTCAATTACATGCTTGATTTTTAAGAAAGATGAGTCTCAGAACTAAACCATTTAAAATCAAAGTCTCTTAAACCAAGGGAGTCAAGCAATCATCTTTGAACAGAACAGAACAATTTAATTAGCAAGAGGACACAAATCAAAAACTCATACCTAAGCTTATACTTATTTTCTCAAGTTTATATAGACCAAATCATCCAAATAAATTGAAAAATACTCAACAACAGAAGACAAAGCTTCCATATCAAAATTTGTAGATAAACAGAAACTACGAGAATAATAGATAATGATTACGTGACTTTAATGAGAATGTGGGGTTTTAAAACCATAGGGGTACATGGGAGAAGCCAAACTAATTTGTTCAATATTTCTCTTTGAACTCAATCCGACTCAAATACCAACTTTCTCCTTTAATTCAAGTAGTCATACTGATATGCCTACTTCATTAAACATGTTAAAATAAAGCCTTTGCTTATTAAAGTTCATCTCTTGGAAGAGGAAGAGCCAAATTCTTGGAGAACAAATGTTTGCTCTTCTTTTCTAGATTTTAAACGATATGGAAGACCAAATAAAATCTTTGAAAAGGAAAACACATCATCCAGACTGGTTCAACAAAGTATATTTGGAATTTCTTCTAAAGGCAACCCTAAATCATGCCTTGCAAACCTCTTTGAATCACCTCATCCCCTAATTTATGGATCTTAGTTGGTATTATGAATCAAAATATCCTCAGGGACTCCTTGGTTTTGAGGCAAATTCTAGTCACAATGTGAAGCATTTGATAGAATAGTGAAATACAAATTAAGGGAACAATTAACTACCATCGACTTTACCAAAACACTCGTTCATTCTAGAAATCACAGGCTTTTTAAACAAAAATGGGAACCAAAATTTCCAGATTCAATGGTCACATGATACTCCATGACACTCAAACTGAAGGCGAATTTTATGGTGAAGATAGACTATTACAGAGCTCTATCTCACTCTAACATTCTGTTCTTTGGCAAGCACTCGAGAGTGATCCCCAAAAATTCAACTTCATCCCTTTAACGAATCCTAGTTGATATGATAAATTGATAGGGCCCTTTTTGAGGAATCCTTAGCTCCAAATATACTTAAATCTATGACATCAATTACTCAATAACCATTTTCCACAATCAAATACATACAAACTCCAAGCAAGTCACAACAACAATCCTATAATCCAATTTCTATTACTGTTTATCTACTAAAATAGACCATACGTAAAAAATCAACTACACTCTGGAAAACATAAACAAAGTTCATCTGTTACGACCCAATTTCTTGAGTCATGATAGCATATACTATATCCCACCAGTAGGTAAGCCAACTTGTACCCCAGAATAGTGAGTAACGGGTTCATAAGAGAAATGGAAGCAAAAACTAAATAGAAAGGAGAAAGGAAACTAGAAGAAAGTAAATATACCCCAAAACCTAGTGAGGCCAGTACAAGAGCCACTAACAAAACAAGAGTACAAGGTAAACATGATATATTGATATAGAACTATCTCTGAAATACAAAATAAAGATCAACTCAGCAAAAGAGGGAGAGCAGGAACAACTTCGGATGCCAGGAGCTCACCCTAAGTCTTCGATCCATGGCAGCTCTGCACGATTTATACGTCAATGGTGAGAACTCATACTATGATCTGCAGGGTGCAGAAGTGTAAAATGAGTACCAAACATGAAGAACTCCGTAGGCATTGGCTGACTAAGCTCCAAAGATAATGCAAGTATAAATAGCACGTAAGGCAAGAATATACATAACTAACAACTAACTAAGAAATGAAATACAATAAGTATAATAGAGAGGTAATGGTAAACTACTATACTCTACAAGTAACTAGGAACGATGATGAGCTACACTAAGTAGCTAAACAATATACTATGATAGTATGAAGTAAGAGATATACAATAGTATTACAAAGTAAGAGATATATACTAGTAGTACGAATAAAAAGGGTATATGCGATAGTAGTACAAAGGAAGAAATTCATATACCATAGGAATAACTAAGCACGATAGTTCCAACATGAGGGAGCTAACTCTAGTATAATCGGGACATCTAGCCATGATATGAATAAATATATGATAGACAAACAATAATAAGCTCACCATAATAAAGATGTAAAGAGCTCAGAAGAGTACCTATAACCTTAGGTTCAAAAACTTGTTGTGGTCTAACGCACATGCAAGTGCACGTGATCGTAGCAAGTAATATAGAAGCTCTTTCGAGCTGGATATCGAACCCACAGAGACTATGCGCTTAGCAATTCAATTAATTTAATTTCTAATAATATTTCAGAAAAGTGTTGGATTTATCAAGAAAATTGATAAAATTATATCGTTCTACTTGTTGCAAAAATAATAAAGTAAGACAATAATGATTTGAGCAAGGGTTGTAAGCAATAACAAGGGAAATTCAAGGTCTACAACAGTTACACAATCATGTGTAATATTTATTTGTTTCAATGAACTTTATTTCTCTAATTGCTAATTTTGAGGTTAATTATACAATTCGGGAATGGTCATCCTCTAAATCACCTATTTAAACTAGTCTCGCAACTATATTGTTGAGCCGGAATGTGAGTTTCTAATTCAAATGCATTGATGTTTTCATCCTGTTCATAACCAGATACGGTAAACTGGGTACATTGCTAGCCTAGATGCAAATAAACTCTAATGTTAGCCAGAGATGATCTTATTACCCATGTTCTTCATCTTATTCTCATGTTCCCGTGCTCAGTTCACACATAAATTATATGTTTGTTCTAATGTTGGCCAGACACTAAAATAGTAAGCATAAGAATGCGAGAACAATTAAGTGAGAAACAAGATTCATTAATTTAAATAAAATACTACACAGGCATGTTCTAGCTGTAACCCCAGAACAAGGGTGTTTAGATTCTCATAGTCGGAGAAAGAATTACAAAGATAATGTTATTCATACCAAAGTAATAAGTAGATGAGTTTAAAGAAGATGAACCCTAATGAAAACCCTTAGCTTCTCGATTATGCTCCAAAATAATGTATAAGTCACTCTGAAAAATGTCATTGGGGCATTTATAGACGTATGGTGAAATTACCCCCAAGCCCCTAGACATTTCTTCAATTTTAAAAAATAATTCTCGTCTAGCATAGGTATGCCTTGCATGGCCAAACGCACAGCCTAAGGGTGTGCCTTGCATGGCCAAACACACAACCCAAGCGTGTATCTTGCATGGCCAAATGCAAAGCCCAAGGGTGTGTTGTGTGTGGCCCCTCTGGAGCTCTTGTTTGCTTGATTCTCATCCAATCGACCTTGTCTTGCATATACTTTGTCGTTTTGATTCTCTGCATACATATTTTTCTCCTGAAACACTACTCATCATGTATATTAGCTCATTTCCATCAAATATATTGCAAAACACACATACCCAAGATAATGCACTCTCAAAACTTAGCTAAAGTATGGGTAAGCCACGACATTTGGGTATATAAATACATCCAAGATCACCACCCCACACTTAAGGCCATATTCATCCTCAAACAACTCATTATAATACTTCATATAATGCAGGCCTTAAAAATTCCAATTAAACTCAACTACCCACACTTAGACATGCCAAACAATTTTATCATGATCCACAATCGATTCAACTAAGAATAGTTTACTAAGCCAAGGTACTTTCAAAAAAAGCTACACAACCACTAAAACTGACTCCTCATACAAAAATAAGGCCAATATAGTCATGTGCTAAATGTGCATTCACAGATCACCAAGTTCTTACCATTTTTGTGCCCTCACGTTTAAGTAAGTGCCCCAACTCTCATTTCATATGATTCGTATGGGGGGAACATTCAACAATAAATAATCATATCCTCCAAATAATGTTTCAAACATACACAACATACCATAAGCTTGCCTGTAGTGTACTACTAAATTGACCGATTCATCAATTTGTAGGATCAAAAGGACTTGTTTTGGCTGTAATGTCGGCTAAGGGATGGGTAGGAACTATTTGGATAATAGTGACTATTATCCCTATGAACTTTAAGACACTTACCATACTTGTTCTCTACCATAACTTACCTTTCATCACCTAACTCATTATACTATTTCGTACCTTCCTAAGCTAACACAGTTGTTTCTCCCCTTTTCATACACTAGTGTACACCCTCTCTCTTTCTTCTATTCTTTTTTTTCCCATTATTTTGTGTTTTTTCTTTTCTTGTTTTTCTCTCTTCTCTCTTTGATTTACTTATTTTCAAGTTTTACCTTTTTAAGTTTTCCTTTCCTTCTTGCTTCTATAATCAACTCCATTATTACGCGGGTGCACACATACCACCGACTTCTCTTTACCTTAACCATCTCCCAATATGTATATTCCTCCTTTTGCACCAAGTGTCAATAAAGTGCACTAGGACCTATTTGGATCGAATTAACATAAGGCCACTTGAACAAAAGGGGACTTAGCTAAATAATTCAGCTTTTGAACAAAATAGGCTTTAAGGCACAAAAGGGTTTACTTAAGATAATGCAATGGTTGGTACAAATAAAGTGACAAAATTAGGCTTACAAAGAAAGGCCTTTATCATCTCCCACAAACCACACACAAAGTCCAAATTTTTCACACATACAAGGCAAGTTCTAGATGTATAATATGCTTACAACACAACAAGTGCTCACCACTCATGGCACAATGGCTCAAAAATAGTTCAGTTAGATTTAACTCTAATAACACAACCACATTGAATGTTTTTCATTATTATGCCCAACCTTTTCATCTTAGAGTTAAGTTTAAGAGCTTTATGCATTTCTAACAAAGTTCCCTACTTTTTATGCTTTTTGAATGGGTTTCACACAAAGTCTAGCACATTCTTGAGTGGGGTAGCTAACTTTCAACTGGTGAAGGGTTCTACTTCTTTATTCACTACCTATAACTAATTTTCTCTTAAAACGGTCGTCATCCATCCATCATAGGGAAAGGCATCTAACTATGACTGTTATTAGTTTCTAAAGAAAATCTAAAATTTTATTATCCTAAAAAAAATTAATTAAACTAAAATAAATCCTATTCAGTTCAAAGGGACTATTCTAAGGAAAAGCACCGAAAACAAAGGCTGAGGAACCCAAAAAAAAATAACCAAAAATTATAACCTACCATAGTAAACACAGAATAACATTACTAACCACTTAAACAAAGTTTACTTACTAACTATTACAGACCAGAGAATATCCAAAAAGTAGTAAATCTACAAAAACACTGAAATCAAATACCAAAGTACTAACACACATGCCGTCCATAGGAATTAAACACAAAACTAATAGAAGGAATACTTTTTCCCCCACCCCACACTTGAAAGGTAGAACTGTCTTTAGTGCACAACAAAAAGCATAAACAAAAGATGGGGAAAAAAGAACTTCTTGGTATCTAGTCATCACCTTCATCCACATTGGGACTTAGATACCCCACCTCGGAGTCCACATTAGAATCAAGATCAACATCAGAATCAACTAGCAAATTCTCATTATCTATAGGGACATCATCATCTATAAGCTCGCTAAAAGATAAACTAATTGGGCACATAGCTTTGGCATGATCATTCAGAGGGTTGTCGGTGTCCAACTATCTCAACTCAACTTCACTAGGTGGGTTCCTTCCACACATCATAGTCAATCTGGTCATGCCATATAGGTGGCAAGAGAATCTATCATCATGAGCATTTCTCTCGATAGTGGTAAGAATCGGTCGATGAGTGAATCTTTCACCTTGGAGACATCTACCCCTCTCATGTTTCTAGGAGGCTTGTACTATACTGGGTCTTCCTTGACCCCCAAAGTCCATCAAGAATCGTGTCACAAGACCACCAAAACTGAACCTATAAACTTTGTGAACCTGGGCTTTCCTTATCGACAATCTAAGCACTACCAAACATTAATAGGGACATTAGTCATCAAATCAAAAACTAGACATTAAGTGACATTAGTGAAGTGGGTCCCCGAAATCAAGCAAGCACCAACAATCCGCAACCAAATTTGAGTTTTTTTGTTAAAATGAGCATAAGGATAGGTTTTGTGATTGCCCTTTTCCTTGTGGGGCTCCTATCTACCAGTGGATCTCGGCCCACAAAGTGTGTGATGGATAGCTCGGTATGGTGGCCTAATGTACAACTCCTTCAATCTTCTGTGATCAAAATTTGGTGTGTGATAAAAGGTGTTTAGTGATGCAGCATCTAGTCTGACAAGCTACCCGTGAACCTTGATATCATTGCCTTGAATCTTTCAAAACCAATTCGCAAAAAATTCCCTAACAAATTCCAGATTGCATTCACCCATATCATCAAAGATAAACTCTATTTGAAACTGTTGTATCCTTGCTAGGATACATAGATAGTTGGCTTCCAAGATAGCTTTATCAATTCTCTCTGTCGATTGGTAATTGTTCTTTTTATTATCTTTCTACCATTGCACTTCATCCTTGTCAACCCATTTGATGTTGAACCTTCAACGTCTAATTTAGGAGGCTACCAGGGCAACTTGGGTTGTATATGTAGGCTGACCGGTGTGAGTTCATTTCTTGCCTTGCCATGAGGTGGAAGCAGCCCCCTTGCCTTGGTTCAGTTTGGGTGCCATAAGTCCTGTTACACATACATCAACAAAGTACATTAGTTCAGCTCCAAATAGCTAACTATAATTAAGTTATGAGGCAATCGAAACCCCTTGACACTTAATTTGTCAGCATACAAAAACTAGTCTCCATTTTTGGGTACTCAGACTTCCCCTACTCGTGATTCGTAAACAAGCACTATCACATAGCCATTATGACATAAAGTATTGTTGTTTAGCACTACCATGATGCTTAAACAAGCTACACAAAACTTAACAAATTAGTCTCACCAACAAAACACCATTCTACTATGAAAATAGTCCACCCGCATCTTATCCTACCCTTATTTCTTTGTTTTGAGTGCACACTACAATTACTTGTCATCACAATGTTCTTAGCTTCACATCAATTAGCAAAGTAGACACTTAGTAGTATTACACAATTCATACAATTCAGATAACTCTCACATTAGCATGCTTATGGGAAAAGTTATCGTCAAAACAATAAGTATTCAACAAACATAGTGAAGGAACCAACAAAAGTTAATCGAACCAACCGCTAATATTAACCAAAATTAGGTTCCCATTGGAATTTACACACCCATAAGCACTACAAAGACTCAATCATGGTATTCATCAATAAAAGTTCAAAGATTTAAGCTTGAACACAATTTCACTCTAATTTTGGCAACACCATAGAAAAATGCAAGCATATGTTGATACTGATATGAAATAACAAGAGAATACTTGTGGGTTCATGTAATCCTACCTTAGATTTAAGTAGAAAGTGAAATAAAGTAGAAATATAGGGACTTGAAGTGCTTCGCGTATTGAATGTGAGAGAAAATATATGAGAGGCACAAAAGGGTTTCGAGATTCGGGGTAAATTTTAGGTTAGGGGTTTATAAATAAGTATACTGGGTCAAGTCAATTAAAATTGAATTTTAGGGAAAATGGGGGTGTGTACGATGTGAGGCTCAATACGAGGAACCAAGGCCTGTGACACCGAGCCTATTGCTCTCTCAAACTAGTAGACATTCACGCTTTGTTGTACGACACAGGGGTCATTTTCACGTCACATGACTTACCTTAACATATTTATTTAATCCTCTTAGCTTTAACCAACTTCTTTTGCCCCGAGGTTCCTAAAAATACCTATAAAACAAGTAAAAAAAAATACATTAGAAGGGTGGGTTGGCTCCCACCAAGCGTCATAATTTTGGTCGTGGCTCGACACTTCTTTTTTGTATTTTTGTTTTTCTCATTTTTTTGTTTTTTGATCCTAATTATTATAATACATTCATGGGTTGCCTCCCGAGTAGTGCCTGATTTAAGATTGCGGTACGACCCCTCTCATAATTACTCATTTGATAGAGCCATAGATGTCTTATATCGGTCTTCATCTTTGGCCCAATAATGTTTCACTCTTTGTCCGTTCACCAAGAACGTCTTGCCTTTATCTTTGTCAAATAGTTCAATAGCTCCATGTGCAGTCATTCTTACCAAATCAAACAAGCCATACCATTTTGACTTAGGCTTTCCAGGAAACAACTTCAATCTAGAATTAAACACCAAAACCTTTTGTCCGGGCTCAAACATGCGAGATATAATATGTTTATAATACCACCTCTTGGTTTTCTCCTTGTAAAGATTTGCACTCTCATAAGCATGCAGACTGAATTCCTCAAGTTCGTGCAACTATAACACTCATTTTTGGCCCGCTAAATCAGCATCAAGGTTCAACTTCTTCACAGCCCAATAAGCTTGATGTTCTAACTCAACATGTAAATGACATGCCTTCCCAAGGAAAAACCTATAAGGTAACGTCCCAATGGATGTCTTGTATTCCATTCTATAGGCCCACAATACATCACCAAGTTTCATTGACCAATCCTTATGTTGTGCACTAAGCATCTTTTGCAGGATCTACCTCACTTCACGATTCAAGACCTCAACTTGGCCACTAGTTTGGAGATGATAGGTTGTGGAAACCTTGTGTCTTACCCCATACTTCGCCAACAAATACCTAAACCAATTATTGACAAAATATGAACCTCCAAAACTAATAATAGCTCTAGGTGTCCCAAATCTCGTAAATATACGCTTCTTGACGAACTTTACCACCACTTTTGAGTCATTGGTGGGGAGCGTTGATGCTTCCACCCACTTAGAAACATAATCTACGGCAACAAGAATGTACGTGTTTTTAAATAACAGAGAAAAAAGGCCCATGAAGTCTATTCCCAACACATCAAAGATATCTACCTCTAAAATATTATTCAAAGGCATCTCATGCCTTCTAGATATAGTACCCATGCACTGACATTGTTCATATTCCTTTGCAAATACGGTCGCACCCTTGAGTAAGGTGGGCCAAAAGAAATCGGATTGTAACACTTTATGATTTGTCCGCTCTCCACCATGATGACCTCCATAAGGAGATGGATGAAAAATTTTCAATACTGGCTTCACTTCACATTCTAGAATACACCTTCTAATCACTCAATTTGGGTCATGTTTAAACAAGTAAGACTCATCCCATGTGTAGAAATGAGACTCATAGTAAAGCCTCTTTATCTCCTGACTAGTAGCCCCACGTGGATACACTCTACTCACTATCAAGTTTATGATCAACATACCAAGGTAGCTCTACAACAATCAATGCTAAGAGTTTCTCATAAAGGAACTCTTCTCTGATTTTACCATCTTCTAGAACATGTGACCAACTCTCTAGCCTAGATAGGTGGTCAGCTACTTGGTTTTTTGACCATTTCTGGTCTTTAACTTCTAAGTCAAATTCTTCCAGTAGCAAAATCCACCTAATGAGCTGAGGTTTAGCATCCTTCCTATTGAACAAGTATTGAATAGATGCATAGTCTGCGTAAACAACCACTTTGGTACCCACCAACTATGACCAAAACTTATCAAATACATACACCAAAGCCATCATCTCCTTCCCTGTAATAGTATAATTAGCTTGGGTTGCATCAAGAGTTTTGCTTGCATAATATATAGATGAAAAATATTCTCTTTTTGCTGTCCCAATACTGGTCCCACGGCCACATCACTAGCGTCACATATCAACTCGAATGGCAACTCCCAGTTGGGTGTAATTAATATTAGAGCCTCAATTCAACTTTCTTTTCAATGCCTCAAAGGCTTTCACACACTCTTCAAAAAACTGAAATTTTACCTTTTTCTCAAGGAGTTTGTACATAGGTCTTGATATTTTTGAAGAGTCTTTGATAAACCGACTGTAAAACCCTGCATGCCTAAGAAAACTACGCACACCCTTCACAGATACTGGTGGTGGTAGATTCTCTATCACCTTGATCTGGGCACAATCAACTTCCAAGCCTTTTCATGACACTTTATGACCAAGGAAAATTCCTTCCCTGACCAAAAAGTGGAACTTCTCCTAGATCAGTACCAAATTCATTTCTTCGTAATGGGCAAGCACCCTATCAAGATTGTACAGACATACTTTAAAAGAGTTACTGAATACAAAAAAATCATATATAAATACCTCCACAAAAGTCCTCCACCATATTATAAAATATTACCATCATATAGCACTGGAAAATGGCGGGAGCATTGCATAGGCCGAAAGGCATGCACTTAAAAGTATAGGTACCAAATGGATATATGAATATCGTCCTCTCCTGATCTTCCGAAGCAATGAATATCTGATTGTAGCCTGAATACCTATCTAAGAAATAATAATAATACTGCCTTACACTCCTGTCTAACATTTGATCAATGAAGGGAATCAGGTAGTGATTTTTTTGAGTGGCTTCATTAAGCTTGCCATAATCCATGCAAATTCTCCAACATGTGACTGTCCAAGTTGGAATTAACTCATTCTTCTCATTAGTAACCACTGTGATGCCTCTTTTTTTGAGGATGCACTGGACTAGACTGACCCACTTGCTATTTGAAATAGGATAGACGATGCCTGCATCTAGCCACTTAATTTTTTTTTTCTCACCTCATATTTCATTCTGGATTCAGTCTCCGCTGGTGTTGAACACTTACTATGTACCCTTATTCCATGAAGATTTTATGCATGCAATAAACAGGGCTTATTCCTTAAATATTAGACATCTGCCAACCAATTGCCTTTTTTCTCCTTTTCAGGACAGATAGTGTAACACCCCGTACATTTTCGAACCTATTTTATTACCATAACATTTATGGAATTATTTAAACATGATATTGTTGGGGTATTATACATGTAATTAGTTGGGCTAAATTAATCTTGTGCCATTGGGCTCAAATGAGGCCCAAAAATCATAAAAAGACATGGCCCAAAGGGGTAATTGACCCATTCTTGCATGACCAAGTCCACAAATCAATTATTGACCAAAGGTATTGGATAAATATGACTTTAAAGGGTCTATATAAGGTTAAAAATCAGATTTCATTCACCATTCCACACATGTGCAAAGTCTAGAATTTTCCAAAAAATATTACTTTTCTCTCAACACACAAACCCTAAGCTATCTTCCTCTTGGGACAAGATCACCTTTTGGTAAGTATTGATAAGTGTTTATTATTGTGATTTAATATATTATATGCATGGAATATGTTTTATATCATGTTGTTTATGTTGGTGAAGTGTGAGAAGTTCACTATATGTGAAACAATTTATGGTTGCTTAATCGGTGAAGGTTTTTACCTTGTAAACTTGAAAATGGACTTGGGGTATTGAAGGAAGTGAACTTGATGGAATAAATATTGACATGTGATATGTGATTATAGCCTTAACTTGTTTTATTTTTTTACATAATGTTTGGAATTGTTATTGCAAAATTGTGCATGGATTTGGTGGTGTATTAAAGGAAAAGTGTAGTTTTGGTGATGTTCATGTGTGTTGTAAAACCATGGATGATTTTTGGCATCTAATATGATCTAACATATGTTAATATGAGTTTATTTATGATCATGGACCATTCATTGCATAAAAAGACCCAAAAGAGACCCTTTTTGGCCGAAACAGGCACCCGCCCTCGCAGACGAAGCACCTGCGGGCGCAGGTGACTTTGAAGGTGCCTCTGGCTACTACCAAATGTCACCTTTGGACTTAGTTCATCCACCTGTGGGTGTAGGTGGCTTCGCAGGCCAGCCCAGAAGTCCGTTTCGGTTGTTTTCGCATCTCTTTGACCCCCCAAAGCCCCTATACCCTTCATGGATGTAATTATCAACTTGTGATACCTTTTGAATGACTTTAAAGGAGTATACCGGAGGTATTTTGAATGGTATAAATTATGTATTATTGTTCATGTTGCTATTATGAAAGCTATTGAGATATTTGATGGAGGAAATGTGACGTAGGGTTAATGAGGGAGTGTAAAGTATAAACTTGGTGTGAAATGCTATTGGTTTATGATGTCTTGGTCAATGTATGGAATATTATGGTATTTTTTGTATGATAATTCCATGAATGGTGTTGTAAATGGAGAAACGATATTCTAGAGCAATTGTGTAACTCATTGTCGTCTTATGCACTTGGAATGTAGCTTGTGGTTAATGTTGGTTCCGTTATGAACTTGTGTTGTAGAGTGACACGTAAGGAAGGAACTGGATTATTGTATTCACATCTAGGACGGTATATTTATATTGAGATCATAAGGTATGTAAGGTTACTTTTTCTGTATCCTTCTGCAACATATTGTTCACATTGTCATCGTACGTGTTCTACTCCAAAATATCTAAAGGTATCTCATTTCAGGTTGACATATATTGTTAGCCACATGTTTCTTTCTAAATGACCAATTGTTATTCATGAATCATAATTGTAGACATCGTTCCAAAGTCCCAATAATGTTACTCTCATGTTTCTTATTCATTGGTTATTGTCCCAAGGCTTCAATAATAATGTTATAACCGAATGTATCAATCTCTCAAAAGAAAAGGTATCAATCTCATGAAAGTAAAGGAATGAAGTAACGTATATAAGTGTTCCCAATAATGTTTCAATTACCAATGTATCACTCTCATAACAAATGAAAAAGAAAGAAGTATGCAAAGAAGTAATGTACACATGGTTACTTTATGTTTCATTGAGTACGGATCAAATCAAAAGGGCATAAGCCCGGATGGAACAATTCCAATATTATGTTATATTATGTATACTATATATATATATTATATTATAGCCCACCGATGAGTGGATGACGGTTATTATATTATAGCCCACCTATGAGTGGATGATTGTTATTATAGCCCACCTATGAATGGATGACAGTTACTATATTATGGCCCACTAATAAGTGGATGACTGATAATAAAGATGAACGTAAAGCCAAAGGAAGTATGTCACGTAATTGAAAATATGAAGGAATGTTATTTCACGAATGGAATTGATATGAATGAATGATCAAGCAATGAAAGTAATGAAAACAATTAAAGTAATGAGAGCAATGGAAGTAATGAACATGGTTCCACACATGCAAAACGGTGATTGAACCATAATGTTTATTCACATGTATTGATCCCATTTGAGATCCTATGTTGCATACAGTTTCTTATAGCCTTACATACTCAGTACATTCTTCGTACTGACCCCTCTTGGGGGACTTACCTTACTTAATGCAGGCACAGGTACTAGTAGACCTCCACAGTAGGTTGCGGATCATTTTCCAGTCATTGGTGATCTCCAGTTGATTCGGGGCTTCCCAAGTCTCATGTGTATTTTGGTTTTGGTTTTGGCATGGTAAATGTTGTATAAAGCGGGGACTTGTCCCGACAATAGGATGGCTATGTAAATGTATCTGTTAGAGGCTTTGTAGACTTATGTGGGAGAATGATTGTAAGCGATGTATGACCATTTTGACTTGATGGCCCTAACGGCCAAGTTTCATATATATATATATATATATAGCATATGTTTCCATGACTTCCGCATAGATACATGAGATATAATGATGTTCACACAGAGACATGCATATGAGTGTACATGAGCAAAAATTGGTTCTCTGGGGCCATATCGGCTTTGGGTGCCAGTCCGTCCCGAATGGGATTCGGGGTGTGACAGATAGAGTTTCTCCAACCTATGGTTCAGATAAACCTACAGAGAGAATAACTATTAAAGTGTCATTTTCCCCCAAGCAAGCATCCTAAAGGTGTGATGGCAATGTCTTCATCTCCAATTTTAGGGATTCCATAATAGATGGCTTGGGTGGTGGCCCAAGAGGTCTATTTAGAAGCTTAAAATTTCCTGTACAGATGAATATGATGGCTATATCAAGAACCTACAACATATTATGGGCATCTGCATCTCCAAAAATATCATGCCAAATAGAGCTCTCTCTAATGGATCCTTTGAAGTAATTAGTGGAAGCTCCGACTCAATATCTATCACAGTGATTTTGGATAACTCCTTATAGATAGCCAGTAGCTTCATGGCTTTTTAGACATCAAATACTTCAACTTTGTCATGTACCCTCATTGTGAGCTGCCCAGCAACCACATCTATAAATGCATGACCAGTAGCCAAATACAGATGCCCCAAAATAAATAAGACTTTTGGATCTGCATCAAAGTCCAAAATAATGAAATCCATGGGGAAAAAAGTGACCCCACTTGCACCAACACATTTTCAACTATCCCATCGTTCCTTGGAAGTAAACAATTGGCTATATATAAAATAATTGTAGTGGGCCTTGGACTCCCCAACCCCATCTTTTTGAACAAAGAAGTAGGCATCAAGTTAATACTAGCCCCCAGGTCATACAATCCCCAGGATTTGATGGACTACCCAATAGTGATCTGGATGGTGAAACATCCTAGATTTTTAAACTTTATTGGTAGTCTATTCTGAATTTGAGACGTGCACTCTTCACTAAGTGCAACAATATTATACTCCATCAACCTATTCTAGTTGGGCACAATATCCTTTATGTACTTGTCATACCTAGGAATTCCCTGCAAAATATCAATAAGAGAAAGATTAATGTGCACCTGTTTTAATAAATCAATAAACTTTTGAAAACATGCTTTCTCCTTTTGTTTTTTCAGCCTTTATTTCAATGGGGGAGGTGGCTTCACACTTTTTACATTATTCCTACTATTCACATCTTTCTCAACCTCATCTTTCTTTTTATCTCTCACGACAGCCCTGTAAGTTGCATTCTTGAGCTCTAACTCCTCCAATTGTCTACCACTTCGAGTGGAAACTGCATTAACCTGCTTGGGATTAGGATCTGTATCACTTGATAGACCTCCCTGAGGTCTAGTGTTTTGTACCCCAGAAATTTATCCCATTTGAACCTCTAAAGTTTTTGTGGCTAACTGCTAATTTTTTATGTCAACAGCCATCTGTGCTTGGTTAGCCATGATTTACTTTAAATTTTTCTCAATATTGCTAGATTGGGTGTTAGAGTTACCACCCTGTGCTTGTTGTTGAATATTCTCATTCCCCACTAGGTTCTTATAGTAATTTTGATTTACATTCTGCCCTTGGTTTTCGCTCCAAGAGAAGTTAGGGTGATTTCACCGAATTGGGTTATAAGTGTTCCCAAAATTTTGATTTAGTTGGTGTTGAGAATTACCCTAAAGTTTATTGATTGTGGATTCACTCCACATGCATCTGTTGAATGATCATTGTTGCCACATACCTGCCACCACATCTGAGTTTGATGTACTACATTGACGGGAGCTTGCTGCTTTCCCAAATTTAGGTTGTTGAACTAAGTATTCATTTGATTCTTCAAAGAAATAATTTATGCTGCTATGGCTGTCAATTTATCCACTTCTAATAACCCTACAACATTTTTTATGGTGGTTCTCGAAGCATCAGTATTCCTTTTCAGGTTTCCCTGTGATATGCAATTCAGAAGCATATACAACTTATTATATGTCTTTTCTAAAGCTTATCCACCAGCTGCTGTATCCAAAAGAATCTTCGTGTTAGGCTCAAGTCCCTCTATAAATGTATGTACCAAAAATCATTAGTCTGATAGTGGTGTAGGCAATCACGAAGCATGTACTTGAACCTCTCCCACGCTTGATATAGATTCTTACCATCCTTCTGTCTGAAACTTAAGATCTCACTCCTCAACTTCGCAGTTTTTCCAGATGGAAAAAAATGGATCAAAAAGTTCCTTCCAAACATCCTAGGTGGTGATGGTATTAGGTGGTTCAGCCTTTAACCACCTCTTTGCTTCCCCTAACAAATAAAAAGGGAAGAGTGTGAGTCTCACATAGTTAGACAAGACTCCTACGGGAATGTATGAGTCGCTAATCTCAAGAAAATTCTATAAGTGTTGTTGTGGATCCTCATGAGATAGCCCTGTAAACTACCCACTAGTGTGCAATAGTTTCACTATGTTCTGTTTAAGCTCGAATTAACCTCTTGCTTTTGGTCTGCGAATGCTGGAGGTGACATTATTGGCGAGTGGGATTTCCACCTCGTGAACTGGCCTTGTTGCTGCCATCTCTTTAGGAACAACTTTTACCTGATCAGCCAGCTAATTTTATTGAATTGGATATTGAAGAGCAGCTGCTCTTTGCTGCTGATCAAATGCTCGTTCAGGCTCCAAATATAGTTCGACCAATTCTCTTTCTCTTGCTAGCTTGAAGAACAAATTGAACCTGCAAAAGCAGTTACTAAGATTAAGTTGTCAACACTTGTATAGTATTAGTAAAAAGCAAAATTTAGAAAATCACTAATTTTGTAAGTCCCCAGCAACAACACCAAAAACTTGTTGCGGTCTACCACACACGCAACTTCACTTGATCGTAGCAAGTAATATAGAAGTTCTTTTGAGCTGAATATCAAATCTACAAGGACTATGCACTTAGCAATTCACTTAATTTAATTTCTAATAATATTTCAGGCAAGTGTTGTGATTTATCAAGAAAATTGATGAAATTATATCATTCTACTTGTTGAAAAAAATAATAAAGTAAGACAATAACACTTTGAGCAAGGGTTGTAAACAATATCAAAGGAAATTCGAGGGCTATGGCATTTACCACAATCATGTATAATATTTATTCATCTCAATAAACTTTATATCTCTAATTACTGATTTCAAGGTTAATTATATGATTCGGGAATAGTCATCCTCTAAATCACTTATTTAAACTAGTCTCACAACTACATCGTTGAGCGGGGATGTGAGTTTCTAATTCAAATGCATTAATGTTTTTATCCCATTCAAAACCAGATAAGGCAAACTAGGTATATTGCTATCCTAGTTGTAAATCAAACCTAACGTTAGCCAGAGATGATCTTATCCCCCATGTTCTTCGTCCTATTCTCACGTTCCCGTGGTCAGTTCATGCAAGAATTACTTATTTATTCTAATGTTGGGAAGACAGTTAAATAGTAAGCATAAGAACACGAGAACAATTAAATCAGAAATAAGATTTATTGATTCAAATAAAATACTACATTAGTCGTAACCCCAAAACAAGGGTGTTTAGCTACTCATATTCGGAGAAAGAATTACAAAGATAATGTTATTCATATCAAAGTAATGAGTATATGAGTTTAAAGAAGATGAACCCTAATAAAACCCTTAGGCTCTCTATTCTTCTCCAAAATAATGTGTAAGTCACTCTGAAAAACATCCTTGGGGAATTTATAGACGCATGGTAAAATTACCCCCAAGCCCCTAAATAATTCTTCAATTTAAAGAAATAATTCCCATCTAGCTTAGGTGTGACTCGCATGGACAAATTCACATCCCAAGGGTGTGCCTTGCATGGCCAAACGCACAGCCCATGGGTGTGAAACGCATGGCCAGCCCCTTTGGAGCTCTGTTTGCTTGATTCTCATCCAATCAAACTTGTCTTGTGTAGCCTTTGTCATCTTGATTTTTTGCATACCTCCTTTGCTCCCAAACACTACTAATCATGTATATTAGATCATTTACATCAAACATATCGTAAAACACACATAAACAAGATAATTTGCTCTCAAAACTTAGCTAAAGTATGGGTTAAACACGGCGTTTGGGTGTATAAATAAGCCCAAGATCACCAATCAATAACCGTCCTGCCATGAACTATACAATAATATCCAAACAACAATATAACCAGCTAGCCCAGATAAACAATAAACTAACCAAGCCCCCATAATCCCGGAAGGTACAAACAAGCATTAAGCAAACAACAAACAAAACCTATACCTATCTAGTCCCCATAAGACTGATAGATACAAGTGTCAAACAATTATACTGCTGATAGGCAATGCATATAAATAAATGAAGGCAATGTGAATAAAATACTATCATACCATCTGAGTGTCATAAACTACCAAGTATATACATCTCGTTCAACTCGCCAGTTTGCAAGGCAGGTCCTATGGGGTATCCCCTCTTCCGGCACGTGATTCCTAAATAGAGGGACCCATATGGGACTCAACATATCCTTATTTACTGCCTGGTCCCAAACCAGTACTTCCAATAATCAACCATAATAAATCTGCTCCGTCCAGTATCAGGTATGGAAAACCATTAGGAGATTGTGTCCTGCTTTCAATGCAATGGTTTGAAAACTAGTTTCTGTAATGAGATCTGGATAGTGGAAGAGAAATTGAGGATGTTTTTTTCTGATCTGTATAGTATTAGCCTGCAACAGAATGACATTATAGCACAAATTAGGAGCCCTTAGGATTGGGATCTAATGTTCATATGAGCTCTAAATGACTGGGAAGTTGAAAGAGTAGCAGACCTACTACATGTTCTAAACTTATTTCCAAGCACCTTCATAGAGCCCGACAAATCGATTTGGAAATTGCATAGCAGAGGAGTTTTTACAGTAAAGTCTTGTTACTGGGAGAAGAATACTAATCACTCTTTGACAATAGTGTAGCCTTGGAAACTAATCTGGAAGATAAAGATTCCCTTAAAAGTTGTATATTTCACTTGGTTAGTAATTAAAAGAGCATGCCTAACCCATAAAGTGCTACAAAGAAGAGGTATGTAGATCTATTCGAGTTATAATATGTGTGGACAAGAAGCTGAAGTAAATGGCCACCTTTTTCTGCATTACAAGCCAACTACGGGTCTGTGGAACATATTCTTTTGTATACTTGGGGTAAATTGGACAATGCTCAGAACCACTTTTGAGGTACTAACACATTGGCAAGGAAATAAAAAGAGAGGATCAAAGGAAGATTGGTGGTAGAATGTCCCTGCTTGCATATGGTAGACATTATGGAAAGAAATGAATGAGAGTCGAGAGATGTTATGAAGAGAAGGTTAGCAGCACACCGAAGATCAAGGTAAGATGTCTTAGTCTTTTGTATTTTGGGGGTAAGCGGGATCTAGTGGGGGAAGTAGATAGTTTTGTGGAGTTTATAGGCCAATTGTAAATTTTTGAAAGTATGCTTTGGTTTTTGATTATGATGGAAACCCCGGGAGTTTGTAAATCCCTCATCATCAGTTTCTTGATGAGTTTTTTTGTGAATACAAAGTTACCTATCTCAAACAAAAAAAAATGAATTAACATTTTAAACCTGTTAAACAAATTAACAAATAAGTGTAATGTAAAACTAATTAACATTTTAAACATGTTAAACAAATTAATAAATAAATCTAATGTTAACTAATTAACATTTTAAGCAATTGGATACACACTAATAATTTCTAAAAATATAAATACTAAATTTATATTATGAAAATTAAGTCCATATGACTAATTTTCATAATATGAAATTTATTTTTAAAAAATATAATATTTATAATCAGGCCATTAGCCCAAAAACATTAGAGAACAATTTAAAGTAGATTAACTTAATCAATCTATGCTTAATGTTATGTATGTATGTTGAAGTTGAACATAGTACCTTGTGTTGTTTATTTTAAATAATTCTTATTATATTTTTTATTTTATCAAAGAATAACTACTGGTTTGAAAAATGTTGTTAAGCTCAACAAAGGGTTGAAACGCAATGCGACATTTATGAGACTTGGAGCTTGAAAGTCTAGTACGTGCTAGAATAGCAAGAGGATCTAGAGGACATTAACAATGTCATGAATGAGCCCGAGGATGGCTACATGGTTCAAGATAAGCCTGATCGTTCAACATCTGATGCTAGGAAGAAAAAGGATTCACTGCTCGCATTACATTGCCAAACACTTTAGAATATGTATGGAAAAGAGACTGAAGTTAATGGCCACCTTTTTCTGCATTGCAAAACTACTACAGATCTCTGAAACATGTTCTTTTGTATACTTGGAGTAAATTGGACACTGCCCAGAACCACTTTTGAGATACTAAAACATTGGCAAGGAATTGGAAAGAAAGGATCATAGGAAGATTGATGGAAGAATGTCCCTGCTTGCATCTGGTGGGCATTATAGAAAGAAGAATGAGAGATTTTATGAAGGGAAGGTTAGCAGCACATAGATGATCAAAATGAGATGTCTTAGTCTTTTGTATTTTTGTTGTTGTAAGCAGGATCTAGTGGGGGAAGTAGATAGTTTAGTGGAGTTTATAGGCCAACCGTAAATTTTGAAAGTTTGCTTTGGTTTTGATTATGATGGTACCCCCTAGGGTTTAAGTCCCTCCTCATCAGTTTCCTGATGAGTTTTTGTGTGAATACAAAGTTACCTATCTCAGAAAAAAATAATAATTAACATTTTAAACAAATTAACAAATAAGTCTAATGTAAACTGATTAACATCCCACTTTGTGGGATTGTACTGGGTATGTTGTTGTTGTAAACTAATTAACATTTTAAACGTGTTAAACAAATTAACAAATAAATCTAATGTTATAATAATTAACATTTTAAGCAATTGGGATACACAATAATAATTTCTAAAATACAAATACTAAATTTATATTCTGAAAATTAAGTCCATATAACTAAATTTCATAATCTGAAATTTATTTTTAAGAAATCATAATCTTTATAATCAAGCCATTAGCCCAAAACGATTATAGAACAATTTAAAGTGGATTAACTTAATCAATCTAAGCTTAATGTTATGTATGTATGTTGAAGTTGAACATAGTACCTTGTGTTATTTATTTTAAATGATTCTTATTGCATTTTTTTATTTTATCAAAGAATAATTGTTGGTTTAAAAAATGTTGTTGAGCTCAACAAAGGGTTGAAACTCAATGCGACATTTATGAAACTTGGAGCTTAAAAGTCCAGTATGTGATATAAGAACAAGAGGCTCTAGAGGCTATTAACAATGTCATGAATGAGCCCGAGGATGGCAACACGGTTCAACATAAGCCTGACCGTTCAACTTATGATGCTGGGAAGAAATAAGATTCACCACTCGCATTACATTGTCGAGCACCTTAGATGATGACTTTCTAAGAGAGTTTAAACATCACCAAAGAGCTGTGGATCTTTGAAGTTTTTTAAAGAATAAGTTTGGTATATGTACCTGTTCCATTACAAGGTTAAGACCCTTAATGATCGAATTTGATTCATATAAAAAATGCCCAAAACATTCAATAAAAATATGTTTGAGACAATTGTGATATGGGAGTTGAAAAATGTTGTTCATGTGTTGACTGACGAACAACAGATCCAAGTGGTCAGATTCTCTTTACTAATTCATGGGATTATAATAAAATTATATTTGACCCATAATAATTTTTTAACAATTCTAGAAGATGTCTTGAGCCATCTTGAGTTAAAGGAGCAACGACTTGAGGCTGCAATACCAATAGTCGAGTTGCATATGACAACAACCTCTAAACCCAAAAGAGGCTCAAAGAAAAGGAACTAGTAAAGAAGAGAGGGTCAACTCAGCCTTCCATGAGAGCAAAGACTGAACAAGGATAGAATAACCGTCCTTGATGTGTCAAAGTTGCTAAAATGAAATGGTACAACTGTGTCAAAAAAGGTCCCTATTCGAGGGATTGCTCTGATATGAATGAATAATTGCACATAACACATTAATCTAAACTAATTAGATAGCATGTAATAGTAAAATGAGATCTTACATGTTCTTTGTATAGAAAAAGATTTGGACAAATCGTGACACTGGTGGGTGATGGTTGTCAAGATGTGTTGTAGAAACCCCCTATGCCACTATCGAAACCTTAGATATGATTATTAGAGAAAACAGTAGGTGTACTTATATTGGAAACTATTAGGGTTATAAAAATTATTAAAATTACTAATGGGATTTTACAACACCACTTATGGGTGGACCCTTATTTTTAAATAGTTAGATTAATAGAGGTTCAAACAACAATATCTCATATGTTGGTGAGATAACTAATGAACTATTGTGAGATTTCCAAAATATTTTGAATGTCGGAAAGTTTATGGGGATAATGCTTTTTTGAGATGGAAGTTACAGGAATATTTTGATATCTCAACATATAAAACTTGTGTTTATCTTAAATTATTAAATATAAAAAATAATTTCATTTAATACTATATCAATAAAGTAATTTTAAAGAATTATATGCCAGTTGGTAGTGGTGATGGCTAGCAGTGGTGGTTGTGGTGCCAATTGAAGAATGTGTTGGGTGATAGTTGTGGTAATGGGTAGTAGCTAGTAATGATGGTGGTTGGTAGTAATGATTAGGTGGTGGCAACTAATAGTTGTGATTGGACAATTATGATAACTAGAAAGAATACTCTAATAGTTCTGATACCATATGTGAAGCCAAAGAGCACGAGAAAGAATATTGAGAGAAAGCTTACCTGGATTATTCTCCCAAGCTTCTTGGTGTTTGTTACATAATGAATATAGACATTTTTAGGTACAGTGTACGTAGCTTAGCAGATTTGTAGGTATATGATAGAATATCTTTGATTCTTTTCTTATTTAGTTTCATTAATTAGAGCTCATTGTATCGTATATAAACATCTTACATAATTGAATAATACAGAAGCTATTCTCCATACCTTATCCTTTAACATGATATCAGATCAGAGGCTCATCTATTTGGTTTTTGCTCTATTTCACAGAAAGAGGGACGAAATCTTCAATTGATCACTTTTAAGTGGTTATTTTGCATCACTACCACCATAGGAGGAGACAGATCATCATTTCCGTCCATACCAGCCTTCACCAATAATCGGGTGTGACGCGATTGGCCTTCACGCACCACCTTTACTTCTCGCCTGCACATCACGATCCGGCATGTTGAGGAGCGTACACTGGAAGAATTGGTTGGGAATTACAGTTTCGGTGTCGGATAGTCATTTGCAGCATAACCCAAGTTTTTTCTCGTTTTGAAACACTATTTTGAGAAATTTTGTCACTTTAGGTTCATTCTTTTCCCGTAGATTTTGGCTTTCGGATTTGATTTTTTGCTCTACTTCTACGATTGCTGATTTCTGATTTATACCCTATTGATATTAGTGATACTTGTTGTTCATTGTTGGTTCATTTGTTCCCTCTCATAGTTGCGTAGTTTGTAATTTGGTATTTGACTCTGGCTACATTATTTATTTTGTTGGGTATTTTAGCTGTTGGTATATCTTGGAATCTTAATATTATTGGGGATCTTCTAAAGCTTGGCTATTTTAAGTTTATTCATTATGTTGGTGATTTTTGTCGATATTGGATTATATTTGTTGGTTTGATTGTGTTTTTGTTGGCTTATCCCATAATTTGGATATTTGAGTTGGAAAATATAACTCAAATAATTAGATAGAAGGAAATATGGCTACAAATCTGAAGGGTAAGACGATTTTGGTTTTGGGAAAAGAGTTTGCAGAGTTCTCTCAGTATCGAGAATCTCTTAGAGAATTCACTTCAGTTACTTCCCTTGCCGATTCAAGAAAAACATGTCTTGTCTCTTCTTTGAACAACAGGGTGATTGATTCAGGTGTTACAGATCACATGACGGGTAATCCGAATATATTTTCTACCTTTCAATCACACAAAACACCCTCTTAGCTAATAGTAGCTTATGGGTCAACATGTAATATTGTGGGATCCGGGAACATCAAAGCTACTTCCTCTATTACCTTGTCATCGGTGTTAAATCTACCAAAGTTGGCCTTCAATCTGATTTTTGTGAGTAAACTTACTAGAGATCTTAATTGCTATATTTCTTTCTTTCCCAATCATTGCTTGTTCCGTGATCTTGCATCTCATAAAGTTATTGGTAAAGGACGCGTAATTGGTGATCTATATATCCTTGATAAATATGAGCCTTGATTTGCAGCCTACTCAAGTGTTATGTCACTATTTGAAGAACATTATTGATTGGGGCATCCTTCTTTACCTTTGTTAAAGAAGCTCTGTACTCAGTTTCAAAATGTTCCTTCTTTTGATTGTGAATCATGCTAATTTACAAAACGTCATCGCAGCACGTTAGGTCCGAGGGTAAATAAATGGGTTGAGTCAGCTTTTGAGCTACTTCATGTCCTGTCATTTTCAAAATTGGACATAAGTACTTTGTCACTTTTGTAGATGATTTCTCTTGAATGACTTGGATTTATTTTATGAAAATTTGCTCTGAAGTGTTTGCTCACTTTTATGCCTTTTGTACTGAAGTCAAAACTCAATTCAATGCTTCGGTGCATATTCTAAGGAGTGATAATGCTAAAGAATACATGTCAGAATTGTTTCAGTCATACATGAGACAACACGGTATTCTCCATTAGTTGTCATGTGTTGATACACCTTCTCAGAATGGAGTTGCTGAGAGGAAGAATAGGCATCTACTTGAGACACCTCAGGCACTTTTGTTCCAAATGAAGGTTTCTAAACAATTTTGGGCTGATGCAGTCTCTATAACTTGTTTTCTAATTAATCGAATGCCATCTTCTGTGTTGGATGGTAATGTGCCTTATAGTGTTCTTTTTCCAAACAAGTCACTCTTTTTAGTGGAACCTAAGGTGTTTGGAAGCATATGCTACGTTCGAGATGTCTAACAGTCGGTTACCAAGTTAGATTCGAAGGCATTGAAATGTGTTTTCCTAGGTTATTCTCATCTTCAGAAGGGATATCAGTGTTATTCTACTGACCTTTGGCAAGTATTTGGTATCAACTAATGTGGTATTTTCAAAGACTACACCATTTTTCTATCCACCTCCTATTTCTAGGAGTCAAGAAAAGAAAGATGAATGCCTGATCTATCATGTTACTTGTTCTTTGACAGAATAATCGGACAATGTTGTTTCTTTGTCTCACAGTTCTCCTATTGAGCACCGACCGATTATTGTGCCTTCAGCACCTCTTCCATCTACGTCAGCAAGACTACCAATTGTTCAAGTGTACTCGAGAAAGAAAGATATGTGTCCTGAACCAGTGTCATCTTATCCTCTTCCAGCTGATCCTCCAGACAATCTTGACCTTCCTATTGCTCTTTATAAAGGTACACGTAATTGCAAATCCACATATTTCATTGCTAATTTTGTTTTCTATGACCACTTATCCTCTACGTCTAGATCTTTGATTGCTTCTCTAGACTCCATCTCTGTACCCAAAATAGTGAAGGAGGCTTTAAATCATCCTGGATGGTCTTGATGCAATGCTTGATGAAATACATGCCTTAAAGGAAAACCACACGTGGGATTTGGTGGATTTACCCAAAGAAAATAAAGCAGTAGGATGTAAGTGAATCTTCATAGTTAAAGTTCATCCAGATGGTTCTGCAGAAAGACTTAAGGCCAGACTTATGGATAAATTATATGCTCAGACGTATATGGTACATTATTCAGACACTTTCTCCCCAGTGGCTAAACTCACTTCTGTACGCTTCTCTAGCTATTTTTTATAATTAGCCTTTACATCAATTGGATATCAAGAATGTGTTTCTTCATGGTGATCTTCAGAGGAAGTGTATATGGAGCAACCACCTAGTTTTGTTGCTTAGGAGGAGTATGAGAAAGTTTTTCATTTGAAGAAGTCTTTGTATGGCTTGAAGCAGAGTCCACGGGCTTGGTTTGGCAAATTCAGAGAGGTATTTCGGGATTTTGGGCTGAAAATGAGTAAATGTGATCACTCAGTCTTCTATCAAAAATCAACAGCTGGTACTATCCACTTTGTTATATATGTTGATGACATTGTCATCACAGAAAGTGATTATGCAGGTATTTCTTCCCTCATGTCTTTCCTGCATACTAGGTTTCATATGAAGGATTTGGGTCAATTGAAATACTTTTTGGGAAGTGGAAGTTAATAGAAGCAAGAAGGGAATTTTTCTGGCTCATAGAAAGTATATTCTTAATCTACTTGCAAAAATTGGAAATTTGGAAACCAAGACTTACAGTACTCTAAAGATTCTCAATGTGCATCTTTTGAAAGATGATGTCGATCCTTTTGATGATCCTGAGAGATATAGAAGGTTAGTTGGGAAGCTAAACTACCTTACTGTGACTCGTCCGAATAATGCTTTTGCGGTAAATGTTGTTAGTCAGTTCATATCCTCACCTACAATCAAGCATTGGGAAGCTTTAGACCAAATTCTATGTTACTTGAAAGGAGCTTCTAGAGCTGGCATATTGTATAGCAATCACAGTCATACTCATATTGAATGTTTTGCAGTTGTTGATTGGGCTGAATCCAAAATTAGTAGAAGATCTACTACATGTTATTGTGTGTTTGTTGGAGGAAGCTTAGTATCATAGAGGAGTAAAAAGTAAAATATTGTATCTCGATCTAGTAAAGAATCGAAATATAAAACTATGTCACAGTCTACATGTGAGATTATGTGGATACATCATATTTTAACTGAAATTGAGTTGAAGTATCCTACTCCATAAAAAGCTTGGTGTGATAATAAAGTTGCGCTACATATTGCCTCGAATCCAGTGTATCATGAAAGAACAAAGAATATTGAAGTTGACTGTCATTTTATACGAAAGAAGATTCAATTTCCACTGGGTACGTGAAGACGGGAGAGCAACTAGTTGATTTGTTCACAAAAGCATTAAATGGCACTCAACTTTGATTATCTTTGAAACAAGTTAGGCATGATTAATATCTATGCTCCAACTTGAGGGGGAGTGTTACAGAATGAATATAGACATGTTTAGGTGCAATGTACATAGCTTAGGAGATATGTAGGGATATGATAGAATATCTTCGATTCTTTCCTTATTTAGTTTCCTTAATTAGAGCTCATTGTATCTGTATATAAATATCCTAAATAATTGAATAATATACAAGTTATTCTCCATACCTTCTCCTTTACCAGGGTTGGTGATTTTTTTATATGGACTTGGGCAATCCTTCTCTCATGGGCTAGCTTTGGGGGTTGTGTTAGGACCAGGTGTCATATCTTTACATGGTATCAGAGCCAGGTCCATTCCCGTTTAGACTCCCGATCACGCGCCAGTTGGGCCTTGGGCGTGAAGGGGGTGTTAGAGTGGGTAAGAGTCCCACATTGGTTGAGAAATGGACTGGTGATTTGTTTATATGGACTTGGGTAATCCTCCCCTCATGATCTAGCTTTTGGGGTTGAGTTAGGCGCAGGTGACATATCTTTACAGTGTTTAACTAGAGATGTACCCTGTCCTATTCTAGAATTACAGAGAAATCAAGGTTATAGAAAAGAATCTCCCTAATTTGGTTCCTACTCTACAATGCCACAATATTCTTAACACCTAAAATAGAATTTAGTTGAATGGTTGACAAACATATGGTGTTCTTTGATGTTGTGTACAAAGTGGAGTTATATGGTTGAATTATTTTATGGTCATAGTTAGAGAATGATCAGTATAGTACCCTTCATTTTTTTGGCAGAGGAATACTCCCTCCCTCTCAATGTGGCACACTTTCCTATTTGGTACGTCCCAAAAAAATGTCACATTTTCTTATTTGGTAATTTAAAGGCACAATTCCTCTTTAACCTTTATTGGTCCTGCTTAATTTTAAACATAGTACTCTAGGACAATTTGGTAAACTTCACAAAATCTTTGCTTATTTCTTAAACTCTATGCATGATTAAAAGGTGACACATAAAATGGGACGGAGGGAGTAATATCTAATGATGCGTGCATTATTTCTTGGGAATGGGGCACCAATTACTTACTCCCTCTAGTCCAAAATAAGTGAATTTTTGAGATATTTTTCAATGTACAAAATAAGTGAATTGTTCATTCTTCAAGAGACATGTTGGAAATTTCTTTCAATTTTACCCTTCATTTACACTTTCTAGGTTATGAGTTCCAAGAGACTTAATTGACTTTATTTTAATGTAGCTGAAATTTCAAGAGTAGTTTGATAATATCAAAAATGGTAAAAATGGAAAGTAAAGTACAATCTATGTCCTAGTTTCTTTTCCTTAATAAGTGTGCATTGAAGCAAAAATTCACTTATTTTGGACTAGAGGAATTACTAAACTATTTTCAAATATCGGTTATATCAGGTGAAAAGACAATGGCTCTTTGAGGCTTGTCATTATAGCATAAAATTCTATTACTAGCTTTATAAGTCTTTACCACGCTATTAAGCTTGAAGATAATCTTTGTTCTTTGAGGCTTGTCATTATAGCATAAAATTCTATTACTAGCTTTATAAGTCTTTACCACGCTAATGAGCTTGAAAATAATCTTTTCTGGCCAAATTGTTGAATTCATTGATTTGACATGAATGCTAAATGCTAATGCAGGGTAAGGACGGTGAAGGCTCTGAGGACGATGAACAAGATGAGGACGAAGATGGTTATGAAGAATGAAAGCAGATAAACCGTTCAATACCTATCTTATCTTATGATCTCATCTTCAATGGTTTAATCATCCCGGTTTGGTGTCTGTAAAGAGGCTCTAAAAGTTGCAAAAGATCAAAATTACAGTGGTGACTTATCCTTTTTTTAAAACCTCCTTCTATGGTTATACGCAAATATCTAATTCCAGAGGTTCCCTGAACCTTGTTTCATTTATGCCTGGCTTCCATAAACTCTTCCATCTCCCTCCTCCAGAAGAGAAAATAGACAAAAAGAGGCTCTGAATATTGCAACAGAATAGGATTACTGATACTGGGGACTACTTTTCTCTTCTATGTGAATGATTATTCCTTCTTAATTAATGCAATCTTGTAACTCTTCATAATAAATCTATGTAAATATCCGTAAGTCATAAGAGTTTGTAGAATTGGAGAGTTACCACTTCATAAATGTTACACATTCATTCAAATGACAGTTTTTGATAAATGTAACTTTGTGAATGAAAAGATATTCAGAAGTTTTGAAAGTTACTTGCCTTTATGACTTTGTCATTAATTCAAGAGTAATTTTACATTACGTGCATTAACTCTATTTTTCTTCTTTCAATCTTTTGATGGATGAAACGTAAATGATATACCTATTTAAGGAGCTTCATTTTGAGAACTAAAGAGGTAGAAAACATAAAAAAATAAAATACTCTCTTCTTCATCAATTCTCTGTCTCAATATTGGCTTCCTATTCTTTGTGAACTTTTGGCCAATTGGTTTGAGCAACCTCCAAACTTTCAGCCATGAGTGCACGTGTTTGGAAGTAGCCGTGGAACCTTGGGGAGCGACCGGCTAGAAGGATTTGCACCGGAGTTGGGCTGAAATCGCTTTCAAGGCAGTGGCTTGCCATGACACAGTGTTTGTGACTACTCTATTACTTTTTATAACTCCTGTCCATTATCAATATTGTACTATTTTTTCCAACAATTTGAAAGCGATTTACTTATATACAATATTGATAAATGGATATTTCTTTTAACAAGACTAATCCTTTGTTTGATTTATTTGCTACTAATAAATCTGCTAAGAAAATATCGGATAACTTGAAAAAGAAATATGGTTATGAAGTGATTGTTGCGGTAGTCATCGAGGCAAATTTGGTAGGTAGAAAAACTAACTGGATGTTGGACACAGGCGCTTCACGGCATTTTTACGCCAACAAAGAGTTATTTCATGACTTTGAGGAGTCTACTGATGGCTAATGTATATACATGGGTAACTCCACTACTGCTGGAGTTATGGGTAAAGGAAAAACTTTTCTTAATTTAATTTTTGGTAAAACATTAGTCTTGAATAATGTTTTGTATGTTCCCTCCGTCCGCAGAAACTTAGTTTCTGGAGAACTTCTCAACAAAGTAGGCCTTAAACTTGTTTTTGAAGCTGATAAAATAATTATTTCTCATGGAGGAGACTTTTTTGGGAAGGGATACCTTAGTGGGGGCTTATTTATACTGAAAATTGTTCAAGAGATTGCCAATAATGCAAGTATTTCCAATTCTGCTTATATTGCTGAGTCTATTAATTTGTGGCATGGTAGACTAGGTCATGTTAATATTACTTCTATTAAAAGACATAGAAAAATGGGATTAATTTCTGCAATAAGTATTGACAATCTTTCTAAATGTCCTCTATGTGTAGAAGCAAAGCATGTCAAGAAACCTTTAAAATATGTTACTAGTAGAAAAACCGAATTGCTTGACCTAGTACATTCTGACTTAGAAAATTTTAAGAACATTGTTAGCAAAGGTGGAAAGAAGTATTACATTACTTTTGTTGATGACTTTTCTAGGTACACTAAGGTATATCTTCTTAAGTCTAAAGATGAGGCTGAAAACATGTTTTTGAAATTCGAAGTAGAAGTAGAAAATCAATTAGATAGGAAAATCAAGAGATTTAGATCTGATAGGGGCGGTGAATATAGTACTAAAACTCTAGAAGATTTTTGTGAGAAAAATGGTATTATCCATGAGTTTTGTGCTCCCCATACTCCCCAACAAAATGGTGCAGCCGAACGAAAAAATAGAACCCTTAAGGAAATGATGAATTCCATGCTTTTAAGTTCAGGTCTACCTGACAATATGTGGGGGGAAGCTGTCTTGTCTGTATGCTATATACTTAATAGAGTACCTCATAAGAAGTTGGACAAGACCTCATATGAGTTGTCGAAAGGGTTTGCCCTTAACTTGAAATTTTTGAAAGTGTGGGGGTGTTTGGCTAAGGTTGGTCTACCTGATTTTAAATGGATAAATGTAGGCTCTAAAACTTTTGACACTGTGTTTATTGGTTATGCTCAAAATAGTGCTGCATATAGATTTATGTCATTAAATGATCATTCTATTAGTGAATCTAGAGATGCAGAATTTTTTGAGCATATTTTTCCTTTGAAAATTAATGTGCATAGTGATATGCAAAATAATGCTTCTACATCTATGTTCGTTAACTCTCATGTTGTGCCTTCTTCTGATGTTATTTCTAACGAGAATGAAAATGAACTTAGAAGGAGTAAAAGACGTAGAACTGAGACAAGTTTTGGTCCTGATTTTATCACCACCTTCTTGACTGAGAATTTTGACATTGATGCCTTAAATGATGAATTAGTGTCTATCTACTTAATAGATGAGGACCCTAAGACTTATGATGAAGCAATGAGTTCAATAGATGCAATGTTTTGGAAAGAGGGCATTAAAAGTGAATTAGACTCTATAGTCTCTAATCACACTTGGGACTTGTATGATTTGCCTAAAGGCTGTAAACCCATAAGTAGCAAGTGGATATTTAAAAAAAAGTGAGGCCTGATGGTACAATTGATAAATATAAGGCTAGACTTATAATTAGGGGTTTTAACCAAAAGAAAGGTGTTGATTATTTTGATACTTATTCTCCTGTGACTAAAATAGCGACCATTAGGACTCTTATTGCTCTAGCCGCTATTCATGATTTAGTGGTACACCAAATGGATGTCAAAACAGCATTTTTAAATGGTGATTTAGAGGAAGAGATCTATATGACTCAACCTGAGGATTTTGTGATCCCAGGACAAAAGGATAAAGTATGCAAATTGAGGAAGTCCTTATATGGATTAAAGCAGGCACCTAAGCAGTGGTATGAGAAATTTAATTTCACATTAATGGATAATGGCTTTGTTGTTAATTTATCTGATACCTGTGTTTATTCTAAAATAATAGGATCAGATTGTGTGATTATATGTTTATATATGGATGACATGTTAATCGTTGGTCCTAATGTGAATGTTGTAAATGAAACTAAGAATTTTTTGTCTTCTAAATTTGAAATGAAAGACCTTGGAGAAGTTGATGTGATTTTAGGGATCAAAATCAAAAGAACTGTTAATGGTTTCTCTTTGTGTCGGTCTCATTATATTGAAAAGATATTGAAAAGGTTTGATTGTTTTGATGTAGTTTCAGTGAGAAAACCTTATGATCCTAGCATACACTTGAAAAAAATTAAAGATTCTAGTGTTTCTCAAACTGAATATGCTAAAATAATTTGGAGTGTAATGTTTCTCATGAACTATACTCGGCCTGATATAGCTTATGCAGTTAGCAGATTGAGTAGATATACTCATAATCCCAGTAGTGAACATTGGAATGTTCTTCGTCCTTTGTTAAGGTATCTGAGAGGTACTATGAATTGGTGTTTGCATTTTAATAAATTTCCTGCTGTTTTAGAAGGTTTTTGTTGTGCAAACTGGGTAACTGACAATGATGAAGTTAGCTCCACCAGTGGCTATGTGTTTACTTTGGGTGCAGGTGCTATTTCGTGGAAGTCTTCAAAACATACTTGTATAGTACATTCTACTATGGAATCTGAATTCATTGCTCTCGAGTTGGCAGGGTAAGAAGCTGAGTGGCTGAGAAACCTTTTAGCAGATGTGTTGTTATGGGAAAGACAAGCTTCACTGGTCTCTTTACATTGTGACTCACAGACGGCAATTGGGATTGCTAAAAATAGTATGTACAATGGAAAAAAGAGACATATTCGCATCAAACATGGTGCAGTTAAACAATTGTTAAAACATGGTGTTATATCCTTGGAATATGTAAGGTCCAAAAGAAATTTGACGGATCCTATGACCAAGGGATTGACAAGGAAAATGGTTTTTGAATCTTCGAGGGGGATAGGGCTAAAGTCCATGGATTGAGGTAATATGGTGGATACCCATTTGTGGTCAAACGAAGCCATATAGGCCTTCAATAAACACTATATATCCTATCCCTATGGCATGAGGTAGTGTATTATAAGGTTGAGCTTATTTTGCTCTTAATGATCCATAGCCTTAAGGTGGTCTATGAGATAGACTTGATGGATCACCTATGTGAGTGTAAAGGTTGGTCACCTTTTATGAAAGACTTGGGTCATCTTTCTAGAGCACTCATGAGACCCAAGATTTGTGTGCATGACCATAAAAGCACTTTGTAGTATCACGGAGGTTGCTTAAAATCAAGGATATAGGATGTGTTGTGGGGGTCTCAACTTATGTCTATCTAGTTCAAGAGTACTTCTCTTTTTGGATATTTGTTGTTGCCTCATATCACTACGTGTCAATTCAAATCGAAAAATATTGACACTTAAGTACAAGTTCCTTCCTTTTGCCCAGAAATTGTTCCATTCTTTATTTTTGCATTAGTGGGGGATTGAAGGATTATTCTTTCTTAATTAATGCAAAGAATTAAAACATCTTGTAACTCTTCATAATAAATCTGTGTAAATATCCGTAAGTCATAAGAGTTTGTAGAATTGGAGAGTTACCACTTCATAAATGTTACACATTCATTCAAATGACAGTTTTTGATAAATGTAACTTTGTGAATGAAAAGATATTCATAAGTCTTGAAAGTTACTTGCCTTTATGACTTTATCATTAATTCAAGAGTAATGTTACATTAGGTGCATTAACTTTTTTTGTCTTCTTTCACTCTTTTGATGGATGAAACGTAAATGATATACCTATTTAAGGAGCATCATTTTGATAACTAAAGAGGTAGAAAACATAGAAAATAAAATACTCTCTTCTTCATCAATTCTCTGCCTCAATATTGGCTTATTCTTTGTGAACTTTTGGGCAATTGGTTTGAGCAACCTCCAAACTTTCAGTCACGAGTGCACGTGTTTGGAAGTAGCTGTGGAACCTTGGGGAGCGACCGGCTAGAAGGATTTGCACCGGAGTTGGGCTGAAATCGCTTTCAAGGCAGTGGCTTGCCACGACACAGTATTTATGACTACTCTATTACTTTTTATAATTCCTGTCCATTATCAATATTGTACTATTTCTCCCAACACTAGGGCATGCAACAGCTAATTCTGGAAGTCCTTGGAAGCAATTTAAAGGCTGACCTTTTAGTACCTGTAGTGCCCACAAAAAGAAAAGAAAAGAGGAGACGTCATGCTGCTCATATTAAAGGGGTCCATTTATTGAGGGAATTGCTTTATGATATTTAATTCTGGTTAATGAAGAGTTTTACCCGGAAGAAAATGGTCATTTGGTTGAATCGGTTATTGATGTTGGTATTAAGGAGTCTATTCTATACTAAACTGGTATGAGAGCTTAAATTAGGAGTAGGAGAAGTCATCAGTACCTGATTTTATCGTTCATTACGTATTGCTGATTTCCTACTCATGACTTGGAACTGATGAACATGACATTGCTTTTCGCGAGGCTCCTATTTGTTTGGTAATTACTAGATAACGGTGTTATTAGTTGCCGTATCTGGACATGTCATTGTACAATTGTCCATCATATATATCTATAATCTATAATCTATAATATTCTAAAAGTGAGAAGTCACTTAGTTGAAAGTTGAAAGACCAAATTGCCCTTAAAATGTTGAACGGCTTTTTTATCCTTCAAGCAAAAAAAAATTATAACAACATTTTTGTACAAAAATGAAATTACACATTCTAATAAATAAAAAAACAACATATTAACAACTCTATCCATTACTCTCAAATTAATATACCACGTTTAGAGAAGTTAAAAAGTTTTATTGAAAAATTGATGAGTAAATAAAGTTATTTATTTAGTTGTTGAATCTTTTCATATACCATCTATGTGAACATTAAAGATACAAATTATTATTTTATTATTATATTGTATTATCTTCTATACTATTTTAAAAGTGAGAATCAAAAAAGTTAAAAGTTGGATTATTATTTTACCCTATAAAAATTAAAATATTATAAAATATTAAATTAATTAAATATTAAATAATAACATATTTATGTTTTTCTATCTTTTTTCCTTATTTAGTTTAACTAAATTTAAAAGGCCATAAATACTCTACTTGAGAAATATTAAAGCAGCCCTGCCTTCATTAGAAAGAGAACGGTTGCTTGGGAATTGTAATGGTAGTTCTAATCATAAAATGACTTAAATTAATACTATGAAATGCGAATCCATTATGTTTTAGCCTTTTAGGCCAAGAAACTCATTAGTTGCAACATTTATCAATTTGGGCTCATAACCTCATTGACTATTAACTACGTTAATAAATCATTAGAAAGACATGATTCTATAGTACATTATAACTTATAAGGTTAAATCAGTTGCAAACTTCTGAACTTTTTAATTTTACTTTTATTTCTTTTATTTATGTGTTATATAGAGGAACCCAAAATGAAATAACTTTTCATTAAATATTATATCCAAATCAGTTATAAGTCTTTTCACCTCTCCTTATTTTTCCTATATATATTCAATCCTATATGCATTGTGTCTAATTTTATGGGAAGTAGAAGTTAAACTTAGGTAAGGCAAAGTAATACTTCTCTTTTTTATTTTGTTGAAAATGTTTTGATTTCATAAAACCTTGATTTGTTGATTTGATATCTATTCATATGAATGGTGGAGTTGAACTTGTGTAAAGTAGGTAATACTTCTATTTACTTTTTATTTAACCATTGGAAATACTTCTATCTCACTGACTTTTTATTTGATGATTTAAAATTTTCATTTACCCAATTCATTTGTTTTTAAAATTGCCCCATAAGTATGTACATATACTAATCTAAGGTAATCTTTTCTTATATATGAACCCATATTTTGCAGTACTTAATTTATGGTTCGGTAGTGAATTAGTAATAATTATGTTGTTCTCTTTTTTCTTTTAGAAAATTCTTGCTTATATTATTTTTCCTGATATAATAGAATGTCATATATTTCATGAAGTACGATAATATCTTAATGTAAATATTTCACAAATGGTTGTGTCATACTTCATAATACAATTATTTACAACTTAACAAATATTTTTTGGTCAATTTACAGATTACAGAATTAATAATTTTGAATCAGGCGAAGAAGTTGTAGGGTACATATACATGTAATTATGATCTATATACCTCAATTAAATATTCTAACAATTATTATTTAAATAATAAATAATTACTATTTTTTGTAAGTATTCACCATGAAATTGACAATGATCTACTAACCATCCTAAGAAAGGCATATGTTAATCGAATTTATCTACAACTTTTACAAGACACTACTTTCCTTCGACGACAAGTTCTTGATATGTATGCAACTGTAAAAAAGTGGAGGCTATTGTTTTTTAAAAAGAAAGCAAAAACTTTAAGACATGAAATATTTTGCAACCATGGTGTCGACATGTAAATTATGTGTTATGACATGTTAAAAAAAGAACTTTTATCAAGTTGAATACTTGATATGTTATAAGAATTGCATATTCGAAGTTATTAGATTATTACATTTGAAATTCATTTAATAGCAATATTTTTGTATGATGAGCCTTGAAATGATAATACCATCAGTTGAATGTGTTAACTGTTCATCGATTGGAGCTTGTATTTTGCCTCTTCAAATTTGATGTAATTCACCGTTCACTGATTATAACATTTAATATTTATATTAATTAGTATGGAATATATATATATATACACGCACACACACAGTGGCGTACGCAGAATTTTTTGTAAGCGATGTTGGTATTTAAAAAATAAATAAATAAATAATTGGTATAATAACATTATATTAATAAAAACTATTTAAAGCGTATTAATAAAATATAAAGCAAACTACTGTATCTTCTCGACAAGTTTATTATTCTGTCTAGTACCATTTTATGCAAGGAATTTAATTACTACAATACTGAACAAAGCAAGTTTTAGTCCAATTGGCTTATTTTATGCTAATTTGATTAGGAATTGATGGTTGGAGGTTCGAAACTTCTTCAGAGTTTTTTTTTTCTTTCTTTTTACTGAAAAAGCCCAAAAAACCGAGCTTTTTTTTTTCTTTAAACAAAAAACCGTGCTTTGTTGAAGTTCGAACCTGGCTGCTCCCAACGTAGGTGATACGCCAAACCATCAAGCCAAGGCAACTCATACGTTCAAGGTGTGTCATTTATTTAATATGTACATATATTATATTTTTTTCAAATTATTAATATATATATATAGTTAAAAAAAAAAATTAAACGAAGCAGTATCGGGTGACACCCCTTGACATAGGATGGGTCCGCCCCTATATATATATCTCTTCTTTATCTATTCATACAAAGGTATATTGTATAACTAGCTTCTGACCAAATCTGGCAAAATCTTGCAAGTCCTATTGCTACTCTTGGTTGTGCAAATAATTATGAAATGGAAAAGGGTCATATTTATTTCTCTACTTTCAAATGTTATTCATATATATCCTCCGTTATACTAGTGGGTTATAATTACTCTCACCGTTATACTTTGTTTTATATATGGCCCGACCAGTTAAATGACCCGACCCAACACTAAAATAGACACGTGGAGGGCCTCAGACTAATTTAAAGACCCAGTTCAAACCTGTTGCCTCCCAAAATCCTAAGGTTCTTTATTCATCTTTTTTGCAATCGGTTCTTAAATCCACCGGAGAGGGAACAGAGGCAGCTTAGACAATATTATGTACCTCCATTAACGACTCAATATTGTATCCCCATTGGGTTTAAAATGCTATTGATTTGTTGCTTCCAATTGATTTCCACCCTTTGCCATTTTCATTGCTGCGAAACAAATTAAATTGCACAGATCCTCCACTTCCAATAAAGCAGTTTGCGACTAAGTTGACAAATCCAGCCACCCATGAAAGCTTTAATAATTTTTGTAAAAGAGTGACAGAGAGAATATTATCCATGAGAAAGACTTAAAATTGCTTGTTGATTATGTCATTCATAAGTTAAGATTCAAACTAAAATCAAGACTCGTTAATTTTCTGTTCATTGATAATAGCGTAAGCTATATATATAAACTGGGCACGGTGAACACAACGAATTTTATTAAATTTAAATCCGTACAAAATTCAAATTATATTAAATTTAAAATATAATAGCCTGAATAAAAATTGTGAATTGATATAATTGAGTTAATTATTTAAGTCCAATAAATACGGATTTAATTAAAGTCTAATTTTTATTGGGCTAGTCTATTGATTTGGACTACAGATGATAAACCCACTTTGCTAAGTCCAAGATCTTAGTCTAAATGTCCAATTTGGTGCCACGTGTTGAATGACGTGGCCTGCCAAGCCAAGCCAAGCGAAGGAGCCAATAGGATCATACCATGTATCGAAATGATGCAGCATGCTTGGTGAACTAAAAGAGCAATAAAAATATGCCACGTGTACAATTGACATGTTTCGACTAATCAAATATTGTCATGTCACTTAAATTTGATTGACCGAACGAAGGAAGCCTATTCTCATCACAACTCCTCTATTCTATAGCTGTAAATAGGGTTTTCATAATTCAGAAAAGGCACCAAAATTTTAACAAGAAGCCAGAGAGAGCTCGTGGATCAAATGTTGCAGATTTTTCTATAAGCTACAAGTTCAAACATTCAAGCACTCAAGTTCAAATACGACTCAAAATTGAGACCACCAGATTCAAAATCTAGCTCAAAAACCCTTGAATTTGAGTACAAGTAAAGATCAAATTCATCAAATTCACAAGCCAAGATCAAATTCACCAAATTTAAAATCAAGCTCAACGACCCTTAAATTTATATTTGAAAAGAAGAATCAGAGGATTCCCAGAGATTATAACACTCATATATTGAAATAAACTATTACGATTGTTGTGATATTTTTTCCGTCTTGATTATTATTTTCTCGATGAGAATTTTATTTGTACAAATTCTAGCATGCCTTGTGGTATAATATCTACCTTTCATATCAACTTTTAAATCATCAAATTTTAAGAACATTGAAATGACCTTGAAAAAGATCAACTCCCAATCAACTTCCCCTAAGGCTGTTGACTCCAAGTTTTCTGCTGAAGTGGAAGGCATCCTCGGTGTTATCTTTGGAAGTTTTGGAGTTGTTACGAGGATCAAGGCCACCATGTTGAGACAATGAATACTTCAAGTATCGTTCGCATCAACTCCTGTTTTTAGATCTTCAACCCAAAAGGAACAAGGGTCCTCACAAATGCTTCAGAAGGAGAAAGTAGTGTGGCTAAAAAGATCAAGAAAACTCTAGCTCTACTTGAGCTCTCTGGTTCCAAGGACTCTACCACAAATAAGGATGATGATTCAACCAGACTCTACCACAAATAAGGATGATGATTCAACCAATAGATCCTCTTCACTTGCATCGCGTGATATGAGCTCTTTGAAGATCAACTCGTGCGACAATCCATGCTACTCTCCGATATCCCCAACAATCATGAAGGCAATGGTAACTGATGCTTCATCTATGGAGGAAAAACTTATAAACCTGGCGAAGATGATTGAAGGATCGACTAAGTATGTGCACAACCAGGAGTCTCAGATCGATACATTGATGGAAAAGTTGGATGGATTAATAGACGTAGACTCTAGCCATGCTCCAAAAAAGGGTTCAGAAGTTAAAAAGATAGAACATCTGATATGATGCCAATTAGGAGACCCAAACAAAATTGAACTCATACACCACAAAATAAGATAGAGGAAAAATATGAGATGAGAAGTGAAGAAAGAAAGGCTTAATTGAATTCACAACTAAACCAAGGAAGAAGCAAACTCAAATTTTGAAAAGAAATAACTCAATTGAATCCACAAATGAGTAATCTCAAGTGAAAATCAAGGTTAAGAAAGTTCTAAATCAACAATGGGGAATCCACCCATTACTAATCTAGATTTCAACTATACTAATCTAAACTAGACTAAAGGACTCAACCCTTAAACTACAAACCCAATCTTCAATTCATTAAAAGCTTAGAAAGAAAAATGCTTAAGATAACTATTTATAATTTACCTTGTACAACTAAAGGCCTAAAAGTGACCTTGAAATATACTCCACTCGGCCCACTGTTTGGATTGTGCTACAGATGTACAGTAGCTCATGCCATTGTGCTATAGAACATGGACCGTACATCACCTTGGAAGCTCACCATTTGGATTGTAATTTAGATATGATGTGGCACATTCCATTGTGCTAAAGCACATTGACCGCACATCACCTTGGAAGCTCACTATTTGGATTGTGCTATAGATGTGCTGTGGCATATGCCATTGTGCTAAAGAACATGGACCGCACATCTGATGTACATCATTAGACAGATCTCCTCTTAGCGCCATCTTCTTCCTTTTTATTCTGATGGACCTCCCACACGTTAAATGCCTTCCTGTGGTGTATTTCAAGCGCCTTCAAATCTTTTTTCTTCGTGAACATGGATTGTAGCTCTTGGAGTTCCTTGGCTTGAATTCGTGTGCACAACCTTGAGTGGATTGTGCTAGGTGTGCTCGTATCATCCTACCCTTCTTGAAAAGGATCCGTCCTCAAATTCAAACCTGCACAACACGAAAGAGAATGAGTGCAAGTTCCTTTTCCAACCAACCAAAGGTAAAATCATCATAAGGTGGATGATAATACCTATAGTAAGAATAATAAGAATTTGAAATTCTAAAATGCTTACTTTTGTGATATAACTAAGAATCAACATGGTCTATAAATTGTTTGTACCCAAACAAAGCAAGAGATACTTGGCTAAACAAGAAACTTTGACAAAAGGCAAATCAAAAGAACCAATGCATTTAGGCAACCACACACATTATTGGTACTACATTTTTAAAGGCATATATCCCCCATTAAGTCAAGAAATCAAGTTATATTCATCATGGCTAAGTGCAATGTCATTAACAAGGCCAACCTAAGTTAAGACTCCACCCAATGCACTAGCCCAATTCAAGAATAGAATTGCTTCAAAGTAGTCACCGGAGTCAAAAGGAAAGGGTAGCCTTACATCATACTCAAGAACCCTCCAAAGAATATAATTGCACATTTCTAAAGGCACCATAAAGTAAAAGTCACAAAAAAATCAAATGAGTGCCATAAGAATGTTCAAGAGAAGTGGATTTCACCTTCATAGCTTTAGAAAGTCCAAATAAAGCATAAGCCATAAATACATACCATCCTAGCCTTAGAAAGATGTAAATCACCAAATCAAATTTGATGCCAACGTGGTTTCATAACTAAAAAAAGAAAATGATGGCCAATTGCGATGGACTGTGTCATTTTTTTGATCAAAAAATGACGGAAATGTGAAGCAATCACTTTCATCATAAAACGGCTTGTAGTTTTTTCAAAAGCCACAAAAAGCATGAATTTTTGAAAAAAAATAATTTTATTTTTCAAACAAAAGTGACGCTGTCCATCAAAATGTTCTTTAATATGAAGAACAAAAGCGACAGACAACATTGCTTTTATGAAAGAAAAAAATTTAAAATCCAAAAAAGTGACGGACGTCTTTGTCCATTGCTTTTGTTCTTCATATTGAAGAACATTCCTACAGACAACGTTACTTTTATGGAAAAAGTGAAAAAATTTCTAGAAAAGCGTTGGACTAAAGTATCCCTCTCCGTCACTTATTTGCATATTTTTGGGATATAGAAATTTGCATATTCTGCATCCCACTAGCCAAATAAAAACACAATCAAAATACAGCCCCAATACAACACTAATTGTTGCCAAAATAGATATATAACAACCTATAACACACTACATATCATCAAAATCATCAAAACACATAAACAATCAAACAAAATACCTAAAAAGCATTCCAAAAGTTAAACTAAAGTTCAAAAAATGTCTAAAACGTATCAAAAATGCAACAATGCTAAGGGGTAGAAGCCATCAACTCATCATCACTCTCAGTCTCTTTGTTACTTGATGGTGATGGAGAACGACTACAACGATGATCCAAGTTAAGCACTTTTTCCTTCAATTGCTCGATGGTGTTGGTCATTTTCTCATTTTGAGAAATCTGTTATGGATTGTGCCAATGAACACTTAAGATCTGCAATCTGCTATGATACAGTAGTGAGCTAAAAACCATCAATCACCTCAGCCTAGCGTGAAAATCTAAGACCTTCCAGTTCTGACTCTATGCATCACTAGTTGTTCCAAAAGCCCATCTCATAGGCTCTCTCATTTTGTCTTCCCCCCACCACTTTTTTGATCCAAATTTGATAACAATCTCTATTGGAGTTGAAACCAATTGAAATCCCAAGCATGGAATACAAACACAAAATTAAGATAGATGAGAAATTAGAGATGAGAAGTGAAAAAAGAACATCTCAATTGAGTTCACAATTGAAACAAGGGAGAAAAGACTCAATTTTAGAGAAGTTGAGAGACAAAAATGAATCCACAATGAGTAACTCAACTATGAAAATCAAGGCAAAAGAGTTAATCAATGAGAACCCACCCATCAACTAATCTCTCTACACTATAGCTACTCATAAGCTACACTAAAGGGATTCCACCCTAAATTATTCAAGAGCAATATTCATCAACTAAATCTTTGAATGAAAATGGCTAAGACAACTATTTATAGTTATTACATTTACACAAATAGCACAAAAAGTGGCTATTTTATGATGCATTTGGATTTGGCTTGGGTGGTATATTGATGGATAAGGGTAAGGTGATTGTTATGATTCTCGATAGTTGAAGCCTCATGAGAATAACTACCCTACTAATAATTTGGATTTAGCCACGTTTGAGTTTGTGTTGAAATTATGGCATCACTACTTGTATGGAGTTCATTATAAGATTTTCTCCGATCATCATAGCCTTTAGTATTTCTTTACACAGTGAGATTTTAATATGAGACAGGGTATATGGTTATATTTGCTCAAGGATCATGATCTCACTATTCTTTATCATCCATACAAGGCTAATATGGTAGCGGATGTCTTTTGTCGGAATGCGGTGAGTACGAGGAGTTTGGCTTATCTTTTGGTGAGAGAGCTACCTTTAGCCTTAGATGTTTAGTATTTATCTAACCAGTTGGTTAGGATTGATATTTTGACACCTAGGTGTGTTTTGGCATATGTTAAGGCTAGGTCTTTATTGATGGAGCAGATTCGAGCTCAATAGTTTGATGATGAGAGGGTGATTCATGATAAAGTGTTGAGTGGTGAAGTGAAGAATGCATCTCTTGATCCTGAGGGTGTTTTGAAGATTATTGGTCATATTTGTGTGTTGAGAGTTGATGGTTGGATTATACTGATCTTAGCAGTGGCTCATTATTTGAAGTATTCTATTCATCCAAGAGCAGCTAACATGTAACATGATTTGAAACAACACTATTAATGGTGTGGGATGAAGAAAGATATTATAGAGTTTGTATTCAAGTGTTTGAACTGTCAACAAGTGAAGTATGAGCATCAGCGGTCGGGTGGTACTATATAGAAGATATATGTTCTCAAGTGGAAATAGAAACAAATTACTATGGAATTTACGGTTGGTCTACCCCCGATTTTGGGGAAGTTTGATTCCATTTGGTTGATTGTGGATAGGTTGACTAAGTACGCACACTTTGTACCTGTGAAGGTGAACTATGATACAGAGAAGTTGACTAAGATCTATATTCGAGAGATTGTCCGATTGGATAGTATAGCCATCTCTATTATTTCTGATAGAGGTATGTAGTTTACTTCAAATTTTTGGAGTTTTATACAGAGTGAGTTAGGTACTCATCTTGAGATGAGCACATCTTTTCACCCTCAGACAGATGGCCAATCAGAGTAGATTATTCAGGTGTTAGAGTATATGCTTTGAGCATGTGTTGTGGATTTTAATGGTCATTGGGACAAGTTCTTGCCCTTAGCAGAGTTTACCTACTTCAAAAATAACCATTCCAGCATTAAGATGGTACCTTTTGAGGCTTTGTATGAGAGGTGTTCATTTGAGGTTAGACCTTGGGGCACTGATTTGTTGAGAGACTCAATGGATTGAGTTAGATAGATTTAATAGAGGTTTGTGGCTGCCCAGAGTAGGCAGAAAGGTTATGCCGATCGATTATTTGATGATGTATATTTTATGCTTGGGGAGCAAGTTTTGTCGAAGGTATCACCCATGAAGGGTGTGATGAGATTTGGGAAGAAAGGAAATCTTAGTCTGAGCTTTGTTAGACCTTTTGAGATTCTTGAGAAGTTTAGTGATGTGGTGTATAGTCTAGCTTTGCCTCCATATCTGTTAGTTATTCATTTGGTATTCCATGCTTCTATGTTGAAGAGATACCTTCCAGATGATACTCATGTGATCTGGTGGGATTCTGTTGTGCTAGATCCTGATTTGTCCTTTGAGAAGGAGCCCATTGCTATTCTAGATAGGCCAACTAGGTGATTAAGGTCCAAGTACATTGATTCAGTGAAGACTTAGTAAAGACATCCCAATTGAGAATGCTATATGGGAGGTTGAGTCTGATATGCGGAGTAAATATCACCAGCTTTTTATCGATTTAGATACTTTCTTTACTTTTTCATTCAAGGACAAACGTGTGTTTTAGTGGTGGATAATGTTACAATCCTTGTTGTGATTTTCAGCTTTTTCTAGAGGACAAACGTGTGTTTTAGTGGTGGATAATGTAACAACCCTTGTTGTGATTTTCACTTTTTCTATGTTTTAACCATTTTTCCCTTCCCCATAGTAGTTATACATCATTTATGGGTTGTATAGATGGTTGGCACGATGTCCCCAAAGCATTCGGAAGTGATTTGAGTGGGTTTGAGGTTTTGAGTAGCCTTGAAAGTGATTAGTTTGACTTTGGTCTATATTTTGTGATCTGAGCATTGGATGGTGATTCTGTCAGTTCCATTAGATCCGAAAATATCAACTTTAGGTTAGTAGTGTGATTAGTTTGGGTTTTGAGCCTTTATATTGAGTTTTGGCCTCTTAGATAAGAATCTAGTTAAAACAGCCTAAAGGGGTTCCGAGGGGTTATCTTATTAATAGGTACCTCTTTTGATAAATATGATGATTCCATTGAGTCCGAAATGTCAAAATTAGCCTAGTAGCATTATTGGATTATTTTTATGGGCTCTCGATCGAATCTCGAGGTTCATGCGAAGTCATTTTTAGTTTCTGATTTTGGCTGAAGTCCGGTTTTTGGTGTAACCGCCTAAGTGGACATTTGGTTGCCTTAGCAGTATTACCTAGGTGGACCATCGACACCTTAGCGATGGGTTGACCGACCCAACACCATAGCCTAAGCGATCCACCTTAGCAGCTAAAGGGCCACCTAAGTGATCGTCTGCATGGCAAGTGACTACCACCTGAGAGGTAGTCTGGTGCCTCAGGCGATGTAGCTTAGGAGGTCATTTGACCACCTATGCGACATTGCTGGTATAAATTTCTTTTTCTTCTCTTTTACTCCCTTCTTTCATTTTCAAGCTTTGGGGTCTCAATTTTGGCAATTTCAATGATGATTTTGTCATCAAATTGGACTTGGGTGAGCTTTTAAGCATGATTTCCATCCGTATTCATTGATTATTTCACTAAATCATCTTCTAAACTTTGATTTAAATACGGATTTTGGGGTTTTACACGATAACGAGAGAAAATGGATTTTCTATGATTTCGACCTCGATTTCAACTTGTTTTTCAATGGGTTTTTATTTTTAGAATCTTTTAGTATAGAAAACTTGATTCTTTAATAAAATTTAAGTTTTATCCTTTTTTCTTCGAGGTTGATTTTCAAAATATTTTTGGTCCAGGAATGAAAGCAGATAGTATGGATATCGTTAGACTCCTTTTGACATGTAGTTTTTATTTTTGATAGATTTGGTTCATTCCAAAACTGCACAAAAATTGAAAAACTCCTAGTTGAAGGTTTCGGGCTTGTCTTTTGGCTTTTCAAGATCGGTTATAGCTTAACTTTCTTCAGACCGAACTGGGTAATTTACCATTCATGTAAAGAATGCTATGGGTTGGGTATTTAATCGTGAGATTTATCTTTTGATATAGTTATTTTATCGTGTTTCCTAAGTGGGGGCTTATGTGAATATTACTATTGACTTGAGAGATTATATTTGTTTTAATACTCGTGTGGGGGCTACTATTGCTCTTATTTGAGCATTATTTGCCTTTATTATTATTGTGATGCTCGAGTAGGGGATTGAATTGATATTATTGATGTCTTACATGACCCTTTATTCCAGTGGTGCCATGCGATGGCTTATATCATGATCTATTGATATTTGAGGAGATTTGAGCTTATTTATACCATTATTGAGTTGATTCATTACATGATATTGATTTGGTTGTGAGCATGCATCCTCATTTCATTCATCCATATTAATGGAAACTGGTACCACTAATTTTGAAAAAAACATAAACACTTTATAAAACCCCTTGACTAAGGGACGACAAGGTTGATTGAGATATACCATTGTGATAGTATATGGGTTGCAAATCCTCCATGGGTCCTGTCCTGGAAGCTTTAGCTTGGAAAGTGTATTTGAGGTGATATTGAGACGTTAAATCATGGCCATTGCATTGCATCACTTGCATTTGTTTTATGTATTTGATATTGTGCACTTAGCCTTTCTTTATATATTCGTGTGTAGTTATTCTTATACTATTATTATACTTGTAGTATTTGTACTATTAGGACATACGGTTTAAGCCACCATTGGAAACCTTTTTGTATGTAGGTGGAAGCGCGCTCATTATATCCTTTACTTATTTAGTTTTCTGCTTTGCTCGGTCGGCCTATGATGCCTATTGAGTACAAGTGGACCATAGTCACTCCTACTTTCTATACGATTTTGATGCAGATCCGAGTTTGAGTGCGAGCCGTGGAGTGTTAGATCATGCTGTGTTGAGGCTATTTCGGAGAACTGGTGAGATCCTCGTTCGAGGGCTTGATTCTTGACTTCATCTTATCTGTCATGTCTTTACTTTATTATTCATAAACAGAGTTGTGTAATTCCATACTCTTTAACAATATTAGTGCTCTTTACTCATGACACGAGATTTTGGGTTGGAGTTGTATTTATTTCACTTTTGTATTTGTTCTATCTATATATATATTGCTCCATTTTATTGTAAAGTCTCGTATTTGGGTCTCATTTATTTCTTTTCCACATCTTTATCTCTTTTGGTGTTGGGCTTATTTACCCAGAGTTAGGATGGGGTAGGTGCCATCATGACCTCAACTTTTGGGGTCGTGACAACTATCCACACGACCAACTATATCTACATCATTATTAAATTGAGGTTCATTTAGCACTTCACCAAATTCCTCATATAGTGAGTGTCACGACCCAACTAGCCAGATCGTGTGGGTACCTACCTAATACCCACCCCAGATAGGAGAACCCTTACGAAGATACCATTTATTTAGTGCGGAAGTTAAGACCATTCATTTTCAACGGATTACTCAGTTAACAAAATTTAAGCAGTTCTTCATTCAATCCATTAATCCAGTTAACATCAAATATAACTCCAGTCTAATACATTAAAGATGTCAAAGTGATGTGAAAGATAATTAACAATGAATCCCCAGAAACTAGCCTAAACCGGTACAAGAGCAATAGACAAGGGATAGAAAAGTCCATGACACAATATCCATGCAAAATAGAAAGGGCAGGAGCTACTGCTGAATGATCACCATTGCTGCTATAGAAACCCCAATTGACCTGCACCATGGCTGTATTCGTGAGTAGAGATATAATAAGTGTAGCATCAGTACAACCACATATACCAGTAGGCATCATCGGCCGACCAGGGTTAGAAACAAATAACATTAATAACAAATAGGGAGAGATCACAACATCAAGTAAAGTTTCGGTTTCTAATTCCCATAACATGAATTCATAATGCCACACATATAACATCTCTTTGACTTACCTACCATTTAACATTTTCATATATCTTTGTCCTTTGACCTTTCACCCTAACTTACTCCTTCATTTCCCTTAACTAGATTATCAATCAGGTTTTTTGCATCTTCTATCTCACACTAGGACGAACCTTCTCGGTAATACAACTTTACCATGTACTACGGTTTTACCATAACCAAGACTTAGAGTTCTAACTCCCCTATGGGGAGGGACGATACCATACAATACTACACCATAACTACATCTTTGAATAATTAACATTAAGGTTGAATTAGGGCGTACCTCGACAACATGGTGCACCAGTATAACCCCTTGACACCACCAACAAACCAATCCGCTAAAGAATCAACAACAAAATATATATATATATATATATATATATATATATATATAACATAGTAGAATGTCAAGTCATATGAATGAATGCATGTAAGCAAGATGTGCGCATCATCTTTTACCCTTCTCATCCTCAACAATATCATAAACATCGCCAACCCCATGAACATCATGGGTTACATATCCATCATCATCATATCGGACCGGCATGGTACCCGGCCCTCTATCACAACCAACAACATCATGAATATCATGATTTCAATATTAACATCAACATCCCTATCATATCGCCTCCACAACACCACAATGTATGAATATACAATGCATTCAACAATCATAACCATGGCTCGAAAAACAAACATAGTTACCATTCCATATATAATTATCAAAAAATATCATCTGTTGTACACATATACTTAGGTACATATGCCATTTAATCTTTCACTCTACACCTCCTACCCAACTAAGAGCTAACACAGTTACTCACCCTGCTAATTCACAACTCTCGTTCATGTCCCCAACCTAATACTCAAACCATTTCCTAAGTACTTCTCTTACAAACTCTCACACTTGGCCTTACCTCCTTTGTTCCGATCATTCAATGACTCTTATTCACTTTTCCATTTTGATTACACACCATGTCTCTAGTTTGGCTAAAACTCTCTTAGGCTACTCTTAATCCTATTTCCCATTTATGTTTTGTTAACTTTATTTAAGGTCAAACATATATATCAGTTCAGCGAGAGCACCGATATCAAACCTCAACTTAATACTCCTCCTTTTTTGTACCGTACTTAACTTAGGCCATGCTTATGGCTACAACATTCGTTCAGCTAGTCCAGATTTTCATAAAGTTAAATCATTCCCAGGTATTTTCCCACACTACGCCATCCCCTGAACACTATTACAGTTTCTAACTCTCACGTACTTGAGTTTCTATGGTATAAAGTGATTGTATTGTGACTCAAGCCATCTTAAATGCAATTATTTCCTCCACTTAATTAGTTTTTAACACATTTTTTCCTTTCTTTTCCTCTGAAGCACTACACCTCACACAAACTTTTCACCAAACGACAAGGTGTCGGGGTAGTTCATCGGGATTTGGATCAAAGTGAAGGAATACTCCAAATTACAGGGAGATGAGATGTGCTTCAAGTCGTGGAAATAAAGACACCCTCTATATAAAACCCGGTCCCTATGACTCCCGGGTACCTTGGCCACACACAGTTCAAGCAACATACATAACAAGCAACTATACATAGTAGTTTAACCATATAATTCAAGTTGCACTTCAGTATGATTCATAACGATATACATAGTGACTATTAACACACCATTATCTCACAACAAGTATTTTACACATCATCAAGCAACCAAATCAATCAAACTCCTACACTTCTTTAATGGCCTATACTAGAACATTTGTTCCAGTCTGTTAATGTTACAAGATACCAATTGGGGCCAACCATTCCCAATTGTAGTGGCCAAGATACCAATTGGACTCAACCTAGGGAGACAACACTGAAATAGCACGATATAAAAGAAGAAAGTGAAAATGATTCCAAGATGCCTTGTAGCCTCCTACAGATTTGATGTGGACATCGTTATACCAATCAGTAAGACTCTACTTGACATTTGCTCTTGTACTGGGAAACTAGTAACCTTAGCTCTGATACCATCTTGTCACAACCCAACTAGCCAGATCATACGAACACCTACCCAACACCCACCCTAGATAAGAGAACCCTTACAAAACTACCATTCGTTTAGTGTGGAAGTTCAGACCATTCATTTTCAATGGATTACTCAGTTAATTAAATTTAAGCAGTTCTTCATTCAATCCATTAATCTGATTAACATCAAATATAACTCCATTCTAACACATTAAAGATGTAAAAGTGATGCAAAAAATAATCAACAATGAATCCCCAGAAACTAGCCTAAACCGGTACAAGAGCACTAGACAAAGGATAGAAAAGTCTATGACACAACATCCATGTAGAATAGAGAAGGCAGGAGCTGCTGCTGAATGATCACCATCGCTACTATAGAAACTCCAACTGACCTGCACCATGGCTATATCCCCGAGTAGAGATATAGTAAGTGTAGCATCAGTACAACTATATGTACTGGTAGGCATCATCTGTCGACCAGGGTTAGAAACAAATAACATTAATAACAAATATGGAGAGATCACAATATCAAGCAAAGTTTCGATTTCTAAATCCCATAACATGAATTCATAATACCACACCTATAACATCTCTGTGACTTACCTGTCATTTAATATTTTTATATATCTTTGTCCTTTGACCTTTCACCCTAACTTACACCTTTGTTTCCCTCAACTAGATTATCAATCGGGTTTTTTGCATCTTCTATCTTACACTAGGCTGAACCTTCTCAGTAATACAACTTTACCATGTACTACAGTTTTACCATCACCAAGACTTAGAGTTCTAACTCCCCTACGGGAAGGGATAATACCATACAATACAATCCTATAACTATATCTTTGAATAATTAACATTAAGGTTGGATTAAGGTGTACCTCAGAACCATGGTGCACCACTACACCCCTTCAACCACTACCAACAAACCAATCTGCTCAAGAATTAACAACAATATATATATATATATAACATAGTAGAATGTCAAGTCATATGAATGAATGTATGTATGCAAGATGTGCGATTCATCTTTTCCCCTTCTTAACCTCAACAACATCATAAACATTACCAACATTATGATCATCATGGGTTACATATCAATCATCATCATATTGTACCGACATGGTACCTGACCCTCTATCACGACCAACAACATCATGAATATCATGATTTCAGTATTAACATCAATATCCCCATCATCTCACCTCCACAACACCACAATGTATGAATAGTAATTTATTCATCAAACTCAACCATGGCTCGGAAAACAAATACGATCACCATTCCATATATAATAATTGCAAAATATCACTGGCTTGTAGTACACGTATACTTAGGTACATACGTCATTTAATATTTCACTCTACACCACCTACCCAACTAAGAGTTTACTGCTAGACGTAGTTACACACCCTGTTTATTCACAACTCTTGTTCATGTCCACAACCAAATACTCAAAATACTTCCTAAATACTTCTTTTTTGAACTCTCACACTTGGCCTTACCTCCCTGTTCTGATCATTAAATGCCTTTTATTCACTTACCCATTCTAATTACACACTCTGTCACTAGTTTGGCTAAAACTCTCTTAGGCTACTCTAAACGTTATTCTCTATTTACGTTTTGTTAACCTTCTTTAAGGTCAAACATATCTATCAGTTCAGCGAGAGCACCAATATCACACCCCAACTTAATACTCCTCCTTCTTTCTACCGAACTAAACCTACCCCATACTTATGGCTACAACATTCATTTAGCTAGTCCAGATTCTCACAAAGTTAAACTTATTCCACACCATGAATATAACATGAAGGGAGTGCTGCAAGAATTAGTCATAATATTAAAGCCTAATCGGATTTTTATCATTTTTGACCTTCCAGACACCACGTACGAAGGCCTAATGCATGATAACTTCCACCATTACTATCAATAATAAATGGATATAGCCCTAGTCTATTTAATACAATAAATAAAAATCATAACCTACCTCATAGTCGAATTCAGTTACTATTAAGGGGAGAGAGTTGTCCGGCTAGTGCTAAATACCTTTCCATGTCGGGTTCCCACTGGGTATGCCTCGAAATCGCTATCATGAACCTTGGTATCTTAAATCTTATGGCTGGGGAGAGTGGGGGTTTTCAAAGTATTTTTTGAGAAAGGGGGCGACTAAGGGGAATAATAGAAGAGAGGGTTTTTAATATTTCCTCAGGCTGGCTACTGCAGGGTACAACTGCAGCAGTTATCCTGCTGCTAAAGAAATAGGCCGCTAACCTGTCAAAATTTTTTGGGCCTTTTGGCCTAATCCATTTGGGCCTTATTTTACCTTTACATTTTAAACTTTTCCCGGCACAATTTTAGCGTATTAATTATCGTAAATTATTTTTGGGGTGTTTTCACACTTAATGATGGTTTGGGTCATTACAGTGAGACATTATCACACACAAGTTAATCATTACAATAATTAACACTAGTTGGTAGCATGTTAAGCTCATAAGAATCAAACACATGATTAACACAATTATGTCCATTTATTATTTCATCACTTTTCTCACATGATAATGTATTCACATTCAATTCATAAGGGTCATCACTAGATGGATAAATCGATCTTGTAAGAAGAATCAATTCGGTCATCAAAAGGGTAAATTTCTGTATGAATACTTCCACTCATGACATTATCAACATACACCAAAGAGCTACTAAGTTCACCATAGGGTAAAGGCTCATTATACTCATAAAAAGAAAAACAATTACTCACACTCAATTGACTATTAGCCATACAATGATCTTCCAAGTTCAAAAAAGTGTAAGAGTTATCTTTGTTACCTTATAGCTCATATGAGGAAGTTACTTCACCTTGGTCATCAATGTTAGAGCACAATTTCCCCTTGGGGAAGCTTTCAAGTGCCTCATGATTCTTCATATTTTGAGGCTCCTCATTAGGTTTATCTCCTACAATACCTTCACAAGTATCAAGAAAACTATAGAAACAAGATAAGTTACATGAGTCAGGAATAGGATGTGACAACCCTCTCGCATCACTCCACACAACCTCTCCTTTTTCCTCTCTAGAGTTGTCATTTTTCACACCCTCACTCCTCTCAATAATTTATCTCTCAATGTCATGGGAGTTGTGGTAATGCCAAATATCCTTAATAAAGGTTAGGTGATCCCTTCACTTCCAACTTCTATTTTGATTCACTTGGAGTAGCCTTCTTTTATTTCTTTGGCTTCTTCTTGGGAAAATCTTCCCAAGGAGAAGCTTGCCTTTTTTGTAGTTGTGTCACAAGTTTAGTGATCAGGTGTTTGATCTTGTAAAGATCTTCCCTCAATGAAGTACGATCTTCTCTAAACTTGGGAAGGGATTCACTTGTATTTATTTCATTAGGGGGTTTTAGTGGAATGAGAAGTTTCCCCTTGTGATCCATGATATACTTTTACCATTCTTGTGTATGTGGAATTCTATAACTTTAGAACCAAGGAATTCCTAAATGTATCTGGCAAGTATCCATAGGAGCTACATCACACCAAATCTCCTCTTGATATTCCCTAAGTGAAATAGGTACCTTCACGCATCTATCAACCTAATACCTCTTTTGAGTAACAAAGGAGTTTTGTTTTGGTAAGAAAGGTATCCCAAACAATCTAACCAACTGAGGAGTTATGAAGTAGACAACACTATGATCATCTATTACAAGATCAAACCTTGAAGCATAATAAACATTGATTTTCATTTTAAGAGTTCGCCTCCCTGAGTCACTCCTTTCTTGAAAAATTTGATTCCCTTGAATTCTTATTCTTAGTGATTCTTCTATCCTAACTCCTATAAGACATCATATTTCTAGGAGTAGTAATTTACATCCCCCTTATATCACCTTGTACTCAACTGTAAAATGAGCAAACAAAGTTAGTACGAAAATTCCTCACGCCTCTCGTATTTGGAAACTCTCCTTTGCCTTCTTTGAGCTTCATCCCTATGTTGAAAGAGAACTAGCTTTGCCCAATCAATTCAAAAGGTTATTAGTTCTTTGTGAAAGAACATATTCTTATTATTTGAAAGACGAACGACTCAAAATAAAATTGAAGAAACAAAAAATGATCAACATGATAAATGAGAAAATCATAGAAGAATTGGCACGAATAAAGTCTGCACGCAAGAACTAATCAACAACTAAGTAGGCCAATTAATAGTTGAAAATTAGCTTTAAGGATCTTTGGATGCGAATTAGCATCAAAGAAATAAAACTATGATGTTAGAACCTGAGATTCTTTGAAGAAAATTGAAGTCATAAATATTGGTCTGCAGAAAGGATTATACAGCTGCACACTGAGATGCATAATCAAGGCACAACTCACTATTTTTGTGTGTTAAACATGTGATGCCGTACATGGGCTTGTGCTAAGGCACATCTGCAGCACAAGGCCCGGATAGAACACCTGGTACTTAGATTTTTATACTGTTTATTAACTTGTATACTTCTTTTTCTTCTAGTACTTGCTCTTTTTGGTCAATTTCCTTTTGTACAAACACAAGTACAACTTCTTTTCCTTTATTTTTTGGATCAAACACCACTTTTTCAGTATTCTTAATCATCAAGAAATGAAGAACATCAAGAACACTATGAACTTCAAATTTTCACAACTTTCTCAATCTAGCCCCGATTTCCAATAAATTTGAGATTTAAGCTCCCCTTGTCATGGAGAAAACCCCCCAATACTTTTAAACCTTCAATTTTAAACCAATAAAATAAAATATTAAAACCCACTTGTTTGTTCTTCAAGCTTCTTCACCCAACAATGTTGAAATCTTCAAATCTTCTTCAAAGTGAAGTCTCAAACCAGACTCTATAAACACTAGAGAATACAAGTCTAGTGTTAGAATCTCAAACAAAACACAAATCAATCAATTTTTTTTTGAATATTTGAAACCATTTTTTGTGAATTTCTGATTTATGAACCTAGGATTAAGAATTGCTGGATCAACTCTTTAGCCTAAGCTCTGATATCAAATAATACGATCCTGATTAGGAGACTCAAATGAAATTGAATTCAAACAACACAAAATAAGATAGAGAAGAAATAGGAGATAAGAAGTAAAGAAAGAAAGGCTCAATTAAATCCATAACTAAATCAAGAGAGAAGAGAATTCAAATTTGAAAATTAATAACTCAATTGAATCCGCAAATAAATAATCTCAAGTTAAAATCAAGGTTAAGAAAGTTCTAAATCAACAATGGGAATCCACCCATAACTAATCTAGATTTCAACTACACTAATCTATAGCTAGTCTAGATTCTCACACAGTTAAACTCATTCCACACCATGAATACCATATGAAGGGAGTGCTACAACAATTAGTCACATTATTAAAGCCTAACCGAATTTTTATCATTTTTCGACCTTCCAAAAATCGTGCCTGAAGGACTAAAGCATGATATTTCCCGATATTACTATCAACATTAAATGGATCTAGCCTGAGTCTATTTGCTACCGCTGCAGCGGTTATCCTACCGCTGCAGTGATACGCCCCTGACAAGTCCAAATTTTTTCGGGCCTCATTTTACCTTTCTATTTTAAATTTTTCCCGATCCAATTTGAGCATACTATTTTTGGGGCATTTTCACACATAACAATGGTTTTGGACATTATATTAGATACCAATTTACCCACCGTTCATCCTCGAATGGTCCTAAAGTGGGGTTTTAGACACTTGCACGATTACTCAAAGAATTTTCCAACAACAATGAGCCATGTAAAGGAATATTTCAACCTTCGCTAGCGCGCTTATGTACCTTTCTTCTATATACTTAGCGATAGTTATGCATCGCCTGAGTTTTGGCATGACGGTTACTTCCACATCCCATAAAAGTCATACACAATTAATTCTCGTGAACACCACTTACTATGGTTACCCAAATAGGAAACTACACCACAATGCATGAAAAGTCGAGACAAATTGACATCGGGAGGATTTTATCATTGTAGTTGTCCGCTACAGCGGTACTGGACAATAACTCCCCATTTTTTCCATTTCTCTGCAATTTTGAATTTCCCTTCCCTCCCTTAGCACCCAGTCTTAGTTCCTGACTTGGTTTTGGTGATTTTCAAGTTTATCATAGACCAAAAACCCCACTATCATAGATTTTTTAATGCCGAATGCCGTGACCATTATGAGGAGGGGCTGCATAGTATAGGGTTCCTTCTTAAATGGGGCATAGTGATGAAAAATATGGAGGAGGAGTTGCTGAGTTTCTATAACCAGCTAAATGATTTTGGGTGGGAGATTGTAACACCCCGTACCTTCCCAACCCTAGGTGACGACATTGAATAATGTTTACTTGGGTGTCGAGAGCTATAAGTATGTAATTGGTAATGTTAATGATGAGAAAATTAAAATTTGGCCTCGTACATGTGATTAGCCCTTCGTAGGAGGTGTCTTGTGATTTTTGTGGAGAATTTGTGGGGTTAAAAATGAGGCTAAGAGTACCTCCAAACAAAGGATATTAAGGGTAAGAAGTAAGTTGAAGAATAGGACTTGAAGTATCTAACCAAATCCGCGAAGAAAAGTAGAAGAAACAAAATTTTGAAAAAAATTAAGGTGGGGCGCACCAGAGGGCGTGCTAGGCCGATCTGGGATAAAAAATTTAGCCCAGAGGTAGCAATATGGCGCGCCCAAGGGCGTCCCAGGCTGGTTTCGGCCACTTTTCAAAGCTGGAAATTTTCTTAAGTCCCAAGGGTGCCCGGGGACGTATTGAGCTGATTTTTGTCACGTTTCTTCTACAACCACGAGCATATACATGAAATGATTGAAGTATTATATTGTTATGATAAAATTACTCGAGAATGAATTTGGCATCAAAATGAGGATTTTACCCTTGTAGTCAAAATAAGTCATACGTGGCTAGAATCACTTGCTTTTGGGATTGAGGCTGCGAGTATGAATTTCGTGAGTGGGAATATTGTCGTAACGCATATGAGATGAAGTAAACATGATAAATTATTGATTTTATTGGGTTAAGTGAATTGAGCTCAAAAAGGGCCCAAAATGTGAAAGAAAACATGGGCCAAGAATGGGTCAAATAATCCATTCTTCCATTGACTAAGCCACACATAGCATTAAATGCCAAGAGTGGATAAGCATGACTTAAAAGGTCTATAAAAGGAGGCAAAAATCATATTTTTAATACACAACAACACACATGCTTTTCTATCTTTTTCTAGAATTCTCAAGAAAGCTCCCTTTGGGCTCTTCAAACCCTAAGTCATCTTTGGAGCAAGATCATCATTTTCCAAGCTTGGATAAGTGATTATTCTTATGGATTAATATATTATATGCATGGTAGAGTATGTAAATCATGTTGGTTATGCTTGAAAGTGTTGAACATGGTGCTTTGTGTTTTTGGTAAAAGATGTGATATCCATGGAATTGTAACTTAAAATATGACTTGTGATTTTGATAAAAGAGAATGGTATGGATGAAATATCAACATGTATGGTGTGATTATGTTATTAAACTTGTTATTTTCATATAAGTGTAAATTATGGGATTTTGGCCGATTTGTTGTTGTGAGGTGTATTGAAGTGATTTGATGGAATAATTGTGATGTTGTGATGATGGAGAGTGGAAAGTATGAACTTGGTGTGACATGCTAGTGGTTTATGATATTGGTCAATGTTGGGAATATTTTTGGACTATTGGTATGATGAATTCATAAATGGTATTGTTGGTGTGATAGTTTCACACATGGTATTGTCAAAGGGGAAATGACATTTTAAAGCCAAACATGTAACTCATTATTATTGTATGCCATTGTAAGGTAGTTGGTTGTTAATGTTGGTTCTGCTATGTACTTATGTTGTAGAGTGAAACATAAGGACGGAGCGGGACTATTGTATGCACACTTAAGATTGTAGAATCGTATTGAGAATACAAGGTATGTAAGGTTCCTTTTTCCGTATTCTTCTACAACATATTGTTCACATTAACATTGGGCTTGTTTCAATTCCTAGAGGCTTGAAGTATATCAATTCAGGTTGACATATGTTGTTATTCATATGTATCCTACTCTTAGAATAATAAGATGATTCACTTATCCCCTATTCATTGGTTGAAGTTCCGAAGATGTCATAACGTTGTAATTCCAAAAAGAACTATCTCAAGAGGGTAATAATGTAAGAGAATCTATTTATTCTTGAAATGCATTTCCCAATCATGTCATGTTCCAAAGTCCAATAATATGATGATTATCTTTGTACCAATCTTTCACAAATAAAAGTACCAATCTCATAAGAATAATAAGAGAGGTGATGTGCAAGTTAGTATAATTATTCCTCATAAGTGAGGATGTCACTCTCATGAAGTAAAGGAGTGAAGTGAGGTGTGTATATAAGTGTGTTCTTTAATTTCATGATCTTTAACGTGTCACTCTCATAACTATGTAAAGGGTATAAGTTCGATATGGAATAATCCCAATATTATGCTATGTCATTTCTAATCCACCAAAGGTGGAGGCCCGGTATTATATACTATCATGATCCTCAATATATCAATCTCTCATAAGTGAATGAATCAATCTTCCCCAAGTAAGAAAAGAAGAAAAGTGTGAAAAATAAATATAATTACCCACCGAACAGTGGATGTAGTTAACCCGCCAAAGAGTGGATGTAGTTAACCTACAAAAGAGTGGATGTAGTAATTCACCCACCAAAGAGTGGATGTATTAATTCACCCACCAAAGAGTGGATGTAGTAATTCACCCACCAAAGAGTGGATGTAGTAATTAACCCACCAAAGAGTGGATGTAGTTAACCAAGAAGATGAATAATAATGATAATGAGTGTAAAAGCAAGAAAGAATCTATTGCATATAAAGAATCTCTTGGAGGCAAGTCTCTTGAGTAGGAGTAACTCTCTCTTGAATAATGGGGTATATAGAGGATGGTAAATTACAATAACAGTAGAAATATTCATGATTTCCTCACATACAAAAAGATAGTTTATTCACATTTACTATTTCTCTTATATTGACTCCATTGTTGTTGTTAGCATGTATGATGAATTCTTTTGAGCCTTACGTACTCAGTACATTCTTCGTACTGACCCCCTCGGGGTACTTACCTTACATGTTGCAGGTGCAGGCATTAGTAGACCTCCTCTGTAGACTGGGGATCATTTGCAGAGTTTTGGTGAGCTCCACTTGGTTCGGAGCTTTCTGGGTCATAGTTGTGTATTTGTTTTGATATTGTAAATATTGTATAAAGCGGGGAATTGTCCCGATAGTAAGTTGGTCTTGTTGATGCATCTGTTAGAGGCTTTTGTAGACATATGTGGGTATATGGATGTAAGAGACGAGTATGTAAAAGATGAATGTCCATTTTGACTTCATGGCCCCAACGGCCAAGTTTCCTAAATACATATATGTCTCCATGATTCATGTCTTCCTCATAGTTGCATGAGGTATAATAATATTCATATGAGGATACGCATACGAATGTTCATGAGCAAAGATTGGTTCTCTCGGGATATATCGGCTTCGGGTGCCAGTCCGACTCAAATGGAATTTCGGGTCGTGACATAAGTGGTATCAGAGCAGATCATTCTAAGGGTTGTACAAAGCCGTGTCTGAGTAGAGTCTTACTTATTGATGTGTTGTGCACCACATTTATAAGTAGGAGGCTACGGGACATTTAGGATTTGTCTCTTTTCTTCATTCTAGATCATGCAATAGAGCCAGTGTTGTAAGTTGAATTGGATCTGATCATGGTGATTGTTTTTCTTTGGTATAGTGAAAATTCCAATCACGAGAAGAGGTAGAGGTAAAGGGAAGCAGGTGGATGTGCCTGCTGAAGAAGGAATGAGTAGATTACCACCTGACCAAGCTAGTCAAGGTGGAGCTGACGCTGAAATTGCATGGCGGTCTTCCTCTACTTTGCCAGCTCCAGAAGAGCCAAGAGGTAGAGAAGTACTTGCGGAACCACCTATGAATACCACTGATCAGGATTTATGAAATGCAGTACATATGTTGACTCAGTTAGTGGCTAAACAAGCACAAGGACGAACTGGTCCAATGGTAAATGAAGATGACACGGCTAGAGCAGCTAGTCGGTGTACACAAGATTTTCTAAAACTGGACCCTCCTATATTCACTGGGTCAGACTTGAAAGTAGATCCACAGGACTTCGTGGATCAAATCCAGAGAGCTTTGTAGGTTATGCATGTGTCCGGGGTGGAAACAATTGAGTTGACGGCCTATAGATTGAAAGGAGAGGCGATATTGTGGTATGAAGATTGGAAAAAGTCTCGTGGTATTGGTGCAATGCCACCAAATTGGGAATAATTTAAAGCAGCATTTCTTGATCACTATCTTCCCTATGAGATCTGTGAAACTAGTACGGATCAATTTTTAAAACTTACGTCAAGGGAACATGAGTGTTTGAGAATATAGTCTTCAATTTAATTCCTTGGCTCGATATGCTCCAAATGTGGTGGCCACAATGAAAGATAGAGTACATCGATATGTGGACAGATTGGAGCCTTATTTGGTACGAGATTGTACTATTGCTGCCTTAAATCGAGATATGGACATAGCTAGAATACAGGCCTTTGCGCAAAAAATGGAGGATCAAAGGCAAAGAAAGAGGACACAGAAATCTGAGTAAGGGCAATAAAAAAGGGCGAGACCTATGGGGCAGTCTATGGTGTCCCCAGAAGAATCTCGAGCTCGAATGTTACTGCCTAGACCCTCATCCTCTTATTTCACATCAGGTGCTCATTCTCAATTCCGAGGGTCTAGAGGTGGTCGATCTGAACAGAGTAGTGGGATTCATGGATCACAGGCAACGAGATTTTCTCATCAGTTGTGCCCGCGTTGTGGGAGATTTCATGCAGGCGAATGCCGATTTGATACGAATGTTTGCTTTGTATGTAGTAAGCCAGGACACATGATGAGAGAATGCCCACAGAGGCCTACGGGTAGTATGACATGGCCTACCAGATCAGCCGATGTGGTATCAATAGCTGGTGTATAGTCTGCTAGTCGCGGTAGAGGTGCCAGAGGAGCAGCCAGTTCCTGTGGAACTCAAAATAGCACCTATGCTTTAGTGGACCGTCCGGATGCGGAGGCATCTCCTGATGGAGATACAGATATATTATCCATATTTGCAGATAATACATATACCCTATCGTATATCACTTCATTGATTACTATAAAAGCTAATGAGACATCGGGGTCAGTAGTCAAGTCGATTGAACTATCTCCACCTATTGGTAAATTTAGTAGAGTTAAAGACATATATCAAAGTGGCATAGTAGATATTTGTGATCATACGTGATTAAGTACTCCTAAAAGTGTCACCAATAAAAAGGGTAAAGGGATTTGGAAAGAAAAGATGTGAAATTTGCCGGAGGTGCATAGGAGTTTCATTTCATATTGTTCCTATTGAAATACCTATTGTTATTCTAGACCGACTAGTGAAAAGGCTAATAAGTAAAGACGTAAATTTTGTAAAAGTTCTTTGGAGAAATCATCAAGTCGAAGAAATCGCATGGGAAGTTGGAAAAAAAATATGATGAAATCGACGTACCCATATTTGTTTCAAAGAGAAGAAAAGGTTCAAAATATGGAAGTGGACCAATACTAAGTAAGTATCTATGAGCTTTAAGTGTCTATATATGTATAGACTAATATAGAGATGCATTTGTTATAATTGAAGTGACATCATTAACATTCGAGGATGAATGTTTCTAAGGGGGGGGGGGGAGATTGTAACACCCCGTACCTTCCCAACCCTAGGTGACGACGTTGAATAATGTTTACTTGGGTGTCGAGAGATATAAGTATGTAATTGGTAATGTTAATGATGAGAAAATTAAAATTTGGCCTCGCACATGTGATTAGCCCTTCGTATGAGGTGTTTTGTGATTTTTGTGGAGAATTTGTGGGTTTCAAAATGAGGCTAAGAGGACCTCCAAACAAAGGATATTAAGGGTAAGAAGTAAGTTAAAGAATAGGACTTGAAGTATCTAACCAAATCCGCGAAGAAAAGTAGAAGAAACAAAATTTTGAAAAAAATTAAGGTGGGGCGTGCCAGGCCGATCTGGGATAAAACTTTTAGCCCAGAGGCAGCAAGCTGGAGCGCCCAAGGGCGTGCCAGGCTGGTTTCGGCCACTTTTCAAAGTTGGAAATTTTCTTAAGTCCCAAGGGTGCCCGGGGACGTACTGAGGTGATTTTTGCCACGTTTCTTCTACAACCACGAGCATATACATGAAATGAGTGAAGTATTATATTGGTATGATAAAATTACTCGAGAATGAATTTGGCATCAAAATGACGGTTTTACCCTTGTAGTCAAAATAAGTCATACATGGCTAGAATCGCTTGCTTTTGGGATTGAGGCTGCGAGTATGAATTTTGTGAGTGGGAATATTGTCATAACGCATATGAGATGAAGTAAAAATGATAAATTATTGATTTTATTGGGTTAAGTGAATTGAGCTCAAAAAGGGCCCAAAATGTGAAAGAAAACATGGGCCAAGAATGGGTCAAATGCCATTCTTCCATTCTTCCATTGACTAAGCCACACATAGCATTAAATTTAAAAGAGTGGCTAAGCATGACTTAAAAGGTCTATAAAAGGAGGCAAAAATCATATTCTTAATACACAACAACACACATGCTTTTCTATCTTTTTCTAGAATTCTCAAGAAAGCTCCCTTTGGGCTCTTCAAACCCTAAGTCATCTTTGGAGAAAGATCATCATTTTCCAAGTTTGGATAAGTGATTATTCTTATGGATTAATATATTATATGCATGGTAGAGTATGTAAATCATGTTGGTTATGCTTGGAAGTGTTGAACATGGTGCTTTGTGTTTTTGGTAAAAGATGTGATATCCATGGAATTGTAACTTGAAATATGACTTGTGATTTTGATAAAAGAGTATGGTATGGATGAAATATCAACATGTATGGTGTGATTATGTTATTAAACTTGTTATTTTCATATAAGTGTAAATTATGGGATTTTGGCCGATTTGTTGTTTTGAGGTGTATTGAAGTGATTTGATGGAATAATTGTGATGTTGTGATGATGGAGAGTGGAAAGTATTAACTTGGTAAGACATGATAGTGGTTTATGATATTGGTCAATGTTGGGAATATTTTTGGACTATTGGTATGATGAATTCATAAATGGTATTGTTGGTGTGATAGTTTCACACATGGTATTGTCAAGGGGGAAATGACATTTTAAAGCCAAACATGTAACTCATTATTATTGTATGCCATTGTAAGGTAGTTGGTGGTTAATGTTGGTTCCGCTATGTACTTGTGTTGTAGAGTGAAACATAAGGACGGAGCGGGACTATTGTATGCACACTTAAGATTGTAGAATCGTATTAAGAATACAAGGTATGTAAGGTTCCTTTTTTCGTATTCTTCTACAACATATTGTTCACAGTAACATTGGGCTTGTTTCAATTCCGAGAGGCTTGAAGTATATCAATTCATGTTGACGTATGTTTTTATTCATATGTATCCTACTCTTAGAATAATAAGATGATTCACTTATCCCCTATTCATTGGTTGAAATTCTGAAGATGTCATAACGTTGTAATTCCAAAAAGAACTATCTCAAGAGGGTAATAATGTAAGAGAATCTATTTATTCTTGAAATGCATTTCCCAATCATGTCATGTTCCAAAGTCCAATAATATGATGATTATCTTTGTACCAATCTTTCACAAATAAAAGTACCAATCTCATAAGAATAATAAGAGAGGTGATGTGCAATTTAGTAAAATTATTCCTCATAAGTGAGGATGTCACTCTCATGAAGTAAAGGAGTGAAGTGAGGTGTGTATATAAGTGTGTGCTTTAATTTCATGATCTTTAACGTGTCACTCTCATAACTATGTAAAGGGTATAAGTTAGATATGAAATAATCCCAATATTATGCTATGTCATTTCTAACCCACCAAAAGTGGAGGCCCGGTATTATATACTATCATGATCCTCAATATATCAATCTCTCATAAGTGAATGAATCAAACTTCCCCAAGTAAGAAAAGAAGAAAAGTTTGAAAAATAAATATAATTACCCACCGAAGAGTGGATGTAGTTAACCCACCAAAGAGTGGAAGTAGTTAACCCACCAAAGAGTGGATGTAGTTAACCCACCAAAGAGTGGATGTAGTAATTCATCCACCAAAGAGTGGATGTAGTAATTCACCCACGAAAGAGTGGATGTAGTAATTAACCCACCAAAGAGTGGATGTAGTTAACCATGAAGATGAATAATAATGATAATGAGCGTAAAAACAAGAAAGAATCTATTGCATATAAAGAATCTCTTGGAGGCAAGTCTCTTGAGTAGGAGTAACTCTCTTTTGAATAAGGGGGTATATAGAGGATGGTAAATTACAATAACAGTAGAAATATTCATGATTTCCTCACATACAAAAAAGAGTTTATTCACATTTACTATTTCTCTTATATTGACTCCATTGTTGTTGTTAGCATGTATGACGAATTCTTATGAGCCTTACATACTCAGTACATTCTTCGTACTAACCCCCTCGGGGGACTTACCTTACATGTTGTAGGTTCAGGCATTAGTAGACCTCCTCTGTAGACTGGAGATCATTTGCAGAGTTTTGGTGAGCTCCACTTGGTTCGGAGCTTTCTGGGTCATAGTTGTGTATTTGTTTTGATATTGTAAATATTGTATAAAGGGGAGGATTTGTCACGATAGTAAGTTTATCTTATTGATGCATATGTTAGAGGCTTTTGTAGACATATGTGGGTATATGGATGTATGAGACGAGTATGTAAAAGATGAATGTCAGTTTTGACTTGATGGCCCCAACGGCCAAGTTTCCTAAATATATATATGTTTCCATGATTCATGTTTTCCTTATAGTTGCATGAGGTATAATAAGATTCATACGAGGATACGCATACGAATGTTCATGAGCAAAGATTGGTTCTCTCGGGCCATATCGGCTTCGGGTGCCAGTCCGGCTCGAATGGGATTTTGGGTCGTGACAGAGATATTGACCGAGCCAGTCCCTAAACACAACATTGAGGTTGTTCGAGAGTTTTATGCCAACTTTTCTACTGTGGACCGGTCGGTGCCTCTCTCCACTGTCCACATTTGAGGCAAAAATTTTCTAGTGGATGTTGCCACCATCAATGATGCTTTAGGTGTCTCGAACCCTTCTAATGCCGCCTTTAAGGAAAAAAATTATAAATATGACTTACAGAGGGCAACCAGGGTTTTGGTACCGGAGGGGCGAGCTAATAAAGTAAAGTAGTCCAGCATCAGGGGGACTATGATCCCATACTTCTAAGACGATGCCAGAGTGTGGTTACAGTTGGTGTCCCAGAGGTTTCATCCTTTGGTAAATGTTATAAATGTGGCCTTCCATCAGGCTATAGTGGTGGTGTGTGCTCTTGCATGGATCAGGGTGAATGTGGGGGCACAGATTGTGGATGAATGACGGTACTTTTATGCTCGAGAGAGGTCGGCAAGGGATGTTTTCCTTCCTTCCTTGTTCACCACACTATGTGACAAGGTAGACGTTCTTCGAAAGATCCAAGACACTATGGACGATTGCGAGGTGACGTACTACCCGTTGTGGGGTAAGAGCATATGAGGAGGGAGTAAGAAGAAAATAAAGGTAGGGGAAACAGGTGACAATAGTCAGGATGGTGGAGTTGGAGAGTCGGGTACCCCTTCTACTCAGGCCCCCACATCCATCGGTAGTTGGGAGGCTGACCTTGCTGTTGTCCGAGGCTTCTTAGAGAGGACTCAGTTGCCCTTTCTGGATTGTCTCCTTTGGTCTCGACTTCCCTACCTAACCCAAGCCGAGCATATGTGAGGCTTCGAGAAGAGATGGACAAAGAAAACAAGAAGCAACGCTACCGTGACCGCATGCTGATGAGGATGTGGTAGGCAGTCCAGGTGATGTTCAGTTGTGCCTCCCCCACCAAGAAGCTCTCGAAGCTGACCGAAGGATACCGACGAGTTCTCATTCCTCAGCAACGTAGAGAAGTACGACGCATATGCTTCGATCATTGGAGACAATGCCACCAATTAGATGTTCTAACCCCCTGTTTACATTTGCTTGTTTTTGGATTTGGGTTACCTCCGTTTGGGGCATGTACCAAACAATTCCGCTTTTTATATTTTTCTTGCATTTTTAAGACAACTATCATTCCCCGTACCTTAATAATAAAGTTTTAGCTTATAATGCGTGTCGGATTGACTTCTGTCATTTTATCATTTCGATTGCCTGGACCCGCTGCAGCGGTAAAAGTTCCGCTATACCGATAACCTCCAGTGGTTCCACTCTTCTCTTTTGTTTGCTAACTATTCTGAGGTCTTTTCCTACACTATGCCATCCCCTGAAAAATATTACAGTTTCTAACTCTCACGTACTAGAGTTTCTAAGGTATAAAGTGATTATATCGTGACTCAAGCCATTGTAAATGCAATTAATTCCTCCGCTTAATTAGTTTCTAACACTTTTTTCCATCTTTTCCACTTAAGCACCGCACCCCACATAAACTTTTCACCAAACGACAAGGCGCTGGGGTAGTTCATCGGGATTTGGATTGAAGTCAAGGAATACTCCAAATTACAGAGAGATGAGACGTGTCTTAAGTCTCGACAATGAAGACACCCTCTATACCACACTCGGTCCCTATGACGCCCGGGTTCCTTGGCCCACACAATTCAGGCAGCATATATAACAAGTAACTATACATAGGAGTTTAACCATAATAATTCAAGTTGCACTTCAGTACGATTCATAACAATATATAGTGACTATTAACACACCATTATCTCACAACAAGTATTTTACACATCATCAAGCAACCATATAAATCAGCCTCCTACACTGCTTTACTGGCCTCGACCGGTTGGATCATTAGTTCCAGCCTGTTAACATTAAAGATACCAATTAGAGTCAACCAATCCTAATTGTAATGGTCGAGATATCAATTGGAATTTGTCAGATACTAATTAGACTCAACCCAGGGAGACAACACTGAAATAGCACGATAGGAAAGATGTAAGTAAAACTGATTCCTAGATGCAGTGTAGCCTCCTACATATTTGATGTGGACGTTAATACACCAATCTGCTGGACTCTACTCACCATTTTCTCTTGTACTAGGAGACCAGTAACCTGGGCTCTGGTACCTTCTTGTCACGACCCAACTAGCCAGATCCTGTGAGCACCTACCTAACACCCATCCCAAATAGGAGATTCCTTACGAATCTACCATTAGTTTAGTGTGGAAGTTACGACATTCAATTTCAATGGATTACTCAGTTAACTAAATTTAAGCAGTTCTTCATTCAATCCATTAATCTAGTTAACATTAAATATAACTACAGTATAATACATTAAAGATGTAAAAGTGATACAAAAAACAATCAACAATGAATCCCCAAAAACTAGACTAAACCGGTACAAGAGCACTAGACAAGGGATAGAAAAGTCAATGACACAACATCCATGCAGAATAAAGAGGGCAGGAGCTGCTGCTGAATGATCACCGCTGCTACCATAGAAACTCCAACTGACCTGCACTATGGCTATATCCCAGAGTAGATATATAGTAAGTGTAGCATCAGTACAACCACATGGACTGGTAGGCATCATCGGCCGACCACGGTTACAAACAAATAACATTAATAGTAAATAGGGAGATATCAAAACATATAGTAAAGTTCTGGTTTCTAAAACCCATAACATGAATTTATAATACCACACCTATAACATCTCTGTGAGTTACCTGTCATTACACATTTTCATATACCTTTGTCCTTTCACCCTAACTTACTCCTTTGTTTCCCTCAATTAGATTATCGACCTGGTTTTTTACATCTCCAATCTCACACTAGGCCGAATCTTCTTGGTTACAACTTTACCATGTACTATGATTTTACCATCACCAAGACTTAGAGTTCTAACACCCCTACAGGGAGGGATGACAATACAATCCCATAACTACACCTTTGAATAATTAATATTAAGGTTGAATTAGGACGTTCCTCAGAACTGCGATGTTCCACTACACCCTCTCGACACCACCAGCAAACCAATCTGCTCAAGAATCAACAACAGTATATATATATATATATATATATATATAACATAGTAGAATGTCAAGTCATATAAATGAATGTATGTATGAAAGATGTGCGCATTAACTTTTCTCCTTCTCAACCACAACAATATTCTAAATATCACCAACCCTATAAACATCATGGGTTACATATAAATCATCACCATATCGTACTGGCGTGGTACCCGACCCTCTATCATAACCAACAACATCATGATCATCATGATTTCAATATTAACATCAACATCTCCATTATCTCACCTCTACAACACCATAATGTATGAATATGCAATGAATTCAACAATCACAAACATGACTCGAAAAACAAATACGGTTACCATTCCACATATAATCATCGTAAAATATCACCGGCCTGTAGTATACGTATACTTAGGTACATATGTCATTTAATCTTTTACTCTACACCTCCTACCCAACTAAGGGTTTACGCCTAGACGTAGTTACTCACCCTCTTTATTCACAATTCTCGTTTATGTCCCTAACCTAATACTCAAACTAGTTCCTAAATACTTCTTTTACAAACTCACACACTTGGCTTTACCTCCCTATTTTGATCATTTAATGATTCTTATTAACTTACCCATTTTGATTACACACCCTGTCATTAGTTTGGCTAAAACTCTCTTAAGCTACTCTTAACCCTATTCCCCATTTACATTTTGTTAACCTTCTTTAAGGTCAAACATATCTATCAGTTCATCGAGAGCACCAATATCACACCCCAACTTAATACTCCTGCTCCTTTCTACCTTATTTAACCTACCCCATGCTTACGGCTACAACATTCATTCATCTAGTCTAGATTCTCAAAAAGTTAAACTCATTCCACACCATGATTACCGAATAAAGGGAGTGCTACAACAATTAGTCACAATATTAAAGCCTAACCAGATTTTTATAATTTTTTGACCTTCCAAACACCACGCCTGAAGGCCTAATATATGATAATTCCCTACATTACTATCAATATTAAATGGATCTAGCCTGAGTCTATTTGATACAATAAATAAAAACCATAACCTACCTCATAGTCAAATCCGATTGCTATTGAGGGGAGAGAGTTATCCTGCTAGTGTTACATTCCTTCCCGTGTCGGTTTCCCACAGGTATGCCTCAAAACTGCTATCATGAACCCTGATCTCTAAAATCTTATGGTTGGGGAGAATGGGGTTTTTCAGAGTTTTTTTAGGGAAGGGGGAAACTTAAGGGAATAATAGAAGGGAGGTTTTTTAATTTTTCCTCGGGCTGACTACATTCGGGTACCGCTGTAACAGTTCTTTTACCGCTATGGTGGTTAACCTACCGCTATAATAGTAGGCCGCTGATCAGTTCAAATTCTTTTGGGCCTTTTGGACCAATCCCTTTGGGCCTCATTTAACCTACCATTTTAAATTTTTTCCCGGCCCAATTTAAGCGTATTATTTATTGTAAATTATTTTTAGGGTATTTCACATATAAAGATGGTTTAGGTCATTACAGTGAGCCATTATCACGTACAAGCTAATCATTACAACAATTAACACTAGTTGGTAGCATGTTAATCTCATAAGAATCAAACACATGATTACCACAATACCATTTATCATTTCATCACTTTTCTCACATGATAATGTATTCACATTCAATTCATAAGGTTCATCACTAGATGGACATAAATCGATCTTTTAAGAAGAATCAATTCGGTTATCAAAAGGGTCAACTAATGTATGAATACTTCCACTCATGTCATTATCAACATACACCAAAGAGCTACTAAGTTCACCACATGGTAAAGGCTCATTATTCTCACAAAAAGAAATACTATTACTCACACTCAATTTACTGTTAGCCATACAATGATCTTCCAAGTTCAAAAAAGTGTAAGAGTTAGCTTTGTTACCTTATAGCTCATATGAGGAAGTTACTTCACCTTGGTCATCAATGTTAGAGCATAATGTCCCCTTGGGGAAGCTTTCAAGTGCCTCATGATTCTTAATATTTTGAGGCTCCTCGTTAGGTTTGTCTCCTACAAAACCTTCACAAGTATCAAGAAAACTATAGAAACAATATAAATTACATGAGTTAGGATAAGTTTGTAACAACCCTCTCGAATCACTCCACACAACCTCTTCTTTTTCCTCTCTAGAGTTGTCATTTTTCACACCCTCACTCCTCTCAATATTTTGTCTCTCAATTTCATGGGAGTTATAGCAAAGCCAGGGATCCTTGAGAAAGGTTAGGTGATCCCTTCACTTCCAGCTTCCACTTTGATTCACTAGAAGTAACCTTGTTTTCTTTCTTTAGCTTCTCATTGGACACATCTTCACAAGGAGTAGCTTGCCTCTTTTGTAGTTGTGTCACAATCTTAGTGATCATGTATTTGATCTTGTAGATCTTCCTTCAATAAAGTACAATCTTCTCTCAACTTGGAAAGGTATTCACTTGCATTTATTTCATTAGGGGGTATTGGTTGAATGAGAAGTTTCCCCTTGTGATCCATGATATACTTGTACCATTCTTGTGTATGTGGAATTCTATAACTTTGGAACCAAGGAATTCCTAAATGTATCTGGAAAGTATCCATAGGAGCTACATCACACCAAATCTCCTCTTGATATTCCCTAAGTGAAATAGGTACCTTCACTCATCTATCAACCTGAGACTTCTTTTGAGTAACAAAGGAGTTTTGCTTGGAACGAAAGGTATCACGAACAATCTAACCAACTGAGGAGTTGTGAAGTTGGCAACACTATGATCATCCATTACAAGATCAAACCCTGAATCATGATAAACATTCACTTTCATTTCAAGAGTTCGCCTCTCCGAGTCACTCCTTTATTGAAAAATTGGATTCCCTTGAATTCTTATTCTTAACGATTCTCCCATCCTAATTCCATCACCAATTCCGTATTGAGAACAATATATGTTGGTAGTAGGATAAGAAGTATGAGACATCATATTTTTTGGAGTAGGAATTTACATCCTCCCTTATATCACCTTGTACTCAACTGCAAAATGAGCAAACCAAGTTAGTAGGGAAATTCCTCACACATCTCGTATTTGGAAACTCTCTTTTACCTTCTCAGAGCTTCATCCTGATGTTGAAAGAGAACTATCTTTGCCCAATCAATTCACATGATTACTAATTCTTTGTGAAAGAACAAATCCTTGTTATTTGAAAGACGGAGGACTTAAAATAAAATTGAAGAATCCAAAAATGATAAACAAGATAATCGAGAAAATCATAGTAGAATTGGCATGAAGAAAGTTTGCACGTAAGAACTAATCAACAACTAAGTATGCCAATTAGTAGTTGAAATTTAGTTTTAAGGATCTTTGGATGTAAATTAGAATCAAAGAAAAAAAAATTAGGATGTCAGAACCTGAGATTCATTAAAGAAAATTGAAGTAAAAAAAGTAGGTATGTAGAAAGGATTATGCAGCTGTATATTAAGACGCACAATCAAGGCACAACTCATTATTTTCGTGTGCTAAACATGTACTGCCACATATGGGCATGTGCTAAGGAATATCTTCCGCACAAGCCACCTAACAGAACACCTGACACTTAGATTTTTATACTTCTTTTTCTTCTAGTACTTGCTCTTTTTGGTAAATTTCCTTTAGTACAAACACAAGTACAACTTCTTTTCCTTTATTTTTTGGGTCAAACACCACTTTTTCAATATTCTTCATCAACAAGAAATGTAGAACACCAAGAACACTATGAACTTCAAATTTTCACAACTCTCTCAATCTAGCTCCGATTTTCCATGAAATTTGAGATTTAAGGTCCCCTTGTCATGGAGAACAAACCCCAATACTTTTAAAACTTCAATTTTAATCCAATAAAATAAAATATTAAAACCCACTTGTTTGTTCTTCAAGTTTCTTCACCCAACAATGGTGAAATCTTCAAATCTTCTTCAAACAAAGTGAAGTCTCAAATCAAATTCTATAAACACTAAAGAATACAAATCTAGTGCTAGAAACTCAAACAAAACACAAATCAATCAATTTTTTTTTGAATATTTGAAACTATTATTTTTTTGAATTTCTGATTTATGAACCTAGGATTAAGAATTGTTGTGACAAATCTTTAGCCTAAGCTCTGATACCAAATGATACGATCCCGATTAGGAGACTCAAATGAAATTGAATTCAAACAACACAAAATAAGATAGAGAAGAAATAAGAGATAAGAAGTAAAGAAAGAAAGGCTTAATTAAATCCATAACTAAACCAAGGGAGAAGAGAACTCAAATTTCAAAAATCAATAACACAATTGAATCCGCAAATGAGTAATCTCACGTTGAAATCAAGGTTAAGAAAGTTCTAAATCAACATTGGGAATCCACCCATAACTAATCTAGATTTGAACTACACTAATCTAAATTAGACTAAAGGGACTCCACCCTCAAACTACAAACCCAATCTTAAATTCATCAAAAGCTTAGGAAGATAAATGCTTAAGGCATCTATTTATGGTTTACCTGGTTCAACTAAAGATCCAAAAGTGACCTTGAACTATACTCCACTTGTATGTTTGGATTGTGCTACAGATGTACTTAGCATATACCATCAGGCTAGAGCACATGGACCACACATCACCTTAGAATCTCACTATTTTGATTCTCCTACAGATGTGTTGTAGCATATGCCATTATGCTACAGTACATGGATCTCACATCCAACGCACATCCTTGGACAAATCTCCTCTTTGCGCCATCTCTTTCTCTTTGCTCTGATAGATCTCCCACATATTATATGCCTTCCTATGGTATATTTCAAGCATATCCAAATCTTATTTCTTCATGAACATGTCTTGCAGCACTTAGACTTACTTGGCTTGACTTTGTGTGATTGACCTTGAGTGGATTGTGCTAGGCGTGCTCGTATGAACATACTATGAAACAAGCACCACCTACCAAGGATATGCCACTTTATTCTGAAGGGATGATCCCACTTGATCGACAGAAGTAGTTCATCAAAAGGACCATCAAATACAAGTATGAAGTTGTTGCCAAGTCTTCCTTTATATACGCCAAGCCATACACTGCAACAATTGAATTGAAATCTTTAAGATGACTGCTAGTTATCAACCCCCTAAATTTTAATAGTTGATTGCAAAGGAAACCCAAAGCAACATGTTGCACACTTTGTCGAGATATATACTAATGTTGGGACCTACAGAGACTATCTTATCTAGAAGTTCATCTACTCTCTAAACGGAAATGCCTTTTATTGGTACACGGATCTTGAGCCTAATTCTATTGATAGTTGGGAGCAACTGCAATATGAGTTCCTTAATCGGTTCTATAACATAAGGCATACGGTGAGCATGGTGGAAATTGTAAATACTTGCCAAAGGAAGGATGAACTGGTTATTAACTTTATCAATTAATAGAGAAACGTGATCCTAAACTATAAAGATAGGCTCAGTAAAGCTTCTACAATAGCAACGTGTATACAAGGAATGCATTAGGGGCTTCTTTATATTGTACAAGGAATTAAGCCAAATTTCATTGGAGATCTAGCTACCCATGCTCATGAAATAAAGTTGGGCATGTCTTCTACTGGAAAAATGTAATGCTTGTCCATGACCTAAATATGATGCCTGTCCATGACCTTACTAAGTAAAAGACAAGTAGAAACCCAAGAGATGGAGCAAAATTGTATCCAAGAGTGACAACAAAGAACCCATGAACATTAATGTATCACATATGAAGTTTACTATAAAGTAAGAAAGAAGCAAAGTGTGAAGACTACTTACTCTCAAAATACCTAAATCAAAATTTAACCTTGATGGATATGCAGGAAAGGGAATACCTCTTCCTTGATTCCGACATTCTTGAAATTTTTGATAAATTGCTTAAGCTAAATCTCATTGAGTTGCCAGAGATGAAGCGACCCAATGAAGCTAGAAGAACTAATGACCCAAAGTATTACAAGTATCATAGGATTGTGGGTCACTCTCTTGAGAAGTGTTTTGTCTTTAGGGACAAAATTATGCAATTGGCTAATAAAAAGAAGATTATACTTGAAGATGAGAAGGTAAGTTCTAATCAGATATCCATCACATTTTGCTAACTCGATCCGGTCTAAATATGCTTCTTAGAAGACCACAAAAAAGAGCTATTGGAGCAAGACAAATTCTAAATCAATGGAGATGATGATGAAGGTTGAATTCTAGTGACTAGGTAGAGACACAACAAGATAAGTTCATGAAAAGAATCCAACTAGAAAGAGGATGGTGAAAAGATAAAGGAAGCAAAAATAACTTGAGCATACAAAGTGGGCAAAAGTAGAGGTGCATCACAACCAGAAAGCACGACGTCCTGTGACTTTAGAGGAATTCTTACCAAGTTGATTCTACATGAAGACTACTCAAGAAAACATCAAGGCATCATATTTCAATACTGATAAAGAAGAAGCAAAGACTGAAATCCCATCAATAGTGTCTCCTTCATTTTCTAAAAATTCTACTAAATCCTCATTCTAAAAAGTACATGCATGTGATACAATAATCATATTTAGAGATAATGTTCTTGTCTCTGCTGAAACACTACACAATCATGTTTTATATATAGTGGGTCATAATCTAGAGAAGAATATAAATTGAATCTGAATAGATGAGGAATTTGGAGTTAACTTTTTTCCTATTCACACACTAAAGGACCTTGACATCATGACTGAAGAACATACTGAAAGTCATTTATTTATCAAAAAATTTAGTTAAGGGGGCCAGAAGGCCATGGGTTCTATAAAATTTGAGATCCACATAGAATATTTGCATGCGATCGATGCAAAGACTTCATACAACATATTGCTTGGCAAGCCTTGGGTACAGGAAAACAAAATTGTCTCATCCTTCTCCTATCAATGTTTTAAGGATCTCAAAGGTGGAATTGAAAGGAAAATAGTTATTGATGATAAGACATTCACTGAAGTTGAGTCACACTTTGCTGATGCAAAGTTCTATTTGAAAAGTTATGTTGTGAAAGAGACAAAAATTGATGATGTCAAAATAACCAAGTTTAATGAGATTGCAATCAAAAGAGTTGATGTGGCTATTGGAAATATCAAAGAAGAATTTAAGAAGCCTCACTGTATTATGAATAAAGAGAAGATCGTGTCCTCAAAAAATAAGGCAAGTCTTTCATTTCACTATATTTTGAAGGAGAAGAAAGAGGAATGTCAATCATTAGATGTCCAAGGAAATGTAATAGAAGGCTAACTCTTCCTATCAAATGGATTGATGCAATAAACTTATCCTTAAAGTTACTTGGAGAGTTTGTGGCTTGGAATTCACCACAGTATATGGCACTTCCTAAAAAATATACAAAAGAAGGCTTTGATCTAAATGTCTACAAATTATTTGTAAAGGCTGGATACAAACCTAATGGGCAATCAAAGTCAGGAAAACTCCCATCAGAAGCTACCACTAGGTAAGTACGTGGAGGCTTAGGGTATAAGCAACCATCCCCCATTTGCATCTCCATAATAAGGGAAAGTAACAACTACATCACGGTGGAAGATAAGTCTGCCGCTTCAAATAAAAGGCTTTTTGTCTTTTGATCGAATTAGAAAATCAACCACTATAAATTCTATTCTTGAGGGGTTAGGTCCAGTAAAAAAGAATAATACCAAGAACTGAAGAAGTTATCAGAAGGTGATATTGCCTACTTCACCTAGAATTTAGAAGGATTTTTAATGTTTGATTCCTTTTAGGAGGAGCCGATAGACAAAACTTATGGTTTCATGTATTGACGTACAAAAGGCATACTGTGGCTTATACCTAGGAATTTAAGGAAGATGAAGAAAGTGTAGACTATTCATATCATATTATGACCTAGAACGAGCATGATACCTTACCTCAAATGAAGGGTAACAAATAGTTTAAAAATATTGCTTGATGTTATTATATATTTGTCAATAACAATGATCCTCAAGAGGAGGAAGATGCTAGAGATGCTATGCTAGAACTTGAAGAAGGAGAGAAGAACATAATAAATCCTTTAAAGGAAGTTCATCTTGGAACTGATGAATACCCAAGGACAACTTAGCTAAGTGCTTTTATAGATGTTAATGAAGAGATCGCTTATATGGATTGTAACACCCCGTACATTTCCAAACCTATGTTATTACCGTAACATTTATGGAATTATTTAAACATGAGATAGTTGGTATATTATTAATGGAAGCTATTGGGATAAACAAACCTTGTGCAAATGGGCTCAATTTAAGGCCCAAAATTAGGTAAAAGACATGGCCCAACAAGAAGGAAATGACCCATTCATCTTTTGATCAAGTCAACATCATATTTATTGATCAAAAGTGGATAAGGATGACCATTAAGGGTCTATAAAAGGCAAAAAAATCAGATTTTCCACAAAAGACACATGCCAAAATCTAGAATTTTTCACAACATTCTCTCATCTCACAAACCCTAAGGCAACTATCTCCTTGGACAAGATTACTCCTTTGCAAGTTTGGGTAAGTGTTTACTCTTATGTTTAAACATATTATATGCTTAATATGGTGTATAAATCATGTTGGTTATGTTGGCAAAGTGTTGGACAGTTCACTATGTGTAAAACAGTGTACTTTTACTTAATCGGTAAAGGGTTTTGCCTTGTAAACTTGGAAATGGACTTGTGGTCTTGAAGGAAGTGACTTGATGGATTAAATATCAACATGTAAGATTTGGTTATGTCCTTAACTTGATTTATTTTTGTGTGTAACATTTGGAATTGTTGTTGTGAAATTGTACATGGAACTAGTGGCGTATTGAAAGGACAATGTAGTTTTGGTGATGTTTATGTGCGTTGTGAAACCATGGCTGTTCGTTGGCATCTAATATGATCTAAAATATGTTAAGAGAATCTGAGTTATGATCATGGACCATTCATTTCAAAAAAGGACCCTAAAATGACCCCCGGAGGCTGAAACGGGCATCCTCCCTCGCGGGTGGGGCACCTGCAGGCGCAGATGCCAACGTAGGTGACCCTGGACCAGGAAAATGGTCACCTTAGGATGAACCTCAACCACCTATGGTCGAAGGTGGCTTTGTAGGTCAGCCCAGAAGTTTGTTTTGCATGTTTTTGCATCTCTTTGACCCCCCAAAGCCACTATACACTTTATGGATGCAATTATCAACTTATGGAACCTTTTGAATGAATTTAAAGGAGTATCCCAGAGATATTTTGAGTGGTATCAATTATGGATTGTCTTTAATATGTTGTTGTGAAAGGTGTTTACGTGACGTAGTGAGGTAAATGTGACACAGTGTTGAAGGGGAAGTGTAAAGCATAAACTTGGTGTGACATGCTATTGGTTTATGATGTCTTGGTCAATGTGTGAAATGTTATGAGGTTGTTGGTATGTTAATGCAGTGAATTGTATCGTAAGGGATGAAGTGATGCTATATAGCAGTCACGTGGCTCATTATCATTTGGTGCACTTATAATGTAGTTAGTTGTTAACGTGAGCTCTGTTATGAACTTGTGTTGTAGAGTAACACGTAAGGAAGGAGCTGGATCATTTTACTCACATATAGTACTGTGTATTCATATTGGGAAGATAAGGTATGTAAGGTTACTCTTTTCGAATCCTTCTACAGTGCATATTATTCACATTGTCATTGTACTTGTTCTATTCCGACGTATTCAAAGGTATATCATTTCAGGTTGTCATGTATTGTTATTCACATGTTCCTTATTCATTGACCAATTTTCATTCATATATCACATAAGTATGGACATTACTCCCAAGTTCCAATAATGTTATGTTCTAAAGTTCCAATAATGTCATGATCCCCAATGTATCAATCTCACAAAAGTAAAGGAAAGAAGTAATGCAAAGACGTAATGAAAGAAGTAATGCATATATGGTTACTTTATGGTTACTTAATGATTATTGAGTTTCAGTGATAACCCAAAGGGCCGAAAGCCTAACTGGGGGCGATCCCGATATGGTTGGATCAGGGGGAAAACTCAGTGGGGTAAAAGCCAAACTTGATGCCGAACTTGCTTCATTGATTTCCGGGTGATAGCAGGGGGGAAGCTCAGTGGGGCAAAAGCCTAGCTTGATGCCGAACCTGATAGGGTAGCCCAAAGGGCCAAACCTGCTTTATTTATTTATGGTATATTATATTATTCTCCCACTGATCAGTTGGGCCCGGGTTATATTAACGGTTATATATTAAAGGTATTATATATTGATGGATATATATATTATATTGACGATTATATATTATATTGACGGTTATAAATATTGATGGTAATGTACATAAAGGCAAAGAAAGTAATGAATATAAGGTACATGCTCCCACACATACAGAACGGTGGTTTATCCATATTAACTATTCTCTTATCTTGATCTCATTGAAGTTCATATCTTTTATGCAGTTGCTCATAGCCTTGCATACTCAGTACATTATTCGTACTGACCCCCTTGGGGGACTTACCTTACTTGCTGCAGGAACAGGTGCTAGTAGACCACCACCGCAGGCTACGAGTCATCTGCGGATCATTGGTGAGCTCCAGTTGGTTCGGGGCTTTCTGAGTCACATGTGTACATTATTTTGGTATTGTAATTGTTGTGTAAAGCGGGGACTCATCCCGACTGTAGGTTGGTTATGTACATGTATCTGTTAGAGGCTTTGTAGACGTATGTGGGAAGATGAATGTAAGAGATGTATGTCCACTTTGACTTGATGGCCCTAACGGCCAAGTTCCATATATTGTATATGTTTTTCATGACTTCCACCTTTAGTATTTATTGGTTACATAGGATAGAATAATATTCATACGAAAACATGCATATGAGTGTCCATGGATAACGATTGGTTCTCTCGGGCCTTAACGGCTTCGGGTGCCAGTCCGCCTCAATGGGATTTGGGGTGTGACATGGATATACTTAGAATATAGGGATGTCTTTGCTTGGAGTTATAAAGAGATGTCTAACTTGGATCCAAAAGTAGCAGTCCATCAGTTGGCGGTCATGAATAGTGCTCCTCCTATTAAGTAGGCCCAAAGAAACTTTAGACCAAAATTTGTTCCATTGATCAAAAATAAGGTTAACAAACTCATCAAAGCTAGATTTTTTCATGAAGTTAAATATCCCACGTGGATTTCAAGTATTGTTCCTATGAGGAAGAAGAATGGACAAATTCAAGTTTTGTGTTGAGTTCAGGGATCTCAATAATGCATGCCCTAAGGATGAATTTCCAATCCCCATTCCAGAGTTGATGATTAATGCTTCCACTGGTTATGAGGCAATTTCTTTCACAGGTGGGTCATCCAGCTATAACTAAATACGCATGACACCAAAGGATGAAGACATTATTGTATTTTGTATGCCCAAAGGTATTTACTGCACAAGGTGATGCCTTTTGGTTTGAAGAATGTTGGTGCCACATATCAAAGGGCTATGAAAAATATCTTTGATGAATTGCTCCATAAAAATATTAAATGTTATGTTGATGACATAGTGGTGAAGTCAAGAAAGAGAAGTGACCACCTAAAAAACTTGAGGATGGAATTTGAGTTGCTCCAAAGTTATCAACTCAGAATGGATCCTTTGAAATATACCATTGGATTTACTTCTGGAAAGTTCCTTGGTTTCATTTTGTGACATCGAGGAATTAAGATAAATCAAGCTAAAGTGGATGCCATTTTGAAGATGTCCGAGCCTCAAAACATTCATGAGTTAAAAACCTTCAAGGAAACCTAGCATATCTAAGGAGGTTCATATTAAATCTAGCTGGAAGATGTCAACCATTCATCTATCTCATGAAGAAGGGTGCTTATTTCAAGTGAGACCAAGCTTGTAGTAACACCTTGAAAGTATCAAGTCATATTTGATGAAGCCTCCTATTTTGATGACTAATTGGGTGAGTAAGAGGGGGAGAATACTGTTATACATATTGGAATAACAAATTTTAATCACGTTAGTAATGGCTCGGGATGATAAAATAAGTATTTCGGTTGGGATTTTGCTTACACAAAAGGATAATAAACAACAGAAGTGTTCGTGGGATAGTACTGTGTGGAAAAAGGGCCTGGGACTAATTAGAAAAATAAAAAGCGAAACCACTGGAGGGTACCACTGCAGCGGAACTTTTACCACTATAGCGGTTTCAGGAAGTAAGTTGCCAGGAAATTTTTCCCACATTTTGTGATTTTACGATCGTTGTAAAATGAACCCGTATTCACAATAATTGAAGTTAGAAATCATGCCCGACATGCATAGTAAGCTAAAACGATTATTATTAAAGGGGCAGAAATGATAAACGTCTTAAAAATGCAAGAAAATAAAAGAGAGTAATTGTTTGTTACAATCCCTAAATGGGGGCAGCCCAAATCCAATAAAATAAAAAGAGATCTAGTTGGTGGCGTCATCTCCAAGGGTCGAGGCATATGAACCTTCCTCCTCCATCCCACTAATGATTGAAAACTCCTCGGCGTTCTTCCTTATTAGCATAGGGAGTTTTTTGGTAGGGGAGGAACATCTGAACATCACCTGCACGGCCTTTCACATCCTCACCAGCATGTTGTCCTGGGAGTGGCGCTTCTTCTTCTCCTCATTTAGCTCCTCTTAGAGCTCCACATAGGCTCCGGCCAGGTCTGGTAGGGTAGTAGAGCTTGCAGAAACCGATCCGGGTGGAGGCAGCTGACTCTCTAAGTAACCTTGCACAATAGCAAGGTCAGCCTCCCAACCATTGAGAGATGCAAGAGCCTGAGTAGTAAGAGGATGCCAGACTTCTCACCCCCACCGACCCTGCTACCTTCACCATTATCTCCCACCTTCCTTTTCTTCTTGCTTCCTTCATGTGTGCCCTTGGCCCTAAGAGGGTTAAATAGTATGTAGCACTCCTCATAAGTATCATGATCCTCCATGGGCACATCCACCCTCTAACACAACTCAGTTATCAAAGAAAGTAAGAAAATATCCTTTGTTTACCTCTCCCTAGCATAGAAGTGCCGCCAGTCATCCACAATCTGCACCCCCATATTCATTTCAATCCCTGCAAGAGCACAAGACACCACCATATCCCTGTGAAAGACCATGTCAATCACATTTCCCAAGGAAAAATCCTCTAGGACACCAGCTGCAACCATATTCTAGCCTCTGTTGAGAAGTAGGTACTCTTGGTCCTTTTGAGACTGGACCGCTTCACCTTTCCCTTCTGACCCTCAGGTGCTAAAATCCTAGCCGCCCACTTTAAGTCTGACTCCCTAACCTTGGCCTCAAAAGCAATAACGAAGGGTTTGGGATCCCTAAGGCATCATTAATGGTGGTAGCATCCACCGGAACCTTCTTTCCCTAAATACGGATGGTAGGAAGGGGCAGGGACCAATCTACGATTGGGAGGGTGGCGTAACACTACCGAACTAGCTCTAAGTTCCACCTTGGGACAAAGTCAGCATGCCCCACCCAAATACCCTCAGTCGATCGTAGAACTCGGGTGCTTTGTCCTTTACATCCCTCATCATAAAACCCCGCTGAAGGAAGAAACCTCTCGTACCCAAGCCCTCCTCATAATGGTCGTGACTGGCAGTATCATGGAATCTTTGGTACTGGGGTTGGTTCTCCATGATAGTCCTGCAATACATTGCAATCATAGAATTAAAAACCAAATTGAGGTGCTGCGGGAGGGAAGGATTTTGATATTTGAAAAAAAAATCCTAGAAGTTACTGCCAGGTACTACTGCCGCTATGGAAAAAAAGTTACTGCTGCATCTTTTCCATCGTCTTCAATCATCAATCTCCCCCTCATGGAAGATTTCTGACTTTTCTCCGTATTTTTGAGATTTAAGGGTAAACACTCAAATTCAAACCCAAATTCATTGAAGAGGGAGACCCTTCACCTTCCACCTCTTTCATCAATGAAATCCACCATGAATTGCGTTAATCTTACACCCCAAATGTTGTAGGATCATTGGGAACGTAATAAAATCTAACATGCTCATCTTTTCGTGCAAAAACACCACCCAAAAACTCAAGTCAAAGGTTGCACCAAAAACCATCTAAAAAATCTCAATTCTAATAAAGTTGTGATAATTCTACAATAATAAGTAGGTTAATATAGTAGTAAAAGCGAGAAATTTACCTTGGAACGACGATGGGAAGGGAATGCACAGAGAGATTTGAGAGAGCTTGAAGTGGGAAAAAGTGAAAATAGGGAAATGTTTCATTCCCCCTGTTTTTGAACTGTTGTGAACCGTTATTATAGTAAATTACCATGCAGTGGTACCGCTACAGTGGTAACTTAATCGCTGCAGCGGTAACCCCCCTGAGTTTTAATTTTCATCCTGACTTTTCATGCATTATGATATTTTACGATATTTGGTATTTTTGGTATAGCCTAATACGTAAGACATTACTGTGGAATTCTTTCTATAGTGGACATAAACTTTGGCTAACTAATTTGAATGGTGTGGGGAATTACTAATGATAGGTGGGACAGTTACTTTAGTCCCATGGTCAATTAACCAAGCATAGATGAAGTGAGCGAGTGCGAGATTATGGGGTCTCTCCTTCTTTAATACATCATGGATCAAAATACTTAAGTCATACCTAAAAGCCTTGATACTTACTCCGGGGCCGTTTGAGGGCGAACGGTGGGTAAATTGGTATCTAATTAACAACCTAAAATGTAGTTACATTGAAAAATGTTTTGGAAAAATTTTATGACGAACAAAATACTCCTACTAAACCTGATGGAATTTAATTTGTAGGGGAAAATAGGCCCCAACGTAATTAGGCCAAAAATTTAAAAAAAGTTGGGCTAGCCTACTGCCTACCACTGCAGCGGTAAAATCAACCACTGCAGCAGTACCCGACAGTGGCCAGCCTGATCTCCCCTTAAAACATTTTTTTATTTTAACCCTCTTAGGTCGTCCTTTTCCCCCAGAAACACACTGAATAAACCCCACCTCTATAGTCATGAGATTTTAAAGTCTACCTTCATAAGGGGGTTTCCAGGCACACCCGGTGAAAACCCGACATGGGAAGATGCTTAGCACATGCGGGGCAACTTTCTCCTCTCAGTAGCAGCATGATTCATCTATGAGGTAGGTTATGGTTAAATTATAGTAGACTTGGTCTAGATGCATGTAATTTTGATCATAATTTTAGGAGATTTCATGTCTTAGGCCTTCGATCACGGTGTTTGGATGGACAGAATAATAAAAATCTAGTTAGGCTTTAATGTTGTAATAACTTGTAGTTGTACTCAACTGGTGCGATATTCGTGGCTTGAATTGGTAGAACCTTGTAAAAATTATAAGCATGTGAGTGAATTTGATTACCTTATAAGTATAGTATGGGTAAGGATGATAAAAAGGGGGGAAGGGGCAAACTAAAGGTTAATTAGGCTATATATAGTAATCCGAATAACCTGCGACTTGCATTAAGAAATGGTATTGAGGCGTAAGTGTAAAGTGATAACTATGTCCATAATGCTATTTGAGTTGAGCATCATAAGGATTGATTTAATAGATAGGACAGCTCATGTGGTAGCCTAATCGTAATGTACGGGGGAGGGTAAGTATCCTAAAATGGGCTGATAGAATTCCAAGTGTAGAATTAGACGGGTCAATCATTAGTGTTTTGGATTGGGAACATTAGTAGGGAGCACGAGAGAGAACTAAGAGTACGAAAAAGAGTTAGAATTAGGGGTTTGGCATTGTCACCTAATCGAACGCCCGCAAACTAGTAGAGATTATACCAATACAGACATAAAGATATAATATATATATATATATATATATAATATGCTTATAAATGAGTCCCGAGATGATAAATAAAGGGTAGAAATGCTAAGAGTGATTTGGTACCATGTAGATTAGTACAAGTGAGAAAGTGAGGTTTGTATCCTCTGTGCTTTTATGTTAATAAATATACATATTACTTTTGGACACTACTTGTGATTGTGATTGCATTTCATATTCATGTATGTTGATGATATTTATGGTGATACTGATGATGGTGAGTTGATGATATTTTGTATGATGATGAGATCATGATGTTCATGATGATGATGATATTGATATTGATATTGATGATGATGAGTTGAGAAAGGAAAGAGAAGTTGAGCATATTTGCATTCATACATTCACCATCTGCATTTGAATGTACCTTTATATTTATATGATGTGGATGGTTCCTTGAGTGAACCGATTTATGTTGATGATATATCATGGTTCCATGTGTGGACCAGCTATGTGATAGGATACTTTGGTTCATCTAAATAAAAATAGTTAGACCTGCTATGCCAGTCAATTGATGAGCGAACATTCTACCACCAGTGGTCCCGAGGTAATGATATAGTGAAATTTGTATGACTATCGGTATTAAGTTAGAAAATAGGGCTACATAGAGCTGAAAATAACCTTGTAATATGGAATGGTTTATTAAAGGACAAAGATATATAAAAATGTTAAATGACAGGTAGGTCACAGAGATGGGTGAGGTTGATGAGAGTATAATTGAGAGTTAGTAACCGAAACCTTACTTGAATTCATTATTTCTTCCTATTTATTATTACTGTTATTTGTTTCTAACCCTGGTCGGCTGATGATGCTTACCAGTACGTGTGGTTGTACTGATACTACACTTACTATATCTCTGTATGGGGGTATAGCCATGGTGTAGGTCAGTTGGGTTTTCTATACCAGCGACGGCGATAATTCTGCAGTAGCTCTTGTTCTCTCAATCATACTTAGATGTTGTGTCTTGGATTGCCCTTCTCCTTGTATAATGCTCTTGTACCGATTTAGGCTAGGTTCTGGGGATTCACTTTTGATTAACTTTCGCATTGTATTTACTTATCAATGGTACTGAACTAGAGTTATTTTATGAGTCATCTAAACTTCATTCTTTGAAATAAGAATTATTTTGACTTCCGTATTAAATGAATGGTCGGGTGGTAAGAGTTCTCCTATCTAGGGTAGAGTTGGGTAGGTTTCCCCACGATCCGTGATTTGGGTCATGACAAAATGTCTTTCCCTCTGTGGTGTAGAATAATAGGGGCAACAGAGTCAAGTTTACTTCATCATTTACTCAAGTAGGCTAAGTTTCTTAGAAAGGTTCTACTTCAGGGAAAGGCATAGGTTATAACAGCTTGTATGTCTTATCCAGTTGTCAGGAACAAGAGAACTCTCCTGATATTGTTATGGGCATGTTGAAAGTTTTCTTTCTTGATGTGTATGCTTTGCTTGATCCAGAAGCCACATTATCTTTTCTAACCCCTTATATTGTGGTAATGTTCAGAATCAGTCCCGCACAACTCCTAGAGCCTTTGGTTGTTTCTACTATTATCAGTTAGTCTATCATAGCTAGGTGAGTTTATAGAAACTGTACAGTGCCAGTCCATCACAAAGACACCACAATCGACCTGCTTGAGTTAGACATGGTTGATTTCGATGTTATTATAGGAATGGATTAGTTGTATTCATTTTATGCCTCAGTTGATTGTAGAACCAAAGTTGTGAAATTCTAGTTTCCTAATGAACCTGGCATAGAGTGGGAAGGTAGTCCAATTGCACCTAAGGGTCAACATATTTTATACCTTAAGGCCCAGAAGATGGTTTCCAAGGGGTATATTTATCACTTAGTCCGAGCTAGGGATTCAAGTGTTGAAGACTACCCCTTTAGTTAGTTCCAATTGTCAATGAATTCCCAAAAGTTTTCCCTTATGATCTTCCCTGAGTACCTCTCGACAGGGGGATAGACTTTGGCATAGATGTCCTTCTCAAAACTCAACCTATCTCTATTCCATCATACAAAATGGCTCTAGAAGAATTGAAGGAACTAAAAGAACAGTTGAAGGATCTCCTTGATAAGGGATTCATTAGACCACGTGTCTCTCCATAGGGTACTCTAGTCATTTTTATGCATAAGAAAGTCGGTTTTTGTCACGTCTCAAACTCGTAGGGGCGCAACTGCCTTACTTGACTGAGAAAACCAACTAAATCACCAACCAAATAACATAACTTGCAACAAGTCGGGGTCGACGAGGCCTCAATAACACCAATCATTAATAATATAGAAGCAATAGAGTAATATAACTGATTGATAAGGTCGTTTTAACCCACAAATTGTATGGAAGCTAGCCCATCAAAAAAATATATACACGAGGCCGGAAAGGCCAAAAACCAAGAATACAACTAACAACAAGGCCACAACTGACTCACATACCCACACAAACATCTACAAACCTCTAAGATGAAGAACCACTAACAACTAGTCAGGATAAGGCCCCGACATACCTATCAACTATGCAAATAGAAGAGGAATCCAGACTCAGTAACTCCGAAAAGATTGGAGCATACCAATCGTCAGTTGAACTCAACCACACGTAATGAGGATCACTGTGTACCTAATAACCTGCAGGCATGAATGCAGTGTCCCCCAGGAAATAGAGACATCAATACGAAATAATGTACCGAGTATGTAAGGTGAATAATAACTGAGAAGGTATCATGAAGTAATGAATGTACATACAGATAAGTGTGCTTATCGGCTCCTGAATATATGGATAGCTAATCTGATATCATAAAGTACTAAAAATAATCAAATGGAGAGTTAAGATTAAACAGAAAGTACTCACCTTGTCCTGTCTTAGACCTTAAACCATAACTAATTAATAGTTAACTTAACTAAGTGAGCTGATCGATATCATCAAGATCTGAATGTACTCGAGAAGGAGAGTCAGGAGTGGTTGTAATACAATCCAATGGCTCCTGACACAAATTCAACAATAATAATCAACCAACAACCTAGCTGAGCCTCTATAAGCTTGGCATAAATCAAGTAACTAATGCATCAAGGTATAAAATTTGATACTTACAAAATCAAGTGTCAAGAAGGCTCGTAAAACTATTTCACAAGAGGTCAAATAACAAGTTCCGTTCAATATGTACGTCATGTCGTCACACCAAGCATAATCAAATATCGAGAAGGACCAAAGCCTTGTATCACATACGGCCGAAACCCAATAGTCAAGAACCATAATAAAAATGATTTTCTAGTTCATAAAAGCATCAATTTGATATTTAAAGACTCAAATATCAAGGAAGCTTATAAAACAATTTTACAATAGGTCAAATAACAAGTTTCGCCCAATATGTACATCATGACGTCCCACAAAGTATAATCAAATATCGAGAAAAAATGAAGCCCTATATCAAGAAGGGTTGAAGCCCTGTATCAAGAAGGGCCAAAATACAATAATCAAGAGAATTGAGAACCATATTAAAAATGGCTTTCTAGTTCATACTTAAAATGAATAACTTCCATAATTAAGATGAACGACAAATCCATAGTCAAGATGGCAAAAGATATGAATCAAGAGGCATGCCAATAGTGACAAAGTCAAAGCCACAAGAAGGACAAAGTCCCAACAAGAATGCCAATTGATCAAGCAATCCGTACAAGTGGGCGAGTAACACAAGTGTCTTGCAAGACTTCAAGAATACCAACACAATAATATAAGGTGTTTTCAAGAAGGTAACCAAGGTACCGAGATAGTATTTCAAATACTTAAACAGTTAAAGAAAAAAAGTTCAAGATAATACACAAATCTTAGTCTTTTAACACATAAACAATCCACCCATAGCTTGAAGAGTTCAAATCATAATCCAAACAATTGTTTCAAGTTCCTCAGCTTGTACACGAGCATATACAACCTTGAACACACAATTAAATATCTTCTGAATTTTCAGTGACTTCAGCAAGTTGATATGAATCAATATTACCTTCAAAAGTAAGCCTAGTTTACACAAATTTCACTAAATCCTCAAAACAGTAAACCTGGACATCCCCACTGACTTGTGTTTTAACTTAGTTTTGAATAGCTAAACGGCAAAACCAAGCATTATAGCCATCATAAAAGTTGTAGGTATATGTCTTATAGTTTCAAAGAGTCCAAAACCACCAAAAATTATGTTTTTTAGAAAATGATATCATCAAAACACTAACCATAGCCCATAAGGAATTCTAAATCGGGAAAACTGGACAAAATGTGTTCTCTCTTGTATCCCCTATTTCTAGCCCATAATAGCAAAATCAGCTTTTGTCATAAAAATAGAAGTTGTAGAGTTATATGTTAGCTTTCCAAAATATATTTTTGTACTTAAAACAAAGATCTACACAACAAGATATGCTATGTTTACTAAACCCTATATAATTTCAAAACGTGTTTTACTTACTTACATAGACCTTATCATATATCTAAGCACCCGATATTTCCTTGATTATAATGTTTGATCGCATATGAACTATCATTATGACTAGACCTTATCCAATTCTTTATTATTAAATTAGGCACACCATTAATGCTACCCGAGTATGAGTTCCCAAAAAGAGACAACTACTTCAAAATAGGCTAGAACAAGACAATCTAAAAGCTCTGCGAGACATTCTTCGGTAGAACACTAAATTTACGGTTTATTGAACTATGGAATCATGAAGAAAAGAACTAGAATACCTTGTACCTAATCTTATCAAAGCTACACAAAGCTCTGCTCAAGCGTCCCTTTAAACGCACAACAACTCAGACCATAACATAATTATTTTAATACATAAAGTTCAGACTCGTAGCTTCTAATCGCCATCACATACCATACCAACTTAGCTCTCCCATAATTACCTTTAACAGTTAATATATCGCTTTAAAATTTGCACTCGCAAATTTGGTAACAAACTACTAAATCAAACCATTACAGTAAATAGTTGAAGCCGTTCTTGTTACTCTCTCATATGTATATCCATAAGATGAGCATTAGAATTGGGGTCTAAAATGGCGATATGTATGGAATCTTCATAAACTAAAGCTGCTCCATAAATAACATAGATGACAATAGGTGAAGAGGTGATATATAGATATATATGTATTAGACAACTGGCCAAGAGATTTACATTTACCAAAAATGGATATTAGGCAACATAATATAATTTTCGAGTGGTGGTCTTTAGCACCAAATCTATGTATTCGTGTGTATATAAACTCTCCAGGAGATTCCTATAAAAGTTAGGCAGCATGTATGATTCTTAAATGGTGGAAGTTTGTTATTTAAGTTTATATGGCAAAAACTTATACCTCTAGCATTAATAACACATACCTCCAAATTAATATCAATAATGTTGCCGACCTCCTTCACTTGACATGAAATCGACATCACTGAATATAAGTTTTTAATATGAGTAGCACTAATAACAATTTAAAGACTTGTCATAACAGACACGTTGATAACAGACTAGATTCGTAAATCACATCTCTTAGAAAACCATGTCAAAAAAATAAAGAAATAACCTTTATATACCTTATTTTGGGACTTTCCCTCATACGTCTTGCCACCGACGTCCATCAATGAAAATCCTTATCTCGTTTCGAGCTTAAAATGTTATGTAAAGAAATTTGTTTGATAGTTTTACTTATGCGTTAGTATACTCATATGTAACTTAAAGAAACGCAGATGTCGAAACCCAATTAATTGATATGCCCCCCACCCCCCACCCCCCACCTCCTTTGTTCAATTGTATGGTTCGTGTACAAATATATAATATGTATATATATGGTAAGCGATGGTTTGGAGTAATATCCAACCTACAAAATGCTTAAGGCGGCTATCTGCTCTTTAACAGATAAGGATCTAGATATATTTAAGACAAAAATAAAAAAATGATTTGTCTTTTATTAACTCCACCAACTATCTAATTGTTTAGTAATAAAGAACATGATGATCACGTAACTAGTATATACATACATACAGTTAACTTATTATAATTATGATAAAAATCCCATAGCATGACCAAAATTGAATTCTAAAACATACAGTATTAAGTACAACATTGGCTTAGACTAGAGATACTTAAGTAAATTAGGAATAAACTATTCAAGGATCGTTTTTCTACCCCGCACTAAGTGGAATAAAAACAATAAAATTTTCCACATTCCTTTATCATCCATTGCTATCACTTAGTTGAATTTTTGAAAAATAAAATAAAATTATGAAATTCCAATTTAATCGGATGTCTCCGAATTTGCGAGGTGTTACAATAAAAATCTCAAATTTAGACGAGAAACTCTTTGACACGAGATAAAAGATAATCTTAAACGCACGAGGTGTTATATTCTTCCCCTCTTAGAAACATTCGTCCTCAAATATGAAATAAAATGAGTAAGGCAAAAAACTTCTCAAATTCCTTACAGAACCTCCCCTTCACACCTGACTATACCATATCTACAAGATACCTGCCTCACAAAACCACTAGCAGCTACCAGCAACTCAACGGGCATCACACAGCTGACAACACTACCAATTCATAATTGGAAACATAACTTACCTCAATATAAGGAACTTCATCCTAGAAATTCCATGACGCCCTAAACCGAAATCGACCTATGCATAAGGTCTCCGGAGGTCTAACAATCATGAATCTCTATGGTAGTATTTCAATAACTCAACTCTTAAGATTCAGCTCTATAGCACGATCTAAAAAATGAAAGAATGGTAATCAATCCTAAATACCCGATAACCTCCTGATTATAAGTGTGGTGCACAACACACTCATAAACAAGACTCTACTATCACGATTTATAGACTTCCTAGGACATGACCATGCTCTGATACCAAGTTATCAAATTCCAATTTAATTGGATGTCTCTGAATATGTGAGGTGTTACAATAAGAATCTCAAATTTAGGCTAGAAAATCTTTGATAGGAGACAAAAAATAATTTTAAACACACAGAATGTTACAGTTCTCATAGAATGTGCATCGACTACCGTCAGTTGAACAAGGTCGCCATACCCTCGAATTGATGACCTATTTAACCAACTTCCGGTGCTAAGTGTCTTTCTAAGTGAGACCTCAGATGCGACTATCATCAGTTGAAAATCAAGGAAAGTGACATTCTAATAATTTAAATTTTGTGCTAGGTACTTAAAATATTGGGTCGAAAGCCATCACGAGATACCCAATAAAATATCCACTCTAATAATTTTTATTATTATTCACCTGAAGAAGTTGTTTTACATTTTTAAGTTACCGTGACATTTAATAGGGAAAAATTGAATCTTGAATTATTTCAATTATTGGTTAACTTTTTATTGCTTAAAATGTGACTGAAAACTAATTATTGTACAAATCTAAATTAATTTATCTTTTTCTCTTTAGTTATCAGCATATCTAAAGTTGTGAACGATGTATCATGTAGTAGTGCTACATCTATAGCCAGGGGCGAATTTATAGATAAAAAAATGGGATACGGAAATCCATGGTCATCTGACTATACTCGGTATATTATTTGTATAATTCTTAAAAAATATATCAAATATTAATTATAGGAACTCATGCTCAAAATGAGCGGATGGTTCACTGGTCGGAGGGCCAAAATTTAACCTCTTAATCTTGGGGTTGATCCCGGCCAGCTACACACTCGCCCTTTTTTTTTCAATTAAAAGCAGCTTTTGTTTGTTTGTTTTTTTTTTAGATTCTTAAGCACTAAATCTTAAAAGTCAAAATGGCAGCGTAAGCAGCCTTTGTTTGTTTTGTTTTTTTTTTTAAAAAATAATCCTTAAACACTAAATCTTAAAAGCCAAAATTGCAGCGTAAGCAGCTTTTGTTTGTTTGTTTTTTTAAAAATAAAATCCTTAAGCACTAAATATTAAAAGTAAAAATGGCAGCGTAATTAATTGAAAATAGCGTGTTTCTTTCAGAGTTTAATCGTTGTTTTCCTTTTCATATTTCACCCCAAAAAATCACATAAAAATTGATTTCACTTATTCTTTTTCGATATCCCATTGCTAAGGTATAATCAATAGCTCATTCATTCTTTTTTATTCGAGGTTTCTCTTCTTAGTAAGCAAATTAAATCATAAATTTCAAAATACACGGACTAGCTCATTCATTCTTTTTCGTTCAAGGTTTTTCTTCTTAGTAAGCAAATTAGTAAAATCATAATTTCAAAATACCTGAACTTTAATTTTAGGGTTTTCACAAAAAAAATAAAAATCATTGCTTATATAATAGGAAATCAGTAAGAGCTAATGAATTGGTTATCTCGGACTCACATATTTTGCGGATAAATTGGATGTTGTTAAGGTTTCATTATACTTTAATTTAAGTTGAAAGGAATGTGTTCCTCTATTTTATTATTAATTTGCAAGGGTGTAATTTCCTTATTTTTGATTGTGAAAGAGGTGTGATTCCTCTATTTTATTACTATGAATTAGGTAAAGATGTGATTCCCTTATTTTTGAATGTGAAAGGGATGTGATTCCTCTATTTTTTATTTTTTATTTTGAATTTGCAAGCGTGTGAATCCCTTATTTTTAAATGTGAAAGGGGTGTGATTCTCCTATTTTATTTTAAATCTGCAAGTGATAAATTTGTGACTAAGTTAAATAATAATTTGAATTTGTAGGAACATTTATCCTTGAACATCTAAATGGATAAATACGTGACTAAGTTATACATCGGGCAACCAAACTCTAGTAGTCGTTCATCCGTTAATTCACATGTAGCTCCGGAAGTTCAAAGAGAGACAATTCCACCTCCTTCTTAAAGTGTTGATTGTATTCTTAGGGTGGGATCTCTTAAACGGGGATCACAAACAAAGAAAGCTCATTTCTCAATATAGTCCTAATATTCAAGATGATGTAAGGAGACATTATATTTTGATGGGACATTCTCAACCAGAAATTCATGAATATCCTAAAGTTAAATTTGGGAACAAAGATCTTTAAACCTCCATATTCTGCCTGATTGGAATATAGCATAAAAAATGATGATGCACTTTGTATCGTTTTCAAAATACGAAGTCTCATCGAATACAATTGTAAACTAATGATATTTTTTATGTTAATGTAATTAATTATCTTTTTATCGCCAAGTTAGTGTCACTATAAAGTTTTAGATCTAATCTTTGAAGTAATGGTGCACCCGTCTTCTTTAAATTCTGGATTCGCCTCTGTCTATAGCCAACAAGTTCAAAATGATAAGCGTCCACTGTATTTGTTCGGAAAATTAGTTACAATTTGCAATTGAAACACATATAAATCGAAAGACTAAAAGCTTAACTATAAAAGAAAAAAAGTCATTCTAACTTAAAGGGGAGATTCATTAAGGTACAACCTGCAGGAGATAGAGTCGTCATTAGAAAATGTGAAGGAGATAAAAGACGCAACAATTATTGACAAAGGAACATTTATATTTCTTTTGGATATTTAAAATCACTACTTAGAGATAATAATTTAAAGATAATAGTGTTATTTGTTTTAAATATGTATAAGTAATATAAGAATTTGTAAGTAAATTAGAGCAAAATCAAATTGTTGTGTACCTCGAATATGCAGCGAAAGTTGTTGATTTTGCTATCGGAAGAAAATGCCCCAAATCTCTCCTTTGAATCTCTTGAAAACAAAGTACTAATCTCACAAACTAGATGTCTTATTTTGAAATGTGTGTTGATGTTTTAATCTCTGATTTTCATGTGTCTTTTCTGATGAAGAAAACAATCAATTTTAAAAGGAGAATGTGATGACAGTTTACCAGTTACAATGTAACTGTTCCCTCCCAAAATTTTGAATTCGGAGGTAACCTCCATCTTATTTTCTTCTCTGAAAATGAAACGGGTCGGTTCAGGTCGGGTCGGGTCGGTCCACATGGGCGACCCATGACCCGCAAAATTCAACATCTCCCACTTCGCACATGGTGGATAAGACCCAAGCCAGTAAGACATCAACTAGACATCCAATTCATACGACAAATAGTTCGTGCGACCTGCGAGCATCAAGAGCTTTACCTATAAGGTTTTACAAGCTACACAAAGGAATCCAATCACATGTGGAAAGAATTCGCTACTAATATGAGGATACTAATACTCACAATACCCCAGACATTATTCACTACTTCAGTAGTTACTTATCCGATCCCACATCCTCTTAAAGAGGTGAACTCGTGTTCATGATTAACTTTATATCCACAATTACACTTGACACCTATATGGTATGTGTAATGGCCGGCCTGCGTATACAAGTTAAATTAATAATCTTAATTGTCTTCCCTTTCTACTCGGATCTGTCTGTTCCAAATCAACTGCTTTCCTAGACATGCACTGCATTGCCGAATTGCTCATGGCTATTAATAACATGCTAAAGTAGCAACACTGATCGAAACTTTAAGAAACGGTCAAAGGTCAAAGGTTATCTTAATTAAAAGTTAATAAAACTTTTAGGGTCTCACACAATGAAGAAGCAGGGATTCATTATTCCATTAACCCAACGGTCACTAAGCACACGTGGTATGAAACACGTGCTATGATGTTCTCACCTTATATTGGTGCATGTGTCTTATTCTTTTAGTCATTCAATATTGTACAGATCTTGGTCTAGACATTTCTAAATGTCTAACCTGAGTTTCTTTCTTTAATGATCCTCAAACCCATCTTCTCATAGAAACTCAAATCTGGCTTTGCAAAACAAGTCATAATATGATGGTGGAACTCATATCTTCACGTTCCTCGACGTAAGAGGTGATTGCTTGTTTTAGAGAGTCAATCTCGCGACTTGTTTGACACACTTTATAAATAAAACACATTATCACATGCATATAAGATATGAACATAAATTCAAGAGTCTTGTATTGATAAAAATGTTATAACAATTAAGTTATTTTACAATACAGAAATATAATCATATCCTACGCAAACCTATAGTCATAACATGTTTCTCAAACAAGTCTCTAGACATTGCCTTCGTAAAGGGATCAGCTATCATTTCTTGTGTAGGAATGTATTGTAAATTTATTTCTCCACTTGCTACTATGTCTCTCACAAAGTTATACTTGATGTCAGTGTATTTGGTTTTGCTGTGATACTTAGGATCCTTCGTATATGCGATAGCCACTTGACTGTCACAATGTAAAATCATGGGACCCTTAGAATTCTTTGCAATATTCAAATGCTCAAAGAATCTCTTTAGCCAAACAACTTCTTGTACTGCAGATGCACAAGCCACAAATTCAGATTCCATGGTTGAAAGGGTTATGCAAGTTTGTTTCTTACTTTTCCACGAAATAGCACCACCATTTAGTAAGAAAGCATAACCGGAGGTTGATTTTCTATCATACCGGTCACCAGCCCAATCAGCATCTGTATAACCTCTTATGTATAAATCAGGTCCATTATAGCATAGTGAATAATCTGCAGTTCCCTTCATGTATCAAAAAATTCTCTTTACTGCTTTCCAATGATCTCTTCCAGGATTGGATTGATACCTGCTAACCAGACCTACAACATAACAAATGTCTGGGCGAGTACACATCATAGCGTACATCAAGCTCCCAACTGCACACGAATATGGAACTCGATACATGTCTTCCTTTTCTTTTCCAGTCATTGGACACATTTTAAGGCTTAAGGTTTCACCTCTTGCTATAGGAGTATCCATAGATTTGCAACTATTCATTCGAAAGTGTAACACCCCATACCTTCCCAACCCTACTTGAAGATGTTGAACAATGTTTACTTAGGTGTCGAGAGCCATAAGTATGTATTTTGGTAATGTTATTGATGAGAAAATTGATATTGGGCCTTGTACATGTGATTAGACCTTCGTAAGAGGTGTTTTGTGACTTAGTGGAGAAATTGTGGGGTTAAAAACGAGGCTTGGAGGACCTCCAAACAAAGGATATTAAAGGTAAGAAGTAAGGTAAAGAATTGAACTTGAAGTATCTAACCAAACCCGCAAAGAAAAGTCGAAAAATGAATTTTTCAAAAAAATTAAGGCCCAGGAGTGCCAGAGGGCGTGCCAGGCCGCTAATTGCCAAAATTTTTTGGGCACAGGCAGCAATTTGGCGCGCCCAAGGGAGTTCCAGGCTGCTTGTGCGCACCTTTCAAAAGTTGGAAATTTTTCTAAGTCCCAAGGGTGCCCGGGGACGTACCGGGCCGCTTTTTGCCACATTTCTTTTACAACCACGAGCCTATACATGGAATAATTGAAGTAATTTGCATTCCATTTGATAAGATTATTCGTGGACGAATTTGGCATCCAAATAACGGTTTTACCCTTTCGGTCAAAATAAGTCATACGTGGCTAGAATCACTTGTTTTTGGAATTGAGGCTACAGATATAAATAGCGTGAGTGGGAATATTGTTGTAACACATATGAAATGATTTAAACATGAGTAATTATTGATTTTAGTGGGTTAAGTGATTTGGGCTCAATAAAAGCCCAAAATGAGGAAGAAAACATGGGCCAAGAATGGGTCAAATGACCCATTCTTCCATTGACCAAGCCAAACATAGCATTAAATGCCAAGAGTGGCTAAGGATGACCCCAAGGACTATATAAAGACCCAAAAAATCATATTTTATTCATTTGGAACTGTCATGCTTTTTAGATATTTTCTCAAACATTTCTCTCAAACCCTAAGAACCCTAAGTCATCTTTTGGAGCAAGATCATCATTTCTCAAGCTTGGGTAAGTGATTATTCTTATGGATTAATATATTATATGCTTGGGAGAGTATGTAGATCATGATGGGTATGTCAAAAAGTGTACATAATGCATTCTTGCTTTTTGGCTAAAAGATGTGTTATCCATGGAACTTAAACTTGAAATATGACTTGTGGTTTTGATAAAAGAGCATGGTATGAATGAAATATGAACATATATGGTGTGATTATGTTATTAAATTTGTTATTTTTATATAAGTGTAAATTATGGAATTTTGACCGATATGTGCTATGAGGTGTATTAAGGTAACTTGATGGCTTATTTGTGATATGATATGAATGAGAAAGTGTAAAGGAGAAGCTTTGTGGTGAAATGTTATTGGTATATGATGTTGTGGTCAATGTATGGAATATTGTGGGATTATTGGTATGATAATTTCATCAATGGTATTGTCAAGGGGGAAATGACATTTTGTTGGGCAAACATGGAACTCATTATCGTTATATGCATTTGTAAGGTAGTTGGTGGTTAATGTAAATTCCGTTATGTACTTGTGTTGTAGAGTGAAACATGAGGAAGGAGCGGTACTATTGTATGCACGTCTAATATTGTATATTTATATTGAGAATACAAGGTATGTAAGGTTACTCTGTCCGTATCTTTCTGCAGCAAATAGTGTTCACATTGACATTACACTTGTCCCATCCCGAAATATGCTAAGGTATCCTATATCCGGTTATCAATGGTCATTATCACATGTTTCCTACTCATTGATCGATTGTGAATCACATGTCTCATAGTCATTGATAATGTTCCAAAAGCCCAATAAAGTTATGTTCCAAAGTTCCTATAGTGGTTATACTCATGTCTCTTGTTCACTGATTACCGTCCAATGGTTCCAATAGTGTTATGTTTCCAATAAGGCTATGTTTCCAATAATGTTTATTCACATGTCTCTCACTCATTGATTATTGATCCAAAGCTTCAAATAAATTTATGACTATCATTGTATCAATCTCAAAAGTAATGAATGAAGTAATGCATATATGTGGTTAATGATTGAGTATGGGTGGTAGCTTTGAGGGCTAAATGCCTAGCTCAAGCCGATCTCGAGATTGTTGGATCAGGGGGCAGTCCTAGAGGCATAAGCCTAGATCGGACCGAACCTGACAGGGGGTAGCTCTAGGGGTAATAACCTAGCTCGAGCCGAACCCGATGTATTGATTTACGGGTGGTAGCTCTAGAGGCATAAGCCTAGCTCGAGTCGATCCCAACATAACGTTATGTTATATAAAGACCCACTGATCAGTCGGGGCCCGAGTACATAGTGACACAAGTGACTATGAACAAAGCATAGACGTAAAGAAGCAAAGAAACTAATGAAATACACATGGTTTCCAAAGTACAGAATAATGACTTATCTATATTGGTCATTCATTTGTATTGAGTTCATTGATGTATTTACATATCATACAGTTTCTTATGAGCCTTACATACTCAGTACATTCTTCGTACTGACGTCCCTCGTGGGACTTACCTTACTTGTTGCAGGCGCAGGTGCTAGTAGGCCTCCACAGTAGGTTGCCATTTGTTTGCGGATCATTGGTGAGCTCCATTTAGTTCGGGGCTTCTCCGAGTCACAGTTGTACATGTGTTTTGGTTTTGTATATGTTGTATAAAGCGGGGACTTGTCCCGACTTTCAGTTGGTTTTCGTAAATGCATCTGTTAGAGGCTTTTGTAGATGTACATGGGTGTATGGATGTAAGATGGTACATGACGCTTCGACTTGATGGCCTCAACGGTCAAGTTCCGCATATGTATATATATATATATATATATATATATATATATATATCACATGTTCCATGAATTTCGTTGTTAGTATTTTAAGCTCTTACATGATCATGTCGACTACGAGTGCCAATCCATCCCGATGGGATTCGGGACATGACAGAAAGCGTTCCAAAATTTTCTTTATGTATGTTTCTTAAGATAGACTCAAAATTTTCTTGGAACGATCTCTTTGGATTTTTACACCCAATATATAGTCTGCTTCACCCATATCTTTCATGTCAAATGAATTTGAAAACCATGACTTAACAGTTTTCACATACTCAAAATTATTTCCAGCTAATAAGATATCATCCATGTAAAGCAAAAGAATCGCAAACATTCCATTAGATTTCTTCGCATAGATGTAATGGTCTTCATCGATCATGGTGAAATCAAATGAAATCAGTTCCTTATGAAATCTCAGGTACCACTGCCTTGAAGACTACTTTAGGCCATATATTGATCTGTTCAATTTACAAACCTTCTTTTCTTGACCTTTAACAATAAAACCTACAGGTTGTTCCATGTAGATTTCCTTGTTAAGTTGTCCATTGAGAAAAGCGATCTTCACGTCCATTTGGTATAATTCTAAATCCAAACATGCAACAATATCCAAAAGTATGCGAATTGAGGTGAACTTCACAACTGGTGAAAAGGTTTCCTCATAATCTATTCCATCTTCTTGAGTAAAACCTTTTTTCCACTAATCTTGCTTTATGTCTTTCTATTGACCCATCTGATTTGCATTTAACTTTGAGAATCCATTTATTCCCAATAGATCTATGCCCAGAAGGAAGGTCAACTATATCCCAGACTTTATTGGTTTTCATGGACTCTAATTCTTCTTTCATTGCTTTCATCCATTCATCTTTTCCAAGACTCGATAATGCCTCAGTCACAGAATTAGGTTCAGCCAATTCTGTGGGAGATACCAAGAAAAAATAATCCTCAATCTCATAAGATCGTTTAGGTACACCTTTTCTGGTACTCTTACGTAATTGAAGTTCAGATTCCTCTATAGGATTTTGGGAATCATAACTCCCACTTGAACCAAGAACTATTTCTTGATCTAATGGATTATCAAGCATGTCCAACGATATTATTTGATCATCTGAATTCAACATTTCGTAAAGAGGCTCATTATCCTTTATTTCACCCTTTTTGGGAAAATCACTTTCCAAAAATGTGACATCTAGTGATTCAATTTCAGTAGTACTTCCATCCTCCAATTCACCAATGAATACATACCCTTTGGAGTGTTCTGAGTATCTTATAAAGATACATTTCTTTCCTTTTGGACTCAGTTTATTGAACTCACCAAAATGATCTTTAATATATGCAACACAACCCCAAGGTCGTAGATCATTAAGGTTTGGCTTATTATCAGTCCATAGTTCATAAGGAGTAGAAGATACCGATTTAGAAGGTACTTTGTTCAATATGTATGTCGCAGTCAATAATGCATCCCCCCAAAAAGATATTGGTAAATTTACCTACGCCATCATAGACCTTACCATGTCCAACAATGTTCTATTCCTTCTTTCAGCTACACCATTTTGTTGAGGTGTATAAGGAGTAGTTAACTATCTAATAATGCCCTTTTCAGTACACAGTTCTTCAAACTATTTTGACAAATATTCGTGACCTCTATCGGTTCTTAAAGCCTTTATACTTTTATCTAATTGATTCTCAACTTCATTCAAGTATCTTTTAAAGCATTCAAGTGCTTCAGATTTATGAGAAATCAAATAGACATAACCAAAGCCTGTGAAATCACCAATAAATGTAATGAAATATAAAGCACCATACCTTGCCCTCACATTCATTGGACCACAACTATAAGAATGGATTAATTGTAGTGGGAATTCAGCTCTTTTAGCCTTCCCAAATGGTTTACGTATAATCTTTCAAGCAAGACAATTTTCACAAGTTGGCATTTCAATTTTGTAAAAAGAACCTAGATATCCTTTCTTTGCCAATATATTCATTCGATCTTTCCCTGTGTGACCCAATCTAGCATGCCATTTAATTATATCAAGATCATTATTACTAGAATAACATGCCATTACACAACGATCAACATAATAGTCATAAGTTGAAGGATTATAATTTAAATGATAAAGCGATCATAACGAAGTCCAAAACCATAAAAAACATTATCTAGAGTTATTATAACACCATTGCTACTAAAAAACAAATCAAAACCAACACCTAAAAGAACAGACACAGATACTAAGTTTCGTCGAATCTCTGGAGCATATAGGATATCATGCAACATCAATGACCGGCCACCACGCAAGTCTACTTTGCAAATGTCAATCCCTATGACTTCAAGTCTTGCATTATTTACTACATATATCCACCTTGACCTAGGTGAAACTCGATGAAACTCCACAAATGCTTCTCGATCACGACTCACATGGTCGGTGGCTCCTGAGTCTACAATCCACATAGGATAAGATTCAGTTAATAAAGCAATGCTAGAAACATATGTAGCACTTAGATATGCATTTAGAAATTCTACCTTTTTCTGTTCGGGACAATCACGAGCAAAATGCCCCAGAACTTGGCAATTATAGCACTTCATCTTGATTTTGTCTTTCTTCTTGAAAAACCATTTTACCTTCTTGGAATTTGGCTTGTTCTTTTTCTCAGAGGGTCCTTCTTCGGTCTCCTTAACCTTCCCATTCTTTTTCAAATTTTTCTTATACTTGAAGCCTGAAGACTTCTTACCACTTGATTCTGCCATAATGGCATTAGAAGCATCTTTAGCAGCACCAAGCCGCTCGTCTTCAAGTTCAATATGACGGGCAACATCAGAAAAAGTTTTTATGTTATCATTGTGGGTTAAGTTAACCTTCAAATGTTCCCAACTGTTGGTAAGAGACTGAATAACTGCCTGAACCTATTGCTCATCCTAGAGAACATGACCAACACTTTTGAGTTGAGCTATCATATTAGACATTTCCCTAAGGTGTTGTTTGATATTCTGATTGTGACGCTTCTTGCAAGTGTCAAACTTGATAGTCAGCTGTCTGAGGCGGGTGACAGATGTACCCCTATATGTTCCTCGCAAGTGTTCCCATATGGCATGAGTAGTAGGAAATTCCTCAACCTCATGAATGAGGTCATCAACCACAGAACTAACAATGATTCCGCGTGCAACGGAATCAGCCTTTTTCCAAGCCTTATAAGCTTCAAGGTCTCTTCTGTGTTTTCCAGTGTTACCCTTATCTGGTTTACATAAAAAATGGTTAATACCTTTAAGAGCATTTTGCTCTTTCAGTACATACCATATTTTACGACTCCAAATGTCGTAATTATCACCATTTAGTTTTTCACCTTTGTTCAAGTCGGTAATGATGCTTTTTGATGCCATGTCTATTATTAAGAGACAATCACGCAAGTATATTTATCAATAATACATGCGAATTACACATTTAAGCAAATCAATTCACATAAAGGTTTCATGTTTAGTGTAAAATCGAAAGGTCACGAATGTTTCCAATCATCATCTATGAACTAAATATTTGACCAAAATTAGAAGTTAATTTCTTAATGTGTATTGATAGCTTTCAATTAAGTATTAAAGAAACTTAAATAAATAAAAGGAATTCATATCAAAAGAGAAACAACTTAATTTATATATTAAAGTTAATAAACAATCTCAAGTTACAAGTCAATTCAATGATGAAAATCCCCCCACAAATATTCGAGACGAAGAATATAAACCCTAAAAGGCTCGCTAGGCCAAATCTCATGATAAACATCAATTAGTCTCTTGCCCCAAGGATTACGGAGAGAGTCTGCTAAAATAGCTAAAGCTTCCCAATCCGAGATTTCAACATAGTTTTCTAGTTCTACACATTTTAATTCAAAAAACTGAATAAAACTAGCAACTGAAATACTAGGGGACATCTTAAAAGACTTGAACTCTTTTAGTTTCTTCTCTCTTTCCCTTCGAACAACCCTCTCATTTCGTAACTGATTTTGTGTCACCCTTGGGACACCAATTCGTATGATCTCACGACCTTGAAAACATGTCCGTTGACGGCGTGCTCTTCCACTTTGTCTCTTTGCTTGATATCCTGAACTCCCACATGGAGTGATTCGAGTTTGTCCCTGTTCAGCCATGTCTGATAATATGAACAAAGAAACAATCAGAATGGCTATACCATTCAATGTAGCAACTTATGCCACAATTAATTGTAGAAGGAAAAATCTGTTAAGGGAATTTTAGGGACTTGACAAATTACCATGACTTAGTAAAATAATAATATTAACACTCCATAAATCATATTTTAATGAGAATAATAGTTACTTTCGTGTTTCAAAAGAAAGTTTATATTTCTTTTCATTAAAGAAATACTTTATACTAGTAGAAACATTAATATTTCTTTATCATTCAAAAAATTAGTACGACATCAGTACTACTCGATTCTTAAATAAATTTGTACTTACTAGCATGCTCGAATATTTTCAACAAATAAATAAAGGAATAAATAGTCATTTTTATGTATGCACAGTTTCCAAAAAAAATTAAACAAATGACTCGATCTTTTCCTTATAAAAGTTAAAAGGACTTCACTAGTTCACATAAAAGTTAATAGCACTATACCTCATTAAAATAAAGGATGCTATCCTTTTCTAGAATATATGAAAAGGACCATTCTATCCACACATAAAGGTACAAATACACGTTCCCACACTCTATCCTTGTCCTCTTCTCCACATTGTTAAACACTTTCTTCTCATGTCTATGCTTATTCACTTCTTCTTTAAAGAGAAAAAAAAAATCCCAAAAAAATTCATGGAGACAAAGAAACATAAATGTAAATCTGACTTATCAACAGTTCATTTTCAAAAAAAAAAAATATGGAGAAATCAATAGAAACTTTCAGATCTGCGGCACAATGGTAGCATGTCTGATTTCAGATCAGAAGGTTGTGGGATCGATTCATGTCGGGTTTCAAAAAAAAAACCGATCTATTTTCGGTCCTCTATTCTATTTAACAGGTGAATAATTATTCAATTTTTCAAGAGTTTTACACACCGATTTTGTTTCTAAGGAAAATAGAAGTCTCGGAAACATGTAATCAGATTTTATACTCAAGAAATTACATGTAAAATAGAGCAATTAACCACGTGATACCATTGTAAGTAAATCAGAGCAAAATCAGATTGTTGTGTACCTCGAATATGCACCAGAAGTTGTTGATTTTGCTACCGAAAGAAAACGCCCCAAATCTCTCCTTTGAATCTCTTGGAAACGAAGTACTAATCTCACAAACTAGATGTCTTTTTTTGAAATGTGTGTTGATGTTTTAATCTCTGATTTTTCGTGATGAAGAAAACAATCAATTTTAAAAGGGGAATGTGATGACAGTTTGCTAGTTACAATGTAACTGTTGCCTCCCAAAATTTTGAATTCGGAGGTAACCTCCATCTTATCTTCTTCTCAAAAAATGAAACGGGACGAGTCGGGTCGGGTCGGGTAGGTCCACATGGGTGACCCATGACCCGCGAAATTCAACAGAATTATTTCTCGATCACATGATTTACTAAGATCAGTTTGAATTTATATTTTTAAACTTGAATTATGATGAAATTATTTATATAATCGATAAATAGAAATGATGTTTGCTTAAATATATGAAAATTATATCCTTTCTCCCTCAAAAATAAAAAACTAGATGCGCTTAGCCTGTGCAAGCACGGGCCCAACATTTTACATGATAATATATAATCAAAAAAAATTCCACACAATCGATGCAATATTTTATTTATATGTATGTGTAAAAATTGTGTTGAAATGGAAATTTAAAAGTTGTGAAAACTTAAAGATTGGGTAGTGGTAATATAATGTTTAAGTTGTTAATGTAGACGGATATATTATGAACTGCTGATGTATATATGCATACATATTGTTTATATATTACATTCATGATGGCACCAGCTGTGCCTATATATCTATATATATGTCACACCCCGAATCCATACGAGGCGTGATTGGCACCCGAAGCCGATAAGGCCCGAGAGAACCAATCTTTGCTTCTATTCATTCATATGCATGTTATAGGAACACTAATATCACGTAAGAACTTATCATGTTAATAACGAAACAGGTGATTCTGGGGACTCAGTGTCAGTCCCATATTGTTTAACTGGGTTAGGTGGGGATTTACTAGTTCTTTCTCCCGCTTGCATATCTATCTGCTTATCTTTGACCATACCTTGTCTTGTAATCGGCATTTTACTATATCAAAGGAAATCAATTACACTGGTTAGATGCAATCCCACCTATGACAATGGCTCTATTGCACGATCTAGAATGAAGAAATGAAACAACTCCTAAATGTCCCGTAGCCTCCTACTTATAAATGTGGCGCGCAACACATCCATAAGCAAGACTCTACTCAGACACGGCTTTGTAGACACCCTTAGAACGAACTGCTCTGATACCACTTTGTCACACCCCGAATCCATACGAGGCGTGATTGGCACCCGAAGCCGATAAGGCCCGAGAGCACCAATCTTTGCTTCTATTCATTCATATGCATGTTATAGGAACACTACTATCACGTAAGAACTTATCATGTTAATAACGAAATTTCATGAAACATGTGCTAAATATATATACATATGTGAAACTTGGCCGACAGGGCCATCAAGTCATCATGGGCATACGTATCCTACATTTGTCTTCCCACAACTGTCTACAAAGCCTCTACAGATACATGACCATGTCTATACAATATTTACATAATACCAGAACCTAGTGTACACATGTGATTTGGGAAGCCCCGAAACAACTGGAGCTCACCAAAGATCTGTATATGATCCGCAGCCTACCGAGGAGGTCTACTAGTGCCTGTACCTGCAACATGTAAGGTAAGCCCCCAAGAGGGGTCAGTACGAAAAATGTACTGAGTATGTAAGGCCATAAGAAAATTGCATCAATACATAATAACTTCAATGGAAATAATTATAAGAGGAACTCTATATGTGGAATTATGTACCTTTCTTTCTTTGTTATCATCTCCAATGATTCGTACATAATAACAACCACCATGGAATCAATATAAGAGAAATAACAAATGTGAATAAGCTCTTTGTCTGAATGTGGGATACCATGTGCATTACGTTCTTTCTTTTCCTTACCTTCACTTTACTTTACTTTACATTATAACTTATTAACCATATACTGCCCGGGCCCAACTGATCAGTGGAAAATTCATAGAACCATCATGCAGGTGTACATTGCACCCCATGGATAATATATGGAGAACCATCATGCAGGTGTTCGTTTCACCCCATGGATAATATATAGAGAACCATCATGCAGGTGTTCATTTCACCTAGAGGACCATCATGCAGGTGTACATTGCACCCCATGGATAATATATGGAGAACCATCATGCAGGTGTTAATTTCACCCCATGGATAAGTTAACATCATCATCATCATCATCATTACTTTGCTCTTACTTCATTCCTTTACCTTTGAGATTGATACTTTAAGTTGTGAGAGATTGGTACTTTTGCATAATCAATGAGTGAAACATGTAAATAAACATTATTGACACATAGCCTCTCTGGAAACATAACACTGTTGGACCCCTTGCACAATGATCAATGAACAAAACACATGAGTATACCCTCTACTGAAACCTTGGAACATAACCTCATTGGAGGTTTAGAACATTACGAATGAATATGAGAAGTGTATCTAACTCTAGTGGTACTTAGACTCATGTCATGATTGCCTCTTAGTCTATTCGACTATACGTTACTTTATTCTTTCCTTATGAGGGATCTATGTAGTCACTTATGAGAGATTGCCTTCATGAGATCAACATCTTACCTTGTGAGGGATAGATATTAGCTCATCTATTACCTCTTCACTACTCTTATGAGATCTTATGATACCGGGCTTCCACCTTTGGTGGAATGCACTAACTAACATAGCATAATATTGGGATTTCCTATATTGCACTTATACCATTTAGATTGAGACCCCTACTCAATGAAAATGAAACATACAACAACCACGCACATTACTTCTGTACAATCTTAAGGTTATGAGAATGACACGTTAAGGATCATGATATTAAGGCACACACTTATACTTCACTCCTTCGCTTTATGAGACCACTAGCACACATCTTCCTATGAGAGATACATACTTCATCTATTGAGAATTTACATACTAAGACACTATTTGTAGCACACAAATATATATCACCTCACTTCTCTTCTACGTCATGAGATCAATACCTTAAATTATGAGGGATGGTTCAACTATCTCACATATGACTTCCTTCATTGCTCTTATAAGATTGGTACTTCTACTTATGGAAGATTAGTATCTTTACTTGTGAGGGATTGATACATTAACTTGTACATTACTTCTTTCATTACTCTTGAGAGATTGGTACATTTATTTGTGAGAGATTGATTCATTCACTTGTGAGAGATTGTTATATTCACTTGCCATAACATTGTTTGAAACACAACCTCTTGGAACCATTGGAACAATAGTCAATGTATAAGAGACATGCGTATAACTCTATTGGAACTTTGGGTCATGACATGATGGGACATGCTAAGCAAGCATTCATAGATTCTCGTTATACCTTACTCTCTCTTGAGATAGTCCTTTTAGGACTCACTACATGATGACATCCTTGGGACTTCAACCAATGAATAGTCAACGGATAAGAGGTAAGTAAATCATAGTTTATTTAAGAATGGGGCATATATGGAGAACAATATATGTCAACCTTTAGAAATAGAACAAGCCCAATGTCAATATGGACAACATGTTGCAGAAGGATACGAAAAGAGTAGCCTTACATACCTTGTCGTCTTACTATGCATACACAACCTTATATGGAGATACAATAGTCCAGCTTCCTTCCTTACGTTTCACTCTACATCACAAGTACATAACGAAGCTTATATTAGCAACCAACTACCTTACAAGTGCACAAGATGACCATGACTCACATGGTTACTTTAGAAAGTCATTTCGCCTTATTAACATATAATTTATCACATTGACATGCCCACACTACCATAACATTCCACTCATTGACCAAGATATCACTCATCAATAGCATTTTACACCATACTTACCCTTTACGCTTTTCTATTATCATTACGTCACATTTACTCCTTTCAAGTTGCCTCATAACAACATATAAGCAATAGTCCATACTTAATACGGTCCATCATACCTCCATACGATACTTTAAAGTCCTTAAAACGACATTACAAGTTGATAATTACATCCATGAAGGGTACGGGGGCTTCGGGGAACCAACGGGAGACGAAAACATACAAACCGGACCTGGGGGCTGACCTGCGCTGCCACCTGCGCACGCAGGTGGCAAGGTACGAGCGCAGATGCCCTTTGGCAATAGCCAGAGGCATCTGCGTTGGCATCTGCGCCTGCAGGTGCCTCCGTCTGCGGGGGCGGATGCCCGTTTGGTCCAAAATGGCTCTGTTTTGGGTCTTTTAATACCATGAATGATCCATGATCATAACCAACTTCATTTTAACATATTTTTGATCATTTAACATGCCAAACACCAGCCATGATTTCACAACACACCTAACATCACCAAAATGACACTTTACGGCCAACATGCCACCAAAACCATAATCAATTTCTCAATAGAAATTTCCAAACACTATGCACAAGTATAAAACAAGTCAAGACTATAATCACATCTCATATATCAATATTGAATCCATTAAGTTCATTTCTTTCAAGATCACAAGCCCATGTTCAAGTTTTCAAGACAAAATCATCCTCCGATTTAACACACACACATTGTTTTGCACATAGGGAACTTCTCCCACTTCACCAACATAACCGACATGATACAAGCTATCTTCCATGCATAATATATATTAAACCATGATAGTATATACTTACCAAGTCTTGCAAGATGATGCTTTGGTCCAAAAGATGAAGAGTTAGAGTTTGTATTGCATAAGGGAATGGTTGAGAAAATTCTAGAAATGGCATGGGTGTCCAAATGAGAGAAAATCTGATTTTTCTCTCTTATATAGGCCCCCAAGTCTTTCTTATCCAATTATTTATGTTGAATGGGTCAAATATGGAAGAATGGATCTTTTTCCTTCTTGTTGGGCCATGCATTTGGGCTTAAATTAAGCCCTTTTGCATATATTAATTTGGCCCAACACCTTTAAGTGTAATTCCTCAAAACTCTCATGCATATTTAATTAATTCCATGTATCTCACGGGAATCAATTTGATTCGGAAATCTACGGGGTGTTACAATATATGTATATCACTTACATATATACAAAAGTTGGTAGTGGGCAAAAGCAAAAAATAATGCAGTCATCTACTTTGTTGATGGCAGTCATCTAGCTGGGCGATGCCATGGTTAAATACCTGTGGAGGTTCCCTATTAAAATAGAAAAAGTGTTTAGTAGTAGTAGAGCTGAGTTGGTTGTGTCACATACCTTTTTAAAGTATCGTGTGTCACATATAATGTTGTCCACCTTTAATCCAACTTTTCCAAAAGACAATGTAGTGCGGCGAAAAACTGACAATTTTAAGGTTTATTTTGCTTCAAAAACTTCCTGGAAAGGTTAAGAGTATAAGAATCTTGGAGGAAAATGATAGTAACGAAAGACAGAAACTGGATTAGAGAAGTGCAATGTATAGTCATTTTTATGTCAAACCCAGTTATATCAAGCCTTCCTCAATCATTATAAACGCGACAAACTTTCAGCACTATTTTTAACTAACATGATTTATTAGGGAACAGGTAGAGCTATACATATTTTCTAGTTCCCAATTAACTCATTTTGAGTAGTACAATTTCAAATTAATAAAGTGTTTTTCTCCTTATCTCCTTCTTCATGTCCACATCCTTTCACAAAAACCATAATCAACTTTTGAAATTTGAAATCATCTACTCATTCAGAATTCCCTATGACTTATAAATATGTGTCCCACTACTATCCAAGACCATTACTATGTATTCACTTCAGATTGCTGGAAACACAATTAATGATAAAGTTTGTTTGAAGGATAATAGAACAAATTTATCAGATCAGAGGATATGGATTTCAATTCTAGTTAAGTTTGAACTTCAAGATACATCAAATGGCTCCTCTTATCTACCATTTTACTCCAGGACTCCATACAATATCAGTGTAAAGGAAAAAACTTATCTTGCAGCAAAATGATAACTTCACTTATGTTTCATTTATGTTTCTTTTTTTAATTAAATTTAAAATAGAAGTGGTACATGCATTCTTGGTCAGGCAGCCTATAAGTTTGCACAATATGATCCATTTAGACACGTGATTTTTGACCCTTCCCGAGTTTTAACCTATTTTTAGCACTAAATATTTATTTTTATCTAATCTTTATTTTAGTTTTTATTCCATGTTTAGTGGGTTTTCTTTGAAAAAAATTATTAAGAAAGATTTCAAAAAATAGAGTCACATTTTTAGGACAAGTTTATTTTTATTATTATTATTATTTTTAAAAAAAATGTGTTTTCTTTTAATTTAAATTTTAATAAATAATCTAGTGAATTTTAATACTTTTTAGTCATAATTTTAGGACAAGCTATTTAACCTTTTTATGTTTTATTAATTTAAAATATTTAGTTAATACTTTCACCATTATATATATATACATGTATACATATACATATATATATATATATATATATAAAGGGAGGGAAAACAAAACCCTAATCCTAATCCCCCAACCCCGTAACTAACACCCCTCTATCCCTCCCTCACGTCTCACTCTCCCTTTCCCACACGTCCCTACACCCCACTCCCCTCAACTTCCCACAATTCAGCACCCACACACATGACACTCCCATCCCTCACATATGTACACACTACACACACATGCACTTATATATAACACACACAGACGGACAAACAAATAGAGAGAAAAAGAGGAGACAGAATACGGAAAAAAAAAAAAGAGATAGAAGTTAAGGGAGAAAACAGTAAGCAAACAGAAAGAAAACAAAGAGAAAGAAAAACGTACAGAAAGTTAGAAAAAAAAAAAAAAGATAGAAAGGGAGGGATAGAGAATAGTAACAAAGAAAGAAAATATCAAAGACAAGAGGGAAAAGTAGAGAGTTCTTTGGATATTGATGAGTTAAGTTCTTGTTCTCGTTCGAGTTTCTGGTGACGGCGTTCTTGCTTCTATATTCGGTGTAATTTGTCGCACAGGTTCTTATCCAATCTTGTACCTCCACTTTTATAAATTTTATTGTGAACCGAATCATGGACAAAATTGTTTAAATGATTTCATGTGTTATTTAGTATGCACGGTAGATTTATTAATGTTAGTTTTTTTATCCCTATTATGAGTTGTACGTTTAGTAACTTGATCGCTGAATTATATATTTTTATGTGGATTTGGTGTTTCAAGATGTTAGTATACGGAATATAAACATGTTTCAACTTGTTTTCTTTTCAAATGGTGATATACGAAAGAAAAATTAACATGGTGATTGTTTGTGTCCAAATACGCTATTATTTTCCATCATATTTCAATCATGAGTTTTATCAATTATCTTGCACTTTCTGTTATTAGTTTTATAAAAGTTGAATCTTTAAAGTGTTATGGCTATTATCGGCTAACAATATAAGTTAGTAATATGGTCATTTTAGTTTAACTTTAACTGTTTTCGGGTAGTTTTTGGATGATATGAAATTTGTTCTGGATTATTACAAATATTTAAAAATGTTGTCGTGTATTAATTTAAACAAAAGTGTTATCATGAGTAGTTAAGGGAGCATCTTTTGGACACTGATTTAGATCATTTCTTGGGCCTTTATCAATTAAACCTCAAAGTGTTCATTTAAGATTAAAAGGCAACATGCAATTTTGGAGATTTCTCCGGTGGGTTTATATACTGTTTATTTAATTTTATCAAAATTATCGAATGTAAAACATTTGTTTGTTCATATAATTAAGCCATGTTATTTAATAGATTCTCTTACTGTGGTAGTATTGTACTAATTCTATATAGGAAAATTAGGTTGGGTAATTTTGGCCAAAGTCAGTTGAAGGACTTTTAAATTAATTAATATAGCGAGGTTGATCATGTGTGTGGTTACGCTCCTTGATCAATTTCTGTAACTACAAGGCTTTGTGTGTGGTTACGCTCCTCAGCCGAAAACATAAGTCACAGCTTTGTACATTTTTCTTAGGTAAATTAAGCAATAATCAATCCAGTTTATCCAAGAATTAACTTAAGTCAAACATAAGTCATTAAAGCGACCGTGCTAGAACCACGGGACACGAGGGGTGCCTAACACCTTCCCCTCGGTCAATAGAATTCCTTACTCGGATTTCTAGTTCGCAGACCAATATTAAAGAGTCAATTTTCTTTTGATTAGGGATTCAAAAAGGTGACTTGGAACACCATAACTCAATTCCAAGTGGCGAATCTGTAAATAAATATAATCCCTATTCAATATCGTCACTTTAATTGGAAAAACCCTTCGATAAAGCGAAAACGGGGTGTGACAATCCAGAACTATAAAGTTTCTTGAAATCCAGTTATAGGGGAAGCCTCAATATATATGTGACTTAGCAGCCAATAAATTAAGAAGTAACAGAAAATTCAGTTATGGAAAAAGTTGTGAGGCTTAAATTTCAAGTACCTTTCGATCCCTTTTCATATGGTCCCTGATTTCAATTTTTTGTTTACTACTGGAAGGTCTGTTTTGCTAGCCAGGTTATGTTGGTTTCTTGGTTCTGAGATAATCCCCACAACCTTGCACTTGCTGGCTTCAGCGATGCCCATCATTGTTGCAGTAGGAAATGGTTGATTGACATTTTCTTTTCCTCATAGTTCAGAATAGATGGTCTTTTCATTTGAATTCTGAAAGTCCTTACTCTTTATTGTTTCTGAGCGTTCTGAAGGAGTAGTAGTAGTTTCTGCACACAGAGAGATGGTTATTCATGAAGATTGTCTATATTTTTATAAAGTCTGTAATATGGAATATCTTAACACAACATATGTCATAAATCTCTTGTACTGTGAAGCTCAACACCTTCTCTGCTAATTGGCCCAAAAGAAGGGAGCCTTTTGTGGATGTGCTTTTTGCCGCTTACTCAACGAACAGTTGTTGAACTGTTTTGGCCTACAAAAGAAATAGTTCCTCGAAATCAGATTTTGCACAAATATTTGTTTATGTTACTGAAAGCAAATGTTACATAAATATACCAAAAAAAACACTGCATATGTAAGGTCTCAAGGTCATGTAGTACAAAAAATAAAATAAGAAAGCACAAAACGTATGCTGGAATGTTCAGAAAAATGTGGCGATAGTTAGAAGTTTGAAACTTAGATATTTTTTTTTTGCAACTTCATACCATGTAGTCGAAAATAGCCTCTCCTACCTCCTTGACATAGGGGTAAGGTCTGCGTATACTCCACCCTCCCAGACCCCGTTTATGGGACTACATTGGCTTTGTTGTTGGTTAGCTTCATACCATACAAATGATACATTTAAAAACTGTTAGGAAATTAGTTACCTAAGACATAGAGTCTATTTTGCAGCAAAATACATGAATGCAGAAAAGTTATCCAGGAAAACAACATGTAAATAGCCTTCAATTGTAATGTGAAATCAAAAACTTGAAAATATATTGATCAAAAAACAAAGGGAGGCTACGGCTTTATGGTATATCACAAACACGCACCTGAGCTAAGGATCAAAATTGATTCTCTGATTGTGTGAATGTAGTCAACATTGCTCATAATAAAATGTCCAAGTCATTTTTTTGTCTTGTGTTTATAATTTTTGGAGGCAGTCTGAATTCGAGTTGAGAGGTTGCAGGGAGTAGGAATAGGAAAGATAGAAAAAAACGTAGTACAAACTTGCACTTGGAAGTTAGGCCTTCATGTTCCTTCACCATCATCATCTGTCAAAGTCATAACTTCAAAGTGTTGAAGTTGGAGTGGAACTCTTTATTAAACACTCAAAACAATTTATACCGTTATTACCATCATTTGAGAATAATTTCCTCAATGGTGGTGTTAGAATCCATACCATAAAATTTCTTGTGAACATAACTTGTTTTCTTTTGCAAATATAAGCGTGTAATTACTTTTGTACATCACATATTCCAAATTTATTTGTTCCTCGCCTACTAATTTACTCTTTACTACTATTCATGATGTAATCGGAAATTTCCCATCACTATACAATTCCGAAGTTTACTAAACACTGAAAATCATACTATATATCAAAATTTGAAAACACAAATATGATATTTGAAGCAAAAGCCAAATCACTTCGAGGATTTAAATAGCAGAGAAACTCAAATGTAGATATGAGATCGCATATCCAGGAACATATAAAAATAAGAATGTTACAAAAGAATCATCAATTGTTACCTTTCCCAAAATTGAAATTTCGACATAGAATGAGTATTGTTGCACCCGCAGAAATAGAGCTTGTCGGATGCCTCAAGCATGAGTAATTCATTCCGGATTAAATGGAGGATAAAATTAAATTGTGCTTCTCCTGAAATTAAGAGTTATGGAGGGAATGAAAGAAAAAATTAACACAAGCAACTACAGGTAAATTGAAGGTAGCGACTCATCTATAAAAGAACCAGAAATAGAACCGAAAAAAATAGAAATAAACCAATACCTTGTAAAAATTGCAACAAAAAGCATCCTACGAAGCACTATATCAAAGTCAGCTTAGTATTTGGAACATCCATTGGGCAAGTTAGCCCCCTAAATCCAAGTTGTATTTGTCAAAGACAGGATTTTGAAGATCGGACGTTAAGACAGAACAACAGATGAGAACTCATAGGCGTTTAGAACTACAACAGGTAAAAAATGATTTAGCATACTATTCTGCAAAGAAAATGAAAAATATGAAAAGAACTTAAGAAGGAAAAAAAAACGAGCACAACATGAAAAGGAAAAGGAAATGTAATAGTAAGAATTAGGCAAAAGTCGAAGAGATCGCCTGCCTGAAATTGTAACACCAGTTTTCCAACTTGAAAGGTTGAAAGAAATTGTGTGTATTTTTTAAAAGTCGGCACAATTATGAAAGAGATAATATATGTTTTAGGTTTCGATAGAGATTTTCTAGCAGGTACTGATTCAAATTCAGAAAGCAAAACAAAACCATTGATTTAGAAATTTAATAGGAAGTGTTCAAATCCAGTAAGGAAAAATTTGAAGGAATAAAAATCAGAAAAAGATAATAGAAAAAGAGAGCAAATCTGGGGAGATCCAAGAAATAAATTTCAGGGAAAATCTCATCACAACAGAATTGTGTTGAAAACTGAAGAGAGAGGATATGGAGGGGACAACTCATGTGCTGTATTTTGTGTTAGAAGACACATTGCCGATATATAATGAAAAGTCAAAACTGCCCTTGAATATGAATCTAATGACAATAAGCAGCCATGTTGATACCTCTACTCTTATCCACACTTCTACTATAGTAGAAAAATACGAAAAATTATCCTATAAATTGCTAATGTCTTCACGATCTTTAATTAATAATAAAATAATAGCATATTTATTTATATTAAGATAGCACAAAATTTTATTGGATTTAAATCCACAAAAAAATCCGATTATATTAAATTCAGAATATATTAGTCCAAATAATTATTGTGGATTACTATAATTAGATTAATTAGTTAAGTCCAACAAATATTGATTTAATTAAGGTCTAATTTCATTGGTTAGTCCATTGATTTGAGCTACAAATGATGAGCCCATGTTGCTAAGCCCAAGCTGTCATCTTATTATAGGGGCCCATACCCCCGATTTGGTGTCACGTCTCAAATGATGTGGCATGCCAAATCAAGTGAAGAAGTCAGTAGGATCATGCCACATATCAAAATGATGCAGCATTGCCTAGTGAAATCAAACATCAATGAAGACGTGCCATGTGTACAAGTTGACATTTTCCAACCAATCAAATATGACCATGTTACTTCAATTTGATTGGCCGGAAAGATTTTAGAATTACCATAACTCTTCCATCCTACAACTATAAATAGGGTCTCCATATAATTCAGAACCGAGACAAAAATTCTAACAAGAAGCAAGAGAGACCACAAGATTCAAGATTAAACCCAAAAGCCCTTGAATTCAAGTACAAGTTAAGATCAAGTTCATCAAAATCACAAGTCGAGATCAAATCATCAAGTTCAACAAGATTCAAGATCAAGCTCGAAGACCCTTGAATTTATATTTGAAAATAAGAATCAGAGTATTCATAGAGATTGTAACACTCATATTTTTTAAATAAATACTATGATTGTTGTGATATTTTCCTATCTCGATTATTTTTTACTCAACACGAATTTTATTGTCTACAAGCATATTTTCTATGAACGCACGAAATGTGGATTAATTCACTAGTTATATAATTACAATTTACATCAATTATATTCAAATTCAATTTTCAAATATGTCCGTTCCATGAAATGTACGCATACAATTAACTCATGAGAAACCTAGTAGTTACACCAATTTCAATTATCGTGTGACTTTCTTAACGTACCCTAAACTACTGTTAGGGGTGTACATCGGTTCGTTTGGTTCAATTTTATGTATGATCGGTTTGATTTATCGATTTTTGGTTTGTAAATACGCTAAACCAATAAGATATTTTTTATCAGTTTTTGGTCCTTAACGGGTTGATTTTCGATTTAACTGATAAGAAAATGCTCATATAAATCAAATTATTCTTCCAGCATGTAAGTCAGTAACAAATTAACAAATGACATATCCTGTAAAATAGTTCCAACATCTCAATGTTATCTTCAAACTTCGGAAACAAACCAAACTAAAGTAAGATCAATAGGATCAACTGTTCAAATGTAACTGCTTACGTTCATCAATAAACTTTAAGAACCAGAAAAGTACATAAGTTTACCTGGATTTGCATCAGATGAATTTTCAACAACATTGTACTTAGTGATTCCCTTTCGTTTTAAGCATACATAACTCTTTCAAGAAAGTGAAATCAAGAAAAACAGGAACATTCATAAGGCCACTACAACGAAGCAGAGAGAAATTAAGAGGAAAGGAGAAAGTAAATTGAATAGGGTTTTGTAAAATGTGAAGTCACTAATACATAAGTAGATGTAAAATAGTAATTAAGTATAGTCTTATTGGATTATCGGTTTATCCAATAACCACATAGTAAAAAATTGAAACCGAATCGATAAATCGATAATCTTTTTTTATAAAACCATTAAAAAACTATTAACACAATAACCCAATAGCAATAAATCAATAACATTTTTTTCGATTCGATTTTTGCACACCCCTACACTATAATGTTTTGTCCCTCACACGTGCACTGATCATATAAACCCATGGGTTTAGGGTTTAAGACAATATAATATAGGACCATATAAAGTCCACCATTTACAAAAACATACACGAACTGTTTGTGAAAAAACTTGGCTACAAATTTTTATAAATCAAGAATGTTTCCTGTGAAGGTTTTCGTATAATCGACTTGTATTAAAACTGTCCAAATAGTCCCAATAGTTATATTTAACTAAGACTTTATTATCTGTATGGGTATATTCCCGTTCATGAAAAGTATTTAAACCTCAATCTTCTGGAACCAAAATCTTTTTGATAATAATTTTTGAAAAATTATAAAAAGTTCTACTATTAGTAGAATAAAAGTGCTGGAATTTAGCAGATTCAGTATCTGAGAGTATAATCTCATAGTGTCTCCTATATTTGTATGTAGGAGTAGCATGTAATGCTGTGTTGAAAGACCTGGTCATTATTTTCCAGGGATCATCTTTCCATTTAAGATCAGAGTGTTCTAGAAGAAGTATAACCTCTCTTTTTTCTTTCAATTCACAAACATCAGTATTTTTATTACTGTCATCTGCCAGTACTGAGGAATAAGATGGGGGAATATTATCCTCCTTTTCTTTTTTGGATTGCATGAAATCTATAAATTCCTTGTACATAGGATGATCTGTATTAAGATCTGAAGTACCTGCAATGTTAGAAGCTATTAGCTTCTGATTTCTTATTTGAGCGAGGATATTACCTCTGCCTCTTCCTTGTCCATGTCCCCTTCCTCTATTGGTGGTAGGTGAATAGGTCGTTCTGACCCCTCGTAACATCCTGAAACAAGTAAAGGAGAGTTGTTAACTCAAATGTTCTCTTGTAAGAAAATCAGGAAGACTATTAGTCGATCCTTTCAAAGGATCAACTATTATATTTCAAAATCAAATGGGGATAATAACGCCTTCCTTCTTGCAAACATTTGTTTGGAAATATCATGTTTAATATCTTTATTAAATATAAATTTAGCTGCTTGGCAATCGGTCCTTATAAAGAACTTTTGATTATATAAATCCCCTTGAAATTTCATAACACTTTTTATTATAGCAAGGATTTCCTTGGCTACAGTAGCATAATTTCTTTGACTATTAGTCCATTTTCCAGAGTAAAATTGAATAAGATATTCTTATTTCTTGTCTTCTGAGGAATGCTTTATTAAGATTCCCCCATTGCCTATATCTGAAGCGTCAGTCAAAACTATTTTAGTCCAGTTCGGATTGGCTAATGTAAGGCATGACAAGTTATTAAATTTTGCCTTAATATTTTTGACCTCTTGAGTATGATCATCGGTCCAGGCTTTAGGATTTTTCTTGAGCTTGTTATATAAGATAACAGTATCTTTTACCAATTTTTTGATAAAAGGAGAAATATAATTCAAACTTCCTAGAAATAATTGAAGTTGAGTTTTATCAGTAATAACATCAGGAAATTTTGAAGCAAACTCAATACTTCTGTTGATAGGAATCATTTTCCTCTTTTCAATAAAATGTCCCAAAAATCAGACTTTTGTTTGAAACAAAAACTTCTCTGGTTTAGATATTACCAAACCATTTTGGATAATGGTTTTTTAAAATAAATTCAAATGTTTAAAATGAGTTTCAGTTGTCTTTGAGTATACCAATATATCATCGATACACACAATGATAAAATTGTTGTCTGTTATGAAGATATCATTCATAATTTTCTGAAATTCAGAAGGTGTATTTTTTAACCCAAAGGGCATAACGTTCCATTCGAATTTCCCCACTGGTACATTAAAAGCAATTTTATATTTGTCCTGCTCTTCAATTTGAATTTGCCAATAACCCAATTTCAAATCAAATTTGGAAAATATAATTGAATCATGGAGTCTATCCAATAAATTCTTTTTATTAGGGATCAGATAGCGGATCCATTTCAAAATCTTAGTAAGGGGTTTGTAATTAATTACCACTCTGGGAACTCCATGTTCCTGATCTGCCTATTTATTAACATAAAAAGCAGTGCATGACTAAGGAGATTTTAAAGGTCTTATTAAACCTTTGTTTAAAAGAGAATGAATTTTATTTTTGCATAATTGTAAATATTCAGAATTCATTTGACAAGGCCTAGCCTTAGTAGAGATATTATCCTCTACAAAATCTTCTTCATATGGTAGATTTACCACATGTTTTTTCCTTTCCCAAAAAATATTTGGATGATCACGACATATTTGTAAAGTGAACTGATTTTGCAAAAACCCAATTTTCTCCTTTAATTTAGGAGATTGCAAAGTACCTTCTATAGATAAACAATTGATTTTATTTTTTATGAAATTTGCTTGTTTAATTTTTGACAAAATTCTATCCTTAATTTGATTCAAAAATCTATCAAAAGGTTGAGTTATAAAATCCAACCGTATTTTCTTATTATCATATGTTCCCGTAATATCAGTGGTATCCCATTTAGTAATCGAGAAAATATGCATGATGAATGGTATGCCTAAGATAATTTCATCTGAAATATCTTTCACTAAACAAAGGTCTTAGATATACAAACTTCGTTATTACAAATATATGCTTTTGGTAATTTAAAATCAATTTTCATTTTACTCCCGCTAGCATTACCGAGGCTATGAGTTGTTTTGTGAAAATACCTGGAAGTTATTAGTCCTTTCTTTATACAATTTAAATCTGCTCTACTATCAACTAGGGCAGTAAATTCTTTTTTGAAATTATAATCAATTAAAAGAGTAATTTTAGTATAAAATTTTTGTGAAGTTATTAATTCCATAACTCGAAGAAATTCTTCTTTATCCTTATACTTTAAGGATTCCAGAAATAGTTCTTTTGTTTTCGAGGTTTCAACCTCATTAATAAGATCTTACAGTTCATTCTAGAATTCTGTATTACAATGTCGACCTTCATCCATATTAGCCATTTCAAGACTTAAGATCCTTTCATTCATGACCTTATTTTTTTTGTTTAAGATGCTCAATCTCCATTTTGAGGTTATTAACCTCTTTAATCAAACCCTGAAGAGTAGTCGGAGTATATTCCGCCTGATGTTTTTCCTTTAACATCTTTTTTAATTCTATCATAGAATAAGTTCCTCCTTGAAGTTCTTGGGGTTTGCTATTAGTAGTCTCCATTTTATCAATAATCTGTGACCTGATTTCAGGATCTTTAATTATTTTTAGAAGCTCTATTAGCTTTTCATCCTGAAGAACTTTGATATTTAGAACTTTAAACTGTGAATAAATCCCATAGAATTCATCAGATTCTTGATTATCACAAGGTTGACCTGATTGGCAAGGAAGACAATTTTATTTTGAAGAGGATGGGATATAATCATCATCCTGCAGAACTTTTAGTTCTTGAAGAGATCTTAATTCTTCTTCTGTTGAAGAATCTTCATATTCACTCGGTACAGGACTATTTTGGAGAGGAATTAAGAAGAATCTTGCATAAAGAATCTTTCATCTTATCATCAATATCAAGGAGTTTTATCTTCTCCTTCATCTTACAATCTTTAGCATAATGCCCAATTCTGCCACATCTGTAGCAAGCATAAGGCTTATCAGAGGATTTTACCATTTCTTTCCTTTTATTAAAGGCTCTCTTTCTTTTAGCCCTTTTGTCCTGACGCTTGTAATATTTATCATGATTAACATCTCTTTTTGAGGAATGCTTCTTTCTCTTAGATTCCTTTGATTTCTTGCAAGATATTTTTGGAATATCCATCCCAAATTGCTCACAAAAATCACTTATTTGGCGTCTTTCATTAAGACTCTACTTTTTGATCAGCTGATTTAGCTTGATCTCATCACACAAGGATAAACTTTCCTCAGTGCAAACATTAATCAATTTCCCGTATGAGAAATTGTCATAAGCTATACTATTTGCTCCTGCTCTTAGAGTTTTCCTAACTCTTTCAGCAAAAAGTAATGGTTATGCATCTATAAATTTGGATTTCCAGTGAGAGTTATTACACTCTGTTAATTCCATAACTTTGAATAAAAAGGTGTCTTTATACCACCTAAATGATGAGAGTTTCTTGCACCTCAAATTTTGTAGATGGGTCCTAATAGTCTCACTATCATCTGACCATCTACCTGAAAAATGTTCTATAATGTTCAGAATCAGAGTATAAACTGCATTCTGAGTGGGTATACCTTTTTCCTGTCTCATTGAATTCAGGATTCTTGCCCATTGTTCTTGGGTAAGATAATATCCCACCATCCTTTCAATTGGCCAGTAAAACCAGCTATAATCATTTCTGCAATACTTTTGCCTTTATTTTCAACTTGCTTGTAGATCGTGCTATACATCATCATTTTATGGAGTAATGTATAAATTTATCTCTCGATAAAATCATCTATATTCCATTCATAGATATGTTTACCATTATAACTATTAGTTATGACGTGTTCCTGTTCTTTTATCAGCACAACCTGAGGAGTATGCCTAGGATAGTAGTACTGCCTTTGGACAGGCTTACAAGCAAATTTTTCGAACATCTTATTAACTTTGTCCGAAGTATCTTCCTTATGAAGGTTAAAGTCATTGGTCAGCGGGGTATGCCTAAGATATTTTAACTTAGCTTCTATGACCTTTTCCAACTCATAAACATTTTCAACCTAAAATTCCTGATATTAGGAGGAGGTTGAATACTGGACGAAGCCATAATTACTTTGGGGTTCTTTTCCGTTTTAGTGTCTAGGACACTTTTAAGAACCCTATCAATCTTCTCATGAAGAGAGATAATATGCTCTCCTAATACGCTTATATAAATATTAACATAATGTTGTTGTTTAAGCATGATATTAACATGTTTAGCAGTAACTGAAGCAGTATCATCTTCAAACAACTTTGAAAAAGCTGAGAAATAGACAATTTTGTCTTCTTTTTTTATTTGAAAATATTGTTGGGGAGGAAGTACGGATCTGGTAATTTCAGTACTACTGAGTTTATACTCCTTCTCCAGCACTGAGATATATTTTTCCACATACTTGGCCATGAACCAAGGGACAAAGGAGATGACTTTATTAAAGTCTGAGAGCTCTTTATAAAATTCATTTTGCAAGTGATTCCTTTCTTTATTGTTAAAATTGTCAAAAAACTAATTTCTGAAGCATTCTCATCTGGGTAACTTAAATTCTTCAGAAATCTTCTTTCTAGTCGGTGAACCCGGTCTAAAGTAAATTTTTGTACTAGTCATTTAAACCAGTTGGAAATTTCATTCCAGAGGCTGTAGGATCCTCTTCATTGACCGGAACAACAATATTATTTTACCAATCAAGATATTATTTACCCTATTTTCTTTTCTAATTTGAGAAGTTGATGCCCACGAAGGATAATCAATGATATAATCACAGGATATATATATAAGAAGGAACAGATCCAGTTAATGAATTAGATCTATTTATTCTATTCAATAACCTGATATTATTTGTATCAAAAGTCAGGCCTGTAAATCTAATTCAGGTTTTTATAACTCAACCTTTGGATGGATAATCATACTCAAGCGGTCAAAAACTCAAAAATATTAAGGCAAAATTTAATAACTTGCCATGCCTTACATTAGCCAATCTGATCTTAGGCGTATTTGGACTTCTAAGTGTCATTATCTATGTCCTTTTAGCTTAGTTTGAGGACAATTTGACATGCTTGTGAACAATAAAGAGTATATATGTGTATTTGTGTGTTAAAGTTATTGTTTATAGTGTTTAAATTACATTTGAATCAATTAAAGAGTCAAAATGATCAATTAGAACTTAGACGAGGAAACTAGTGTCGCTAGTTTGAGCTATGCTTATTTTAGTGTCCTTTGATGTGTTCTATTATATTGTATGGACTTATAGTTGTGTTGAGATATTGTATGGGACCATTATAGGAGCTAAGGAAGCTAAATCAAGCCTACAATCAAAGCACAAGACGTTTGGGATCAAGGGACAAGAGCACGAGAAGATTGGACGCGAAATACTAGAGCCTTGAACAGGAGGCGCGTCGCACCCTCCACCACCCGTATTGGGAGGCGCATTGCACCCTCCAATATGTGTAGGGTGCATCACATATGTTTGGGTGATTAGCTACTAGTTTGATCCCGTATTGAGCTCGCGTCGCGCCTCCACTCCCACGCGATGGAGGAAGCGACGCACCAAGTCCCAAACCCATCTGAAATTGGTTTCTAATGTTGTTTTAAGTTGGGGTAAAGTTGTAATTGATTGGGATTCGACTTGGGCACCACTTGAAAGACTAAAATCCCTATAAAAGGAGTACTTGGCCACAATTAAAAGGAGGATTCACCTTACACATGAATTGGAGAGCAAAGGAGAGGGCAAGGAGCTCTACACTAGGGTTTTGTCCTCTTTACTTTTCATTCTTGTAATTTAAAGTTATGAACTCTGTTGACACCCAATTTTGGCTTATCTTTTTCCTTTAATTTTTTTTTATGCTTTCCGGTCCTAAACAATTTTCTAAAATAAATCCGTATTTTTTATTTCTATGAATTTTTGAAAGAATGAAAAAAAAGTGTTTACTTTTCTCCTAACATGTTTTTAAATATTTTGATTAAATATAATTAGTTACTTAATATTAAAAATTGTATGAAAAAATATTAAAATAACTCACCTTTGCATTTTTCTCTTCTAATTATATTTTCCTACTATATTATTATTAATATATATATATAAATTTTAAAATTATTAAATTTAAATATGTATACTAAATTATTTATATACATATATATTATAAAATCAAAATCAATTAGGATAAAAGAAGAATTTTTAAAATTAATTGTTAGTGAAAAAAAAGTGTTTGAGCCAAATTTAATTCAATTACAATTTTATTTATTTAAACCCAATTTTATTTACCCATTTTCAGACCAAAGAGACCCACAATTTGGCCCAAAACTCGATCCAATTCACTCCCAACTCATTCACCTCATCAATCCACACCATACTTTATCCATCAATTATGTGTTTCCACATCGCAATATATATATATATATATATATATATATATATATATATTATTTTTTTAAATTTTTTATTAAAATTAATCTTAGCCGTCCGATTAAATGATAGAACGGTCTAAATTTTAGTCAAAGTAACAAGTGCAACTCCCGTTTTTCTCCTCCCAAAAAAACAATTCTCACGACTTTTCTCCCTTCCCCATACCCATGATCGGTCCCTTTCCCCATTAACCAAAAACACAAAGAAAAACCATCACCCTCTTCTCTCTTCTCCTTCTTCCTCTCTTCCACCTCCACCAAATCGAAAAACCATCCGCGTCACCCTAGCAGCCATAGCTGTCACCTCTGAGCGAGAATCGCTCCATTTCAGCCTCTCCCGAACTCGTGAATCCTTTTTTTTAACAGTGAAAACAGTCCCAAATCCATGCAATGATTTCAAATCTGACCTCGAAATCGTCCATGAAGAGAGGGACAAATCATCCAAGAATTTGAATTCAATTTTAAACCCCTTTTTTTCAGTTTCCCACGTTTTGGTTTAATTTTTGGGTTTCAAATCCGGACTTTCAAGTCCAGATTTTTACCTATAAATATGGGTGCTTTCCGTTACCCGAGAGAAGGGAGGGAACAAGGGGAAAATTGGGGAAAATCAATTCATACTCGCAAAAATCAGCTTTGAACGTCTCGAGAAAAATCACAAGAAAAGTCACTAAATTTTTTTTACTTGATTTCGGTTTAAGTTTGAGTCCGAGAAAATCGAGTTTATCACCGAAAAATCCTTAACGTTGAAGCCTCTGTTTGCTGCCCGAAACAAGGTAAACCCGTCTCTTTATTTCACCTTCATCTACCTCTTTGCTATTTGTTCTTGATTTAGCAAATATGTGATTTGTTTCTTTGTTCTAGTTTATGTTGGTATTTTTTTTTATCCCGAAATTAGTTTTCGACAAATGATTTTGTTCTATATTTGCTTTTCATCTAAATTTGTAAATATATGTCTACATGTGTTTATTTCGTTTTAGGACTGTTGGGTTTCTATGGTTTTTCTTGAATTTTTCCTTGAATATAACCTTTGGGTCTGAAAAATTGTTTCATGAATATACGGGCTGTAAATACGTAAATATTGGGACTTGTTTCGGTTTCGTGTTTATATTAGTATTGTGGTCCCTATTTTGAGTTTAAAGAATCTGATTTAGTCTCAATTCTCATTCTCATGGTTGTCCCGGGTTCAAAATAGGCGAATATGTGATTGTGCCTAAGTTTCGATTAAGATGATGTTGTTGTTCATTCTGGAAAGTGGATATGTAGAAGATATGTGGTCTACTTTGGATTCAAGTTTGTTCGTAGTATTGTTGTCTGTTTTCCTCGAAATCAAATCTAAAATATGGTTTCATTTTAGTTCAAGGCATGCTTGTTTTGAGTCCGGGTAGAGTTGAAATCTAGTTTACTATTTGGTATCGTTTATTATCATGTTTCTACAAATTTAGGTGTGCCCGGGCTATCTAATTCCCCTTTTTGTAATGGTTTTACCAAAAATAAGTTCCTTTTTCTTTTAAAAAAAAAATGATGTCATCCCAAATTCTTTTTCCATGGTTATGAATATAGTGAGTGCTAGTTGAAATTGTGTGAAGTTATGTTCGTGCATTCAAGTGGGTGGAATGGGATTGTTAAAGGAAAAAATGGAGAAATTCAGTTAGGAAGGTATTGTTCTCTGGAAAAAAAAATGGAAGGGAATGTTAGTCTCGATGGTGTCGTTGTTGTGTGGAGTTATTTGGTTGCTGGAAAAGGGTGTAGTTGTTACACTTTTCATGTATGCCATCATATGTGTTTAGTTTATGGGTTGTATATTTTGGATTGCTAAACGATTGGTTCAATATTGTCCAAATCTGAAACTGTTAATGTGCCTTCAAAAACCTATAAATAACAATATGTTAAAGTGATTATTTTGAAAGTTCATATATTTCCTTTAAAAGAAGGTTTTTTCCTACTATGTTGTATATTAAACTTTGTTAACTGTGTTGTGCACTTTGTCCGAGCAACAATGGACCTTTGTAGTTATTTGGGTATTTTAAAATAAGTTTGCATGCTTAAATTCTTCTCTCTATTTGCTTATGAATCACGTATTTACTTATGTACTTTATCCATTTGATCTTATCGTGTTATTTTAACTAATCCTTATCTTCTCTTGTCTCATGTAAACCCGGAATTTGGAGTTTCAATCGAAACTCCATTTTGACCCAAATATTGGGTCAATCGCTATAGGATGATCGCAGAGCCCCGAAGTCGCATAAATTAGAAACTCAACTCCTAAACGGAGTCTAGTATCTCTTGCCCCCTTCTCTTTTATTTATTGCCCGTGTTATCTTAGTAGTCTCTTGAAACTTGAAATAGTAAATGAATATTATTGTGTTTATTGGAATGATATTATTTGTCTAATTTTATTTTGTATTGCCTTTAATATTTGCAAAGTACCCTTTGAAGTAGATTAACGTCCTCACCTTTTCGCAATTAACATATGCCTTTTTTTTTAACTCGTTAAATGATTTTTTTTTTTATGAAATAAAAAGTGGACTTTAGCAACTTCGATATTCAGCTAACTCTTTTTAAACAAATTTCTCACCTCAAAATTTTTTTTTTTAATAAGAATGAACAAAAGTCGCAATTTTAACATTTTCTTAAAAACAAAAGAGAGTTCTAATATTATTTTGCGAATAAGTAAAACTCAAGTTTTTCTTTAAAAGAAGTTAAATCATCAATCCCTACTTATTTTTGATAAATTAAAATATACCAACATGTTACTTTACTTTCACTCGTTTTTGTCACTCCTCGAATTCCAACGGGGCGGACTGGCACCCGAAGCCGCTGAGGCCCGAGAGAACCAATCTTCATTCATGTACACGCATATGCATGTCACTAAATGAACAACATTCTACTCATGTAAATTCAAGATATCAATGGCGGAAGTCATGGAGAACATGTGATATATATGAAACTTGGTCGTCAGGGCCATCAAGTCAAAGCATACATTCCTTACATTCATCTCACCACGTACATCTACAAAGCCTCTAACAGATGCATATACATAACCAACCTAAAGTTGGGACAAGTCCCCGCTTTATACAACATTTAAAATACCAAAACAAATGTACACATGTGACTCGAAAAGTCCCGAACTAACTGGAGCTCACCAATGATCCGCAAATAACCCGCGACCTACTGTGGAGGTCTACTAGTACCTGTGCCTGCAGCAATTAAGGTAAGTCCCCCAAGGGACGTCAGTACGAAGAATGTACTAAGTATGTAAGGCTGTAAGAAACTGCATGATACATAAGTACTTCAATGATATCAAGTACAAGTGAAATAAGCAATATGGATAAACCTCCGTTCTGTATATGTGGAACCATGTACATTGCTTTCATTACTTTCATTTTTATCCTTCATTCATATCATTATCATTCATGTAACATATTGTTCATAAAAACTTTCCTTCAGGTGATATACTTTCATTCAAGTGCTTTACTTTCTTTGCTTTTACCTTCATCCTTATTACCATTCATCCAGCTGATCAGTGGGCCATATATCATTCATCCAGCTGATCAGTGGGCTATAATACAATCATCCACCTTATCGGTAGGCCATAATATAATATAAACAATCATCCACCTTATCGGTGGGCCATAATATAAGATATACAATCATCCACCTTATCGGTGGGCCATAATATATATATATATATATATATATATATATATATATATATATATACCTTACTTCATTCCTTACTTGTGAGAGATTGATACATTTGCTTGTGTAAGATTGATACATTTGCTTGTGTGAGATTGATACATTTGTGGCCATAACATTATTGGAACTTTGGAACATAACATTATTGGAACTTTGGAACATAACATTATTGGAACTTTGGAACCATGTCCATAATTATGTGATACATGAATAATAATTGATCAATGAATAAGGAACATGTGAATAACAATAGATGACAACCTGAAATGAGATACCTTTGGACAACTCGGAATGGGACAAGTACAATGTCAATGTGAACAACATGTGCTGCAGAAGGATACGAAAAGAGTAACCTTACATACCTTAGCTTCCCAATGTGAATACACAGTCCTATATGTGAATACAACAATCCATCTCCTTCCTTACGTGTTACTCTACAACACAAGTACATCACGAAGCTCCCGTTAACAACTAACTACATTACAAGTGCATAAGACGGCAATGAATTACGTGACTGCCATATAACGTCATTTCGTCCTCTTACAATACCATTTATTGCATCACCATACCAACAATACCATAACACTCCACACATTGACCAAGACATCATAAACCAATAACATTTCACACCAAGTTTATCCTTTACACTTCCTCATTAACACTACGTCACAATTACTCCATCAAGTCATCTCAATACCTTTCACAATAACACATGAACAAAAATCCATAATTTATACCATTCAAAATACCTCCGGGATACTCCTTTAAAGTCATTAAAAAGGTACCATAAGTTGATAATTGCATCCATGAAGGGTATAGGGGTTCCGGGGGATCAAAGAGAGACAAAAACATGTAAAACGGGGTTCTGGGCTGACCTGCGAAGCCACCTGTGCCCGAAGGTGGTTGAGGTGCGTCCTTAGGTTACCATTGTCCTGGTCCAGGGTCACCTGAGTTGGCATCTGCACCCGCAGGTGCCCCACCCGCAAGGGCGGATGCCCGTTTCAGCCTCCAGGGGTCCTTTTAGGGTCCTTTTTCGCAATGAATGGTCCATGATCATAACTAAGATTCTATTAACATATTATAGATCATCTTAGATGACAACGAACAGCCATGGTTTCACAACGAATATAAACATCACCAAAACTACATTTTCCTTTCAATACGTCATCGGTTCCATGTACAATTTCACAACAACAATTCCAAATGTTACACACAAAGAGAAAGCAAGTTAATGAAATAACCACATCTTACATGTTGATATTTAACACATCAAAGTCACTTCCTTCAAGACCACAAGTCCACTTCCAAGTTTACAAGGCAAAACCCTTTACCGATTAAGCAAAAGTACACTGTTTTACACATAGTGAACTATCCAACACTTTGCCAACATAACCAATATGATTTATACACCATATTAAGCATATAATATATTTAAACATAAGAGTAAACACTTACCCAAACTTGCAAAGAGATGATCTGGTCCCAAAAGATGATTGCCTTAGGGTTTGGAAGAGAAGAGAAAATATCTCTTTTGTGGAAAATTCTAGAACTTGGCAAGTGTAATGAAATCAATAAAAATCATATTTTTGGTGCCTTTTATAGCCCCGTAATGTTCATCCTTAGCCAACTTTTGGTCAATAATTGATGTGTTGATTTGGTCAAAAGAAGAATGGATCATTTCCTTCTTGTTGGGCCATGTCTTTTACCTAATTTTGGGCCTTAAATTGAGCCCACTTGCACAAGGTTTGTTTAGCCCAATAACCTCCATGAATAATATACCATCTATCACAACTTAATTAATTCCATGAACATTAGGGTAGTCGCGTGAGTTCAGAAAGGTACGGGGTGTTACAGTTTTCCTCAACATTTATTTCAAGATTTTTAAACTTAAAAAAAAGGGTTCAAAATGCAAGGTATATATGTATATACTACCATATACAAAATGTTTTCATCACTATTCTTATCTATTTATTTATTTTTAACAAAATGATCGTTATTATTATTTACACTTTATTTCAACCATATATTTATATGTGTAGTTTTACTAGTACATTTTATTTACTTTAAACCATTACCTTCATAATCTTTACAAATAAATAAATATTAGCATGATTTTTATATCTTAAATGTACGCAAGTCTATTTTACTCAAGAACTAACGTATTACCGCATTTTGACATTTTTATAAATAACTTTATTTTGTGATAAACGTATTTATATAAACTCATTTTCAAATTAAATAAATTTTGTTCAATTAAATAAATTTTGTTCTTCTTAATACACATGTTTATTTTATAATAAACCCTTGCATGTTTTCAAAACTATATTCTCTTTATTTTTGCATAAACTTTGTTTATATACTTTACTTTATACACCATTAAACATTATATTTTTGTAAAATTATAAAACTTTATACCTTTTTCTTAATATACATATTAGAACAAAATACTAATGTTAACCTTACTCTTCATTTTCATATTTTTGAAACATGCATCTATATGTTACAATAAATTACATTACATTTTTTGTATATCGTAAGTGTATTTATATACCTTGTATGTTTTTCTTTGATTTTTAAATTGGATAAATTTCTATAGTTATCACTAGTTTAGCAAGTAATAAATAAATATTTTCCAAATATTTTTCTAAACTGAGTTTAAGGACTATCTTCGGATAGGCTCTGAGAGGTGCCTAACACCTTCTTCTCGAGTAACCAAAACCCTTACTCAGAATCTCGAATGTTTTTTAAAGACCAAAACAGAGTTTTTACATAAAAAATGGTTTTTCTGAGTTTTTCCTAAAATTTAGGTGGCAACTCTAAAAAATGAATTTTTAAAACCAGTGAGTCACAATGACCACCACATGTTGTGTGATGTTTCAACCGGTTCGAAATAGGGCGCGACAAACTCTATTTTGGAGATTGTTTGTATGAATATGAGTGGCTAACACCCTCATCCTGGGGTTATAGCTAGAACATGCTTGTTTAGTAGTTTGTTTTATTCATCGACATTGTTTCTCATCCGATTATGCTTTTGCCCTTAATTATACTATTTTGATGTCTGATCATCATTAGAATATATGAGTAATTCATGCATGAACTGATCATGGGATTGTATGAATAGGATGAAGAACTTAAGGAACAAGATCATCTCTAGTGTAAGTTAGGGTTGATTCGCAACTAGGATACACGTATACCTAGGAGCCTTGTTTGGCCATGACGGGATGATTAATGAATGCACTTGAATTATGGAATCACATCCGCACTCAATGATGGAGTTGTGAGGACTAGTTCAAGTAGACGATTTAGAGGATGACGATTCCCGGATCAACACTTAACCCCAAAACCCACAATCCGAGAAATAAAGATCCTTGAATAGAATAACTACCATGCATGATTGTATCGAATGTCGTAACCCTAGAACTCTTTATATATTGTTCACAACCCAAATTCCTCATCATTGTTAATTTTAGTATTTAGTTATAAAAACAAAACTCAACTTCTTTTTTGGTTACAACTTGCACTTGTTAACTTTGAAATAGTAACGCTTAAATTAGATCGCTTGTTAAACACAAGTCCCTATGGGTTCGATATCCGGCTCATGAAGAGCCACTTTATTACTTGAAATGACCACATACACTTTCGTGTACGATTGGGAGCTACAAGTTTTTAACGTCGTTGCCGGGGACTTGAAAATTCGCAACCTTCTAATTTTCAATTTTACTATTGTGTTTGATAAAGTGCTAATAACTTGGTCTTAGCTACTGAATTCGCAGGAACAAGTTTTTGGCGCAAGTTAATGAGACCATTCGTGCAAAAATGGGTGATGAACAACAGCCCGCCCGCAGGATAGTGCTCGATATGGCAATCTCACTCGCAACAAATGTGACCTCATATATTCAAAAGCCAGCCGCAGGAGGCAGATTTGAGCTAAAGAAGAACATGGTGCAATTTTCACACATAAGCGGGTAGTTCACATGCTTATCACATGAGGATCCACAAGTCCATCTTCAGAATTTTTTGGAGATAAGTGACACTTTCCTTCCCTCTGGAGTCTCCACAGACTATGTGAGGCTCACACTTTTCCCATTTTCACTTTTTGGAGATGCAAAGATATGGTTAAAGGCAGAACCCTCAAACTCAATCACACCATAGGATGATTTAGCGAAGAAGTCCCTCATTCGATTTTTCCCATCAGGCAAAACTGCAAGGTTAAGGAGTGAGATTCTGAGTTTCAAGCAGAAACTAGACGAGAATCTCTATCATGCTTGGGAAAGATTCAAGTCTCTCCTCAGAGATTACCCGCATCACCAACAAACTAATGAGGTATTGTCTCACACTTTTGTTGAAGGACTTGACCACAACACAAAAATTTTGCTAGATTCAGCTGCAAGTGGTCAAGCATTGGAGAAAACTTAAGATGAGCTATACACTCTACTGAATAGAATTGCACAAGGTAATCCAAACTGGAATGGTGATATGTCTAGAAGTATGGTGAAGAAGCCAGCAGGTATGATTGAGGTAGATGGTCTCACGGTATTAGCGGCACAACTGTCCAACTTTCAAAATCAGATGATGGCCCAATTTAGCAAATTGAGTGTGGCTCAACCTTAAACACAAGTTAATGCAGTGCAACAGACTCAGACTTGGTGCGAAACTTATGGTAATGGTGGTCACTGTTTAGACTATTGTGCAGTAAATCCAGAATCTTTAAATTTTATGGGCAATGCTCAAAGAGGAAATCAGAATGATGGTAATGCTTATAATCACAATTGGCTGGATCAACCCAACTACTCTTGGGGCAATAACCAAACCCAATCTCAGCAGTTTCAGTAGCAGAAAGGTATGCAGACTAATACTCAGGCCAATAATATTGAAGATTCTTTGAAGAAAATCATGGCCACCCAAGAGCAAATGGCTGCAGGTCTAAAAAATCAGCAACTTGCCCAAGAGAATTTGGAGATACAAATGGGTCATTTAGCTCAGGCACAGAATATAAGACCTCAAAGGGGTCTTCTGGGTGATACGGCTATTACATTGAGGAGCGGTAGAGATTTGGGTGATGCACATCCAAATAAAAATCATGAGGTGTAAGCTGAATTGCTCACACCCAAGCAGACAGACAAACAAGTTGAGTCTAGAATTTCCAATAAAAAGGGAAAGTCTGAGTACCCAAAGGAGAAGCCGGTTGAACAACCTCGCAACAGACCACCACCACCTTTCCCTCAAAAGTTTAATAAAGAAAAGGAAGAAACTTGTTTCAAAAAGTTCTTTGACACGTTCAGAGAGCTTCACATTAACCTTCCTCTTGTAGATGTGTTGCAGGGAATGCTAAAGTATGCTAAAATATGCTAAGTACTTGAAAGAAGTGGTCATGAATAAAATAAGGCTGAGTGATATTGAGATGGTGGCACTTACTGAAGAGTGCAGTTTTGTAATCATGAGCAAGATGCCCAAAAAGCTCAAGGACCCTGGGAGTTTCACCCTCCCCATACAAATTGGTGAAAGTGATGTGGTCCACACCTTGAGTGATTTAGGGGCAAGCATCAAGTTGATGCCCCTTTCAGTTTTTATTACTCTTGATTTAGAAAAGGCAAGGCCCTCCTCAGTGGTGTTACAAATAGCAGACAGAACATGAGTGGTGCCCGAAGGAATCATAAAAGATGTTCTCATTAAAGTTGGTAAGTTCATTATTCCTGCTGAGTTTATTATTCTTGATTATGATGCAGATGACAAGGTACCAATCATATTGGGCGCCCATTCTTGGCCACTGGTGGAGCATTAATAGATGTGATAGAAGGCATACTCAAAATGAGATTGAATGATAAAGAACTGGTTTTTAGAGTGTACAAAGCACTCAACACACCCTCACACTATAGAAATCTATACATGATCACAACTATGGAAGTGGATGAGTGTGGGGTGGAAGAGTACAAACCACCAATTACTTCTTCAGACTCTCTCAGGGAGTTGCCCAAATTGATAAATAAGCCTGAACCCAAAAAACTTGAGTGGTATACTGAAAAGGTAGGTGCAAGAAAAGTTGCAGACCTCGATCATGAGCACTTGAGAGGTCAAAAAAGAAGGAGGAAATGGGCTCCAAGTAGGAGGAAGAGGATGAGAGAATGTGGATAATAAAGTTGTGATTTGAGTATACCGCGATATTAAATTAGGCGCTGCTTGGGAGGCAACCCAAGTTAAGGTAGCATTTTTACTTTTTGGTTTTTATTTAGTGTCACCTTTGTTTTTATTTTGTTTGTTCTGTTTTGCAGATTAGGGGAAGTCTGAGTACCCAAAATCTAAGCTAATAAGCACTGTAAAAACTAAGTGTGGGTTCCCTTGGACTTCTTTGATGGATTATGATGCTACTAGCTAGGCCTAGAGGCCTCAGAGAGTATTTCTATCCTTACTTTTAAGTTGTACTTTGGGGACAAAGTGTGATTTTAAGTGTGGGGTGGGAAATCTTCCTATTTGGTTAGGGTGGAGTGTGCTATAGGAGTCTTTTGGTTATTTGTTTTTGCTCATGTTGCTGAAAAATTTGAAAAATACAAAAAGATTTTCGTGTAGTAATTTGTTTTATTGTTTCTTTTAGGAGCACACTTCATCCACAATTTTTTTTTTGGTTCTTTTTCGAGGGGACGCCCTTTGAACCCAGTATCCTTTTTATCTTTTTTAGAAGTAATTTTTAAATTTTAGTGATTCTTTTATTAGATGCTATGCATGATTACTAGACTGCAAGTTGGTGTTTAATTTTGAAGCATGTGTAGTGAATTGAATGACTTCTGTGAGACACCTAGGATCAATTATTTGAATCTTGTTTGATGTTGGCTTAATGTTAAATTCTTGCTAAGCGCTTGGTTGAGAGTCTATAGAGATCCGTCTGGATTTGAACATATGCCATGTGTGAGAGAGGTTTTTATGATATTCCATGTGCATATTGATGTCTAGAACTTGCCTGGTGTGTTTGCAAAACAAAATAAAGGGTGTTGAGTTTAGGAGATGATATAGGCATATCTTTGATAGTCATGTTTTATAGCTCACTTTATCTACCCTTTTTGTATGATCCTAGTTAGCCCTGTTGAGACTTTAGCCTATTCCTTGGTAGCCTTGTATGTAGCTTAATCTTTTTCTTTCAATTAACCGTAATTTGATCCAAAACTCCTAAGCGCTTTAGTTAAGAAATTAAGATATTAAGGAGTGTAAAAATGGAAGAAGAAGAAGAAAGTGGAATTTAAGCCCCGAGTGAATAGCTTTTGGTGTGTTAAAAAAGATTTATGTATGGTTGGTAGGGAATAATGTACTGAAAAGAGAAATTGATCCAAAGAAGTGAATCTTGTGTTGATAGCAAATACTCCTTACTTAATATGTGTAAGATAGCTTAAAAGATGGGGCAAAACAAGAGAGAATTGGGGAGATGAAAGTGGTGTGAAATAGTTTAGTTGGAGGTGATCTTAATGAAAATTGTAGTGTATTAAAGCGCTTAGGGAAGATAGTCACTATTCTTAACCAAATAGTTCCTACCCGTCCCTTAGCCTACATTACAACCATTAAAGTCCTACTTTATCTTGAACTTTTACATTCTGATATTTGTGTAGTACTACACTAAGGGCAATATTATGGTTCATCTTATGTGTCATGTGAATTCTTTGCGAGAGCGAGCGAAATTTGATTCTTACACCCATTCTTATGATAAATTGCATACTTGTGAGTGAATATGGGGGACTCTGTCTCTTGTGGTGAGGGCGCATGCTTGATGATAGATAGGTGACATATATGATCTCTTTGTTGAGTAATATGCATGATTTTTCCAACTTAATAGAGTCAATTCTTGAGGCTAGGAAGTTTTGAAGTAGTGTTCATGTGTTTTGAAGTTGTAATATGACATGCCGAGTATAGAACTTGCGATTAATGTGGTCTGTGTGGTTCTGGATTGAGTGTATTAGTGGTAGTAATTTTGTTAGAGTCTTATTTGATGGTGATTAATGTAAAGAGTTGTTCGAGGACGAATAAGGCCTTAAGTGTGGGGTGGTGATCTTAGGCGTATTTGGACTCCTAAGTGTCGTTATCTATGCGCTTTTAGCTTAGTTTTAAGGACAATTCGACATGCTTGTGAACCATAAAGAGTATATATGTGTATTTGTGTGTTAAAGTACTTGTTTATAGTTTTTAAGGTACATTTGAGTCAAGTCAAGAGTCAAAATGATCAATTAGAACTTTGACGAGGAAACTAGTGTCTCTAGCTTGAGCTATGCTTGTTCTAGTGTCCTTTGATGTGTTCTATTATGTTGTATGGACTTATAGTTGTGTTGAGATATTTTAGGGGACAATTGGAGGATCTAAGGAATATAAATCAAGCCTACAATCAAAGCACAAGACGTTCGTGATCAAGGGACAAGAGCACGAGAAGATTGAACGTGAAATGCTAGAGCCTTAAACAGGAGGCGAGTTGTACCCTCCACCACCCGTATTGGGAGGTAAGTCACACCCTCCAATACATGTAATGAGGGGTGATTCACACATGTTAGGGTGATTAGCTACTTGTTTGAGCCCGTATTGAGCTCGCGCCGCGCCTGCACTCCCACGCGATGGAGGAAGCGATGTACCAAGTCCCAAACCGGTCCGAAATTGGTTTCTAATGTTGTTTTAAGTTGGGGTAAAGTTGTAATTGATTGGGATTCGACTTGGGAACCTATTGGACGACTAAAAGCGCTATAAAGTATTAATTGGAAATAATTAAAAGGAGGATTCACCGTACACATGAATTGGAGAGTAAAGGAGAAGACAAGGAGCTCTACACTAGGGTTTTGTCATCTTTAATTTTCATTCTTATAATTTAAAGTTATGAACTCAATTTTGGAGATTGTTTGTATGAATATGAGTGGATAAACACCCTCATCCTGGGGTTATGTCTAGAACATAATTGTTTAGTAGTTTTTTTTATTCATCGACATCGTTTCTCATCCGATTATGCTTTTGTTCTTGATTCTACTATTTTGATGTCTGATCAACATTAGAATATATGAGTAATTCATGCATGAACTGATCATAGTATTGTACGAATAGGACGAAGAACTTAAGGAACAAGATCATCTCTAGTGTAAGTTAGGGTTGATTTGCAACTAGGATAGACGTACACCTAGGAGCCTTATTTGGTCATGACGGGATGATTAATGAATGCATTTGAATTATGGAATAAAATCCCCACCCAATGATGGAGTTATGAGGACTAGTTCAAGTAGACGATTTAGAGGATGACAATTCTCGGATCAACACTTAACCCCGAAACCCATAATCCGAGAAATAAAGATCCTTGAATAGAATAACTACCATGCATGATTGTATCGAATGTCATAACCCTGGAACTCTCCATATATTGTTCACAACCCGAATTCCTCATCATTGTTAATTTTAGTAGTTAGTTATAAAAACAAAACTCAACTTCTTTTTTGGTTACAACTCGCACTTATTTACTTTGAAATAGTAACGCTTAAATTAGATCGCTTGTTAAACACAAGTCCCAGTGGGTTCGACATCCGGCTCACGAAGAGCCACTTTATTACTTGAAACGACCACGTACACTTGCGTGTGCACTTGGGAGCTACACAATCCAAACTGGACTAAAATAGTTCAGACTGACGCTTCGAATATAGGCTATGGGGGATTCTTAATACAGCATTCCCGAGAAGACAAGAAACAAGAATATCTTGTTCAATTTTATTCTGGAAAATAGACTAATAGTCAAAGGAATTATGCTACTGTAGCCAAGAAAATCCTTTCTATAGTAAAAAGTGTTATCAAATTTCAATGGGATTTATCAAAAGTTCTTTATAAGGACTGATTGCCAAGCAGCTAAATTTATCTTTAATAAAGATATTAAACATGATGTTTCCAAATAAATATTTCCAATATGGCAGGCGTTATTAGCCCCATTTGATTTTGAAATACAATATTTGAAAGGATCGACTAATAGTCTTCCTGATTTTCTTACAAGAGAACATTTGAGTTAATAACTCTTCTTTACTTGTTTCAGGATGTTACGAGGGGTCAGACCGACCTATTCACCCACCTCTATTGGAGGAAGAGGGAGTGGACAAGGAAAGGTAGAGGTAATATCCTCGCTCAAATTAAAAATCAGAAGCTAATAGCTTCTAACATTGCAGGCACTTCTGATCTTAATACAAATCATCCTATGTACAAGAAATTTATGGATTTCATGCAATCCAAAAAAGAAAAGGAATATAATATGCCCCCATCTTATTCCTCAGTACTGGCAGATGACAGGTAATGAAAATACTGAGGTTTATGAACTGAAAGAAAAAAAGGGGTTATACTTCTTCTAGAACACTTCGATCTTAAATTGAAAGATGATCTCTGGAAAATAATTACCAGGTATTTCAACACAACATTATATGCTACTCCTACATACAAATATAGGAGACACTATGAGATTAGACTCTCAGATACTGAATCTGCTGAATTCCAGCACTTTTATTCTACTAATAGTAGAACTGTTTATAATTTTCAAAAATTATTATCAAAAAGATTTTGGCTCCAGAAGATTGGGGTTTAAATACTTTTCATTAATGGGAATATACCCATCCAGATAATAAAGTCTTGGTTAAATATAACTATTAGGATTATTTGGACAGTTTTAATAAAAGTCTGTTATATGAAAACCTTCACAGGAAAATTCTTGGTTTATAAAAATTTGTAGCCAAGTATTTTCGCAAACTATTCTTGTATGGTTTTGTAAACGGTGGAATTTATATGGTCCAACTATTAATATTTTGCCAGATTCTTATAAAAATCTTTATACTCAATGGGTTGACGTTTTACCAAAGTTAATGGAATTACAAAAGGAAAATATTTTATTTGAAGGCATGTCAACCATGTGTTTTTTTCATAGAATTTTTGATAACATAGATAATGAAATGGTCTGTCGAAGTAGATACAACAACAGAATTTCCTTGCTGGGAAAGAACCTTTTATACAAAGTTTTGGAATAAAATGACTCAGAAGGACAAGGAGGGAAAAATTCATGGGCAGCAAACCCTTGATAGCATTTATACAACTATCAATAATTATACAATGATACATGAAGCAACAGCAAGACAGGATGATGCTAGTCCTTTCAAGCATATCTCTAGAAAACTTTAGATGAAGAAGGGGATAATGTCCAAACCAGAAATCCTAGCTTCGTATATGGAAGAGATCAAGAAGGATCTTTTGAAGAATTTATACTTAGAAATACCAGATGATGTTTCTATGGCATCTATTACTCATACTGAAGATGGAGATGAGCTGGCAAGAGAAGTTGTCACGCCCCGAGTTCCAACGAGGCGGACTGGCACCCGAAGCCGATAAGGCCCGAGAGAACCAATCTTTACTAATGTCCATTCATATGAATGCCATAAGAAACATCACCACCACGTAAGGACATAAAATGCTAATAGCGGAAATCATGGAACATATGATACATACATACGTGAAACTTGGCCGTTAGGGCCATTAAGTCAAGATGGACATACATCTCTTACATTCATATACCTACATATGTCTACAAAAACCTCTAACAGATGCACATACATAACCATCCTAAAGTCGGGACAATTCCCCGCTTTATACAACATTTACAATACCAAAACCAATGTACAACTGTGACTCGGAAAGCCCAGAACCAACTGGACCTCACCAAAGATCAGTAGATGACCCACAACTTACTGTGGAGGTCTACTAGTACCTGTGCCTGTAGTAAGTAAGGTAAGTCCCACAAGGGACGTCAGTACAAAGAATGTACTGAGTATGTAAGGCCATAAGAAACTATATGATACATCAATACTTCAATGGAATCAATATAAGTGAAGAAACAATATGGATGAGTCACCATTCTATATGTATGGAAATATGTACATTACGTGGATTACTTTCTTTACTTTTACGCTCATTCATTCGTTCATCACTCACTTCTTCATTCACTACTCATCCTTTCATTCTTACAATGCCCGGGTCCCAAGCTGATCAGTGGGTAATCAACAGTTTTTGGGATCGAACCATGCTAGGCTTTTCTTTTGCCCCTGGGATACCACCCGTAGTAGCGGGATTGACCCATGCTAGGTGTTCTTTTCACCCCTGGGATACCACCCGAGATATTGGGATCGACCCACACTAGGTATTTAACCCCTGGGACACCACCCAAGAATAAAGACTTCATTACCTCACTTTTTAGTCTTTGAAATAGTTCATTCGATGATCAAGTTATTAGTGGAACTTTTGAATATAACATTATTGGAATTTTGGAGCCATGTCCACAATTAGGTGACACATGAATAACAATAGATCAAGAATAAGGTATATATGATTAACAATAGATGATAACCTGAAATGAGATGCCTTAGGTCATTTCGGAAATGAGTAAGTGCAATAACACGGTGAATACTACATGCTGCAGAAGAATACGGAAAGAGTAACCTTACATACCTTATCTTCCCAATATGAATATACAATCCTAAATGTGCATACAATAGTCCAGCTCCTTCCTTACGTTTCACTCTATAACACAAGTACATAACGGAGTTTACATTAACCACTAACTACCTTACAAATGCATATAACGATAATGAGTTACATGATTGCCTTAAAATGTCATTTCCCCCTTGACAATACCATCGATGAAATTATCATACCAACAATACCACAATATTTCATACATTGAAAAATACATCATAAACCAATAGCATGTCACACCAAGTTCATACTTTACACTTTTCCATCAACACAACATCACAATTACTCCATCAAGTCACCTCAATACACTTCATAACAACATATCGACAATAATCCCACAAATTATATGCATCGAAAAATAACAAGGTAAGGAACATAATCACACCGTACATGTTAGTATCTCATCCACACCATGCACTTTCATTCAAACCTCAAATCTCCTTTCAATTTTAAATCACAAGGATGGCACATCTTTTAGCAAAAAGCAAAAGTGACCTATTCAACACCTTGCCAACATAACCATCATGATATACAACATCTATCATGTATATAATATATTAAATCACAAGAATAAACACCTACCCAAGCTTTCAAAGTGATGATCTTGTCCAAAGTGTCCAAAGAAAAATGGTTGCCTTAGGGTTTGTGTTGAGAGAAATATGTTTGGAAATATCTAGAAAGACATGTGTGTTTTTTGGAATAAAAATCTGATTTCCTTGCCTTAATATAGTACTTGTGGTCATACTTATCCAATTCTTGGCATTTAATGCTATGTTCCCTTGGTCAAAGTGGAAGAATGGGTCATTTGCCCTTTTGGGCCATGCATTTTATTTCATTTTGGGCCTCAAATTGAGCCCATTAACACATATTAACTTAGCCCACCAATTTCAATGTGTAATACTATAATTATCTTATGTTTACATAATTCCATCAATGTCACAACAATATCCAACTCACGAGATTCACATTCGTAGCCTCAATCCTCGAGAATACGCGATTTTTGCTACTCATGGTTTAATTTAACATAATTTAATAAAACACTTGTGACGAAGAATTAATCCCAAATCGGATGTGAAACTTACTCAAGAGTAGTCCTACTATGATGGAATAATGATACCATAACCCAAGAGTCCTTTTTATAGACATAAAATCGTAGAAGAAATCGGGCAAAAAGCACCCCGGCACGCCTCCGGCGCCCCAAAGACTTAGCTGAAATTCCAGATTTTGAAAGGTGTACAGGGGAGTCCTAGCATGCCCTTGGGTGCGCCCCTTTACTGCCTGTGCCAAAAAAATTTTAGGCCAAAGCGGCCTGGCACGCCACCTGCAGCGCCCCACACTTAATTTTTGATTTCGACTTTTCTTTGCGGATTTAGTTAGATCTTTCAAGTCCCAACCTTTTGCTTGCCTCTTATATTTAAGAGCCTTTACTTGGATGTCCCTTAAACCTCACTTTTCAACCCACAAATGCTCCACAAAGTCACAAACACCACCTACTACAAAGGTTTAATGACATGTACTAGCACAATATCAAATATTCCATCAAAAACAATGCAAAATACATACTTATTGCTCTCGAACCTAGGGTAAACATGGTTCAAGGTTATCAAGTAGGGTCGGGAAGGTACGGGGTGTTACATTCTTCCCTCTTTAGGAACATTCGTCCTCAAATGTTAACAACATCTTCTCAATTACAACAAATGTATCTCTATATTAGCATATATATGCATATACACATAATGCTCATAGATACTTACTTGTTGTCACCTCAATCCCGCATTTTGAACTTTCTCTTCCATTTGAAACAGATGAGGGTACTTGGACTTAATTATTTCCTCGACTTCCCATGTGATCTCTTCTACTTGTTGATTTCGCCATAGTACCTTTACGGAAGCTGTGTATTTATTCCTCAACCTCTTCACTTGTCTATCCAGAATGGCAATAGGTATCTTCTCATGGGTAAGATCCTCCTTAACTTGCACATCTTCAATGGGAGTAAAACGAGATGGATCCCCTATGCACTTTCGAAGCATCGAAACATGAAACACTGGATGGACTGAGGAGAGTTCTTGGGGTAGTGCCAATTCATACGCAACTTGCCCAAATCTTTGGACAATTTCATATGGCCCTATATATCGGGGACTCAACTTTCCTTTCTTCCCAAATCGCATTACCCCTTTCATTGGTGACACCTTCAAAAATACCCAATCACCTATGGTGAATTCGAGCCTCTTCTTCTAACATTAGCATATGACTTGTGTCGACTTTAGGACATTTGTAGCTGCTGTTGGATCACTTTAACTTTCTACATAGCCTGATGAACAAGATCTGGCCCAAGTAAAGCAGTTTCGCCTGCTTCAAACCATCCGATTGGTGATCTACATTTCCTTCAAAACAAAGCTTCATAAGGTGCCATTTTAATACTTGAATTATAGCTATTGTTGTAAGCAAATTCAATAAGAGGCAAATGGTCATCCCAACTGCCTTGAAAATCTAACGTGCAAGCTCGTAGCATATCTTCAAGTGTTTGGATAGTACGTTCTTCTTGTCCATCAGTCTGAGGATGGAAAACCGTACTCAGATTCACCTGTGTACCCAAACTCTACTGAAAAGATCTCCAAAAATATGCAGTAAATTGTGCTCCTCTATCTGATATAATGGAGGTCGTAATCCCATGTAATCGTACTATCTCCTTCACATACAGTCTTGCATAATCTTCAGCTGTATAGGTGGTCTTAACTGGTAGGAAATGCGCTGACTTGGTAAGCCTGTCAACTATAACCCATATAGAATCAAATTTCCACAGTGTACGAGGCAAACCTGTAATAAAATCCATGTTAATCATATCCCATTTCCAGACTGAAAGATTGATACATTGGACAACCTCCTGGTTTCTGATGCTCTACTTTCACTTGTTGACAATTTGGGCATTGAGCTATAAATTCTGCAATGTTTTTTTTCATATTTCCCCACCAATACATTTCTTTCAAGTCATGGTACATTTTGGTAGCTCCCGGATGAATCGAATATCGCGAATGATGCGCCTCTGTCATAATTCGTCCCCTCAGCTCATCTACATCCGGTACACATAATGTTCCTTGGCATTGAAGTACCCCTTCTTATGTAAGATCAAAGGTCGCAGTCAGACCCTGTTGTACATTTTCTTTCAGCTGCAATAACATAGGATCCGCAAACTGCTTCTCTTTCACTTCAGCTATTAAGAAGGATTCCGCTACATTTTCCACAATAACCCCTTCTTCTGGAGATTCAAGAAGACGAACTCCCAAGCTGGCTAGTTGATGTAAATCTTTGATTATCTCTTGCTTTTCAGTCAACTGACCACTAGTGCTTCCTATTGCCTTGCGGCTCAATGCATCAGCTACCACAAAGCTTTTCCTTGATGATAGAGAATATCAATATCATAGTCTTTTAAGAGCTCTAACCACCTTCGTTGCCGCAAATTGAGTTCCTTCTGCTTAAAGATATATTGTAAACTTGTGATCAGTATAGATATCAACATGAACCCCATACAAATAATGACGCCATATCTTTAAAGCAAAAACCACCGTTGCTAACTCAAGATCATGTGTGGGATAGTTTCTCTTGTGTGGCTGCAACTGTCATGAGACATATGCTATGACATTACCGTTCTACATCAATACACACCCTAGGCCAATTCCGAAAGCATCACAATAGACTGCATACCCTTTTGTGCCTTCCAGAAGTACTAACACCGGTGTAGAAGTCAATTTATCTTTCAGCTCTTGAAAACTTTTCTCACATGCATCATTCCATTGAAATTTGACTGCCTTGTGTGTAAGATTCATTAAAGGTGCAGCAATGGAAGAAAACCCTTCAACAAATCTTCGATAATAACCTGCCAACCCCAGGAAGCTACAAATTTCCGTGGGCATCGTAGGCCTTGGCCAATTCTTCACCGCCTCAGTCTTTTGTGTATCAACTCGAATCCCTTCATCTGACACAATGTGACCCAAGAATGCTACGGATTTCAACCAAAATTCACACTTAGAGAACTTCGCATACAACTTACGCTCTCGAAGAATCTGTAATACCTGCCGTAAGTGCTTAGCATGGTCCTCTTGTGACTTTAAATAAACTAGGATGTCATCTATAAATACCGTCACGAACACATCTAGAAATGGCTTAAACACCCTATTCATCAAATCCATGAACACAGCTGGGGCATTTGTTAGTCCAAATGACATAACTAAAAATTCATAATGGCCATACCGTGTTCGGAAAGCTGTATTGGGTACATCTTTTTCTCTAACTCTGACTTGATGGTAACCTAACCTCAAGTCAATCTTTGAAAAACACTTGGTGCCCTGTAACTGATCAAACAAATCGTCAATTCGAGGGAGGGGATATTTGTTCTTGATCGTTACCTTATTCAATTACCGATAGTCAATGCACATTCTCAAAGTGCCATCTTTCTTCCATACAAATAATACCGGTGCACCCCACGGGGACATACTAGGTTGGATGAAGCCCTTGTCCAGAAAATCTTTCAATCGCTCCTTCAATTCATGCAATTCTGCTGGAGCCATTCTATATGGGGGAATAGAGATAGGCTGAGTGCCTGGAATCACATCAATACCAAATTCTATTTCCCGCTCTTGGGGCAAACTTGTAAGATCTTCTGGAAATACATCAGGATACTCATTGACCACTAGAACTGATTGAGGAGTTGGTGGTTTCACATCAATATCATGCACTCTCACTAAGTGGCATATATACCCCTTGGATATCATTTTCCTAGCCTTAAGATAGGAAATAAATTTGCCTCTTGGTGCCCCTACATCACCCTTCCATTCACGAACATTCGTTTGTGGAAAATGAAAATGTACTTTCTTAGCTCGGCAATCTATCGTGGCATAACAAGAAGCCAACCAATCCATGCCCATTATGACATCAAAATCCACCATGTCCAGTTCAATAAGATCAGCCAGTGTATCATAACCACACACAGTTACCTCACAATTAAGATATACTCTTTTTGCAACAATATAGTCACCAACTGGTGTAGATACTTCAATTGACTTAGTTAATAGTTCTGGTGTTCTTTCAAATTTCACAGCAATTAATGGAGTAACATATGACAATGTAGAACCCGTATCAATCAATGCATATACATTATATGAAAATATGGATAATGTACCTGTGACGACATCAGGAGAAGCCTTCGAATTCTGCCGGTCCACCAGAGCATAAGTACGATTCTGAGTTCCACTAGAACTGGCTGCTCCTCTGGAACCTCTACCACAACCCGCAGGCTGTACACCTCTGCCTAGGTGAGAAACCGATGATGATGACGCAACGGTTGATCCCTCAGGTCGCGCCACATTACCCAAGCCTCTTCGTGGGCAGTCTCTCATCATATGCCCCGTCATACCACACCAAAAGCAAACATTTGACCCAAGCCGGCATTCACCTAAATGAAACCGTCCACATTGCTGACATGGATGATGAGACATCAGGAGAAGCCTCTGAATTCTGCCTATCCACTAGAGCATAAATACGATTCTGAGTTCCACTGGAACTGACTGCTCCTCTGGCACCTCTACCACGACCCGCAGGTTGTACACCTCTGCCTAGGGGAGAAACCGATGATGATGACGTAACGGTTGATCCCGCAGGTCGCGCCACATTACCCAAGCCTCTTCGTAGGCAGTCTCTCATCATATGACCCGTCATACCGCACCAAAAGTAAACATTTGACCCAAGCCGGCATTCACCTAAATAAAACCTTCCATATTGCTGACATGGATGATGAGAAAATACAGCGGTCTACGAACCTCGAATCCCACTACTCTGCCCAACATTAATACCTTGAAACCCTCGGAATTGAGCTTGAGTGCCTGCTGTGGAATAAGAGAATGACGGTCTCGGCAGTCTAGGAAACATCTGAGGTCTAGATTCTCCTTCGGACACCATAGACTGTCCCATAGGTCTAGCTCTTTTGGACTGTCCTCATTTAGATTCATGTACTTTTATTCTTTGCCTTTGGTCCTCTATCTTTTGTGCGAAGGCCTGAATTCTAGCTATATCCATATCTCAATTTAAAGTAGCAATAGGGTAGTCTCTTACCAAATATGGCTCCAATCTGTCCACATATCGATGTACTCTGTCTGTCATTGTGGCCACTACATTCAGAGCGTATCGAGCCAAAGAATTAAATTGCAGACTGTATTCTCTGACACTCAGATTCCCTTGACGAAGATTCAAGAATTGATCCGCACGAGCCTCTCGGATCTCATAAGGAAGGTAGTGATCAAGGAAAGCCGCTTTAAATTCTTCCCAATTAAGTGGATTTACATCGACACCACGAGATTTATTCCAATCTTCATACCACAATATCGCCTCTCCTTTCAATCTATATGCGGCAAGTTCAACTGTTTCTACCCCAGTTACATGCATAACATCTAAAGCCCTTTGAATCTGATCTATAAAGACTTGCGGATCTTCATTCAGATCTGACCCAGTGAATGTGGGAGGGTGTAATTTCAAAAAATCTTGTGTCTGCCAACTAGCTGCCCTAGCCGCACCATCATCACTTATGGTTGGACCAGCTCGTCCTTGATTTTGTACAGCAACTATATGAGTCAACATTTGCACTGCATTTCTGAGATCTTGCTCAGTAGCATTAACAGGTGCTTCTGCAGGTTCTTCTCTCCTTCTCGGCTTTTCTGGGGCTAGAAAAGTAGAAGAAGCCCGCGATGCAACCTCAGCATCAGCCCCACCTTGACTAGCTTGTTCAGGTGGTGATCTACTGGTTCCTTCTCTGGCAAGTATATCTACTTGCTTACCTTTACCTCTACCTCATCTTGTAATCGACATTTTACTATACAAAAGAAAACCAAGTCCAGTGGTTAGATATGGTTCCACTACAATATTGGCTCTAGTGAACGATCTAAGAATTAAAGAACAGAAACAACTCCTAAATGTCCTGTAGCCTCCTACTTATAAATGTGGTGCACAACACATCGATAAGTAAGACTCCACTCAGACACGGCTTTGTAGACACCCTTAGAACGACCTACTCTGATACCACTTTTGTCACGCCCCGAGTTCTAACGAGGCGGACTGGCACCCGAAGCCGATAAGGCCCGAGAGAACCAATCTTTACTCATGTCCATTCATATGCATGCCATAATAAACATCACCACCACATAAGAACATAAAATGCTAGTAGCGGAAATCATGGAACATATGATACATACATACGTGAAACTTGGCCGTTAGGGCCATCAAGTCAAGATGGACATACATCTCTTACATTCATATACCCACATATGTCTACAAAAACCTCTAACAGATGCACATACATAACCATCCTAAAGTCGGGACAAGTCCCCGCTTTACAATACCAAAACCAATGTACAACTGTGACTCGGAAAGCCCCGAACCAACTGGAGCTCATGACCCGCAGCTTACTGTGGAGGTCTACTAGTACCTGTGCCTGCAGCAAGTAAGGTAAGTCCCACAAGGGACGTCAGTACAAAGAATGTACTGAGTATGTAAGGCCATAAGAAACTATATGATACATCAATACTTCAATGGAATCAATATAAGTGAAGAACCAATATGGATGAGTCACCATTCTATATGTATGGAAATATGTACATTACGTGGATTACTTTCCTTACTTTTATGCTCATTCATTCGTTCATCACTCACTTCTTCATTCACTACTCATCCTTTCATTCTTACAATGCCCGGGCCCCAAGCTGATCAGTGGGTAATCAACAATTTTTGGGATCGAACCATGCTAGGCTTTTCTTTTGCCCCTGGGATACCACCCGTAGTAGAGGGATTGACCCATGTTAGGTGTTCTTTTCACCCTGGGATACCACCTGAGATATTGGGATCGACCCATGCTAGGTATTTAACCCCTGGGACACCACCCAAGAATAAAGACTTCATTACCTCACTTTTTAGTCTTTGAAATAGTTCATTCGATGATCAAGTTATTAGTGGAACTTTTGAATATAACATTATTGGAATTTTGGAGCCATGTCCACAATTAGGTGACACGTGAATAACAATAGATCAAGAATAAGGTATATATGATTAACAATAGATGATAACCTGAAATGAGATGCCTTAGGTCATTTCGGAAATGAGTAAGAGCAATAACACGGTGAATACTACATGCTGTAGAAGAATACGGAAAGAGTAACCTTACATACCTTATCTTCCCAATATGAATATACAATCCTAAATGTGCATAAAATAGTCTAGCTCCTTCCTTACGTTTCACTCTATAACAAAATTACATAACGGATTTTACATTAACCACTAACTACCTTACAAATGCATATAACGATAATGAGTTACATGATTGCCTTAAAATGTCATTTCCCCCTTGGCAATACCATCGATGAAATTATCATACCAACAATACCACAATATTTCATACATTGAAAAATACATCATAAGCCAATAGCATGTCACACCAAGTTCATACTTTACACTTCTCCATCAACACAACATCACAATTACTCCATCAAGTCACCTCAATACACTTCATAACAACATATCGACAATAATCCCACAAATTATATGCATCAAAAAATAACAAGGTAAGGAAAATAATCACACCGTACATGTTAGTATCTCATCCACACCATGCACTTTTATTCAAACCTCAAGTCTCCTTTCAATTTTAAATCACAAGGATGGCACATCTTTTAGCAAAAAGCAAAAGTGCCCTATTCAACACCTTGCCAACATAACCATTATGATCTACAACATCTATCATGTATATAATATATTAAATCACAAGAATAAACACTTACCCAAGCTTTCAAAGTGATGATCATGTCCAAAGTGTCCAAAGAAAAATGGTTGCCTTAGGGTTTGTGTTGAGAGAAATATGTTTGGAAATATCTAGAAAGACATGTGTGTGTTTTGGAATAAAAATCTGATTTCCTTGCCTTTATGTAGTCCTTGTGGTCATAATTATCCAATTCTTGGCATTTAATGCTATGTTCCCTTGGTCAAAGTGGAAGAATGGGTCATTTGCCCTTTTGGGCCATGCATTTTATTCCATTTTGGACCTCAAATTGAGCCCATTAACACATATTAACTTAGCCCACCAATTTCAATGTGTAATACTCTAATTATCTCATGTTTACATAATTTCATCAATGTCACAACAATATCCAACTCACGAGATTCACATTCGTAGCCTCAATCCTCGAGAATACGCGATTTTTGCCACTCATGGCTTAATTTAACATAATTTAATAAAACACTTGTGACGAAGAATTAATCCCAAATCGGATGCAAAACTTACTCAAGAGTAGTCCTACTATGATGGAATAATGATACCATAACCCAAGATTCCTTTTTATAGACATAAAATCGTAGAAGAAATCGGGCAAAAAGCACCCCGGCACGCCCCCGGGCGCCCCAAAGACTTAGCTAAGATTCCAGCTTTTGAAAGGTGTGCAGGGGCGGCCTGGATCGCCCTTGGGCGCGCCCCATTTCTGCCTGTGCCAAAAAAATTTTAGGCCAAAGCGGCCTGGCACGCCACCTGCAGCGCCCCACACTTAATTTTTTATTTCGACTTTTCTTTGCGGATTTGGTTAGATCTTTCAAGTCCCAACCTTTTGCTTGCCTCTTATCTTTAAGAACCTTTGCTTGGATGTCACTTAAACCTCACTTTTCACCCCACAAATATTCCACAAAGTCACAAACACCACCTACTACAAAGGTTTAATGACATGTACTAGCACAATATCAAATGTTCCATCAATAACAATGCAAAATACGTACTTATTGGTCTCGAACCTAGGTTAAACATGGTTCAAGGTTATCAAGTAGGGTCGGGAAGGTACGGGATGTTACAGAAGTACAGAGTGATAATAGCACAGGGGAGATCGATTTAGACAACCTAGATCTACTTCTCCAACAATTCAAAAGTAAGACTGAAGAATCTTCTACCTCCGCTAAATCCAATAGAGGAAAGGAGAAAGTCTGAATAGAAGGCCCCATCATATGAATTATTGGGGTAATATCACGATCAACTTTAATAAAGTAATAGGACCACATGGTCATAATTTTCTTGGTAGGACCCCTTGGTCACATTTTTCTTTGTCAGCCACATATGGCTTTTTGATTTTTTTCATTTTTATGTTTTTATCTTGTCGTCCACGCTTGGGTCCATTTTATTTTTATATTTTGTCGGATAGTATGAAGAATCCATTATATAAGGATTCATTAGGTAACTGTATGAGGCAGATTTTTGGAAACCCCTCTCTCTCTCTTTGTAAAAATCCTTCTCAATAAAATTTTTAATTTTTTAAAACCATCTTCATCTCTCTGGTTACAACCTTAAATAAAAGGTGATTTATTTTATTATTATTTTTAATTTTATTTTCTTTAAAAATCAATTAGACTAAATGAAAGGCTAAGTTCCCTAAGTGTTAGACTATGACGAACCAGTCTGTTATAGAGAAGGCTCCTATATTGGATGAATGAATCTGGAGCTAGGGTAGCAGTTGGGTAAGGTCGGAATGCTCATTCCGATGGTGCGGTGTTATGGTGACATAACGGTAGTCCCGTTGTGCCCGCTTAGCCGAGGATGACGTTAAGGGTTGTGTTGGGACTGTGTGGTTTGCTGCAGCATCCAATCTGGGGGTTTAAAAGCCTGTAAAGAGATTCCTAGTACTGTCACCCCACGAAAGGTCTCGTATATATATATATATTATTATTATTATTATTATTATTTTATTATTTATATTATATAGAAACGAGAATGTTGGATTTTGGTCGTCCTCACGGGGCCATTTCTGACATTTTAATAGTTCAAATTCTTTTGTATTTTTCTTTTCCACTAAAAGTGTGACATGCGTTTTTCAACATTTAAATTCATTTTCCTTTTGCATTCCTTTCCAATTAAAAATGTGACATGTGTTATTAAACATTTAAATTTGTTGTCCCACTTTTATTTACCCCTACTTTAATCTTATATTACTTTTAGTTGCCATTATGCAATTTGGTAAATAAGTGCAAATTTTGAGATGTTTATCCATATACAATTTTCAACTTCTCTTGTGTTGCATCATTCATGTATTGACCATGTGGATAAATTTCGTATTTTTCTTAAGCTTGTCTCAGTAATATCACATGATAACTTTTACCTTTTTGTCTTAACTAGCGGGGCAAGTGCGGGCGTTGCCCAGGCCCAACATGAGGGAACCAATATATACAATGTCAACAATTAAAGTTGTTACAACTCAGAAACAAAAAGTCAGACTCTCGCACTGTTGTTATCACCTCGTTTGTTTGTTTGTCTTCAAAGGTGAACGTCCGATTAATAAGCCATGTAATTATATAAAAATTATCTATTTTGAATTCATAATAAAGCTTGACAAATAACATCAAAAGAAATGACAAATCTGAATTTGAAATTTAGATTGAAATTTGGAGAACAAACTGAACTTGCAATTTTACAATATATGGACATGTAACCAGACCTCTTTGATGAGAGTTGATTGGATGATGTTGACCTGAAATATGAGGAGGCCATTAGTAGATAGATGATGACTGCAATCTATCCCAAACAGATAGATCAGAAACGCAATAAGCAGGCATACTATGTGCCTGTCCTTTAGAAGATGATGGTTTCTTAGAAGGATGAGAAGCAGGGGTCGGTGTAATATGTGACGATAAAGAATTGTCAAGTAAATCAGCATAATGATTGTATAATGTGTTCACGTAACTATTCGCATCAGACATTGTCGTAAACAAAGAAGGTTCTTCATTAGCTTTTACTTCTAAAGCAGAATAAATAAGAGAAGTAAATTCGGACATAGTATTATATTTCATACATGGATTTATTATAGCACCAACTAAGTAAATAGGGGAAGCGGAAAAAAATATTTTTAAAATTTATCAATCATTGCATCAATAACATCTTTGTAACCTGGTTTAGACTTATATTCGTTAAGCAATAAAGAAATGTCGGTTAAATAAGCTAAAATATTACAAATAGTAGGATAATAAACATCAGAAAATTCAACCGTAGCTAGATAAAAATTTTGTAAAAAATTAATAATATCATCAATTTTAGCCCAATCTGAATTTTGTAATATACTATCGGGAAAAGCACTAGCAAATTGGTTAAAAGTCATAGTAATAGAAACTTTATAAATATTGCAAGTATTTAAGAAACCATAAGTTGAATTCCATCTAACATCTATTTCTTCAGGCATTAATCTCGGTCTAAATCCATTTGCTTTATATTTTCTTTTAAATTCGGTAGGTCTAATTTTTCTATTATTTCCTTGAATAAAGTCAACTGCAACTCTAACTTTTTCAATAGCAGGCTCAAAAAAAGCAAGACCATCTTTTATAATTAAATTATATATATGGCAAGTACACTTAACATGAAATATTTTGGGTAACGATGGAGAAAGATTAATTTTTAACAAGTCAATAGCAACATTATTGTTAGATGCATTATCAAAAGATATGCATAAAACTTTACTGTCAATACCATAATATCTTACAACTTTTATAATAGATTCAGAAATAAATTTCACAGTGTGTCTATGGTCTTTATAATACAAAAATGCTAAAATATGTTTTTGCATAACAAAATTACTATCTAACCAATGACAAGTAATTGTTAAATAATCATTTTTATTAACAGTACGACCAAGATCAAAAGTTAGAGCAACTCTACATGGAAGATTTTTTAATAATGTAGATAAATAATAAACATATTGTGCATGGAGTCTAAAAATATTGGACTGACAAGTACTTCTAGGAATACCGTCAAACATTGGATTATAAGCCTAAAAATTGTGAATAAAAGCTTCCGAAGAAGCAAAAAAGAAAGGTAAACAATCCACAACTATCATTTTTGCTAATTCTTCACGATCTTTCATTTTATTATAATTCTGAACTAATTTATCGGTTTTGGGGTTCAATCTAGTTTGAGTTGCCCCCCAACAGTCCCACCATCTTTTACCTCTGCTAACTCTATTTTGTGCTGACTTTGCAAATGTCTCGTCAACTGACCCATACCCTCTTTATTAACCCCGTTCATACGCTCATATAATTCCTGACAGATATTGCATTGAACCTTAGTAGTTCCTTCTATTCAAGTATAAAAATTTCACACAATACTAGTTTTTTAATGAAATCTTATAGGGGTCTGGGGAGGAAGCTTAACCGATTCAGATTGAACATTAACATTAATGGATTTGGGTATAACATCAACATCATCATCATTTTCATCTACATCAACATGGTCTACTTCATTCTCTTCTTCTATACCATAATTTTCTTGGGCCTCTAAATAATTCACATCGTGAGCACCTACACCTACTTGATTTTCAAAGGATTCACTAATTGGTACCAAAGGCACACGAGTATATCGAGTAACCACGATACCCAGTACCAAAACTCTCCAATCATATCATAACCAGATGCCGGACTCGAACCGAAACTCATAATAATCAGTACCCATCGTATCTGAATCAGTGGCCGAACTCAAATCGGAACTCATAATAATCAGTAACCAAGTGACAGAGTAGTGCCAGATCCATACAAACACAAGTAAACGGGGACATACCGGCCCCAGAACGAACCCGAAACATAAATAAAGGAGCTAACCCCCCCACGTACTACAAGTCAATCTCGGGATCCTTCCAGGTCAACTATCTACTGTAAACAATACAAGTCTGGGTATACATTATAAGTCATGGCAAGGATGGTCCGCATTCTAAGTCAAACTAGCCGACCCCGATCAAATACGGTGCTATCAGGAACTAACAAGGCTAAACAGTCCAATCGGGTATAATCGAGGTGACTCAATCTCATCACAACCCTAACAGGTCATACTAGGTCTTAACTAAGCCCAAAGATGTCAAAGTTCTGCCAGGTTGACAAGAAGGGTAACAGGGCCCGCTATCGGGTCCCGAAAACCAGGTCTGGTTATACTTGTCTAAGTCTGGGCTAAATCTGTCTAAGCCTAGACTAAGGTCCAACAATAACATTCCAAGACTAGCAACAACAACAACAATACTATCCGACCCCAAATAGGTCATCTGTGGGGTACCACGAGGATAACGGGCCTGGAATATATCCGAATAGCCCTATACGGCCTAGCCTAAATCACAGCAAACAAGCACCACCAAGTCTATAATACCAGCCCGCAACACCAGCACAATAGCCTACATATATCACACATAAGCCCAATCTAAGTGCAAAGGAAGGTAAACCTAGCCTACCTGGACGCCGCTGCAAGCTTGCTAAAAGAACCAGCTATTCAGGAGCCTTCCCCTTCCGAGAGGCCTCTGACTGCTGCCAAGCTACCAAAATAATAAACTACATGTCAAATCATGACTATTGATACCCATATTGCATTAGTTCGAAAAATGTCCAAACAGTCCACGTGGGTCCCGCTTGCGGAATCGCAAAACTGAAACCGTCACAACGTCCCAAACTACCCCGTGACCAATAGTCACAACTAGCACCACTCAATTTGAGCTTAAAATATAGCTCAAATACCAACAACAATCCCGCCAAATCTAACAATTTAAATACACAACTTTAAGCTAAAACTGACTGAAAAACTTACGGTATAAAGATGTTATACTATCAACCACGCGATCCTCGAGCTTGAATAAATTGACGTAGATAGTTGATATTCTTGTGGAGATCAAATATACTACCTAAATATACTATTTCCACTACTATATATGTCAGTGGTTAAATGAAGTCATGAAGTCCTAAAATGAAAAAGGAAAATGATTGAGAGTATAGTGGTATATATATGCATATATGTACACGTACATTACCAAACATAGTCAGTGAGTCATTTGCCATCAATTGTCACACCAACAAATGTCCTTGTAATAATATTAGTAGTCATAAAGTGTACTTCACCCATATTCACGTGGAGGTGAGGTGGATTAATACATATTCGGATATTGCATAGGCTCGTGGTAAAATAAATACAACATTTTAAATATACCATAATTCATAGAAAATTATTTCTAACAAAACCTCTATAAAATAAAAATATTATTTTAACATATTTAAATTCACTATCTCCACTTAAATTATTAATAAATTATAAAACTATTATAAAATAGTATAGATATATCATAACTAAAGAATTTTATAAATTTCAAAAACAATTTCGAAAGGTAATTAACTATGTCATTTTATCAAATTCAAATTTAATTTAATATTTTACAACATGCTCGGTCTAAATAATATTCTCAAACGAACTGCCCGGGAATCGAACTGTCAGTCCCGGCAAGTCATAAATAACTTGGGGCGGTTATAGAAAAGCTTATAAACACTGAGAACATACGAAAACGAGGGAAATAACTGGGAATTTCATTACAATAATTTATCGGGTTGGTCCAGTTCGATGCACCGGTGGGCCTAATCTGATCTTCCAACTGGGCCGGTCTACCGGGCTACTTACCGTGTCCCGCCTAACCCCCTAAAATCGCCTCTAGACCGCTACCTTACCTATTCCGGGTCGGGTACAGTCCGGTCTCTTTTTGGGCCGGTCTAACCAGGCCGAAATCGGGTCGACCCGACCCATTTGACAGGTTTACATCAATTCACTAGAGGTGTTTTGAGTTTTTCAAAAATTTTCCTCATTTTATTGTGTTCAATAGAAGTATAAATTCTCAGGATAGTCTAGTTATGTTGTGGAGGCTTAAAAATACTTTGATCTGTGTCTTTGTCATAACGGTTCCTTTTCATTTTTAGGGCTTCAAGCTACATGTTCTAGATTATCTGTGGGCGGTTTATATCTTGTGTTATGAGCAAAACTTAGAAGATTCATTTACCATGCTTTCCACAAGACTTCACTAGGAATGACAGGGGAGACCCTTATACTTGACCCCGTTTGTCAATTGGACACTTCTACTTATTACTTTGCCAACCGAACACTTAAACTAATGAAACTCAACATAAACTCTTTTCTCATTTAGTCAGTGGTGCGTGTAATACAAGTATACAACCACTTCACGTCAAATTCCACGCCATTTTTAAATGCCACGTAGGAAATTAAATATTAAAAATAGAATGAATTAAATAGGTCACTTTTACAAATTCTGAAAAATTTCAATAATCATGTTCTTCATGTTTGCTCACAAATTGACCACCAAATTCATTTCAAATAGTTGGAATTCTTCGTAAATTATTTAAATTTTCAACTACAAGTTCACAAACACAAAATTAATTTAATAAATTCATATAAACGCATTTATTGTTCTTCAAGCTTATCAATGGAGTTCTTTAATCTTTCAATACCCACTATCACTCACTTTCAATTTAAATTCAGATTTTGACCAAAAAAAAAAAAAAAAGAAGAAGAAAGCACGGAGATCTTGGATTATGAGAGTGATTTGCCCAAAAAATAGCGGATCTCTAATGGAGGGGAGGGGTAAGGGGTGTTCGAATAGTAAAAGGGCTGATATTTCTAGGAAGAAGAGGGGGGACTCAAGAAGAAGATCAGCAGGGTGGGGTGGTTCAGAAGAGGGGGGGGGAGGGGGGGAGGACGGGGGTGAAGAAGTACAGGGTAGGGTGATGAAAAATAGCAGGTTGGGGTGGGGTGGGGGGATGAAGAAGAAGGTGGGAGTAAGAAGAATATTCTTTTTTATTTTTTCCCTTTTTTAAATTTATTATTTATTTTGTCTTATGATCTTAATATTATTTTAATGAAAATATGGTATTCACTTGCTTCTAAACGAGTGTAGTCACGTACTTTGTCCAACTCAGTCATCTTAATACCACATAAGCCCAGTCAATGGTTAGAGAGATTTAAAATATTGAGTTTCATCGAGTTTAAGTGTTTAGTTGGCAAAGTGAAAAGTAGAAGGGTCTAGTTGACAACTAAGTACAATGGTCTCCCGGATCATTCCACCTTTATATAAAGAAAAAGTAGCAAAGAGGGCCTGGAAAAACATAAAGACACCAAAGGGTGAAAGGGAAGGGGTTGATGAGGGTGTTATTTGATTGACGATTCAACAAACATCTTTGCCTTCAGCTCAAATGAGGCTGCCAACAAGAGACTTTACGGTCTTTTGCTCATGAATGTATCTTTACTTTTTGCTATAATAAGGTTGATATCAAGTTAAGAGGATAGAATGCAGGTCTTAGAACATCATAAAAAGAAAAGATTAGGTTTAAGTTTCGGACAAGAGCGGAGGTGTAATTTGTTAAGCTTTAAGAGTCCAGATTTTCTTCTACTGCTAAAAATATCTTTATTTAAGTAGGGGTTCCAACCTTATTTTGTTCTTGGGCCTAACATAGAGGTCTTTATTGGAAGCTACATACTATTTTGAATGAATAATGGGTAGCAACACCATTCAGTCTTGTTATAGTTTTGATTAGGAAATTCAAAAGTGGGGGAGTGGGGGGGGGGGGAATATAGTCTTTTCACGACATCATTTCCAACCACGCCAAAATTCAACCATACGGGGGAAAAGTAAATACTCCCGAATGATCTACTTTCCTTTTTAGTCCGTTTAAAAAAGAATGACCCTTTCTTTTTTTGACAACACTTTAATTCTAACTTTCCACATGACATGTTTAAGTCCACAAGATTAAAGGATATTTTATTATATTTGACATAACTTTAATTTAAGACCACAAGATATTTATGTCTTCTTTATTTTCCTAAACTCCATGTCAAGTCAAAACAGGTCATTTTTTTTTGAAACAGAGGGAATATTTTTTTTCTAGTTTTGCCAAACATGAAGGTAATGGTAGTTTATTAAAGGATTAAGTCATCTATGGACCCTTAAAGTTGTTTATATAATTCACTTAGGTATCTCAACACAGCCTTGTACCTATTTAACACGTCAACTACTCAAAACATGTACCTATTAAACACTTTTTGCTAACATGACACCATAAGTGTAATACACATCTAAAAGACGTGTGAAACCAAGAAAATATTTTGACAAGCCAATCAAAAAATGACATGTCAAAAAAAAAAAGGCAAAATTTGAATATAAAAAAAAAATCCTTGGTAGTGTCTTCCTCAACTCCATCACCCCTAACTCCTGTGCAAATTTTTCACTGCCAAATTCCCTCGCCACCATCCTGCGACACCCCTTTTCTCATATTCGCCTTATTCTTTCTCCCTAACATCATTCCGCCACCACCAATGTCATTGTCACTGTCATCGTTACCCTCACCGAAAAAGCACCAATTAAACAAATGACAAAACAGAAAAATCGAAAGAGTTGATTGACAAAGATTTTCATTAAAGCTATAAAAGAGAAATTCATCAACAAAAAAAATCAAATTAAGTCAAAAAAAATTCCGGCAAAACTCCATTTTTTCCGGCTAGATTGATACAAATCTGAAATTATTTGCTTCAAAATTGTTAAAGAATTCATACCCTAAAAAATCCACAACATAAAGAAGAAAAAAATATCAAAAAAATATTGTTTGTTGCTTCATATAGGTTGGATTGATCATTGATGTGTGAGAAAGAAGGTAAGATTAGGGGAAATGGCAGCTACGGTGCTGATGGGGTATCAGAATAAAGGGAAGGGAGGGTTAGGTGGATGGTGTGTGTTTTTAATTTAGAAAATAGTCTATACTGTTGTAAATAATTATTAAGATGATTATTGTGGATGTCCATAACTTCTAGGTATAACTCCTCCTTTAAGTGTAGTAATTCCCACACCTCCACTACCTCCTCATTGATCATCCACTCCCCCACCTTCTCATGAGTTAATGTCATGTTTATGACACCTCTTGAAGCTCCTTCGTGTAATACTATAAATAGAGGTCTTGAGGAAGATGTTGGATACACTTGAAAGAAAGAAGAAAGTTATCTCATAATATTGTCCATCTTATCTTCTATATTGTTCTTATTGTTCTTTACTTGCTATTCTTGTTCTTTATTTTTGATCACGTTATCAGCACGAAGTCTCGAGGTTGCAAGATAAATAAAATTTTCCCAATCTTCAATTAGATCCAAGATGAATAATGGAGATATGTGTCTTCTTGATAGTGCTACAACTCACACTATATTAAGAGAAACAAAATATTTCTCTAATTTGATTATGAAAAGGTCCTATGTTAGTACAATATTCGGTAGTACAAAATTAATTGAGGGCTCTGGAAGAGCAACCTTATTACTACCTGGGGGAACAATATTGGTCATTGATAATGCATTATATTGTAGTAAGTCTCAAAGAAACTTGTTAAGTTTCAAAGTTATTCAACAAAATGGCTATCACATTGAGACTGCAAACGAAGGAAAGGTTGAATACCTTTATATTACTACAATAAAATTAGAAAAAAAGTTTGTGCATGAAAAATTACCCGCACTTTCTTCTGGGTTATACCATACAAGAATTGGTATGGTTGAATCACATGCCGTAGTAAATAAAAGTTTTACAGGTTCCAACGATTTTATCATTTGGCATGATCGATTGGGTCATCCCAGTTTTAATATGATGCGCAGAATTATTGAGAATTCGCATGGGCATAATTTAAAGAATCAAAATATTCTTCAATCAAAAGAATTCTCTTGTGTTGCTTGTTCTCAGGGAAAGTTGGTTATTAAACCATCAGCAACTAAGGTTGGGGTTGAATCCCCTGCATTTCTGGAACGTATACAGGGTGATATATGTGGACCAATTCATCCTTCATGTGGACCTTTTAAATATTATATGGTCTTGATAGATGCATCTACAAGATGGTCACATGTGTGCTTATTATCAACTCGTAATATAACCTTTGCGAGATTGTTGGCTCAAATAATAAGATTAAAAGCACAATTTCCAGATTATGCAATAAAGACTATCCGTCTTGATAATGCTAGTGAGTTTACATCTCAGTCCTTTAATGATTATTGTATGTCTACTAGGATAAAAGTTGAACATCCGGTTACTTATGTTCATACTCAAAATGGTCTAGCAGAATCATTGATTAAACGCCTTCAATTGATAGCTAGACCAATGTTAATGAGGACAAAACTTCCTATTTCAATATGGGGGCATGCTATTTTGCATACAGCAGCACTGGTGGGCATAAGGCCAACCAGTTATCATGAATACTCCCCATTACAATTGGCTTTTGGTCAGGAGCCAAATATTTCTCATCTTAGAATTTTTGGGTATGCGGTATATGTTCCAATTGCTCCACCACAACGCACAAAGATGGGTCCCCAAAGAAGGGTGGGAATATATGTTGGGTATGAGTCTCCATCTATTATAAAATATTTCGAACCTATGACTGGAGATTTATTTACGGCAAGGTTTGTTGATTGTCATTTTGATGAATCAGTATACCCAACATTAGGGGGAGAACATAAGCAGTTGGATAAGAAGATAGATTGGAATGCATTGTCACTGTCTCATTTAGATCCTCAAACAAATCTATGTGAGCAAGAAGTTCAAAAGATGATTTATTTGCAAAATGTTGCAAATCAACTGCCAGATGCATTTACTAACCTTCCAAGGGTTACTAAATCCTATATTCCAGCTGCAAATGCTCCAGTTTGAGTTGATGTCCCGGTAGGACAAAGTGTTAATGCAAATGAATCTAGGCCACGTTTGAAATGTGGTAGACCAATTGGTTCCAAGGATAAAAATCCTCGAAAAAGAAAAGGAATAAATGATCAAAATGATCATGATATGGTGGAAATTGCTCAAAAAGAGCCTCAAGAAATAAAAAATGATAAGACCACCGAGGAGGTTCAAATACCTGAAAATAACAAGAATGAAAAAATCTCAATAAGTTATGTGTCGACGAGAAAAAGGTGGAACCAAAATAATATTGTGGTTGACAATATTTTTGCTTATAATGTAACTACTGAAATAATGCAACAAGATGAGGATTTGGAACCAAAATCTGTCAATGAATGTAGACAGAGAAATGATTGGTTAAAATGGAAGGATGCAATTCAAGCGGAATTAACTTCACTTGAAAAACGTGAAGTTTTCGGACCAATAGTCCGAACACCTGAAGGTGTCAAGCCAGTGGGGTACAAATGGGTTTTTGTGCGAAAACGAAATGAAAAAGGTGAAGTCGTAAGATATAAAGCATGACTTATGGCACAGGGTTTTTCACAAAGACCTGGCATTGACTATGCGAAGACATATTCTCCTGTGGTGGATGGAATTACCTTCAGGTACGTAATAAATCTGGCAGTTTATGAAAAGCTTGATATGCGCCTAATGGATGTTGTCACGACCTATTTGTATGGCTCATTGGACAGCAAAATTTTTATGAAAATCCCAGAAGCATATAAAATTCGCAAGAAACTTGTTCAATAAATCTTCAGAAATCCTTATATGGATTGAAACAATCAAGGCGGATGTGGTACCATCATCTTAGCGAATATTTGCTAAAGGAAAGGTATACCTATTTGCCCTTGTGTTTTTATAAGAAGGTCTGGATCTGAATTTGCTATAATAGTTGTGTATGTTGATGACTTGAATATCATTGGCACTCCTAAAGAGCTTTCAAAAACTGTTGAGTGTTTGAAGAAAGAATTTGAAATGAAAGATTTGGGAAAGACTAAATTTTGTCTTGGCCTACAGATTGAGCATTTGACAAAAGGAATTTTTTTCCATCAATCAACATATACTGAAAAGGTTTTAAAACGATTTTACATGGATAAATCACATCCGTTGAGTACCCCAAAGGTTGTGAGATCGCTTGACATAAATAAAGATCTATTTCGACCTCAAGAAAATGACGAAGAGCTTTTTGGTGATGAAACTCCATATCTTAGTGCAATCGGGGCACTAATGTACCTTGCCAATAATACTAGACCAGATATTTGTTTTGCGGTAAGTTTATTGGTAAGATTCAGCTCTTCCCCAACAAAAAGACATTAGAATGGTGTCAAACATATATTCAGATATCTTCGGGGAACCATTGAATTGGGATTATTTTATTCAAATGAATCCATGTCAGAAATGATTGGCTATGCAGATGCAGGATACTTGTCTGATCCACAAAAGGCTCGGTCTCAAACGGGCTATTTGTTTACATATGGAGGCACAGCTATATCATGGTGTTCAATGAAGCAAACATTAGCTGCAACTTCTTCAAATCATGAAGAAATTATTGCCATTCATGAAGCAAGTCGGGAGTGTATTTGGTTGAGATCAATGACTCAACATATTCAGGAAATGTGTGGATTTCCTTTGAATAAGGATATTCCAACTATATTGTATGAAGACAATGCTACATGTATAGCTCAGTTGAAGGGAGGTTACACCAAAGGAGACAGAAAAAAACACATTTCACCAAAATTCTTTTTCACTCATGATCTTGAGAAGAAAGGTGAAATAGATGTTCAACAAATTCGTTCGGTCGATAATTTGGCGAATCTGTTCACTAAAGCATTACTAACCTCAACATTTGAGAAGCTGGTATTCAATATTGGGATGCGTCGTCTTCGAGAAATGAAATGATGTTTAAATCAGGGGGAGTAAAGTACGCACTGCACTCTTTTTCCCTTAGCCTAGGTTTTGTCCCAATGGATTTTCCTGGCAAGGTTTTTAACGAGGTAGCTATCAATGCGTATCAGAATATATGTGTACTCTTTCCTTAACTAGGATTTTTTTTAGTAAGGTTTTAACGAGGCACATTGTCTATCAATGGACATCGAAGGGGGAGTGTTGTAAATGATTATTAAGATGATTATTGTGGATGTCCATAACTTCTAGGTATAACTCCTCCTTTAAGTGTAGTAATTCCCACACCTCCACTACCTCCTCATTGATCATCCACTCCCCCACCTTCTCATGAGTTAATGTCATGTTTATGACACCTCTTGAAGTTCCTTCATGTAATACTATAAATAGAGGTCTTGAGGAAGATGTTGGATACACTTGAAAGAAAGAAGAAAGTTATCTCATAATATTGTTCATCTTATCTTCTATATTGTTCTTATTGTTCTTTACTTGCTATTCTTGTTCTTTATTTTTGATCATATACATATATAAAAATACTTTTTAAATTAGGAAATGAATTTAAGATAGATTTCTTTTCTTTTCTTCTTAAAATTTATTTTTTAATTATTTTTTTTTATTCAATGCCAAATGTCAGCAGTTAATTCGTTATTTTGCCACATCACCGCAAGTTGGTTACACACATTTTATGATTTTAGCTGATTGATAAAAAAAAATATTCAAATGGTTCAAATTCAAAGTGGTTGAGATGTTCAATAGGTATAAGGGTGAGTTGAGGTGTTCAAATGAATTATGGGGACAAGTTTAAGGGGTCGTCGATGACTTAAGCCTTCATTAAATCTAGGGGAAGTATACATGCAATTTCCCCCCTCCACCTTTTTTCTCTCCTTTGTTAAACCATGGGGTGTATGGGTCCAATGCCTAATGAGAAAAAAATATTGAGAGAAAGCTTACTAGGCTTTGGCCATAGAAACCAAAAGCATGTGCTAACTTTTGAAATTATGGCATGAGAATGAAAGAGTTTTCCTCACTAAATTCTTATGTACCTGCAAAGGACGAAAAATCCTTGAGGAAGAACTTGGATTGGAACCTTAAACTTTGACCTTAGAAAGAACTTTTGAGTTTTGAAGTGCTTGAGAGGAGGAATGTGAGAACAACCAATGAAAATCTTAGCTTAGGCGTTATATCTACCGAAAAATGGGTCAATGGGGTTTTATGAGGGTAAAAGGTCCAAAACACCCCCCATAAAATGGAAGTAAAAGAAATATTTTGCATCAAGGAGGGCCTAACGTGAGACGCTGGCCAGTACACCAGCTAATCGTCGTGGCACAATGCCAACGGGCTAGATCTGCACCATGGCACGCTGTCAATGCGCTAGGCTGAGGGAATTTGTCCCCCGACACTTTTTCTCAGTCGTGGTGTGGGTCTTAACTCACGAGACCATAAAACGTGATGCACAAACAATTTTTAACGTTGTAAACTCTCATTTAAACACAAGAACACTTCCGAAATGATTTCCAATCCTTTTAAAGGTCAATCAACATCATACCTAAGCTCAAAAGTGCATAAACGGCTACTAAATCATGATACGAATTTTGGAGGCATTTGACCTAAATCAAATGTAAAACTATGAACAAAATAGATCCTAAAATAAGAAATACAGTAGAAAACATGAGATTTAGGTCTTAAAAAAAGGAGTGGGGAAGAATATAGAAATGGGGGACGACAGCTAAGTTTAGCTAGGTTTAAATTAGTTTTTCTTTTATTACTTATAATGATTGTTCAATATTTATGTTGGGCTCCAATACCATGTCATGTTTTAGTTAGTTATTTTATCATGTTACCGCGAGTGTATCACACACACTTTATATTTTTCGCTAATTATCAAAAAATGTCAAATAGGTATAAAATTTTAACTAGTAAAGGTGTTCAATAGGTATAAGTCTAAATTGAGGTGTGTAAGTGAATTTTAAGAACAACTTTAAGGGGCCGCAAATGACTTAAGCCAACAATTAATGTTACACAAGTAAACACGTAATTCATGTAAAAAAACGTAACAAGCAATGATAATGTTAAACTGATAAACATTACTACATGCTAAACAAATTAACATAAAACGTGTGTTAAACTAATTAACCAAAAATAATGTTAAATGATGACTCTACTAGCATATTAACAATTATTTAATAAATCTAACGTTAAATAAATTAACATTACATGCATGTTGTTTTCTACTTTTATTTTTTTTTAAAAAAACATTGCATGCATGCTAAAAAAAATTAACACAAAATTTAATGTTAAACTAATTAGCATTTTTAAGCATGTTAAACAAATTAACGAGAAAAAAAAATTAATGTTAAACTAACTAACATTTTAAACAAATTAAAAAATAATTCTAATGTTGAAGTATGGAGTGAAGTCTTGGAGAGAAGTGAAAGGAAGCTAACAAGGTGGAAGAGTCGATATCTATCCCTGGGAGGTAGATTGACTCTTATCAAATCAGTTTTAGATGCCCTCCCAACTTATATGTTGAGTCTTCCCCTTGCCAAAAAGTATTAAAAAGAAACTCAACAAGCTGATAAGGGTGTTCCTCTGGCAAGGAAATAAAGTGAAGCATGGCTACAACCTGGTTAATTGGGAAGAGGTGAGAATGAGAAAAACCCAAGGAGGCCTGGGCATTAAGAAATTGAGTATCCAGAACAATAGTCTGCTACAAAATGGTTTTGAAGATTCTGTTGTGAAGATGTGGCATTATAGAGGAGGTTCATTACTGAGAAATATGGCATGCAAACCAACTGTATCACTGAAGACGTGACTGGCACTACCTCTTAGGCAAACACACCTTGTCCCAAGCCACCAAAGCAGTCCTCTTATGCTCCTCAGTACTCCCGAAAAGATAATGTCACAACCCGAAATCCCATTCGGGTCGGACTGGCACCCGAAGCCGATATGGCCCGAGAGAACCAATCTTTGCTCATGAACCTTCGTATGCATATTCTCGTGTGATTCGTATTATTCCTCATGCAACTATGCGGAAAACATGAACATGGAAACATATGCTATATATATTAGGAAACTTGGTCGTTAGGGCCATCATGTCAAAATGAACGTACATATCTTACATTACTCTTCCCACATAAGTCTACAAAGCCTCTACAGATACATGACTATAACAAACCTAGAGTCGGGACACACCCCGCTCTATACTCATATACAATCTCAAACCAATATGCATAATGACTCGAAAAAGCCCCGAACAAACTGGAGCTCACCAACAATCTGCGGATATCTCGTAGCCTACTGAGGAGATCTACTAGCACCTGTGCTTGCAGCATGTAAGGTAAGTCCCCCAAGAGGGGTCAGTACAAAGAAAGTACTGAGTATGTAAGGCCATATGAAACTATCATAATACATAATTACTTCCAAGAAATTAAGCATAAGAGAATATTCAATATGGATATACCTCCGTCCTGAATATGTGGAGCCGTGATCCTTACCTCTATTACTTCATTACTTGGTCATTCGGTCTTACTGTCATCAGTCTTATACTAACCTTTACCTTTAGCTCTAAATTTATGCAAGGGATATACCTTACTTGCTTTTACAACTATCTTTATTATGTGGATTTTAATATAACACTGATCATCACCTTATAGGGGAATAATAATATAATACCGCTCATCACCTTAAAGGTGGATAATAATATATACCGCTCATCACCTTATAGGTGGATAATAATATATACCGTAATAATACCATAGCATGATATTGGAATTATACCATCTCGAACTATACCCTTTAGATTGTGATCCACACTCAACAAAGCATAAAGTAACCATATGCACATTATTTCTCTACAATACTCTTTCCTTTACATAGTTATGAAAGTGACACATTAGAGATCATGACACTAATTGAAGCACACACTTATATACACATTTCACTGCACTCCTTTACATCATGAGATTGACACATTGAGGATCATGATAGTATTGGAAACATACATCTATGCCTTACTTCACTTCCTTACTTTCAGGAGAGTGACACCCTTAATTGTGAGGGATGGATATATTAACTCACACATTACCTCTTCATTATTCGTATAAGATCTTATGAGATGAGCACCTTTACACTTGGGAGAGATTGGTACAAACATATTCATAATGTTCTTAGACTTTGAAACATGACATGATTTGGAAGAAAATGCTTATGCAAATAAATAGACTCTCTTTACATCTTGACTCTCTCTTGAGATAGTTCTCTTAGAATCTACCACATCATGACAACTTAGGAACTTCCGTCAGTAAATAAGAGATAAGTGGGTCATAATTCGTCTAAGAGTAGGACACATATGAATAACAATATATGTCAACCCTAGTTGGAACACTATAGAACCCCTTTGGAATATAACACTTTAAGACTTTTGACATATTAGCCAATGAACATGAGTCAACCAATGGACACGAGTTATATGAATCACCATTGACCAATAAGTAAGGAACACATGAGTAACACTAGTCAACTACCGGATATGGAATACCTTAGAGCATTTCGGAATCTATTAAGTACTATGACAATGTGAACATACATGCTGCAGAAGGATACGGAAAGAGTAACCTTACATACCTTCACTTCCAAGTATGAGTACACGAGTCTATCTATGAACACAACAGTCCAGCTTCTTCCTTACATCTTACTCTATAATACAAGTACATATCGGAGCTCAAGTCAACCATTAACCATGTTACAAGTGCATAAAACGACAATGGATTACATGACTACCATATAACGTCATTTCGCCCTCTTAAATTACCATTATTGCATCACCAAACCAACAATACCATAACGTGTCACACATCGACCAAGGCATCACAAACCAATTACATTTCACACCAACTTTACCCTTTATACTCCCATATTAACACTACGTCACAATTACTCCTTCAAGTCATGTCAATACCTTCTGTAACAACACATGAACAATAATCCATAATTGATACCATCCAAAATACCTCCGGGATACTCCTTTAAAGTCATTTAAAAGGTATCACAAGTTGATAATTACATCCATGAAGGGTATAGGGGTTTCGGGGGGCCAAAGGGATTCAAAAACAAGCAATTTGGAGTTCTGGGCCGACCTGCTAAGCCACCTGCGCCCGCAGGTGGCTGACCTGCATTGGCACCTGTGCCCGCAGATGCTTCGTCTGCGAGGGCGGGTGCCCATTTCGGCCAAAAAGGGTCTCTTTTGGGTCTTTTTAATATATGGTCCATGATCATAACTAAACTCCTCTTAACATATTTTATATCATCTTAGATGCCAACAATCAGCCATGGTTTTTCAATACACATGAACATCACCAAAACCACACTTTTCCTTCAATACACCACCAAATCCATGCACAATTTTGCAATAACAACTCCAAACATCATGCACAAGAATAAAACAAGTTAAGGACATAACCACATGTTACATATTGTTATTTAATCCATAAAATTCACTTCCTTCAAGATCACAAGTCTCCTTTCAAGTTACAAGACAAAACCCTTTATCGATTTAGCAAAAATAGACTATTTTGCACATAGTGAATTTCTCAATGCTTTATCAACATAACCAACATCATCTACACCATATTCCATGAATATCATATATTAAACCATGAGAATAAAAACTTACCAAGCTTGCAAGATGATTGTCTTGACCAAGGAGATGAGGGCTTAGGGTTTGAAAGAGAAAGAAAATATCTTGTTTCTTGGAAAAGTCTAGAATTAGCATGTGTGTTTTGAATGAATAAAAATCAGATTTTCCACCTTATATAAAGCCTCAAAGGTCATCCTTAGCCAACCAAATAAATCAATAATTAATGGCTTTCTTGGTCAAAAGGAAGAATGGGCCATTTACCCATTTGGCCCATGTCTTCTTCTTCATTTTGGGCCTAATTTGGGGCCCAAATCACAAAATTAACTTGGCCCACAAATTAATGTATAAATTCACCAACTCTCTCATGTTTCATTATTTCCATAACTGTTATGGGAATTAACTATACTCAAAAACTTACGGGGTGTTACAGATAATCCCTACATCTCTTGTCCACTTCTTTAAGTACACTCTGTAGCAATACAAAAATAGACCCCCAAAAATTGTATATGGAGAAAAACACAACATTGATTATTTGCAGCCTCCCAGTATAAGAAAGATGTTTAGAGTAAGCAGTTTTTATCCTCATTGTTATCTTTTACACCAGTTGATGACAGTCCATTTTGTTCCATTTCTTGGAAGCCAATGGTAGTCCCAAACACCTAATAGGCAGAGTTCCTAATGAAAAGCTTGTATACATCAAAATTTCCTCCTTCTGCACTTCATTCATACCTGCTAGAAAGATATTAGTCTTCCCCACATTAGCATGAAGTCCAGATACACTACTAAAATGGTGCATAGCCTCCATGACCATCCTGATAGACTTAAGATCACCTTAACAGAAGATCATTAAGTCATCCACAAATATTAAGCGGGATAATTTAAGTGCCTGACACATTAGATGAAAGGTGTTGTCTGGGTGCTCACTGACTTTGTTCAAAGTTCTTGTCAAATACTCCATAACCAATACAAAGATTGTCGCGCCCCATTTTTCTCGCGAAAAGCGAGATTCGACATGACAGACTCTTTTTGGATTAATTAGGGTGAAGAGTCGCCACCTAACGAATTAAGGTGCGTTAGGGCACCATTCTAGAATAATTACGAACTTATTTTAATTTAGTCTACGTCAACTAGAAATTCGGGTAAGGGTTCAGGTTACCTCGAAAGGAAGGTGTTAGGAACCTTTCGAGGTCCACAAATGTGGGTCCCGACCAAACTCATAGATTACGTGGGAGAATTCTATGTGATAAGCAAAAGGTCGATTATCTTATTAACTACGTAATAACTAAGTGTAAAAATAAATAATTAATAAACTAAACATACAGCTTAATTTTAGCCATTATCTAAGTGATAACAAAATACGTAAAGGCAAATCAGATAAGCAAGAAGATAAAAAGAGACACAATTTGTATAAAAGAGATTTTTATTTAGAAAGGTAAACCTAGACTACCCCAAAGCAAAAAGGAACATGCAAAGATTAAAATATAACCAAAGTTTTTAAAGCTTTGGACAAGGGTTAATTTTATCTTATTCGGATCAGCGCCCGGCTTATTAACGGGTGACAATGTGGCATAATGCATTGTCGAATTCTACTCAGAGCAACTTCCATCATGTCTGAATGTTCTACCCATCCCACCTAATTGGTTACCAATCTTAAAGGCGTTCTAAAGAAAACGATAAAACCAGCGTTACCTGAAAATGCCTACCGTCCCAACTTAATGCCCAAGAGGCGTTGGACGATCTATTTTGGATAAGGATCTAGACGCAAAGAAAATCTTAGGCTTCCTAGTTAAACTCGGGGTTTACGTCAAACAAAACAAATAGGACTAGCAGCTAACACGTAAAGGTCTCAAGCAAGCCTCTTGGTTAATTAAAGTTGATTAGGCGGTTGACATGATTAAAAAGAAAATTATTCATTTTTACATGATTTAGACCTATAGGCATGATTTCTAGGAGAGACATATTAATCAAGGTACCAAAAATTTAATTAATGTGCTAAATATTAAATTAAGAATGTTGAAAACTCAGCCAGCCCACTCATAAAACCAAGGACTTGCTGAATTAGCTCTGAAGATATTTGTAGAGGGACTACACCTTCCTGAATTGGTGTGGCATCCTCCTGTTCTGAAATCTCCCCATTTATTAACTTATCATGATGATCCTTGGATGGGGGAGGTGACTCATATCTCTACCTAGTTGGATTAGTTGCGGCCCAGGCTCTACCCCTGGCGGTGCTGCCCAACCTCTTCCCCTTCCTCCACCCCTGGCTAGTCCTCGACCCCTAATTGCAGGCTTAAAAATTGGAGCAACGAGTGTGAGAACATCTTCTCTAGCTATGTTTGATCTCATATGCAAAAATAGAATAAAAAGGTCAAACACAAATTTGGATCACCATATACCAATTGGAATAAGGTCATAGCACGAAAGAAATAAAAAATGGTTTTCCTAAAGTATGTAGCCTCTCGAAGAAAAGTACAGACGTCTTTGTATAACTCTGCAAGACTCTACTAAACTAGTCCAAGTACAATGAGATCAATGAACCTAGAGCTCTGATACCAGCTTTGTCACTACCCAAACCCATCATGAGTGGTACTCACACTAACCCTCCAGAAGGAGAACTATCTAACCCGAACTACTGTTACCAATTACTTAACCAGCTTTAATAATAGAAAAAACCAATTTTCATTAAATAAATAATATCTCTAATACTTTAATTAAATGTGGAAACCAAATCATCAATTCTAATACATCCCAAAAACTGAGTGTCATCATGCTAGAACATCTAATTAAACATATCCATGGGTACAACCCAAAAAACTAACAATAAAATAAAAACTGTCTTTGCTCGAAAACAAGTGGACAAGATTGAAATAGGATAGATCCATGGCTACCCAGAAGATGATTGCTTACCCTAGGATCTAAAGTAGCGCTACGATCAACAAATAAGGTATTATCAAAGCCGCTAGAATATACTCTGCACTAAAAAAAAGAGTACAGAGTAATATCAGTACAAAATCACTATATACTGGTAGGATCATAGGCCAACTCAACTTAATCGATGTGAAAACTTGACTAACAGTTTGTAAAAAAAAGTAGCAAAAACATGTCATCTAGCAAATATGCGTTCAAATCAGTCTTTCTACCACAATTCCACTTTAACATACCAAGTCAAGTAAATAGATGAATCAACTTCAAGCAAATAGTATTCAATTCAAGTCAACTACAACAAAACTCATAGCACCATTCCACTTTAACAGACCAAGTCAAGTAAACAGATAAGTCAACTTCAAGCAAATAGTATTCAATTCAAGTCAAATACAACAAAATTCATAGCACCATTCAACTTATCAATTCCTCAGAAACTACCTCATAATTGTACAAAAGCAAGTATTAACTCATTTATAAGTACAATATCAAATAACTAGACCACACAAGGATCCAAATATAATGACCAACACAATATAATCCCATTCACTTAGAGAATCGTCGAACTCTCCAAATTATTGTGTGAACACACGCTATAGGTCTTATAAATGCCCACTAGCCATGACCTGCAAGGGACGAGATTAGTCCATGTACCAAATAACCCAAAAAAACTAGTGTCTGCCACCCTTATCCCAAACCAAGTGTTATACCACCCTTATTCAAATGTCCCCCCCCCCCCTTAGTCTCCCTGAAATCCACCAATTCAAACATGATCAACCTTTAGTTTTTCATCTCACAACAACAACAGTACCATAAACAAGTACAATCACAAAGTGAGCTAAATTAACCACCTTGCATATAAAACAAGGTCCTTTTTACCAATCTCATTATAGATTAACAATTTCCAAACTTTCATTCAACAATTAACAGTTCACATTCATAGCATGCATTGCAACTAAATAAACAAACAATCAATTCACATGCACACATACTACCAAATTGAGTCTTAATTCCAATTCGACCATAACCTACCTCAATCCAAGCCTTGCAATGCTCTAAATAAAGTGAGACTTGCCCTTTCTCATAGCTTGAACTTGATCTCGATCTAAAAATAACATATCAAGCATAACTTAACCATTTCTCTATCAATTCTATGCATTACAACCTAAATTCATAACTCTAAGGTCAAGTTCATGAATAATTCCACTACTCTAGGGTTTTTCAACCCTTCATTCTGCCTGAATTCTCCATACATTATAATTAAGAGGTCAAATGCTCGTTTATAATACTTAATTTAACACTTCTAAACCATTAAAAAGCAATTTAAATACCACCTCAAGCATATCATATCAATTCCTCCAACCTAGGGTTAAACCATCATATCCACTACAATCATCCTATAAAGATTCTTAGGATTTAGGGATTAAATATAGATTAGATTGGTGGAATTACTTACCTCAATGGTGGAATTCAAGAAGAACTGAATAAAATCACCCAAATTCACCCCTGACAGACCTCTAAATGTTTTTGGATGAAAAATAACCTTTTAAGCCAAAACTACTATTTACTATATTGAGCCGGCTATAACTGTCTGATCCTACTAAAGCATCATCGTTATAGTGGGATCCGTCGCTATATCATAACTGACCTAAGTTGACTTTTGCTATAACAAGATCGCGGTAGCAGCCTGTCTCCTGCTATAGTGAGGTAGGTGAGGAAGAAACTATGGCAGCTTCCCAATTTTGCCATTTTTTCAACACACTCTAAGATTTCAACCTTACAAACTAATCCATTTACGTCAAATGTTATATCCAGAGTTCTACTAACCCAAATTTCATTTCAAAAGTTACTATGAACTACATAACCTCGTATCTAACACATCATGATCTTAAATCATTGAATCACCACCTTATAAATTATTGAATTTACCTAGACCACACCATATCTGAAATTCATCCAAGACAAGCCTAGCCTGAAAGTTTCAACACTTCATCCAGGGAGAAACTTAACTTAGATTATTGCATGTTAAGTTATACCATACCAATGGAAAGGGTCATTACGGGCACAAGCCCATTCTTTCCATTTTCACTAAAATCTACCCGTTATTTCAAAATGAGTCTGGAAGCCTCGGGACCCAAAGCAATAGTCTCCCTAGCCCAAAATCCATGTTTCGGAGCTAAGTAAACCCTCGAAATTCTCATTCGAGGCTTTTTTATAGAAGTTTTAACCAGAGTCAAACTTCTTAATCTAAAAGCTCCAAAATGGAAAAATTGACTTAAAACCCAACAGAACTCCCCAGGAACCAAACCACTAGTTCCAATAAGTCATAAATGGCATGTAGCAACTTTAGGAAAACTCAAAACACAAAAAATGTATGAAAACTCAGAAAATGATCTGGAGGATCATTACACCTAATTGTGATAATAGTATTTGTTTACATCATCAAAGTATAATACCTGAACTTGGAATTAAATAACATCTAATCTATATAAAATATAAAGCTAGATAAAAGGAACTGATGTGGAATTTTTCTTTGACCAATGATTCCATTTATATTTTTTCTCATTTTTTGTTCTTTTTATTATTATAAAATGATAATATTTCCTATTATTTGAAAATTTTACTCCTTTTTAATATTTAATATCGTTAATAAAAATAATTACTCATAACTCACACCTCTTCAATTTATACTCTTAATAATGTGATGTAAAACGAGATGCAAAGAACCACAATCAAGTAAGAGAGATAAGATACAAAGATATGATTAAGAAATAGAAAAGAATGGGGAAAGAGATTTAGAAGAAAGAAAGGATAATCTAGCAACTAAAAGAGTTAATTACTAGAATAAATTCAAGAGAGAAGAGAAATAAATTCATATATTAGAACCTTACTTAGAATATCTAAGAGAGGTTCATTAAAGAGATACAAGGGAATCCTCCCATAAACTAACACAAAGTGTCTTTCTCTATTTACAAAGTTAGCTAACCCTAAATATAGACTTAAATGAATATTTATACTAGTCTTGCAAAAATAGAAAAATTATAAGAATGACCATAAAATAGCCACTTGAGCATATTGGTAGCCTTGAAATCTTTCTTCCATGCTTTTTTTGAATTCTCCCAGCTCATGATGAATGGAAGAATGTTCTAAAGTACTTGATGAAATTTGTGCTTTCCTTATAAATCCATTTGAGCATGTTATGGACATTAAAAACTCTTTTAATGAATCTTTTGTAGCACTTTGGACTCTTCATGGGTGATTGAAAACTTCTATATTCTAGATAGTTCACACTCTCACTCTTGATATCAATCTTACTTCCTTGATTCGTATCATTCTCTCCTTCTTCAAAAGAATTCATCCTCGAATTCAAGCCTTAAAATACAAAGGAGGGAACAACAACTAAACAAAAATTATTATAATTCATTAAAGTAATACCAATGCAATAAGAAACATCCCTGGAATCAAAGCAAACTTTATTCCTTTAAGAACATCAAAAATAACTATAAACATCTCCAAAAACACCAATAAGAAATCATCACCCAAAAAGAGAATCAAATTAAGCTCTTTAACTAGATCACACCAATATTTAAATGATTTATCATCACATTTTAGGTAAGAAGAATTGGCATAGTAAAAAATAAATGTATCTTAAACAAGAGTAGAATAAGTAAAGAAATTATTACTAATGCTAGCATCAATTACTTCACTTTTATGTGTAAACTCTTTATTACCTTCCCACATTATATCTCATGGTAGATTACCATATATCTTGTAGCCTTCAAAAATTGCTACATCATCAACTTCACAAAAAATATCACTATGTTCATCATTAGAAATGATCATAATATCTTCAAATAAAACATTATCTTTAAAGAGAGAAAAATCAATAATACAAAGAAGAATCAAAACATCTAGATTCACTCTAAAAAGATAAATGTCCTCTTTCACAAGATTATTCATGATATAATCTCTATGACTAAATAAGAGATAACATCAACAACATTATGCATACTCTAAGAGTCATTTGTTTGGCTTCCAAATTTATTAATTCTCATATCAATAGTTGACAATGATTTACGCTCACAAGAATCATCAATTTTGGTTCCACACTTCAACGAAACTAGTGGAGTAAAATCCAAATGCAATAAGCCATCACTACCTTTCGACATGACACACAACACTATCAAAATGATGAATACCACTAAATGAAATCAAAAATTTTATTTTCATCTTTAATAAACAAAGGTGGATTTTCATATTCAAAATCCTCATTCTTTTTCAAAATAAACAACTCTATTTCAACACTATGTCACGACCCAATCGTTCATGATTGGCACCTACCCTAATCTATGACGGGAGAACTATGCTAATCTCACCCTTACCGTCTTGAGTGTTGCTTTTGTATTCACCTATATCAATTGCCAGTTTTTAATCAAGTGTAACAAGGAAGTTTGTTCTTTAAATTTAAACCACTCATGAACCAACCATGAAAACTTATCCCTATACCCCTTCTTTACTAGCTTTTGGGCATGAATTGCTGACACAACCCTCACAAGATTAGGCTTAGAAGTACCCTCTCACTCTAACTTATCCATCCCGGGCATCGCTATAGTAATAGTTTTGGCATAACAATATAGAATGGCACGATAAGAAGACAACCAACTTATCCCCAATATAACATCAAACTCATTCATATCCAGAATAACTAGGTCTGCCAAGGTCTTAAACTCCATAAACATCACAAGACATGCACAATACACTTGATCAACACATATAGACACCTCAACTGGTGTAGACACATATATAAGAGCATCAACATACTCACAGTCCAAGTCCCAGCCTAAAGCAAATTTCACAGACACATAAGAGAAAGTGTAACCGAGGTCAAACGATACAGTAGCCATACGATCACAGATAAGAATGGTACCTGTGATCACAATATCAGAATCTTCTGCTTTAGGATGAGCTGAAACAGCATAAAGATGACCTTATCACCACTTTGACCACCACCTCTACCGGCTTGAGCACTATTCTTACCAACCTATCCTCCACCTCCGTTGGCTTAATTTCCTTCTCTAGCCTAGCCACCACGCCCACCCAGTGGACGATCCCTATAATTTTCTCCATTATCATGACCTGTCGAAACTAGAGCAGTAGAAGCTGATTGCTGAGTCAATTGACCTATAGATAAAAAATTAGGGCAATACCTTCTGATGTGACCCAAACCTCCACACTCGTGGCACTTTATGCCCGAAGAGGGCCTCTAAATTGAGGAGGATGAAGGTGTATAGCTGCCGATCCAAGAAGGCTGATGACTAACCCCAAACGGGTTTCCTGCAGATACTGGCATAGCTGAATGGTAAGGCTTAGCTGAATGGTACCACTGAATTGGCCAGCGATCCGGGCTTTCTTCTCTTTTGCCTTTACTTCTCCCTATTTTTTAAGTGCTTCAGCCTTCTTGGCAAACTCAACTAGCTCTTAAAAGGACTTCTCAGACACGGCCACAGATAAGGTAGCCAACTGAATCCTAGAGTTCAAACCCTTTACAAAGTACCTAATTCGTTCCTTTTTGAGGTAATTAACTAGTGCACAGCAGGACAAGGCATGAAACTTTGCCTCATAAGCTTCCACAAGCATATTTCCCTATTTTGGTCTCAAAAACTCATTCTTTTTATGATCACGATAAGTGCAGGGAACATATTTCTCAAGGAACACATTCTGAAATTGAGCCCAAGTAAGTGGAGGTAAAGCATCCCTACACTCCACAAATGATCTCCATCATTGCTTGGCTTTGGCCTGCCGCTAAAAAGAACTAAACTCCACACCATACTTCTCCACAATACCTATCTTGTGAAGACGTTCATGAAAATCTATCAGGAACTCAAAAGCATTCTTCAATTCGATACCTTGAAATATCGGGGGCTTCATATTCATAAACTTATAGAATAGCCCATATTAATCATCAGTCATCACTGACCTAAGTACCTATTGGGGATACACCCCTATTTAGGAGCTTGCATCCATCCTTGGTGCTACAACAGTGGCATGTTGCAAACTGTGGCCGAAACAATTGTACTGTAGCTAGTACCAGCCAAACTACCTAAGAACCCTGACACTTGTTGAATCACTTCCGCAGACAAAGGCACCGGAGCTGCACCATTTGGTGTTGGAACCACATTTTCTGGAGCTACCATCTTCTCTTTCTCAACTACATTCTCTTCGGGTTGAGTATGGTCTGGGGAGTCTTGTCGTGGAGGATGGGATGGTGATCTCTGTCTTGCCAATGGTCTGGGGAGTCTTGTCGTGGAGGATGGGATGGTGATCTCTGTCTTGCCAATATCCTAGCTGCCTGGGCTCCACCCCTAATAAGTTCCACCCTTCGTCCTCTCCTCTAGCTCCACCCCTAACTCGAAGCCTACCCTAAATTACGGTCCTAGTAGCCTATTTGAGTGTTGGTGGTGGTGCTCTAATAGAATGAGTATTCACTATCTATGAGCAAGAGTGAAAGGATTAGATACCAATTTGGATCACCAGATACCAATTGGAATCAAGTTATAGCACGAAAGAAAGAAGGAAAAGAATTTATTCCTAAAGTCCTATAGCCTCCCAAAGAAAAGTACAGGTGTCTCCGTACCATTCTGCAGGACTCTACTAGACCTGTTCTGGTACAATGAGATCTACGAACCCAATGCTATGATACTATCTCTGTCACGACCCAACAGGTCATGATTAGCACCCACCTTAACCTATGGCTGGAGAACCATGCTAATGTCACTCTTAGCGTCTCGAGTGTTACTCTTGTATTCACTTATATCAATTTCCAATTTTTAATCAAGTGTAACAAGGAAGTTTGTTCAATAAATTTAAACCACTCGTCAACCAACATCAATATTCAACAATAAAGTGTGGAAACCTCTACTTATTATATCCCCGGGATCAGAAATCGCCGTACAAGAACATCTAAGAATAACTAAGCCTAAACCAACAAGAATATCCAAAACACAAATAATAGGAAATCATCTTAGTCCTGAAACAAAGGACGTCAACATCAACAAGAAGATCCGAAGGTTGCCCGGTCATGGTGCTCACCCTCAAAATTAAATCTAAACCACTATATAAAATCGAGGTCGCGTGTCAGCCACTGGAAGATGTTATGCACTCAATAAAAAGAAGAATACAGGTAGCATCAGTACATCAATAAGTACTGGTAAGCATCATAGGCCGACTAACTCCACAATGTACAAGTAAGAAACCATACAAGTATAAAAGTGATCATAGCAAAACTCATAATCAAAGACATCAACAATTAAATGCATAATATTGAAATAATTCACAATTTACGTTTACAAGCTTTTGTACTTAGTCACTTTCAACAATTCATAGCCACATATAATCATCATAAAGACACCCAATGCATATGAATGAGTGCATGTATGCAATATGTGCTCATCATCTCTTACTCATTTCAACCCCATCAACATCATAAGTATGACCAATCCCATGAACCTCATGGGTTACATATCAACATCATCATCTCATACTGGTGTGGTACCCGACCCTCAATCACAACCAACAACATCATGAATATTATGATTTCAATAATAATATCAGCATCCCCTTCATCATACCTCCATAACACCACAATATATGAACATGCAATACAGTCAATAAACCACAAGTCATACTAGAAGGCAATCATAGATGTTTAGTTTACAAGAAAGCACAAAGCCAAGAAAGTCTAACTGCTACGACAAAATCATAGCCTACCTTGATTCCTTGTTCAAGTCACCTTTAAGCCATACTTTTTTCCTTTCGTTCTCGTACAAATCCATTCTTGATTGAAAACAACAAGACTATATACACATTTCAATAATTCATCCCCTTTTTAACTACTAGGGATCAAAAACTACTGATTTTAATCATAAATTCACCCTATCTCATAATCTTAGGATATTCTATCTCTAAACCATATGGATTCTACTTGAATTAGCATGAACAAAATTAATGTCACCCCTATTAATATTTTCTAACACCCTAGGATCATTCTTTATTGAATTTATACATATTCCCACCACTTTTCATCAATTTCTATGATTTAGGGCTAAACCCCAGTTTCTACCATGAATTTATTTTTAAGCTTTTTCTAAGGTTATAGGAAGTAAATTCAAGTCTAGAATGTAATGACTTACCTCCAAAGATGAAAAACTCCAAAAACCCTCTGAAAATCGCCTTTCTCAAAGCTCCCTTGTGTTTTCAGAAAATGGGGAATGAAAAATATTTTCTGGGTTTTAAAACTATCAAACACTCTGTGTTACAACTGCAGCGGTTAATTACTATTGTAGCGATATCGCTGCAGTGGTTAAAGTTTCGCTGTAGCGGTTCACACCTTTAAATGGAGGTCCGCCGTTGCAGTACCTATTATCGATGTAGCGATACTGCTGCAGCAGTTGTTGTTTTTTGCTGCAGTGGTCCGAGGTAAATCTTGGGACCTCTACTCAGTTTTATTCATCTTACAATATACACCACAATTCTTAACATCGTGAACCAACCCCTCCACGTTAAACTCTATAACCGGAGTTCTATAACCCCATTTCAGGTGCCGAAAGTTGCTACGGCTCCCTAAACTTATATTCTTTCTAAATATCCCATCAAATAAAACTACCAACCCTCACATTAGTACAAGATTTTGTTTGACTAATATACCTCAAAAATCATCCAATCCTAGATTTGCCATGAATTTCTCAAAAATCGGCCAAGGGAAGCCTAAGTGCGATTTTAACCCACTGTTTTATCATAACAATGATTTAGGTCATTACACACCAACTTGAGGTTAACTAAATAATTCATAAGTCCCCTCAAAAGTGGCATGTCAACACAAACTAGTCGGCCATCACAAATAATTTTTAAAAAAATCACATTTTTTAAATTTATGCTTATCATGGAGTGACTCCTCAACACCACTATCAACAATAAGAGCATTCTTTTTACATAATAAATATTCATAATCCACAACATCATATGTAATAAAATAATTTCTTTTTAATTCTTCAAATTTTTACAAGTATGAACACTAGTTGCAAACGCATTAATATCAAAATAATCATCACAATGATTTTCACAAATAACATCAACTAGCATTGACTATAACATTCAACATCACTTTATCACAAATAAAGAATCATTTTGCTCAAACGAAGAATAGCTTTCACCTAAACAAAAATTTCCAGTAAGATTACTTAAAGGAAATAAAGTATTATGGTTAATCATATTACCTTGAAATGCTCCTAAAATCTCTTCTTTACCTTTGTTTCATCATTGAATTTCATATGATCACTTGAAGAAGTAGTGGATGCCTCGGCCAACTCTTGAATCCTTAAAGGTAGAGACTTTTCTATTGTTGTTTTCTTCATGTCTTTATTTTCAAAAGTACCTACAAAAGATACATTATAACTTGGAAAATAAGATTAGCATTAGAGTTAAAACAAGAAGCAAGTTCTCTCAAACTCTCTTTTTCTTCACTTCTCTCACTTTTCTTTCGTTCTTTCTTTTTTACTTTTCTCATTTCCAAATTCTTCTCTTCTCTTTTTTAGCAGCTCACTCACTACTCTCAACTCAAGCTCTCCTTGTTTTCTCTCTTGAGTTTTCATTTGTCACTGCATTACTTCTCTCAATCTTTTCTCTCTCAAGTTCTTTTAGATTTGGACCAACTCCAAGAATCCCGTTGTAGGAGTAGGGTGACTCTTCACATTAACTTTGAACTTTAAGCCTTGAGAATCATGAACATTCTTCATGTTATTCTCCTTAACATTGACATCTTTTTTCTCAAGTTTTACTTTTCTTCTTGTCAATCTTAGCAACTCCAAGCACCTTTCTTTTACCTTCAAAAATGTAGATGGCTCAACAAAATACTCTCAACCTCTTAGGTTGACACAACACTTGTTAGTCTTTGTATCAAATGTTGTTTCTCTTTTAATTATCCAAGATCTCCCAAATAACAAATGACAAACTTTCATTAGGAAAATATCACATAGTACTTCATCATGAAACTTACCAAGTTGGAACTTCACCAAAACTTGTTTTGTTATCTCTAAAGTTTCTTTTTCATTTGACCATGGCAATCTATATGGTCGAGAATATTTTCTAGTCTTTAACTTTAAGTGCTCAACCATGCTTAAACTTGCAATATTTATGGAACTCTTGTGATGAATAATTATGGCACCACAAAGTCTTGCAATTTTACCGTAACTATGAAACATGTTCTTTCTTTCTTTCACAAATTGGTCAATGCATGCTTCATCACACTCATGTCATTCAACAAAATGATCTCCTTTTATCAAATCATTCAAATTATCACTAGATCAATGCACAACATTTCTACTATAAGTAGTATATCTATTCATATTTTTTCTCAATTTTTTTGTAAAAGATCTACCACCTTCTCCTCCGATAAAACAAACATAAGAACTAGTACCATTCTCATATGTAGAATTAGAACCATAATAATAAGATGAATAAGAATATCCTCTAGGAATTTCCTCATGATCATCATCTAGCCCATAATCACTTTCTTCACTATTAGATTCATCACAAGAAGAGTATGTGGAAAAGTCATACCATGAAGCATCATCATTTTCGAATTAATTGTTGGAAGCATAAGAAGCTCCATTCTCACATTCTTCACCATAAGATCCATAATCTTAATCATAGTAACTCTCATTATCCTTATACCCATAATCTTCTAAATCATCATCACAAGAATCATCCAAAAATATTGAAGACATGCTTGCAACCAAAAGAAAGTAGCAACAAAGTCAAAGGACCTAGCAAAATCACTTCCTCACGTGTCACACTCTTCAATCGTGTATACACTCAAGGTCAAGGCTTTAGACCTCACTCAATTAATTTCACCAACTCTTGTCTTTTTTCCTCACAAAGAAATTTCCTCAAATTTCATTAAGAACCAACAACTCAATCACCTTAAAGTAGCATCCAAGTATCGGTTCGGAGTGGAGTTATGATTAAACAAAGAAGCACAATAAAACTAATAGGACTTGAATAAAGAAATTCACAAATAAAATAAAGAGAAAAGCAAGAATGAATTAGCACGAAATAAATTTAAGCACATAATTACTAATACAAAAGATAAAAACAAGTATCCAAAAATATTAGCAAACAGTTAGTTATGAATGACAAGTAAAATCTAGAATCAACAAGAAAGTCATTCAAAGTAACCCAACTGATCAAATCTATCAATTTAAATCAAATTTACCCAATCAATATGAAGAATTTATAAGCATCACCCAATAGTTTTTGAAGTAAGGAATCAACTCAAACATAAAAATTCTCACTAAAATTCGAACAAGAAAAATGACCCAGTTTTTTAATACAAAATTGACCCCAAATGCATGCTTAGATCCCAAAATTGAAACCTAATATAGTTACTCACGATAAAAATAACTTAGATCCAAAAGATGAGAGTAAAATTAGCATAAAACGAGCTCCAAAACCTAACTTTTTGTGCACTATGCAGTGCTGGAAATGCAGGTGCGAAAATAGGGGAAATGGATAAAATCATCTCCAAATCAACTCTAGATGCTCTCAAATTGATATTAAAGCACTTTACACTACTTCCAATAAAATCCAACAACACCCATATGAAAATTAGCTCTAATTTCAGACCTAAATTTTTCTCCATTTTTTTTGGGGGGGGGGGGTTCAAAATTACTAAAGCCAAGGATTAAGAATTGTAAGAACAATTCTTTGGTCTTGATTTGATACCAATTGAGATGCAATAAAGAACAATCAAACCAGAAAGATAAGATACAAAGATATGATTAAGAAAGAGAAAAAAAAAAAGAGAAAGATATTCAGAAGAAAGAGAGATAATAGAGCAACTAAAAGATCTAATTACTAGAATAAAATCAAGATAGAATGAAATAAACTCATACATGAAATTCTTACTTAGAGTATCCAAGAGAGATTCATTGATGAGATACAAGGGAATCCTCTCATAAACTCACACAAAGAGTCTTTCTCTATTCTCAAAGTTAGCTAACCCTAAATGAAGACTTAAAAGACTATTTATACCAGTCTTGCAAAAATAACAAAATTAAAAGAACAACCAAATTATTAAAATAGACACTTAAGAATATTGTGTCACGATCCCAAAACTCAGATCATGATGGCACCTACCATAACCCGCCAGTAGGTTAGCCGAATCCATAGCCCAGAATAACAAGTAACGGGCTAATAAGTATAAGAGAGAAGAACAGGATAGCAACACTAAATAAAGTGACTAATAAAGAAAATAGATGGAATACGCATACAAATAGAGAGGAAAGAGACAAAGTATACAAAGAGATCCCCCAAGACCTGGTATAGTTAGTACAAGAGCCATTACAATATAAGGAGCAAGAGATAGGTGCAATATACATAGAATAATCTCTGAAAGTACAAAATAAGACTAATCCAAAATAGAAGGAGATAGATCACCTCTAGTTTCCAAAAGCTCACCCTATATATCCAATTAATAGCTCTGCATGAGAAAAGGCATCAACAGCAAAGACTCGTACTAGGATCTGCATCAGGAAAAAAGATGTAGAAGTGTAGTATGAGTACCAAAACACATAGTACTCAGTAGGCATCATAGGTCGACTGAGCTCAAATAAGATAAAAGTATAATAAAGTGCAAATGTAATTAAGGTAAGGTAAAAGAAGGTCATAAAGAACATAACAAGTCAAAGCAAGGCAATAAATGGGGATATGAGTAAAGAGCTCAAAAAACATAACAACAAAAGTCTAACTACAACCTAGCCAGATCCTCATAAGCTTGGAAGGTACAGTTGTCTATAAAACCCAACTGGCCCCATAAGCACGGTGATGCAAACAATAAGTACTACCAAGTACAAACAAGTTGAAAAGCAAATAAGTGTAGAAGAATGTCATGAAATACAATATGAAATGAGAGAATTATCCAACTATACTGTATACTCCTCGTCATCTATATGCCTTGCCTAGACTCGAACTAAACTTCCAAGATGAGAACCAATAAGATCAAATGCCTGAAATCAAACTGTGGTTAAAATAAGTGAGAATCGGGAATATAAAGTGCCTGAAATCAAACCGTGACTAAAATAAATAAGAATCAATAAGATCAGGTGCCCAGGAACCAAACTACAAGTCCTGAAAAGTCAAAAGTGATTTGAGATAGCTATAGAAAAGCTCTAAATACAGAAATACACAAAAAAGAAGAAAATGACCTAGAAGGTCATTACAATATCCACTACTAAAAGGACTTTCATCCTCGAAAGTCAAGAGTCAAAAAGTACCTGAAGCCTTGGACAGGTGAGGATACTGGATCCGTATGTCATGCTCGGTCTCCAAGGCAACCTCCTCGACTGGATGGTGTCTCAGCTAAACCTTTACCACTGAAATCTCCCTAGATCACAATCGTCTAACATCTCTATCTAGAAAAGCAATCGACTTCTCCTCAAAAGTCAACATATCATCCAACTGAACCAAAACCACTGAAGCATGTGAGACTCATCTGGAATAAAATGTCAAAGCATCGATAAATGGAAAATAGAGTGAATGGCAAAAAATACTAGAGGCAATGCTAACTTATATGCTACATCCCCAACTTGCTGTAGAATCTCAAATGGCTCAATATACCTAGGACTGAGCTTGACCCTCTTCTCGAACCTCGTCATACCCTTCAAGGGTGAACTCAAAGGAACACACGGTCTCCAAGTCCAAACTCCAACATGAAGCCTCCGATCAGCATAACTCTTCTGCCTACTCTAAGCTGCCCGAAGTCTATCTTGAATCACCCAAACTCTATCCAATGACTCCCACAACAAATTTGTATCCCGCAGCTTAGACTCAAAGGTATCTAACCACCCAACTAGAAATCTACACCACCTACCATATAATACCTCAAATGGATCCATCTAGATACTCAAATGGCAGCTGTTATAATAGGCAAACAGAATTAAGGCTAGAATTTGGTCCTACTGACCTCCGAAGTCTATAACACATGCTCAAAGCATGTCCTTTATAACGTAAATAGTCTGCTCATGCTGGTCATCAGTCTGGGGTAAATAGTTTTGCTAAAATCAACTTGGGTGCCCAAATTCCTCTGAAAAACTCTCTAAAAGTTAGAGGTGAATTAAGCACCTCTGGACACTAGCACCCTGTGAAGATGAACCACCTATCGAACATAGATCCTTGCCAATATCTCAGCACTTTAGAAAGACTGAATGGGTAGAAAGTGAGCAAACTTGGTTAATCGATCAACAATAACCCAAATGCTATCAGAACATCGAGAAATGTGCAGCGAACCAATCAAAAAATCCATAGTAATTTGCTCCCACTTCCACTCAGATATGGGTAGCCTTTGAAGCAAACCACCAAGTCTCAAGTGCTCATACTTCATCTACTGACAACACAAATACTGAGATACGAAGTCTGCTATATCGTTCTTCATCCCTTACCACTAGAAATGCTTCCTCAGATCCCTATACATCTTAGTCGTTCCAGGATAAATGGAATATCTAGAATAATGAACCTCCTGGAATATCAACTAAATCAAATTGCCGACCCTTAGAATGCAAATACGACCCTCGAATCATAAGACACCCTCTGGATCCAAGGTGGCCTTCCTAGCCTTACCTCTCATTACCTGATCTCAAATGCCATATAATCGACTATCCTCAAATAGCCTCCCTTGAATCTGCTCCAACAGAGTAGACTGAGCCTCAACACAAGCAAAAATCCTCCTACGGATAAAAATATCAAGTCACACCAACCTATTGGTAAAGAGCGGATGTCCAAGGACAACAGTCGTTACAAAACTAAAAGGAAAGCCAAACTCCCCATACTCACCGCCTTCGGGCTTAAATCATTTGCTACCACATTTGCCTTGCCCAGATAGTATAGAACAGAAATGTCATAGTCCTTTAGCAACTCCAGCCACGTATGCTACCACAAATTAAGATCCTTCTGGCTCAGAATATATACTGCAGACTATGATGATTGGTGAATATCTCGCAATGAACACTATAAAGGTAATGCCTCTAAATCCGAAGCATGAAAACTACCGCTGCAACTCTAAGTCATGGATGGGGTAGTTGCGCTCATATACCTTCAACTATCTAGAAGCATATGCTATAACTCAGCCCTAGTGCATCAAAACACAACCAAAACTAACACCTGAAGCATCACAATAGACTAAAAAACCCTGGCCCTCAACTGGAATAGTCAAAATTAAAGCTAAAGTGAGTAAGGCCATGAGCTTCAGAAAGCTTGCCTCACACTCAGTGGACCACTGGAACGGGATATCCTTTTTAGTCAATCTGGTCAGTGGTGCTGCTATAGAAGAGAACCCATCGATGAACCATCTGTAGTAGCCTACAAACCTAACAAAACTACAAACCTCAATAGGAGAAGTGGTCATAGCCTAATCAAAAACTACCTCAATCTTTACGGGTCTACCATAATCCCATCCTTAGATAACACGTGCCCCAAGAATGCTACAGACTCAAGCCATAACTCGCACTTTGAGAACTTGGTATAAAGCCAATGATCTCTCAAAGTATGGAGCACAATCTTCAAATATTGCTCGTGTTCCTCCCTACTCTTCGAGCAACTAAGGATGTCGTCAATAAATAATATCATAATGGAGTCCAAGTAAGGCCTAAACAAGTGGTTCATCAAGTCCATAAATTTTGCTGGGGCATTGGTCAACCCAAAAGACATCACTAAGAACTCATAATGGTCGTACCAAGCCCCAAAGGCAGTCTTAGGGATGTCCATCCCTGAATCGTCAACTGATGGTAGCCAGATCTCAAGTCAATCTTAGAAAACACGACTAAACCCTGAAGCTTGTCAAATAGATCATCAATATGCTGCATCAGATACTTATTCTTATAGGCACCTTGTTCAGCCGGCGATAATCAATATACATACCATAGAACCATCCTTGTTTTTCACGAATAAAACACGAGTACCCCAAGGAGAAACACTCAATCTGACGAAACCTTACCCAAAAGATCCTAGAGCTGTATATTAAGTTCTCTTAATTCTGTAGTAGCCATCCGAAAAGGTTAAATAGAAATAAAACTAGTGCCCAGCTCAATATCAATGGAAAAGGCAATATCACACTCGAACGAGAGGCCAGACAAGTCAGCAGAAAAGACATCAACGAACTCATGGACCACAGGAACAGAATCAAGGGAAGGAGTGTCGACACTAGTATCGCGGACTTAACCAAGATAAGCCAAACACCCCTTCGACACCATTTTACTAGCCTAAATATAAGAAATAATCCCTGCCATTTACATGACTATCAGAACCCAGCCACATAACTGATGGAATGCCAGGCATGGCTAAGGTAACGATCTTGGCGAAGCAATCCAAGACCGTGCGATAAGGGGATAACCAGTCCATGCCTAGAATAACTTCAAAATCAACTATATCAAGTAGAATAAGATTATCCCATGTGTCATACTCCATAACAGTCACCAAACTAGATCTCAAAACTCAATCAACTACTAAAGAATCACCTACTGAAGTAGGTATATGTATGGGCATAAGCAAAGGCTCTCTAATTATCCCTAACCAAGAAGAAAAATATACCAACACATAAGAATAAGTGGAACCCAGATCAAATAACATAGAAGCTGACTATCGATACACTAAAATCATACATTTGATTACTGAGTTTGATGCCTCCACCTCTGGCCTATCGGAAAGGCATATAACTATCCTCACCCATTACTGAACTAAGAACCTGACCGATAACCTATCCTGCTTGACTGGACACCTCAACGAGAACCTTGAGAACCACCTCTGCTGCTATGGGAACCACCTCTGGCTAGTGGTGCCACTGATCTAAGAGGCTGAGCTTTCTTTGCTGAATGCTCAATCATTCCTCACCGGGAGCACTCTCTAGCAATATGCCCAACCACCTCACAATCATAACAAGCTCGGGGTGTCCTACCCTAATAAGATGAATCGAGTGACCCAAATTGGCCATCACAGCCTGAAGACCCAGAATGAGAACCCTGTGAAGGCTGATCGAAGCTATGACTGCTGAAATTACTATAAATTGGCTGACCCTTAACAGTAAGATGAAGCGAAGCCTGAATGGTCCGACTAGACTGACTATGCTACTGATACTGCTGACTCCTTACAGGGAAACCCCTACCTCAGAACTATAAACCACTGTGACTACCACTAAAACCATCATGATGTCGGGATCTCCTATCACTGCCCCCACTGGCCTCGCGATGTAAATCTTGAATAACGCAGGCATGATCAACAAAATCCAAGAACGGCCAACCCAAAGATACCATGCTCTTAGTGGCTATGCGGAGCTAAAGTCTCAATCCCTTGACAAAGCAACGCACTCTCTCATGCTCAATAGGTGGAATCATAGTGGCATGCCTTGCTAACTCATGAAACTAACCTCATACTTGAACACGGTCATGGAACTCTACTCGAATCTTAAAAACTAATCCCCCAGTCGCTCACGAACACTGTAAGGCATATATTTCCCCCAAAAAGCCTCTAAAAACTACTCCCAAATCATAGGAGGGGATCCAGCTGAACTGCACTCAATATATGCCCTCCACAACTGCCTCACTGAATCGTGAAACTAAAATATGGTGCAATCCACACCATGAGAATCCACTAGGCTAAGATTATGTAACCTCTCCTGGCAGCTGGTAAGGAACTCATGTGTATCCTCTCCTAGAGCACCTGAAAACCTCGTAGGAACCAATTTAAGAAACCAACCTAGCATCTTATACTCCTCAGAATTCATGGTTGGTCAAGATGTCATCAGTTGTGCAACTATTAATACTGGTAAAACCTCTACTTAGGGAGCTGCAACTGCAGATTACGCTCCTATATTCAGTCCACCATGTGCTGCCCCCTGAGCAGATATTTAGGCCCCATCTGTCGGCTAACCTCCAAGCATACCCAATAATTGGACCAGCGTATCTTGTAGAATTAACGTGGCTATAAATATGGGTAGAGCCTAGGCTGGTCCCTAGACCACTGGCTGTTGTGGTGGCGAATTTGCTAGTGTTGGTTGCGGATCAATAGTTGGTTCTGGTGTGATAGCTGGCTCTGGAGCAATAACTGGCTCCAGTGTTGGAGCTCTACCCTAGCCTCATCCTCACGGTAGACCCCAACCTCAGCCTTTAGTGGGGACCCTAGTTGTAGGTGCAGGGGCCTCACCCTGGCCGGCCATAGCTCTCATCCTATCCATTTCCAAAAGAGTGAAACAAGTGAGAATCTAGAAACCAACATGAACACAATGCATGATGAAGAATCAAAAGGTTAGAGTTTCCTAAAGAATGTCCTGTAGCCTCCAAAACATAGGATACAGATGTCATCGTACTAATCCACGGGACTCTACTAGATACTTGCTCGTATATCAATGAGATCGATGAATCTAGGCTCTGATACCAAACTATCACAATCCAAAACTCAGGTCATGATGGCACCTACTATAACTCGCCAGTAGGTAAGCCAAATCCATAGCCTGGAACAACAAGTAATGGGCTAATGAGCATAAAAGAGAAGAACAAGATAGCAACACTAAATAAAGCGACTAATAAATAAAATAGATGGAACATGCATACAAATAGAGAGGGAAAGGAACAAAATAAACAAAATGATCCTTCTAGACCTGGTATAGTCAGTACAAGAGTCACTACATCATAAGGAGTACTAGATAGATGTATTATATACAGAATAGTCTCCAAAAGTACAAAATAAGACTAATCCAAAATAGAAGGAGATAAATCAGCTTTGTCTCTAGAAGCTCACCTTATACCTTTAGTCAACAACTTTACACAAGGAAAGGTGTCAGCAGTGAAGACTTGTATTAGAATCTGCTTCAGGAAAAAGATGCAGAAGTGTAGTATGAGTACCAAAACACGTGGTACTCAATAGGCATCATAGGCTGAGTGAGCTCGAATAAGATAAAAGTACAATAAAGTGCGAATGTAAGTAAGGTAAGGTAAAAGAAGGTCAAAAAGAACATAACAAATTAAAGCTAGGTAATAAATGGAAACATGAGTAAATAGCTTGGAAAATATAAAAATAAAAGTCTAACTACAACCTAGCAGGACCCCAAAAGCTTGAAAGGTACAAGCAACAGTTAATAAAACCCAATTGGCCCCCATAAGCATGATGAATGCAAAAAATAAGTAATACTAAGTACAAACCAAGCTAAAAAGTAAATAAGTGAGGAAGAATGTCATGAAATACAATATGAAATGAGAGAAATTTCCAACTATATTAGATATTTCTCCTCTTCCATATACTTTACCCGAACTTGAACTAGACTTCCAAGATGAGAACCAGTAAGATAAAATGCCCAAAATTGAACTATGGCTAAAAAAAGTGAGTGTCAGGAATATCAAGTCCCCAGAATCAAACCATGGCTAAAGTAAGTAAGAATTAGTAAGATCAGGTGCTCGGAATCAAACCCTGGCTAAAATAATTCAATTTCCTTTAAGAAAGCCAAATCCATTTAAAGTATTCAAAAATCCCATTTTAAGTCGAAAAATACTATTTTATACCAAGTTGTCAATAAGTCATAAAAATACAATACCAACATATAAAAATAAGGTGAAATAACAAGTCAGACATCAATACCAAGTCAGCTACACGATTAGTCATACATCAATACCAAGTCAGCCACACGATAGTGAAGAATTCTAAGGCCCCGAACATAGAGCCCCAAACCATAAAAGAGATACTATCCTAGGGTAGTTATTCTTTGAAAAATGCTACACTAACTATAAATCCCTGAGGGAACCCCACCTAGAGCAAGCAACTAACCAAAACTAAGCTAAGGCATTTGACTCTAATTCCAAGGGTACTACATACACTAAGCCAAGCCCCAAAGAAGAAGCGACTACCAATGTTAAGGACTTCAAAGTGTAATCCTACTCTAACGCCCCTAAACAAGCTATAAGGATTATAAATACCTAAATAGAATGTGTTCAAGCCATAAAATCCCACTAATAATTAGCAAGTCATCATACAAATACATTAAATGAGCAAAGTCTTAGAGTAGATAAGTCATAACCTACCTGTAAGCTAAAAATCGCACTCACAACCCACTAAACTAGAGCTTTTACCTTTTGAGAAGTCTTCGACCACTATCACGTTGCCAAAATAATATTCTACACGTCAATAGGAGAAGAATGATACCTATATTATAAATTTATGCTTCGGGTCGATAATCAGGTTAAAAATCACCTATGGGGGCCGCTTATGGAATCCAAAAATTGGACTCGCAATAATGTCCTTTGCGAGACAAGGATCATATGCTCAAAATTTGAGCATGACCAACCCCCAAATCGATTCCCAAAACATCCTTTATAAATCAAAGGAAAACAAGAATTTAACTAGAGAATTAAATCAGAATTTAGGCTGGGAACTTACGAATTATTGATGAGAAAATGATCAAGAATGAAGCAAACACCTAGCCCCAACTCCAAACTATGTTTCAACATGATTTTTCAAGCTCAAAGAGATCAACTACAGAGGAATTTCAGGTGAAAATGGAGGAAAAGTCAAAGTGGAAGGTATATATATAGCTACCTTTACTTAAGCAGAGGCCTGGCCGTTTGAATGGCATTGCATAAATGACTGACCAACCTCTTAAGCGATGGTCACTGTTTACCCCCCTCTCCTCCGCATAAGCAGATCCTAAGTTCCATAAGCGGAGGAGAGCCCGCTTAAGTGGTGGGGGTTGACATCAGCTCTAGCCATATAAGAGGCTCTGCTTAAAAGACCAAAAGGGCTCATAAGCGGCTCCACCAGCTTATTGCACCAACAAATTTTTGCTAAGTCTAAAAAGACTCCGATCGGATGCTCGAAATTCATTCAGAATCTCGTGCACGTAAATAAAATATGCTACCCTACCAGAAACAATATTCCAGACTTAACAAAATCAAAAAATTCCCAAAAGAGGTCGTTTCAAAGAAAGGTGAGCCCCACACCCAACCTTCCATTTTAACCAAAAACCAATTGATAGCCCAAAATGAGTCTAGTAGCCTCGGAACCTAAACCAAAGGTCTCCTTAGCTCAAAATCCACATTTTGGAGCTAAGAAAACTGTCAAAATTCTCATTCGATGCCGTTTACTTAAAGTTTTGGCCGAAGATCAAAATCTCAACTTCAAAAGCTGCAAAATAGGAAAACTGACATAAAAATAAATGAACTACCCGAGAATCGAACTACCAGTCCCAGCAAGTCATAAATAACTTGGGACAGCTATAGGAGAGCTCTAAATGTAGAAAATACACGAACATGAGGAAAATAACCTAGATGGTCATTACATATTGGTAGCCTTGAAATCTACCTTTCATGCTTCTTTTAAATTCTCCAAGCTCATTATGAATGGAAGAATGCTCTAAAGTACTTGATGACATTTGTGGTTATCATCACTATCCTTATAAATCCATTTGACTATGTTATGGACTTGAAAATCTCTTTTAATGAATCTTCCGCAGCACTTTGGACTCTTCGTGGGTGATTGAGAACTTCTATATTCAAGATAGCTCACACCCTCACTCTTGATATCAATCTCGCTACCTTGATTTGCATCATAATGTCCATAAGTCTTATTTTTGTCTTCATAACCCCCAAAATTTAATTTGCACTTTATGGCATTTCTCTACTCTGCCTATGTAAATTCATGTTTTGTTTCATGAAAATTCTCATTCAAGGTAATCATTTCTCTTCCCCATCACCACAACATACGTAAGGGTGAGGAAGAAAATGTTAATCATCATATCATATGGTTGCTTTCACAGTTAAAAACCATGGTTGGAAAAATCGTAAAGAATTTATTGCTAGGAATGTTTCTTTAATTTTCTGTATTATATTCTTTTCATTTTAATTTATGTGATACTATTAATTTTTCAAGAGTCAATTTGATTAATCTTTAAGACTAAATTGTATTGGATGAATACAAGATCAACAAAATCAGAGTGCTAAATTACCAATTAAGTTATTATTATTTAAGCTGCAAAATATTCTTTTAATTTCTTTATTTTTGGTCAGTTAAAAGTTACAAAATCTAATTTTAGGTGTTTAAGGTTGAAAATTCATTTAGGACACTTCTGTGATATAAGTTTACATTTATCATTATTTCACTTTAAAACATCCTACATTAATAACTTGAGGGAAGATTGGAAAATTAAAAAGACACTGTCTCTTACAATTGAAATCCAAATATTAATAAACAAATACTTACCGTGTAAACTAAAAATAATACAAGATGATCGATAAAACATGCATAAGCATAAAGATAAAACAATGAATTCATCATATGTATGTTTGGTAGGATATGATAGAAGTCATTTTATTTAGCAAATATTATTTCAAATTCTGTTAAAGTTTTTGGTTGGTGAGTGGAATTAATAAAAGATTGCCTATAGAAGAAGAGTTAAATTTACATATACACACACAAAATTGGAAGAGGAAATAGAAGTGTAATTTCATAGTTCATACAAATTTTATATAGTTTTGTATGAAAATTTTATAGATATTTCATACAAATTTTATATAGTTTTCATACACAAATTATGAGTAAAACTCTAAGCCTTGAGCGAGATTCGAAATGTAATTTCATATATGTTTTTGGAAAAACTTTTACTATATTTGATAAATGGAAATCTCCTATTATATTTGGCAAATATGAGTCTAATTTCTTATATATAAGAAATTCTCCTATCATTATTACCCAATTGCAAGAAATTACACCTAGTGTCCCCCAAAGTGATTGTTCTTGAATTTTTGTCCCTCAAATGTTAGGCCGTGAATTTTTTTCTCCACCAAATAAGTTCCAACGTTTGCCTATAAGGCGGAACTTCAGGTCAATTGTATAGATTCATTGTCTTGAAAGGTCATGGACGTCTAACTTATGGGCAAAAGTTAGCATGTTTGCCTTATGTTCAAAAGTTATTAAGTGGAGCCAAATAATCAAGTCCACCCCTTATGAAGGTCATTTTTGTAAAAATATTTTATGTCAAAACCAACCCATTTTAGGGTCATTTGTCAACTTAACTCGCCCAATTGGGGTGATGAATATTCAGTAGGCCCAATTGATATTTCTTGTTCAAATGAGTGCCCAATTCGGTTGAGGAATTGATATATAAGTACAACTCTCACATAATTTTGGTAGCCTAATAGCCAAATAAAAATTAGCAAAAACAAGACCTCAATTAATTGGCATTAAATAGCCAACTAACAAAAGTTGTTCCCCTTTTTAAGCGATCCTTTTTAAAAAAACAAATTCCTAAATTTAAGTGACATGATTAGTCACGCTAATCTTCCTAAAATAGGGGGGAAATTTAAGTATATTAAATAAAGGATTCAATGTAATATTTTGCTGAGAAAAAACTAGGGGAAAGAATATATTTCTTTTTCATTATTTCACAATACCCGATATCTATTTATTCAAACTTTAAAAATTAGAAAAACACTTTTTTTTTAGAAGTGATTTTCAAAAAGGTACTTTTGATGAGAAACAGTTTGTGTTTGACTAATAACACAAGATCAATCATGATCAAATCATGCAGCAATCAAGATCTTCCCCCTATGTGGTTGGCCTTCTTACCAGTCTGCCTCCTTTCTCTTGATGGAATATTTCAATACCCGAGCTTCAGCTTTGCTTGCGTTCTTCACCGACACTCGCCAGATGTATCACTCATCCTGCTCCCCACGGAGCGGTAAGGAGTCTTCTTGTGTGTTATAATCTTTACGGGAATGAATCGCATGTGTTGGTTGAGAATTACTCGGGAATTCATTGATAATGACTTTGCCAGGTTCTAGGGAGGCTATTGAATTACATGAAAATCGTAAAAATTAATGAATTTCTTTTTAAAACTATGAAAACTGAGAAATACTTAGAAGGAATTAAAGCTTTTTGTGGATTAGTGATTGATTATAGAAAGATAATATAAAAGAAAATGGAGAAAATAAACATGAAGAAGAAGAGAATACACTGTTAATTTTGAAAGCGAAAAAAAGGTATGGAGAGAGAAAACTGGGGAAAACATGGTTAATTGTAAAAGTGGGAAAAACACGTTTAATTGTAAAAGTGGTTTTGGGAAAATATCAAAGCAAGAGAGAGAAAAATACTTAATAATTAAAATATATATTGAAGAAAGATAAAATACTTTTTGGTTAGTAATAATGGCTAATAAAGTAAACTTTGGACATTTGATGCCATATTTATGAGATTTGGCTACACTTGCCAATGTTAACACTATATTGTTATACGTTGTCATTTTTTTTAGGAGGAATTAACTCAAGTAGCAGCCCATTTAGTTATTAAACTTAAAGTAGTCATATTTTAATTTTTTAACCTCACTATAACCAACTTTTAGGTTTATAAACTTTTTATAGCCACATTAATAGTTTGAGTTACAAAAGGATTTTGACTCTAATCACATCTTTATAGGATAAAGATCATCTTTATAAGATAAAGATAGATACACATATTATTGATATCTTTATCCCTTTAAACAGAGTAATATATATCTTCCTATATCAATGTTAATTTTCTCTATCTCATGCAAAATTTTCTCCAGATTTTTGTTATTTATGATAATGGTTAAGAAGTGCTCTTCTCACAAGAGTAAGAAGGCGATAGCCTCTTCTCATAAGGGTACGAAAGCGAACCATTGGGATGCCACGGATGACGATTTTGTGTGGGATTTTGAGGATGGCACTATTAATTCTAATCATGCAATTCGAGCAATTCCGGTGTCAGCCAAGAAACTATGTTTGAGTTCTCACAATAGTATGAAGGTGATAGTCGTGGATGATGATTTTGTATCTGATTTTGAGGAGTACAATGTTAGTCCTAAACATGCAATTCCAGCAACTCCAATATCAGCCAAGAAACTATGTTCAACTTCTATTGATGGAAGGAAAAAATCCAAAATCCTTGTTACAGTAGCGGATGGTGTAAAGATTACTGAAAAATTGAAGCTTAAGAAAAGAAGTGATCTGGTTGCACCTTCAAAAAAGATAAGGACAAGGGGAAAAAATGAAAAATGCCTTAGCTCGACCGATCTGAAGGTATTATTTTTAGAGCTTATTTGTATATATTTAAGTGCATATGTATTGTATTTTGCTCGAATTATTCATTGGCATTCTAATCACAATGCTTTATACATATTTTATACATGCAATATATCAAAGTTATATGTATTTATTAACATAGAATTTTTATATTTTTCAGCTTTGGGATTTTTATATATCTCGTGATGATCATTTTCACATTAGAGTAAGTTCACATTCAAATGTGAAAGCTATGGGATTATTGAAAGAAAAATTGAGTGAGAAGCAACTAGATATGTTCCGTCGAACATGCTTTGGTCATTTTTTGGATTTGACCAAAATCGTCAAGCAAAATCAACTTATTACTCACTACTATTGCGAGAAGTGGTATCATATAGAGATGAAGAAATTTGGGTCAAAATTGGCTCAAAAAATTGCGATTTGGCCTTATGAAGTTGGGGCTAATGACTGATCTAAAATGTATGGACGATGACAGTAAAAACTACGACTCCATTGCAACTACTCATTTGCATGACGATTACTTCCCTGGTTATAATAAGGTACCTAAGGAGAAGTTGATCGAATGTTTTAAGAAAAAGAGTTGGAAATCTGATGATGATGCTTTAAAGATTGCAGTGTTATATTTTATTCACACATTTCTATTTTATACCCCAAAAAACATTTCATATCAAAAGGAGATTTCCATATTGTTGATTCTGGAGTATATGAAGCATTTCCTTGGGGAAGAAAATTTTTTACAGCTATGTTAGATTCAATGAAGGATATATTGAGCAGGGAGGTAAGTTTCTACAGATATGGTGGCTTACCATTGACGTTCCAAACTTGGTTTTATAAGTGTTGCCCATATGTTCATGAAAGAATTGCCAATCGTGTTGCAAAGAGGTCGCCAAGAATTTTGAAATGGAGAGCTACAAGGGAGAATCTGACTCTTAATGAGTTGTATGACGAAATTTTTAAGTTGAGCTCAGATAAGGTAATTTCATTCATGTGAATATTTTTATACATACATTATACCAATTCTATCTAGTATATTCAATTTTTACATATAGAAGACAGTTATTATACAACGATCGTACATGGTATTATTTATACATATATTATGCAGTTTTTATACATACATTATACTAATTCTATTTGGTCAATCTTGGTAAACTTTGCATTCATTTTTCAGTTGCAACTCAAAATCATTACTCCATCATTAGGCGAGTTGTCAACTCTCGACTTGCCTCCGATATCTGATAGCGTAAATATGAATGATGTGCCATCATAGTTACCTGAAGATTTTTTAGTGATAATGATTTTGCTAGTCCTACCCCAGACACTAATACTTTTGAACCCAACAATAGTGTAGAAAATACTGACACTTACTTCAATTGGAGTGACGAGATTAAGCGTCTATCTGATGCACATTCTGAGCTTAAGTGTGAGTTTATGGCGCTGAAGGAACGACTAGTTATATCATTTGAGGATGTGTTTAAAACAGTTTCAAATTTATACAAGAAAATTGAAGAAAAGGTTGCTCCAAAGGTTTGTATTTTAGTTACTATAATCATTCTAATTTGATGAAAAATTTATTTTTTTATCGTGATAATTCTTTGTTTTATTTTTGGACAGCGCAATAATGACAATGAACGTCATCATGAAAGTAATGTGTTTGAAAAGGATCATGAAAATGTTAGCCATCACGTTGATGAATTAAATGGCAACGATGACAATGGACCATTTGGTATCTTGTTGCCAATTAAGTTAAATATGTATAAATATTGTATGCATTTTTCTAAGTTATTATCTTTTTCTTTTTTATACTCACAGGATCTCCAATGTATTATGGGAATATGGAGATAGACGAAAACCTGGGTTACCAAGATGTGAAGATCGTTAGTGAGAATTTAGAAGAAGCCAACCCAGATGTTCACCATGAAGACAGAGATACAAGTACAGATGTAGTACTCGGGTCACAAATAGTAATATACATGAGTCCAGATGGTACAAATAATGTCACAGATCATGTCACGCCTGAACAATTGATTAGAGTTAAACGTCCTTCTGCAAAGGTCCAGTTTCCATATGTGATTGACTTTCGTTCAGGCGATAACACTTCTACAAATGTTAGAAAATGTATTTTTGATAGAAAACATCCTTTTGAGGCTGACATTGGTAAGATGGTTAATAGCAAGGTCTTGAAAAGTTTTAAAACTTGGATTGAAAAAGGATTGAAGAGAAAATCGAGGTAAGTTAACAACTTCATATTAAATTTATTTTTTCATGTACTCCATATTTTAGGAAGGATAGTATTTATGATGACAATGTTAGTGTCCTGGATCCACCTTTTAATTTTGGAGTTTATGAAGCTGATATCAAGGAGTGGTTCTATGCAATTGCATATCCAAATCAGGCCTTGAATAATACGGTACATTAAAATTTATTGCGTAGATTATATTGTTGAAACCCAATTTTGACCTCCCGATATTCCTCACAGGCTGTTATTTTATCAAAAAATATTAATTTTGAATTTTTAATTATTATTTTGGTATCAAATAAATTCTGACATTTCATATTCATGATTTAAAGGCATGCAATTTATTTTTAGCATTTAATTTCATATTCTTATATAATATATAATTTACTAATTTAAATATAACATTTTATATAATTTTGTAAATATTTATTAAATTATTTTCGCAAATATGCATACTCATAATTTACAAACACGTGGTCCATAGTTTATTGCTTATTATTATTATTATTATTATTATTATTATTATTATTATTATTATTATTATAGTATTTTTAAATTTTGTATTCATAGGTGCCTAATCTATTTCAAATCATTTTGTCGTTAAATAATATATTACGTGTCGTTAATTTTACTTACATAATTTATTAATAATGATTTTATGACATTGACTAATTTTGATTTATTTATTAAATAGCAATCTAATTCAATTCAATCTCCCCAATTTATTTAAATTCTGGCCATTTTTATACCCAATTGTGTGTCAATTTTAACCCAATTTTGATTTTAGTTTGACCCAAATTGAAATCCCCAATTCCCATGACCCAATTTCTGACCAAATTATAACCCCTGATGTGACCCATCCTAATTTTAATCATAGACGGCTGAGATCAAAGCATTTTTTTCTTTCCTTTTTTATTAAAACCAACCCCCAAATCTAACCCAAAAGAAAAAACTAATCACTATACCTCCTCATTGCCGCCTCTCCCTCTCTCTCTCTCGGTGCCTACCCCTCGCCGTCACTTTCATCGGCGAGACACCGGCGGTCCACCGTCGGTCTCCATTCTCATCTTCTCTCTCTCTCTACCCGATCTCTCTCACTCTCTCTCACTCCGTTCTCCGCCCTTCACCGGCGGTGAACCAAAGTAGTCGACCCCCCCTTTTCTCTCTTCTCCCCACATCACGCCACCGCCGGTCACCTCTGACAGGTTGAACTTCTAGAGCCGCGCCGCACTGCCATCTCCACCGATCTCCTTCTTCACACACCATAACCACCGGCGAACCGCCACAGCCGCCACTCCTCTTCTCCTTTTCTTCTCCGCCGCGCCACTTCTGGTCGGTGAACCAGCCACCATCGCCACTCTCTCTTCCCTCTCTTCTCTCTCCAATAGCCAAAACTGCCAAAACCAAATGATTGTGCCCTTTCTTCTTTATTGTTCTTCTTATCTATAATTAAGAATCGATTCATCTTGGCTGTGGAAAAGAGAATTTCGCATTTTTAGTTCATCTAAATGTAAGATTTGTGATGAATTTTGTTACAAATTCATCTCTGGTATGATTTTTTTATTATTATTATTATTTAAGTATAGTGTTTGTTATTGTTTGAATCTGTGATACACCCATTTCTGTTTTTTCTTTTGGATAAATTCTAAAGAATTTGAAATTCATATATCTCAATAGGTGATTTTTGTTTAATTTTCAGTTGTCCTTGTTTAATTACTCCTTGTGATTACGATATGTGAAAACCCCAATTCTATAGCAATTTCTCGTTATTAAGTGATATCTCCTTCCTTTTTATGATTATTGTGACATCTTCGGTACTTGTTTGGTTTTTAGTAAACTTCGATTTGATAACCGTTAGTGATCGACTCTAGTCAAGAATTGATCTCTTCCCTTATTTAGATAGATTTGTTACTCATCTATTTATGGTAAACCCCAACCTGGTGCTCTTTTGACTGATTCTCCTTTTTCAAACAGATTTTTTACTTGTTTAATTATGGTAACTCTTGCACTTAATTGATTCAGCTTACTGGTTTAAAGGAAAATAATCTCTTTGATTGATTTTTCTGAATATGTTTCTTTCCTTTAAACAATTGGCATAACTTCTACTCTCTTATTATATAATCAGTAGCCTCTTCTCATTCAGGACAGGCTCTTAAGCTCTACTTCTGCTATACTTTAAAATATTTTATTTCTGCTTTGGCTGGTTACACACAAATACTTAGAATTCTCATCGTGTTGGTGTTCTCGAAGTGCTGGTTCCGGATTTCTGCCTTTTGTTTGCTACTCTCATCTTACTTGCTGTTAAAATTTGATTCTTCTCACTTGCATTGTTGACCGGTATGTTCTCTTGAACAATGTATCTGGTGTTGTTGTTTTGCATCAATATACTTACTTGAATTTTAAATATTTGATGCCATAACTTTTACACTCATTTGCCTTACATCCCAATGTTTTGTTATATTTTTTTTTTGCAACTTGTTAAGATGTCTACGCTACCCGCCTATGTTAGTTTGGCATGAAAAGGGGATATTTTCTTCTCTATTTGTAATTACGTGTTTCCCCACTGTAGTGTTGTTGTATGTGAATTTGAAATGACCTTTGCGCATCTCATAACCCCCTTGGTGTGAGCCTGCCTGGGATCCTTGAGATCCTTAGGATCCCGACAGCACCAAGGGTTGGTTATGGGCTGACAAAGGTATGTTTCGGATTCTGGGAGTATTTTGGTGTCTTTGTTCATGTTCAACAGGTAGAAGGCGAGAATTTAGACGAGACGAAGAGTTGCCAGGGGTTTAGGAGTAGTTAAGGGTTGTCCCACTTGCCCTTCTCCTTTTCTTATTTCTTTATTCATTGGTTTGTAATATTTATTGTACAAACTATATTTATATAATAAAAATTCGGGGACTATTGTCGGGGGCGGGGATTCTGTGACTTGATTATTTTATCACTTAGGCAAAATATTTTAGGATTGCTAATTAATTTCATGCATGTTTATTAATTGGTTTATCACCTAGAGATCATGTTTTAGGATTTTAAATCAAATTTCAAAATATTTGATTAATTTCCAGCATGGAGATTTAATCTAAGGTTTGTTTAATTAATTTTTTGCGTGTTTAATTAATCTCCAGCGTATTTTAAATAGTTTTCAGCATGTTATCTATTTGCAGCATGTTTTATTAATTTTCAACATACCAAAATTGAATTTTCAGCAATTTTCATGAATTTTCAGCACCTTTTAATTAATTTCCTGCACTTAAAAAATAACTTTCTGCATACTTATAAATTAATTCCCTGCATAGTTAAAACAATTTTCTATGAAATAAAAATAATTTTTCTGCACCCTTTTATTAATTTTCCGCACACTTATAATCCTTTTCCAGCATATAATAATTAATTTCTGGCCTGTTTATTTAATTTCCAGCGCATAAAAATCAATTTCCAGCATATTAAAATTGATTTTCAGAATTCCAAGTTTAAATTTCAGTATATTAAAATTGATTCTTTAGCATTGTTAAATAACTTTTCAGCATATAATAACTACTTTTCAATATATTTTCATTAATCCCGGCATATCTAAATCACTTTTAGCATATTTAAATTAATATATTAATTTCACCATCCGCATATTAAAATTATTTTAGCATATTAGTCTAAGTTTTAGCATATTTCCAAAAATTTCAGCATCCTTCATTTAATATCTTGCCTAACTTCGGATAGGTTGACTAATATTCCTTGCCTAGAAATCATGTCTATAAGATCAGTGATTTTTTTAAACATATTAATTAATCTACAACATTAGATATCATGCCTATAGGTCTTAATCATATAAAATTATTATTTTATCTTTTCAAGCATGTTAACCGCCTAATCAACTCTAATTAATAAAGAGGCTTACTTGAAACCGTTACATGCTAAATGTTAGTCTTGTTTCTTTTGTTTGACGCAAACCCCCGAGTCTAATTAGAAAACCTAAAGTTTTCTTTGTGTCTAGATCCTTACCCAAAATAGGTCGTCCAACGCCTCTTGAACATTAAGTTGGAACGGGTAGGCATATTTAGGGAACGCTAGCCTTGTCGTTTTCTATAGAACGCCTTTTGTCTTAATAACCAATCAGGTGGGGTGGGTAGAATAATCAAAAATGATGGAAATTGCCCCGAGCAATATTCGACAATGTGATATGCGTCATTGTCCTCTGTTAATAAGTCGGGCGCTGATCCGAATAAGATAAAATTAATTCTTGTCCAAACCTTTTTAAAACTTCAGTTATATTTTACTCTTTGCATGTTCCTTTTTTCTTTGGGGTAGTCTAGGCTTACTTTATAAATAAAAATTTCTTTTTATATAAATTGTGTCTCTCCTATCTTCTTGCTTATCTGATTTATCTTTACGCATTTTATTAAGTTATCACTTAGATAATTGCTAAAAATTAAGTTGTATGTTTTAACACATAGTTATTATTAATCTAATAAAAATAATTGACCTTTGTTTATCACATAAGATCCCCACGTAATATATGAGTTTGGTCGGGACCCATATTTGTGGACATCGAAAGGTGCCTAACACCTTCCTTTTGAGGTAACTTGAACCCTTACCCGAATTTCTGTTGACGTAGACTAGACTATTAAAATAAGTTCGTATTTAGTCTAGAATGGTGCCCTAACGCACCTTAATTCATTAGGTGGCGACTCTTCACCCTTAAATCATCCAAAAAAGAGTTGTCACGTCGAATCCCGCTTTTCTCAAGAAAAATGGGGCGCGACATATATGTATAAATCAAGCGTTGTATAGATTATTGTATAAATATTATGCAATTCATTTTTCATTTCACTTTGTTACAGCAAATCGATGTACTATTTTACTACCTCAGAAAAAAAAGGAAAATATGGGGATGATGTTGTTGTTAATTTCACAACAACAGATTTTTGGTTTGATGGCGCCATACAGTCTCTTTACACCGAATATTTGAAATCTGATAGAGATGTTTCTAGTCTTATTAATGAGGAGCATCTAATTGCACAGTACATTCTTGGTAATCGGATGAAATGCAACGTTCCATGGAATAAAGTTAATCATGTTTTATTTCCTATAAATGTAAAAAATGGATTGAATTGGGTATTAGGCAGGTTGACATTCAAAGACCAAAGATTCTGCGTATATAATTAGATGAACGGTGTACACCATGATAAGTGAGTCTTGAAAGCTGCCACAACATATTCGGTATTACTCCCTCTTTTTTTGTATGCCATTGATTTTTATGGTGATAAGGAGGATCAACTTAGAGATACACCAGCTACTCAATCATTCTGTGTCGTAAGAGTTGTTGGATTTCCATTGAAGAAAAATGTGTACGTCATCTATTAATTTTGTTAAGTTATTTTCATGAAAGTATATTATACTATAATAACATCTATTAAATCTGTGATATTGCAGCGATAGTGGTATATTCATTGCATCATTTATTGAGTACTTCATTCAAGGTCAAGTATTTCCAAAGACAAGTTATGATATTGCAAAGATGAGGCAAAGGTATGGTGCACTTTTGTGGGATTATGGACGTGTTAAACAAGAAGATCATGCAGACAGCGAGTTAGAGGTTACAGGATCACGAATCAAAAAGAGGAAAAGGATGGCGAAGAAGTAGTACTGCCCAGTAGTGTAGAAATAATAATTCAGTTGATCTAGTTTATCCTTTTTGATAAACTTTTTAGTTATTTTTTTCTTAGAGTTGTTTAGTTCTTGTCCTACTTAATGTCATGAACCTTCATTTTTATTCACTTATCGATTGAATAACTCTTAATTAAAATATTCTTTTGTATATGGCGGATGTGCGAATCGATAAATTCTCAATATGCTTGCTTCTCTTTGGATTCATATAAATGGTGTCAGCAAAATTGATTTTATTGAACTCATATATTACGTTTCATATTTTGTTAAAAAGGGACTGAATAATTGATGTATAAATCACTCCTTGAATTTTTAGTTACCGCACAAGCTCCATGTCCATATTCCATTTCTTCTATTTACCATTCAGATTGTCGGGTCTGAATATCTGAGGTATAAATCACGTATTTAATATGATTGATGTGTAAAATAAATATAGAGACTGAATATTTGGTGTGTAAAAAAATAATCTTTCTCACTCTACAAGTACGAGTCAACTACTTTTCCTGTTAAGTTACTTTTGTTCTGCACATGTGTCTGTCTACTCAAAGAATGAAAATATGTTATACTGTAGATAACCTATCTGAATATATGATCTATAAATCAGTAATTGATATAATTCATGTATAAAACAGATATGGAGACTGAATATAATTCATATAATTCATGTTGGAAATAGTTATTTTAGCAGCTTCTTACAAACAGTAACCAGTTTTCATGGAGCCTGCAAACGAGTTAGGAGCACACCTATGTTTCTTTATTTTGGTGTTGATCAAGAGAATAGTATTGTTGATAAAGCTGGATTTCCTATTTCTCTAATACCAAAGTTTGAGGACATTAAATCCTATTAAGCTGGCTTGTTATCTTTGTCAGGGGGATGGCCAGAAACCTTAAAATTGAGGGACTATCCAAAAAAAACTCCTATAAGGCGAAATTGTATGTAGCTCGAGTTCATGGGAGTGCACAATGCCTGTTATTCAAACTCTACTGCATTACACAATGCATTGGCTCCTACTTCTATGGTTAGCTCACTCATGATGGATACAAGGATCTTACATGCCCTGATGTTTCCTAAAGATTGAAGTTGTCAAGTTGTTGTTTGTGGAGGAGCAAAAGAACTTAACTTGAATTTAGACAGGAAAATGTTGTTGCTACAAATTGGGCATTCGAACAGTCTACTGAAAGTGATTACAAGCTTTATGTTCTTTGGTATCCACTCAAAGAATGCACAATATGTTAATACTATAAATAAACGTATTTGAATATATGATGTATAAAACATTAATTGATATAATTCATATATAAAATGGGTATGGATGAATATTTTGGTGTATAAAAAGTAATCTTTTATTCAAAAGCAACGCCTAAACTTTTTTGCTTTGCCCTGATTAAATTATCAAAGCACAAAGTGGTAAGTGGAAGCTGGAACTTCCTTAATGAAGAGTCTATTACAGATCAGATCAACAAGAAAGATTCTTAGAGACTAAATGGCTAAAGTGCAAGAATTTCCAACAGCCTAGTGAAGTACCAAGAACAGAAGACCCAGAGATGCATCTACGGTTTCACTTTATGAACGAACTCAGATACATGCTTTAAATACAACTATTGTCATCAACATTTAAATTGGAGATACAGCAGCTAAACACACACCATCATTTAGTTGAAATCACTAACTAAACACACAGTTAACAATGAGTAACAGAACTGTCAAAAAAGATTCACCAATTACTTAATAGATGAAATATATAGCTATCCTCCATAAATATGCATTAGCCTATTAGTATCACAGTGGCTCACTAGTGCTATGGTCGATTTTACCACAGAGACAGAAAATGGAGACAAACAAGACAATATTTTCAATATACCACCTGCATATTAAAAAGAAAGATCTGAAACTTGATAATTTATTCATACTAGTACGAATGTATCAAAATGACATTTGTGTTCACCACAATAAACAATTTTAAGAGAATAAACTAACTAGAATTAAAAAGCAAGCTAAATCACTCAACGGCAAAGCGGAGGGTTTCAGAATGTCTTTCGGTTATGGCCATTATATCCATATTTTCCACATTTTACCTTTTACTTTTTTGGCTGTTTTTCGATTGACCTGACTTCATTCTAACTTTTGGTCGCAACACAACCTTTTCTGAGATCTCCTTAGGAACCTCCCAAGCACTTTCATCTTGCATAGGACGAACCTGTTCTTCGTATGTCTTCAACCAGGTTTTCCTTTGATAGTAGTTTGAGAAATAAGCAAATGTGTCTTAAAGTTTTTAGATATCAACACAGTAAATGCGTGTAGTACATGTAGACACGTGATTTTGACCCTTTCCGACTTAACTTATTTTTAGCACTAAATATTTATTTTTTATCTAATCTTTATTTTAGTTTTTATTTCATGTTTAGTAGGTTTTCTTTGAAAAAATTAAGAAAAAGATTTCAAAAAAAAAAAGAGTCATATTTTAGTATAAGTTTTGTTTTTACTTTGCAAAATAAAAGAATTTTTTTAAAAAAATATGTTTTCTTTTAATTTAGGTTTTAATAAATAAGCTAGTAATTTTAATATCTTTCTTAGCCATATATTTTTAGCACTAGCTATTCAACTTTCTCTATATTTTTATTAATTTTAAATATTTAGCTAATACTACCTTAGTTATTTATTTATTTTTATAAATTTATTTATTTTTTTAAAAAAAATCCTAATCTAAACTACCCCATCCCCCACGTCCCCTCCCTTCCCCCCCCCCCCCACCTTTCACACTAACCTAGACACACACACGTACACAATACTCACATGCACTCACACACACCCTCACCTGCACACTACTCCACCTACACACATACCACTCCTATATAAACATGCACACACATGCACTATGGGACGAAACCAAAAAAAAAAACACAAGGAAGAAACCGGGAAAAGAGCATAGAGATTAAAGGACACGGACAGAAAACAGAGAGGACACGGAAAGAGAATAGATAGGAAAAAGGCAAAAACAGTAAGGAAAACAGTAAAGAAAAGGAGAAAAAAAATATACTACTTAGAGGAAAAAGAAAGGAAATAGTGGTGAGTTGAGTTCAGGTTCCGTTCGAGTTTTCAGTGACGGCTTTCTTGCTTCTACACCTGATTTAATTCGTCACACAGGTTTTTATCCAATCTTGTATTATTATGTTATAAGTTTTAATGATTTCTATTTCGTGCTTAATACAATTGATACTAGTTGTATGAGGGCTCTTTTGTCTCATAAATTAGTGAACTAAAAATTTGTGAATCAAAAATGTAAGATTTGGATCCATCTGACTTGTGAGATAAAAAGTAACTTCATGCAATTAGTATGAACAAGACAATAAAGTTTTTCTAATGCAATGGTCTAAGATTTTCTACCATTTAATTTGCTTTGCTTTCAGTTGTTCTTAGCTAATTAACCTAAATTCACTTTCCCCAGTAATGCACCCAACTATTAATCCAGATTCTAATTTTCTTCTTCGTTTAGAGGTAATTTCACTTATCTGATCTAACTATCAGTTTATGGCATCAAAATGATAAAAAATTATTTTTGTAGGAAAAATAATAATTGGAATTTTCTTGTGAATCACATAAATAAATGAATTTTCATATATGAGATAACCCTTGGGACTGTTGAGGGGAGCTTCATCCGTCGACCTTCAATGTCTTGGACGTACTATCCGTCGGATTCTCTTTTGGTTTCTCTGGATCTGAGGCCTCTTTCGGCTCACAATATACTACCTAAATTCTAATAGTTTTGAGTTGTAATTATCATAAAATATTGTGTCAGAAATGTTTTATAAATCGTTTTGAATAGCATTTTTCTAAAGAGTTAAAGTTTTGTAGATCATTCAAAATGTTGTGAAAAGATCCATTTACACAATCATATTATTTATATTAGGAAATTATAGTTAAATCTCATGACACACTTAATTGATGAACTGAGATAAATAATATATTAAGGCATGTTAAAATTCATTAGTAGAATTAAGAAAGATAATAAAATCTTTTTAAAATGTAGTAATATTTGTGAATGATAGTTTCATGGCAGTCGCTCACAAATCAACTGTATGGATTTTTTTTTGTACTTTGTAGAGCCACCCACTTCAATTTGTGCGCTTCTTAATTTATTGTACTAACCTTTTTTCCAATTGCCGGAATATCATTATTATTTTTTCAGTCTCAACTTATGGGGTACAATTCAAATTGAAATTTAAACTTCTAGACTTTGACTATATAGTCAGAGATAAAAATTAAAGTTTTTTTTGAAATAAAATTTATGTATTAAAAAATTACATAAGAAGTACTATAAATTACAATAATTAATAACTTAAAATATTTAAAAGGTATATAAAGAAATTTTGGTAAAAAGAAAAAAGCTTGATTAACTTGTGAAATTTCAATTGTACCACATAAATTGAAACGGGGAGTATTATTTAGCCCACTAGATTAGTGCCTCTCGGTTGTCGCCAAATATGTAAATGAAATAATAAAAAGTGCCACTCTGTTTAATGTCTTGAACATTGTCATTGCAGTCTGCATATAAAGATTATTATTACTCTGGCCTTTAGCTTTCTTCTTGAGCTTTTCATTAAGAGAAGAGGTAAATATATCTATAGTGGGAGATGAGAAAATAAGTCATAAAAGAGTAAAAGATAAGAACGAATTTAAATCAATTGATATATCGAGGTTGATCATGTGTGTGGTTACGCTCCTTGATCAACTTCTATAATTACGAGGCTCTGTGTGTGGTTACGCTCCTCAGCTGAAAACATAAGTCATAGTTTCTCTCATAATCCTTAGGCACATTTAGCAACTGATCAAACCTAATGTATCCTAAAGAATTAACTTAAGTCAATTATAAGTCAATAAAGCAACCGTGTTAGAACCACGGGACTCGAGGGATGCCTAACACCTTCCCCTCGGTCAATAGAATTCCTTACCCGGATTTCTAGTTCGCGAACCAATGTTAAAGAGTCAACTTCCTTTTGATTAGGGATTCTAAAAGGTGACTTGGAACACCATAACTCAATTTCAAGTGGCGACTCTGTAAAATAATAAAATAATCCCTATTCAATAACGTCACTTTAATTGGAAAAACCCTTCGACCAAACGAACGGAAAGGGGTGTGAAAGTACACATGGCATTTCATCCAATTGAAAACTTCGACAAGTGCATGTTCTCTTATCTAAGCACACCACATGACGTCTTTCACCTTCATTTACTGTATATACAAATTCCGACGATGGGATAACCTATAAATTTTAAATATAGATAACCAGTATTTTAGAGAAACAAATATTATTCATAAGTTATATATAATTTAGACTACATTTTTGGTCGCTGACAAGAGTAAATATAAAGTTGAATATACATTTACCTTTAAATAACTAGATGCAACCAGTTTAGCTTTTAGAATCTTCTGATATTTGGGGGTAAGCTTTGTAGTCATCTTTGTTGCAGTTGTTCTATTTTTAAAATTCCATTTTTGAATCATATTAGTCATAGACTCCATCAAACGCACAATTGGTAGCTCCCTTGCTTGTTTCTTAACAACATTTATCAACTCTGCGATGTTTGAAGTCATTATCATACCTCGATTTGCCCTTGAATATACTTTCGACCATCTGTGATACCCAATACTAAACAAGTAATCTTTCACCCTTTTATCAATATTCTCAACAACATCAATGAGTCTATAAATTCTGCTATGTGTATGCCTTAGCCATTTGGAAGAATATTTCCTTAGGGCCTTTTGCGCTACTCTTATAATTTGCTTTTATATTTTTTCATAGGTGAAAAATGTAGACACAATAAGGTATTTCTGGATAAATAATGGTAGTTGCACGAAAGATACTTTCATGTCTATCAGGCACAATGCACATTCCTTCTCTCATTCCGTATGTTTTCCTGAAACTTTGAAAGAACCATTGCCATGATGCGTCGTTTTCTGAGTCAACAACGACATAAGCAAGTGGAAAAATCTTTCCTGCATATAAAACCAAAGTAACATTTTCATACAGCCACCAAAAAATACCTTCTATTATTAGTCTTTCCCAAAAAATATATATGCATAAAACTATATAACATATACAGGGGTCATTATTCTAAGAAATGTCATAATATGTTAAAACTTGTATAGCTATATCGAATCTAACCTGCTGCATCCTGCGTGCTTGTTGTTATCAGCGTTCCCATGTATGTTGATTTGAGAAAAGTACCATCAACGACTACAATAGGTCTACAATATTTCCAACCTTTTATTGATGCGTACAACGCAACATACAGATACATGAAACATCCATCATCTGACTTGTATAACTTTGTAAAAGATCCAGGGTTAGTTTTTTCAACATATACAAGTAGGACAGTACTGTAACACCCCGTATGTTTTCGAACCTAGTTAATTCCCGTAACATTCGTGGAATTATTTGAACATGAGAGAATTGATGAATTATATATTAAAATTAGTGGACTTAAGCCATTGGGCTCAATTGAGGCCCAAAACTAGAGAAAAAAGACTTGGCCCAATGGGGCAAATATGGTCCATTCTTCCATTGACTAATCAACCATTGCATTTAATGCCAAGAATTGGATAAGAGAGACTTAAAAGGATTATAAAAGGGCAAAATCAGATTTTTATTTCATTGTGACACCCATGCCATTTCTAGAATTATCTCAAACATTTCCTTATCTCACATAAACCCTAGGCCTTCATCCCTTTGGCCAAGATCATCATCTTGCAAGACTTGGTAAGTGTTTATGCTTATGGTTTAATATATTATGTGCATGATAGGGTGCCTATATGATTTTAGTTATGTTGGTGGAGTATTGAGAAGTTCACTATGTGTGTAATGTTACATGTTTGCTAAATCGGAAGAGGTTTTGCCTTGTAAACTTGAACATGGACTTGTGGTCTTGAAGGAAGTGAACTTGATGGATTCAATATTGACATGTGAGATGTGATTATAGTCTTACCTTGTTTTATCCTTGTGTATAATGTTTGAAATTGTTATTGTGAAATTGATTATGGATTGGGTGACGTATTGAACGAGAAGTATAGTTTTGGGTGTTGTTTATGTGTGTTGTGAGACCATGGCTGATGGTTGTCATTCAAGATGATAAAAAATATGTTAAAAGAAGTTTAGTTATGATCATGGACCATTCATTGCATAAAAAGACCCAAAAGAGACCAATTTGGACCAAAACGGGCATCCGCCCCCGCAGACGAGGGCACCTACGGGCGCAGATGCCAACGCAAGTGACTCTGGCATATACCAAAGGCCACCTGTGGGTGCAACTTAGCCACCTGCGGGCGTAGTTGGCTTCGCAGGTCATCCCCAGGTTCGGTTTTGTATGTTTTCGCATCTATTTGACCCCCGAAGGCCCCCTATACCCTTTTTGGATGTAATTATCAACTTGTGATGCCATTTTAATGACTTTAAAGGGTCGTATGGAGGTATGTTGGACTATATTCAGTATGTATTGTTGTTCATAAGTTGTTATGAGGCAAGTTGATAAGGTAATTATGACGGAATGATAATAAGAAAGCATAAAGGGTAAGTGTGGTGTGAAATGCTATTGATGTATGATATCTTGGTCAATGTGTGGAATGTTATGGTGTTGCTGGTGTGATAATGCAGTAAATGGTATTGTAAGAGGATGAAATAACATTATACGACAGTCACGCAACTCATTGTCATCGTATGCACTTGTAAGGTAGTTGGTTGTTAACATGAGCTTTGTTATGTACTTGTGTTGTAGAGTAACACATAAGGAAGGAGCTGGATTATTGTATCCACATATAGGACTGTGTATTCATATTGATAAGATAAGGTATGTAAGGTTATTCTATCTGTATCCTTCTGCAGCACATAGTATTCACATTGACATTGTACTGGTATATTCCGAAGGGGTTTTGAAGTATCTCAATTCAGGTTGACATATATTGTTATTCACATATGTCCTATTCTTAGATGGATTATGATTCGCTTATCTCCTATTCATTGACTGAAGTTCCAAAGCTGTCATACTGTTGTAATTCCTAAAAGAACTATCTCAAAGAGAGTAAGATGTAAAGAGAATCTATTTATGCTTGAATAACATTTCCCAATCATGTCATGTTCCAAAGTCCAATAATATTATGATTATCTTTGTACCAATCTCTCACAAGTAGAAGTACCAATCTCATAAGAGTAATGAAGGAGGTAATGTGCGAGTGTCATGATCCTCAATGTATCACTCTTAGAACGGGAGTAAGAATAATAAGAGATATAATTGATGAGTATTCATGGGTGGTATCCCAGGGGTTAAAATACCTAGCATGGGTCGATCCCAATAACATGGGTGGTATCCCAGGGGCGACAAAAAAGCCTAGCATGGGTCGATCCCGATACATTTTAGGGGCGATATAAAAGCCTAGCATGGGTTACTATAACATCCCAGGGGTCACAGTACCTAGCATGGGTTAATAACATCCTAGGGGCGACACGAAAGCCTAGCATGGGTTACTATAACATCCCAGGGGTCACAGTACCTAGCATAGGTTAATAACATCCCAGGGGCGACACGAAAGCCTAGCATGGGTTACTATAACATCCCAGGGGTCAAAGTACCTAGCATGGGTTAATCTCATCCCAGGGGCGACAGAACAACCTAGCATGGGTAGAACAATAAAAATGAACATATGTGAAGACAAGAGAAGTAAAGAACGTAATATACATGGTTCCTCACATACAGAAAGAGAGTTTATTCACATTCACTATTTCTCTTATATTGACTCCATTGTTGTTATTATGTATGATACAGTTCTTATGAGCCTTACATACTCAGTACATTCTTCGTACTGACCCCTCTCGGAGGACTTACTTTAATTGCTACAGGCGCAGGTGCTAGTAGACCTCCTCTGTAGGCTGTGGATCATTTGCAGATTTTTGGTAAGCTCCAGTTGGTTCGGGGCTTTCCAAGTCACAGTTGTACATTTGTTTTGATGTTGTAAATATTGTATAAAGCGAGGACTTGTCCCGACTTTAGGATGGTTATGTACAGGCATCTGTTAGAGGCTTTTGTAGACATATGTGGGTATATGAATGTAAGAGATGAATGTCCGTTTTGACTTAATGGCCCCAACGGCCAAGTTTTATAAATATATATATGGTATATGTTTTCATGTCCATGACTTTCGCATAGTTGCATGAGGTATAATAAGATTCATACGAGGATATGCATTATACAGATTCATACGAGGATATGCATACAAATGTACATGAGCAAAGATTGGTTCTCTCGGTCCATATCGGCTTCGGGTGCCAGTCCGCCTCAATGGGATTTAGGGTGTGACAAGTACCTTCCCTTAGGACTTACCTGGATTTACTCTAACTATTTCAAGTGCCTTTTCCTTAGCTCTCCATGCAGTCATGTAGCTCAAGTCAAGACCAAAATCATTTTTCACATCACGGATTATGTCTTCTGGAGTGTATTGCGACTTCTCATTTTCGTACTTTTCTATAATAAGTTTTGCAATCACAGCTAAACTGATGTGTTCTTGTGAAATCATTCTTTCCTCTATTGGACAGGTATGGACATCATGAAATTTTTGGATTTGGAAAAGCTCTGAATTGTTCAAGCTCAAAGCATTAAGGAACCAGGGACAACTTTTATTGATGCACACAAGCGAGTACTTATTCATAAACTTATTAATCATTCATCTGATATATTTAATTTCTACATATAAAATACATTGATTATACATATTTGTATTATTTATACATATATTATACAAGCATCACTTTACACCCATACATTTACTACGGCTATACATATCAATATTATTTATACATTTTTTGTTAGTATGAGTCAGCTACTTTTGTTATGTATATGTGTCTATCTACTTAAAGAATGCACAATATGATATACTGTTGATAGCCGAGTCTGAATATATGGTGTATAAATGTAATATTCTATTTATACATATTATATGCAAGTATTATACAGATACCTGGTTGCAGAAGATCTTTCAACTTTACTTCAAAAATTATTCCTCATCACATGATTCTGCAAGACACTTATCAAGGTATCCTTATCCTTAAAAATCTGATCCTCAACAATTTCTTCATGAAAATGGTTGTCAATTACACCAATTTGATCTATTGGTATACCTTCAAAATTCTCCCCATTGTCGAGCATCTCAATTGTATCTGGTAGGTATACGTCATGCATAACCTCATCAGATACCTCCTCCAATGTTAAATCAATAATTTCACTGTTCACACAATTTACATAAATTTGTTTCTCCTTCAAATTGATGCACAATGGATATTGGGTGACACCGGAGTTGAATTTTTTCAAATCAAGGAAAAATTGAACACTCATATCATTGTTAATGGGCATCGGTGGATATCCTTCATCTAGTGAGCATTTGATTTCCAACATATATTTTGTTGTATCCGTACCCAATTGATTGTTGATTTGATCAACAAAATCAGAAAGCGTACAATCTAGTGGTATTATAACTCCAATAATTTTGAAATTACGGAACTTGTATGCATCATCCCACTCACCATTATACTGTATAAGAATCTTAACTTGCTCCGTATGTGCAAAATTCTTCACTGTTTCTTCTCTCCAAACTTTAACAAAGTGTTGGATTGATATCGTGTAGAAACTGATTTCATTTTGCACGTCTCTATAAGTAATGTGTTGTATACTGTTGCTATCGCCCACAAAATCCGATGAGCAATTACGATGGTAGCTGTAACTACCGTATTGTGCACAGCAGTATCTTCTAAAGGCTTTTAGCTGTAACTACCGTATGGGCAAGAAATTTTAAGGCTACTTTTTTGTAAACTAGTTTTTAGGGCTAGAAAAAGTTTAAACTTTTTTGGGCCCGGCTATATTAGGTTTTTTCCCTTTTTCCAATTCGGAAAGGGTCTAAAAGTAACATAGCCATGTGGCCCTTGAGCAAAAATATGCAGAAACATGAGGCCAAGCAAAGAAGGTAATAGGAAAAACAAGAATATATCCTCCTCTCCAAGAAAAAACCGACCCGCTAACCCAGCAGGAGCTGATTCGGGTTCTCTCCATTCCAGGCTATCTCCTCCACGCTCAGTCTCAGTGGTTGACCGTGAAATCGTGACTGAAGACTTTGCTTTGTTTGAAATTTCCCCCAAGACCAACCCAAGAAGTTTTCCATATAGTGTGAAGCAGCAGTGCTGGGAGAAGGCGGAGAAAGTGAAGGGAAGAGACCCGGACCGATGGCGTCGAGACCCGTTGGGGAACATTGTCTTTCGGAAGCTTGTGGGCTGTCCTGGTTGTCTATGCCATGACTATGACCATATTATTCCCTATTCTAAGGTACTTTTATCTTTTTGAAGTTTAAAAAGGTTTGATGCATTCATTGGCTAAATCTATAAACCCTAAAATTATTTTTTAGTTGATGTTACTGTAAGAACTTGTTCCTGCTGGAGTATGTTTCAAAGCTTCTAAAACTAAAAGTTTCTAAATATTGAATGTGTTACAAATAGTGTTATGTCAAATGAAATTGCCGGAGTATGTTTCAAAGCTTATAAGATGGACAGTTCCTGTGAGCTGTCGAAAGCATAATCGGTCCATGTTCAAGTCCCAAGTTTGGATAAAGTAAAGAACATTTAACTGGTGGCTGGACACTGATGGCTTTGTTGATAGAGTTAATAGTTGGTGGACAACATTTAATTTTTCAGCAAACCTGACTATAATTTAGCTTGTAAAATGAAAGCTTTGAAAGTTAAACTGAGGGAGTGGAGTAAAAGCAACCAAGAGAATCTGAAAGTACAGAAGTCAAACTTGCTCAATCAATTGGCAGTGTTGGACAAGGTACTAGAAGGCAGAATCTTAATAGAGGAGGAAATGGTGGAGAAGGCATCCCTACTAATAAAGTATGAAAAACTTTGGAAGAATGAAAAAGTGGCATGGAGGCAAAGATCCAGGACCATTTGGTTGAAGGAAGGAGAAATGAACACTAAGTTCTTCCACAAAACTGGTAATGCCCACGAAAGACGTAACAACATTGACCAATTAATGGTCTAGGATGAATTAATATCAGAGCCACAGAGAATCAAGAATGAGATTTTGAAATATTACAAAAACCTCTACACTGAGACTGAAGAGTGGAGGCCTGGAAGCAACTTTGAGAATTGTCCAACAATAACTAAGGAAGAAAAGGAACTGTCGCAAAGCAGATTTGAAGAACAAGAAGTCTTGATATGTTTGAAAATGTGTGCCATGGATAAGGCACCAGGCCCTGATGGATTCACAATGGGGTTCTTTATCAAATTTTGGGAGGTGCTCAAATAGGACATCATGGGGGTATTCCACAATTTCCATTCTCATGCTTTGTTTGAAAAGGAGTTTTAATGCAACTTAGGCTGCATTTGTTTTTATTAAGATTCAGACGTCTGAACCTGCATGCACATCTGAATGATTAAGATGTTGTCTCTAGATCTAAAAACTGAATGATTAAGACTGTTTGTTTTTCAATATCTAAATGTCCAAAATTTATTTATTTGTATATATAATAAAAAATACAATTCAAATAAAAAACTAATTGTATATTAGAAAAATATTTAATTTAATACAATAAAATTATTATTTGATTGAAAAAAGAAACATTTATATTTGTTAGTGATAGTGGAGATATCTTCCCATCTGTTCTAGCCTTGGTGGACAGAGTTACCTGATACATGTTGCTGGTGGGAGGTGGCAGGTATCCCGTGGAATTAGTCGAGGTGCACGCATGCTGGCCCGGACACCACGGTTATCAAAAAAAATAAAAAGGTAACAAGTTCAATGACCATTGAGGAATTGACTCCATCATTCGATAGATCTAGCTTGTTTTTTTTTTTTCTCGTATTACACATAACTATAATTAGCTTATTTGGTTTTAATTTTTCGTATCTTATAGATGATTATTGTTAGCTCTTTACTTTTGAAATTGAAAGATTTGCTAATAAGCTCCCTCTGTCCCAATTTATGCAGCACTTTTTTCTTTTAGTCAGTCCAATAAATGACATCTTTCTATATTAGTAATGGTTTAACTTTAAACTTCCCATTTTACCTTTAATGAGATGATTTTTGCTCACAAAAATTTATATGACTTGTTTTAGACCACAAATTTCAAAAGTCTTGTTTTCGCTTAAACTCCCTCAGTCAAACACACTCACATAAATTGGGTCGGAAGGAGTATTATCTTTGTTTAGTTCTTGTTTATTTAGTTAGTTTATTTATTTGTGCAATATTGGAGGGAGGTGTTTAGACATGATATGGAGCAGCTTCAGCTTACCGAGGACATGACCCTAGATAGGAAGGTGTGGATGAGGCGGATTTGGGTAGAAGGTTAGTAGGAAGGGGGCGTCATTGTTAGTAGATAGGAGAATTTTGTTTTCATTAGTGGTGCTTGTAGCTAGAGTATTTGTATTATTTCAAAGTGTGTTATTACTTGTATTATTACTTGGTGGGTCCTGCTTATATTATTATTGGGTGTGGTTATACATATCGTTTCTTGTCCCTATACTATTTCTTTTCTACACTGCTGTATCTTGAGCCGACGGTCTTTCGGAAATAGCCTCTCTATCTCACATCTGAGGTAGTGGTATGGACTGCGTACACTTACCCTCCCCAGACCCCACGTGGTGGGAGTATACTGGGTATGTTGTTGTTTGTTGTAGTGATAGTGGAGATGGTTTGTAATGGTGGTGGTGGTGGCAATGATTGATGTTAGTAACTAGTAATGTAGGTGGTGATAATTGTGGTGGTTGGTAGTGTAGTGATTGTTATGATGGTGGTGATTGGTAGTGGTGGTGGTGGTTGTGATGTGAAGTTGATTGATGTTAGTAGTTGGAGGTGTTGATTGTGATGGCTGAAAAATGAATGCATGATGGCAGACGATGCGTTGGTGGTAGTTGGAGACGTTGTTAGCTGTGATGGTGGAGATGGTTGTTAGTAGAGATAGATTAGAGTGATGGTAGTGGTTAAAGTGATAGTAGAGGTGGCGACACCAGTGACAATGGTGGTGGTGGTGGTCGAAGAATGTGTGGAGGTTGATGATGTGTTAGTGGTAGTTAGCGAAGATGCTAGTTGTGATAGATGAGTTGGTCGGTAGTAGAGATTGGCCCGTAGTGGTTGATAGTGATCGCGTTGGCGGTGGATATTATTAGAATAATGGAGGTGGTAGGTGTGGTAGCGGCTGATAATAGTGCTTGGTAGCTATATTGGCTATCAATGGTGGTTGTGATGGTGGAGGTGGTTGATAGTGGTGGTTAGTGGTTGTTGGTTGTGGTTGGTGGTGGCTGACAATGGTGGTGGTGGCAGAGGTGGTTAGTGGTGGTGACTGGTGATTATAGATAAAGTGGTGGTGAATATTATCCAACACAAAAATACGTCTTAATGATATTAAGACTTGGTTCCAGATCTGAATGATTAAGACCTATTCAGACCTAAAATCCTAATAAAAACAAATGTACTTAATGGTTTGAAGTCTGAACCATTCAGATTCAGACCTCCATTAAGTGCAAACAAATGAGGTCTTACATTGCTTTGATCCCCAAGAAGAAAGGTGTAAAGGAGTTAAGGGATTTCATACCTACAAGTCTCATACGAAGCATTTACAATATTATTGCAAAAATTCTGACTGAGAGACTGAAAAGGTAATGAAAAAGTTGGTAGAATCCCAACAGATGACATTCATAAAAGGAAGGGAAATAATGGATGCCATTCTTATAGCCAATGAAGCTGTGGACTCAATACAGAAACAAAAGAAGCCTGGTATTCTTTGTAAGCTAGATATCGAGAAATCATGACCATGTAAACTGGAATTTCTTACTAAGCATGTTACGGCAAATGGGCTTTGGAGTGAAATGGATCAAATGGATAAAATTTTGTGTTTCTACTATTAGATTCTCGATCATTATTAGTGGTTCCCCAGAAGGTTTTTTTTCACCTCAGAGAGGTCTCAGACAGGGTGATCCCATGTCTCCTTTTTTCTTCATAACTGCCATGGAAAGGTTAAACAACATGATCAAAACTGCCAATCTTAATGGGTGGATTAAGGGCTTTAAGGTAGCCATGAATGGTCACTATAGTCAGGATATTACAGATCTCTAATATGCTGATGACACCTTCATATTCTGTGATGCAGAGGCGGAGCAATTGAGAATTCTGAGAATTATCTTAGTCCTTTTTGAAGGTACTTCTGGGCTGCATATTGATTGGACAAAGAGTCATCTTTTCCCAATTAATGAAGTAACACACATGAGGCCTTAACAATGATTCTAGGGGGAGAAGTGAGGCTCTCCCAATTCCCTACTACTTATCTTGGCATGCCATTGAGGGCAAAATCAAAATCAACAGGGATCTGGAACAATGTCCTGGAGAAATGTGAGAAAAAGCTCTCAAGATGGAAGTGTTAGTACTTGTCATTTGTGGGAGGCTCACTCTGATTAATTTAGTCCTAGATTCTATGCCTACTTATATGATGTCCCTCTTTCCCATTCCTATGGGAGTCACTCAGAGACCGGACAACATAAGAAGGAAGTTTTTGTGGCAGAGCAATAAAGAAAGAAAGGTGTATCATCTGGTAAAGTGGAAAGATGTAATCCTTAGCAAGACTCAAGATGGATTGGGGATTAGAAATTTGAAGAATCATAGCAAAACACTCAAATTGAAGTGGTTATGGACTATGGAGATACTCTCAAGATCCTCAGAGCTTATGGAGCAAGGTGATCAAAGCTAAATATGAAGTGGAAGATAGCTGGATGACAAAGCCAGTTAATCAGCTTATGGTGTTAGCCTTTGGAGGTCTATCAGGGTACTATGGCCAGCACTTAAATGTAAAGTATCTATCAAAGTACAAAATGTAGCAAAACTTCTTTTTGGAATGATAACTAGTTGGGGAATGGAACCTTGAAGGTCTTAATATTTTTGCTCTAGCTCAACACCAACAGAGATCTATCGCTGAAATGTGGTCCCCTCGAGGTTGGAATATGGTACTTAGAAGAAACTTGAACTATTGGGAGGTGAACAGAATGATGGAATTTTACTAGCGGCCGGAGAACTTCACAGGAACTCATAGTGGAGAGGATGGCAGGGAAATAGCAGTGGGAAGTTCAGTGTTAATGCAGCCTATAAAATGTTGAACCAACCCAGAACCCAAGTCACCAACTGGCCCTGGAAACATATATGGAAGACTGAAATACCATATAAGGTTGCATGTTTCTCAGGGTTATTGGCAAAGGAAGTGGTGCTCACACTGGAAATTTAATCAAGAGAAAGTGGATTCTTTGTTCTAGATGTTTCTTATGTGAAGAAGAGGTGGAAACAATTGGCCATTTATTTCTTCACTGCAGCATGCGTATAAATATTACTGAAGCTCTCATTAGTTGGGAAGCAGCTGGAGCTGGAGCAGATGACAAATGGAGCAGATGACAAAAACAGATGGAGGATGGCACCTGCTTGCATATGGTGGACAATTTGAGAGAAAGAATTCCTAGATGTTTTGAGAACAGTAGCAATACAGTACAGAAGATCAAACTTAATTGTATTCTTCTGTTTTGTTTTGGTTCAATCAGGTCTACTCAGAAGATACTATATCTATCCTAGACACTTTAGGTTCTTGTTAGGATGGTAGGCTTGTTTTGCTTTCTTTTGCTCACTTGTATATATGGTTTCTGTACAACCTATGTACTGATTTGTGCTTAATACTTCAAACCGTTACCTTCTCAAAAAAAATATACATTAACATGTCTCCTTAAACACAGGATGGGGAGACCGATCTGAATTTTCAATTTGGAACAAGAATGTAACTAGACATCACAAGCAGCCTGGCTATTGTTTTTGCTGGAACAGTTTCCAATGATGTGCTAGAATTTTTTGATCGTCCAAATTTCACCAGAAAGATAAAGAAGTGGTCTGAATAATGACTGAAAGAATGACTAAAATGCTGGTGCTAATAGTGTATGGAAAGACACGGTGTCACTGGAAAGACCATCTGAAAGTAGTGTTGTTTAAGATTCGTATCACACAGACTTAAGTCATGAAGCTAGGTGAGGGGCTGATTGATGCTTCAGCTCGCTTAAGGGGGCTTCTGGGAAAGCACCAAAGTGTTAAGGTGTGTGCTCTATTGCCCATGGACTAGTTTTGCAGTGTGTCACTAACAATAAATAGAGCTTGAAAGGATATGTCTTAATTGATAATGATATGTTATGAATGAATATGCTAGTAATTAGGAATACAAGATTAGAAATCTAGCATAAGAGAACTAGTTAGTAACTTATAATAAGTGACTAAAACTGCATTTTTCATCTGAATACCAAATAAAAAGTGATACTGAACTTGATTGACATGCTTTTTCAAGGATCAATTCCAAATCAGTTGGGTCAGCTATCACTGATCCAAAAAAAGGTTTGGATCGGCATAATGAATCCTTTGTTTACATTCTAATATTTTGATAATTTATCATTGACAGACTATTTCTGTGCTAAACGTCAACCTATTGCAATACTCGTTTGTTCGGGTTTTGGTGTCTCCTATTTTTGCAAAAGGCAGATAGACACAGTTTGATTGATATGATTTAACTTCATAATTCTAGTTCTTTTAATTCTGTTTTCCATATAATTGTTGCTTCTTGTATTTATAGCTACTAGTTTAGTGTACGTGCGTTGCACGTGTGTGTAATATCAATATTATTAACTTGAATATTATAAACAGTTTTAAAACCAAACTTGGATATTGTTGTAAGCCTACACAATTCTAAATAGAAGAAACAATAATGAATGACACTATAGATACTTTATCGTTCCATTGATTTTATTATGAGTTAAAATGATTATATTTTGTTTAAACATGTAAATTCGAAAAATTATATTTCATTTAATATTATTTGAAATATACTTTTATCACAATTCTTCAAAAAACAAAAGTTAAATAACATGAGTTAGAAATTCCTCACTTTGATTTTGTTGATAAATTCTCCTACCAGAAGATTAAACTCACCTTAAAACTTTCAAACTTGCAACCAACCTTATATACTGGTCTCTTGCCTCTGGATGACGTACTATGGACTGAACTCTTGCCAAAGCCTTCTCAACTCTAGCAAATTTACATGAAAAGGACATGTATGATGGAGCTAAGACGCGGGTTAGGACGGTAGGATGAGACTCGGAACATTTCCCTGTGGAAATGGGGTTGCACCAGGAATCAACTCTTAGTCCTTTCCTCTTTGCCGTAGTGATGGATGTATTGATGCGGTGCATCTAAGATGAAGTGCCTTGGTGTATGTTATTTGCAGATGACATAGTACTGATTGATGAGACGCGTAGCGGCGTGAATGATAGGTTGGAGGTATGGAGAAAAACTCTGAAAGCTAAAGGATTTAAGTTGAGCAGGACCAAACCAGAGTATTTGGAGTGCAATTTCAGTGAGGGGTTGCATGAGAAAGGCGTGGAAGTGCGTTTGGACACGCAGACTCTCCCCAAGAGCAATCGTTTCAAATATCTTGGCTCTATTATCCAGGGTAGTGGGGTCATAGACAGTGATGTCACTCATCATATTGGTGCGGCGTGGATGAAGTGGAGGCTTTCCTCCGGAGTCTTGTGTGATAAAAAAATACCACTGAAACTTAAAAGGTAAGTTTTATAAAGTGGTGGTTAGACCGATATTGCTATATGGGATGGAGTATTGGCCAATCAAAAACTCCCATGTTCAGAAGATGCATGTCGCTGAGATAAGGATGTTGAGATGGACGTGTGGACATACTAGGTGTGATAGAATCAGAAATGAGGTTATTCGAGATAAGGTGGGAGTGGCCTCCATGGTGGATAAGATGATGGAAGCGAGATTGAGATGGTTTGGGCTTTGGACATGTGATGATGCGAGATTAATTTAAATTTTTAATTAATAATATAGTAAAATAGTGTTATAAAGCAAAAATTATAAACAATAAATTAATAGTTAAAACAACTAAAAACATGATTAAACAAGCTCATAGAAAATAAAATTTCTAATATAATTTTACAAGTATAAATAAAGAAATGCTATAATAGCTACTATGAGATGCAAATCAACTCCAACATCTTAACTTTCAAATAATAAAAGAATCACATTTTGTAAAATATATTACTATCGTACTATGCAATTTACATCTCTAAAAGAAAATAATCAATAAACTTAATTAGTACCCTCATAATAATTTTGAGATGATAAATACAATAATTTACTTTCAAATAACGATTATATTGAGATGTATGACAAATGATAAAATATGATTATTTTGAGATGTATGACAATAATATGAAGACCAATGATAAGTGAAGATGTAATATTAGGCTAATTAAGTGTTTTTAAAAGAAATGTTAAATGATGTTCACCTTCACGGTGCTTTCAAATAGTAAATATGAAATACAATGACTTGTTATTTGAGTTATTCTCAATCTTCTTATTTCTATAGGTGAACAAAACTCTTTAAGAATTATTTATTAATTATAGAAATAAGGAATTCGACACATAATTTGCCTAAGATCTGTTAGGCGAGCCCCGAGCGTTGGGCGTTGGGCGTTAGGCGTGCTTAGGGCGTATAGTCCGGCACTTAAGACGTAAGCCTCACAGGACTTAAGCCCCACACCTATGTCTTGAGGCGTTTTGCCAATGCCCTGCCCCGGGGCGAGCCTCAAAACTACCATTTAAAACACTTAGGTCTACTAATTTTGGAATAAAACAAATTATAAACCTAAGCAAATCCTACACCTAACGTTAATCGTGTTCTAACAATGCTGCTACCCCTAAAGTTTTACTTAAAATAAAATTGTAACATTTAAGACATTTACTTTGAATTTCAATTATTATATTTTAATAATTAAATGACAATTATTTAAGAAAAATAGTAAAAAGACGAATTTGTCTAATGTAGAGTCTTTTAATGAAGGACAAAAAGTTTGAATCACTTTTCTAAGGGTCTTCACACTTTTAATATAACTAGTTTTTCGACACGTGCGTCGTACGTGGATGAGAAATCATGCAGTCAAGATAATTAGATATCGTTTAAAACCTGTTTTTGTAAAATATTATCAATATTATTTAAATAAGTTTGAACATAAAGTAAACAAGAATGATCAATGTGGGTTGTGATACCGTGACTTGTTTGTCACGGTCAAGATGATCATACGAAGATGAACAATCAAAGTTAGTAGAAACTTGTGATATTTTAAATTATTTGATTTTATGAGGTACAAAAAGCATATCCCACCTAATACTTCCTTTGTAGATGATATTCATGGTATATTCTTTTCATTTATTTCTATCTTTACCATTGCCAGGAGTTCCATTATCCATAGTAATATCTCTCTTGAAAGTATATCATAACATTGGCAGGTGATAAAACATGCTTATGTAAATAAAATTTGACATTGAGATTGTTTGACTCTATGATATAATTTCGCCATTGTCAAATATAAACATACATAAATGTATAAGATCAACTTATACTCGCTCTTTTTTCATAGTCTTGTTTAGTTTCTTTTGGTCCAAGAACACATTGATGAGATACTTAACACATTTTTTTAATGATCAAAATTATGATTCATTTCTTTTCATTATTTAAATTGAAATTGCTTAACTTAAAATATTTAAAAAGGTTCAGTTGGATGCTATAGAAAGGTATAATTATTACATGGTCAGTGACACAAATAAAATTTAAGGAATGAAATTATTCTCCGTGGATTTTTTTTTTTTGACAACAGAAACAATGATTTCCTTTTTATTCAAGGATAGTCCATGTCCTTAAAATCCTATTTTAGTAATGGTTTATGAAGATTGAAGAACAAAAGGCGTGTTGGCTTCTATAGTGACGAACTACCGATCACAACTCTTGCCGGAGCAAAGTGGGACAGACGCATTGCTTCAATTTGGCAATTTTATTCCAATATTTGCACAAAAAATACCTTATCTAAATCCTCCATGTGCATAACCGTGTGATACTTGAGAAGAGGTATAGTAATAAGACATGGCCCATGAGGCATGCATATGATCATTCCTTTTGACCATGTAGAGGCAAACTTAAATTTATTCATATTAACACAGTTAAAAGATGATGCAATTTGAGTAATGACTTTTGGACGGTTTTATGACAATTTAAAGTGGGAGTTGAGAATTGAGAAGGACGTTAGAAGTGCTGCTGAGGTTAATAAATGGTTGGTGAATGAAAAGTTGCGGCTGTTAGTGAAGGAGCACATTGATTTGTATGAGGCGTCTGTTGGGGTTATTTCAACACGTCTATCTATTTTTTTCAATTAATAATTAAGTTTAAACATAAAATAGGGTATTTTAGTAATTTCACTTTTAAGTTATAGAGTTCATGCTTTTAAGGTAGTATAGATATAGGTATAGATATAGATTATCTTTTGTTCTTCTTTATGCATAGAACCCATGTAGATTGTAGCGCTTTCTACACTTTCATCTTTGACAACATTTTTAGGAAGAGACTGGATATTGTCAGAACAACTAGTAAAAATCAGCATGGCATTGCCGGAACGACCATATGGAATGCACCGGGTGTTACTAGGTCTATCTTTGAAAATAAGCGCCACATCGCTAGAAGGGTCACCAGAAATAAACATACTGCTTTTGCATGGATCATTTAGAGGTGGCACAGTACCATTCTAATTGCTACTGTAGATAGAAGTGTGTAGCTTGAACGGTAGAAGCTACTTGATCCTCTGCTAAAGTCATAGAGGTTTTGATAAACTTTGAGATGACTAGGGAAAGGAAGAGATATATTAATAGCTTGATGATTTGGTAAACATAAAACATACTCTTTGTAGTTTGTGGTTTGTCATGCACAACTTAAATGATATTCTAACTTCAACATGCTAACAAATTAGAACTTCGAATAAGTTTGGAGCTTCCACTAGTCCTTTTGTGGAAAAAGAAAGAAAAGAAGAAAATTTGGCGGAACAGGCTAGTTAAGTGAAAGCTACTCGAGTGTCTATCAAGATAGCAGAGGCTTTAATACAATGTGAGAAAATAAGAGAGATATTTTTGATTAACGAATGCAAGACACCTGTTTATATGGCTCACACAAGACAAGTGATAATTTGCCCCTACGAGGCAATATCTAACATAAACTTATTACTTCAAACATTCTAAAAAAGGGCAGCCCGGTGCAATAAGCTCCCGCTATGCATAGGGTCCGGGGAAGGGCCCGACCACAAGGATCTATTGTACGCAGCCTCACCTTACATTTCTGCAAGGGGCTGTTTCCAAGGCTTGAACCCGTGACTTCCTGGTCACATGTCAGCAACTTTACCAGTTACTCCAAGGCTCCCCTTCATTACTTCAAACATTCTGTTTATTTATAATCCTTAACATTCTAACATTTACATTTACAAACTCAAATCTCTATGCCCAATTTTTCATTTTAGAGCTTGTGCATTGCTCCTGAGGGATGATAAAGGAAAAAATTAAGTGTTACTAGTTACTACATACCACTCATACAAGCCTGAAATGGTCATTTCGCTAAGGCTATGACCCTTGATCATTAGCTTGTTACAACAGATCTCATTTCATTGGCAGGATTGTTATACTAATCTGTCAAAGACATCCTTGGTGTATGGACTGCATGATGAGAACTTGATAAACTTTCATGATAAATGAACAGTCCATTATCTGTAAAAAGAACTGAACAGTTCATTTGGTGATCTTGGTTCCTTTGCATGTTTTAATCAGACTTGTGATCGCAGAAATATTCACAATTAATTGAGTCACATAAAAAGAAGAGTATAGTTTTCTTTTCTTCCCAATATTCTGGTCAGTCTTTAATTGATTGGGATTTCGTTAAACTTAGCAAAAGCAAAGAAGAGGATGAAGAAGTGAAATAAGACTAAATTGTATACGATGAGATTGAGAAGCAGATCAGTACTTCTGATGAAACACAAGTTACAAACATGCTTAACGTACAATTTAAACAGTTAGTGGCTCCAGTTAAGAGCCAGTAATTGCTAAACATCTTCATTTCTGTTCCTATTTACCTTTCCTTTTCTCTTCTTCTTGGAGGATTGAGAGTGGGCGAGTGGTAAAGTGCTAAATCTTGCTATGAAATTGTCTTATATTTTCAATTTCGGTAATGCTCTATATGACGAATTCTAGCCACTGTGTCGCATTCACACCATCAGTTTCAATCAAATTTAAATTTTGTGCGTCTTCTTTCATTTCTTTGGGTACTTTAAGAAATGTCATATTTTCTAAAGTTTTCTATTTATAAGAAATTTCTACTTCTAGAAAAGATTAGTCTCATCTTTTCGGCCCATTATTGGCTGAGGTTGCTTTGTTGTTGACATTCTGTTTTAACTACCAAATTTCCAAATGTAGACATTTGATTGAGTTCATCTGTTCCATTTTTTTTGCAGGGTGGAGAAAGTACATTAGGGAATTGTCAAGTTTTGCAGGTGAGATTTTCTCTCATATAGAACATCTCTGTTTGTGCTTGTTGTGGAGTATCTTGAAACTTCCTTGCTGCATTATAGCATACTTATGGGTTTTCTGTTACTGTCTGATTTGTTTTCAGTTAATCTGTCTTCAATTCATAATATGTGCTACTTTAGAGGACAATATTTCATTAATGACTTGAAACATATTCTACTTTATCTTTCCAGAATACAATGAGTGTTAAGACTACTTAGGGATTACGGTTACTTGTGCAACTTGTGCTTTCATCTCATTAATCATCTTGCTGCTTGGTTCTCTCCATCTTTTTCGATGTTCTCTGAACTAGTTATTAATTTTTACTGCTCCTTGGTGATTGCTAGCAGTGTAAAATCTGGTCCATTTCTTTGATCTGGTGTTGATCTCAATATTGAAAGGGAACTTGGGTGCCGCTCCCTCCTCTCCTGTCCAAAAAAAGGGGTGGGGGTGGGAGGGGAAGAGTGGAAGAGATAGAAAGGGTTTGCTTATGTAGGAAGTTTGAGGGAAGAAAATGGGGACTGTGTCTAAAAGTTGAGATAATTGATGGTACGACTCTCTTCCTGCAGGCGACAGTTAATAGATCCAAGGGGAATCGAACTGATATATCAAAAGCTGAACTTATTCAGAAAAGTTTGTATTGTCGGGTTTCAGGTAGATGCAGTCTTATGTTCAAGTATTTGCCAGTCTAGTTTATGATTTATCTGTGAATTAACCTTTCAAAATTACATCCAGGTCGTGACATGGATCTTCTTGAACTTTCTGCCTATGGCAATGTCCGTCATGGACAAGATTCTGGGGGATGTAAAATTCAATGAGTCATTTTTATGACTATATACTCAGGAATGACATTGTATACTTCCCTTTAATTAAGACTATGCTAAGTTGGACTTTGCTACTTATTCCTGTATTAAGTTGCAGTCAGATGATAACTCAATTTATTGGAAGTTTCTTGTACTTGTTGCAACTTGTCTGTATTCTGTTTAAAAATCAAGTAAAGCTCTAACTGCTGCCACTGTCACCTTTTCTTTTCTTTTTTTAGTTTTCTCTCATTGGCCTTTTCATTTTCTTGATGTTTGTAAGTGTAGATTAAAACCCTCTTCCCTCCGTTGTGAAGTGAACCAAGGAAGTCCCTGTATAAAGAAAGAAATTGCTTGAAATGTAGTTTTTACTAGTTAATGAAGGTTCGAGGAAATTTGTTGGCAGCATAGAGAACAACAGATATTTTATCCTTTTTTTTGTTCTGTCTTCATATTCTCGAGTGTCCAGCATGGTGATTGTCGCCAAATCCAACAATATGTATTTTTACCGTAGAAAGGGGTGCCATCTGACACTACTTCACAAGAATTCTTTCGGTGCAAATATATTTTCCTGAAAATGATATGTACGTATGTACATAAATAGATCAATCCCGCTTGAAAATAATAGAGTAATATATGACAAAATAGAGCAAAACAAATATAGAAAAATTTCCTTCTTTATTTCTGAATGAATTAACTCTGTACACTTGAGCTATATTTATACAACTAGAGAGCATCTTTCTTTGTAACTAACTGTACAGGTGTCTATTTCTAATTTGCCCAATGAAAACTAACTTAATGGAATAATTACAAGAAAAGGAAAGGGTATACTATGTGTATACTTGTGCTATTTACAGATTGGGCCTGATCTGTTTGAGGATACAAAATCAGGCCCATTTCGGAGTCCACTCTTTGCAAGCCCAAAAAGGGTGTTTGTAAAAATAGGCACAAATAATAACTTTATCTCTTGCAAACCCTAGGCATTAGACTCTTCAAGAAACTCTGCAAAAAATAGCCATCAATCGAGTTTTGCGTGCCATAGCCATGGATCAGCTGAAGCGTCTCAAACTCCAACACCGCCCCTCAAGTGGGAAGAAGAGACACCCAACTTGCCTAAGAGATGATGATGAATCGGTCCCGTAAATGACTTAGTAAAAATGTCGGCGAGCTGAGAAGACGACTTGATATAGGATAAGGAGATCAATCCGGCGAGGTATTATTGACGGACGAAGTGACAGTCAATCTCGACATGCTTCCTCCGTTCATGGAAAATCGAATTCTTTGCTACATGGATTGCAGTGGAACTGTCGAAATGAAAAGGCACAAGCAAGGAAATAAGAACGGAGAGATCGTCGAACAAATGAATCAACCAGGTAAGCTCAGCTACCACTCATCTCATAGAGCGGTATTCAGCCTCGGCTGAGCTTAGAGAAATTGATGTCTACTTCTTGGATTTTCAAGAAATAGGAGCAGATCCAAGCGAAATGTAATAGCCACTAATCGATTTTCGTGTATCTAGGCAAGTACCCCAATCAGAATCACAAAAAGCCATGAGTTCAAATGAAGGTGAAGCAGATATAAAGAGTCCAAGACCAGGATCTCTCAACAAATAACGAAGGACCCTAAAGGCAGCATTAACATATGGTTCACGCGGGTCCTGCATAAACTGACTGAGATACTGCACTGTGAAAGAGAGATCTGGTCTGGTATTAGTAAGGTAATTAAATTTTTCCAATAAATGTCTATATAGAGTTGGATATGGAATAACATTCCCTTGATTTGCGAATAACTTGACAGTAGGATACAAAGAGGAAGATACAGTGGACAAATCTAAAGAATTAAACTCCTGTAGGAGATCCAAAGTGAACTTTCATTGAGAAATAATCAAACCATGAGGTTCTCGAATAACCTCCATGCCAAGAAAAAAATATAATTGACCAAGATATTTTATTTTGAACTTAGTATCCAGAAAATACTTTAAACTTTGTAACTCAACTTCATTATTGCTTGTAAGTAGAATATCATCCATATAAACTGCAACTACAGAGATAGAAGGGCCTGTCTTCTTAAAAAAAGAGAATAATCATTTAAGGAATGACTAAAACCTTTAAAATTAAGAGCGAAAATGAGTTTAGCATACCATTGTCTGGACGCTTGTTTGAGTCCATAAATGAACTTTTTGAGCAAACAGACATGGTTAGGGGAAGGAGGTGAGATACCAGGAGGAAATTTCATGTAAACCTCCTCATTTAAGTCACCATGCAATAATGCATTGTTGACATCCAATTGGAAAATACCCCAACTAAGACTGGCCACCGGATCGGTATGTTCCGGTATCGTTTTGATCCATTCCGATACCGGTACTGGTTCGTACCGTTCCGATAGAAACTGATTCGGAATGGTATGGAACCTACCGGTATCCGGTTCAGATCGAATTCTTAACTGCAATAGCCAAAATACACCTTATATTAGTCATTTTAACTACAGGTGAAAAAGTTTCATTATAGTTAACACCCTCTCTTTGAACATCTCCTCTAATAACCAATCTAGTTTTTAGCCTCTCAATGCTCCCCTCAGAATGTTGTTTCACTTTGTATACCCACTTAGACGGTAAAGACTTTTTACCAATAGGTAACACAACAATGTCCCAAGTGTTGTTGAGTTTTAAAACTGCAAGCTCTTTTTCCATGGCTTCTTGCCATCCTGGGTGATGAGCTGCTTGAATATAGTTAGTAGGTTCTCTGATATTGGTAATGGAATTGAGCATGACTTGATTTTTAGAAGACAAAACACTAAAACACAAAGAATCAAGATTAACATGCTTTAAAAAACAACTAGGAGACACATATGTGAGATAAAAAGCATTGCATATATCTGCATCTAAATAAGCAGGTTTCCTATGATTTCTAGTGGATTTTCTGCGGATACTCTCAAACATAGGTGATGAAGTAGGACCCACATCAGGTGGAGGAGGAGATGAATCACTAGGTGAGTTATCAATAAAGTAGGAGGAGAATGAGGTGAATCGGGAGGAATTGAGGCACTATCAGAGTTAGAGAAGGAATTAGGAAGTGGATCTGTAGTAGACAAGAATGAATCTAGAGAATCAAAAGGATTTTTAAAAGGAAAAGGAAATAAAGGAGTAGGCAAAACAGTTTGAGAAAAGGGGAAATATTCTTCATGAAATACCACATCTCTAGAGACTGAAATTTTCTTGGTTTGCAAATTCAAGACCTTGTATCCTTTTTTACCATAAGGATAACCTATAAATACACAAGGGGATGCTTTAGGATCAAATTTAGTTCTATGACAAGGTAAAGTGGATACAAAACAGAGACAACCAAAACATTTTAAATGAGAATAGGATGGTTTGTTTTTGAACAAAATTTCAAAAGGTTTTTTTTGAATATTAACTAATAGAAGGGAATCTGTTTATTAAATAAGTGGTTGTCAACAAACATTCCCCCCAGTAGCTGATAGGAAGATGAGATTGGTACAAAAGAGCTCTTGATGTTTCTAACAAATGCTTGTATTTCCTTTCCACAACTCCATTTTGTTGTGGGGTGTAAACATAAGAGTTTGACGGATTATCTCTTTAGAATTGAAAAAAATCAGTCTGAATTTTCCCATTCCCTAGTTCAAAGGCATTATCATTTCTCATGATTTTAACTTTGGAATTGAATTGTCTTTCTACCATTGAAAGAAAAGATTGTCGAACAGAAAAGACATTTGATTTAGTACTTAAAAGATGAGTCCAAGTGGCTCTACTAAATTCATCAACAATTGTAAGGAAATATCTGAATCCATCATGAGTAGTAGATTTATAAGGACTCCAAGTGTCCACATGTATTAAGTAAAAAACACATTTAGTGGAAATAACAATAGAAGGAAAAGATAATTTTGATTGTCTTGCCATAGGACAAATAATACAAGGAGAAGATAACTTAAAACAAGATGTGGAATCTGGAAATATATTCTTTATATTACTCATTGGCATATGGCCTAATCTGTAATGCCATAGCTTTTCTTTTACATTGGAATTGAAATAACTAGAACAAGAACTTATAAGATCAACTAAAGAACTAGAAAAAGATAAACTATGATGATTGGAACTAGGTAGGCTCTTGATAAAAAGATTTGGTTGACTTGATGTAATGACCTTCCCGGTCATTTTCCTCATTTTCGTGCGTTCTCAGCGTTTAGAGCTTTTCTATAACTGCCCCAAGTTATTTATGACTTGCTGGGACTGACAGTTCGGTTCCCGGGCAGTTCGTTTGAGAATATTATTTAGACCGAGCACGTTGTAAAGTGTTAAATTAAATTAGAATTTGATAAAATGACATAGTTAATTACCTTTCAAAAATATTTATGATATTTATAAAATTCTTTAGTGATGATGTATCTATACTACTTTATAAAAGTTCTATAATTTATTTATATTTTAAACGGAGATAGTAAATCTAAATATGTTAAAATAATATTTTTATTTTATAGAAGTTTTGTTCAAAATAATTTTCTATTCATGATGGTATATTTAAAATATTATATTTATTTTACCACGAGCCTATGCAGTATCCGAATATATATATATACGGAGAGCAAAATAATGGATAAAGCCATGTGCATGCAACATTAATTGGCATTTGACTAAAAGACTTATTTTTTTGTTGGTCTTGTACGTGTAGTGTATATATATATATATACTCTAATATTAATTCCTTTCTTATTTTGTCTTGTTTAAAGAAAAAAAAAAACTACATATATTCCACCATTTTTTTTAGCACTTTAAGCTCAACTTTAAACATTTCTAGAGAGATTCAAGGTTAGGGGTTGGTATATTTGAGTTCGTGGACTCGTTCTCGTCATTTCTACGGTACGTTTTCCTATTTTTACGGTAGTTTTAGTTACGGTGGTTGTTGGAATTGGTATTGATGTTTGAGCTAGATATTGAGCTCAAATTGAGCGGTGTTAGTTGTGACTATTGGTCATGGGGTGATTTGGGACGCTGTGACGGTTTTGGTTTTTCGATTCCACAAGTGGGCCCCACATGGATCGTTTGGATATTTTTTTGAACTAATGCAATATGGGTATCAAAATTCATGTTTTGACATGTAGTTTATTATTTTGCTAGCGTGGCAGCAATCGGAGGTCTCTCGAAAGGGAAAGACTCCTATTTAGCAAGCTTTGGCAGGCGTTTGGCGGCGTCCAGGTAGGCTAGGCTTACCATATACCTAGACTGAGTTTGTTTATAGTATTTGCATATTATTATGCTAGTGTTTGGGCTGGTAGTTGTAGATTGGCATTGGCTTGCTATGATTAGGCCTTTTGGGCCGGTTAGGGCCTTGTTCGGATGTGTTTCGGGCCTGCTATCCTCGTGGTGTGCCAGATATTACTTTTATAGGGTTGGTTAATGTTGTACCGCTGTTAGTAGGGGTTTGGGGAACCTTAGCCCAGACTTGGTTCCGGGATCCCGTAGTGGGCCCCGCTACTCTTCACAGTCGGTGTAGTTAGCTTTAAACCTTATTAGGCTTAGTTAATCCCCAAGATGATCTTTTAGGATAACATTTGTATTAAATTACCCTATTTATGCCCTTTTGACCTGTTTAGCCTTGTTAGTCTCTAATAGCACCGTATTTGACTGGGGTCGGCTAGTTTGATTTAGAATGCGGACCCGCCTTGCCATGACTTAGAATGTATACCCAGACTTGTAGTACGTGGTGGGTTAGCTCCTTTACTTATGTTTCGAGTTTATTTTGGGGCTGGTATGTCCCCGTTTACTTGTATTTGTGTGGATTCTGGCACTATTATGTCACTTGGTTACTGATTATTATGAGTTCCGGTTCAAGTCCGGCCACTGATTCAGCATGATGGTTACTGATTATTATGAGTTTCGGTTCGAGTTCGGCCACTGATTATTATGAGTTTCGGTTCGAGTCCGGCATCTGGTTATGATAGATTGGAGAGTTTTGGTACTGAGTTCCAGTTCGAGTCCGGCGGTTATGATATATGTGGCCTATTGTTATTATCCACTATGTCCGGTTCGATTCCGGTGTCTGGCCTCTTGTTATTACCCATTGGTGCCGGTTCAAGCCCGGTGCACCCTTGTTGGTTATTCTGGTTACTGGATACTGATACAGCTTCGAGACACGGGTGACTATGCATTTACTATTCTTGTGTGTCCCGCCGGTTTATGGGGGCCAGGCTGGGTTATTGTTTTCTTTCGTGTGCCTATCGGGTTTATGGGGGCCCAGATAGGTTATGTTTGACTTGAGTGCTTACTTATGCATTTATTTACTCTTTACTTAGTATCGTATTTATTTATCTCCTGAGCATATCTACACGCCTCGGCAGTAGTGTATTTACTTATTATTTATACCCCGGACCTAGCATGCACCCTCGCATTTTAGCTTGCTTATATTATATTGAGCTCAGTCGGCCGATGATGCCTACTGAGTACCCGTTGCCCCGGTACTCATACTGCACTTCTGCATCTTTTTCCCCGATGCAGATCCGGGCACTAGTCGACGGTTTTGACGTGACTCTCTTTCCAGCACTGACTCCGGAGCAGGGTGAGCTTACTGACGTCCGAGGCAGATCCTACTCCATCTCTATTGTATAGTCTTTTGCTCTCGAGACTGTAGTACTTGTTGTATATATTTGGTTTCTGTCTTGTTTTTTTTGACATGTCTAGTAGTGGCTCTTGTACCGACTTCACCAGGTCTTGGGAGGGGTTCTCAGTTGTATATATTGTTCTCTTCCTTCTCAGTCTTGGTATGGATATATATATTTTGATTTTGTTTTTGTTTTTTTTTGTATTTCTAGCATGTGTATTAGTCTGGTTACTTCCACTTCATCTCTGTTTCCTGAGATTCCACCCGTTAGCCTGTCGCTTGTCGCTCCGGGCTAGGGTTTGGCTTGCCTATTGGTGGGTTACGGTAGGCGCCATCAGGACTCGAAAAATCGGGTCGTGACAGCTTGGTATCAGAGCCTAGGTTTCACTGGTATTGTTGGTGCATGAGCCGATGTTTAGTAGAGTCTCGCGGATCGGTACGGAGACGTCCGTATCCTATCTCCGGGAGGCTACCGAGCATGGTTAGGGTAAATCTTATTTCTTTGATTCGCCTCAGTGCGTTGGTGTCTATGTTTGTTTCTAATCTCTATTTGGTTCATTCTTTACGCAGATGGTTAGGACGCATAATACGAGAGCCGGGGGTCGGGACCCCGAGCCTGCAACGAGGGCTCTAGTTAGGGGTCGTGGTCGACCTAGAGGTCGAAGGCAGGGCAGAGTAGCAGCCCCAGGACCAGATCGTGCTAGGGATCCGTCACCCGATCCCGTTATAGTTCCAGATGTTCCACCGCCACAGCAGCCGGTGGGCCAGGGGGCAGCCCAGGCTCCACCCGGATTTATTGATGCTTCTTTGCTCCGAGGTACATTGCTTCAGTTGTTGGAATTAGTTGGAGGTTCGCCTACTGCGGGAGTACAGCCAGCCGCACAGGGAGTTGGTGCTGGGGCGCAGCCTGTAGCTGTGGCACCGAGAGTTGAGGTTCTACCTGTACCAGTAGCTCCACAGCCAGTTATAGATCAGCCAGTTATGTCTGTCGAGGAGCATAAGATGTTGGGTCGCTTCCTGAGATTAGCTCCACCGAGATTTGCTGGTACTCCGGGTGAGGATGCATATGAGTTCTTGTCCAGCTGTGAGGATAGACTTAGGAATTTGGGATTGGTACAGTCTCGTGGTGTTGATTTCGTGGCATATCAGTTCGATACTGCAGCGAGGAGATGGTGGAGGGGATATCTTGATTCCAGGCCAGTGGGATCTCCACCGATTACCTGGACCCAGTTCTCCGAGATTTTCTTGGGAAAGTATATGCCCCGTACTATGCGGGAGCGACTCAGGGATGAGTTCTCCAGGTTGACTCAGGGTTCATTATCTGTCGCCGAGTATGAGGCGAGATTTCATGATCTTGCTAGGCACGCTACTTCTATTTTGCCTGATGAGTACGAGAGAGTTAGATGTTTTGTCAGGGGACTGATATTGCCACTCCGCAGGGCTACCCAGAGTTTAGTGACTTCAGGGAAGTCATTCGCAGAGATTATTGAGCATGTATACTCTATTGAGGAGATGGATCGCGAGGCCCAAGGGGGCAGCGATAAGAGACCTCGTGTCCAGGGTAGTTTCAGTGGGAGCCATAGTGGTTCGCAGTTCAGAGGTCGTGGTTTCCAGTTTCAGGGTAGGTACCCTCATCAGCAGCAGCAGTCTTTTCAGCGACAGGGTCAGCCTAGTAGGCCTGTACAGTCAGCTTTGCAGATATCTGATAGGGGTCAGCCCACCTATAGTGGTTCTGTTAGCCAGCCTCAGGGGCGTGGTCAACCCAGTTCATCTGCTAGAGGTGGTCATATTGGATCTTCTAGGCCGAGCAGGGAGCCAGGAGCATGTTATACTTGTGGGGTTTTCGGTCATTTCGCGCGTGAGTGTCCTCAGCGCAGGGCTATTGAGCCTTCAGTTCAGACAGCACAGCCCATCAGATCTGTACCGCCAGCAGGCAGAGGTGGTGCACAGGGTCGTCGGGGTGGTCCCCAGGGTTCTCGAGGTGGAGCACAGGGAGGTCGGACTGGTAGTCAGGTTGGTACTCAGACTAGTGGTAGCCAGCGTCAGTTGTATGCCGTGCCAGCTAGGCCAGAGGCTGAGGCTTCGGATGCGGTGATTACAGGTACGATTTCCGTATGCCGTCAGCCAGCTTCTGCATTATTTGATCCCGGATCCACGTTTTCTTATGTATCTACTTATTATGCACCACGGTTGGGTTTATGTTCTGAGTTATTATCTGTGCCCTTACGTGTATCTACCCCCGTTGGTGATTCTTTAGTAGTGGATCGGGTATATAGATCATGTCTGGTGACTATTCAGGAGTTTGAGACTCAGGTTGATTTTATTGTATTGGCCATGGTAGATTTTGATGTGATTCTGGGCATGGACTGGTTGTCTTTTCATCATGCAGTCTTGGATTGCTTTGCCAAGACCGTGACCTTAGCCATGCCTGGTGTACCCCCGGTAGTGTGGCAGGGTTCTATTAGCCGCACACCGACGGGGATTATTTCATATGTTTGGGCTCGTAGATTGATGGTGAGGGGTTATGATTCATTCCTTGCTTATGTTCGGGATGCTAGCATTGAGAGTCCGTCACTTGACTCTGTCCTTATTGTTCGTGAGTTTCCTGATGTATTCCCGACTGACCTACCTGGCCTTCCTCCTGAGCGTGATATAGAGTTTATTATTGACCTCGAGCCGGGCACCCGACCTATTTCTATGGCTCCGTATCGTATGGCTCCTGCTGAGTTGAGGGAGCTGAGTATTCAGCTTAAGGATCTTTTGGGGAAGGGTTTTATTAGGCCGAGTGTGTCGCCTTGGGGTGCTCCAGTTCTTTTTGTAAAGAAGAAGGATGGGTCTATGCGAATGTGTATTGATTACAGGCAGCTAAATAAGGTGACAGTAAAGAATAAGTATCCGATGCCTCGTATTGACGATTTGTTTGATCAGCTTCAGGGTGCCGCGGTGTTCTCAAAGATAGATTTGAGATCTGGATATCATCAGTTGAGAGTTAGGGCTGAGGACATCCCAAAAACAGCCTTCAGGACTCGGTACGGCCATTATGAGTTCCTGGTGATGTCTTTTGGATTGACTAATGCCCCTGCAGCTTTCATGGATTTGATGAATCGGGTATTCAGGCCATAATTGGACTCCTTTGTCATTGTGTTTATTGACGACATCTTAGTTTATTCGAGGAGTAGCGAGGAGCACGAGCAGCATTTGAGGACTGTGCTCCACACTTTGAGAGATCATCGGCTTTATGCCAAATTCTCAAAGTGTGAGTTCTGGCTTGAGTCTGTAGCTTTCTTGGGGCATGTTGTATCCAGACAGGGTATCATGGTAGACCCAGCGAAGATTGAGGCTATTCGAGGTTGGGCTAGGCCCACGTCGCCTACTGAGGTTCGCAGTTTTGTTGGGTTGGCAGGTTATTACAGACGGTTTGTTGAGGGCTTCTCGTCTATTGCATCTCCTATGAATAGACTGACCAGGAAGGAGGTTCCGTTTCAGTGGTCCGAGGATTGTGAGGCAAGCTTCCTGAAGCTCAAGGATCGACTTACTTCTGCCCCTGTGTTGACTCTTCCAGTTGAGGGCGAGGGTTTCACCGTGGATTGTGATGCGTCTGGTATCGGTTTGGGGTGTGTTCTGATGCAGCGGGGTCGTGTTATTGCTTATGCATCGAGACAACTGAAGGTGCACGAACGTAATTACCCCACTCATGACTTGGAATTAGCAGCGGTAGTATTTGCACTGCGGATTTGGAGGCATTATCTATACGGTGTGCATTGTGAGATCTTTACAGACCACCGCAGTCTTCAGCATATTATGACTCAGAGAGATCTTAATTCGAGGTAGCGCAGGTGGATTGAGTTGCTGAAGGACTATGATATCTCTATTCTCTATCATCCGGGCAAGGCGAATGTGGTAGCGGACGACTTAAGCCGGAAGACAGTGAGTATGGGTAGCTTAGCCTTCATTCCAGTCTCTCAGCGGCCATTAGCTTTGGACATTCAGTCCTTAGCTAACTCGATGGTTCGATTGGATATTTCTGACCCCAGGAGGATTGTTGCTTGTGTTGAGGCTAGATCTACTTTGCTGGAGCAGATTCAGGGTTGTCAGTTTGAGGATAGCGGTCTCTGTAGCATTCGAGATCAGGTATTAAGGGGTGAGTCTGAGAGAGCTACCTTGGGTTCTGATGGTGTTCTGAGGTTTGACGGTCGTATTTGTGTCCCGAGGGTTGGAGATTTGATTCAGTTGATTCTGCACGAGGCACACAGTTCCAGATATTCTATTCACCCTGGGACAGCTAAGATGTATCGGGATCTGAGGCAGCACTATTGGTGGAGTGGTATGCGGAGAGACATAGCAGGGTTTGTAGCTCGATGCCTTTGTTGTCAGCAGGTAAAGGCCGAGCACCAGAGACCTGGTGGTCTACTTCAGCCGTTACCCATTCCTGAGTGGAAGTGGGAGCGGATCACGATGGATTTCGTTGGTAGGTTACCTCGCACCTCTCGTGGCTTTGATAGTATTTGGGTTATTGTAGATCGGTTGACTAAGTCCGCGCACTTTATCCCTGTTCAAACTTCCTACAGTGCTGAGAAGTTAGCTCGTGTATATATTCAGGAGGTAGTTCGCCTACACGGAGTACCGGTGTCTATTATCTCAGACCGAGGGTCTCAGTTTACCTCCAGTTTCTGGCAGGCTTTCCAGGAGGAGTTGGGTACTCAAGTGGACCTCAGTACTGCGTTTCATCCTCAGACCGACGGGCAATCAGAGCGGACTATTCAGGTGTTAGAAGATATGCTCCGTGCTTGTGTGTTAGACTTTGGGGGTCAGTGGGATCAGTTCTTGCCTTTAGCGGAATTCGCGTATAATAATAGCTTCCACTCCAGCATTCAGATGGCTCCGTTTGAGGCTATGTATGGTAGACGGTGTCGGTCTCCAGTTGGATGGTTTGAGACTTCAGAAGTCAGTCCTCGTGGCACAGATTTGCTCCGAGAGTCTTTGGACCGAGTTCGGGTGATTCAGGACAGGCTGCGGACAGCGCAGAGTAGACAGAGGAGTTATGCTGACCGTAGACGTCGTCCGTTGAGATTCAGAGTTGGTGATAGGGTCTTCTTACGAGTATCGCCAATGAAGGGCGTGATGCGATTCGGTAGGAGGGGCAAGCTTAGCCCCAGGTATATTGGACCCTTTGAGATTCTTCGGACAATCGGGGAGGTAGCATATGTACTGGCCTTACCTCCGACCTTTTCAGCTATCCACCCAGTATTTCATGTTTCTATGCTGCGACAATATATCCCAGATGAGTCGCATGTGCTTCAGTGGGACTCGGTTCAGTTAGACGAGAAGTTAGCATTTGTTGAGGAGCCTGTGTCCATTTTAGCCAGAGATGTCAGACGGTTACGCTCCCGGGAAATTCCAGTGGTTAAGGTACAATGGCGTCACCGTCCAGTTGAGGAGGCTACTTGGGAACTTGAACGTGACATGCGAGCCCAGTATCCCTACTTGTTTACGTCTTCAGGTATATGCTTATTCTTGACTTTCGCGGACGAAAGTCCTTTTAGTAGTGGATATTGTAATGACCTTCCCGGTCATTTTCCTCATTTTCGTGCGTTCTCAGCGTTTAGAGCTTTTCTATAACTGCCCCAAGTTATTTATGACTTGCTGGGACTGACAGTTCGGTTCCCGGGCAGTTCGTTTGAGAATATTATTTAGACCGAGCACGTTGTAAAGTGTTAAATTAAATTAGAATTTGATAAAATGACATAGTTAATTACCTTTCAAAAATATTTGTGATATTTATAAAATTCTTTAGTGATGATGTATCTATACTACTTTATAAAAGTTCTATAATTTATTTATATTTTAAACGGAGATAGTAAATCTAAATATGTTAAAATAATATTTTTATTTTATAGAAGTTTTGTTCAAAATAATTTTCTATTCATGATGGTATATTTAAAATATTATATTTATTTTACCACGAGCCTATGCAGTATCCGAATATATATATATACGGAGAGCAAAATAATGGATAAAGCCATGTGCATGCAACATTAATTGGCATTTGACTAAAAGACTTATTTTTTTGTTGGTCTTGTACGTGTAGTGTATATATATATATATATACTCTAATATTAATTCCTTTCTTATTTTGTCTTGTTTAAAGAAAAAAAAAAACTACATATATTCCACCATTTTTTTTAGCACTTTAAGCTCAACTTTAAACATTTCTAGAGAGATTCAAGGTTAGGGGTTGGTATATTTGAGTTCGTGGACTCGTTCTCGTCATTTCTACGGTACGTTTTTCTATTTTTACGGTAGTTTTAGTTACGGTGGTTGTTGGAATTGGTATTGATGTTTGAGCTAGATATTGAGCTCAAATTGAGCGGTGTTAGTTGTGACTATTGGTCATGGGGTGATTTGGGACGCTGTGACGGTTTCGGTTTTTCGATTCCACAAGTGGGCCCCACATGGATCGTTTGGATATTTTTTTGAACTAATGCAATATGGGTATCAAAATTCATGTTTTGACATGTAGTTTATTATTTTGCTAGCGTGGCAGCAATCGGAGGTCTCTCGAAAGGGAAAGACTCCTATTTAGCAAGCTTTGGCAGGCGTTTGGCGGCGTCCAGGTAGGCTAGGCTTACCATATACCTAGACTGAGTTTGTTTATAGTATTTGCATATTATTATGCTAGTGTTTGGGCTGGTAGTTGTAGATTGGCATTGGCTTGCTATGATTAGGCCTTTTGGGCCGGTTAGGGCCTTATTCGGATGTGTTTCGGGCCTGCTATCCTCGTGGTGTGCCAGATATTACTTTTATAGGGTTGGTTAATGTTGTACCACTGTTAGTAGGGGTTTGGGGAACCTTAGCCCAGACTTGGTTCCGGGATCCCGTAGTGGGCCCCGCTACTCTTCACAGTCGGTGTAGTTAGCTTTAAACCTTATTAGGCTTAGTTAATCCCCAAGATGATCTTTTAGGATAACATTTGTATTAAATTACCCTATTTATGCCCTTTTGACCTGTTTAGCCTTGTTAGTCTCTAATAGCACCGTATTTGACTGGGGTCGGCTAGTTTGATTTAGAATGCGGACCCGCCTTGCCATGACTTAGAATGTATACCCAGACTTGTAGTACGTGGTGGGTTAGCTCCTTTACTTATGTGTCACACCCCGAGTCCCCACGAGGCGTGATTGGCACCCGAAGCCGAGGAGGCTCGAGAGAACCAATCTTTGCTCAAGTACTCTTATATGTACGATTGCGTATGTATCTCATTTTATATCATGTAATTAAGTATCAAAGGCGAAACTCGTGATAACATATGCAATATATAAAACTTTGGCCGTTAGGGCCATTGCGTCAAAATGAACATACATCCTTTACTTTCATCTCCCCACATATGTCTACAAAGCCTCTACAGATACATGACCATGTCTATACAATAATTACAAAATGCCAACATTTAATGAACACATATGACTTGGGAAGCCCCGAAGCAATTGGAGCTCACCAATACTCTGCAAATGGTCCGCAACCTACTGACGAGGTCTACTAATTCCTGCACCTGCAACATGTAAGGTAAGTCCCCAAGAGGGGTCAGTACGAAAAATGTACTGAGTATGTAAGGCCTTAGGAAAATGACATCAATGCATCAATACATAAGAATTTCAATGGAAATAATTCTAAGAAAAACTCTATGTGCGGACTTATGTACCTTTCTTTCTTTATGACTATCTCCAAGGATTCGTGCATAATAAAAACAACCATGAAATTAATATAAGAGAAATAACAATGTGAATAAACTCTTTTTCTGTATGTGGGAAACCATGTACATTACGTTTATTATTTTCCTTACTTACCTTCGTCATCTTTATTAGTCGTTCACCTTATTGGTGGGTTATTATGATCATCCAACTTTTGGTGGGCATCCACTTCATTGTGGGTAGTCATCCACCCTTGGGTGGGCATCCACTTCATTGTGGGTAGTCATCCACCCTTGGGTGGGCATCCACTTCATTGTGGGTGGTCATCCACTCTTTGGTGGGCATCCACTTTGTTGTGGGTAGTCATCCACACTTGGTGGGCATCCACTTTGTTGTGGGTAGTCATCCACACTTGGTGGGCATCCACTTTGTTGTGGGTAGTCATCCACTCTTGGTGGGCATCCACTTTATTGTGGGTAAACATTACATACCTTGGTTCCTTTACTTCATTACTTTGAGATTAGTACATTTGCTTGTGGGAGATTGATTCATTCACTTGAGAGAGATTGATACCTTGAGGATCATGACATGATTTGAAAGCTTTAGAACATAACATTATTTGAACCTTGGAACCATGAGCCATAATTATGTAACACATTAATAATAAATCAAGAATGAGGTATATATGATTGACACTAGATGATAACGTGAAAAGAGATGCCTTAGGACCTTATTGAAACACACAACTATGTCACTCTTTAACTTCATGAGATTCGCACCTTAACTAGTGAGGGATAGATATAGTAGCTCGCACTTCACCTCCTTCACTATTCCTATGAGATCTTATATAAGTAAGCATGATACCGGGCCTCCACCTTTGGTGGGCTATAATGAATAACATAGCAAAATCTTAGGACTATTCCCTCTTGAACTTATACCCTTTAGAATGTGATCTATACTCAATGAACCATAAGGCAACCACGTATTACTCCTTTCCAATCTAACACCCTTTACATAATTATGAGAATGACACGTTAAAGATCATGACATTAAAGCACACACTTATATACTTTACCTTACTCTTGTACTTTATGAGATTAACGCCTTAGCCAAACACGTACTTACATGCACATCTCACTTCACCCTTTTATCTCATGAGATTGACAATTTCACTTATGAAGTATAACTATACGAACTTGCACATCACCTCTCTTATCACTCTTATGAGATTGATACTCTTACAATTGGTACAAGGATAATCATCATACCATAGGACTCCTCACATGATTGGAACAATGATATTCAACTAAACAAGCTCTCTTTACCTCATTGCTCTTATTGGGATAATTCTCTTAGGATCAACAATATAAGACAACTTAAGAACTTCCACCCATAAATAAGAACTAAGTGATTCATGATTCGTATAGGAGTAAAACACATATGACTATCAATATATCACTCCTAGTTGGCATACTATAGAACCCCCTTGGTATAGTACACTTTTGGATGCTTAACATAATGATCACTAAATACGATACATGTGAATACTAACTATTCATCACCCTGCGATACTAACTATTCATCACCCTGCGATGCAATACCTTAGATCATTTGGAACTTTTAACATATTAGCCAATGAACGTGAGTCAACCAATGGACATGAGTCAATCAATAAACATGAGTTATACGATTCACCAGGGACCAATGAATAAGGAACATATGAGTACTCTAGCCAACTATTGAATATGAAATACCTTAGAGTATTTCGGAATCAAGTGACTGCTATGACAGTGTGAACATCATATGTTGCAGAAGGATATAAAAGTAACCTTACATACCTTGGATTCGCAATACGAACATATAATCCTAGGGGTGCATACAATAGTCCCGCTCCCTCTTTATGTGTCACTCTACATCACAAATGCATAACGAAATTCACATTAACCACCAATTACTTTACAAATGCATACCATGTCAATGAGTTACATGTTTGCCTTTCAACATGCCATTTCCTCTTGACAAAACCATGGATCATACTATTATTCCAAAAAATTCCATAATATTCCCAACATTGACCAATATATGATAATCAATACATTCCACCACAACAATTCCCCTTTACACTTTCTTATCCACACCACATCACAAACAATCCATCAATTCACTTTAATACACTTCATAGCACAAATCGGCCAAAATCCCACAATTTGCACTTATATAAAAATAACGAATTTAATAACAAAATAACACCATAGATGTTCTTATTTTGTCCATACCATGATCTTTCATCAAAGGCACAAGTCCTTATTCAAGTTCAAATCCCATGGATCACAAATCTTATACAAAAGCACAAAGTGCCATGTCCAACATTTCCAACCATAACCAACATGATATACATATTCTATAATGCTTATAATATGTTAAAGTACAATAATATTCACTTACCCAAGCTTGGAATATGATGATCTTGCTCCAAGAAGTGCCTTAGGGTTTTGAAAGCCAAAGGGGTTTTCTCTTGAAATTTCTAGAAAATACAAGAAAAGCATGTGTGTTGTTGTGGATTAAAATTCTGATTTTTCCATGCTTATATAGGCCCTCAAGTCTCATACTTATCCCCACTTGGTCAATAATTGAGTGCCTTCTTTGGGTCAAACAAGAATGGATCATTTCTTTCTTGTTGGGCCATGTATCCATGCTAATATTTGGGCCTCATTTGAGCCCAATGAAACAAAATTAATTTAGCCCAACTAATTACATGTATAATACCCCCACAATCTCATGTTTAAATAATTCCATAATGTCACGATATTATTCTCTTGCGAGATGCTCATTCGTCGCCTCGATCACAAAAATAGGAATTCTAGTCGTCTTTGGCTTCCTTGGACATTTTGGATCACTATTCACATTTCATGATTTGGTCATGTAGAAGTATGTAGGAGTGTATTGAAGTGTTTGAAGCTTGAACAACACTCAAAGAACTCCCAAGAACCAAAAGAAACCATTCAAGAATCGACGTAGAATTGCGTTGCGAAACGAGTCCGAAAAGGCAAAAATTTTGTGCCTTGCGCCACTGCTGCAAAGCAAGCTGTGGCGCAAGATCCTGCTGCCCTCTGAATCAGGTGGCTTGCGCCACACCCCCTGAAACAGGGCAGTGGCGCAAGTTTTGAAGCTTTGCTGAATTTTTCGGCCATTTTTCCAACACTTGCGTATAGTCCAATCCCTTATCCAAACACTACAAAATCCTTACTTAGTGATCTTAATCATCAAGTAAACATGACTCTAAGTCACCAAATGAGGTTAGAATGTGTACGAGGTACTACACAAATGCTCCACGAAACCACCAAACACTTCCTATGAAAGGCTAGTCACATGTTCAAGGCCAAATTTTATTTTTTCTCATCTTTAACATTACCAAATACATACGTATAACTCGCAGAACCGAAGTGAACATTATTCAATGTCATCAAGTAGATTTGGGAAGGTACGGGGTGTTACATTATGTTTCGAGTTTATTTTGGGGCTGGTATGTCCCCGTTTACTTGTATTTGTGTGGATTCTGGCACTATTATGTCACTTGGTTACTGATTATTATGAGTTCCGGTTCAAGTCCGGCCACTGATTCAGCATGATGGTTACTGATTATTATGAGTTCCGGTTCGAGTCCGGCCACTGATTATTATGAGTTCCGGTTCGAGTCCGGCATCTGGTTATGATATGATTGGAGAGTTTTGGTACTGAGTTCCGGTTCGAGTCCGGCGGTTATGATATATGTGGCCTATTGTTATTATCCACTATGTTCGGTTCGATTCCGGTGTCTGGCCTCTTGTTATTACCCATTGGTGCCGGTTCAAGCCCGGTGCACCCTTGTTGGTTATTCTGGTTACTGGATACTGATACAGCTTCGAGACACGGGTGACTATGCATTTACTATTCTTGTGTGTCCCGCCGGTTTATGGGGGCCAGGCTGGGTTATTGTTTTCTTTCGTGTGCCTATCGGGTTTATGGGGGCCCAGATAGGTTATGTTTGACTTGAGTGCTTACTTATGCATTTATTTACTCTTTACTTAGTATCGTATTTATTTATCTCCTGAGCATATCTACACGCCTCGGCAGTAGTGTATTTACTTATTATTTATACCCCGGACCTAGCATGCACCCTCGCATTTTAGCTTGCTTATATTATATTGAGCTCAGTCGGCCGATGATGCCTACTGAGTACCCGTTGCCCCGGTACTCATACTGCACTTCTGCATCTTTTTCCCCGATGCAGATCCGGGCACTAGTCGACGGTTTTGACGTGACTCTCTTTCCAGCACTGACTCCGGAGCAGGGTGAGCTTACTGACGTCCGAGGCAGATCCTACTCCATCTCTATTGTATAGTCTTTTGCTCTCGAGACTGTAGTACTTGTTGTATATATTTGGTTTCTGTCTTGTTTTTTTTGACTTGTCTAGTAGTGGCTCTTGTACCGACTTCACCAGGTCTTGGGAGGGGTTCTCAGTTGTATATATTGTTCTCTTCCTTCTCAGTCTTGGTATGGATATATATATTTTGATTTTGTTTTTGTTTTTTTTTGTATTTCTAGCATGTGTATTAGTCTGGTTACTTCCACTTCATCTCTGTTTCCTGAGATTCCACCCGTTAGCCTGTCGCTTGTCGCTCCGGGCTAGGGTTTGGCTTGCCTATTGGTGGGTTACGGTAGGCGCCATCAGGACTCGAAAAATCGGGTCGTGACACTTGACTTGAGGATGTATAAACCTTCTTGCTCTTTACCAAGTACCTGAGGGCTCTTCAGTGAAGGGCCCTGCAACAAGAAACAAGTGTTAGGGTAAAAAGAACATATTACTGAAGTAGCTTACATAACTTGTGAATTGAAACAAGATTGAACCTAAAAGAAGGATTATATAGAACATGATCTAGAGTTAGATTGGATAGGAGAGTAACAGAACCTGAATGAGTAAAAGAAACTTTGGGAGAACTAGGAAGAGTTACTACAATAGGTGTAGGGAGAAGATTAATTTTACTAACGAGATTTTTTTATCAAATGTCATATGCTCAGAGACTCCACTATCCAGTATCCAAGAGTAACTATCAACCTTAAACAAGCAAGCACAAGAATTAAAAAAATTAACCATACCAGCGCAAGTGACATTAGCAGAAACATCTCCAAACCCTGCACTTTTCTAATTCAATTTCTGCAAGAGCTGCAGAAGTCGTGTCACATTTTCTTGACTTGGAGTGCTCTTTTCTACTGGATTCTCATTTCCCTGCATAGCTCTTTTCTCCTGGATTCTCATTTCCCTGCATAAACCCTTCTCCTGTGCTGAAAACATTGTTAGCAATAGGCTCTTTTTGGTATCTCTTAGATCTGGTGAACTTGAAGTCATAAGGAAAGTCATGAATCTTATAACACTGATCAATATGATGTCCTACTTTCTTGCAATAGTTACATACTATAGAATTTTTCTTAAGTGGATTTCCTGATGGTGGCTTATACTCATTAAACCTTCTCTCACCAGCATTAGCAATAATAAAGGATGTTGAATCTCCTGGATATACAAGAGTAACATGAATCTCCATCTGTTTTTCATCTTGAATAACAAGAGAATATGCTTGACCGATAGTAGGAAGAGGGGAGGACAAAAGAATATTACTCCTAACTCCTAGAAATTTATGATTTAGACCCATAAGAAACTGCAGTAATCTTTCATCTTGATGAGCTTTAGCACCTTTCTCTCTTGCACCACACATACAATCACAAGTACAAGCAGAAAATGTGTTTAAACCATCTAGCTCATCCCATAGACTTTTCATTTTTGTGAAATAAGTAGAAATACTAGAATTTCCTTGAACTACTGCATTTAAATCCTTTTGAAGTTGAAATAATTTAGAACCATTGGCCTGGCCAAATCTATCTTCCAGATCAGACCATAAAACTTTGACACTTTTGGAATACAAGACAGACTCAGCAATTTCTTTTGAAAGAGAGTTGAGCAACCATGACAGACCATATCATTACATCTTGTCCATGCTTTTTGAAGGTTTGTATCAGTTGGAACAGCTAGAGATTCATCAATGAATCCTAGCTTGTTCTTAGCTGAAAGAGCAATAATCACCGCCCTTCTCCAACTACCATAGCTCTTACCATCAAAGACAGTAGAGACAAGGTTCATGCCTAAAAAATATGAAGGGTGTATATAGAAAGCATGTGATGTATCCACTGCATTAATTGCAGGGATTGCTTCACTTCTTTCAGTGGTTTGTTCAGGGGATTTTTGAACATCAACCAGAAATCAAGAGAAAGGAGGAGATGAAAAATGCTCGAGAAAATAAGGATCAACACTGCTTTGATACCATGCCAAAATAGAGCAAAACAAATATAGAAAAATTTCCTTCTTTATTTCTGAATGAATAAACTCTGTACACTTGGGCTATATTTATACAAGTAGAGAGCATTTTTCTTTGTAACTAACTGTACAGGTGTCTATTTCTAATTTGTCCAATGAAAACTAACTTAATGGAATAATTACAAGAAAAGGAAAGGGAATACTATGTGTATACTTGTGCTATTTACAGATTGGGCCTGATCTGTTTGAGGACACAAAATCAGGCCCATTTCGGAGTCCACTCTTTGCAAGCCCAAAAAGGGTGTTTGTAAAAATAGGCACAAATAATATCTTTATCTCTTGCAAAACCTAGGCATTAGAATCTTCAGAAAACTCTGTGAAAAATAGCCATTAAACAAGTTTTGCGTGCCATAGCCATGGATGCAGCTGAAGAGTCTCAAACTCCAACAATATATAAGAGTAATACATATCTCCTTTGGACTTGTCCTGGATTTTCAATAAACCACTTGTACTTTAAGAGGAAAATTGAGTAGGAGATGTCAAACAAGTGTTGAAATTAAAAAGAGTGATAACTTTGACCAGACTTTAATTGTGATTAAATGTAATTTTTAGAACTTCTTAAACTTTTATAAAATATAGAAACAAACAACAAGAAATTGCCAATGGAGAACCACTGGGCACTGCAACACACAAAACGAAAGTACTTTAGTGGGAAAGTGGTTGGGAATCAACAAAGAAGACAAGAATGGATGACACGCAGAAGCAAATATAAGAAAGATAAAACAGGCAGGGTGATCTGAAAGATGGAAGCAAAACAAACAATCCAAACCAACAATACCTTAGTCAGAAAAATAAATTACTTTATTTTTATTTTTCCTGAAAAGTATTTTCTTATATTCAATTTTGCATTGGACAAGAAAAGAATTCCACATTCATCGTTGGATGAATAAATATTGAACTTGGTTTTTTACAACGCTACACGAGTATTACCTCCTAATATCAACATATTTCATACTCAGATAGATAATCTAATCTTATTCAACCTTAGATGAGAATTAGGATGAAGCCTGGATTAGCCTCTGCCTTCTTAACACACGGCACACCAACTTGAAGTCTTGACAGATGCTGAAGGGAGCATTTTGTGACCGTTCGTGCTGGAGATATTATTCTGAAGGCACAACTTCCTTTCTTAGAAGTATGGTTTGAGTCGTAAGATTGCATGAAAAATAATTGCGTGAATTTTCGTTCTTTCATTTCATTGTTATTCATTATAAAGCTTGTATTACAATATGTAACTTTTAACCATATGCATATTTAAGGAATTCTTGTATAATTTAACGACATTTGGACACATATCACCAAACTGAAGTAATGCATCGTCTACTTTCTTTTGTTCAAACTTGTAAGAAGGATTGTTTATCAGTTGGTTCAATTCAATTTTGTATGTTATCGGTTCGGTATATTGTTATCGATTTATAAATATGCTAAATCGATAACCAAACCAATATGATCTTCATTACCAATTTCTCAATTAATCATTTAGCGGTTCGATTATTGTCATGACCCAAATCACGAATCGTGCGGGTACCTACCCAACTATACTCTAGATAGGAGAACCCTTACTACCCGACCCTTTAACCACTGCGAAAAAAATTGCTAAACCTTTAACTCCAGCAGGAGGTCTTTGAGCCTTGCTACAGACTAAAGAATGAATCTTTTATTGGAACCAAAATTCATACATGGAACTAGGGGTGACAAAACTGAACCACAAACTGTACCAAATCGTAAATCGAGTCAAATCAAAAAAAATTTGACTAGTGGTTTGGTTTGATTTGATTTGGTGTTGGAATTGTTTTTGACTATAATTAATTTGGTTTGGTTTTGACTAAAAACGGTCAAACCAACCCGTTATTACATTTGTACAATTTTTAAAAATATTGAATACATAAAAATATTTACTATGATGTAATTTATAAATATTTCTTAAGCTTTTTTATTATTTTTATCTTTCAACATATTATTTCAAGTTTAAACGTAGAATTTTGAATGGTCCAATAAGTTTTATAGTCCATTAATATTATTAACTCAAATAAAATCCAAAATACTAATGCTAACAAACACATTCAATTAAACACTAGGAGTGAAAATAATGTTGAATATCTATGCATAAATACATAATCTAAATTTATTTTCTATTTAATATTTTGTGTTATTTTTTTTAAGAAACACCTAAGATAGTTGTATCTTGCTAGGACTAAAGAAATATTTGAAGCACAGGTTAATTATATGTTTGTACAAAGACTTTACCAAAAAAAAAATGGAAAACCCGAGAAAATCTGAAAAAATTCGAAGTTGAAAAACTCAAATTTTCTTGGTTTGGTTTGGTTTATTGATTAAAAATCCAACACAAATGGTTTGGTTTGGTATTTATAAAACCCAAACCAACCCGGTCCCCCTACATGGAAACCAAACTTCATACATAGTAAATTGCTGAATTTTAAACTAATACTTTTCAGAACCTAGTCTAAACAGGTACAACAACACTAAGTACAAGAAGAACGACTCAAGACACAACATCCATACAAGAGCAGAATGACAGGAGCTGCTAAAGAGTCAACATTGCTGCACCTACAGAAACTCCAATTGACCTGCAATCATAGCTATACCCCCAAAAGAAGATATAGTAAGTGTACTATCAGTACAACCACATGTACTGGTAGGTATCATCGGTTGAACAGGGTTATAAAACAAATAATAACATATAGAAATCAAGGAAAGATCATGGAAGTAATAAATACTTAAATAAATGAACATTACCAACACACTTACACATTCTTCAACTCTCAACCTTACCACCTTCTCTTTTTATGATAGCATTATTAATCTTTCCTTAGAGCGACTATGTAACCACAATCCCATAGAACTACCAAGTTCATATCTCTTACGCATTCACCTCCTTAGACAACTCTAATATCCCTCACACATAACAATTTTGGCTCACTACTCTATTCCCTATTTCCACCGATAATACCCCCCCCCCCCCCCAATATTTAATATAAACAACAACTTCGTAAGAAAGATATTACAACACCCTTCACAAATATAATTATACACACAGAAAATAAGATTTACACATAATCAAGATGTACCTTATATCCACAATATTCTTGCATGCACAATCATAAGACTGTTGACACCCAATTTTGGCTCATCTTTTTCCTTTATTTTTTTTTCTTTCTATGCTTCCCGGTCCTAAGCTATTTTCTAAAATGAATTCGTATTTTTTATTTCTATGAACTTTGTAAAGAATGAAAAAAAAAGTGTTTATTTTTTCTCCTATCATGTTTTTAAATATTTTAATTAAATATAATTCGTTACTTAATATTAAAAATCATACAAAAATTATTTCAATAAAACTGCCCTTGCATTTTTCTCTTTTAATTATATTTTCATACTATATTATTATTAATATATATATATATATATATATTTTAAATTATAAAAATTATTAAATTTAAATATGTATACTAAATTATTTATATACATATATATAAAAAAAATTTAAAATTTTAGGACAATAAGAAGCATGGTTGAAATTAATTTTGAAGGAAAAAGAGTATTTGGGCCAAATATAATTCAATTACAATTTTATTTATTTAAATCCAATTTTATTTACCCATTTTCAGACCAAAGAGGCCCAAAAATTAGCCCAAACCCTGTCCAATCCACTTCCCCTCATCCACCTCCATCAATCCACACCACGCTTTATCCACTAATTAGATATTGCCCCATCAGCAAGACCAAAAAACACAAACTCATCTCAACTGTTGAATATTTCTTTCAATCCAAGGGCCCACCAATTTTTTTAGCCTTTTTAAAAATATATAAATAATTATTTATATATATATATATATTATTTATTTATTATATTCTTTTAAATTTAAAATATCCGATCAAACAATCGGACGATCCAGATCATGGTCAAATTACAAAAACCAATATACGACTTCCTTCCCCAAAAATCAGATGCATGCTTCTCTCTTCCCCATGACCCATCGATCTATCTCCATCATCTTCCCCAAAAAAACAAGAAAAAGACATCACCCTCTTCTCTCTTCTCCTTCTTCCTCTCTTCTACTTCCACCAAATCGGAAAACCATAGCTGCCGCCCTATCCCTGCCAGCCCTGCGAAGATTCCCCTGTTTTCAGCCATGCCAAATCCGTAAACCCCAACAACATAGAAAAAACAGACCTCAAATGGTGATACAACGAAAAGTCGATTTGGAATCCGCCATTAATGGACAGGAAAAGCCGAGAATTTCGAAAAGGAAGGGGATTTGTTTTCAGAAAATTGATTTCAAATTTCAAACTTTTGGGCGAATTCTTGTTTCAAATTCGGATTCCGCCTATAAATAGAGGCGTTTTCTCCCTCTCAAAAAAAAAGGAGGACACCTCTCAAGAAACGGGTTAACATTCACAAGCCACAAACCTCTAAATTACTAGTCCTTTTCTTGTTTTTTTGGTCTAAGTTTGGATTTCTGAAGTTTGAAGTTTGGTGGCCTGAATACCTCGACGAAAAAGCTCCGGTTCGCTGCCCCGGAAAAGGTGCGAATCTGACCCATGTTTAGTTCACCTTCATCTCTTCTCTTTCGTTTTATTTTGGTTTGTGAAGATGTGATTCTGCTCCAACCTTAAATTTCTTTATTTTCACTTCTCGTTGCCTTTGTGGATTAGAAAGATTTCGATTTGGTGTTGTTGTTTCGTGTGTAAATATACAAGTCTTAATCATGTGAGTATATGGATTTGTAAGCATGTCTTTGCTGTTTTTTTTTTCTTTTGTTTTTTTTTCTTCTGTTCTTGAATTTCGCCGATAAATATAATCTTTTGGGTCTGAAATAATTATTTCGTGTGTATACGAGCCTGCAAATGTGTGAACGTTACTGTCGGCTTCGAGATTTGGTCATAGCATTGTTGTTTATACTCTGCAGATCGAATTCATGAATATGAGCTTTTAAGGTCTGTTTGTTCAAAATATGTGTTTGTTTGAATATGGAAGACATGAAACTCTGTCCCCAGCGTCATCTCATTACCAAATATGAGTTTGAAAGAATGTGTGAATGTGTGTTGCTCCTTATAGTTCTACGTTCAAATACACACACTTGTTCTGATCGTCTTTTGCCATGCTTTACGGATTGAGTTCTAGGAGTATACGGACCATCTCACCCCGTCTTGTTCAAACGTTATCATGGCTGCTTCGTTTATGTAAATATGGTTTAGAGTTATCTATGGAGTATTAACGAATGCAAGTGAACCAATGTTAGGTTCTAATTTCAGCTTCTTCATCATTTTAAATTCACAAATGTTTTATCATTTTGGGTGCTTAGGCTCATTGTGTCGTTAGTTTATCTTTGCTATGAGTATGAAATTACCGAATTTGGTTTTAGAGTTTGAACCTGATGTCTTCATCATTGTCTGTAATCATAGAATCCAAGACATGACTTTATAGCTAGTATTTGTTTGAGATTATTAAGTATTTATAGGGTGTAATACACTCACTAGATATTGTATTCATTGAGGATTGATTTTACGTCATCTCCCTCTCCATATAAGGTATGAATATGTGGATTACGTTTATAATGTGGTTTTGTTTAATTTTTTCATTGTTCCAATAGACGCGGCTGTTTAGAGTCTGATTTTGTGTTGAACTCAAAAATTATCTCCTTGCTTGATAATATTTTGTTATTACGGTTTTGTAAATCTAGGTAGGCATGATTTGTCCGGCACTTTTTGCATTACTTTTCATCGGAAAAACAACAACAACAAAAACTCAAGCTGAAAATGGTGTTGTCTCGGTCGCATTTGTGTAAATGTGTGTTTGCTCATGTATGATAGACAACAATCTTGAATGATTTTCTTCTATCAAAGATAATTGGAATAGGTTGAGTTATTGTCGAAGTGTTATCCAAACATGAGGATTCGGAACTTAGTTGGTTTGCTAATTTGTATACTTTGCCCAGTTCCTAAAGAAAAAAAAAGATAGGAACATGCTATGGTTTTCATTTCTCTCACTTTCTGTTTTTCTAGTTATACAACAACGTTTAGACTTGAATTTCTCTTGGTTGTCGGCTTGAATTGTTCAGATTTTTATGTCAAGATTCGTCATAATGTTTCAAATATTTGGATGCTTGGACTATCCTTATTTTAGGTGATTACTTTGAATGTATAGTCCAACTTTGGTCTTTTCGATTGGTTGTTTGGGGTGTTTAGTCAAGGCTTAATTGTTCGATGTTTGCTTTAGTCACTTTGTTGAATTCTTGGGTACAGATTTCATTCGTACACTGCCAGCATGTTAAGCATATAAAATAGTAGTTTGTTGTTCAATAAAAATAAATTCTACGTGTTATAGTAATGTTCAAATCAATCCTTAATATTCTTATGTGGTGCGTGCCTTTTATTTGTATTTGAATTGTTTTTTCTAATCCTTATCTTCTCTTGTCTCATGTGAACTCGGGAGTTGGAATTCCAATCGAAACTCCATTTTTATCCAAATATTGGGCCAATCGCTATAGGATGATCGCAGAGCCCCGGAGTCGCATAAATTAGAAACTCAACTCCGTTCGGAGTCTAGTATCTCTTAGCCCTTTCTCCTTTATTTATTGTTATTGTTGCGATGTTTAGTTTTCTTTGATACTTGGAATGATGATTTAAGTATTCTTATTAGAATGGTTTAAAGCATTATTATTTGTTATTGTGTCTATATTGTTTAATGTTTGCAAATTTTCTTTAAAATAAATTAACATCCTCACGTTTTCGCAAATAACTTGCTTAACTAGCTCTTGAGAAATAGATTTGGCTTTGAAAAGGTTTTAGCTATTTTAATATTTGGCTAGTTCTTTAAACAAATTGTTTGACTCAAACATTTTAATAAGAATGAATAAAAGTCGCAATCTTAACATTTTCTCAAAAACAAAGAGTTTTAACATTATTTCGCTAATAGCAAAATTTAGACTTTTGAGTTTTAATTTATTCAATTCCGACTCGTTTCAATAAATTAAATTTTACCAATGTTTTACTTTACGTTCACTCGTTTTTCTCAACACTTGTTTCAAGTTTTCTAAACCTTAAAAGGTTCAAACACAAGGTGCATATATGTATACACTACCATATACGAAATATTTTTATCGCTATTTTATTTACTTTTTTGTTTAAAAAAGAAATTATCATTGTCATCACATACGCTTTATTTTAACTATATGTTTATATATGTATTTTTACTATTGCATTTATTTTTATCTACTCTTAACTATTACCTTTATAATTTTTATAAATAAATAAATATTAGCATGATTTTTATATTTTAAATATACGCAAGTCCATTTTACTCAAGAACTAACATATTACTGCATTTTGATATTTTTATAAATATCTTTATTTTGCGACAAACACATTTTTTTTTAATAAACTCATTTTTTTTAAAATTAAATAAATTTAGTATTTCTCCCTATACATGTTTTATTTATAATAAATTCTCATATGTTTTTGCAAAATTATAAAACTTTATACTTTTTTAAAAAATATGTATTATAATAAAAACTAATATTAAATTTTCTCTCTTCATTTTCATATTTTTGAAACATGCAATAAACTATGTTACGTTTTTGTATATTGTAAGTACATGTATATACCTTGTGCATTTCCTTTTATTGTAAATTTGATAAATATTTCATGTAGTTAACAATTTTTAGCAAGTAATACACAAATATTTTCCAAATATTTTTCCTAAACTGAGTTTAAGGACTATCTTCGGATAGGCTCTGAGGGGTGCCTAACACCTTCCCCTCGAGTAATCAAAACCCTTACTCAGAATCGCAGTTTTTTCTTTTTTTTTTAAAAAAGACCAAAAGCAGAGTTTTTTTGCATAAAAAATGGTTTTCCTGAGTTTTTTCCTAAAATTTAGGTGGCGACTCTAAAAATGAATTTTCAAAACCAGTGAGTTACAACGACCACTACACGTTGTGTGCTGTTTCGACCAGTTCGAAATAGGGCGCGACAAAGACCATTAGCTTACTACCCACTGACTATCTTCTTCGTATCAAACCTTTTCAAGTATTCATATCCATCACTTACACTTAGGCAATTTACTTGACAATAGTCAAAAAACAATCACATATACAATGCAACAATGAATGCATACATAAAAAATGTACATACATACTGGGGTCGGCAGGGACCCTTAATTATGACCTGTAGAGGACGGGCTCAGTCCGTGTATCTGTACCGACGTGGTATCCGATCCCAATATCAATCTGCATCGGCGTGACACCCGATCTCAATATCAATCTGTGTCGGTGTGACACGCGCTCCCAATGTCAACTCAATAAGTAATCTCAACAAAATGATCAATGCATAATGACAATCAATAATTACAAGCATGCTCGAAGGCAAGTCACAAACATTCAACTCAAATATAAGCACAGAGTCAAATCAAGTCTATTACAATATTTAAATCATAATCTAACTCCTGGATGAGTTTTGCTGCTACAGAGTGTAAACACCTAAGTTTTTACCAAATCAAAAGTTTTACACCATTTTAGTGTTTAAATATTTCTTTTAGGTCTAAAATAGATATTTTGATTTTATCTTATTTTAGTTAGTTTATTTTAAAAAATTTAAAAATTACAAAAAAAAAAAAAAGCAAAGTCACATTTTGGATAAGTTTTGTTTATACTTTTCAAAAGAAAAATAAAATTTCATAAAAAATTATTTTCTTTATAGTTTAGATTTTAACAAATAATCTAGTGATATTAAAGTTTTCTTAATCATATTAAGGACTTAGCTATTTAATTTCTCTATATTTTATTTTTTATTAGTTCAAAATAGTAACCAATAATTTTATTATTATATTTATTTGTATTTTTAGTTTAAAAAAAAAAAAGAGGAAAGAAAGAGTCAAACCTAAAACTACCCAACACCCCCATAACCCACGTTCACTCTTCTTCCCCCATTTTTCCCTCAACTGCACGTGCACACAATACAATTCAAACTCCCTATATAAACACACAACATATACATCACACACATACAATACATATACAACACCTACAGACAAAAACAAAAAACGAAAAAGAATCCTCCACTACTAACACACCAATCCTAACTCTCCATCAACCATCACCACACTCACACGACACAAAAAGAAAAAAAAAAAGCAACCACACAAACACAAACAAAGAATACAACAAACAACACTAGATACCAGAAAAGAAAAGAGAAAATAGAATGAGGTTACGTTTGCGGTTCCGTGGTATATTGTAGCCATTTATTTATCATGAGTTAACCTCGCAAAGGTAACACTCAATTTCTCTGTATAATTTAATATCACGATCGTGCAAAATTTGATTTCAATATTATGAAGTTGCTCAAATTTCGTATCTGTTTAACCTTCTAATATTTCCTGACATTATAATATGAAGTATGTTGAGATTTTTGTATCGTTAAAATAAAATTGATATAAACCATAATTATTTCTTGCATGCATTAAGGTCTATTTCTTCCCTGATTTAGTGTTCATTTGTGAATTACATAATTGTCATGTTGTTTGAGTTCTATTGAACTAATTTGATAATGTGTTTGTGTATAGTACCATTTGTACCTATGCTAATTGAATAAATTAGAATGATAACTGATTAGGATTAAAACAAATGATAGGAAACATTGAGTTTGTTAAGTTAATGGACCATGGATTAATAAGCGAAAATAGGTTGAAAAGGTTCTAGGCATTTAAGTTGGTATGATTCTTAACTGGCTGCATCTTTGTTTTCTTGATAATGGATTTGAATTTTTAGTTGACTTGTTGTTTTGTTCTTATTTTAATCGGGTCTTTGATAGAATGTGTAGGTCGTGAAAATATATTAGGCAAACACTAGGATATGTAGAACTTCAGGCGAGTTTCTACGCTTTTAAAATTTTTGTTTCGATTTAGAATGTAGTTACGCATCTTGTTTAAGACCAATTAATAAAAGTTTAACAATCAAAAATGAGAGAATAAATAGCCCCTAACACATTTATCCAAAAATTATTTAAGCCAAACATAAGTTATTAAAAAGACTGTGCTAAATCACAGGACTCGAGGAATGTCTAAGACCTTCCCCTCGATCAATAGAATTCCTTACCAAATTTCTAGTTCACAAACTAATATTAAAGAGTTATTTTCTTTTGATTAGGATTCAATAAGGTGACTTAGAACACCAAAATTTGATTCTAACTGGCGACTCAGTAAAATAAATAATCCTTTTTCAAAAGGTCACTTTGATTGAAAAATCATTTCTCTCTAAAACTAACCTTCAAGCGGAGTAGGGTAAAAAATAAGGGTGTGACAGATGGCGACTCTGCTGGGGATAATCAGAATTTGAGCTTTGTATGTTGACTCATGTTTGACTTTTTTTATTTCTTGGATATATGTATTATGTATGGTTGTCCTAATATACACTTTGCTTGCTTATGTGTACATAAAACGTCTCTCTCATGCACCTGTTTGTGTCTCTGAATACATTCACCATTGTCCACTGTGTGTGCGGATATGCTCTACAAAACCTTCTATATGAGATGATTCAGTGAGCGGTTACACTCATGGTTCAGGAATATTAGTCACACATGTTAGGTGGGGTTGGACCACCAGTAAAACTGGAAAAACTTTGCTACAGATAAGATGACCCTTCTCGGCTCGATTTTTCCAATCGGATTAGCTAGTCTAGACACCTTTCCCTTTAGGATGTTAAACATAGAAAAAAAACAACCACGGCCAATGATTATCATTTGTAGGCTATGCTTTGTTTGCATCACATAGATTTTATTTGACGTAGTGGGATTCGACACAAGGGTCTAGTCTGTCTAGGAAAGGTACCCTCTTTTGAGACCATTATGTACATGTTATGTGCTATTTGTTGCATTACTTGAAAAATAATATTGAGTGTTGATCGGTTTTAGGATGAATTCATTATTGTAGGAGATGGTGAGAATTTTCCTCTAATACCCATTCTTTATCAAAATCCAAATGAGATGTGATGTTTGCTTTCAAAAAGAAATTTTTTTAAATAGTCAAGCTTTCCCTTAATAGTTTCAAGAATTACGCACACCTGATTCTCACCTCGATTAGATACATAGGCAGCCTTCTCGGATTCGGTGATTCTTATTCAAAAAAAATCAGAAAAAAAGTTAAACCTTTTGCGAGTTTTGCTAGAACTACGCACACCTGATTCTCACCTCGATGAGATACGTATGCAGCCTTCTCGGGTTCGGTGATTCTTCTTCAAAAAGTTCAAAAAAAAAAAAGGTTAAACCCTTTTGCTAGTTTTGCAAGAACAACGTACACTTGATTCTCACTTTGATGAGATACGTAGGCAGCCTTCTCGGGTTCAGTGATTCTTATTCAAAAAGTTCAGAAAAAACGTTAAACCCTTTTGCGAGTTTCACAAACTATTCTCACATTCATGAGATACATAGGTAAACCTTCTCGGATTTGGTGATCCTAAAAATAAAGGAAAAAGTTTTTTATCTTTATTCAAAAAAAGAAAAATTCCTTTATTCTAAAGTCTACAAAAAAAACAATTCTTACTTCATAATTCAAGTTTTTCGAACTACGTCTGACCTGATTCTTATTTCAACAAGATACGTAGGCAATCCTACTTTTGGGTTCGGTCCCGCTTAAAAATATAATAATCTCTTGATTTGGCTGGTATCAACATACTTAAAAGTATGCATGAGAAAATAATAAGTATCAAATTACTCGACATGATGGAGTGGACCAACTTTGTTAAGAACCATAAATTCTTTTGGTACCTCTTACTTATACCAAAATGACGCTTGAGAAATTCTCTCTCTAAAAGTCATGGTTAAAATAAATCTGATCACATAGTTTCATATGCATTCTGTGGTGAGCTTTAGATTGAAAATTTAATGGAATTATTTTGTTGATCTAGAACTTGACCTAAATATTTGTTGAGGCAAAATTTTGAGCATTACTTGATTTGGAGAAATGATTGTAGATTTTCTTTGATCCGATTGTGCCTTTCAAGCTTATCAAATGACATATAATCCCTAGAATTCCCTTTTTGAGCCTAAAATATTTTATTGAATACCCATATCTTAGCCTATATTCTTTTGAGTGCATAAATGCACAACCCCTCTTTTGACCCCACCTTTCTGAACACACTGATAAAGATCTAAGTTAGATGAGAAAGCAAAAGATGGAGTTGCAAATGTTCAAACAAAGCTATAGAATAGGAGAAATTCCATAAAAAAAACCTTCAACGAAGGAGTAAAAACTCCATAAGAAAAAAGAAAGACTCACCAAAAAGTTAGGAGAAAATTCAAAGAAAAATAAGAAGAAGCATCAAAGCAAATGAAGAACAAGTGCAAAAATACAAAATATCGAGCACACAGTGCAATGCTTAAGGAGGGAATGATCGTTCTATTTCAAATGAATATCCTCCCCATCCCTAAGCCTATATTACAAGTCAATGACAAGCCCTAATTGATTTCATTTTAGGTTTTCTCACATTAAGGGATACTTTAATGAAGACCGAGCATATGACATCTCAGTTGCATGTATTGAATATCTTTCTAAGTGTGAGTGAGTTTCAGAAAGTTCTAAGATCTAAATGCTTTTATTGTGAGTGAAGTAGGACTTATTTATAGTAAGGACACTTGAAACATGAGGATAGGAATTATTTAAACTCTTGATTAGAAAGACAAATAGATCTGGTATGAAACTCAAGTATATTTAAGGTACTATTTGAAACTATAGGGATCACTTCTAAGTTGACCTCGACTTTTGTCTGAAAGTAATTGGAGGTGATTCCTATGCATAATACTAATTGTTGGTACCAACTAAAGTCAAGAAATGAATTGCATTCATTCTCTTCATTCATCGATGCTCTTTATAAAGCACACCCTTTGAAAACAAAGCAAAAAAATAAAATAAAAATTTGTGAACTACATTTTACCTGATTTTTTCTATGCAGGAAACGTATGAAGTCCTACAATAGGGTTCAGTCTCACCGAATAAAAGTTTTTATATCCCTGAAAGGTATAATACTAGGGCTTTTTTTTCCAAGACAAAAAAGAAGAAAGAAGTCAAAAAGTATTTCAAAGTTCCTCACATTTTAAAAAAATATTATAACTTACCTTCATAGGGTACAACATCCCCTGATTGCGCTTTAGGGATCAAAGAATCCTATTTTTCTTTTCATACCTTCACAGGATACACCATCCTCTGGTTGCCATTTTAGAGAACAAAACCCCCTATTTTTCTTCTTTAATTCTTCATAGGATACAACATCCCCAGTTGTCATTTTAGGGAACAAAACCCCCTATTTTTCTTCTTTAAGTCTTCACAAGGTACAACATCCCCTAGTTACCATTTTGGGTAACAAAGTCTTCTATTTTTCCTTTTTTTAACTCTTCATAGGGTACAACACTCCCTAGTTCTATTTTAGGTCAGAAAAATCCCTATTCTTTCTTTAATTCTTCACAGGGTACAACATTCCCTGATTATTATTATAGGGAACAAAATGCTCTATTTTTCTTCTTTAAATCTTCACAGGGTAAGACATCCCATGATTGTTATTTTGAAAAAAACAACAACCTATTTTTCTACTTCTTTAAGTCTTCACAGGGTACGACATCCCCTAGTGGCCATTTTAAGAAATAAAACCCCCTATTTTCTTCTTTAAGTCTTCACAGGGTACGACACTTCCTAGTTGTCATTTTAGGAAACAAAATCCCCTATTTCTTTTCTTATTTAAGTCTTCATAGGGTACGACATCCTGTAGTTGTCATTTTAGGGAACAAACTGTAACACCCCGTACCTTACCAACCCTACTTGACGACATTAAATAATGTTTACCTAGGTGTCGAGAGCCATACATATGTATTTTGTAATGCTATTGATGAGATAATTGAATTTGGCCCTCGTATATATGATTAAACCTTCGTAGGAGGTGTTTTGTGATTTTCGTGGAGCATTTGTGGGGTTCAAAACGAGGCTAAGAGGAACTCTAAACAAAGGACATTAAGGTTAAGAAGTAAGTTAAAGAATAGGACTTGAAGTATCTAACCAAACCCGCGAAGAAAAGTCGAAAAATGAATTTTTTTTGAAAAACTAAGTGTGGGGCGTGCCACGCCGCTTTGGGCCAAATTTTTGTGCCCAGAGGCAGTAAGATGGTGCGCCCAAGGGCGTTCCACACAGGTTTTTCCATTTTTTGAAAGTTGGAAATTTTCTAAGTCCCAAGGGTACCCGGGGTCGTACCGAGCCGATTTTTGCCACGTTTCTTCTACAACCATGAGTATATACATGAAATGAATGAAATATTATATTGGTATGATAAAATTACTCGATAATGAATTTGGCGTCAAAATGACGGTTTTACCCTTATGATCAAAATAGGCCATACGTGGCTAGAATCACTTGTTTTTGGGATTGAGGCTATGGATATGCATAGCGTGAGTGGTAATATTGTTGTAACACATATGATATGATTAAAACATGAGGAATTATTGATTTTATTGGGTTAAGTGAATTGGGCTCAATAAATGGGCCAAAATGATAAAGAAAACATGGGCCAAAATGGGTCAAAAGACCCATTCTTGCCTTGACTTTCTAGATCATTGCATTAAATGCCAAGAGTGGCTAAGTATGAAAAACTAAGGGCCTATATAAAGGGAAAAATGCTGATTTTTATTCATTTGGAAATCACATGCCTTTGTAGATATTTCTTAACCATTTTTCTCTCAAACCCTAAGAGTTCAAAGCAAACCTTTGGAGCAAGATCATCATCTTCCAAGCCTAGGTAAGTGATTATTGTTATGGATTAATATATTATATGCATGGGAGAGTATGTGAATCATGTTGGTTATGCTTGGAAGTGTTGGACATGGTACTTTGTGTTTTTATATAAGATTTGTGATCCATGAGATTCAAGCTTGAATTAGGACTTATGCCTTTGATGAAAGAGCATGCTATGGATAAAATATGAACATGTATGGTGTAATTTTATTATTAAACTTGTTATTTTCATATAAGTGTAAATTGTGGGATTTTGGCCGATATGTGCTATGAGGTATATTAAGGTACTTTGATGGATTATTTGTGATGTGGTGTGGATAAGAAAGTGTAAATGAGAAGTGTTATGGTGAAATGTATTGATTATCATGTATTGGTCAATGTTGGTAATATTGGGGGATTTTTGGAATAATAATTGCATCAATGGTTTTGTCAAGGGGAAATGGCATGTTTAAAGGCAAACATGTAACTCATTCACGTTATATGCATTTGTAAGGTAGTTGGTGGTTAATGTGAATTCCGTTATATATTTGTGTTGTAGAGTGACACATAAAGAAGGAGCGGGGCTATTGTATGCACATCTAGGATTGTATATTCATATTGAGAGTACAAGGTATGTAAGGTTACTCTGTCCGTATCTTTCTGCGGCAAATAGTATTCACATTGACATTACGCTTGTCCCATCCCGAAATGTGCTAAGGTATTATATATCTGGTTATCAATGGTCATTATCATATATTTCATACTCATTGATCAATTGTGAATCTCATGTCTCATAGTCATGAATAATGTTCCAAAAGCCCAATAAGGTTACGTTCCAAAGTTCCAATAGTGACTATATTCATGTATCTTGTTCATTGATTATTGTCCAATGGCTCCAATGGTGTTATGTTTCCAATAAGGCTATGTTTCCAACAATGTTTATTCACATGTCTCTCACTCTTTGGTTAATGATCTAAAACTTCAAGTAAAGTTGTGACTTTCATGGTATCAATCTCTCTAAGGTAATGAAAGAAGTAATGTACAAGTGAATGTACCAATCTCGCACAAGTAAAGATATCAATCTCAAAGTAATGCATATGTGGTCAATGATCAAGTATGGGTGGCAGCTTTGGGGGCAAAATGCCTAGCTCAAGCCGATCCCAAGGTTGTTGGATCAGGGGGTAGTCCTGGGGGCATAAGCCTAGCTCGGACCGATCCTGATAGGGGGAAGCTCTAGGGGTAATAACCTAGCTCGAGCCAAACCTGAAATGTTGTATGGGTGGCAGCTCTAGAGGTACAACCTAGCTCGAGCCGATCCCGATATATACATTGATTCATAGGGTGGCAGCTCTAGGGCATAAGCCTAGCTCGAGCCGATCCCAACATAACGATATGTTATGTAAAGACCCACTGATCAGTCGGGGCCCGGGTACATTGTGACACATGTAATGGCAAGTAAGCATTGAAGTAAAGAAGAAAAGAAAGCAATGAAAGTAATTCACATGGTTTCCAAAATGAAGAATGTTTACGTATTCATATTGATTATTCATATGCATTTGAGTTCATTGAAATATTCATGTATTGTACAATTTCATTTGAGCCTTACATACTCAGTACTTATTCCGTACTGACCCATTTTGGGGAACTTACCTTACATGTTGCAGGTGCAGGCACTAGTAGACCTCCACCGTAGGTTGACAGTAATTGCAGATCATTGGTGAGCTCCAATTAGTTCGGGGCTTCTCCGAGTCACAGTTGTTCATATGTTTTGGTATTGTACATAGTGTATAAAGCAGGGACTTGTCCCGACTTTCAGTTGGTTTTGGTAAATGCATCTGTTAGAGGCTTTTGTAGACGTATGTGGGTGTATGTGTATAAGATGATAGATGAAGTCTTGACTCGATGTCCTCAACGGCCAAGTTTATCATATGTATATACGTCACATGTTCTATGCTTTCCGATTTTAGCCTTTCATGTTCCTATGTGATAGTAGCGTTTTCTATGACATGCATATGAATGAATAAAAGCAAAGCTTGGTTCTCTCGGGCCTTATCGGCTTCGGGTGCCAATCACGTCCCGATGGGATTCGGAGTGTGACACAAACCCCCCTATTTATTTTCTTCTTTAAGTCTTCACAGGGTGCGACACTCCCTGATTGTTATTTTTAGGGAACAAACCCCCCTATGTTTTCTTCTTTAAGTCTTCACAGGGTACGATATCCCCTAGTTGTCATTTTAGGAAACACAAATCTCCTATTTTCTTCTTTAAGCCTTTATAGGGTACAACATCCCTTGGTTACATTATTGAACACAAGAATATGCCTATTTTATATTTCTATCATTGTCGTCCTCCCCGATAGAGTAGTTATTTATAGTTTTCTAATAACTCACAAAATTTTCCTAGTGCAAATTAGGGCAGAAAAATTTTATTTGTCTTTGATGGCTTGTACGTTTTTTCGCAAAGCACAAATTTGATGTTCAAGAATGGAATGCCATCTGCATTTAGAGTAGAGAAGAATGTTCAATCTCGGCCTTATCGGCTTCGGGTGCCAATCACGTCGCGATGGGATTCGGAGTGTGACACAAACCCCCCTATTTATTTTCTTCTTTAAGTCTTCACAGGGTGCGACACTCCCTGATTGTTATTTTTAGGGAACAAACCCCCCTATGTTTTCTTCTTTAAGTCTTCACAGGGTACGATATCCCCTAGTTGTCATTTTAGGAAACACAAATCTCCTATTTTCTTCTTTAAGCCTTTATAGGGTACAACATCCCTTGGTTACATTATTGAACACAAGAATCTTATTTTATTCTCATGCCTATTTTATATTTCTATCATTGTCGTCCTCCCCGATAGAGTAGTTATTTATAGTTTTTCTAATAACTCACAAAATTTTCCTAGTGCAAATTAGGGCAGAAAAATTTTATTTGTCTTTGATGGCTTGTACGTTTTTTCGCAAAGCACAAATTTGATGTTCAAGAATGGAATGCCATCTGCATTTAGAGTAGAGAAGAATGTTCAATCTCGAAGACAGTTAGAGTCAGCTTTGATAGATATAGCAGGCCAACATCTACAGAGTCATCTTCTTAGCCTCTGATCAAGAAAACAAGAATCCAAGAATATTCTACGAACTGTTCTTTGGAGGAGCGTCAACGACTCATTTCAAGTTTCAAGTTCAAGTCTCAAATCCTAATTTCAAGATCAAATTTTGAGATCAAGGTACCCACCAGAAGAAGGTGAGTTGATAACTGAAGATTCTAAAGAAATATCTAAAGGCAGAGAGTCAAGACAAGTAGAGTAGATATGATTTGTATTTTTTCTTTCTAGTTTAATTTTTTGTGATGTAATAACATGAGCTACGGACCGGAACTTCGACGGAACCTCACTCGACTCTCCAACTCATTCTTTCATCCTACACCCACCTGAACTACACACGACCTAATTCTCTTACAACCTGAGATATGTAGGCTTCCTAAAGCCAGGGCTCGGTCACACTTCTTTCCTATTATTTATTTGCCAACTTTTGAATAAATTGTATGATCAAAAATCAGTCATGTTTACCTCTTTACTTGAAAACTCTCCATGTTCCCAAGCAAAGAGGGACATTCTATAAACACCTAATTTTTTACCAAACCAAAGATTTTACACATTTTAGTGTTTAAATATTTTTTAGGTCAAAATTAGATATTTTGGTTTATCTTATTTTAGTAAGTTTATTTTAAAAGATTTAAAAATTACAAAAGAAAAAGAAAGTAGAGTCACATTTTGGATAAGTTTTATTTTTTACTTTTCAAGAGAAAAATAAAAATTTCATAAAAAAATTATTTTCTTTTTAATCTAGGTTTTAATAAATAATCTAGTGATACTAATATTTTCTTAATCATATTTAGGACTTAGCTATTTAATTTCTCTATATTATTTTTTTTATTCGTTCAAAATAATATCCAATAAATTTTATCATTATATTTTATTTATATTTTTAGTTTAAAGAAAAAAAGAGGAAAGAAAGAGGCAAACCTAAAAACTACCCAACACCCCCCATAACCCACGTTCACTCTTCTCTCCCCCCCCCCCTCCCTTTCCTCCTCAACTGCACGCACAAATAACACAACTCAAACTCCCTAGATAAACACACAACATGTTGGAAAATATGTTTCATGAACACAAAATACACGAAGAAGAACACATAAGATGAAGGCTTGACAATATAAATAACACACACGGGAATTAAGGCTTGAAACACATGCGAAATGCTTTCTAAAAATGTTATTTACTTCCTCTCCTCTGCGAGATTGCTATGAGATTATACGTAAATAGTTTTAGTGGATATAACAAGCCTATTGAATTCTGCACTAAGTAAATAGTGAATAAATTCTTCTGGAAAGCAAGAAGTCAGGAGCTTGATCTTTTGGGGAAGAAGAAAAGCTTTGGGAAAAGCTCTATAAAAGACATTGTAAAAAATTACGATAGAAATCTGCAGAGTTGGATTTAAATAACATTGGTAGTACCCAAAGGATGAAAGGACACAACCTTTACTAAAAGACACCTTTTCATAAAAGATACAACTTTACTAAAAGACATCTTTTTATAAAAGACTTATAATTAATAATTTGATTTAAACAAAAATCCAACAATCCTCCACTTTTTTAAATATAAATTAGGACACAAAGATTAAGTCATATTCACGCATAGAGTGATGTATCTTTCGATTTGAACAACACCTTAGTGCAATGTCACAAGATGAAATCGAAATTCCACGTAGCATAATAGCTTTGAACGTGTTATTCATTGTGATAACATCAGTGACACTACACACATAAACATTTCATTCCTGCAATCCACTCAACATGCTTAGCACTTTTATGGCCATGTGCTATCCAAAATTCATGAACATTTATGAGAGCAACTCCAACTCCCAATCGAAGCGGCACCACTTCTATGTTCATATAGTTGAAGTTCTTTCAGTGTCTTTGTCATATTTGAGACACTTGTTCCTTGAACTGAACCTCATTAAGAGTATTAGAACCCAATCCTCCAATCTATGACAACCAATACAAATATATCTCTTACTTAGTACTGAAACATCCACGTATCAATAACTTGTTGTTACCCTTTGAATCCATAACTATTCATTTCACAGTGTTGGGTAGGGTTACCATTATTGGTGGACCTAATTAAGGAGTTTTAACATAATCAAACTTGAAGTTGTATTTATCAACTTCCTTTTAAGAGGTTAAGCAAATAGATTAGTCAAATTCTTTTGACTCCACTAATGTGGTAGAAGTTATTCCATCTTGAATTAACTTTCTCACATTGTCAATAACTTATGTGTGTTGACCTCTTATATAATCTCTATATGCTCGAGCTAGAGTGGCTTGACTATCACAAATCGAGCTCATATTTTGCAAAATCAATGGATTCACTTCATAATCCCTCAACCACTCAACTCTTTTAATTTGCTTGCTTCTACTAATGCAAGGTTTTCTTGGTTTCATGAAATTGTACCTCCTCGCAAGGAAACATCCGTCAGGTGATAGTTCATTTTTCTCACATATTTAATACCAACTTGTATCGATATATCATTATAAAATAGTGTGAAACTTAAAGTTTCGTAAATCTTTAGTTCTCTAAAAAAAAGTATTCAAGCACTCAGCTAGCCCTCCCAATAGCTAGTGCTTGCTTACACAAGTTAAGCCACAATTCTTTCATCATAATTAGTTAACTCGATCTAGGATCAAATAGGGTATTTGCCTCTTTTAGATTTAAGTGACTAAATTTATTTAGAACTCTTTTCTCAATGTAGTGAAATTAACTCAATACATTACCCCCACTATTTTGATTAATCTTGATACCCATCATAGTACCAATTTCTCCAAGATCCTTCTTTACGTGAAAATTTAAAACCTTCTCGTTTCTATTATGATTTTTGAATCATTTTCTTACGATCAACGTATCGACAAATTATCACACACAATATCACATATTCATCAAGAATTGTAAAGTGAGGGCATACTAACTATCTCAAGTTTATATTCTTCAAATATATATTAAATAATGCTAAGTTTAATATTGACTTCTAATCACATGTCAAACATCCTCACATTTTAAACATATCAAGTGCCTTTTCATATCACATATAGAGAGAATTCAACTCACTAACTTATGTTCTCTAGATCTCATATTCATTTATAATAATTTTCAAATATAGACACACACTTGTAAACAATGTAATTTTCACATCATCCTACAACTTGATAATAAATTTGACATATGATCTTTATGTAAGAATAACATATCACAATGACCATATAAGAAAATATTATTCCTAAAATTATCAAGTATTTGAAGATCATGCACACATATATCATCTACCCTAACATTTATGAAAATAAATTCACAAAAATCACAAAAGATAGAAATTTATAAATAAATAACATAGGGTTAAGAAAATAGATCCCGATTTTGTCATACTCCATCCTTTGATATATGCCATATCAAAATTCAAAGTCGGCGTCTTCGAAATACATCACACGACAATTTTCTGCTCAGGCCACATATCGATCTTGGCAACCAGTAGGACTAATTTCCATGTTTGACTTCTTCAACAACTTTTATCCCAATATTTTATGTAGACCACATACTGCAGCAATCAGTAGAATTAATCTCCAAATTTGACTTTTTAACAACTTGTGCCCTACTTCAACTGAAGCCCTCGTCTGACAATCAATATCAATCTTGCTCCATCGGATTCATTGTCGCTTTTTGAAGGAGTGTCTTCTTGATCATATCATAGAAAGAAAAATTTAATCTGTCAAAGACGGGATCCACGCCGACGTCTTGACAATATTACCCACATTAGATGATTTTACGTCAGAAGCAAACATCAATCTTGCTTGGCAACAACCCATCTCCACATATCCTAGGATGACATACTAATTTAAACATAAGTCACTATGATTTCATAATGATATCTGTACAACAACCAAATAAAGTTGCCCTTGCAATTAGAGGACACAATTACATCAACCAGTCCTTTGTTTGTTCTAATGCTAGGGACGTGGACAAAGCGTTCAAACTTGTATACAAGTACTTGGTGTATTCTCATGAACCGTAATATCCCATGGTAGCCAATAATGACACTTCACTATTCTCCTTGGCATAATCATATCACCATCTCTGCAATAAAGCCCTCTGATTTGTCCAATTTATTTGGACTATTCCATTGTTTCTAAAACTAAGGCGGAAATGATTTTCTTTTCCCTTGAGTTGGACAAATTTGATCCAGGAAAAAGCCACGTGAACAATTTTCAATAAATGTTCAATTCAAACAATTCCAGTGATCTCAAGCAACTTCCCTATTTTCCTTTATGTTGTGATGCCACCTTTCCAATACTTGCCAGGATTCAACGTGATAATGGAAAATTTCAACACATCTACAAATTAGAATACGGCGTTCCTCAAACAATCACCACAAAAGCAACATCAACACTTCTCTTATCTCGACCATATATCAACGTACTGTTTCTCGAAAGTTGATAGTGTCTTCTTCATCACAAATATCATTTTTAGATTGTTGGAAAATATGTTCCATGAACACAAAATACACGAAGAAGAACACATAAGATGAAGGCTTGACAATATAAACAACAAACACGGGATTTGAGGCTTGAAACACGTGCGAAATGCTTTCTTAAAAATGATATTTGCTCCCTCTCCTCTGCGAGATTGCTATGGGATTATACGCAAATAGTTTTAGTGGATATGACAAGCCTATTGAATTCTGCACTAAGCAAATAATGAATAAATTCTTCTGGAAAGTAAGAAGTCAGGAATTTGATCTTTTGGAAAAGAAGAAAAGCTTTGGGAAAAGCTCCGTAAAAGACATTGTAAAAGATTATGATAGAAATATATAGAATTGGATTTAAATAACATTGGTAGTACCCAAAGGATGAAAGGACACAACCTTTCACTAAAAGACACATTTTCATAAAAAACACAACCTTACTAAAAAACACCTTTTTATAAAATACTTATAATTAATAATTTAATTTAAACAAAAATCCAACACAATATATACATCAGACACATAAATACATATACAACACCTACAAAAAAAAAAAAAACGAAAAAGAATCCTCCACTACTAACACACCAATCCTAACTCTCCAGCAACCATCACCTTACACACACGACACAAAAAGAAAAAAAAAGGCAACTACACAAACACAAACAGAGAATACAACAAACAACACTAGATACCAAAAAAGAAAAGAGAATAAAATGAGGTTATGATTTGCGGTTCCGAGTTCGTGGTTCCTCAAAGTTAGCTATGGTTAACTTTGAAAAACAGTATATTGTAACCATTTGTTTAGCATGAGTTAACCTCGCAAAGGTAACACTCAATTTTTTTTATATAGTTTAATATCGTGATCATGCGAAACTTGATTTCAATGTTACGAAGTTGCTCAAATTTCGTATGTGTTTAACCTTCTAATATTCTCTGACATTATAATATGAAGTTGTTGAGATTTTTGTATTGTTAAAATAAAATTGATATAACCCATAATTATTTCTTGCATGCATTAAGGTCTTTTTCTTTCCTGATTTAGTGTTCATTTGTGAATTACATAATTATCATGTTGTTTGAGTTCTATTGAACTAATTTGATAATGTGTTTGCGTATAGTACCATCTGTACCTATGTTAATTGAATAAATTAGAATGATAACTGATTAGGATTAAAACAAATGATAGGAAACATTGAGTTTGTTAAGTTAATGGACCATGGATTAATAAGCGAAAATAGGTTGAAAAGGTTCTAGGCATTTAAGTTGGTATGATTCTTAACTGGCTGCATCTTTGTTTTCTTGATAATGGATTTGAATTTTTAGTTGACTTGTTGTTTTGTTCTTATTTTAATCGGGTCTTTGATAGAATGTGTAGGTCGTGAAAATATATTAGGCAAACACTAGGATATGTAGAACTTCAGGCGAGTTTCTACGCGTTTAAAATTTTTGTTTCGATTTAGAATGTAGTTACGCATCTTGTTTAAGACCAATTAATAAAAGTTTAACAATCAAAAATGAGAGAATAAATAGCCCCTAATAAAAGTTTAACAATCAAAAATGAGAGAATAAATAGCCCCTAACACAATTTATCCAAAAATAATTTAACCCAAGTATAAGTTATTAAAGCGACCGTGCTAAAACCACGGAACTCGAGAGATGCCTAAGACCTTTCCATCGGTCAACAGAATTTCTTACTCGAATTTCTAGCTCAAAGACCAATATTAAAGAGTCATTTTCTTTTGATTAGGGATTCAATAAGGTGACTTGAAACACCAAAACTCAATTCCAAGTGGCGACTCTGTAAAATAAATAATCCCTTTTCAAAACATCACTTTGATTGGAAAAACCATTTTTCTCCAAAACTAACCTTCAAGCGGAGTAGGGTAAGAAATAGGGGTGTGGCAAATATTTTCCAAAGATTGTCCACCTACAACTGAATCAAGAAATAGTTATAATGAATATCTAAACTTTCAATGAAAGTGTGTGCTAAAACTTGCTATTTTTTTGTCTATACAATGAGAACAACTCAGCAATAATATTTTGAATCATTCCCGCGCTTGGGGTAATCTTTCTCCTTTCTTTTGTTTGAACCCTAAAATCTCACTTCTCAGCTTGGCAATCTTCCAAGATAGAAAGGACCATGAAATGATTTTTTGGGCTAAGTTAGCCCATGAAGTGATCAAATTTGGAGATTTCGCTTTCAGCCATCTTTTATCTTCCCTTAATAATGAAAATGGGAACAAGGTGAGTCTCACATAGTTCTTTGAGACTCCCTCAGATATAGGTGCCAACAATCACTAAGAAGTTTTAGAGATGCACTTGTAGATCCACGTCTAGTAAACTTGTAAACTACAAGCTTGAGTGCAGTAGATGCACCTTGTTTTGTTTCATCTCCCATATTCTAGTAATTTCCAGTTTGATAATATTAGAAGTTACACTACCGGTGAGTGAGACTATTATTTCAGAATTATAATTAGATTCGATGATTGGTTTGCTTCCATGTCGTCTGCCATTATTGCGAGCATCAGATTGCATTGTGTAACAAAGCTTGCTGCTTTAACCTTCAGTGTAGGAACCTTTTGGGTTCCAATTGGAACAGTGTTGACTTCTCTTCAATTTTGAAGGAGTTTGCTTTACTTTCAAAACCTCGCAAAAATCTATAACTTACAATAATAAGCTAAGACCAAGTTGGTAATACTTAAAAAACAAAAATATTACCAAATCTTAACTTTTCAATGCTTAAGTTTCCAGCTATAGTGCCAAAAACTTGTTATCTTCTGGTGTAATCACTAACTCTCATGAAAACATATGTGATTGCAAGTAATAAAGTATTGTGAAACAATCAGGATTATCAATCTCATAGGAACTTCTGATGACAATCTAGAGATATACTAATATGGCTATACAAATAAGCGTTGTCTGGTTTTAGATATGAGAGTTTGTTTATTATACTTAAGAATTTAAAGTAATTTCGAGTTAAATTTAGGTGTTGTTCAGAGTTATTAAAACCTAATTTAATGGCTCTTGGTGTATTCACATCATATATGTTCTATAGTTGTTTAAGCATGACTAAGATATCTATCAAATTGATGAATCACAGGGTTGGTATTATGGTCATGTGCTCTCCCCTTCTTTTAACCTTCTACTCGAATTGGACTCCTAACTAGATCGTTGAGCTAGGATAGGTGAACCAATTCAAATGTATTAAGTTATATTCTTGTATTTGACTCAAGTAGGAAGATTTAGGTACCTCTCTGTCCTAGTCACAAATTCATCAGTTTATCCATCCTACACTTCTTTATCCATATTCTATTTCTAGCCTCCGTCTCTTAAGTTCTTCAAGAAATTATCTATTTATTTTATTAGTCGCGAAGCAATAAAATAGTAATCACAAGGTTAAAAGATCAAAACGTAATGGTAGATTCTACAAAAGCAAACTATATTAATATAACGATGTTCATTTTATGACTACAACCCTAGAAAGATAGTCTTTAGCCACTGAGGATATTAATACAAAGCAATAGAGTAATAAGAACAATGAAAATAGGCTAAGTAAAAGAATCTAGAGATAACCCTAATGGTAGAGTTGAAGTTCTATGCTCCTTAGTCTTTCCTCTACTAGTTTGAAACTCTTCAAACTAAAAACTACATTTAAAATGACCTAGTGGGTAATTATAGTATTTAGAAAATACCCTAGAGACCCCTTCAAGTCGGACAAGCAAAGTAGGGTGAAATTTGCCCCAGACTGTCTTAGCTTGCGGCGGGAGCTCCATTTGCTCACCCTGAAGCTCGCATCCTGAGATCCCCTTCCCCGCCTTTGGATTGCATTCTTGAAGGTGTAAAATTGATATGAGGTGTATTTTTGACCTCCCCTTCTTCCTTCACTGTGGAACTCACCTTGTGAAGCTCTGACGTTGCTTTGGGACTCTATTTTGTAAAATCACATGTTTATGCTCCTTTTCATCTCTTTTTTACTTCTTTCTCATAAAATGCATAAAACACCTCACATAAGTGCCAAATCATGAAATTAATCATAAATTATAAGAATCAAATAAGAATACCCTTAAAACAAGGCTTAAATATGGGTAAAAATTAGTGAAAGTGAGTGTATCTCAGACCCACATCAGAGTAAACCTTACTTGTAAGAACATAAATGCCACAAATGGACTCGGTCATATTGCACATCAACAAATGCAGCAAACAAGCATGCAAGAGAGATCCAAATTATAGACTTACTTGATTTTATGACAAGCATGGTAGTGTTGTTGCCAAATTTGAAAATACAATACTAACCAATAAGTACGAGGCCTTATTTAATGAAATACTCAAAACATCATAAATGATATCGTGAGCTACTTTACCAAATCTGTGTTACTTTCAGATCTATTTATTGCTATAATTTCTGTCAACTACTAATTTACATTTCTTCATAAATACAACTACAGGCATGCCTTCACTTCAATTTGTGAATTCAGTAAAAGATAGTCATATGACACATTATGTTTCTGCACTAAAAAAACATGCACATGTCGAAAGTTCCAAGTAGATGAATTTTTATGTCCACATGCAGTTTTGATAAAATTCTATTTTAAAAAATACACATATTGCTCTCCTTACTACACTAGAGATTTCTTAATCAAAACATATAAGACACCAGTACATACTCTACCAGAATATAGTATGTGTCACATTCCTGATCATTTATCTTTACGCAGGGTGGTTCCACCAAATTCTAGAATCCCATTAGGAAGGCCTAAAAAAGAGAGTAAAATGAGGATTTGAGTCATATTTAATTGGGACAACAATATCATGCAAACGGTCTGGAGGTCAAGGACACAATCAAAGAATATGTAAAAGGACTCCAAAGAAAAATTAATATACTACTCTTGTTATTGTAGTCAATAGTTCCCAAGTCGTTCTTATATAGTACTCATGTTTTAGCATATCAAAATCTAAACACGAGTGTTATATTGTTACAATAAAATGTTTGGTTTGTCACTTAATAACTTAAATTTTTCATTTTAGTATATTTATATAATGTGATGGTATCATTGAGGAATAAGCAGTCCTTCAACGAGACACTATTCAATCCTCAAGAGATACCATCACAGTATATTCATATACTTTAGTGGTATCATTGAGGAATGAGAAGTCCTTCAGTGAGGTACTATTCAGTCCTTAATGATACTATCACAGTATATTCATATACTAGCGTGGTATCATTATGATTTGTTCCAGACTATCCGTGAAACACTCCAGGAATTCTTTATGATTCCATCACAATATATCTATATATTGGCATAGTATCATGGACTAATGAGCAGTCTTCATTGACATATTCCTCAGTCCTGCATGATACCATGATATCGTAGGGAAAAAAAACTCATAGAAAGCCTATTCCTAAAAAGAAAATTCCACATCCAAGCCTTATGTTCTCAAAAAATCAAAATTCTCTCATCCAAAATACTAACGTGTTACGAAGAAACCAACTCTTCCTGCTCCTAATAATGGCAAGTGTTACGGATGTCAAAAACCTGGTCATATTGCTATGTACTGTAAATTTTCTAAAAAGGTTAGAAATCTTAACCTTGATGAATCTGTCCTTAACCAAATCCAACACCTCTTGCTAGAGGAAAGTGGAGAGTATATGATTAATTTAAAAAAGATTTAATCAAATTGAAAATGACGACTTAGAGTCTTCCCAGTCTGACCATGAAGACCAGAATAACCAACCTAGGTCAATGTTCTCTCAAAAGAACAAGATTTCCTCCTGAAAATTATAAGTAATTTACAGGATTCTGACCAAAAAAAGTATTATCTAGACCAATTTAAGAAGACTATATATATATATATATATATATTCTGGCATGGTACCATGTAGGTCTGTTTCAATAATTAAATGAGAAAACACCAAATCCTCTATGATACCATTATATTATATACTATATAGTAGAATGGTATCATCAAATACTTCCTCCAACAACAATTCAATGCTAACACGAAAGAAAAATTATAAGAAGAATATTAACAAACATTGAAAATTTTATCACATTTATATCGTATAAAAAGAAAAAACATATACACATACATAGAATTCAACAATACAATAACACAAAGACAATACATCACCGCTTCAGTATTCAACTACCATTACTATAATCCGAAAAGCATTTTAATCATATTTTTGCACTACTACAATCAAATATTGAAAATACAAAATACAATTCTAATTCTTGCACTTTCTTCCATGATTTGATTTTACCCACTATTCAAGATTCTCAAATTCACTGAATTCACCACCCAAATGCTTCTTTCTGCCATAATCCACAATAATATGCCATATCTCGATCGAATAAGATTCACATCAAAATTTTCAACAGGAATTTTAATGTTCTCAATGAAGTAATCAACAAAGCAAATAGTAAAACGCCACAGTAATTGCATAAAAAATCTAGATAACATGAAGAAGTTGAACAAAAAAATAAAACAAAATACGTGTTTTTCTGTTTTGATAGATTCTCAATCAATATAGCATCAAGTTCATCATTTCACTGATGACCTTGATGAAGATCATCTATCAATACAATGTTATTTCTTTTACTATACAATTTGATAGTCTTCGGAAATAACGACAACACACAGTATGGTTTTATTGAATTCCAAACAGTTGTCATATATTATGGACTACGCAGGGAATCATACACATAAAAAAATCTATTATGAAATGATAAACACACCAGTATCCAATGTCACTTACCACCTAAGGGAATATGGAATAGCACATGGTCAACTCACTCTATATAGTGTTGCAAAACAGTCGATACCCATACATATACTCTATAATATCAGTTGCCTTCGCAACAAAACTATCATGATTCTCCCCAGACACAAACTTTGCATACAATTTGATAATACTATTATGAAAAAAATTATTCATTGTTGTCACAGTAATTGGCATTTGCCTATATTTTTTCTTCTTCCTCGAGTAATAGAACATGACATCCAGGTGCTACAAAGAACAAAAAGGAAAAATGACTAAGTAACCACTAATTAAAGTTGATAGCAAGAAAATGAATCATCGGCCCTCACTAATACCAGCATAATATATCCATATAATAGCATGGTATCATTGAGAAACTAGCAGTCCTTCAAGGATGCATATTCCTCAATCCTCAAATTATATCATAATGGGAAAAGTACACAAAATAGACCAAAAAATTAAAGTATTTACACCCCATTAACCCCTCCCATTCTAATTCCTAAACTATCCATTCGGCTCATATTATTTACCCGTAATACCCCCTTAGCGAGCAACTTCTGTTAGGCCTTAAAGTGAGCCTCAAATGTTGCGCCGTCTTTTTCTTTTCCAAAGTGGATAAGCCACTCTCTTTCTTGTCCATTTCTCTATTCTTCTTTTTCATTGTTTTATTTCTATAGTTTATACTTTTCTTTTTGTGTTATTTATTTTTTCTCTTATTTAAATATGATAGTTAATTATTTTTTATTAACAAAAATATAAAATAAATAAATAATTATACTACATGAATAAGTGATTAAAAGGAATATTAAATTTACTAAGTTATTTAATAAAATTTAAATTAATTGAAATATATATCTTTATTTCTAGTTAGATTATCTTCTTTTTATTGTTTCCTTTTAAGGATAAAATAAAATATAAAAATAAAGATATTATCTAACTATTTCAAGACTAATAAGAACATAAAAAAATTAAAAAATAAATTATAATAATAAATAATTAAGAAAAGGAGTGTCTCATTAAAGGATTGGAACAATCCTCTTTGATACCATCACAGTATATTCATATACTGTGATGGTATCATTGAGGACTAAAGCAGACCTCAACAATACTATGATAGTATATGAATACAATATGATGGTATCATGGAAAGTTGAGAAATGTCTTATTAAAGAACTGAAGTAGTCCTCCATGATACCATGCCGTATATAGAGATACTATGATAGTATCATGGAGCAAGCTAAATGTACTGTGATGGTATCATGGAGGTCTCACTTAAGGACTGAGCATGCATCAATGATACCATGACAGTATATAGATATAATAAAAAGTAAAACAATTGAATAACTAAACTATAATAAGAGATAAATAAGTAATCTTTTATTTTCTCTTATTGGCTCTTTTTTGTTTTGTTTTATCTTTTATTTTTTATTAAATTATATTTTCTTTTTTATCAATTTCTTTTTAAAGATAAAATAAAATAAAAAGATAAAGATATATACCACGATAGTATATAAATATATTATGATGGTATCATTTCGGACTGAAAAAAGCCCCTATGATACCATGCTAGTATATAGATATACTGTGATGGTATCATGAAGGTCTCACTGAATGGTTGAAACAGGCATCAATGATGCCATAGTAGTATATAGATATATTGTGATGATATCATGGAGATGTCACTAAGGGGTTGAAGTAGGCATCAATATATGATATCACAACAGTATGTAAATATATTGTTATGGTATCATTACATACTGAAGTAAACCCTAATGATATCATATCATGATACCATGTCAGTATATATCTACTAGGATGGTATCATGGAGGTCTGAAAGTCTGACTGAAGGATTGAATTAGACATCAATAATATCATGGCAGTATATAAATATACTGTTATGGTATCATTACAAACTGAAGCAAACCTCAATGATACCATGACAGTATATATATACCGTGATGGTATTATGGAGGTTTGACTGAATGGTTGAAGCAGGCATCAATGCTTAGTATATAGATATATTATGATGGTATCATGGAGGTCTCACTGAAGGGTTGAAGTAGGCATCAATGATACCACGACAGTATATAGATATACTATTATGGTATCATTATATATTGAAGCAAACCCCAATGATACCATGTCATGATATATATACTGTGATGGTATCATGAAGGTTTGACTGAAGGATTGAATCAGACATCAATGATACCATATCGGTATATAAATATATTGTGATGGTATCATGGAGGTCCCACTAAGAATTGAAGCAGACATCAATGATACCATGACAATATATAGATATACTTTTATAGCATCATCACAGACTGAAGCAAACCTCAATGATACCATGTCAGTATATATATACTGTTATGGTATCATGAAGGTCTGACTGAATGATTGGAGTAAACATCAATGATATCATGATGGTATATAGGTATACTATGATGGTATCATGGAGGTCTCACTGAATGATGAAGCATGCATCAATGATACCATGACAGTATATAGATATACTTTTATAGTATCATTACAGACTGAAGCAAACCTCAATGATACTATGTCAGTATATATATACTGTGATGGTATCATGTAGGTCTTACTGAATGATTGGAGTAAACATCACTGATACCATGATGGTATATAGATATACCGTGATGGTATCATGGAGGTCTCACTGAATGATGAAACATACATCAATGATACAATGATGGTATGTAGATATACTGTGATGATATCATTACGGACTTAAGCAAACCGAATTATACCATGTCAGTATATATATATTGTGATGGTATCATGGAGGTCTGACTGAAGGATTGAAATAGACATCAATGATACCATGACAGTATATTGATATATTGTGATGACATCATGAAGGTCTAACTAAATGATGAAACATACATCAATGATACTATGACGGTATATAGATATACTGTGATTGTATCATCACGGACTGAAGCAAATCCAACGATACCATGTCAGTAGATATATACTGTGATGGTATCATGGAGGTCTGATGAAGGATTGAAACAGACATCAATGATACAATGACAGTATATAGATATAATATGATGGTATCATTACGAACTTAAGCAAATGAAAAAATCAGAAATAAAAAAGAAAAGAGAATCAAATAAAATTATAAAAAAAGAAATAAAAAATAAAATAAAAAAGGACCAAAAATATGAAATTTGTGGTGGAAAAATAAAAAATATTATGATTGAGAAAAAAATGAATGAAAAAAAGGAGAAAAAAAATAAAGAATACAGAAATAAATGAAAAAAGAAAAGAAAAGAAAAGAAACAAGAACTAAGGAAATTGAAAAAACAAAGAGAAAATGAAAAATAAAAAACACAAAAATAAAAGAAATAAATGAAAAAAAAGAAGAAGAAGTAGAGAGAAAAAATTAAAGAAATAAATGAAAAAAGAGAAAAAAAAAAGAACAAGAAATAAAAGAAATTGAAAAATAAAAAATAAATAAAAAAATAAAAAAGCAAAAATAAAAGGAACAAAAAAAAGGAAAAAAGAGAAAAATAAAAACAGAAAAACAAAGAAGTAGAGAAAAAAAACAAATGAATAAAGAAATAAACGAGAAAAAAGAAAAAAAAAGAAGAAAAGGAGTATATAAAATAAATTTCAAGTGTGAATTAGATTATGGTACAAAAAGAAAATAAAGAATAAAATAATTTTAAGAAAAAAATAAAGGAAAAAGGCTCAAATATGCCATCGAACTATTGGAAATGGCTCATTTATGCTATCCGTTAAAAGTTTGGCTCATTTATGCCATCGCCGTTACAAAAAAGGCTCATTCATGCCATTTTTTTAACGGTGGTTTTTTAAAAAGGAAAAAGGCTCAAATATGCCATCAAACTATTGGAAATAGCTCATTTATGCCATCCGTCAAAAATTTGGCTCATTTATGCCATCGCCGTTACAAAAAATTCACCGATTATAGAATTTTTCTGATTTTTACTTCAAGTATAATTTTTTAAGAATTTAAAAAATTGTGTTTCGGTAACTAATTGATTCGTTGTTTGAAATAGTTGATGTCTGTTTCGGGCTTGAATTGGTCTTGAGATTTGCAGAATTGTGTTCGGCGATTCCGAATAAATTAAAAATGGATGAACTCTTTACAGTGCCTATAAAGGAGATACAAAATGCATAGAAATATTTTGGCCGGAGAAATCGATATTTTCTTATTAGGAATTTTAAAATTTCTTTGGTTGATTTAATTAATGATGTGGAAGAATTATTGTTGGTCACGTGTACAAAATAGTTTTGCAAAAAAACCTCAAATTGGACTATTAAAAAAAATGGCATGAATGAGCTAAGCTTTTAACGGATGACATAGATGAGCCTTTTTTCAAAGTTCGATGACATATTTGAGTCCTTTTCCTTTAATTAATGATGTGGACGAATTATTGTTGGCCACGTGTACAAAATAATTTTGCAAAAAATCATCAAATCGGACTGTTAAAAAAATAGCATGAATGAGCCTTTTTTGTAACGGCTATGGCATAAATGAGCCAAACTTTTAACGGATGGCATAAATGAGTCATTTTCAATAGTTCGATGGCATATTTGAGCCTATTCCCTTTTTAAAAAAACACCGTTAAAAAAATGGCATGAATGAGCCTTTTTTGTAACGGCGATGGCATAAATGAGCCAAACTTTTAACGGATGACATAAATGAGCCATTTCCAATAGTTCGATGGCATATTTGAGCCTTTTTCCAAAAATAAATGAACAAAGAATCATAAAAAAAAAAAAAAAAAAAAAAAGGAAATCAGAAAAAAAAAAAAAAAAAAAAGAAATAGAGAAATAGAGAAATAAAAACGAAAAGAATTAAAATGGAGATAAATAACTAAAGTTATAACGGAAGAGGACATTTTATGTAATAAGTTACGGGGACATTTTTTGTAAAGGGGCATTTAGTTATAAATAGTTTGATTTTATGATGCATGATGTACTTTCCCCTATTATATTTACTAGTTTCATGTGGCCCGGGCTTAACTCGAGATATAACAATAATATATAATTTTGTCAAATAAGTATAATTGGTTTCACATTTTTCAACTATATAATTAATTTAATGTTATTGGAGGTTAATCATATCTTGTCTATAAAATTCATATAGTTACTAAAGTTTGCCGTCATATAACTAAGCAATTTTTAAAGAAAAAAAGTTATCTATGAGGAAGTAAATTTAGTAGAAAAATTAGCAAATCAAAAGAAGCATGTAATTTCTCCATTTTGTGGTTTTCTTCACGACCTTAAATGATAATATTGTTATAAAAAAAAAAATAGAAGAGTAGTCGTAGGCTCGTAATAATTTGATTATTGCACTAATTTCCTTCTCCGATCCCCATTAATTAACATTTGCTATAGCAGAATTCTTTTTTAATACTCTCTATTCATTTTAATTTGTTCATCTTACTTTTTTTTAGTTCATTTTATAAAGAGTATTTTTTCTTTTTTGACAACTATTTAATTTTAACTTTTCACATGACATACTTAATATCACGAGGTGTGAATTTTTTTTAAAAAAGCTGCACTTTACCAAAAATTAATAAAAAAATAAAAATAAAATGGTTGGACAATGCAACACACCAATTATAAAAGGTTCATGTGTGAGTGAAAAAGGCAAAAAATTATGGAAGTTGAAAAGTCAATAGTTGTACAGCCTACGCGTGTAAGGATCATAGAATACAAACTCTCATATGGACCCAAGGATGAAGTCTGTGAGGACGACAAAATTGAAGCATCCTTGCATATATATAATTACTAGTATACGTATCCACACATCGCGTGGATAATATTAAAGTATTATTTTTAATTATTTTTTATTGTGATGTCTTATTCAAGAATGTTAAATTATAATACCTTTAAAAAAATTTAAATATCATATTATTTCTCAATGAAATGCCTTTTCCTTTCCCCCCACCCCCCATCCCCACCCTTTCTCTAACCAAATCTATATAAATAAGGACAAACTTTAATATTTTTTATTTTTGAATTTTTATTTTATTATTCACATTTATTTAGTTTAAAAATTATGAATAGTAATCTGTGTATTATCTAATTAGTTTATTATATTCTCAAAATTATTTTAAAATTTTATCACCACCCCTCCATCCCCGACCCCCACCTTTTTACCAAATCTATATGAATATGGATAAAATTTAATATTTTTAATTTTTAAAATTTTATTCTATTGTTCACATCTATTCAATTTAGAATTCATGAGTAGTAATATGTATATTATCTATTCCTTTATTATATTCTCAAAATTAGTTTAAAATTTACCCCCCACGCCACCCACACCCTCCTATTCCCTGACCAAATCTATATGATTAAGGACAAAATTTAATATTTTTTATTTTTAAATTTGTATTCTATTGGTCACATCTATTCAGTTTTAAATTTATGAATAGTCATGTGCATCCCTCTCTGTACATTTTTCTACGATATTTTAATTACTTAATTTTTTTCTAATTTAACTTTGAATTAATTTTTTTTTTGTGTTACACGTATAAGAAGTTGAGATTTCTTCTTTGTTATCTCCAAATATAGAAATTATAATAGATAGGATTTGTTATTCATAATAGAATAAATAAAATTTAGATTAGAAGAAGACTCCAAATAATTTAATTTATTAAAAGTGGATATAATTTAAAATTCAAGTTAAACACTTTCACCTCTATGACAGCGAGACTTTCCTCCATAATTTGCCTCTGCATATACTTCATTACTACTTATTAGGATGTAAGAACTCAATAATTTTTTCTACATACATGAAATGCCTTAGATTAACAACTTTCTTTTTATAACTTTTTCCTTTTTTATTCTGCATTACCTGAAGTAGCACCAAAACAAAAGATCAAAACAAACAAATACATAAAAAGGGGGAAAAAAAAGAAAGAAAGAAGAACTACAAAGTCACTATAACAAACTCAATATTATGGTCTCATCAGCTAGAGATGGACTTCCACAATGATTTACTATAAGTATGACTATATAATTTTCACTCCCTGAATGCTAATGTTGAAGAAGAAGCCAACATCAAGTACAACAACAAATAACAAAAAATATGAAGTTGATTATGATGGCTTTATTTCGACTGCTCCAAAGCCATATCTAAGGAAGGAGGAGAAAAGGTAAACCAAAGACAGAGGAAAAAGAATTTATGAATATATTAACAAATGTAAAAATAATTATGGCAAAGAGATTGCAATCTGTATATCCGTATCTACTTTACCTAAAAAGAGATATAAAGTCTTATTAACGCACACAAATATTTTACTCCTAAAGCTCCAAACTTTTCAACTGTTTGATTCGCAAGCTCTCTGCAATATACTGTCACGATCCAAAATAGGCACGTGATGACACTTGTCACACCCTCCAGACAAGTAAGCCTATCTAAACCCAAACTCAATAATCAAGTAAATTAGAAATGGAAGAAAAGAATAATCCCTAAAATATATATAAAGAAGAAACAATTAGTTTAGGATATAGTTGTCACTAGTACAAGCCTCTAATATAAAATAGGAATAATAATCTTCTATAATATCTTAGATGCGAATAAAGCATAAGACATAAATAGAGAGATCTGAGAAGTCCTGAAGTCCCTCAGCTACTACCTCAATCTCCGCATTGCTAATACTGGAAGAAGATGATCTACAAACTGCTACTCGACCCAATACCTGCACGGGGTGCAGACAAAGCAAGAAAAAGGAAAAGGAAGCAAGAGTGAGTACGAAATCACATGTACTCAGCAAGCATCGTCGATAACCGACCCTAATCCAAAGTGATGGCGAGAACCACCACCCCAACTACCCAAGGTTTCCCCAATCATTGTATAACTTGCCAAAATCACAGTACTTTATCCTACCAGGTAACCCAAGACAGTGGTCAACAGGTTAACCAAATGCAGGGTAGGCACATTAATCCAGGTGAGTCAATCATCATTAACCAATACTGTGGGATAGCAACAAGGAGAGTGTATATATATAATGATGTATCTCATGCTACCAAAAGGGTGCTATCCATCTATCTTTTGATCAAGTCACAATCATACCCAAGTCTTATCACACCTCTCCCTTTCGACCAATATACGATGAAATAGGATAATAAAATAAAGTGAAATGAATGCTCAAACACAGTATCACAAACAAGGTCCTAACACAGAAATATGGTATAATAGTAGACACTAACACAATATGAAAACACACCAAGGATGATAATGCAATGCAAATGATGCAATGGAATGAAGTGATGATGATGGATCTTTGAAAGTTATCGCATAACTTTCTGTATACACCCACCGTGCTCGCAGCTACCAGGTAGGACCCATGGGGGGTTCGCAACCCATATACTACTCAGTCTCAATATCAATATCTCCTCTCCGCCTCATGATCACGGTAGAGGGTTTGATAAAATGTCTCATCAATATCGCCTCTCCGCCTCGTGGATCACGGTAGAGGGTTTTACAAAATATCCCGGTGATACCAATGTCTCATGAATATGCATGTGTGATATGAGGATGCAATGCTCATAGTAATCTCAACACAAGGATCTCAAATCCATCAATACGCATGATATATGCAAGTGAGCTCAAAATCAACTCAATGTATCAATAACTCATGATATCAGTCTCCACTTGGTACCAACCGAATATAGGTCATGTAATCATCAAAATTACCATTCTCAAGCCCACTCCTGGGCGTCACTATGATGAATATGCAATCACATGCTCAGATAAGGCCTATAATGTCAAGTCAAGACCCCGCTCGGGCAACACAATAATAAATATGGCCTTAATGCAAAATCATGACCAACAATCATCAAGCCAAGCCCTTACTCGGCGACATAGTACATAATATGATAATTAAATGCACTCTCATAGCCAATTAACACAATTCAAGCCCCCATTCAGGCATCACCACACAATATACACTCAAGACCGGTAATAATAATATGCACATAAACCCCCACTTGGGCACGCAATTATATATATCAACAATCTCAATAATTGTAGAACGTGAGACTACCCAAACTTAGCTTGATCATAACTTAAGCTTTCTTAACTATTACAAGTCAATCTCGCTCTAAGTATCTTCTAACCCCAATTATTCCATCAAATCACGATGATCACATAATTATCCCTTAAGAGGTCACTAAAGCGCCAATCATTATGTCAAAGTCCATTAAACATGAATCTAGCTCCAAAACAGGCATTAATACTAACATTACAGAAACACTAAGTTAGTTATCTATAATCTACTTCTAAGGATAAGCATAAGCAATAATACTAACTAAGGAAAACAATAATCTAATTATGATCCACCAAAGACTCCGGTACCCGCGGAGATGCTCGTCATTTCACCTAAGCGGGACCCACAATCCTAAACGAATCATGAAAATACCACAACCAAGCATACAAACACATAAACACTTTGGAAAAAGTCAAGGTATAGCTCAACTTGCCTTAAATGAAGACCCGCAAGCTCAAACGCAGTCCAAGACCTCAACCGGAAGCCCAAATCTTTTGAATCAACACCAAATACATCCAATCACATCAAATATAGCATCTACAAGTCAAAAGGAAGCTATTGATACCCATATTGACCATATTTGAAACGGGTCAAAAAGGACCTCGAAAATGGATTTTGAAAACGAAGGGGTAAAACTGAAATTTTATTTTAAAAACACATTCCCCAAGGTTAAAGGAACCTACAGCTGAAAACCCACGCGAAAATGAGTTAAAAATGAGGTCTAAATCAAAGAAAAACCATCTTTATGTTTTACCGGTAAAACCCCAAAAATCCCTCGAAAATAAAAAAAAAGGGTAAAAATGAAATTTTTGTTTGAAAATCATAATCCTCAAGTGAAAAGGACTATATGGGTGAAAACCTGAGCAAAAACGAGGAAGAATCTGAGCTCAAATCAAAGAAATACCAAAATTTCAATTTGGGGAAAAAACTCCAAAAACCCTCTTTTGAAATCTTTGATTTAGAAGAATTTAGATGATAAAGTTGGTAGAAAATGATTTAAAATTGAGTTAGGAACTTACCCGCACGAACTTATGCAAGAAATCTCCCCCAAAATCTTCTTCCCAAGCTCCCAATATGATAAAAATGGTGAAAATGAGTAAAAATGGGGCAAATCCCGAAATTGGGCACTTTTCAGCAAGGAAAGTTGACTTGTTGACCGTTGACCGCACGTTGACTGCGGTCAACTGCTGACCAACCATCAACAATTTTAAAAACTTATTTTTAACCCTCGAAACTCATCCGAAACCTTATGAACATGAATCAATAGTGAAAATTGATCATAAAACATGTTCCGGATCCAATGGCATCATCGAATTTATGAAAAAAGATCGTTTACGATAAATTAACCCCTAAAACCCCTTTAGGCCAAAATACATTATTTTCAAATGGAGGGTTGAAATACAATGAAAGGTTCCGAACCCAAACCAACCATTCTGCCAACTAAAATCGACGCTCCGGATCTAATGGAACAGTCAGAAGCCTCATCCGAGACTCGAATCACAAAATATTGACCGAAGTCAAATCTATCATTTTAAGGATACTCAAAACCACAAACTCAGATAAAACACTCCCGAATGTATCGGGGACCACGCTAACCATCCCCACTACTCATGAACAAGATAATTCAACTACAGGGAGGAGCAAAATGGTCAAACTACAGAAAATTCTCAAATTCAAAAATGAGGATCATTACATATACAAAGACATCAGTTGTACTTTAAATCATCAAAGAACTTCTACAAACTAAAACTCGATAATAATAATAATAATAATAATAATAATAATAATAATAATAATAATAATAATAATAATAATAATAATAATAATAATAATAATAATAATAATAATAATAATAATAATAATAATAATAATAATAATAATAATAATAATAATAATAATAATAATAATAATAATAATAATAATAAGAATAATAATAATAATAATAATAATAATAATAATAATAATAATAATAATAATAATAATAATAATAATAATAATAATAATAATAATAATAATAATAATAATAATAATAATAATAATAATAATAATAATAATAATAATAATAATAATAATAATAATAATAATAATAATAATAATAATAATAATAATAATAATAATAATAATAATAATAATAATAATAATAATAATAATAATAATAATAATAATAATAATAATAATAATAATAATAATAATAATAATAATAATAATAATAATAATAATAATAATAATAATAATAATAATAATAATAATAAAGCTCACTGTTGCACATTTTACTCCAATTTTGGATCCTAAAAGCTTCAAAATGTTCAGCTATTTGAATAGCAAATTCTCTGCCATAAACCAAGAAAAGCAATTGGAAAGCTAATGACAAACTAAGATTTTTTAAATCAAAGTGTAAGATTCTATTTTTATTTTGTGATCATACCTGCAGAAAGTGTAGTCAGATGACATAAAGTTTTTGATTTTGATGATAGCCTATACTGAAAATACAATCCAAAATGTTTTCCCTAATAGAATCCCACCAACTTCAATGTCAACTAATTAATCCCAATTCAAATCCATGGTGCTACAATTTCGACAGTGGACCTGATGAATTTCCGCACAAAACTGAAAAAACTCAATCAAAATGAACATTGAAAAAGACCCATGTATGAAACTTGAGAAAATCTAATTATTCGCGCATATTCTTTAATATTATTTGTACAATTGAATTTTAAAAGATAACTTACCTGCCATGAAACACTGATGAAGCCGCAAAATCATATTTGTATGATCACTAAGTGTGGATATAGATTATGAATTTGCTTGGCTCTAATATTTTGAAGCACGCCCCTTTTTAATCTGTTTCATACAAAAATTGTGCAAACTCTCTTGAGCTATTTATTTTTTCAAAAAACTTTACCCACACAGTAAAACTTAGTTGTTTTCTTTTTCAATTCCAAAGCTTAAAAATCACACGATTGTTCCCTCCTTTGATTGCTATAAGTTAGGAGCAAATATCTAACTTGGACTAAGTCAAATGTAATTTTTTTTTAAAAAAACTCATATTTAAATTCAAATGGATAGATAAATTAACTTAACCACTGTCAATTCAAATAAATAATTATTTTAAATTTATTAAAAAATACTAACTAATTATTACCTAATTTTATTATATCTTTCACTTTAATAAATTGAAATTTTAAAAAGTTATTAAATAGCTAATAAAATTTGTATAACTAACCAAATTAAGATTCACAGAGATCTTCCGTTTTAAATACTTTACAAAGTTCATTTTAAATTCAATAATTTACATATTTCGTTTTAAATTCAAATTTCAAACTTAATTTGTTAGTTATTAATTGAATATCTGCTAAACCATTCAAAAAGAGTCCAATTAGAACTCTTTTTGGATAGAATAGGGGGTGAGATAACATTTAGAGTTCAATTAGGATTCTTTGCCGTGGAAACTACTAATTCTAATATGTAATTTTATTTCTTTATAATTTTCAATTCACAATTAACAATTCAAATAGCTTATTACAAAGTAAATAAAATATTGTCCTAAAACTGCCACGTGGCTTCTTAGTAGCTTGCCACTTGGCTAATTGTGGTGCTTCGTCCTCTGTTTTATAATATATATAGATAATATATTATCATGGTATTATTAAGAATTATTTATAGCCTATTTGGCCAAACTTATTTTTCCCCAAAAGTGCTTATTTTTTCTCAAAAATGCTTATTTTAAAAAGTTGAGGTGTTTGGTCAAGCTTATGGAAGAAAATAAGTGCTTCTGGAGAGTAAAAAAAGCAGTTTTTCATAAGCTAAAAAAAATAGCTTCTCTCCAAAAGCACTTTTGAAAAAAGCACTTATGAGAAAAATATACTCAAAAGCACTTTTAAAAGTTTGGCCAAACACTAATTGCTGCTCAAAAGTGTTTTTTTAATTGTATTGGCCAAACACAAACTGCTTCTCACCAAAAGTACTTTTTTGAAAAAAACACTTCTGAAAATAAGCTGATTTTGGAAGATTGGCCAAACAGGCTATTAATCCATTAAGACATTCGTCAAATACTTTATGATACTATCCCAGTATATAGATATAGTAACATGGTATGAGAAATGACCAAGTTCTTCATTGAGAAACCCCTCACTTCTGCATGATACCATCATAGTATATACCATATACTAAAATGATATCATAATGAGTTGCTTTCAACAATCATTCAACACTACACATGCAACAATTTCAGAGAAAAAACTTAAAAGACATTGAAAATTGTATCACATTGATATTTCATGAAAATAAAATATATATACACATATAGAGTTCAACAAAAATAAAGAAAATAGACATTCAATATACATACATCATAAGATATTGGTCTGCCAGAATAGTTTAATGTGTGAAACTAAGTCTTCAATGAAACTAAAGACACTTCAAATTTATAAGCCGACTTCAAATAGTGGTCATCATCAGAATACACAGCCACACTTCTCCTACAACATACCAAAAAGCACACATTTGTACAAAAATGTAAAGGAGAAAAAAAAAACTAAAATAAACATCTAATACATATATTTTGTGATCATTAATTCATCAATGAAACCTGAGAATGCCTGTACAAGTATATAGACCACTGGGTTGTGGTGCTTGACATCAGGGAAGACCTACCTTTAACATGCTTAATCGATACTGAACCCAACTCACTAGGGGAAAAGTACATAGTCCACAGGGACAACAAATGAAGACTGATATATCTCATCAGGACATCTATTCCTGATCCTCCAATAAACTATAGATGTTTTATCATCATCACCTACTTCCACTACTGTAATGCCTAGTGGAATGAATCACTTGGAGGGATCATATTATGACTCAGTAACCCTCACTCCTTTTGTTGATGGATCAATAGGATCGGTAATAAGGTCACAAGTAGCATCTTTTGAAGGCAGAGCAATAACAAATGCATTAACATCAACACCTTCTATAAATACACCATTTGCAGGCTCATTATCAACATCTATAACCCTTTGAACAATGTACTTTGTCTTAATAGTAACACATGTTACTGGGTATGCGGTATCTTGTCTAAATAGACCACCATATCCTAAGACTTGATCATTTTACAACTATATTTACGTTAATTTTTTCCAGATCAATGGCAGCTTGTGTGATCACTATTATTTTGGACTCACTCATATCCACAAAAAAATCATCGTCCATCGACTTTTCATAATTCAACTTCAAATCATGCTCTTATTCATTTTGCAGCTGCTTTGTTATTATAATAATCCTCTGTGGTGGTAGCAATAATAGACTTATAACGACCTGTTCCGTAATCATTAAAGGCACCTTGTTTGTAGGCATGAGATAAAGGGAATTTTGAAAATATGGTCCCGAAATGGTATTAATGGACTTAGCAGAAAATATTTAAAATTTGAAATTTTGAGTCGTACTGACGTCATTCTGCTATAACAAGAATTTTTTTGCTATAGAGGCATTGTGGTAGCAGTCTACCAGCCGCTATAGTGGGATGCCTAAGGCAGAAACCAGACCCAATTTTATTAAAAAATCCCTTCTTCTCTTCAGTTGCAAAAAGAATGGATGAGGCTTCTAAAACCCTCCTAGGGTTGTCCCATGGCCTTGGAGCATTAGAGAGGAGGGATTGCACTCGAATAGGATAAAACCCATGGTTTTCTCATGAAATTCACGCCGAAAATCACTAGCATGAAGTCAAAAGCTCGTGTTCATGCCTCTGTAGCAGCTGCTTGGCATCCAGATAAGCTAAGTTTAACAGAGTAGTTTAGACCTGGGTTAGAAAGCATGGGCATGACATAAATTGTTGGGAGATTTCATGCTTAGGCCTTCGGGCACAATGTTGGAATGGCTAAAAAGGATGATAACCCAATTTTTTGGGTAGGAATTTGCTGTTATTTTGTGATATTGAAATTTTTCAAGTAATTAAAGTGTTAATTTTTATGTTGTTCATCTCCATATGATTAAAAAAGATGTTGTACCCAAAAATAGGGTTAGAGCCTAATAAATGGCTAATTAGAGGTGGTTAGTGTTAGTGGATTCCGAAGAATCTATAGTAGTAACCAGAGGAATGGTAGTCTTGTAAAGTATCACTATTAGGGTGGAAGGTTAGGTGGTATTATGGCACGGACTATAGGTGCGTACGCATACCTTAGCCATGGTAAGCCCTAAATTATGTTCGGATTGTAGGTAATGGTTTAATGTAGTTGAAACCCAACTTGTTTTATGTGTGCATGATAATTGTTCCTTCATATTGATAGTTACAATAAATGTTCAAGGAAAGTGAATGACTAATTGATATCCTAAGTGTGAATCACATGCAGTGAATATATATGAAAAACTTGTTGGTTTTACGAGTGTTATTACTGTTATCATTGTGGTTGTAATTATTGTGATATCTGTGATTATTGTGGGATGTACTGATATTTGGAAATCTTTACGGGAATTATATTATTGTGGGATGTACTGGTATTTGGATATTTTCATGAGATTGGTTGGTATAAGATTAACAAGCACTTAATGTTTGGAATTTGATACATAAACAAGAGCTCGTCCCCTTTAGGTCATGGCTAGTGGGTGACCATAAGACCCTTAGTATGTATATACAAGGTGTAGGTGAGTGTAATGGTTCCTTGAGCAAACCAGGGTTATGTGTTTAGTTATTATAATTGGTTTCTTGGGTAAACCGGGCTTATGTGTTGACTTGCTATATTTGGTTTCATGAGTAAAGTGGGCTATGTGTTGACTAGTTATATTAGTTCCTTGAGTGAACCAGGCTTATATGTTGATTTATTATATTAGTTCCTTGAGTGAATCGGGCTTATGTGTTCTTGCTATATTTGGTTTCCTGAGTAAATTGGGCTTATGTGTTGACTTGCTATATTTGGTTTCTAATGCAAATGAGAATTCATTATTATTAACATTGTTGTTGTTGAAAGGGATCCTTAAGGGGTCCGGGTTAAATTACAAATGAATGGCATACCTCTTAATTGTCTAGCTGCTTATGTATTTGAGACATGGTCAGTGTATTATTCTGGAGTCATGGTTTGTTGACTTGGTTAATGCTTGCAGTTATGGTCTTAACTTGGTATATTATCTATATTGACCTACACTTGATTAAACTCTGTGACTGGTTGAAAAAGGCCAAGCGTCCTTAATGAATATATGTTACTTGAAGGGTGTTCACAGTTATGCTTGTGGGCAAGGTTATGGACATGTATCTACTGGTGGATATTCTTGATGATTGGGTAGGAAGGGTGTTGCTGTTTTGCTATTTAATTTCTTATAGCCTTAAATAAATCTCTAATTTCTAGGGTGTTAATGCATAACCAGAATAGCCAAACAAGGTTAAGTGTTACGTAAAGGTCTGAAATGAGTTGTTAAGAGTAAGAACCCTAGGGAAAAGTATGGTTGAGTTTATATTTAATTATGGGATGAGGTATGACTTGATGATATCATGAGAGGGTGGTGACTTGGGCTGAATTTAGTGGGGGAAAGTTGGATCACAATTAGTAAGGCTAGTAAGAGCTAAAACAGTTAAGGAAATAAAGGACGGAAGATCTTTGACTAATAAAACTCTTAAGTTGCATGCTTATTTTTGGATATTTATATGAAGTTTATGTGATTTAATTCATGTCGGCCGATGATGCTTACCAATACGTGTTGTTTGTACTGATACTACTCTTTTATACCTTTTTGGGGGTATAGTCTGGTTGCAAGATCAGTAGATGTTTCATGTTTGACGTGGTAAAGATCTCCAACAGCTTCTATAATTGTTCCTACGGTGGAAGGTGGGTCATGTGTACTGTTTGTGTCTTCCTGTAGTAGCTTTTGTATCTGTTTAGACTAGGTCCTTGGAGGAAAGCATTCATTTATGTATTTCAATTTTTAGTAAAATGGTTGTAACAAAAAAGGTATTTTATTGTTTCTTATTGACTTCCACATATATTTTGAAATAGATGGTAAGGGTTCTCCTATCTAGATGGATAAGAGTAGGTGCCTGCATGATCTGGGTAGTTGGGTCGCTGTATCAGAGCCTAGTTTACCGATCTCCTAGTACAAGAGCAATTGTCGAGTAGAGTCCTGCGGATTGGTGTGTTGACGTCCACATCTAATCTTCATGGAACTAGAAGGCATTCTAGAAAATTGTTTCCCTTTTTTTTCTCTGTTCGTGCGGTTTGTGCGTTTGCTGGTATGAGTTGAGTCCAATTGGTATCTCCTGATTCCAATGAGGCAAATAGATATTGTTTGACTCAGTTTGGAATGACACAAGTAATGAAAATTGGAACTGGGAAGGTTCCAATTGATATCTGGCTGCAAAGGCGGTGTAAATTTACTGGATAATCAGCTAGTAGTTATCCACGAGGCGAATAAAGGAATAATAAATAAAGGGGTTGTTACATAAATGAACTATGGGTTTGATACTTATGTGAATTGTGATTGTTTGAATTACTTTGGAATTCGTGAATGGTGAAGGGTCATAGTTTGTGTATGTGTTAATAGCTAAGTGAATTGTTTGCTATGTGGTTTAAATGGAAATTGTATGCAAAATGCTAGGCATGGACTTATCATTGGTGAAATGGTAAAGGGAAAAATGGTTTATGATTGTGGAAACTTCTGTTTCAAGTAGTTGGTACGTGAATAAGTACTATGGAAAAAATGTTATTGTTGCATGATAGTGGAAATTATTGTAAAAGTTTCCTGTTGTGATTCATAACTAATTTAGAGCAATATGATGCTAAGTTGTTGTTTTATGAGTTGTTGGGTTCTGTCATGGGATTATAATGTAGACCATAGTGCGACTTTATATTCTTTTGCAGAAACAGGGAATTGGGAATGAGGGAAGTTATAGAAAACTAAAAAAATTCTGGGCTACTGCTGTAGGGCCACTATAGCGGGCACTATCCCACTACAGCAAGCCCACTATAGCGGGATGGGCCAGGATAGAATCCCTATCCTATTTTTCTCTATTTTTTTTCATTCTCGAACTGTATTATTCTTTAATTTAAGCTACAAGCTACTGCATGATCCATAGAAATCGTATATAGCAAGGTAAAAGGTATGCATTCAAATATTGAAATTTCTAAAACTAACATCCATCTGCAATAAAATAAAAGGGAAAAGTAAAGGAGCATATAGGTTGTTACATGCCCCAAATAGGGGCAACCCAAATTAGTATCAATGTATAAAAAAAGGGAGGGGGGGAGGGGGAAACTAAGCTGACATACACTAGGGACATAGCTGGACATCTCATCATTATCATGGACTGTCATGGATGGGCCTTCTCTCTCTGCATTATTCAGGAAGGAGAACACATGTACGTCCTCCGGCTCTAGCTGGGGAAGCTCCTTGTCATGTACTGCGCACTTAAACATGACTTTCATGGTCTTCCACATCCGTGTAAGCATGCGATCCTGGGAGCGCCTCCTCCTCTTCTCCTCCTCTCCTCATCAAGCTATCTGCGGAGTGCTGCATAGTCTTGGGTAGTAGGAGGTGGGCTGTGGAGATGGAAGGAGTTATACCCTAGAAAGATAGGTGGGCATGCTCTATGTATCTCATCACAATAGCCAAGTCCATCTCCAGGCGACTGCTAAAAATTTGGGTTGAGAGGGAGGGGCATCATCATCATCATCCTCTACAGTTTAGTTGCTCTCGGCCTCACCCACCTTCTTTTTTTCTTACACTTGGATGAGATCACCTTCACCTGGAGGGCGTAGAAGGGTGTGTCTATCTCTACATCCCAGCCAGCATCCTCCCTAGGCACCCCTGTATGCCTGCATAGCTTAGAGACCAGTCCGAAAAGGTAGGGGTCCACCTTGGTGCCCCTATAGAAGTCCTTCCACTCCATCACTATCTGCGCCTCTATATTCAGCTTGATCTCCCGTATGGTGCAGGCCACCACCAGGGCCTGAGGATAAGTCATATCAGAAGTGTTGCTCGATAGATGAATCCTTTGAGACACCAAGTTCAGCTACCTCTGAGCACCAGTAGTGAAATAAATTCTTCTAACCCCCTCAGTGCTAGGCCAATAGATCTGGTCCCCATCCTCCTCCACAATTAGATTATCCCACAGCCACTTCATGTCCATCTCTCGGGACTTGGCCATATGCTCTCCATTGGAGACTTTCGGCACCCCGAGCACCTCATTTATAATAGCCACATCCAGGGGAACATTTACTCCTCTAATGAAGATGATGGGGTTGGGGTCGTCCCAAAGCACGATAGAGAGTATGACATAGAACTCCCTAACCTAGCCTGAGACCCTAGTTAGAGGAGCCTCCTCGAGTGGTATCCAATCAAACACCTAGAGTCGATTGTAGAATTCAGGCGCCTTGTCTTCCACCCCTCTCATTATGAAACCCTACTCATAGTAGAATCCTATTCTCTAGTAGTCCCGGAATCTCTCTCAATAATTTTCCTCAGAAAACCTCATGAAAGTCGGGGCATCTTCTTGATTTCTAGCCATGGGGGATGTAAATCTGTAAATCATGGTAAGAAAATAGGTTAGAACTTGTAGGTTTATCAAAGAAATCAAACTTTCTTAAAAGGCCAAGTTGAGTTTTGGCTGGAAGGCTACTGCCTGCAGCCTCTCGCTGTAGCGGGCTGCATCCCACTACCCCAAGACTGCTATAGCAGGAATTTTTCTGCTATACTGGGGTTGCCCTAGCAGGATGAAGATACTATAGTGGCCTTCATCGTCCCAAAAACTCAAGGGGTGCATTATTGACATCTCTTGACAAAAAATCTCATTTTGGCATTCCGACCCCAGATCAGTGTTCATAAAGTATCCTAGAACTAGTTTATGCAAAATTTTGGGCATGATAACTCCTAAAACATGCACAAATCATCAAAATAATCCAAGAATAACCCTTCACATTCCTCACTATTTTGTGCCCTATTTGTCCATGAATCTCGTGATTCTTATTCCCAGAACGCTTTAGAAGCGTTGTAAACATACGAGAGGCACCCATGCTTTTATATTTAGCTCAAAATCAACCCTGATTTCAAATTCAAAAACCAATCCCAAAAACCTATTCTTTTCTATAATTAAGGTGTAAATCATGAAAAAATATGAGTAACAAAGTAAAGAGATAAAGTATATCGATGATTACCTTGTTTCTGACATTGAGAACGAAGTTATCGATGAGGGAAAGAGAGTTTTTGAGTGAAAAGAGGGAGAAATGGGAGAGAAACCCATTTCTCACCCCTTTAAATTATTTGCTCCCGCTATAGCGATGCTGCTATAGTGGAAATATTCCCGCTATAGTGGAATCCATTCTCTTGGAGTGCGAAAAAATTTTTGTCCGTTATATTATTGAATTATTTTTTTTTGATACATTGACGAGGCCCCGGACACCTTGGGTACTCAAAAAATATTTTACTCCTAATAGTATCATGCAACTTATAAGTAAGGAAGATTCCTTGATGGAGCACAGTAGTAATAAGGTGCAACTCAAACAATTTAGTGGGCCGTTGGAAAGAAATTTAGTGATCCAATTAAGTGTTGTAATTGTGTAATCATTAAGAGGGTGTTAATATCCAATGAGATTCATACTATTCTCTTCCTACTGTGATCATTCGGGGATGAACAATGGGTAAATTGATGTCTATTATAATGACCTATTTTGTTGTTATTAAAGATACCTCATTTATGGGTTGGAGGTACGGGGAATTTTGAAAATACGGTCCCAAACTGGTATTAATAGACTAAGCAGAAAAATTTTAGAATTTGATATTTTGGGTTGGGCTGACGTTATCTCGCTATAGCGACGCTGTGGTAGCAGCCTACCGACCGCTATAGTAGGATGCCGAAGGCAGAAACTAGACCCTATTTTATTAAAAAAATCCCTTCTTCTCTTCAGTTACAAAATAGATGAATGAGGCTTCTAATGGAGAGGAGAGGAGTAATGGAGTTGCACTCGAATGGGATAAAACCCATGATTTTCTCATAAAATTCACACTAAAAATCACTAGCACGGAGTCAAAAGCTCACATTCATACCTCTATAGTAGCTGCTTGGCATCCAGGTAGTCTAGGTTTAACTGAGTAGTTTAGATTTGGGTTAGAAAGCATGGGTATGACGTAGATAGTCAAGAAATTTCATGCTTAAGCCTTCGGGCATGATGTTGGGATGTATAAAAAGGATGAAAACCTGGTTGTTTGAGTGGGAATTTGTTGTTATTTTGTGATATTGAAATTTTTAAGTAATTAATGTGTTGCTTTTGATGTTGTTCATCCCTGTATGATTAAAAATAGCGCTGTACTTGGAAATTACGTTAGAGCCTAATAAATGCCTAATTAGAGGTAGTTAGTATTGGTGGATTCTAAAGAATATATAGTAGTAACCAGAGGAATGGTAGTCTTGTAAAGTATCAATGTTAAGGTGAAAGGTTGGGTGGTATTATGGCATGGACTATAGGTGCGGACGCATACCTTAGATATAGTAAGCCCTAACCAAGCCCTAAATTATGTACGGATTGTACGTGATGGTTTAATGTAATTAAAACCCAACTTACTTTATGTGTGCATGATAATTGTTCCTTCGTATTGATGGTTACAATGCATGTTCAAGGAAAGTGAATAACTAATTGATATCCTAAGTGTTAATCACATGCAGTGAACTTATGTAAAAAGCTTATTGGTTTTACAAGTGTTATTACTGTTACCATTGTGGTTGTGAATGTTATGATATCTGTGATTATTGTGGGATGTTTCGGTAGTTAGACATTTTCACGGGATCTATTCTATTGTGATATCTATTATTATTGTGGGATGAATTGGTGTTTAAACATCTTTATGGGATTGGTTAGTATAAGGTTGGCAGACACTTAATGTATGGAGTTTGGTACATGGACAAGAGCTCGTCCTATGCAGATCATGGCTAGTGGGCGACATAAGACCCTTAGCATGTATGTACAAGGTATAGGTGAGTGTGATGGTTCCTTGAGCAAACCGGGGTTATGTATTTAGTTATTTTAATTGGTTTCTTAGGTAAATCGGGCTTATGTGTTGACTTGCTATATTTGATTTCCTGAGTAAATCGAGATTACGTGTTGACTTGTTATATTGGTTCCTCGCGTGAACTGGGCTTATGTGTTGATCTGTTTTATTGGTCCCTTGAATGAACCGGGCTTATATGTTGACTTGCTATATTTGGTTTCCTAAGTAAACTGGGCTTATGTGTTGACTTGCTATATTTGGTTTCTAGAGCAAACGAGAAATCATTATTATTAACATTGTTGTTGTTTAAAGGGATCCTTAAGGGGTCCGGGTTAAATTACAAATGAATGGCATACCTCATAATTATCTATCTACTTATGTATTTGAGACATAGTCAGTGTATTATTGTAGAGTCATGGTCTGTTGACTTGGTTAATACCTGTAGTTATGGTCTTAACTTGGTATATTATCTATATTGACCTACACTTGATTAAACTCTGTGACTGGTTGAAAAAGGCCAAGCGTCCTTAATGAATATATGTTACTTGAAGGGTGTTCACAGTTATGCTTGTGGGAAGGTTATGGACATGTATCTACTGGTGGATATTCTTGATGATTGGGTAGGAAGGGTGTTGCTGTTTTGCTATTTAATTTCTTATAGCCTTAAATAAATCTCTAATTTCTAGGGTGTTAATGCATAACCAGAATAGCCAAACAAGGTTAAGTGTTACGTAAAGGTCTGAAATGAGTTGTTAAGAGTAAGAACCCTAGGGAAAAGTATGGTTGAATTTATATTTAATTATGGGATGAGGTATGACTTGATGATATCATGAGAGGGTGGTGACTTGGGCTGAATTTAGTGGGGGAAAGTTGGATCACAATTAGTAAGGCTAGTAAGAGCTAAAACAGTTAAGGAAATAAAGGACGGAAGATCTTTGACTAATAAAACTCTTAAGTTGCATGCTTATTTTTGGATATTTATATGAAGTTTATGTGATTTAATTCATGTCGGCCGATGATGCTTACCAATACGTGTTGTTTGTACTGATACTACTCTTTTATACCTTTTTGGGGGTATAGTCTGGTTGCAAGATCAGTAGATGTTTCATGTTTGACGTGGTAAAGATCTCCAACAGCTTCTATAATTGTTCCTACGGTGGAAGGTGGGTCATGTGTACTGTTTGTGTCTTCCTGTAGTAGCTTTTGTATCTGTTTAGACTAGGTCCTTGGAGGAAAGCATTCATTTATGTATTTCAATTTTTAGTAAAATGGTTGTAACAAAAAAGGTATTTTATTGTTTCTTATTGACTTCCACATATATTTTGAAATAGATGGTAAGGGTTCTCCTATCTAGATGGATAAGAGTAGGTGCCTGCATGATCTGGGTAGTTGGGTCGCTGTATCAGAGCCTAGTTTACCGATCTCCTAGTACAAGAGCAATTGTCGAGTAGAGTCCTGCGGATTGGTGTGTTGACGTCCACATCTAATCTTCATGGAACTAGAAGGCATTCTAGAAAATTGTTTCCCTTTTTTTTCTCTGTTCGTGCGGTTTGTGCGTTTGCTGGTATGAGTTGAGTCCAATTGGTATCTCCTGATTCCAATGAGGCAAATAGATATTGTTTGACTCAGTTTGGAATGACACAAGTAATGAAAATTGGAACTGGGAAGGTTCCAATTGATATCTGGCTGCAAAGGCGGTGTAAATTTACTGGATAATCAGCTAGTAGTTATCCACGAGGCGAATAAAGGAATAATAAATAAAGGGGTTGTTACATAAATGAACTATGGGTTTGATACTTATGTGAATTGTGATTGTTTGAATTACTTTGGAATTCGTGAATGGTGAAGGGTCATAGTTTGTGTATGTGTTAATAGCTAAGTGAATTGTTTGCTATGTGGTTTAAATGGAAATTGTATGCAAAATGCTAGGCATGGACTTATCATTGGTGAAATGGTAAAGGGAAAAATGGTTTATGATTGTGGAAACTTCTGTTTCAAGTAGTTGGTACGTGAATAAGTACTATGGAAAAAATGTTATTGTTGCATGATAGTGGAAATTATTGTAAAAGTTTCCTGTTGTGATTCATAACTAATTTAGAGCAATATGATGCTAAGTTGTTGTTTTATGAGTTGTTGGGTTCTGTCATGGGATTATAATGTAGACCATAGTGCGACTTTATATTCTTTTGCAGAAACAGGGAATTGGGAATGAGGGAAGTTATATTCTCCTATCTAGGTTGTTTAGAGTAGGTTCCCGCACGATCTGGGTCATTGGGTCGTGACAAGACTCATGTATAAAATTAAATTCAAAGTCAGGCAGAGAACCTTTTTCCTTCATATTAATATCCTTACTGCTCTCACCAACATCTACATCACCTTTTAATGTTTAAGTCTTCTCACCACCCACACCAATATCACAAACTTTATGAGAGTTGTCTCAAACAACTTTATACTCATCTTTATTATCATTTCTATCCAAATTTGTATTGACACTTCTAGAGCAAGCATATTCATTCTTTTTCTTTTGAATTTTTTTTGTATAAAATGAAAAGTAGAAAATGTATAAACACACGACATGTTATTATCAAAAATAAAAAACATTTCAAAATCATACATGACATGTAATGACCTGCTAGGTCATTTTCTTCTTTTTTGAAATTTTCTACATTTAGAGCTTTTCTATAGTTGCTCTAGGTCATTTATTGTCACGACCCGAATCTCATTCGGACCGGACTGGCACCCTGAGCCGATAAGGCCCGAGAGAACCAATCTTCGCTCATGTACTCTCATATGTATGATCGCGTATGAATCTCATTTTATCTCATGTAATTAAATATCAATGGCGGAAGTCATGGCAATATGTGCAATATATGAAACTTGGCCGTTAGGGCCATCACGTCAAAATAAACGTACATATCTTATATTCATCTTCCCACATAAGTCTACAAAGCCTCTACAGATACATGATTATGACAAACCTAGAGTCGAGACACACCCCGCTCTATACTCATATACAATCTCAAACCAATATGCATACTGACTCGGAAAAGCCCCGGATCAACTGGAGCTCACCAACAATCTGAGGATATCTCATCGCCTACCGCGGAGATCTACTAACACCTGTGCCTGCAGCATGTAAGGTAAGTCCCCCAAGAGGGGTCAGTACGAAGAAAGTACTGAGTATGTAAGGCCATATGAAACTATATAATACGTAAGTACTTTCAAGAAATTAAGCGTAAGTGAATAACCAATATGGGTAGACCTTCGTTCTGAATATGCGGAACCATGTCATTACTCCTATTATTTCCATCATTTGGTCATTTATTCTTATCGTCATAATTCTTATAATAACCTCCATATTTATATTTATGCAAGGGCTGTACTCTAATTTCTTTTACAACTATCTTCATTATGTGGATTTTAAATTAATACCGATCATCACCTTCTATGTGGGTTAATAATATAATACCGCTCATGACCTTATAGGTGGATAATAATATATATACCTCTCATCACCTTATAGGTGGATAATAATATAGACCGCTCATCACCTTATAGGTGGATAATAACATATATACCGCTCATCACCTTATAGGTGGATAATAATATATATACCGCTCATTACCTTATAGGTGGGTAATAATATATATACCGTAATAATACCATAGCATAATAATAGGATTATACCATCTTGAACTTATACCCTTTTGATTGTGATCCATAATCAATAAAACATAAAGTAACCATATGTGCATTACTTCTTTACAATCTTATGTCCTTAACATGGTTATAAGAGTGACAAGTTATGAGAGTGATACATTTGAGATCATGACATTAATTGACGCCCACACTTATAACATATTACTTCACTCCTCTACTTCATGAGATTGACATCTTCACTTATGAGGAATAATTATATTAACTTGCACATCACCTCTTTTCTTACTCTTATGAGATTGGTACTTTTATTCTTGAAAGGTTAATACATTCACTTATGAGAGATTGATACCTTTACTTATGTGAGATTGATACATTGAGGATCATGATAACATTGGAAACATACATCTATGCCTTACTTCACTTCCTTACTTTCAAGAGAGTGATACGCTAACTTATAAGAGATTAATACATTGACACATTCATAATCATCACCTCATTAGAAGCTTTGGAACATACCAGTATTAGGACTTTGGAACCATGTCCATAATTAGGTAACTCATGAACAACAACGACTAATGAATGAGGGATACGTGACTTAGGAATGAATAGATTTTCCTTACGTCGTCACTTTCCTTGAAACAATGTCTTCTAGTAGTTACAACAACATTATGAGAGCTTTAGGAATTTCATTCCATGGATAAGAGACATATGAATACCAATCGGTCAATGAATAAGAAACGTATGGATAACAATATATATCAAACCTGAGTGAGATACCTTAGCATATTTTGGAATAGGACAAGTGCAATGTCAATATGAATACTATTTGCTGCAGAAAGATACGGACAGAGTAACCTTACATACCTTATCTTCCCAACGTAAATACACAATCCAATATGTGAGCACAATAATTTCGCTCCTTCCTTACGTTTTACAAGTTACATTCCAAGTGTATAAGATGACCATGAGTTACATGAGTCCCCTATAACATTATTTCACCCTTTACAATACCATTCATGGCCTTTCCATGCCAACAATACCATAACATTCTATACTTTGACCACAACATCACATACCAATAGCATTTCACAACAAAGTTTCTCCTTTACACTTTCTCATGAGCACCATATCACAATTAATCCATCAAATCACCTTAATACACCTCATATCACATGTTGGCCAAAATCCCATAATTTACACTTATAGAAAAATAACAAGTTTAATAACATAATCATACCATAAATGTTGATATTTCATCCATACCATGCTCTTTCATCAAAATCACAAGTCATATTTCAAAGTTACAATCTCATGGATAACACATCTTTTTAACAAAAACCAAAAGTGCCATGTCCAACACTTCCAAGCATAACCAACATGATTTACATAATATCTCATGCTCATAATATGTTAAAGTACAATAATAATCACTTACCCAAGCTTGGAAGAGGGTGATCTTGTCCAAAGAGTGCCTTAGGGTTTGAAGAGCCACCAAGGGTTCTCTTGAAAATTCTAGAAAATAAGAGAATGTGATGTGTGTGTCTAATGAAATAAAATCTGATTTCCCCCCTTTTTTATAGGCCTTGTGTCCATGCTTATCCAATATTATTTGTGTGTGCACTTAGTCAATGGAAGAATAGGTCTTTTGACCCATTGGGCCATGCATTTTGGCTACATTTTGGGTCTCAATTTAGGCCCAATAACCCATATCATCTTAACCCACTAACATCCATTTTTAATCCATCATATATCTCATTTTTAATTATTTCCACAATCGTCACGACAATATTCACTTACGAGATCCCCTTTCGTAGCCTCAATCGCAAAAATAGAAATTCTAGTCACTTATGGCTTCTTTGAACATAATTTGTTAAAATATTTGTGACACATCATTAACCATAATTCGGATGCTAAACGCGCTTAAGAATGGTCATACTATGATGGGGTAATGATACCATGACTTATAGGTCTTATATGCATCATAATAGTCGAAGAAAAATTTTGGCGAAAACCATCCCGGCACGCCGCTTGGCGCGCCCCAGTGCTGACTCTGGGCTGAAAATTTCAGCCCAGAGCGGCCTGGCGCGCCCACCTATATTTTTTTTTAATTTTTCATTTCTTTGACTTTTCTTTGCGGATTCAATTAGATACTTCAAGTTCTATTCTTCAACTTACTTCTTACCTTTAATATCCTTTGTTTGGAGGTCTTTCAAGCCTCGTTTTTAACCCCACAAATGTTCCAGAAAGTTCCAAACTCCTCCTATAAGAGTCTAGTCACATTGACTAGTACGATATCAATTGTTCTATCCAAAACCAATGCAACACACGTACTTAGTGCTTGCGGAGCTAAGGTTTATAATTATATCCTAGGTCACCAATCACTCAAATTAGGGTCATGAATGTACGGGGTGTTACATTTATGACTTGCAGGGACTGGTGGTTTGGTTTTCGGGAAGTTTATTTCGTTTCTATACCAATTTCCCTATTTTGGAGCTTTTGAAGTTTAGAAATTGGTCTTTGGCTAAAACGTCTAGTAAACTGCCTGAGATGAAAATTATGACAGTTTCATTAGCTCCAAAACATGGATTTTAGGCTAGAGAGACCTTTGGTTTGGGTTCTGATATAATGACCCTCCAGGTCATTTTCTGCATTTTTGTACTTTCTCTGTGGTTAGATCATTCCTATAGCTGCCCCAAGTCATTTATGATTTGCTGGAACTTACAGTTTGGTTACCGGGCAGTTCATTTGGTTTTTAGAGCCATTTCTCTGTTTTAGAGCATTTGAAGTTGAGAAATGGGTCTTGGGACAAAACTTCAGGTAAACAGCCTCGGATGCCATTTCTGATAGCTTCTTCAGCTTTGGAATGTCGATCTTAGGCTAGGGGAGTCCTGAGGCTCTCGGACTCATTTTGGGCTATTGGGAGGAATTTGGTTAAAATGGACCCTTGGGTGTGGGACCCACTTTTTGTCAAAATGACCTCACATGGAAGTTTCGATAGTTCTATTGAGTCTAGAATACCAAATTTGGTAGGGTAGCATAGTTTGTTTGCATTCATAGGATTCCAAACAAATCTCGAGGACGCATTAGAAGAATTTGCAACTTAGCAAAATTGCAGGTGTTGATGCACCTGGTGCATACCAAAATTAGCCTTCGTGTTCGCGTGGCCTTGGCCACGATCACGAGGGTCAAGGATTCTTGACCTCAGCATTCACGGGCCAGTCTTTGCATTCGCGAAGAGGAGGCTGGCCAGGACGGTCTATCCTTCTTTATTGCGATCGCAACGCACCATCCATGATCGCGAAGGCCTATCTGGGTCAGCTCTCGCGTTCGTGGCAGGGGTCCCGCATTCGCAATGAAAGACCCTTGGTTGTATAAATAGTTGGTTCCACCATTTTCAGCTCAAAACCAAGTCTAAAGCTCGATCAAATACACTTGAGAGCTTGAGATTAGTGTGGGAATTAATATCTTATGCTGGGATTGAAATGGTGGAATCATTGAGATCATTTCCTTGCCCTTGTTCTCGTAAATTTCCAGTCAATTCTTTAGTTAATTCTTCGATTAGTTCTTATTTTTCCCGTTTAATTTGGGACTGTTGTGGGACTATTTTAAGCTCAAATTTTGCCCAATTTTAGTGCAAAATGCTCCTTAAGCTGAGAGGGATGTTGTGATAGTTTCAATTTTGTGATTCCACAAGTGGGCCTACAAGGATTTTTAGCTCGATTTCTGACCCAGAGTGTATTTTCACATTATGGGTATCGATATTCTTCTTTTGACATGTAGAATATTATTTTAATAGCATGACAGTGGCTGGAGGCTTCTCGAAAGGGAAAAGCTTCGATGTAGAGGATTCTACATGCTTTAGGCAGCGTCTAGGTAGGCTAAGCTTACCTTTCTCCTAGAATTTGCTTTATTACGATATTAGAGGTATATTATGCTAGTTTTGGGTGGGTACTTATGGATCAGTTGTTATGTTCGTATTTATTGCTTTTTTAGCCATATAGGGGCCCTTTTTGGTAGAATTTGACCTCGTTTTCCCATATGTTAGTCTACATTATCCTTTAGGAATATACTTAGCTCTTTTAGTTCCTTGGTCGGTATTAAGAAGTCATAGCCTAGGTTCGGGTAGATACTTGCCTTACGTTGGGTTTTTGGGATTGGTAATAGGCCCCACTGCCATTTTTAAGATAGAATATTTAGAATAACACCCCTTTAGACCTTAATGATCACATAGTTTCTTCCTTAGGCTATTACCTAGGTGTGGGGTTGTCTTAGGCATTGTTTCATGCTTATTTAGCTCCATCACCCTGGGTAGGGTAGTATTTGACGTTAGACTGGACCTTTTAAACTTAAAAATTGGAATCCACTTTGCCTTAAAGGATTTGACCACCTAAAATTGGATTATATTGACTAAATGAACTTGAGATAGGTTAAAAAACCGTGAGGTATCTCTATTGATTTCATTCTTAACAGTTTCGGTTCGAGTCTGGTGATTTCTACATTATTGTTATTTATTAGTTCTGGTTTGAGTTCGGCAATTTCTATATTTTTATTATTTTTTAGTTCCAATTCGAGTTCGACATATGCTATATTGTTATTATTTACTAGTTTCGATTTGAGCCCTGTATTCATTATCATTTTTATTACTAATCTAGGGTTATAAAACTGGTGAATATCGATAGAATGGAGGTGATGACAGGGAAAAAGGAGCATCAGGTATGTATGGCGCATATACTGGATCACTTCACGTTCACTACTGCTATATTTCATCCTTGCTTTAGCTTTATCCTTTTTTTGTATTCACCGTGCTTGTGGGTGCTCGGTTGGGTTTATTCTTCTTTGTGTGTGCCTTTTGTGCTTATGGGAGCCCAGTTAGGCATAGTTAGACTTTTATTTCCACTTTCGAGTTGATTATTTTATATACATTCCATCCACCTGATATAGGCTATTATTTCCATTTTCCCCTTATTTATTAGCTTAGGTTTACATACTCGCACTTTATTTATGCTTTTACGGTAATTTAGCTCAGTCGGCCTATGATGCCTACTAAGTACCCATTATTTTGGTACTCATACTACACCTATACATCTTTTTCCCTAATGCAGATCTGAGGATGAGTTACCATTGTTGACGACATCCTCTGGTTGTGATGCTGTTCGGAGATAGGGTGAGCATTTAGAGTCCGAAGCTGATCCTCCTCCCTCTGTTATTTTTAATAGTCTTATTTGTATATTCGGAGACTATGATGTACATTCTAACAGTGTCTTGTATATTTATTACATTAGTGGCTCTTGTACTGACCTTAACAGGTCGTGGGGGAACTCATTTTGATATTTTTCCCCTTCCCCTCTTGTATAGCATGCTTTTATATGTGGATATATATATATATATATTCTCATGACTTGTTACTTTTGTCGAACCTTTATTTTTTTTTCTTGCATTGGTTAGCCCGTTACTTATCATTCTGGTCTATGGTTTGGCTTACCTACAAGTGGGTTAAAGTAGGTACTCATGGATCAAGAAATTGGGTCATAACAGTTTTGTAGCAGAGCACAGGTTTATTGGTATTATCAGTACAAGAGCAAGTGTCTAGTAGAGTCCCACGGATCGGTACGATGACGTTCGTATCCTATCTTGGGAGGCTACGGGACATTCGTAGGAAAATCTCATCTTTTTGGTTCATTGTCATGCATTGTGTCTATATTGATTTCTAGGTTCTTATTTGTTTCACTCTTTCGCAGATGGCTAGGATACAGGCTACGGTGGCCGGGGACGAAGACCCCGAGTCTGCAGTAAGCATATTGGGTAGGGGCAGAGGTCGACCCAAAGGTCGAGGTCAAGCTAGAGCTGCAGCCCCAGGTCGAGACTGGATAGGGAGCCTTCCCTAGATCCTATTATTGCTCTCGAACCAAAAATAACACTAGAGGGTCAGCCACCACAACAATAGGTGGGACAAGGGGCAGGCCAGGCTCCACCAGGGTTTATATCTTCTTCAGTTCTCCGAGATACTTTAGTGCTATTGGTCTTGTTAGGTGGTTCGCCGATAGATGAAGCCCAGACTGCAGCCCAGGGTGGTCTTAGTTTAGGAGCGCAACATACAACTACGGCTCCCAGAGTAGAGGTGCTACCAACATCGATAGTCCCACAGCCGACAGTAGCCCATCCAGTTATGACTTTTGAGGAGCAGAAGATGCTGGACCAATTTCTAAGATTGGATTTACTGAGATTTGTAGGGGCCCCAGGAAAGGATGCTTTTGAGTTCCTTACTAGTTGTGAGGAGAGGCTACGTAATTTAGGACTGGTAGAGTCTCATGGTATAGACTACACCACTTTTTATTTCGATCGAGCATCCAGACAGTAGTGGAGGGGATATCGTAATTCTAGGCTAGCTGGATCTCCTCTTATGACATGGACTCCGTTCTCCGAGTCTTTCCTTGAGAACTATATGCCTAGTAGCCTGCACGAGTGTCTGAGGTATCAGTTTATAGGATTGGAGCAGGTTTCTATATCTGTGGCCAACCAGACATGCCACTATGATTCTACCAATAGAGTATGAGCAGATTCGGTGATTTGTCAGAGAGTTGAGACTTCCACTTCGCATGGCTACTCAAATCCTGGTAGCAGTAGGCAGGTCTTTTATGGATATTGCTGACTATGCTCAAACTATGGAGGATATGCTTCGCGACGCCCAAGGGGGCAGTGATAAGAGACTGCATCAGCAGGGCAGTTACAGTGGGAGCCACAGCGGCTCACAATTCAGAGGTAGAGGTTTTCAGGGTAGGTACCTCCAACATCAGCCTTGTCAGCATCAGGGTTAGTCTAGTAGGTCCGTTCAGGCAGTACTTCAGATTTTAGCTAGGGGTCAGCCTAGTTGTAGTGATGTCATCGAATAGAGTATTGGTCTATCCTCAAGGGGTGCACAGTCAGAGTCTTCAGGCCGAGATGGCCATTTCGAATCAACCAGACCTTCTCGCCAGAACAGAGTTCCCAAGGAATGTTATGATTATGACTAAGCCAGCCACACAGAGTGTTCCTCCGATTAGATCAGTGCCACCGCCTGCTAGGGGTGGTGCACAGGGTCATAGGGGTGGTCTTTAGGGTTCTATAGGAGGTCCTCAGGCAGGTCGAATAGGTAGTCGGGCAGGCAGCCAGTTCGGAGATGGACAGGGCCATTTATATATTATTCTTGGTAGGTCGGAGGTTGAGGCTTCAGATGTTGTCATCATAGGTATGATTTCAATATGCCATCATCCAACTTCTTCTTTATTTGGTCCGGGCTCCATATATTCATATGTTTCTACTTATTATACACTGCGATTGGGGTTGTCTTGGGAGCCTTTATCTATGTCCTTAAGTGTAGCTACTCCCCTGAGTGATTCTTTAGTAGTGGATCAGATATATAGATCATGTATTATGACCGTTCGAGAGTATGACGCTCAGGCTGACCTTATTTTCCTAGATATGGTGGATTTTGATATGATTCTGGGCATGGACTGTTTATCCCCCTATCATGCAGTCTTGTATTGTTTTACCAAGACCGTTACCTTAGTCATGCCTGGCATACCCCCAGTTGTAAGGCAGTGTTCTTATAGCCGAATGACAATGGGGATTATTTCTTATATTCAGGCTAGGAGACTAGTATCAAGGGGTTGTATGGATTATTTAGCTAATGTTCGTGATATTAGTGCTGAGAGTCCTTTGCTTGATTCTGTTCCTATAGTCCGTGAGTTTTCTGATGTATTTCATATCGACCTACTTGGCCCTCCTCTTGAGCATGATGTAGAGTTTGCTATTGATCTTGAGTCGGGCACTCAACCTATTTCTATTGCACCTTACTGCATGGATCCTACCGAACTAAAAGAGATAAATATTCATCTTTAGGATCTTCTAGGTAAGGGGTTTATTAGACTGAGTATATCACCTTAAGGAGCTTCAGTTTTGTTTGTGAAAACGAATGATGGTTTTGTGCATATATGTATCGATTACAGGCAGTTGAATAAGGTGATAGTGAAGAATAAGTATCATATGCCTCATATCGATGATCTATTTGAACAGCTTCAGGGCATAGACATATTTTCTAAGATTAATTTAAGGTCAGGTTACCATCAGTTGAGAATTCGGGTGGAGGACATCCCTAAGACAGCTTTTAGGACTTACTACGACCATTACAAGCCTGGAAATGTCTTTTGGGTTGACCAATGCCCCAACAACGTTCATGGACTTGATGAGCTGCATTTTTAGGCCTTATTTGGACTCTGTTATGATCATTTTTATTGATGATATCCTTGTCTATTAGAGGAATAGGGAGGAACACAATCAACATTTAAGGACTGTGCTCCATACTTTGAAAGACCAGTGGCTTTATGCCAAATTCTCAAAATATGAGTTATGGCTTGAGTCTATAGCTTTCTTGGAGCACGTGGTGTCCAAGGACAGGATTATATTAGACCCAGTGAATATTAAGGCCATTCGTGATTGGTCTAGGATGATATCTTAGATTGAGGTTCATAATTTTATTGGGTTAGCAGGATACTACAGGCGGTTCATCAAGAGATTTGCCACTATTACATCACCTATGACCAGATTGACTAGGAAAGAGGTTCCATTTCAGTAGTTCAATGTCTATGAGGCAAACTTTCTTAAGCTCAAGTACTTACTTACTTCAACTCTTATTCTAACTCTTCCAATTGAGAGTGAGGGATTTACGGTGCATTGTGATGCTTCTGGTGTTGGTTTGGGGTGTGTTCTGATGTAGTGGGACCGATTTATTGCATATGCTTCAAGAAGCTAAAGGTGCATGAATGAAACTACCCCAATTATGATTTAGAGTCGGCAGCGGTAATTTTTGCGGTTAAGATTTGAAGGCATTACTTAAATAGTGTTCACTGTGAGATTTTAACTTACCATCATAGTCTTCAGTAGATTATGACTTAGAGAGAGCTTAATTCGAGACAGCGCAGGTGGATTGAGTTGCTGAAGGACTATGATCTCTCTATTCTATATCATCCATACAAAGTGAATATGGTAGCAGATGCCTTGAGGCAGAAGGCGGTAAATATGGTAGCTTGGCTTTCCTTTGAGTGACCATTGGCCTTGGACATCCATTCCTTAGCCAATATGATGCTTCAACTTGATATTTCAGACCTCAGGAAGATTTTTTCTTATTTTGAGGCTAGATCTACCTTGTTGGAGCAGATTCGGGATCGTCAGTTCGAGAATGGTGGGTTGCATGGCATTTGTGATCAGGTGTTGAGAGGTGAGTCCAGGAGAGCTACCTTAGATTTTGAGGGCATTTTGAGATTCGACGGTCGCATCTGTGTTTTGAGGATAGGAGGTTTGATCCAGTTGATACTCCAAGAGGCTCATAACTCTAGATATTCTATTCACTCTGGGAAAGCTAAGATGTATAGGTATTTGAGACAGCATTACTGGTGGAGGGGTATGAGGAGAGATGTAGCAGACTTCGTATCTCGATATTTGTATTGTCAACAAGTGAAGGCCGAGTATTTGAGACCTAGTGGATTGCTTCAGAGGCTACCCATTCCTGAGTGGAAGTGGGAGAGGGTTACTATGGACTTTGTAGGTAGTTTGCCTCATACTTATCGTAGTTTTAATAGCATTTGGATCATCGTAGATCAATTGACCAAGTCTACCCATTTCATCCCTATTCAGACTTCCTACAGTACCAAGAGGTTGGCTCGAATCTATGTTCGAGAGGTGGTTCACCTTCACGGGTGCCCATGTCTATTATTTCAAATAGAGGCTCTCAGTTCACTTCTAGTTTATGGAGGGCATTTTAGGAGGAGTTGGGTATCCAGGTTGATCTTAGCACTGTTTTTCATCCCCAGACTAATGGACAGTTGGAGTAGATTATTCAGGTTTTGGAGGATATGCTCTGCGCGTGTGTTATGGACTTTAAAGGTCAGCAGGAGCAATTTTTAGCCTTAGCGGAGTTTACCTACAATAATAGCTACCATTCGAGTATTTAGATGACACCATTTGAGGTTTTGTATAGTAGGTATTGTCGATCTCCAGTGGGTTGGTTTGACACTTCAGAGGTTAGGCCCCCTGGTACCGATTTGCTTCGCGAGTCTTTAGATAAGGTTTGGGTGATTCAGGATAGGCTATGGGCAGCTCAGAGAAGGCAGAAGAGTTATACTAACTGTAGGTTTCGTGCCTTGAGATTCAGAGTTGGTGATCGAGTTTTCCTACGAGTATTTCCCATGAAGGGTGTAATGAGGTTTGGGAAGAGGGACAAGCTCAGCCAAGGTATATCGGTCCACTTGAGTTCCTTTAGACAGTTGAAGAGCTAGCATATGAATTGGCCTTGCCTCCAACCTTTTCATTCATTCACCCGATCTTTCATGTATAGATGCTTCAACACTACATTCTGAATGAGTCTCACTTGCTCCGGTGGGACTCGGTTCAATTGGATGAGAGATTGACCTTTGTAGATGAGCCAATTTCTATCCTAGTTAGAGATTTTAGATGGTTGCATTCCAGAGATATTATTGTGGTTAAGGTTCAGTAGAGACACCATCCGGTCAAGGAGGCTACCTGGGAGACCAAGCATGATATATGGACTTAGTATCCTCACCTATTCGAGCCTTTAGATACTTCTTAATCCATTACTTTCGCGGATAAAAATCCTTTTAGTAGTGGATGTTGTAATGACCCTCCAGGTTATTTTCTATATTTTCGTACTTTCTGTGTATTTAGAGCATTCCTATAGTCGCCCCAAGTCATTTATGACTTGTTGGGACTGACATTTCAGTTATCGAGCAGTTCGTTTGGTTTTTAGAGTCATTTCCCTATTTTGGAGCTTTCAAAGTTGAAAAATGGGTCTCGGGGCAAAACCTCGGGTAAATGGCCTCGGGTGCCATTTCTGATAGTTTCTTCAGCTCTGCAATGTCAATTTAGGCTAGGGGACCCTTGGTCCATACCCCGAACTCGTTTTGAGCTATTGGGTGGAATTTAGTTAAAAGAGATCTTTGGGTGTGGGATCCACGTTTTGTTGAAACAACCTCAGATGGAAGTTTTGATGGTTCCATTAAGTCCGAAATGGTGAATTTTGTAGGGTAGAATAGTTTGTTTGCATTCATGGGATTCTAAATGAATCCCGAGGGGCCGATCAGAGAATATGAAACTTAGCAAAGTTGTTGGTATTGATGCACCTGGTGCAGGCAAAAATTGGACTTTGCGTTCACGTAGTGTTGGCCGAGATCGCGAGGATCAAGGATTCTTGACCTCCGCATTCATGGGCCAGCCTTTGCATTTACGAAGAGGAGGCCGACTTGGCCGGTCCAGCCTTCTTCATCACAATCACGATGGACTGGTTGCGATCATGACGGCCTGTCTGGGTCAGCTCCCACATTCGTGGTAGGGGTCCCGCATTCACAATTAAGGACCCCAAGCTGTATAAATAACTGGTTCCATCATTTTTCAGCTCAAAACTAAGTCTAAAACTCCATTAAATACTCTTGAGAGCTTGAGATTTGTGTGGGAATTAATATCTGGTGCTGGGATTGAATTAGGGACGTCTTTGCGATCATTTCCTGGCCTTTGTTCTCGTAAGTTTCCAATCGATTCTTCATTTAATTCTCCAATTAGTTCTTGTTTTACCCGTTTAATTTAGGACTATTGTGGGACTATTTTGAGCTCATATTACACTTGGGGCAAAATACTCCTTGAGCTGAGAGGGATACTATGACGGTTTCAATTTTATGTTTCCGCAAGCGGACCCTACGGGGGATTTTAGGTCGATTTCTGACTCGGAGTGTATTTTTGCATTATGGACATCAATATTCTCCTCTTGATGTGTAGAAAATTATTTTAATATCATGGTAGCGGTTAGAGGCTTCTCGGAAGGAAAAGCTCTGGTGTAGAGGATTTTATATGCTTTCGGCGGCGTCCGAGTAAGCTAGGCTTACCTTTCTCCTAGACTTTACTTTACTATGGTATTAGTGTGACATTGTGCTAGTTTCGGGTGGTTACTTATGGCTCAGTTATTATGTTTGCATTTATTGTCTTTCTAGCTGGTTAGGGACCCATTTCGGTATAATTCGGCTCCGTTTTCCCTTATGTTAGTCTAAGATTATCCTTTAGGAATAGACTTAGCTCTTTTAGTACCTTGGGATGAGATTGAGAAGCCTTAGCCTAGGTTCGTGTAGGTGCTTGCCTTAGATTGGGTTTTTGAGATTGGTAATGGACCCCACCACTCTTTTTATGATAGAATATTTAAAATAACACCTCTTTAAACCTTAATAATCACATAGTTGCTACCTTAGGCTATTACCTAGGTTTGGGGTTGGCTTAGGCATTGTTTTACACTTATACGTCACCCTGGGTAGGGCAGTATTTGACCTTAGACCGCGTCTTTCATACTTAATAATTAGAATCTGCTTTGCCTTAAAGGATTTGACCGCCTAAAATTGGATTATATTGACTAAATGGACTTGATATAGGTTAAAAACCTTGGGAAATATCTATTGATTTCATGCATAACAGTTCTGGTTCGAGTTCGATGATTTTTATATTATTCTTATTTATCCATTCCGGTTCGAGTTCGGTAATTTCTATATTATTATTTATCAATTTCAGTTTAAATTTGGCATATGCTATATTGTTATTATTTACTAGTCTCAGTTCGAGTCCGTCATTCATTATCATTCCTACACTAATCTGGGGTTGGGAAACTAGTGAATACTGATAGAATAGAGGTGATGACTGGGTAAAAGAAGCATCAGGTACGCATGGTGCATATTCTGGATCAATTCACGTTCACTACTGCTATATTTCATCCTTACTTTAGCTTTATCCTTTATTTGTATTCACCGTGCTTATGAGGTCTCGATTGGGTTTATTTTTCTTTGTGTGTGCCTTTTGTGCTTATGAGGGCCCAATTAGGTTATAGTTAGACTTTTATTTTCATTTTTGAGTTGCTTATCTTATATACACCGCACCCGCCTTATATAGGCTATTATTTCTATTTCTGCCCTTATTTATTGGCTTAGGTTTACATACTCGCACTTTATTTATGATTTTACTATAATTTAACACAGTCGAACTATGATGTCTACTGATTACCCATTGTCTTGGTACTCATACTACACTTCTGTAATTTTTTCCCTGGTGCAGATCTAAGTACAAGTCACCACTGTTGACAATATCCTCAGGCAGTGCTGTTGTTCGGCGATAGGGTGAGCTTTTAGAGTCCAGATCTGATCCTCCTCCCTCTGCAATTTTTGATAGTCTTATTTGTATATTCGGAGACCAAGATGTATATTCTGACAGTGTCTAGTATTTTTTTTATGTAAATGGTTCTTGTACTGACCTTACTGGGTCGTAGGAGAACTCATTTTGATATTTTGCCCTCTTTCCCTCTTGTATAGCATGCTTTTACATATATATATCCGGCATTCATTATCATTCCTATTACTAATCTGGAGTTGGGAAACTAGTGAATACTGATAAAATGGGGGTGATGACTGGGTAAAAGGAGCATTAGGTACGCATGGTGCATATTCTGGAACACTTCACGTTCACTACTACTATATTTCATCCTTACTTTAGCTCTATCCTTTGTTTGTATTAACCGTGCTTATGAGGTCTCGATTGGGTTTATTTTTCTTTGTGTATGCCTTTTGTGCTTATGAGGGCCCAGTTAGGTTGTAGTTAGACTTGTATTTTCACTTTTGAGTTGCTTATCTTAGATAAATCGCATCCTCCTGATATAGGCTATTATTTCCATTTCTGCCCTTATTTTTTGGCTTAGGTTTACATACTCGCACTTTATTTATGATTTTACTGTAATTTAACACAGTTGACCTATGATGCCTACTAATTAGCGATCCTTAGTGTAGGTTTGGGGTAGTATCTTTTAATAAGGATGGTGTTCATCGGTCGACTCTATTTAGTATCAAGTTCTATCTTATTTACCTTCGTTTTCCCTATTTACTTTATATACATATAGTTCATGACATTGGTGGGCCTGAGGCCTTGGATATGGATCAGTCGACTATCAGGTTAGTGGTTCTTGCTCTGGAAAGCGGTGATCTCTGTTTATGGATACTTGGGTGATTATGCTCTTATTATTTGTGTACTACTGATGGCATGCATACCTTCACATGCGCACTCACTTGCATTTGTGGTATGAATTTTAAGAAAAAATATTGATTTTCACTATTATTTTCAAAAAGGAGTTTATTCTCATTTTCCAATCATAAACTATTTTTAAAATGAAAATCGTACCACCTTTATTATTGTAGGATGACTTTTAAAACTAAAATGTAGTATCTACTCTCCAATTCGAGTCCAGACAAGTGTTACACCTTGTTACTAATTTCTCTTTCATTTTTCCGAAGGCGATCTGCCTTGATTTCCACTCAATGATTTTGACTTTGACATGGAGTTTGGAAAGATTTTATTGATGCATTGGCTTAAACAAGGGAAAATAGATCATTTTAGCCCCGGTTGGAGTCCAGTCACTTGTCATATTCATGATTATTATGGATTATTACTTGGACATCTCTATTTGAGATCAGGTAGTGTATACGAATATTCTGAGTCCCTTATGAGTCCCTCCATCTGTGAGCAACTGTGCTAGAGGAGGGGTGTTCCCCATGGGTCCTGCCTTTGCAAGCCACAAGACTAAAGGAGGTGTATACACTATGGTTCGACGTGGCACTTATCTCATATTGCATCACTTAGTTTTGCATTGCACTCATCTATTCATATGCACTGTTGTTGACAGTAGGATTGTTGTTTGGTACCTATCGTGCTTATGGGGTACGGTTGGGTTATGTTTGTTGTTTGTACCTACTGTGCTTATGGGGGACGATTGGGTTTTTTTCTGCTATTTTGTACCTTATGGGCTTATGGGGCCTGACTAGGTTATGGTTGATTATTACTGCTTAGCTTGTGACAGGTTGCCTATTGGCGTGTACTCGCGGTCTAGGTATGTCTTGTGGACTCCCTCTTTTAGCATTTCCAACTCTAGTGTTAGATTATACTTTTGTTTCTCTTGCCTTGGGTAGACATTCTGAGTGTACTACTATTACTATTCTTCCTTAATACGATTATTATTGTGTTAGATTGTTAGGCTACCTCCCGCAGGTAAGTAATTTCTTTCTGGTTACTTACTTTGTATCTCATTTCCTTCAGGTAAGTAGATTCTTTTATGTTAGTTACATTGCTTATTATCTCCTTTTATGTTATTTATACTTGTATTTATTTGTTGAGCTCAGCAGGCCTATGATGTATACTGGGTGCTGCGTGGTTTCGTACTCATACTACAATTCAACATTTTTTTCCTGATGAAGATCCTAGTATGAGTTCTCGCTACTGACATGTACTTTGTGTGAAGTTGTCTTGGATCAAAGATTTGGGGTGAGCTCTTGAAGCTCAAAGTTGTTCCTTTTCCCTTTATTTTGCTAGACTAGACTTTATTTTGTATTTCAGAGATGGTTTTGTATACATTGTATTTGCTTAGTACTCTTGTTATGTTTAGTAGCTCATGTACCAACTGATACTAGGTCTTGGGATGTATTTTAGTTGTTTTGCTTCTTCTCTCTCTTTATGTATAGCTTTTGGGCCCTATTTTCTGTATTTGTATTCATGATTTGTTCTTTTATTCTATTAGCTTGTTACTTGTTGTTTCGGGCTATGGAATTTGGCTTACCTACTGGTGGGTTTAGTAGGTGTCATCATGACCTGAGATTTTGGATCGTGACACGACACCTCATAGTATATAAATATATTGTTAGTGTATCATTAAGGATCAAAGATACCCAGATAATATTTCTCATATACTCACTATGATATTCTGGTCATATATAACAGATACTAACAAGGTATAGTTTTTTTACCTCTAGTTTCTTTTTGAAAGCATAAAAACTTGAAAAATCTCTCCAAACTTTACAGAAACATGAAGTTAAAAAGCATTCATGGGCTCCTTCTTCAAGTCAGCATCGCTAGGTGCTCCATCACCAACACTACTCTGACCAAATATCTACCTTTGACACTTATGTGTAAGAATATTCATCACTTAAATGCTGACTTTGAGAACCCGTAGGAGACTTTTAGGTGTTAAATCATCCAACTCTAATAAAACCTTCTCATTATAACTTGAGAAAATATTCCTCACCTGCAAGTACAATTAACAAACTATTAAAAATTTATCATAAGTCATAACATACAAAACTAAAATAAAGATACTTGATCAGGTTGTAAGCTGAATATCCGCAAACAAACATACTCATGACTTACCTATTTCTCTATAATCCAGTGCAAAATACACGGCACTTGAAAATCATTATGCTCAACAAAACGTTCTTTCAACTCTGAACACCATTCATACAACCAAATCTATAAAGCCAACAGAAAATCATGCCTATAGAATCTAGACTTTGTCTTAAATTTATTGAAGCACGATTCGAATGTCACATGGAAAACATTGATGCACCATGTATAAGAATTGAAATTATTAGCCTCGATCAAATTAAAGTACGACATATCAATAACTTTGATCTTCAACATATAAAATAGAAACATGTATATAAAATAACATAATTTCAATCTTCACACATCAACATCAGACTTGAATTTTTTGTTAAGGAAACAAGATTCAAGTTAGGACTATGTCACATTAGATGAATCTTTTAAGTACTTTCTCACCAACTGATTTACCCAAGATTACATCTTAATAGATGTACTATCCTTACATCTTAAATCAGTAATAAGGACGAACCCACCCAAACCAAATCAAAATTTTATGGCACTAACCAAAAAATGTAAAATTTTATCCTCGTCATCATGCACCTGCCTCATCAATAAGTTATACAAAACACGTCCTTACTTCAAAATTGGGAACAAATCTAGAAAGTAACTAAAGCAGTTTTTTTTTAAAATAAATCAGTATGCCTCTTCGATAACTTTGAATGCAAATGTGTAATAACAGAGCAATTGGTGAAACATTCAATCTTTAGTTTATAATTAATATTCAAACAATTCAGCAAAACTAGACCTAAACAAAATAAAACTAAATTTCAGTAAAAGACATGCTAGACATTCCTCTATGACCCCTCCATGATATATAAAATATACTATCAGGATATCACAGAGTATCAAATAACCCATTATTAAGTATATGATACTCAATTCATATATTTCATATACTATTAGAGTATCATACCATAAACAAATGTTACCTTCATATCACTTCCATCACCAATAAGCTCATCAGGGGTTTGAGAAACTGTCTCATTTGTTGTTTGAGGAATCAATTCACATGACGGATCAAGGGTATTGGTAATAATTTTTCTTTTCTTACTCAAATTTTCATCACCTGAACAGTGCTCAACCATTTTTTCTTTTTCTTTTCTTTTTGCATTCTTATCAACACTTTTATCAGGTAAATCTCCAACATCCGGTACAACATTTGCATGACTCAATTTAGATTCACCCCGACTAGGATTATGACTGACAGCACAAATCAACTGCGACTCATCCCCAAGCAATGAGAAATTTAGACCCGACATTACTGACACAATAAAATCTTATTCACCTACATCGTCATCCGATGAAATGTTAAAATTAGTAAAATTTAAAGGAAGACGCCATAATTGATTCTCTGCACGACGCTTATGATTCATACTAAAAACAATTCTACAAAAAAACACAAATATAGCACAACAAAAGTTGCGCCTTGAATATTCATAAACTACTAAACAAGATAAATTTGTACCTATATATGCATCTAAAAGATAAAAGATAAAAAAGAAGAACAAAGATGCATATACTCATTAATGGAGGTTATTTGATTGAGGAGGAAGAACTACCAAAAGCTGCATTTTTTTTTTTCAACTTCAAATCACAGTGACTAGAGTATGGAAGAAACCATGCAAAAATAGGTACACAAAAGAACCCACGCCTAATCTTCATAATGGGCCTCTAACAAAGAAAGCCTTCAAACTTAAAGTGGGCACGAGTGGTAACAATTTTGGGCGGATTGAGCATTTCTAAAATTAGTTTGAGAGGGACATTTTGATATGATTAGTTTTATGATCTATTTTATGTACTTCTCTCTTAAATAAAGCTCTCTAAACTTTAAAATAGTATTGTAAATATGGAAATTTTGTGGGACTCTACAAGACGAGTCCAATCCTGATAGGTTTCTTGGAAGCTACTCTATCCTATTTCTTGGAGGCTACTCTACCATAAACCCCAACTTTGAGTCTACTCTATCATAAACCCTAAGTTACGCCTATTTAAACGGTAACATATTCCCTTGAAGAGGCATCTCGAATATTCCATAAACTCAGGTATTCACAAAGAGATCAAGGCATCAAATACTGCTTTTGTCAAAGCCGCTGCATGATGTTCCTCACGATCAAATTTATCGCTAGAAGGTCCAAATTATCCTATGTTCGAGAAATACGCTACCAACGGCATTTGAACCACAAAGAAAATTTAGAGAGAAAAATCAAGGAAAACAGAATTGTACACACACAGTTTATTAATAAAAATTCTTGTTTTTTATATAATATTTGTGGTTGAAGTTTTTTTCTTCATATTAAAATTTATTGCAAACAAATTTGGCACGTCCGGTGGGACCAGATCTGCCCTTCATCTCTTCTTTCACAAATCAGATCTGTAAATTTGGAGCCATAAAATTAAAAAGATTCCATTTTTATGAGTACTTCAAGTCTCTTCTATGAGTTTCATCAAGTCTACACTCTGGCAAGCCTTAAAGTAGGAGACATTTGTAGACATCAAAATTTTGTAGGACTCTACAATACGAGCCCAATTTCTATAAGAGTTCTTGGAGGCTACTCTACCTAAACCCTAGCTTGAAGGCTACTCCACCCTAAATCCTAAATTATGTCTATTTAAAGGATAACATATTCTCGAATATCCCATAAATTATGGGTATTCACAAAGAGATCAAGTCTCTCTCTTCTTGATAATAAAAACTTCAAGAAGATCCACAAATCCTCTTTTCGTGTAGATCAATTTCAAATATTTCTATGTTCGACAAATAAACTACTAACGGTCCTTAAATTACGGAGAAACCAAGAGAGAAGAATGAAGAGAACAGACAGACTTGTACTCATATTGTTTATCAATAAAATTATGCTTCTTCATATTTTATTTGTAATTGCAATTTACTTTATATCACTTTAAAATTTATTGCAAACAATTATATTATGGATGTTGTTCTGAAATGAGAAGGAAAGAGTTTCTATTTATAAAAATCCAAAACTTTTTCTTGCCAAAAAAAGAATAATTTTCGTTTTAGAACAATAAATAATTATAATAAATATTTCTTCAAATAAAAAATACGAATAAGAATAAATCCTAACCATTATTTCCTCATAATAAAGTTTGTGCTTGCAAACATGAGACATCAGACTAATCAGAAGTTTGGTGTCTATGTCCCGTTGAGCAAGCATATTGTTTGATAAGATAAAATAATTAAAATTGTTCTACTTACAATAAAAAGCTTATATTAAACACAATTAGATATTACTACATTACAATGAGTAGTAGACAATTAGGGTCTGTTTGGAAAATCAATTGGAATTGGTGTAATTACTAGGATAGTAATTATCAGTCTAGTAATTACACAGCCTTGTAATTATGATGACCTGTTTGTTTGTCACAATGTAATTACAGTGTAATTACAAGTATATTGTTTGGTTGCACAAGTGTAATTACATGGTATATTAAAATTTTAAAATAAAAAGTTAATTATCAAAACTAAAAATGTACATTAGACAAATAAGGACCTTTATAAATGATATTAAATTAAATATTTAAGTTTAAGATATTTATATTGTCTTTTGAAAATATATTAACTAATAAACATATGTTCTTAACTAGTATTATAAAAAAAATAATTGATTTAGATTTTTCAAGTTAGTATATTTTAATTCAATTAATCATAAAAACTAAAAGTGCATGATTTTTAAGAACGTCATGAAGTGCATGTTTGATAAAAAAAAAATATTATAAATATAATATCATAAAATTATTAAAACATTTGACAAAAAGATAATCTATCAATTCTAACTAAAAAATGAATGACTTGCAATGTGAAATATTAAGTCAATACTAGTAAAATAAATAAGTTGAAACTGAAAATATACATAAGTTCAAAATTCAAAAAAAATAAAAAATTAACATAATACTCTTATGTCAAATTTCAACATAATGTACATAATTACGATTTAAAAGAAAAGAAAAATGTAAGTCTATAACTTTATTCAACAATGAATTCTACTTTAATTTAAAAATAAGAATACTAACAAAATTATGCTAAATAAGAAAATAAATATTACGAACAATTGCATGGAATCACAAGAAGTAAAAGGTGAAAAATGAAAAGGAAATAAAATATAAATAATATAAAATAAAAATTATATTTTTAAAAAATATTAGAATAATAAAAATAAAAAAATAAATAATAATAAAAATAAAAAATAAATTAAAACAAAAAATATTAAAAAAAGAAATTAAAAAGTAACTAAGATTGTAATTACATCATGTAATTATCAGCAATTTACAATCCCTGTGAATTAAAAAGTAATTACACTCTATCAATTACATTTTATTAATCAAGTAATTATCTTAGTATAATTACACCTAATTACACCAAATCTAATTACACGTTATCTAACAGTAGTTGTAAATTTACATTTGTTTTACTCAGCTCCGTCGGTGACTGTTCATTTTCTTCATGATTCAGTCAGCATGGGCCGAGAAAGCACATTTACAGCTCAAAAAAGAGCCGGAGCACTCCCTACAACGGTGACCCCCAACGGCGGCGTCCGTAGCCGTTCGACTAATGCCAATTCCGTATTACCCCGCGGTCGTCAGATCCAACGGACCTTCAACAACGTCAAAATCACCATCCTTTGGGGCTTCGTTACTATTCTTGTCCTCCGTGGCACCATTGGTATTGGCAACCTCTCATCCTCCAATGCCGACGCCGAGAATCAGAATCTAATAGAAGAAACTAATCGGATTCTCTCAAAAATCCAATCCGATAAGGACCCGGATGATCAACCCGATACTTTCATGAGTCTTAATGACACTTACAGTTTAGGTCCCAAGATTTCTAATTGGGATAAAGAACGGAAAATGTGGCTTCAGAAGAATCCAGAATTTCCGAATTTGGTAAATGGTAAGCCTAGGATTTTGCTTGTAACTGGGTCTCCTCCAAATCCCTGTGACAATGCAATTGGGGATCATTATCTGTTGAAGGCAATAAAGAACAAGATTGATTATTGTAGGATTCATGGTATTGAAATTGTGTATAATTTTGCTCATTTGGAAAAGGAAATGGCTGGTTACTGGGCCAAACTCCCATTGATTCGTAGGCTGATGTTGTCTCATCCTGAAGTCGAGTGGATTTGGTGGATGGACAGTGATTCTTTGTTTACTGATATGGTTTTTGAGATGCCTTTAACCAAGTATAATCGTCATAGTCTCGTTATTCACGGATACCCCGATTTATTGTTCGATCAGAAGTCATGGATTGCATTGAACACGGGTAGTTTTCTTTTTAGGAATTGTCAGTGGTCTCTTGATTTGTTGGATGCTTGGGCACCAATGGGACCTGAAGGTCCTATTCGTGATGAAGCTGGGAAGATTTTGACGGCTAATTTAAAGGGTAGACCCGCATTTGAAGCGGATGATCAGTCTGCACTAATCTACTTGTTGGTATCACTCAAGGATAAATGGATGCCCAAGGTCTTCGTTGAGAATTTTCTCCTTTTTATCTACACGGATATTGGGCCGGCCTAGTTGATAGGTATGAAGAGATGATTGAGAAGTACCATCCTGGTTTTGGCGATGAGAGATGGCCATTTGTTACACATTTTGTAGGATGCAAGCCTTGTGGGAGTTATGGAGATTACCCCATTGAGAGATGCTTGAAAAGTATGGAGAGGGCTTTCAATTTTGCAGATAATCAAGTGCTTAACTTGTATGGATTCCGGCATAAGGGCTTGTTGAGCCCTAACGTCAAAAGGATTAGGAATGAAACTGATCATCCGCTGCAGTACGTAGATCAGTCAGATGTTCGACATGCAGAACACAAGCCCACGGGAACTGAGGGCTAGGAGTGTACAGTGCTGCCTTTTACTGGAAACAATCTGCAGGTATCACAGATATTTACTTTGTTTTGTTGAATTAGATCTAATTTGTTGGATGCCTAAACATTAGCTTTGCCAGTGTTTACTATGTCGCTTTTGTGTTTACCAACTACTTAAGTATGTATTGCTTGATGTCATTCTAGCTGCTACATACTAGCAGAGGTTTTGTGGAGACTACGTCATTCACTTCACCCTCCGCCTGCTCCTTAAGGAAGAAAAAAAAATGAAAACTGAAAAGTTTTAACAGAAAAATATGGTGGAAAAATAGCAGGTATCTTGTGGAATTAGTCGAGGTGGCCCAGACACCATGGTTATCAAAAAAAGAAAACATGGTGGAAAATGTTTTTGTATTCCTAGGTTGCCTGCTGGCATGCCTTTCACTCTGATTTTTATCTTTTTAATTCCTTCATGCTTCGCAGCCTACCAGAGGCTGGAGGTATGAGGGAGACTGGGAAAACTGATGTCTGATGCTTTGGTTTTGGACTAGGAAACATGGCTTTTAAATGCCTCTTCAGTGTGAAACTTTGTTTGTTAAGTCGACTAATTAGATTCTGATCTGTGCAAAGAAGCTTATTTGGATGTGAGTGATGTATGAGATAGCCTCATTCAACTGGAAGCTTTGTGCTTTTCTTAGCTCTGGCAAGATTTCTTCAGTTATTGAGATAACTTGGCTCTCTTTGGCTTTGTCCGGTTCTTTGCTTCAATTCACCTTATGCTAGTCATGATTCTGTGTTGATTGAAGTATTTCCATGTATATGTATATGGAATAGTTAAAACTATGTGCTGATTGAAGTATTTACAATGGTATGAATGTGGAGAGGCAGCATATGGATTTTAGAAATCAATTTATTCAGTTAGCAGATTGGTCTAGTCCAATGTGTCAACTCTTCGTACATGTATTCAGTAAAGAATACATCTGACCATGATTTGTTTGCATTAATGCAGTTTTAAGATGCAATATAAAGACAGTTGGTTGCAACTTGCAATGATGTGATTTTAACTTTACTATAATCTCCCTGGAAAATGAAGATAAATGCAAATTGCATCAGTTATTGAAGCTTGTTTGGGCTTGAGTTAGTGTAGAGAAATTCCCTCTATTGCATGTTTGAACAAAGCATTGTGTGTCAGAACCAGGGACTTGATATCATATTAGTATAAACTATTTCTTCTCATTTTGCAAAAGTGTGTTAACCTTTTCCTCCAATTTTGGCAGTTTTTCTTGGTCTTCCTTTGGGAGGTGCTGACAAAAGTACTGATCTGTCTGCCACCAATAAAACGAAAAAGGAAAAGAAAAAAGGAAAATAGGTTTGATATGTCTGATATGAGAATGGCACTCTTGGAATGAGGTACTGTTGCTTCTTCTGCCTCTCTTTCTGTGATAGCGAAGCATTGCAAGAAGAGGGCAGAATGTCTTTTTATATGATCTCCCACGGAAGAAGTTTGTCTTAGGTTTACTTATTTGTTGTAACATTTTAGTTCCTGAGCAAGTTGAGAGAATTCTCAGCTGTATTAAATGATGGGCGTGAAAGGAACCACTGGAATCATCAACGAAGTCAATCTAATTTGCCTAGACAGCTTCATAATATCACTTGTATAATTGCATTTCTTGATTGTTAGTCTCTTGTTCATTTTTTGGTATGAGCACTATTAAACATCCAAAAAAAGTGCTTCCAAAACATCCAAAAATGGGATTTTTGTAAATTTATGAAAGTTTCTTTCCAAGTAAATGAATTTATATCCTTTTCATGTTCTCTCTCTACTTTTTCATTTATTAGTAAGAAACATTTTCATTTATTAGTAAGAAACAAAAGCACTTTTGGGGACAAAACACGTTACTTGGATACTTGTTCTTTTTCAATGATTCTTCTAATTTTTTTATTCTTTTCATTTCCTTTTTTTTCTTCTAATGTCTTCCTACAAACTTTTTAAAAAAGAAATACAAAATCCATAGTATAAAAGAATGAATAATAGAACATATGAATCTTTACTTTCTTTATGAAAAAAATATATAGATAGATGAAATTATATATATGTGCATATGTATAATATCAAAAAATATCAACATTAAGTAAGATTGTTTTTATTTTAATTTGCAATAGAAAGAATGTTTTTATTTTAATTTTCAATAGAAAGAATGTTTTTATTTTAATTTTCAATAGAAAGAAATTACAAATAAATTTTAATTTGCAATAGAAAGTATGTTTTGTGATTTCTCTTTAAATAAAATATGTAAACTTAAATAAAGTATATTTTTAGTATCGTATGAAATAAAGTATCTTTTGCATTTTGTCTGGAATAATATAATATATTTTTGGGTCATCTCTTATTTTTTTTATCATTTCTTTCTACTTTTTTATTATTTTTATTATGAAGAGTATAAAATAAAATTATTATAGAAAAAAAAGAGTAAAAAAGATAACAAAATTGAAGGATTTGTAATAGTAATTCTATAGAGGATATAAACCATTCAAAATAAGAATAAACATGTATGTAAAACTTGTTGAGAATTAGAATACTTTATTGGGTAGAGAGTATGTTAGTAATGAAAGATAATAATTATCTTAAGGAAAGGAGGGAGGGTGGCTTAGGGGTACGTAGGATGGAGTTGGGAACCATTCAAAATAAAAATAAACATGTATGTAAAACTTGTTGAGAATTAGAATACTTTATTGGGTAGAGAGTATATGTTAGTAATGAAAGATAATAATTATCTTAAGGAAAGTGGGGAGGGTGGCTTAGGGGTATGTAGGATGGAGTTGGGAGATGATGATATGGAGGGAAATCTTAAGGAAGAGGAGAATTTTTTTTAAGGGAAAATAGTTAATTTGGAGCCAAAATACAATTAAAATGAGGTTACTTTATGAAAAAAAAAAAGAAAAGAGATTTCTTTATGAAAAAAAGAAGAAGTTAAAATAGTGTTTTGATTGTTTTCAAATTTTGAATACAACTTCAATTAATATTTGGAATTTGTATTGTCAAACGGTGAATCTTCAAATATAGTGATTTTTTTTTTTAAAAGTATTGTTCTCATATTCTAAGATTTAAGATACAGAAGCAGCCCCCTTTTTTTTTTGTAGAAATACGAGACATAATTTACTAAAACTTTGGGAAAAAAATATAATTTTTCACGTTAAAATCAATCTTATACTACTTAGAGTTATATAAATTAAATCAATTCAATTTTCAATTGAAGACAAAATATTTGTGTTGACTAATTGTTATATGCACAAGTTGAGTCCCAATTTCAATCTTATAATACTTAGAACTACATAAATTGAAGCAGTTCAATTTTTCAATTAAAGTCAAACATTAGGATGTATGATTGACTAATTGTTACATCAACAAATTGATACTCAATTCAATCGTGTAATACTTGGAGGTATACAAATTGTATCAATTCATTTTTTCAATTGAAGTCAAACACATTTATTGAATTATTGTTTAATACACAAATTGGGTCCCAATTCAATCTTATAATACTTAGAATCTAATGTTTAACTATTACATCAACAAATTGAGTCTCAGTTCAATCTTATAGTTCTTAGAGTTATATAAATTGAAGTAATACAATCTTTCACTTAAAGTCAAACATTAGGATTAGCTAATGGTACATCCACAAATTGAGTCTCATTTCAATTTTTCAATTGAAGTTAGATATTTGTTGACTAATTGTTACATTCACAAATTGAGTGTCAATTCAATCTTATACTACTTAGAGTTACATATAAATTGAAGCAATTCAATTTATTAATTAAAGTCAAATATTAGGATCGACGAATTGTTACATCCATAAATTTAGTCTTTATAATACTTAGAGTTATATAAATTGAAATAATTCAATTTCTTAATTAAAGTCAAATATTAGGATTGACTAAATGTTGCATCCACAAATTGAGTTTTAATTCAATTATTCAATTCAAGTCAAATATTTGTGTTGGCTAATTATTACATCCACAAATTGAGTCTTAATTCAATCTTACAATAATTAGAGTTACATATACATTGAAACAATTCAATTTTTCAATTAAAGTCAACATTATGATTGACTAATTGTTACATCCACAAGTTGAATCTCAATTAAAAATTTTCGTTAAAGTTAAATATTTATGTTGACTAATTGTTACATCCTCTAACTGAGTCTCAATTCAATCTTATAATACTTAGAGTTATATAAATTGAAGTCATTTAATTTTTCAATTGAAGTTAAATATTTGTGTTTGACTAATTGTTATATCTCAATCTTATAATACGTAGAGATGTATAAATTGGATCAATTCAACTTTTCAAATGGTATAAAAAAATTTTATTGACTAATTATTAAATGTGCTACACTTGAGCCGAGGGTCTTTCGGAAACAACCTCTCTACTCTCCGAGGTAGTGGTAAAGTCTGCGTACACTTTACCCTCCCCAGACCTCACTTGTGGGATTTGACTGGGTATGTTGTTGTTGTACTAATTATTAAATTTACAAATTGAGTCTCAATTCAATCTTATTATTTAGAGTTATATTATTTGAATCAATTTAATTTTTAAATTAAAGTCAAACATTAATGATTGACTAATTGTTACATCCACAGATTGAGTCTCAATTCAATCTTACTTAGAATTTTGTAGACTGAATTGATTCAAAATTTTCAATTAAAATCAAATATTTGTACTGACTAATTGTTACATACATAAATTGAGTCCCAATTTAATCTTATAATACTTAGAGTTATAAATAATTTATTGTTTCAATTAAATTCAAACATTAAGGTTGACTAATTGTTGCATCCACAATTGTGCCTCAATTCAATCTTATAAAACTTAGAATTATATAAATTGAATAATTTTTAATTTTTCAATTAAAGTCAAACATCAGGATTAATTGATTGTTACATCCATAAATTAAGTCTCAATTCAATCTCATAATACTTAGAGTTCCATAATTTGAAGCAATTTAATAATACTTAGAATTATATAAATTGAATATTTTTTAATTAAAGTCAAACATAAGGATTAACTGATTGTTACATCCACAAATCAAGTCTCAATTCAATCTTATAATACTTAGAGTATATAAATTTAAATATTTGAATTTTCAACTAAAGTCAAATATTTGTGTTGACTAGTTGTTATATGCACAAGTTAAGTCCTAATTTAATTTTATAATATTTAAAGTTATATAAATTGAAGCAATTCATTTTTCAATGGAAGTCAAGCATTTGAATTTACCATTTATTTAATCCACAAATTGAGTCTAAACTGAAGTCAAACATTTGTATTGACCACTTGTTTAATGCACAAATTGAGTCACACTTCAATCTTATAATACTCAGGTTATATATTTTTTAATTAAATTCAAACACCTGTACTAGGGTTTGATCCATAATTATCATGTTCTTACGCCTTCTGCACCTTTGTATTTTTATTTTAACTAATTTTATGTATTTACATTATTTTTATAATTTTTAATTAATTTTATGTATACTTTTAGATCTTAATATTTTTAATGTTACATTATTTATACAAATATGTACTCAGTTATTAATTTTAAGGTTATTTCATATGTCGTAAGTTTTTTCCTAATATTTTTACTTTTCTTAATAAAATTCTCTTTAATTTATTTAGTAATTTTTTTTAGATTTTAATATTTTTACATTATTTGTATAAATATATACTCAATTGCTAATTCCAAGGTTATTTCATAACTTAAAATTTTTTCTAATATTTTTTTAAATATTTTTTACATTTTTCTATTTTTATTATTTATTTTTAAATTTTCATAATTAATATGATGACTACTCAATTGTAGATAATGCTTTTATTAACTTTAACTACGTATAATATTTTAAAATAAAATAATCAAGTTAATCCTCATTTATGATCTGAACATAATAAAAATAATAAACATTAAATTTATTTTTATATATAATTAATAATATTTTATTTTATATAGTATAACCAAATAAAAAAATTAAGCATTATTATGGAAGAAAGAAGAGTAAAAAAGATAACAAAATTGAAGGACTAGCAACAATTTTATGGAGGATGTAAATTATTTCAAAATATATAGATCAATTAAATAGATTATGAGTCTATTTATAATTTTTCTTTGTTATTATTCTTCAAGATTTCTTTATTAGTTTCAGCACGATAAAAAAAATATCTTTTTTTCTTTGGGATGAAAATTAAAATAATATAAAATTTTAAATTTTGGAATAAAAACACAATAAAAGTTCATATTAAAAGATCATAGTCAATTTTTTCTTCTTTCTAAAAGATATAAAAATTATGCACTATTTACCCCAAATTAAATATTGACACAATTTCAAAATAATTTATTTAACCAATCTTATTTATAAAATAAGTATAGAGGTTAAACTAATCTATATTATATTTACTCTCAATTAATTATTCAAATATCAAACATATGTATACTTATATTTTTCAACAATTAATTAAGTAACGAAAATGTATGTATGTATATCTCTTACTTTAAATTGACAAATTTACTATCCTTATATAATTAAATAAGTAACTTAATTATATTTATATAATAATAAAAGGTAGTATAATTTATAATATACAATTACTCTTAATTGGTACACTGAGAAAGTGTTAAATTCTAATAATTTATTTTTCTATATTCGTAATTTTTTTTTTAACATATATCAATATTTAAAATTATAACTTTGATAATTAATATAAATATAACAAGTAATTACGTCACCAACGATTCATATAAGAAAATCTCAGTAACATTATTATATCCTGTAAATAGTAGTAATACATTCGATAAAAAGTATTTGATTTATTTTAAGGATGATTTTACTGGTAAGAGATTTTTTTTAGGGCATGTATGGGGGGGGGGGGGAGGGGGAGGGGGAGGAGGAAGGAATAAATAATTAAAAGGTTGTTATAGATTATAGTTCCAAGAAAAGTAATTTTATTGTGTAATTGAAAGAGAGTGTGGGGAGGTGGTGGGAATATTTAAATTAAGGATAGTGACGTCTTTTACTCTTCTTTGGATGTTTTTTGGACGGGATGTTTTGGACGTTTTTCTTTTTTCTATTGGTATATGGTTAGAACTGTCAAAACGGGTTGGCCTAACCCAACCCAGCCCAAGCCTCACGGGCAAAAGAATTTGATGGGCTAGGACGGGCTGACCCTTTATTTTAAAGGGCCTTAAAATTTATGACCCAACCCAGCCCTAAAAGGGTCGCGGGTTGGGGCGGGCTAGCCCTTCATTTTTATCTTTGTTTTTTTAAATTAAAATTTTCTTTTTCAATCTATATTTGAACTTATAGGTATGCCAATTTGTTAACATTTCTAACATATGATTATGTGAAAGTACATAATTCTACAATAACTTATAATATATTCAACACCAATACATCGCCAAAATACATTTGAATTTGTTGATAAAATTATCTTAATTAACATCATCTTCATCTAAATTCATGTGCAAATTTAATAAGTTAAACATTATCAAAATGCTATATATCAAAAAATAATAATATTTAAATTCACTTAAAAATATTATCGCTTTGAATTTGGGTAAGGTTATCGTACAATCAATTTCGAGTAGCAACAAGCGTTTGAACATTTCATGATGGATGCAATCTTTATATTGGTAGTTAGGAATTTTAGTATTTGAGATTTAATGCTAAATGAATAGAATATTGTGTTAAATAATAGATAGAACTTATTCAGTAATCACTAATTATATTTTTAATTCTTTGTGCTCACAATTTTCTTTCAAATTTTAAGTTTTACATTGAATAACAATCATGAATGAAACTTTTATAATTGGTGATTAGTATTTAACGCTAAATAAGTAAAATATTATATAAGATATTAAGACTAATTCAGTAAGTACTATTCTTAACTTTTACTTTTTTTTTCACAATCTTCATATTTCTAATTTAAATTAAATAATGTTTTTGGCCCACGGGCCGGCCCAGCCCAGCCTCTATCAAGCCTCAAGGGCCAGTAGACTGAATTGGGTTGGGCTTATAAATCCTAATTTTAAATGAGCTAAAAAATCATAGCCCAACCCAACCCTAATACATGTTATTTTATTCTTTTGCCCATTTTCCAAAGTTTGGTTAGTTAGTCCTTTTATATCATAACTCATCTAGGCAGCTGGCATCTAGTTGAGGGAGATCCATAAAAATAGTGCAGTTTCTTACGAGATTCGCAGAATATTAGTACAGTACTCCCTCCATCCCATTTTAGTTGGTCATCTTACTAAAAATAAATGTCTCATACTAGTTCATCACTTACTAAATCAAGATAGAATTAATTTTTTTTCCATTTTACCCCTATAATTAATTACAGTTTCAATGTCTATTCCTATGCCCAATGAATATCATTAATATAGGTAAAGAGTAAAATAGTAAAATTCATCATTCCATTTATGATTTCTTAATCATCGCATAAAGCGAAATGTGCCCAACTAAAATGGGAATGAGGGAGTAGAGTTTTTGGCAAAAAAAACATCCTTAAACTATAGCCCAAATTTAAAACTACATCCCTGAATTATCCCTGTTAACAAAAGACATCCTTCAAGTATCCAAAATATAGCTAGTCACATCCTTCCGTTATGATAAGTCAAAGAACTAATAGAAGGGAAGGCTCCCCGTGTGCTACACATGATATTTTATCACCCGACATCGAGAGAAACAAAATCTGTTCCTCCATTACCAAAGTTTCTACATCCTTTTCTCTATGCTCAACTTCACTACAAATTTGATGATTACCTTCATGTCCTTTTAACTAATTAACTTGTTGATACTTTCGTGAAAAGGATTCAGATAGCTATTTTACTTCTAGTTGGGTCATAATTGTTTACTCCGTGGAGTGTCTCTTTATATCTATGCACTCAACTGCAAAGCTTAGGAGGAAAATATTGAAAAGGAAATTTCTAAAGCATATTATTTGCCTTTTGTGTTAATAGTGGAGAATGCACATGCTTCAGAATTGTGTTTAGAGGCTAAGGGAAAAAGCCTCTCATGTTCAGTTTGAAGTATAATTTGTCTGAAATCTAAAGTTAAAATGTCCAAAAGTTTCAGATGCCCTCTTTGCAACATATACTTATCCACAACTAAATTTTTTTTTATTTTTTCATTCAAATTTTTCACCGAAAAATGTTCACTGGCTATTCCCACTGATTGAATCGGTGAAAAAAAGAAGAAGAAGAAATATATAGTAATTTTTTCGCATGAAAAAATTAGGAAGGTTCTTGCTATTTCAGTGAGAATCTGTTTTCTACCTTGCGTTTTTTTTGTGAGCTGGTTCAGTAGAAAATGAATAGGAAACTCATGTTTTATAACACAAATTTCTCATTGATTTCCGGTGAGAAATCAGAAAAACTTATGTTTCTAATAGTGATCATTGTTGTTTAACCTAAATATCTACAAGAGAAAGCACACTTCGACACTTCCCAATATTTGATGTCAATCTTTCTTTCACCTTCTTGATAGAGACAACCTTAAGAATCATGTATGGTTTGAACAACCTTTGATTCTCACTGGAAAGTTGAACTGATAATATACATAGGTTTAGTAAGTTTTTTTGCAAGAATGAAGGATGAGAGAACTTTTGGCATAGGAGTTGCACTTGTTGTGTCAGTGGGCATCATTAATTTTTTAACAGAATATAACGGAAGGATGTAATTTTCTAAGTTTTGGATACTTCAAGGATATATTTTATTAATAGGGATAGTTTAAGGATGTAGTTTAAATTTGAGGTATAGTTTAAGGATGATTTTGGCCCAAAACTCGAGGGAGTATCAGTTATAAAGCCATTATGCAACATTTTAGAGGCACACAAGTATTCTCGCGGAAATATGTTCTGTGGTTGGTATTATTTATGCCTCGAGAAAATAACTTAAAACCCCCCTAACCTTTACCCAAAATCTCAACTACACACTCAAACTTCACGGGGGTCCTATCACCCCCTTGAACATTTTTAAAATAGAATTATTTGCTCCCTAAATGCTGAGATGACAAAGAAGGTGTAGTTCACTCTCTTTGTTTTCTATCTTCTTCACCAACATACCCCAATCTCTCCACCACTACCATCCTGCCGCCGCTGCTGCTGCCGCCAACCACCATCTCCATCATTCTTCTTCACTTACCTCCATTTTCCTATCCATATAAATCTCTCACCCTTTTCTCCTCTCCCATTGCCCATTTCCCCCAAATTCTTGCCCAAATGTCAAGAATCAAGAATCGAACATCAAAAAATAAAAAAATTTCAAGACAAAATTGTATTACCAATACCATATTGTCTTTCACCCCACTTCAATCCAAGTCAAATTTCGTATGTAATTCACATCTTGGTCTCATCTGACCCATCACTACCACCACCACCCTACTAGCCGCCGCCACCACCACTTCTCTTTCTTTTCTCTGTCGTCGCCGGAGACGAATTCTACTCTACAATGACATGGAACACAAAATTGTTCATGTTGAATTTGTTGTTTCTTCGATTCTCTCTGACCAATGGCCTTGATTCAAAATGTTGATGTTTTGTTTGGTGTGAAGGTGAAATTTGATCTTTACAAGAAAAATTCGATTTTGAATTTGTAGAAGTGAATATGGTTGAAGATAATGGTAAAAAATTAAAAAAATAAAATAAAAAATAAATTTCCACGTGTCAAACGCGTGAGTTTCACTGATCAACATGGATGTGGTTATGAATTTTTAAGGATGTAATAATTTCAATTTTAAATAGTTCAAGGGGGGTAATAGGACCCCCATGAAGTTCGAGTGTATAGTTGGGATTTCGGGTAAAGGTTGGGGGTGTTTTAGGCTATTTTTCTCTTTATGCCTCTCAATATTTTGATTGATGAAGTCCTCATGTGCCAAAAATCACTTTCGACTTTAAGTCCACATTTCATTAGTATTCCTCCTCCTATTATGACGTCTTGAAATATGGATTTATCTAATACACTCTGGCACTTCTAAACTTTATTACACTTTTATGTGTGGTGTAGCAGGTTGTTTGCCTATTTCCCAAGTAACTCGTTCATTTAATAATTGGCACATGTAGTTATTTTTTTGTTTTTTTAAAAATTAAAATTAGGCTTGATACACCTTCTGGACCATTTTATTTATCGTCCTTGTTAAAAAATGTGATTAAAAATAATTGTCATTTTGAAAATAAGGTATAATTAGTTGTTTGCTTTCATATTTACCTTAGTTAAATATGAAGAGATATTGATGTGCTGCAAAAGAGCTAAGTCTAAATTAAGAGGAGTAATAGATTATTTTCTAATGAATGTTTTTTTAAGGGATGTGCAAAATAAAGTATGACAAGTAAAGTGGTCTGGAGGGAGAGAGTACATAGTTTGCTCCCGAGGTTGTTCCCAAATTTTTCCGAGGAAGTACATATGTTTTCAAAAGTATGTTTAAGACGGACCATTTTGGTTAGATGAGACTATAGTGCTTGCTGCAATATTGAAACTAAAGAAACCCTAACTAAGAATAGGAGAATAGACACAAGCAGGGAAATTAAAAGCAACTAAAGATTATATTAAAATCTAAGATCTCAATTGATTAATCCAAAATAAGCACCTAAACTATGATGAAGACCTTAAGGGAATTGAATTCACCTTAAAACCTCCATTTCCAAACAAAGTGTCAACAAAAGCTTTGCAAAGCTCACAACCTCTCAAAGAGGAGATAAGTTCAATAATCATCCAAAACTACTGAATCAAGACCTAATATTGATATTTATAGTATAGGCTAATTATTACATAAAAGACCCAAAAGTGGCTCTAAAAAATAAGTTACAAAAATAGCCACAATCACACACCGCCTATGAAGCACGCCCAAATGTATGGACCGTGGAGAGGGTGTACGGTCCGTAACTCACATCATCATAACCAAAAAAAATACTCAAGTCTTGAGGCTCTAATCATGGTCATATGTACAACAAGTAAGGTAATTATACGAACCGTAACTCTGGTCATTTTCATCGGGGCTTGGATTTGATCCTCTGTCTTCATTTAAACCACTTTCTAAGGTGATCTCCATCATGTGGACTCCTCAAAATGGTACCAATGTAAGCTCCACCACATCCCTCTTTACTAATAGACCTTGTCATGTATGAATTTTCTGAGCTTGGGTACTCGTGAATGGCCTTGATGTGATTTGGGTCGCATCATTCTCCCTTTCTTGAATGGAATTTGTCCTAAAATTGGATCATCATCACGAACATCAAGAAGAAAGAGATCACACACGTTGAACGTGTTGTGGACTTGATATTCCAGAGGTAGGTCAATTTTGTAAGCATTATCATTGAGTGTCTCAAGGACTTGAAAAGGACTATCTCATCTAGGCATCAACTTTCCATTACTTTTGTTTGGTAACTGTTCATTTGCAAAAATGAATCCACGCTCAATCTCCTAGTTCGAACACAACTCTTTTTCTTCTCTTATTTGTCTTCTTAGCCATGTCTTGATTCTACTTTTCCAGTTTGATCCACACCTTTTCATGCAATTTCTTTATGGCTTCATCCTTTGTATTTCCATCTAAGCTCAAAACAACATCTCGAGGAAAAGGGGTGAGATCTAAAGGGGTTAGTGGATTAAAACCATACACAACCTCAAAGGGAGTTTGTAAAACCCAACATGTTTTTCCATGTTCATATAGTTTATCATGCCATTTTGAGCTAGAAAATCAATTTGTTTGACATTTAAATCAATTGGAAAATGCTTGGGATGCATTACGGGACGTAAACGGGAGTTTTGGGCATGAGAAGTGGCCGGTACGCCGCTTGGGGAGGCCTCACAAAGTTCAGAGAAGTTGCAAAACTAGATCCTCCACATGCTGAGCCTCGTACCACGAGGCTGTCCTGGTACATTGAGCATTGCGCTGATGTGTCATGATCACATGACACTTTTGACGCTTAAAACCAGGAAAATATGCAATAACTTGGGTATATCTTGTGGGTATGATGTGTTTTATATCCTATATTGTAGGAAGATAGGTTTTGGAGGCTAAATGGAGGAAACGTGAAGAAGCATGCACTAGAGTGGAGCATATGAAGAAGAAAAGAGCCAAGCCGAAGATAAGGAGTGACCCACGGCAGGGACTCACGTGCCCTGAGTCCACCCACGTGATGTGGGTGGCTGCCATGAGACACCTTCTATAGCATGGACAAGAGCCTGATTTCCACGACATACAGTAATGTGATGTGAGTCCACCCATGTGACGTGGGTGGGTGACGTGAGTCGACTTCAGAGATGTGCTATGTTACCTGATTTCCACGAAATTGACCAAAGTGACGTGGCTTGGTTCCATGATGCCAAGTCACGATACTGTGGAAAATTGCCGACTTTAGTCTCCTATTTTGTTTAGGATAGGATTCATCTTATATCTATAAATACCCCTGTATTATCCTATGTTCGGGAGTTAGTCAGTACATTATTTTGAGATAGTTTTCATTATTTTGATATTATAAACACACTATTGGTTTTGTAATCTTGGACTATTGATTCTAGGGTTTTATTCATAATTTAGATTTCAGAGTTTCTTCATTATTGTGAGTTTACAAATATGTCTTCATCATCGAATTCTTATTATGCTCTTGCAAAAATGAGTAGCTAAACTTATTAACTAGAGTTGTGTGAACCATGAGGAATTAACGAAATGGGTTAAGTGCAAAACAATTCTGAACCTGTGTGAATGCATGTATTGTTATTTCCTTCATTGTGATTGATCTTCTAACGGCTGCAAACGTTAGAAACTCGTCTGTATTCTAGACTTGCTCGAGAAAGAGGTAGAGATTGGGAAAAGGAAATAACAACAACGATTTGAAGCTATCAACCTTCATCTAATAACTTGAGCCTTAGCGGGAATAGTTATCTGAGATCCAGGACAAGGGTTAGTAGTGCGACGCTCGAAGATCGAGAGGAAAAGAGTGAAATTCATCTAACCAAGGTTGAGAGACGTTTAGATGAACATATCTTGTCAGATTTTGCATGCAACACAGCGGGACAGTTTTGCCCGCATCAATAACCGGTAGAGTTAAGGAATCATTGGGGATCACAGTCCTAGTGTATTTCTCATATTAAAAACAACTTCAAAGAATCAACACTTGTTACTAACACTACTTGTTACAAATATTCCCTTTTTTTACTTAATTGCCAACTACTCGAACAATAACTCAACCTACTTTCATCCTATTCCCTGTGGGATCGACCCCAACCTAGTTGGGTTCTATATTTGATTCATCGACTGCTTTATACTTCTTAGGAGTCATATTTTGGGTGACATCAAATTTTGGCGCCTTTGCCGGGGAATACGATTACGGAGTTGATTAGTATTGGTTGGAGTTGATTGGTTTCATTTTTCTATACTTTTAAGGGCACACGCCGGTGTATGCCTAATACTAGGAGTCAAGGCAATCCCCTAATTTCACTTGATCTTGAAATAGAAAGGATTCTGAGAGCTAATCGAAGAATGGTGAATACCAACGAAGTTCAGGATCCTGCCGCTATGGGAGACATTCATAATCAACAAATTCAGCCAGTTGGTCATGAAATAGCGGATCAAACTACTGCTCGATTGACACGAGAAGAGAACGCTAGACAAGCTGCTTTTTGGCAAGCAAAGAGAGATAATCGAGCTATGCAAGAGGCATCCCAACGACTAGCTGAGGCTGAAGAGAGACAAAGAAGACTGAGAGCTCAACAACCACTTCAAAGACCACATGTGCCAGTTTATGATGATCTTGAGGAAGAAGATGTGGCCTACTTCGAGCCAATAGAGACTGGTGTCATTATTCCACCAGAATTACCTCAGGGCACTAAGTTTGACATTACAAGTGCCATGATTCACCTGCTAAATTTGAAGGGTGTGTTCACCAGTCTTCCTAGTGCTGATCCAAACATGCACGTGGTGAATTTTGTGGGGGTCTGCACTTCATATAATTTGCCTGGAGTTGACCAAGAGGCTATTCGATTGAGATTGATCCCATTCTCTCTAACAGGAGAAGCGACTTTGTGGTTGGTAGAATTACCATGAGGTTCCATCACTACTTGGCAAGAGTTAAGAAATCAATTTTTGGAAAGATTTTTTCCACCTTCCAAGATTCTATAGTTGAAGGATGAAATTCACAACTTCAGATAACTACATTCTGAATCACTTTACGAGACATGGCTAAGGTTCAAGAGGAAGCTACAGAATGTGCCAAATCATAGGATGAGTGGTAGGAACTTACTTGAAATCTTCTACAGTTCTTTAAATGCCAACACGAAGACGGTAACAGATACTATCACTGGTGGAGCATTCATGAGTTTGAGATGGGAATGAGCTTCAAAGATATTAGATCATATCACTAAGACAAACTGAGGATGGCATACTCGGGAGGCAGAAGTGCCTGCTGGCACATATGCTATTGGAGCCTTAGCAGCACAACGGGCTTTAGACAAATTTGTAGCTCAAGAGATCGCTCAGCTGGGGACAAAAATTGGTCTTCTGGCTAAACAATAGCGGCCAGAGATGCTGAGAAAGTGCATGCTGTAGGTGCACAAGGTAAAAGGCCTAGACATGAAAATTACGAATCTGATGAAGAGGCTAAGTATTTGGATCAAGAAGTGGCGGGTTTCTGAGCTAAGGGCCAAGGGTCTAACCAAGACTCCTGGAACTCGACGAAAGGGAATCAAGGTCGGAACTACTATGGAGACAGTTACAACAAGTCGGGATATAGATATAGAGATTGAGATCATGACGGTGATTGGAGGAGGAAGGATGATTATAAAGAGAAGAGTGGCGTATATGTTCCACCAAGAAACCGCGATGCTGACTTTGGAAATTCAAGAATGGAATCTCTTCTCAATAAACTGGTGAAAGGGTCAGAGAGTCAAGAATAGTGCTTGAAGGAGATTAGGTCAGATATCTCAAGAATAAGTCAGAAAGTAGAATCCCATTCGATTGCTATTAAATAGTTGGAATAACAGTTCGGGAAAATATCAATGTCATTGAAGCAACGTCAGCCAGGAACCCTTCCAAGTAACACCGTTCAGAATCTGAAAAACGATAGTCATTGTCTGGCCATTACTACTAGAAGAGGAAAATGCACAACAGATCTAACTATACCTGTGGATAGTGGTAAGACAAGTGGGCCAATGGTTATTGATGTAGAAACTGAGATAGAGCCGTATAATTCAAAGGTCAAAACAGTTCTAAATCCTCATGATACTAGCAAAAAGGCAAATTCTGAAAAGAGGCAGGAAAAAGAGGTCCCACAAAAGTTAAAAACTATCCCACGACCTCCTCCTCCCTTTCATCAATGATTGAAAAAGAAGGCTGAGAAAGGCAAATATCAGAAGTTCATTACAATGTTGAAAGAGCTATCAATAATCCTCTTGTTGAGGCATTGGAGCAGATGCCAGGTTATGCGAAGTTCATAAAAGACTTGGTGACAAAGAAGAGAACTGTCAATTTTGAGCCAGCAGATAACTTACATCATTGTAGTGCAGTTGTTTCACGTTCCCTAGTTGAAAAGAAGGAGGATCCAGGAGCTTTCACAATTCCTTATACTATCGGGTCCTACAACTTTGCTACAGCACTTTGTGATTAGGTGCTAGCATTAACTTAATGTCGTTAGCCGTTTTTAAGCAGTTGGGGTTGGACGCACCAAAACCAACCTCTATGAGACTTCTCATGGCATATAGGACTGTGAAAAAGCTGGTGGGCATTTTGTATGATGTTTTGGTAAAAGTTACATCTTTCATATTTTCAGATGACTTTGTGATCCTAGATTGTGAAGTTGATTTTGAGGTTCCCATCATATTGGGAAGACCATTCTTTTACACTGGTCGTGCATTGGTCGACATGGAAACAGGGCAGATGAAATTCAGGTTAAATGATGAACAAGTCACTTTCAATGTTCGTCGTTCCATGAAGCAACTGAAAGATATGCGGGTGATGTCAATAATAGATGCGTTTAAGGATAGTGAGGTTGTCGTGTCTCTTAAAGAAAGGTTGGGGGTAGAAGCTCTCGCGGCCGTGGTTATGAATTTTGATAGCAACGGTATTGAGTAGTAGATGGTTGGTGCACTCACTGGTAAGAGAACATACACTTATGCTCCAAAGAAACTTGATCTCGAGTTGAAGAATAGGGCGACCCCACCATCTCATCTTTCTATTGAGGAGCCTCTAATTTTAGAGCTTAAGGCTCTTCCGGCTCACCTTCGCTACACATTTTTAGGAGCCAACAACACCTTGCCTGTGATCATTTCTGCTAAATTGGTGGAGTGGCAAGTAGAGGCACTGGTTTTGGTATTGAGAAGATTTAAGAGGGCCATTGGTTGGTCCATTGTTGATATTATAGGAATTCCACCCGGCATTTGCACTCACAAAATTCAACTTAATCCTGAGTGCATACCGAGCATTGAGCACCAACGTCATCTAAACCCACCAATGTAAGAGGTAGTGAAGAAATAGATCATCAAGTGGTTAGATATATGAGTGGTTTACCCCATTGCTGATAGCAAGTGGGTGAGCCCAGTTCACTGTGTGCCAAAGAAGGGAGGAATCACTGTGGTTCCAAACAACAAGAATGAGTTAATCCCAATGAGGTCGGTTACTGGATGGAGAGTTTGCATGGATTATCGAAAGCTGAATTCTTAGACAGAAAAAGATCATTTTCCTATGTCCTTCATGGATTAGATGTTAGACCGTCTTGCTGGTAGAGGATGGTATTGTTTTCTCGATGGCTATTTGGGGTATAATCAGATTTTCATTACCCCCGAAGACCAAGATAAGACCACTTTCACTTGTCCATATGGGACATTTGTATTTTAAAGGATGCCTTTCAGTCTATGTAATGCACCGGCCACTTTCCAACGTTGCATGATGTCTATTTTCTACGACATGGTGGAAGACACTATTGAGGTTTTTATGGATGATTTTTCTGTTGTGGGAGACTCATTTGATGATTTCTTGGCACACCTTGCTAATGTTCTGCAAAGATTCGAGGAGTGTAACTTAGTGCTAAATTGGGAAAAATGCCACTTTATGGTCAACGAAGTTATCGTATTGGGGCATCAGATTTCAAAGAAAAGTATTGAAGTTGATAAGGCAAAGATTGAGGTGATTGAAAAGTTACCTCCACCCATTTTTGTGAAAGGAATTCGAAGTTTCTTAGGTCATGCTGACTTTTATAGAAGATTCATCAAGGATTTCTCTAAGATTGCACATCCTTTATGCAAACTTTTGGAGAAAGAGGTGAAGTTCGTATTTGATGAGGCATGTCTTAAAGCATTTGAGTATCTGAAAGAAAAGTTGATTTTAGCCCCTATCATTGTTTCACCAGATTGGACGATGCCTTTTGAGGTTATTTGTGATGCTAGCGGGGTGGCTTTGGGTGCAGTCCTTGGCCAAAGACTTGAGAAGATTTTACATCCGATTTACTATGCTAACAAAGTGCTTAATCCAGCTTAAAAAATTACACTGTGACTGAACTGGAATTATTGGCAGTGGTCTTTGCTTTTGACAAAATTCAAATCTTACTTGATTGGTACAAAGGTGATTCCGCATACAGACCATGCAACACTTCGATATCTTATGTCAAAGAAGGATGCTAAGCCAAGGTTAATTCGGTGGGTACTCCTACCATAAAAATTTGACTTTGAAGTCAAGGATCGTAAGGGAACCGAGAATCAGGTCGCTAACCATCTATCATGCCTTGAGGAGGAGGCCATGCTTAAATTAAGGGATGATCTTGATATTGATGATACTTTTCCAGATGAGCAAGTATTGGCAGCATCGCAAGACTTAATCCCTTGGTTTTCTGATTTTGCCAACTTTTTGGCAAGTGATTTAGTTTCGGAAGATATGTCCTATCAGCAGCGAAAGAAATTCATGTATGAGGTGAGAAAATTCTTCTGGGATGAGCCATATTTATTTAGGGTATGTGCAGATGGCATGATTCGAAGATGTATTCCAGAGGTCGAGATGATGAGTATTTTGAAAGCATGTCATTCATCTCCAGTTGGGGGTCATCATGGAGGTGCGCGGACGGCCAATAAAATCTTACATTATGGGTAGTACTGGCCCAGTATTTACAAAGATGCTCATGATTATGCTCGCGCTCGTGACCAATGTCAAAGGCAAGGGAATATCTCACACAGACACGAACTTTCCATGACAACTATACTTGAGCTTGAATTGTTTGACATATGGGGAATTGACTTTATGGGCCCTTTTGTGAGCTCACATGGGATGAAATACATTTTGGTAGCTGTCGACTATGTTTCTAAGTGGGTGGAGGCAATTGTGCTTCCTAATAACTAAGGAAGAAATGCCACGACATTCTTGAAAAAGAACATATTTTCACGATTTGGTACACCCCAAGTTATCATTAGTGATGGAGGATCCCACTCCTGCAATCGTTTGTTCAAGGCCCTGCTTGAAAAATATGGTGTTAAGCATAAGGTGGCAACACCTTACCATCCTCAGACAAGCGGTAAGTTGAGGTGTCAAATCGTGAGATCAAGTCTATTTTGGCAAAAATGGTGAATGCCAATAGGACTGATTAGGCTCGAAGATTGGATGATGCATTATGGGCATATCGAACTGCATTTAAGAAGCCAATTGGTGCATCACCATATCAGTTAGTTTTTCGAAAATCTTGCCATTTGCCTGTCGAACTTGAACATAAGGCATTATAGGCTTTGAAATGGTTGAATTTAGACTGGAGTGAAGAGGCTAAATTGAGACTTGAGCAGATGAATGAGATGGATGAATTTTATCTCCGGGCTTATGAAAGTTCAGCAATATATAAAGAGAAGATGAGATTATATCATGATCGACGCATTGAGAAACGAGAGTTTCACTCGGGAGATTTGGTGTTACTTTATAACTCCAAGCTTTGCTTGTTTGCTGGAAAGTTAAAGGCCAAATGGTATGGACCATTCACGGTGGTCAGGGTATTCCCACATAAAGCAATTGAGCTAAAAAGAGCTAATAATGTTCTATTCAAGGTCAATGGGCAGCGTGTAAAGCATTATGTGGGAATCACGGAAGAAATAAGGACATGTGAGGAGCTTGAGCTTGGTAAGGTCTAAGTAGTCAAGCTAGCCATGTCGTGCCGCGATGTTAAATAAGGCACTTCATGGGAGGCAACCCATGGGCTGGTTGGTGAAGTCTGAGTATCCAAGTTAGCCATGTCATGCTGCGACATTAAATTAGGCACTACTTGGGAGGCAACCCAAGATCTGATGATTTTGTAATCAGAGCATTGGAAGACACCTTAGCTGAAAATCAAAAGATTACACCTGCAAAAATTTGACCCACGACAGGGGTACCCATGCGACGTAGGTGGACCCATGTAACGTGGGTGGTATCATAAGAATTAGAGAAAATGTTGGTCCTTCTGAATATCACCTACGACAGGGTACCTACGTGACGTGGGTATACCAACGTTACGTGGGTGGTATCGTGAGAATCAGAAGAAATTTATACTAGCAGGAGTTGAGCTATGTCGGAGACCCACGTGAAGTGAATGCAACCCATATCACATGGGAGGTTTTGTGAAAATCAAAAACTCAAATAATCCAAAGAACCGACCCGACCTGACCCTTTTCTTTATATAAATTTCAGTATCCTCCTTCTTAACCCAACCAAAATCTGAATCTCTCTCAAATTCCAATACTCTCATAAAACCTAAATTCCAGAATTCACCACATTCCCATATACCAATTCCTAAATCATCACCTTCTCCTTTACCAATTTTCAGATTTCTCAAAAATCTTCATCACCTAAATCCCCAAATACCCCAAAAATCTGAACCCTACATGCAATTTTGAGCCACCCGACCCAAAATCTGACCCACCCATAACCAAAATAACCCAAACAACTCAACCCGACCCACCCATTCCAAAACCCGATATCATGCCTCCCAAATCGAACCCCAAACGTGACCACCTTAATTCTTCGTCAAGAATTCAAACCAAAAATCCAAAATTTCTGACCCAATTGCGTGATGAATCGTCAGAATCAGGCAAGAGTGGGTCCGATGAGGTTTTTGATTTTGGCACTGATGATACTACACTAGTGCCTCTTACTATGAGGTTACAGACTCAGGCACAAGCTGCTACCCGGGCTGCACTTCAGCCCATTCCACAGCTTGTCCAGTCGGTTGTTCTTGATCAGTCTTTCGAGTCCACCCCCCAGTCTGAAGAGGGGGAGGATGAGTCCATTTTGGGCTCTGTGGATGATACTATAGGACATGCTACCTCCACGGCAGAGGCTACAACCTCTATTTTGGGTACTGGTGAACAGAGTGTCCCGACTCCCTCACAGAGAAGGGATATCCAACGATGGTGTGTTTAGGGCATGTAGGTGTTTTATGACAAGGATGACGAGATTACTAAGCGGGGCATGTGTAGAATAAGTATTATGGAGGAGCCCCAATATCGGCTTGAGGAGTTAAAGGAATTGCCTGATATTTGGATTGTGTTTGAGCAGTATGGGTTTGGATGGATGGCAGAGCCTCCTGGTCACTACAGCTCCAAATTGGTCCAAGAATTTTATGCGTCCTATGCGGCGTCTATTGATTTGAGTACACCTGTTGGGCAGCGGTACCGGGACCAACCATTATTGACTTATACTTTGGTTCAAGGGACCAAAATTGATATATCTGAGCAAACCATCCACCAATTCTTGTTTGGTGTAGACCGTCCATTGCCTGCTACGACTGCTGAGTTTGATCACCATATGGAGACTGTCAGAAATCAGATTAAAATACGGGATGCTGATCAGAAGTTGGAGTTGCTGAGGTGGATTGCTGGTTATATAGCGGAGGACGGTGTTGATGCTAGTTGGGTGAGTGGGAAGCTGGATATAAAGAAGTCCACACTCTATTTTGCTGGCAGGTTTTGGTGGTCGGTTGTTAGGCATCAGTTGGGATGCACTAATGCTGATAATTCACTCACCTTGGACCGGGCTGTGGTGGTAGCTAACATCCTTCCAGGTTATGATATTCATATCGCTAGGTACATTCTTTGGGAGATTCATGAGCGTGCCTTTCGAGACCATACTAGTATCCCTTTTCCCTATTTGATTCAGAGCCTGTGTGATTGGGCGGGTATGGTTAGGCTACCTACCATCGGTCACTATATCGAGGTGACCCGTATAACGGATATTGGGTTGATGCAACAGCGGGGATATATCCCTAGTGTTCCACGAAGGTCTCAGCCTTCTGGGTCATCAGGAGCAGCCCTTTTTGAAGGGCCTGGAGATAGAAACGAGCCGGTGAGCATACCTATGCCTATTTTTATACCGGTGAGCGTTCTTGATATGGTTCATGTACCTACTGAGGGCACAGGCCCAATTGACGATGAGGTACCCGGCACTACAGTACTACCGTCTCCTTCTGGTATGATTTCAGTTTCGAGGGATTTCCTGCAGCAGCTGGTTGATAGGCAGACACAGATTTTTGAGAGGCAGGCCCACTCAGAGGCACAGATGGCTAAGTTAGTATCCCAGCTTAAGCCATGGGTTAGGACCACAGTTGAGGATGCTGAAGCTAGAGTGGAGGCCCGTATATCTGTATCTATGGATAAGTTCATGAGAGAGCTGCATGGACGGATTGATAGCTTTGAGGCACGAATGGCTACTTGGTTGGGTTCTATACAGAATCCTAGTATGATAGCATTGACACAGGAGGTAGATGAATTGCAATAGGAGGTTCGAGCTTTGGCACCGAGCAGCACCCCTGTTATTCCACCTATGCCTGTTCAGGCTCCGATGCGGCCAGTTTTTGAGGTGGATTTGTTTACCGATGAGGAGACTTCTATGGATAGAGGAAAATGACCATGTAGTCCAGAGGAGCAGGTGGATAGTGGTGACGAGTATGAGGGTGATCTCCGAAGAGCAGTTAAGGCCTCCAGGTTGGAGTACCATACTAGTCAGATCGCCCACGAGCAGAGGGCACGAGGTGCATCCTCTAGTCAGGCATCTCCTCCACCGGATGCACCTAGAGGAGAGCCCAGAGAGCATACTGATGATCCCCCTATGGGCGGCCCCACTTTCGGTGCGTAGGTCACTGCAGGTATGTCTTTACTCCCTTGCATTTATTATATTGATAGCTGTGCGCTGAGGGCAGTGCACCATTAATAGTTGGGGGTGGGGGTGTACCACTACTTGGGGTTTTTTGTTACCGTGTTTCTTTTCCCCTGAGTGTGCTATCATAGTAGAACCGGCATGTTTAGGTTGTTATTTATAGTATTTATGTATTTCTTGTTGAATTCGGAGAAAAATAGGGGAACCGTAGTGCAGTCCAGTTTTGAACAAGTTATGCTGTGTGATTATTTAAAAGACACCCCTCCTGAAATTTTTGTTTTAAAATGTGTGTTTAGCATGTTAGTTGTGACAACTGTTGGATCTTGTTATGGCATTTGAATTATAGACAAAATAATTGTAGCTAGCATTACATGAACCCAGATAGGTAGTAATTGATAATGTAACCCTGTGCTATGTGTGTGTGAGGTCATTACATAGTTGAGTTTGTGTGTGCGATCCAGAACTTGCCCGATTAGTCTTGCCTAGGTTAGAGGATAGTGGTTAGGAAATGATCATAGGCCATTTTTGAATAAGTCCACGTTTAGCCTAAATGCCTGACCAAATGAATTAAGTATCCCTTGATCCCAATTTTGAGCCTTAATTGACTTGTTTCTTTCATTAGCCTATTCACCTTCCCATTTTGACTTATAATGAACCTGTCTTGGCCCTGGTCCCTCCTTGGACATTGTGTACCTCAACTCAGGCAAATCGTCTGAGTTGAGGGTGGCTATTATAAGGGTGCGTAGATTGATTTGGGTATGAAGAAGGGGTTAGTAAAAGAAAAAGAGAAAAAAGATTTGGGTGTGAAGAAAAAAAATTAAAATAAAGTGAAATGAATAGAAAAAAAAAAGAAAAAAAAACATGAATAAATTGTGTCTTGAAAGTAGGAAGGAAATCACACCCAAAATCTGAAAATAAATGAAAGAGAATAAGGGAGAATAAATAAGCATGGTTGAAAAGTGGAGCCAAAAATAGTGTAGTGTCAATGAGGGTTAAGTCACCATATCCCTATGTACCATACCTGTCCCCAAGCCGACATTATAAGCCGATTAAAGTCCTTTAGTGATCCTAGTCCAACTGTCTGAAAAACTAAGGCATAGAAAATAAGGTCAAGCCTATGGTATTTCATGCACACTGTTTGAACTTCTTTGTGAGAGAGAGTGTTTT